>JASGLE010000009.1:3555000-5050000 GCA_030179965.1 Cyperus esculentus | reverse complement strand
AATATTAGCTACATATAATAACAGTCCAGATATTCGGATACCACTAAGGATACCGTCGGGGATACCATGATTTTTGACCAATTCAACTAAACTTAAATATTCACCTTAACCTCTTAAATATTCAACTTAACACATTTTGCTTGACAACCAATAAAAACTCCACATAATAAAAACCTAAGTGCAGCATTACACTTAACACATTTTGCTTTATAGCCAATAAAAACTACTCTTAATTTAACTTGTAGCATTACACTTCCTAACTATTCAACTTATCCTCCTAAATATTCATCTTAACCTCCTAAATATTCAACTTATCACATTTTTTATTGGCGTCAATGTTTAATGGTATCCTGACGGTATCTTTTGCGGTATTCCCTTAGCATTTTTCCTATAATTAATGATTAGATTGTTAATTAACAATGCCATGCTAACAACCATATATGCACATACATACAGTAGTTAATTAAGTCTTTTATATATTAATTTCATGCTAATTTCCAACAACCAAATAATCATAATGATATGGATAACGTGGTTGATGGCTGCTCTTTGAGAGGATAAATGCACTGTTGCTCCAATTGAGGTGAGCACGATTGTGAGCCAAGTTCATTTTATAACTAAAGGACAAATATGTTAGTTCAGAGTGGCATATCACTATGTATCCATCGATGATCAGTACTTAAATTGTATATAATACAGGGTAATTAAATTTAAATAGATACAAAATTATAGTAATTTATAATTTTGACAAAAGAATAGATTCTTTATTATTATTATTATTGGTTTTTTTATTATTTTTTTAAGTAGCAGGCGATGGCCCACTATTTGTAATTCATTAATGAAAGATAAAAAAGAGTTTACAGGGCAGGGAAGAGATGAATATAAAATTAAAAGTAGAAATGTACAAGATTCATTAAAATGTTAGTTATGGAAAGATTACAAAATAGTCAAGTACAGAAGTTACTTCATTGATTAAGACATTGAATTTCATAATAGTTATTAGCTAGACATCATTCAAAATATTCAGTGGACTCCAAACTTGACGTATCAACAATTTTCCTCAAAAAAAAAAAAAAAAAAAAACTATTAACAATTATACTATTAAATGAACATAAAGCAGAGTTTTACATATGAGGAGGGATCAAATGACCACAACTTTTGGTACACATCGGTAACCACAAAGCTAAAACTCAAATAAATACATTTTTAGTGGTTAAATAAAAAACCAATTGATGGAATGTCTTGTATATATCATATTTTATGTCTAATAAAAAATTGTATCATTTTGATTTTATTTACACGTGAATTAAGCACTAACAAAAATCAACGGCTCAAATTTTATGATTTTTTCTTCTCTCTTGATGGCTATCAAAACAATGTTAAATTTTCATCATTATATATATATGTTATTGAGATTATTTAGAATACATCTAATGATTTATATAATTTATGTATAAATAATAGTGTGGTTATCAGGCCACCAAAATTTGCGGTTATTTTACATATATGTACCCATAAAACATATATCCGTTGTAGGCTTCTCCTCAACAAAGGGAGTTCTACACAATACAACGACAGATTTCTTTCCAGAGTCAATGAGAGCAAGGAAATGAAGGAAGATTCCATATATTCAAATCAAGAAGTTAGTAAACAAAAATTGGAATAAATAAACAATTTCCAATTCCTATATATCTTTGAGTAACATAAACATACCATTTGAATTATGGTATGTTACACCGGTATACAACCAAAAAAAAAAAAAAAAAAAAAAATTGAAGACAAACAAACAAATAAATACACAAAGAAATACAGAAAATGTCAAAAAAAAAAAAAAAAAAGAAAGAATGGTTTTACAGCTTTTCTAATAGGTTAATTTATCTAGAGTTGTAATCAAGACATCCTTAAATCTATTCAAATTTAGAGTGATATTTTGGCCATTCATGAAGAACTCATGGATGAACCCAAATCCCCTCTTGTGGAACTCAGTAGGGTTCTTCAGTATCTCATTATCCCTTCCATATTTCTCCAACAAGGAACTTTCCTCCAGTGCAATGCTGTATTGGATGTAGTTCAAGCCCATGGCGATAGCCGGGTCGCCGTAGTCCATCTGCCCGATCCAGTCGAGGCCTCCGTATGGCACTATCTGGATCAATGTGCCGTTCGGCGGCAGGAACATCTCGTTCGTGAGCCCCGCGCCGTGCACACCGATCACCACGTCGCACGAGTTGATGACTTGCGCGAATTGGACTAGGTCGTTGCCGACATCCGTCTCTTGCACCATGACCTCGAAACCTAGCTCTTGACCTAGCCCGACAACTTGGTGCAGGTTCGTGATCATCCTTGACCTTGCTCTTGATATAATGAGCATCCTCGGTTTCTTTGTCGCGACCTCGCCTAGACGTATTGGCGCATCTCTTTCTAACGGGAAGATTTGTCGAATGAAGCGCGTGAAATCTTGTGTTGAGTAGTGGTTAGGGTTTCTCAATGGCTCGATTATCAGCTCGCGATGCGCTACAAGACCAATGATGACGTGCTTGAAGCAATGGACCTCATCGTTCGCCTCATCGGAATCTAACAAGTCATAATAACACTTAATCAGCTTATCTAAACATATGGCATTTATAAAAAAAAACATTTTCAAATAGAATATGAAAAAAATTATAAGAAATTAAAATTCTTTAACATTACCAAGCCTGATCGGTTCATAGTCGGAAAGCGCCTTTAGAATCTTGTCATATTTGATTAGCCACCAAGTCTGGGTGTTCGTCATGAGGAATTGGACTTTACCGTTTAACGGACGAGAGGCAGTGAAAAGAGGCATAATCACATCCGAGAAATCGTGAAAGATGTTGCCGGTATAACCTCCGATGGAGAACACAATTGCGGTCACATCGGAGCTTTTTGTACATTGAGGGGCCTCTTTTCTTGCTGTGACATTGAACTCTACAACGCGTCGGTAGCACATTTCATCCCCCTTTCTAGGATACGGCCTGATGTTGTAGAATTTGTTCGTAGAGCCAGTTGGATCGACGAAATAGATTGTCGATGAATTAGCATGTATTCTTACATCTCCTTGCAAGTTGCATGTATCCGATCTGAAGTCGGTAAAATCACACTGCAGACTTGAATTATTGTCTGTTAGATCAGAAAAGGTCAAGGGAAAATTGTTAGTTAATTGTAGGTATTCCTTTCTCATAATTCTTTATTTTTAGTATTAACATCTTCTGTCATCGACATACCGATTTGAATGGTACTAAGTGTTTCTGTGGTCGTACGAGGATTGGTCACGAACCATTGATCGACGAACTTCTCATTGTCTGCCAAGATATTAAGAAAACATAAGAAACATAACTTGTCAAATCTGTTCTGCTGTGTATTAATTGATATACTGTGCTATCTGCATTTCAAGTAAACAAAATCTTCTCGTCTTTTTCGTAAATCCTACAAACCTTCAACAAAAGCCACACATGCGCGACAGTGAAAAAGAAGAACGAAAGATATATAAAACTGTAATTCATACCAGTCTTCTCAGATTCATTTTGTGTATCTTGAGCAGGATTTTCATCTAAGCGTTCAAAGAGTTTTGGAATGGCAGCTTCCAATGCATCAGCTTTTCCATTATCAATGTCTTTCTTTTCTACCTTGTTACCTTAAAAAAGTTTTACAAATGCAGGCTTATATTATTTCTGTAAACAATATATAGTCCATATATGCATTTGAAAAGATGTTTTCTTACCAAATTGATCTGAAACAATGGGTTTAATTTCCAGTAGATTTTCATTAAAGCGATCTAAAAGTGACGGTACTTTAGGTGGTTTTGTTGTTTCATCCTCGGTATTTTTCTCAGTAGTCTCCTCATTTCCTAAGAAATATCAAGAAATTATGCAGTCAGTTAAAATGCAGGATTTCCCATTCCAAATTCCTTCAATCATAAACATAATTGAATTGTTTTTCTCTTATACCTGATACAGTGACTTCTAATTTGTTTTCTGTATTTGTGCTATCAGTGAGAGTTTTCAGGAGCTCAATATTTTGTTCTGGATTCTCTTCAACCACCTTCTCAGAATCATCATTTCCTCCTACATAGCAGAAAAATTAAAAAAAAATTATTTATCAATAATACAGTTCTAAATTAAGTATTCAAAATTTTCTGTCTTATTTGTGCATCTTATTCTACTTTGCTTTTTCTGTAAGGACCCATAAGTTGGAATTCAAAACACACAAGAGACGATTCGACACACTGGCATGCTAACTGTTGCAATTTTATTAAGCAATATAGAATGTAAGAACTTCATCTATAATGAAACAACTAGAATTTACCAGATTCAGGAAGTACAATCTCTACGGCGTCACGCTTAGGTTTATCGTCTCCTTGTATATTAAACTGTGTCTCAGAATCTGCACCAAATTAAAACTTGAAAGTTGAAACAAAACACCCATGTTTGTGAACATATTTAACTGATGAATAGAAGAATATATATGTACCGGTATCACCGAAAATTTTAGTGTTTTCTATTGGCTTAATCTCGGTTCTTGCATTCTCCCATTGCAACTGATCTTCTTTGTTTTGAGTCACAGGTGACTCTACATCAACAGCTGAAATTATTAATATCTAAAATGTTAATTGCTCTGTGATATTATTTTGAATTATTAAAAATTTAAAATCAAGTAATTCACAAAGAAAACAAGTAGAAGTGCGCACCAACTGATCCGAAATTCGTAGTTTCTTCGGGAATCTTTATCTTCGGTTCAACGTTGCTCGACTTAAAATCTTCTTTGATCTGTGTAATCCTCAAATCTGCATTGATATTAAGTCCTTTTTAACAATCAAATAATTCCTTGCTTGTATGTACCTTTTAATTTTGAACATGAAGATGCAAGTAAAGATATATTGATATATTACCAACATCGTTAGATTTGGAGTTGCTCGGTGAAGGCCAGCTCTCTGTTTCATCCAAACTTGCTAATAGTTCAGAAAAAAAATACAGAGAAAATGAGCATAATTGTTAGAATGAATGCGAAACACTTATGCGTCGAATACCATGAAAAATGGATTATATATAACGTAAATATATATAATCCATGATCATGTTCAGGTCTCACCTTCAGCTCAATGATAGAATAAATATTACAAAGTTCGTTATAAACAACATCGATCACAACTCAAGAACAGTTCAAACAATTGACAATTTTATCATAGCCTTCTTTCGTATGAATCGCATATATAGCCTCACATACATGTCGAAGCTTTGGAAGCTTAGCCATTTGTAAAGGATGAAATATCAACTACGTACGTATATACGATGAATGAACTTACGATTTTCGACGAAAACTGACCCCGGCTTCGTCGACAAGATGAATGTCATAGTCATCAGGAAGCAGCCCATCGTGATCAACACGATGCGAAGCCTTTGCGACTCGTACCGCACTCTGTTGCCATACTTGCTCCTGTCTCCACCTCTCATTTTGCTCTAAATTATTCCTCTATCAGAAAAAAACTCTTTAAGGCCTCAAACAAGGGTGCCTCTATATATGAACCTTAAATAAGATACAATGCTGGGTATTTTCAGATGGAGAATATTTGTTTGTTGGAAGCTAGAAGAGAGCCAAGGATTGGAGGGAGTATATATGTTTTCAACGGTGAGGAGTTTGTTGTTCGCCTGTTAGTCTCATGATATGTTTTCATGGCATTAAAAGATAGGAAATGGGACCTCACTTCCAATTATTAAACAATATATAGTTGTTTGAATTTTATGGATTTGTTTATATAGCTGAATTTAAGTAGTTATAGGAATGCATGACTGCCTAATTAATACAGGAATATATACATGGCCAGGATTAATACATTTTTATAAATTAAATGTTATGAGAAATGTTATACAAATTATAAAATCTATTTGGCAGGACATTCAAACACCACTTAATTAATTCTAATTAATTAAAGTCTAATTAATGCAACAGTTTTGCCTTAAAAAAATACGACGTTATAACTAATTATGTATATATATATATAGTTTAATTTCAGCTTACATTTGCATTAGTAGTTCTAATTCATATGCAAGTTTTAAATTTGAATTACCAATAAAAATTTGAATATGATTCGGTGCTCATGTCTCAATTAAGTTTTTAATTACAAAAGGGTGTCTCAATATTAAACAAGTTTTAATTTGCACCCGATCAAATGCAAACAAAAAACAAACAAACAAATAAATAAAAAAAAATCCCTTATTACATATCATGTCGTTGGAATGTTAGAATGATTGCATATCATTAATTAAATGATTAACTTATGGCATAACATGCATGGGCCATTAATCAAGATCTCATATAAATATAATAATCTCCGTAATCTTGATTTCCTTATTACAAGTCTTGTCGTATATATATATATTTGATGACTTTTGTTTTGACTGTTGATGCTAGGAGGCCCTTGTACATTAATTAATTGGGTTAGTGAATAGTGATAGAGGCCCATAATAGAAGGCCTTCTAAAATGTGTACTGAATTACTGATCTACTGATATATATACAATGAATTCAGTTGAGAGACTGAGATTGGTACCAGCAGGAATTAATTGTTAACTTGTTATGGATGGATATATATTCATGCAGTATACTGATTGGTTATATAAAGAGTAAGGCTACGGTACAATTAATTGTACAGAATATATTGGGACACAGAATACCAATTAATATTAACACTGCTACACATTCCTAAATCCTATAAATTACTGTCTGAAATACTGTCTTTTTGAGATGATACACACCTCGGATTTGCACCTCTCAATGATTCATATATTGCACTTATCGCCAAGAAACAGGCCGGATGCATTATCCACTGCTGATTATAGACCGATTAGCCTAGTGATCACTCAGTCCAAAAAATTCTATCCAAAATACTTGCAAACTGCAGATTACAACCTCTCTTGCATGACATAATTCAACCGACTCGATCAGACGGGATTCATCAAAGGAATTAGGAATATATTGCAGGGCTTCATCTATGCACAACAGCTTGTTCACACGGCAAAGCAACAGAACCACACCATAGCATTGTTCAAAGCAGATATCTATAAGGATTTCCTGATAAATGGTGTCAATGGATACAATTTCTCGTGATACCAGGAATATCTAAGGTCATTGTCTGTGGCAGGAAGAAATTAACATCACTTTCAAGAGAGGGGTTCGGCAAGGTGATCCCATTTCTCCGTATCTTTTCGACATTGCTATGGATTTTTTTGGCAACATGGCTAATTAAGATGCAAGCACAGCACATATTGATCCCACCGTTCCCTGGATGTAAGCCGTGCCTGCAATATGCAGATGATACGCTCCTCATACTGCAGCCATTACCTCAACAGATCAGAATTCTGAAATTCCTCCTATGCCTATTTGCTGACATGTCGGGTTTAAAGATTAATTTGCAAAAATCGGAACTGATTGTCACAAATGGAGCAGAAAGTCAAGCAAGGTTAGAATGCAGAACCTAACCGTTGGATATGCTTTGAAATTCGTGCAACTCAATCTCAAACCCCCCCCCCCCCCCCCCCCCCCCCCCCCCCCAAAATCTGCACCGTTGAATCACTGCGCAGTAAAAATACTGTGCAGCAGATGAAGTTGTAAGATTGCTTTCTTACAGTTCAGATATCTTTATTGTACTGCAGTATTTAGATGTAACTTGTAAGTACAAAGAGTAGATAAATAAGATGCACAGTTAATTGGCTACTGGTATGCTGGAAAAACTAGATCATGCTGTTTTATCGATAACTTGATCCGGGATTCTCTTTAATTGGAAAAATTGTATCATGACATCTGTTGTTACAAATTCAAAGTTTATCTATATGTATTAACAAAGAATTACACCAATTGTTCATGGCAAAAGAATTGGCAATCTAGTATACAATATTATCAACAGTAAAGAACACATCAAATCAATCAACCAATGCTCTAAACAACTCTGTACACATCTACTCTTGCAGGAGATCTATTGCACTAAGCAAACTCTCTTTGAATCTCCTCAAATTAAGCTTCACATTCTGTGACATTATCACAGTTGACAATTCCTCCCATCCTTGCAGATGGATTGAATAGGGGTCTTTGAACACAACATGGTCTCTTGGGTACCTTCGTATCAGGCTGCTTTCCTCCTCCTTTACACTGTACTCCAAGTACTTTAAGCCCATTTCGATCGCCGGTTGCCCGTAGAAGTTCGTAGCCATCCAATCCATTTTGCCCCATGGTACCACTTGTATTAGAACCGCTCTAGACGGTAAGAATATTTGGTTTGTTAGGCCGGCACCATGTACGGCTAACATTACGTCGCACGAGTTCACGAGTTGCGCGTACCGTTTTACATTGCCGCTGGCCTCCGAAACCATCACCTCGAAACCTAATTCTCTCGACATCCTAGCAAGTTCTCTTAAGTTTGATATTCTTCTTGTACCTTTACGAGAGATGATAAGCATCCTCGGTCTTTTGTGAAGTACCTCGCCTAACATGACAGGGTTACTTCTTTTCAATCCATAAACTCGTCGAAGGAATTTTGTGAAATCAAACATGCTATAATTGTTAGGATTTCTCGTGGGATGAGGATGGATGATCAAGTCACGGTCTCTAAATAGACCCAAAAATGCTTGTTTAACGCAGTGCACATTTTTGTCTCGATCCAAATTCACAATGTGGTACCTCGATAGCTTGCCTAAAATTGGTCGGTACTTTTGGATCCACTTTTGATCATAGTTGGTCACGAAGAACTGTACTTCACCGTCGAATTGGTGCGAGGTGAGATATAGAGGGATCAAGACATCTGCCATGTCATGAAAGAAGTTGCCGGTATAACCCGAAACGGAGAAAATTACCGCCGGCACATCGTGAGTCATAGTGCATTTCGGGACCTCCGATTCCGTAAAGACTGGCCTCAGTGTAATTTCCTTAACCTTTGGAAATAAATTAACATCCTTCCGTGCGTAAGGCCGTATCTTTTTCTCTCCATATCCTTGGTTCGGTGAGGACATGACAGTTACCAAAGAGCTTACAGGATTGATAGCAATTTCACCGGTCATCTCACAAATCGCCGGTCTTGCATAAGGAAAACCCTCATCTATGCTATTTTCATCACAAGTTATTGTACTCTTAATATCAGTGCTTTCATCTTCAATCTCTTCCTCTACAGAAAAATCAAGAAAGTATATGAGAATTGAGGAAAGCTATATTCTTATTACGCATCAGAAAGGTTTGATTATATTATAAGGCACAGTTAAGTAAATTCAACATGAACTTTGGATAACAATTCACAGTTTCTTCTAAATATTGCCAGGAAAAAAAAAGATGAACAACAATATAAGAGTTCGAGAATTTACATATGCACAAGAACTAAATTCTATTTGCGCATTTACTGTTACTCGAACAGCAACTATATATAGAGTAAATTTCAGGAAATGAAAAAGTTTATATAGTACCTATCTTCGAAATTAGTATGTTCTGCGTATCCGAGGAATTGGATTCCATGGTCATGTTCTCCAAAGAAATATCAGTGTCAAGCATTGTATCATCTTCTTCCTTTGTAACTACAGTATTTCGGTTATTTGAAGAATCTGTTTCCAATTTCACATCCTGAATTTGCTCCTTTTGTATGGCTAAATCTGTGAAAACAGAGCACAGTTACACTTCAAGTTGCAATCAATAAATAATACTTTCTCATTCTACATCTTTTTTTTTTTTCTTATTCCATTTTATTAGTGGTTAATGCAAACTTTGAGCAGTTCTTTTTTCGTGAACTCGCAATACATGTTACACATACCGACCCGCTCCATGTTTTGCTACCCCAAATGTCACATATAGATTTGGGGACTTTATACTCTGGTTATTACACATTAAACAAGCATATATTTGGAACAGAAAAGGCAGAGTAATCAATTCATCACCAAATTATAATTTCAAACAAAAAGAAGCAGCATTTAAAATTTTAAATAGTGAGCTGGGGGAGGTTATATTGATTAGGTTCTGATTGGACCAACTTACTTTGTTTCTTTCAAAAATAATTCAATTCCTCAAAGTAGGTACCAATTACTTTGTATCATTGTGAACTTATTCTTCTGCCTTCTTTTATTTGATATTAATCCATCATTTTTTTCCTTTTTTGTGGGTGGGGACAAGGGAGGCATATATTCTATTGCAATTATGTCTTTGAAAACAACATATGTTTTGTATCACGAGTAAACTTCAAAAGTAATTGCATTGCACCCACTAAACATATAGAAAACCTTCAAATTGGTTCAATGCGGCAAGGAATTTGGCGACAAATCGATAATTTCGTACGGCTAACAATAAATTGACAGTGATCGTATCAAATTGTACCTAATTGAGCAGTATCGGATTGCTGTGGGACTGAAACCTCTTCCGTAATTCGAGAACTATTTCGTTCTGTTTCATTGCTGCTTCCAATGTCTACATGTATAAGAACATTTAACAAAAGAAGGATTGATTTAAAAACTAAAATTGAATTACTGAATTTACA
Source organism: Cyperus esculentus (assembly GCA_030179965.1). Taxonomy (NCBI): domain Eukaryota; kingdom Viridiplantae; phylum Streptophyta; class Magnoliopsida; order Poales; family Cyperaceae; genus Cyperus; species Cyperus esculentus. Next base: position 5,039,485 of record JASGLE010000009.1, on the reverse strand, counting down.
TTTTGAATTCGGTACCTTCCAATTGAAATTCCAACTTTGCGTTAATTTCTTCGAGTTGGTCATTCGGAACACTTTCAATGAAGACGGCTTCTTCCTTGTTATCTATTCAGAAGCAATTAAACATGTAAAAATCATGCAAAAATTCCAAAAATAGAAGCAAATCAAAACATTAGAGAAGTTATATATTACCAGAAAAAGGAGTAGACAGATTGAAGAGCTTAGAAACAGTGAAGAAGGTGATGAGCATCAAGCTGCAGAACCCCATCAAACTGAGAGACAATCTCTTGGCCTGATCATATTTCCCTAATTGCTGCTGCCTTCCAAATTTTGCACTCTGCTTTGATTTCCTGATCTCCCAGTTTGGCCTTGGAACAGCTCTTCCATAATATGGAGAGGAACCCATTTTCTGGTACAGAGAGAGGAAGACAAAGATGAAGAATTGATACTATTTCCTACTGCTTGTTAGAGGCATTTCTCTCTTCCAGGAGAGCTGCTGCAATGGTCAAGAGAAAAGGAAAGAAGAGCTGTACTGTCTCCAATTGCCTCTCAGATTGTTTCTTCTCTGATGAGAAGAGGGGGATATTGAATAAAATATGGGAAGTGCTATATGCACCAGAATTTTATTTTTACTCTGCACACCAAATTTAGTTCTTTTAAATAATTATTCTTCTTTGAATTTGTTGATCTAATTGCATCAAAAATATGTCATTAAGAAGGATAATGATATTTCAAAATTACTACAGAACGTTTTGATTTGATTGAAAGTGATATAATAGTTCAAAAAAAATTTAAATTTGGTGTACCTACGGAGCAAAAATTTTGGTGCAGATAGCATTTCCCATAAAGTATTATGTTTTATTATTGTATTATTTTTGGTAGTTGAACTCCACATCACATTGTGCTTAATTATTAATTAATTAATCAAAAGGCAGAAATTCTCAAATTCAGAATGGACACACACAGAAAAGGAAAACTGTTGTAATATTGTGAGTTAAATTAACTCTATGGATGAAACTACCAGAAAGGGTTAATTAGTTCATGGGGTTTGAGTTCGACTTGTAAAGAGGCCCCAAGTAATATCACTGTTATGCCAGGAAAGATGGGGGTGTAATTTGAAAAGAGGTGCATGCTAAAAGATTCTGTAATTACAACAATAATAAATAACACAAAGAACAAGGGGGGATTTGTAAAAATGGAAATCCGGGTGCTTCAGTTATGACTTATGACTGAGGTACCATTAACTTGTCTTGAACAATATTTTTTTTAAAAAAAGAAAAAGAAAAAGAGGAGCTCGCTAGGGAAAAAAAATATATATAAGGAAGCTTAATATTATATTATTATTTGCAAATTTCTCTTTTTTAATTTATTTATTATAGTCAACTAAATATTATATTATGCATATCTAATTTAATTATCACCCATTTCCTGAAATTTATTTTTAATTATGTATAAACTATAACAGTACATATAAAACTGAAAAAGAAAGGAGTTTCCCAATAAAATTTACTGTACCATATTATTAATATTCATGAGCTCTTTTCTAAAATAAAAATATATACTTAGGAAACTCTAAAAATGAAAAAAAATTGTATGCCCCAATATTTGCATACAAAGAATTTATTGAGCACCATAAATCATGATTTCAGATACGATAACATAAATGTTAACGTTAGTATAATGGTCTAACTCTCGCTAACATAACAATAAATTTTTAATTATGTAAGTAGGGCTGAACCATATGACATGAAAATATAATTCTAGCATTTGACTAAGCTTAATTCGGCATTACCTGAACGGCTGAACCATATGACATGTTGTTAATTTGCTAACATAATAATAAATTTACAACCTTTTATTTTGTGGTAAACTTTGCCAGAATGATTATGTGATGTCATATATATGTCCAGATACAATTACAATTAATTAGTTGTTATGTCCTCACATGTAGCTTTCCAAAAGTGAGCTGGATAAAATTCCATTAAACAAGTTAGGTATGTGTGGCTTATTGCTAATATATATATATATATATATATATATATGCTAATGCTAGCTAGCATGCAATAAAAACTTCAGTTCCAGTCTTTGTTCTAGTCTCACCAGATGGGTCCCTATAATTTGGAGGAATCTAAAGACCATGTGGGGCTGTATATATATATGGCATGTTGGGGAAAAGTGACCGGATAATGGACGGCTACTAATACTACCAATTGTATTGTTTGATTTGGAATGCAACTCTTGTTACACAATGTTTTTGTACATTTGTTGGTCAGTTAATTTACTGTATGTATATAGTTTGGATTTACCAATTCCCACAATTTACTGTGTTTCTTTATTTTAGTTTAATCCAATAAGAGTGCTATATATTATATCATATTATTTGAAGATAATGTTTTTCTTTTCTTTTTCTTTTTTTTTTAGTTTGACATAATGATATTTTTTATGATAGAAAAATTAATTAAAACCTTCACTTTCTAATTGCCCCATATATAGCTTCACTTATCTTATTTTTTTTTCCTTTAATAATAGAATTTGAGGCCCATAGTAAATAAAGCAACAATTAATTGTGCCAATTTAATACTTGATAGTATTAATTAATGAGAAGGGATCCAATAACCACAAAATTTGGTACCCTTAATAACCACATTATTATTTATACATAAATTAATAAATCTAAACCGTTAGATGTATTCTAAATCATCTCAATAACATATATATAAAAAATGATGAAATTTTAACATTGTTTCGATTGCCATCAAGAGAGAAGAAGAAATCATAAAATTTGAACCGTTGATTTTTGTTAATGCTTATTTCACATGTAAATAAAATCAAATTGATATAATTTTTTTTATTATACATAAAATTTGATATAAACAAAACATTCCATCAATTAAAATTTTGTTATTTAACCATTAAATATGTTTTTATTTGAGATTTAGTTTCGTGGTTATGATGGGGTACCAAAATTATGCTAATTGGTCATGGAATGTAATGCAGCGTCAAGGCAAGGCAACAAACAGCTAGCTCAGGTGAGGTCAAATACATCATGCATGGTAGTTGAAATGGCACCCTCATGAATAATAATTCTATTTAAGCATATCTTTATCAAATCATGTGATAGACACCCTAGCTATATAGCTATGATATTCAGCACAAATTTATTTATTTATTCATTTTAAATCACGCATCAAAGTTTTCCAAGAAATTGAAAACTGAAATTTTAATTTTGTAAGTAGCCCCCAAAATCACAAATATAGAATGGAAATTGTAAATGCGCTTTGTTGTATACAATTTTTCATGGCATCAGTTGTCCTTTATTAAATGGATAGTCATGCATGACAAATGAAGAACTTTATGAACTTGGCGCCTAATGACATCAATAAATTAGCTGTGGAAATTTCATGTGGTTGATTGATATATATAGACATATATAGTGACATACTATATGTGTATAAGTGTATTGTTATTGCGGTTCTCTGATAGGTGGGGTCCAATAAATACAATCTCGAAAAAGAAACACGATACAATTACAACTTACATTATAACACTTAGGCTGTGCTCCAAGGTTAATGGGGTGGAGGGGAGGGGAGGGGAGAACTATTTTGTCACTTGCTCCTAAGTTATTTTTAAAGGGGTGAATGGAGGTGAATGGATGGTAATGACGGGTAACTTTTCTATATATTTGTTTAAAAATTGTAACCCCCAAATTTGGGGTGTGACCATTCATTCCCTTCCCTTCCCTTTCCTTCCCTCCCAAACTCGGGAGCTCAGCCTTAGAGGTGATAGATTGTCGGGTTGGGTCGGATCCGGGTTCGGGTTTAGGTCGGATCGGTACGTCGGGTCGGGTCCGGGTTCGGGCTTAGGTCGGGTCGGTACGTCGGGTCGGGTCGGATCGGGTTAGTCTGAACAAATGGAAATGTCTGTTCGGGCCGGGTTCGGGTTGGGTCGGGTATCGGGTTGACGTCTGCCGATATTTTTTGAGTCGGGTCGGGTAGGGTTCGGGTCAGGTTAGGTCAGATTTTACACCTATATTTCCGGGTCATCTTGAGTTTTGGGTCGTTCGGGTTCGACTCAGTTTGACTTTTCCTGAAACATGAGTTGGGTCGTGCGGGTTTTTCGGGTCGGATCAAATTTTGCCACATCTTATAACACTAGATAGTGGTTACTCGTTACACAAATTAATTAATTAATTTTTCCGCTTCAGAAGATCTAGTTATCTTTTATGATTTTGACGCGAAATTTGACAACAGTGGAGGGGCCTAATTATGAAAAACATCTCGTGTCCATTGAAAAACCGTCTATAGATCCATAAACATATACAGTATGTAAAAAATATATTCCAAAATGTAATAGATATATCCCAAAATGTAGTCTATAGACGCTATGGACTGTCTTTTTACGGACGTTATGTATTACTCCTTTTTAAGTATTTGTTCTCATATCTTGCTTGTTCTACAGTACCAGGCCTTTTAGCTACCATTTTGGGTGCCCAGAACTGAAATGTACACACATTATCAGTCTCAATATAGATGTGTTTGGTTTCCTAGCTTTCAACTTTGTTGTAAGGAAACAAAAAAAAAAAGAAAAATGAAGCTTAATGTAATCACAATATTCATCTTGGATATGTACATATTCAAAATTTGTCATTTTCAGCAATAATCCTTCTCTTTGCCTCATCTCTTGTTCCTTCACTCTTGATCGATTTGCTGGCGTACTTACATGGCGTTGAGGAAGCCGGAGATTATCGATGGTCTAAAGAACGAACTGTTGCGTGTCAATTCGATCAGAAACCTGGTAAAAAGGTTCATATCGAACAATCAAGAACCTAAAGATTGGTTCCAAAGCCTGGACAATTTGCTCGAGATCCTTGCACATCATATATCCCGAATCCAGACAACCGTCGAGAGAGCTCAGGGGGTTTGCTTCACCAACTTTGGCCAGGATGGCTGTGTCAGCAAGCTCACCGAAACTGGAAGATTTGGTGGAAAAGCTTCATGATTTTCAGAAATTCTACAGTCAGATTGTTGTACCAGAGCCAGACTGCAACAGGATAAAAGTGAGCGCTCTCTCTTCGATCTCTGTGTTACACTATTGTCTCAGCTGAGTTTGTTTAATCATGCCAGTATATTGTTGGAGTCCCTACTCATTCCTCTTTTGTTTTTATGTTTTTATTGTTGTTTGTAATTATTTGTATTTGTAGGGTCTAATTCGTAAATTTGTAAAAGACCAAATAAATATTAGAAAATGGAAAATTGGGAGGGCTTCTTCTTCCCACAAAAATTCTGCCCCCTTCTCCTCTCTTCTTCCTCTCTTCCTTCTACACACAAATACACACAAAAATCCACTAGCAAAATCTCAACAATTTGGTATCAGAGCCACCGTTCGCCGCCGTCGCCGGAGCTTCGCCGCCGTCACTGTTGCTCGTTGCTGCCGCTGTTCTGCTCGCTCCGCTCGCTGCCACCGTCGCTGCCCCACTGTCGTTGCCGTCGCTTCGCCGGCGCTCGAGTTTGTTCCGCCGCGTCTCGCCGAGTCGTGTGCGGATTGGGGATTTGGTGTGAGTTGCGAAATCTGGTTGGTGCTGAGCAGATCTGAGGTCAGTAGAGTGCTGATTTGGTGGGCGTCGTTGTTGATCGCTGCTCCGACGATCGAAGGCGTCAGCGATCTGAGGTAAAACCTAGTCAGATCTTTGTTCCGTTATAACGCATTGTTTGGTCCGTTATAACGCAAGCTGAGACCCTCTGAAACTGGTACCGGAATATGTTCCGTTATAACGGAAGGTGTATTGCGTTATAACGGGTGCTCTCTGGAAGGTCAGTGCATTGTTCCGTTATAACGGAAGTGGTGTTGCGTTATAACGCAATCTGGGTGAACCACTTGGAGTTGTTCCGTTACAACGGAATTTGGGGTGCGTTATAACGGAAAGTCTCTGAAAGGCAATTGAATTATTCCGTTATAACGGAAGTTGGAGTTGCGTTATAACGCAAGTTGTGCTGATTTCTGTTGACTGTTTGTTGCCCAGTTTGGGATTTGATTTGATTACTTTGGGGATTTGCTAGTTGGGTATTTGTTAAATTGAGATGGAAGAAAGTAGTAGCAGTGGTACCATGATTAAATTGACCTCATCCAACTATGGTATTTGGAAGTCTCGAATGGAGGATTTGTTGTATTGTAAGGATGCTTTCGGACCCCTTACCGGTACCAAACCCGCCGAAACCTCGGAGGATGCTTGGAAAGTGTCTAATCGGAAGACCATAGCCTTGATTAGACAATGGGTGGATGATTCCGTATTCCACCATATCTCAACCGAAACCGATGCCAAAGTTTTGTGGGAGAAACTTGAGAGCATGTACGAGCGCAAGACTGCTCAGAACAAGGCGTTTCTCATTCGAAAATTGGTAAACATGAAATACCAAGAAGGTACATCGGTCTCGGATCATTTGAGTCGTTTCCAAGATTGTGTAAATCGTTTGTCAACCATGAGAATGGTTTTGGATGAGGAATTGCAAGCTTTGATTTTGTTGAGTTCTCTACCCGATAGTTGGGAAACTTTGGTGGTGACCTTGAGTAATTCGGCTCCAAACGGTGACGTGACACTATCCATGGTGAAGGATAGTATGCTCAATGAGGAGTTGAGGCGTAAGGAGTTGGGTGTCACCGGTGAGTCTTCGGCTCTAGTCACCGAGAATCGGGGGAGGAGTTCTCATAGAAACTCTCATAATGATGACAAACGAAATAAATCGAAGGGAAGATTGAAGTCGAGAAAGGGGATCATTTGTCATTATTGCAAGAAGCCCGGCCATATGAAATTTGAATGCCGAAAGTTGAAAGCCAAGAATGATGGCTTTAATAGAAGTCAATCTAAGGAGAGAGGCGGTGATGGTGAGAATGAAAACACCACCGCCCTTGCTTCCGATGGAGAGGTGTTCATAGCCTACAATGAAGGCTTTGTGAATTATATTGGTCAAGACTCCAATTGGATCGTAGACTCCGCCGCTTCCTTCCACGTCACATCCAAACGTGACTTGTTCACTTCCTATACGGAAGGTGAACGTGGTGTTGTAAGGTTGAGAGATAACGGAGTTTGCAAAATTGTTGGCATTGGAGACATTTGTGTCGAGACCAATTTGGGAAGCAAGCTTGTTTTGAAAAATGTTCGGCATGTGCCGGATATGAGACTTCATTTGATCTCGGTTGGTATCCTTGATGACGAAGGGTACAAGAGTAGCTTCTTTGGAGGCAAATGGAAATTCTCGAGAGGACAATTGGTGATTGCTCGCGGTACGAAATCGGGTTCGCTTTATGCAACCCAAGTTAAAGTATGTGGGGAGGTGAATGTTTCGGAAAATGGCTCGACCGATTTGTGGCATTTGCGGTTGGGTCACATGAGCCAAAAAGGCATTGAAATTCTCGCTAAAAGAAATTTCGTGCCTTGTGACGGTAGATCTCTCACCTCTTGCACCCATTGTTTGGCGGGCAAGCAACACCGTGTCGCCTTCAAGAGAACGCCACATGGTAAGAAACCGAGTTTGTTGGATTTGGTACACACCGATCTTTGTTCTATGGGAGATAGAAGCATCAGTGGTGCACTTTATTTTGTGACTTTTGTGGATGACCACTCAAGGAAATTGTGGGCATACCCGTTGAAGTCAAAAGATCAAGTTTTGGACGTGTTCAAGAAGTGGGTTGTGGAAGTGGAACGAGAAACCGGAAAGAAGGTGATGTGCATCCGGTTCGATAACGGAGGAGAATACCGTGGTCCATTCGAATCATTTTGCAAGACCATCGGTATCAAGCTTGAGAAAACCGTTCCAAAGACCCCACAACAAAACGGTGTAGCCGAGAGAATGAACCGCACAATTTGTGAGAGAATTCGTTGTATGCTCTCTCATTCTAAACTCTCGAAAGGCTTTTGGGGTGAAGCCTTGAACACGGCGGTCCATTTGATCAACCGCTCCCCTTCACATGCGTTGGACGGTGATATACCGGAAACGATTTGGAAAGGTAAAGATGTTTCTTATGATCATCTTAGGGTGTTTGGTTGTAGAGCATTCGTGCACATTCCTAGAGATGAAAGGTCAAAGCTCGATAGCAAGACCAAAGAATGTGTTTTCTTGGGGTACGGGAATGGTGAATTCGGGTACCGATTGTGGGATCCGATTGAAAAGAAGGTAGTTAGAAGTCGAGATGTAGTGTTCTTTGAACAAGAGCACGTTGGTGATTCGCAAAACCTCGACAAAGCCGAAACCTCTTTGAGGAACCTTGTTGATCTAACTCCTCTCTCAAACTCTAACCCAAATTCCCAAACAACTCAACCAAACCCGAATCAACCAACCGAAACCAATGACTCTCAAGAGGTGAATGAACCTCAAGCCGAAACCTCTTCGAGTGTGGATCCTCAACCACAAGAAGTGAGGAGGTCAACCCGAGAAAGGCGGGCCAACACAAGGTACTCTACCAATGATTTTATTTTGTTAGTAGATGATGGTGAGCCCGAATGCTTTGATCAAGCAATTGAATCGGAGCACAAAAATAAGTGGATGGAAGCCATGCAAGATGAGATGAAATCTTTGCATGAGAACAACACTTTTGATTTGGTGGAATTGCCGAAAGGCAAAGATGTGCTCAAAAATAAATGGGTATATCGGGTGAAATCAGAGGGTCAAGAAGGAAAGCCGAGATACAAGGCTCGGTTGGTAGTGAAGGGATTCAATCAAAAGAAGGGAGTTGATTTTGAGGAAATATTCTCTCCCGTTGTGAAGATGTCCTCAATCCGGGTTATGCTCGGTTTGGCCGCTAGTTTGGATTTGGAAATTGAACAACTAGACGTCAAAACCGCATTCCTCCATGGTGATTTGGAGGAGGAGCTCTATATGGAGCAACCCGAAGGATTCGTGGCGGAAGGACAAGAGCACTTGGTGTGCAAGTTGAGGAGGAGCCTCTATGGCTTGAAGCAAGCGCCACGAAATTGGTACAAAAGGTTTGAATCTTTTATGAGTGACAACAATTTCGTGAAAACTAATTCCGACAATTGTGTTTTTGTGAAACGGTATTCTAGCGGTGATTTTATTATTCTCTTGCTCTATGTCGATGACATGTTGGTCATCGGTAGTGATTTGCGAAAAATTAGAGCATTGAAAGAGAGACTTGGTAGTGAATTTGCTATGAAAGATTTGGGTGCGGCCAAGCAAATTCTTGGAATGAGAATCACTAGAAACCGGAAAGATCGAAAAATTTGGTTGTCACAAGAAAAGTACATTGAGAAGGTACTTGAAAGATTCAACATGGCAAATTGTAAACCGGTAACCACTCCCCTTGCGAGCCATTTTAAATTGTCTCATGATAGTTGTCCGAAGGATGACAAGGAGAAGGAGGAGATGAAGAATGTGCCATATGCCTCGGTTGTAGGCTCGTTGATGTATGCAATGGTGTGCACGAGACCGGACATTGCCCATGCCGTTGGCGTGGTAAGTCGCTTTCTTTCGAATCCGGGTAAGGCACATTGGAATGCCACTAAGTGGATTCTTAGATACTTGCGAGGTACAAGTAATCATTGCATTTGTTTTGGTGACACAACCGAACCGGTTTTGGAGGCATATACGGATGCCGATTGGGCCGGTGACGTAGACTCAAGGAAGTCTACATCTGGTTATTTGGTTTGTTTTGGAAACGGGGCCGTGTCATGGCAATCTAAATTGCAAAAGTGTGTTGCACTCTCAACAACCGAAGCCGAGTACATAGCCGTTACGGAAGCGTGCAAAGAAGTCATTTGGATGAAGAAATTCTTGCACGAGTTGGGTATTCGGCAAGAACGGTATGTTTTGTTTTGTGATAGTCAAAGTGCAATTCACTTAAGTAAAAATCCGATGTTTCACTCTCGTTCCAAGCATATCGATTTGAGGTATCATTGGATTCGAGATGTGCTTGAGAATAAGGAATTGGCGTTGGAGAAAATCCACACGAGTGAAAATTGTTCGGATATGTTGACGAAGCCGGTACCGCCGTTGAAGCTTGAAGCTTGTTGTAAGAACGCGGGTTTGGTAGGCGGACACGCTCCATGAGTCGGGAGGAGGAGGATTGTTGGAGTCCCTACTCATTCCTCTTTTGTTTTTATGTTTTCATTGTTGTTTGTAATTATTTGTATTTGTAGGGTCTAATTCGTAAATTTGTAAAAGACCAAAAATATTAGAAAATGGAAAATTGGGAGGGCTTCTTCTTCCCACAAAAATTCTGCCCCCTTCTCCTCTCTTCTTCCTCTCTTCCTTCTACACACAAATACACACAAAAATCCACTAGCAAAATCTCAACATATATCAATCCTTTTAGAAAGTAACTATGGTACCAATTTAACCCTTATAATAATTAGAAATGTAGAGATTAATCTAGTCATCAGTTTGCCTTTAATGATCTTTTTCAAGCAAAAAAAACAGTCGAATGTTATGTGTACTCTTTCAGTGAGAGATTATGACTTGCATATATCCTTAAAAAATAAAAAGTTTTTGTTATCACTTTCCTGTCATTTACTGAGTGCAATGATCTCAGAAAATAACAATTCTCAGAAACACTATGAACTATTTCTTTCAAGGCTTTGTGATCTACTGCAGTCTATCGATGAGACGAAAGAAGCATTTGATGATGACCAAATCCTTGAGAAATTCCTACATATGATCTCCCAAATTGTAAAGATTGCATCTCATTTTATCAGAAAAAATACGACAGCTGCATTTTGATCAGACCCTTCAACCAGGCATTCGAAGACGTTATGACAGAAAAGATGGCATCTCTTGGATTCCATGATATGGATAGAAAATTCCTGGAAATATTTACGAAGCATCAGCCACCAGTTGATCGACCTGAGCTCAGCAAATTAGAGCGAAATTTCGGGCAAGCGCATATAGGTGCCATTGCAGTGCTCTTTCCATGGCAAAAGTGCCTATGTGACGAACTTGTTTTTCACCTTCCGGTATTCAAAGAGGTATTCACTATTCTACAAAGAAGAAGCTGATCTCCATGTCAATAAACTTCTTAAATTCGCGCGCGATGCCCCATGTCAAATGGATAGGATTTCTCAATTACTCCATGCGTATGAGGTATTCGATATTCAATCTACTAATATTATAGGCATTGTGTATCCAGATGATTTGCTGGAATTTGTTGGCGGACAAGTAAATTAATGCGACACTTTCTAAACTGAAGACTGTAATCTCTGGTAAACTCGATGAAATCCAAAACCAAATTGTAAGTGATAATCAAGTCACTGGGTCCCTTTTTCGGGAACCCGGAAAACATGAACAAAGACCTGGTATCTGTGCACTGACATGCCGAGTGATGCACTATGTGAAAGAACTGTCCATGTACAGTAGAACTCTGGACTTGATTCTAATCCATCCAGAAAGAGTTCACAACGATGGGACCAGCCATGGATACACGGGTTCCCATCTGCTGCCATAAAAAACTATGGTAGGATTGTGCCATATTTAAAACAGGCCGGTGGATCAATTTAAACGGTTCAGATTTTGGAAATAAGGAATGTTGTTTTATTGTGGGTTCCATGTGCATAGACTCAGAAAAAACTATGGCACCAGCGTGCCATAGAAAACTATGGCAGCTGATGTGAATTCATGGATGGACAATCGCATTTGGCCTCTATGTGCATGGTTGTCTGGAAGTTCTCCCAAAAAGACAACCTGGAAATCAAACCTGAAAGGCTCTGATTCTGCCAAAAAGACTAATCGCAAGTTCTCCCAAACGGTTGTTTGGAAGCTACGTAGCATGGTTGCGGGTATCGTATCCGATACGGCAGTACTCATATACAATATATTAATATATAAAAAATAGTAGATATTAACATAAAAATATAAAAAACACAACAAAAATTTAAAAATAAAAGTTTCATACTTAAATTATTTCAGTATATATATATATTTGGAAATGAATATCCTTACTAATAATAAAAGCACGTTGGAAAAAATGACATGAAATGTCTAGCCTCACATCTGTGCCATAGATCATTTTCTTCGATAGGTCAGAACCGTTGATGTATGTTAATGCCTGTTGACATTCTCAACCCAATAAAATTAAAGGCCCATATAAATTATCTCAATTTAAGGCCCATTACATATTATCTTAAAAATTTATTATCAGAAATAACAATTTCAGTCTAAAGCAATGCGTGAGCTTTTCACTAGTTGATACAAAAAAGCTTTAGCGTAGTGGTAGAGTGTCATTGGTAAAGTCCCAACAACCCAAGTTTGAACCTTCCCTCTTACAATTTTGGCTATATGCATATTTTCTTGCGGCTCCATAGGATTAATTGTGGCGTGATACGTGTGGCAGCTCATCAGACCCTTCAAAACGTGTTGAAATAGCATTAAGCCGTATCGGGAAGTATCGGAGGTGTATGGGGAAGTGTCAGAGACGTATCTTGACCAAATTTGATAGTCAAAACTGTTAGAGTTCTAAAATCGTGCCGTTCCGTGCCGTACCGTGTCCAGAAACGCCGTGCCTTCGTGCCGTGCCGTGTCTTTTTTTTATTAATATTTTTTTCGTACCGTGCCGTGCCGTGCCAAAAATTGGAAGGAGGAGGCACGGCACGGATAACATACACCGTGTTTATCGTGCCGTGACTTATTCGTGCCGTGACTTATTCGTGCCGTGACTTATTCGTGTCGTGTCCAATCGGATACGTGACTTACCGTGTCGTATCTACGTGTCTTAACCGTGCTAAACGTGCCCACTCGTTTCGAACATAAAAATTTTAAATATTCCAAAAAATATTAAAAAAATTAAAAATTAAAATTTACCCCAAAAAATCATTAAATTATTTTTTTCAAAATTTAAAATACATAAAAAATATTAAAAAGTATCAATATACTATGAAAATTGTCTTAATTAATAAACATAATGTTTTATAAATTACCCTTCCTCTTTTTTTCAGGCTTTGGGACCGGTTATGTTTGAAATATAGGCGGAATTATTACATGTGTCCTACCCGTAACCTATCCGTGTCTACCCGTGTCCTATCATTTCCTACCCGTGCCACCTATGTTATTTATACCGTGTCTGTCGTGTCCCGTTCCGTTACCGTGCCGTGTCTGACAACCGTTCCGTGTCGTGCCGTTTTTTCGTGTCGTTCCGTGCCGTTTCTGGAACACTATGCGTGCCGTTCCGTGCCGTTCCGTGCCGTTCCAAAATCTTCAAAACTCAGACACGGCACGGTTAAGACACGGCACGGTTAATGACCCGTGCCGTATCCGTGCCCGTGCCTTACCCGTGCCGTTACCACCCGTACCCGTGCCGTTCCGTGCCGGAATTGGCCACGCCGTGCCATTTTTTAGAACCCTAAAAACTGTTAGGGATACTCCGATACTCCGGCTGGTGTATCCGGTGCGAATCGCGAATCGGGATCGGATACGTATCCGATACGCGATACGTGGGTGTTTTGGCGAATCCGTGCAGTATAGTCTGGAAGCAATTTGCATGAGATATGTTTTATAGCCTTGCAAATAAAATACTGGCACAAGGGGGTAATTTAATCTCGTTTAATAAGTTAAATTATTTAGCACCCACAAAACATAAATTTATTGTGAACAATAGGCATTGTTGAATGATGGTATTTGTTAATAACTATTTAACACTTTGAAAATGTAGATCCTTGTGTGACGTTTTATTAAATTTTTTTTGGGTATCTTATTGACTTTCTAATGCGCTTTACTTGAGCTTCCGTGATGTGTCAAAATATTAAATAAAACTTATCTCACAAAAAGAATTAAATAGAATGCACATTGATATTGTTAATTAGTTGGGAAAACTTCTAATTTAGGAAATAAAAACAAAGAAGTTTATTAATTATCGGGCTGCAACGTCAAATCTTGAAATTATTGCACTTCGCTTCACATATTCACTCAAACATATTTTATTTTAAAAATATATACATATTTTTGTTAATGAAATATGAAAAAAACTATACATTTATCATGAAAGGAGTGTGTAGGCATCTAAGAAGCAACACCAATATATAGTGGTTGACGAACTGTGAGACTGTTATCATTTCCTAGTTAGTATTGAAATTGTGATTTGGCTAATGCCACTATTTATTTTGCAGTATACTTTGGTAATAACACAAATTTGGTATAGTGGAAATTGATGAAAACCCATACGTGTGTCCTCAATTGTCGTAATTACGGCCGTAAACAAAAGGATTTTTTTCGTCATTTTGTTCCGTTTCGTTCTAATAAAACGATTAACGAAACACATTTTTGTTGCGTTAATATAACAGAACGATCGAACGAAACTAAATACAGTTTCGTTCATTAAACAAAACAGTTAACGCAAATCATAATTTATGTTTCGTTATTTGCGTTTGTCTCGTTAATATATAATTAAAACATGAATGCGTACAAACAATTCGTTACAGAAAACCAAAACAGTCCAAGCCAGTACTTCCTCTGTCCACAAAAGAATGAATTTGTAGCAAAAGTCAAAGGAAATAATGGAAGAGTGAAATTACTTTTATGCCCTCAGTTAGTAGAAAAGTGAACATTCTTGGAAGGAGACGAGAGGCATTTTGGGAATTTCGTAATATATATATATTTTTTTTGAGGAAGAAAGTGGATTCAAACAAAGGGTATAAATTTATTTAATTGTGAACAAGTTGTAAATAGTATAAATTCATTTAATTGTGGATGGAGGAAGTACTCAACAGTGCCCCATCCCATCCTACTCAATTTGTCATAGACTCGTATAGCTCTTTAATTTAGTATAATATAAAGATTGAAGGGGTTTACCTACAGTAAAATGAACAGTAGATCTGATGAATCCAGGACATCCGTTTAGTTTTGACCGCAGATCTGGGCCGTTCATCAATTGACTTTTACTGTAGTTCTACAGTGCTAAACAGTAACTAAATATGGACCGTTGATCTTGTATGATTGATTCAATCCTGACCGCTCATCTTATCTTCCGGAAAATTCTACAATGGGAGAGTCCGTCTCCCCCCGTCTCCTCGTCTCCCACTCCTCCTCCTCGCACCCACCCCACCCAGCGCTGCGCCCGCGCCCCGCGCCCACGCCCCCACCTTACCCCCCACCCCTCGCACCTGTTCTCCCCTTACTGCACAGACCGTAGACAATCGGGGTTGGTGTCGCTGCAAGGAGGCACGGGCAATGAGGGAACGAAGAACTGAGCGAGGAACAGACGCTCAAGCAACTAGTTACCAGGTTGTTATGTCTTTGCCATATTTCAATCTGCATTTTGATCTTTGATGGACTTGGTCACTCATTAGCTAGAACTCATAAGAAATTGCTAGGGTTTTTTGGTCCCATCCCATGGTAAGATGTTAAATTGTAAGGTTTTGTGAAATCATTTGGTAGATTTTTTGTTCTTCCTTGTAGTGAATACTAACTCGATTTTATTTGGAGCTACAATTTATGATTGTACTTCTAAAATTGAGCAAATTATGGGCAATTTTCTTCTTGACAGAAATATCAGTGTCTTCTCAGTGTGATGAAGCTTCATACTTGTAGTTCTATTACAAGGTACAACTCCATGACCCTTGATCAAATGAGTAGTCAATTGATCTTTGTTTCTTTTATCAAGAAACAGTTGCGCACAAAGTAGAATCAGCAAACTGACACATAAAGGAAAAAGAAAAAAGATGTCAAAAAATGCGTACCAGTGGAGTACATTGGTTAAAATACTTAATGTCTTATATGAAATACATCTTGAATAGAACAGGTTATTATTTTTGTATTTGGACTATGATATCAAGCAGGTTACATATACTGATATAGAACAGGCTATAGTTGTGTTCCCTTATTAATTAAATATAAAACATATATGTACTCAGTGCGGTTCTGAAGTCATTCTAGAAATGATGATTTTTTTTTTTCCTGCATATTATTTACTTGTCCTATTAGCAACCCTTGGCTTTATTGTTTTAAAACCAAACACATCTTTTTTGCACCGTTAAATCTGGCACAAGATGATACTAGCCGATGATCCATGCTTCTAGGTAATTCTTTCTTCTTCTTTATGTCCCCTCCAATCAAGAACAAAAAACGAATAAACCCCAATACTATCATTTAATTGACATCAGGTTGTCAGCATGTAGTTAATTCATTTTCATGAGCTGCAATAATTATTTGTCCATAACTTGAAAGTTTCAAAAATCCTTCAAGAAAATCAGGAATTGTTTGCACAATTTTTGAGCCTTTCCAATTGGAATTTATCACACACATTAGTAGATTTAACTTCTTTTCTATTGTAATCTATGTTTTATTTTATACTTAAGAGTGCATAGTTTGAGATAGCTAGAAGGAAAAACAGACTGAAGCATCTGCCACTGAAAAAATCACGTGCTGCGGAATTACTTTGTAAGTTTTTCCAGATGCACAATTGTTCAAGGAAGAAATGTAACCTTTGAAGAAAGTATAACAATTATAATGTTAGACATGAGTTGTGTAATGCTTTATTTTATTTATTTATTTATTATTATTATTTTTTTTTTCTCAAGTTCTTAGCACCATTCAGATATTGCAGTTGGGATGATTGGCAAAATGGGCGAGAAACTTGTATATCTATATAATCAATGTTGCACTTCTTTGAAGCTTGTAGATCAACAAGGTATGAATATTGGTCTCTCTTTTATAGCTAGGAGGATTTGTGCATGTTAATGATTGATTGTATGGAAATCACATTTTTCTATTTTAGTGATATATATTACAAGTTCATTCAAGTTAAATTGTGAGTCATAATTAATACAGCCAATGGGGTATTTCCAATTTGCATGATACAAACTAATAATTAAAAAAAAAAATTAAGTTGCAGGTCTTTAATGATGATGGCTGAAGAATCTCGTCAATAACAGAAAATAAGTTGTTGTAACCTTTTATGTACAAAGTAATGTCCGAAAAAATATAATTTTTATCCTTTCTCCAAACTTTTTGTAAGATTCATCTCTGTAACCCATAATCCTTACAACAGAAACTCTTTCTCCTTCCTTGTGCCTTCTTCTTTGGACATTGAAAAAACTTTCCTTCTTCCAAACACACAATCAGAAAGAAAACAGAGGCAAAGACACAGCTGACCCCGATCCTAGTCGATCAAAACTTCTCAAATAAACTGATAGCAGGCGCACTTTCAGACTTTGGCGCAACCTCGAAGTGGGCACCTTTCGTTTTTTGTTATCATTCTACCATCAACATAGAAGCAGAGCCTCCTTTGGGCTTCGCCACTGCGACCTCGAAGCAAGGCATCTTCTGGCTTCGGCGCGGCGACTTGGAAGCAAAACAATGAGGATCGGCTTCCATGGAACTAACAAAAAAAAGTTTGTTAGGGTAACTTGTGCTTCTTTTTTTAGCTATCGTTCTTTGCTACGCATAATAGTCCTCTGTCATTGCTGCGTGCCAGGACATCAAAGTCATAGAGTCGATAGATTACTCAGTAGAGCTTATTTTTTTTTATAGGACCAGCCGCCAGCACTAGTGTACCAGCCAAAAACCCCTTTTTTCCTGTAGGGCAGAAAATGAAGTGAATTACCATGCAAGACACCTTCTGTTTTATTTTCGTTCCGATCGTTTTAACCGTTTACTTAAAAGAAACAATCAACGACATATAAGTTCTTTTCGTTAAACAAACAGAACAGTTAACGCAAATTATTATTACTAGAGCTGTAACTTGGGCTTCGCCCGGAAAGTACTATCAAATAAATAACTAAAATTTTATAATATTTTAATATTTATATTAAACAAAAGTTGAACAATTTTTTTTTAATTTTTAATGTAATTAAGTAATAATAATGCAATATTTATAAATAAGAACATATATAAATGTTGGACCATTTTAAGGATTAAAATTTGTTATAGACATCACATTCCATCTTATTTAATAAGAAGAGAAAAAAAAAGCACAAGCCATTGGATCAAAGTAGATGAAAAGTTTCAAACAAATCAATGGTTAATAAGAGTGATGATGTGACATAGTTGAGGTGCTTGGAAATCTACCCCTCTTTATGGAGTATAGATTAATCGTTGTTTAAACAGAACGGTTAACGAAAATGGTTATTTTCGTGACCGTTCTAGACGTTATTCAGCTCTAGTCGTAATACGGTATTTTTTTTAGATTACTTCTATCATTTAGAATTTGAGAAATGAACTTTGTATGTTGTATAGTAGATGACATCAAGTTCTCTTGACACATCCGGATATCCCGTATATATATTATTTGATTAACCAATTGGGAAAGAATATTAAACAAATATGAATATGAGATGTGCCACGATGAAGATTTAATTTTGACAACAATTGGACTTTTTACTTAGTGAAAACTTCAATTTCCTCCAACATGTCAAATTGATTACTTGATTGCATTTGGTTTTAATTTTGATTATTATTATAAGCGTTAAAATATTTAAATCGGATTAATGTGATGTGAGCTCTTTCGGAATGAATAGAAAAAAAAAAATCATATAATTGTTTGCATTAGTTTGCATAAATTGAAAACTGCTAAATAAGATTTAGTAAGGTGGAAATTGTATGCCTTTTCACACAATTCATGCTGTTCATGCTTTGTAGTATGATTAGAGGTGGCAGAACCCGACCCGACCCGACCCGACATTTTTCAGAAATTCAAACTGACTCGACCCGACCCGACCTGATTGGAACCCGACCCGACCCAAGATCAAATAGCATCAAATCCAAGTCAAATCAACATAAGATAAAAAAAAAAGTAGATATTAAAATTGACCCAACCCGACCCGCCCATCACCCGACCCGACCTGAACCTGAACCCGACCCGCCCGCCCGATTTGCCACCTCTAAGTATGATTAACGTCTAGCTTTCTTTCCCGAGCCAAACGTATACAGATCAAAATTAAACCAAAAGAAAGAGTTCTGTTTAGTTTGTGTATGTATTTGCAATTCCATTTGATTTGACCCAACAACCCAACTGCTCTTCTGGGCCAGCCAGCTGCCATAATTCTTATACAATGGATAATTTACTGGGCTCTTTCATATCCTGCATAAAAAGCCTGATATGAGTTTCACCTAAGGTTGAACTGGTATGCAGTATGTACCTGTACCGGTACCACGATTTCCATCCGGTACGAGCATCTCCAATAGACTCCCTAAAACACTCCTAAAACCAAAAATTGAGAATTAAGGAGAGAAAACCGTTTCCAAGATATACCAAAAAAGTTATCCCTATTTTTCGCACTTCCAAAACCAGAGCCAAATCAAGCTATTTTGGTGGCGTTTTTGGGTACTCCCAATCCAACTTCTTAAAACCAGAGCCAAATCCAGACCGTTCAAATGTATTGGGATCCATATTTTGTCCCAATTTAAATGTATTGGGATCCATATTTTGGGAATCTGTTGGAGATTGAGGTGAAATTTGCTCCAAAAAAATTTAGGATGACACCCAATATAAGTATATTGGAATCCATTTTTAGAGAGTCTCTTGGAGACTCTCTACTAATAGAGCAAAACTGGATGAGAAAACACTAAATTAAGCTTGATACTTTTATTTGCACATTTTGCTACACAAATAAACTAATTGAATTTTCATGTCCAATAGAAAAAAAAAAATGTAACAAATGAACAATACTTCACTATCTACTAAAACAAATTGGTTTAAAAAATAAACCTACTTTTTTTTTTTTGCCTCTTTCACTTTAAATTTACTCCCTTAGGAACTCCATTGCTTTTGTCAAAACAGGAGCAAACCTATTCACATCAAGTTTCACATCTTGCTTTCCTAAGTAGTACTCTGCCACTTTGGCCCAGCCGCTCTGGTGAATCGCGGCCGGGTCCTTTATGGCCGGGTGATCCTTCCCGAGCATCTCTAGAAGCGTACTTTCCTCGGCTGTGATACGATACTCGATGTACTTGAGCTTCATATCCACCGCCGGGTCCCCAAAATCTGTCCTGCACAGCCCTTCGAGGTTGCCGTATGGAACTATTTGTATGAAAACCGCACCGGTTGGAAGATAAATGGAATTCGTTAGCCCGGCGCCGTGCACGCCCATCAGCACGTCGGCGGTGTTCACTTCCTGAGCGAATTCAACTACGTTGACGTTGAATGGCGGATCTCCTATTACAACCTCGAATCCTGTTCGCTCCGCTAATTGAACTATTTCTTGCAAATTGACGATTTTTCGCGGGTGACGCCGAGATATTATCATGAGCCTCGGTTTCGCAGTCGGGTTTTCTCGTAGACTAATCGGTGCATCCCTTGGCAGTCCGTTAATGGATCTCATGAACTTTGTAAAATTGACCATGGAATATCCCTCGGGGGATAGAGAAGGAACAATGCTAAACTCTTTTAGCATCCTTATTCCGACATGCACGTGCGGGAAGCACCGCACTTGTTCATCCTTGTCGAAATCAATGATTTCATACCGAGATAATGCTTTGAAAACCTTCATGTACTTGCCCACATACCAGCCTTGAATGTTGGTTATTAGGAATTGAACTTCGCCGTCAAATTTACGCGATGCCAAGAAAAGAGGGATTAACACATCAGTGTGGTCGTGCCAGTAGTTACCGACAAGTCCTCCTAGTGCAAACACTACAGCCGGTATCTTTTCCCTTACGGTACAAGCCGGGGCTTGTTGCGGGTTACTGAGCTGTTTCACATTAACTTCCTTTATGCTCATCATATGTTTGCGAGAGTACGGTCGGATTTTCCATTCACGAGACTCGGCATTTGCCGATGGGTCTTGGGGAACATGTAGAATTGATAAAGAGACCCCGTGCGTGCGCACATCTCCGTCTATGTCACACGTGTCGGAGTTCGGGGTTTGTGTGTCGCACACGACCTTCGATTGAGAAACTTCATTCATCGTCTCTACATGATACAATGAAAGATAGTTGGCATTTAGATTATGAATGAAACATTGAATTATTTTGCAAGAGACCCAAAAAAAAAATGGTTAGCAGAATTATTTGTTCATTCTGACCTGTAACTGTGATCTGTTTAACAAGTTGTGCTATAAACAAACGTTGAATTTATACCTAACCTTTCATCAATATTGGACAGATATGTTATGGGTACTTTTCTAATTTAAAAAGTATTTTTTTTTTAAATTAACAAAGAAACATTTCATTATTTTTTCTAAGAGAAAAGTTCTATTTTGGTCTCTGAACTATTACATTATGTTTAAATTGGTCCATAAACTATTTTTTGGTTCAAATTGATCTTGAATTGTTGCATTTGGTTCAAATTGGTCCTTCAACAATTTTTTGGTTCAAATTGATTCTTAAACTTATAGATTTGGTACGTGTAATCCCTCTCAGGTACTTTTGTTTATACTAATTGATACTGAAATTCATTCTTAAACTATATTAGTTAGCATAAATGGAAGTAAAATGGAGAGTAATTAAATTAATACCAACCAAACCATATTGTTCAGGGACCAAATTGAACCAAAAAAATAGTTCAAGGACTAATTTGAACCAAATCCAATAGTTTAGAAACCAATTTAAACCAAATGCAATGGTTTAGATACCAAACTTGGACTTTTCTTTTTTTTCTAAATTGTACCATTATTATTACCAGTATGTTTAAACTCCGTAACTTCCTTTTCCTCTTCCTGACTTGTTGTGGGCTCCTCAGAGTTTCTGCCTTCTTTGACTTGTTCTTGGTTCCTTGAAGGGGTTGTTGATTCTTTGAAATTAGACCCCTCATCTGGCTCCACATTTTCAGTTTTATCCTCTGTTTTTGTTGTATCCTCTGAAATTATGGCATGTATTTCAATAATTGTGAATTTAATCATGCATAAACAACAAATTCGGCTGTCAGGTCACCGGTAACAACGATCGGAACATTCAACAATCATGTATGTGTTGAATTATTGCATAATTGTGCAAGAATGTTCTGATACAATATTTTGTGTTAACCCAATTCTGAGAAAGATTATACGGATCGATGCAGCTTTTTCTTTCTGCATTTGTTTTGAGATTCGGAGATATAAGTATAAGAAAAGTTCAAATTATAAGATTTTTGTACCTAAAGGGGGAGAAATTTTCTTGTCCGGTCCCGGTACAGTATTCACAGGGGCGGCTTCAAGCTCAGAATTCGGCAAAGATTGCGAAACCGCTACAAATTTTATGCAAAGTAAAGAGTTACAAACTTGAAACTAGGATAATTCACTTGTGATCTGGAGATAAAATTGTGCAAGAAATGTGAGAACTACCTTGCTTATTAAACAATATACCACATAATAATACTAATTGCTTGTTGACTTTAAGGATCAAGATCCGATTCTGTTTTCGATTGTGGCAACTGTTTCCCAAAATGTTCTCAAGCAGTTTTCTTCAAAGAAACTCTTATATTGTTTAAGACTTGAAGAAAATTAGAAGGGTGCAATTTCCTCAAACAGTATGAGAACAATTCTGTGACATTGGTTCTCTTTGTTTGCCTTGCACTATCCAAATCAAGAGCCAAATTATGTGTTCAGTTGCAAAAAGATAAAAAATTCCTTAACAGAAATAACAAGATCATGATGAAAAATTCCAATGGAGCAGAGACAAAAGAAAGAAAAAAAAAGAAGAAGAGGTTACCATTAGGAGCTCTAATTGAGAATTGTTGAGAGACAGTGAAATAGGTGAGAAGCACCAGAAAGAAGCCAAGGAAGAAACCCACACCAAGGTACTTGTGGTACAAATTCTTCAAGGATTTCATGGCCTTTAATTCCCCCATATATCCTCTAATTCAAGCTAGCATGCAACCTTCTCAATTATTGTGTATATATTTATGTGCATATTCTTCTCCTCCTTTTTTCTTCTTCTTTAATTTCTCCTCTTTCTCTTCCCCCCCTTTCTTTCTATGTGTAGGATGTGAAAGGAAGAGAAGAAAGTTCAAAGAAGCAACTCAATAACTCATGCATGCACATATGTTTGCTGGCATCATGTTTGTATGTATGTGCCTTGTTTTTTTATTTCATGTTTTGAAACTTAATTGAATTTTACTCCAATACTCCCACACAAAAAAAAATATATATATATATATTTTCGATCTGACGATTATAAATGAATATTACCCATTACGAGATTCATCTGTAACCTATAAAATATCTGGGTGTGAGCATAGAAGCAACGGCCCAAGTTAGAGAGTTCTTCTAATCATGTAATTATTTGTCACTTTCGCTGCTTCCCAACTCCCCTCTTAATTATTTACTAATCCCTATACTAAATCAGAAATTAATATTAACATTTTCATCAGGAAACATAAAATAATTTTATTCAATTTGCATGTATATATATAAGAAAAGAATTAGCTGATTAATTAACTCTTTAATTAATATTAATTAATGTTCCCCAGAATTATAAGTTTGAAAAGATGTTAATATAACTTTCATCTGCTAGTTGAACATTGAATTTGATTGAAACAGTCTTATAAATCAGACTGGAATCTTCTTCCCATTTAAAGAGGGTTTCTCCCCTTGTAGATGCATGGCACTAGTTTGTGCAGCCAACCATGTGGTAGTATGATATATAATATCTTTGAATCAGTCTTCAATATATATCACTGATCAGGTCATGCAAATTGATTTTATAGGTTTAGTTAGAGCTTCTTGATATTTTTTGGGAAACAAATTTCACCAATAAGTGCAGGAAATGTTTGTTATAAGTTCTAATATTGTTCATATCAAATTTGCCAATAGAATGTAACCTTTTCAAGTCTTCATTTCATGGTGATGTCTAATCAATTCTTATTGTGTAAAGATTAATTAAAGCTTATTAATTAGTCACTTGTCATTTGTTCAAATTAGTAAAAGAACACACTTATTCCAACCTTGATAGAAAACTACAGCATATTATCCTGATATAAACCACACATTGGAGCCACGTAGAGATGCCACAAAATAACCCAGTGGTCACCACAAGAGACTCTGTTTTGTTTGTTTTCTAATTTCTAATGAGAAAATCTATTTTCAAAGATGAGATGCTAACAGCACAACTCAGTATTAATTAAAACGACGTATTATAATGTTGAGGATCATATTTTTCAACACGTAACCACATGGTGGTGGTAAGGGTACGCATCATAAATAGTACTATCATCATGTTGCATGATTTTGCCATATAATTCAATACGGACAGTGATACTATGCCACAAACTTTGTCTCCACAACTCTGTGATGAGGTGGTATGTGAGTCGGAAGGTCACTTTAGTAAAATTTTGAGGGTCGGAGGTATATTTTTATAAAAATTTTAGGGTCATTTTTGTAAATATTTTTTCAAGGTAGGTTAATTTTGCAAATTTTCTTAGAAATTAAGTATATTTCTGTAAAATTTTCTGAAAAAAGAGATATTTTGTAAATTTTTCAGCTCATCGTATGGTGCGGGCAGCAATGTGAGTGGAAGAAATATATATTTTTTCCAATTCAATAAACAAGTATTTTGTATAATTATTCTTGATTGAACTGTTCACATGACGATGGAATCTGTCATCCCCTCCACCCCTAACCTAATCTTAACCAAACCATTGGCATTCAATCATCCTGACCTTAACAATTGGCATTTATATTTATAATTAATAAACAAAAAAAAGTGGACTATCTATAGTTGTAAATTGCAATATATATAGTCCTATAATTATTGGTATGAAGGTGTAAACAATTCTAAATTTGAATCTTTTTTAGCAGCCTCTTATAGAATATTTCATCTGCCATGTGCAAAGAAGATAAAGAGGAAGAGAGTGTATCAAACTTGACTCCAAAAGCTTTTTTCCCCTTTTAATACATTGTTATTGTTTTTTATGGCTTCTTTTTAGTTCCTATATGCTACATGGAGTTAAGAATTTAGGAGGCCGGTACTAAATGTAACATATGAATGAATTAAATGTAGTGCTTTTTGTTGGATCAAGGAAAGAACATTCATGCGCATGCTATGAACTTTGGGGAACTTTGGGGAAATTTGAGGAAACTTGAAATTGCTCAATTTACAGCAGGAAGTTAATCTTATTATAGGCCAATATATGGATAGATCCTCATAAATCCAAGAATTCTATTGAAGATAAGATTTCCCCTTTCTTCCTGCTAATTATTCATGAAGAATTCTCCCTTCTATTTTTTGAATCATGAAACGGAAAAATTTCATGGATGTCCAAATATTCTATCTTAACTGCACTATTGCCCAAACTGTTAATTTAATTTCACAGATTTCCAAATCAAAGGACACAAGTACATTAGATGTCCAAATCAAAGGACGCAAGTTGTACTTGCGCCCTTTAGACTTATATTTACTTGCCATTGCCCGTATAACTTGCCTGTTTAGGCAACACAAGAAGAGATTAAAAGGCGCAAGTTGGATTTACGCCATAAAATTTGGGTATTGGTGAAAATAATTGACTGTTTAGGCAGTGGTAGAGATAAGATCAATAGTTTGGGTATGTATGAAAATTTTTCTCATAAAACAGAGAAAATGAAGCTTTTGAGACAGCTAATTAAATGTGAATTTCCAATTTACAAAAGTTTGCCACTTTGCATGCCTCATTCAAGCATTTATGCATTAATTCCACCAAAAAAATAAATGTTTTAAAAAATATACCCAAAAAAAGAAAAAAAATTTAAAAAGCTATTCACTTGAGATGATCAAGAGCTTTCAACAGTGTTGGTGCAAACCTATCCACATTGACTCTCATATCCTGTTTGCCAAGATAAAATTCTGCCACTTTATCCCATCCACTCTGATGGATTGAAATCGGATCTTTTATTACTGGATGATCCTTGCCAAACATGTCCATGAGTGTACTCTCTTCAGCACTTATGCTGTACTCCAAGTACTTCAGGTTCATGTCGACAATCGGGTCCCCGAAATCGACCTTCGCCATGTGCTCGAGGTTACCGTATGGCACCACCTGAATAACAACTGCGTTCGTCGGGAGGAACACGCAATTCGTCAATCCGGCACCGTGCCCGCCCAACAACACGTCGAAGGAATTAACCGTCCTCGCGAAATCGTCAAGACCCATCATGAATTTCGGGTCTGAAACAACGGTTTCGAACCCTAACCTCTCAGCCAATTGCGCAATCTCGGGTGTGTTGTTGAACTTTCTGTAATTACTCCTGTCGATTATCATTAACCTCGGTTTCTTACCAAGATTTTGACTCAGTTTGATCGGACGATCTCTTGGCAAATGGAAAGTAGACCTCAGAAATTTCGTAAAGTCGACCATCGAGTACCCGTTGGGTGCTCTTGATGGATCGATGCTGAACTCCTTGTGCATTTGCAACCCGACCAATACACGAGGGAAGCACCTCACTTGATTATCCTTGTCAAAATCAATTATTTCGTACCGTGACAACGCTTTTACAATCCTTTCGTACTTGCCTAACCACCATGGCTGTATATTGGTTACCAAGAATTGAACTTTTCGATCAAACTGATGCGAGGCTATGAACAACGGGACCAGAACATCCGTAAAGTCATGCCAGTAATTCCCGATCAAACCGCCCAATGCAAAGACCAAAGCAGGGTACTTCTGGCGAACGGTGCAAGGAGGCGCTTCCTGAGGGCTGTTTAACTGCTTAACAGTCACTTTCTTGATGGATTCCATATGTTTCCGGGAATACGGTCGGATTTTCCACTCTTGCGCCACATTAATGCCCCCCGTTGATGTTTTCGGTACGATTAGTACCGAAGATGAGATGCCATGGGTCCGAATGTCACCTTTTTGCGTATCGCAGGTTTCCGAGAGAGGGTATTCTGTGTCGCATATTTGTTTAGTTGTTGGAGTTTGCTGAAAATTCTCAAAATGTTCACCTGAAGGAGAAAAAATAGCCTAAGTCACATAATTAATTGAAAAATATGTAATTAGACAAAAAAACAAACAAATAAAGTGAATATATTAATGAGTTCCATATATTCATATTATTAAGTACCAAAATTATCAGAATGAGATGTATTTGTCTTCTCTGTTTCTGGAACAGGAGCAAGGTTTGGATGATCATGCTGAACCTTCTCTGTTTCATCTTTGTCTTTTTGGAATTCATCCTTTGTATCATTCCCTAAAAAAAATATACAAGTGAAATTTAGACCCAAGTTAAAATTTATCTTGAAGAAAAAAAAAACCAACAAATTAAAAATGAAACAATATCAAACTTAATTTCTTAATGACCATCATATTAGAAAATATAGGATACCAGAATTTGACAATTTTGAACACAAATGATCCATGATATATTTTGCAAACAAAAAAAAATTAAAAGGAAAAAAAATGAAGACTAGAGAGAATGCAATAATTCTTTTGTTTGGTGCCCATCACGCTGAAATTACAGGGCAATTGATGGCTAATTTTAATTCATTTTATAATAACACAAATATTGGGATCAAAATTAAACACAAGTACATAATTTGATGTTTTCTTGTCTAATGACTTGACCATTATTTTTTGTATTCTCTACAAAAAATTATGAAAAATCAAAATCACAGGCAATTTAATCAAAAAAAGAAAGAAAACAAACACAAATGTAAGAAATAAAATGAATAAAAAATCAAAATTTAACTTACCAGATATTGTGGATGTAGCATCCTTGAGGGGATTACTTTGAATTGCATTTGCATTTGGCGTTTCAGAGAAAGCTAAACAAAAACAGTAAATCTTGTCAATGCACTCTAATTTACAACAATATTGGATTTTGACAGAAATATATATATAGTGGTGATTATAATTGACAATATTCTCTACCAAAAAAATTCAGAAAAACCAAAATAAATTACCCAAAATGTCTGGGACCTCAAAGTAATTAAACATATATAAAAAAAAAAAACAATACAATTTTAATAGAATGGGATACTTCTTCTGAATTAGTAACAAAAAAGCTTAAAATTCAACCAAATATGGTATTAAACTTAGCAGCATAAATTCTGCACTATTAATTTCTGTTTCAGAATTAGCATTGGGTCAAAATTTCAGATCAAAAGGGAGAAAAAGAGGAGAAAAACTTACCAAATTGCTCTGAGACAGATAGATATGTGATCAAAACAAAGAAGAACCCCAGTAGAAATGGAACTGCCAAGCTGCTTTGCATCAAGGCCTTTGTCAAGTTCTTCATCTTCTTCAATTCCTTCATCTCTTTGTCTCTCTTTAATTCTCTCCTCCTCTCTTCTAGAAATTTTCTTTGCTTAAATACAAAAAACAAGACATCAAGTTCTGATCTTTCCCATGGAACAGAGAAGAAGAACTCTTTCCAAGAAAAGGTCTCATGCCTCACAAAGTCACAAACTTTGTTTATAGTCTTCTGTCAATTTATCAAACCCACCATCCTCTCCGTTTGGTTGCATGAAATGGACATTTCACAGAAATATATATGATGTAAAGGACATTTCCATTTAAATGTCACTGGAGAGGAAGAACTTTATATGTTGCGTGGATATTGCAAACTATGCCGCCTTGTGCCTACCAAGGGCATACTCGTCAATTTGAGTAGTTGTTGCATCATGTGGTGACAGATTTCGGTGTTATTTTGTTTTCAACCGTCAGATTATAATCCTATGATGTTGATATGTGTTTCTACATTCTTTGAAGGTTTCAAACTTGTATTAACAATTAAAAAAAGAGTTGTAGGTAGCGACCATCCCTTTTATCTATCCACCGGTCCATCATATTTTGGATGAACATATATTATTTTGAGTCCGGCTACAATTAATAATATGCATATCACGATTTTACCGTGCTATGCGGTCCGTATCTCAGTTTGCAGTGTCCAAATAGTCGATCCGAACAGCTCAACTTAATCTTTATATCAAAATATACTAGCAAACCAAATTTTATAATATTTATAATTTTTTTGCTATTTTTAATGATGGAGAGAAAATGGCTAGATCCAAGTATTCTGGTTCATAGAAAATAACGATTTTCTCCCCATCACTAAAAACAACAAACAAATTCTAAAAATCGTAAAATTTGGTTTCCTAGTATATTTTGATATAGAGATCACATTGAGCGGTTCGGATCAACTATTCGGACACCGAAAATGGAGATACGGACCGCATAGCACGGTAAAACTGTGATATGCATATTACCGTAGCCTAATTCTATTATTTTTTAGTAAACATTTATATCTTTCCGATCAACATACATCATTTTCTAGTAAACAGATACACTATGATTTTCAGTAAACATTTATGCAACTGTGATAAGCACATAGGTGCACGTGCGTGTGTCAGATTGTGAGAGAAGAGTGGATGGGTGGACTTACTTTATAGGTGGACTCTATATGCTCTCCTTAAAAAAAACTCAGACACTTTATTCCGGAATTGAAATTTGAAAGAGTTCAGAAGGGTAAATATGTAAATTCAACCTATGGAAACTAGGATGCATGTGGTCGGATGAAGTCGGAATTCCTCACCTCAAATTCTTTATTCTTCGCCATTAAAAAATATTTCAAGTTGATATTTTTCTTAGTTATTCACAAAATAATAATATATGAAAAAGCATTTTTAATTTAATTCTAGTGAGGTGTCAGCTTACTGCTTACGTGTTGGGTCTTCATGAGTGGAGAAAGATGACCATTTCCTGTTTTTTTCTTCCTTTTTTTATTATTATCCTTCTGGAAATCCCAAAGAAAAAAGAAATATTTTTATTTGCCAACTATATGCAACATGGTGCATAAAAAAATTAATACTACCCCCGTCCACAATTAAATGAATTTATACCCTTTAGAGCTTGTTCATAATTAAATGAACTTTACCGATTTGAATTTATTTTTCTATTCACTTGTTTGAATCCACTTGTTTCTCCAATGTTATGATTACCCTTTTATCTATATTATTTAATTGGAACAATTATTATGTAATTTCATTTTTCCACTAATTCATTTGACTTTTCCTAAAAATTCATTTATTCATGGACGGAGGTTGTATTTGTTAAGAACTCATACGTCGCATTCACTTTTTCAAATTTTCTGTTTCTCCAATGTTATGATTACCCTTTTATCTATATTATTTAATTTGAACAATTATTATGTAATTTCATTTTTCCACTAATTCATTTGACTTTTCCTAAAAATTCATTTATTCATGGACGGAGGTAGTAGAAGAAAATTATTATTATTTTCTTCTTTACTCTTTGCATTGAAAGAGAATCACAAAATATAGTTTTCTCCATATTAATGTGATTTAGTCAACCATCTTCTTTATGCTTCCAACCTAAATCATATAATATTGAAGATATTTTTTGCCTAGCATTAAAATACTTTGTAGTTTAAATAATTTATATATTCAACAACCCACAATTAAATTAAGATATATAAAAAAAATATAAAAACAGAGTAGATATTAATCAACCAATGAGGCCAATTAAAATTGTTGATATTAGGGGAACCATTGATAGTTAATTAATTAATTAGAGAGGAGGAAATGTTCAAAAAGGGTAGTTGATTTGGTGGTCTAACAAGAAAAATAATATATCAATCAACTTATTTAAGGGAGTTGATAACTGCACCCCTTAAAAAATATTCTTAATTGCACCCCAATATATTTTTAGTTAAAAATTCTTTTTCAAATACAACAAATCACTTATACCGGTTGCAATCAACACCCTCAATCGAACAAAACACACATATATATATACAATAGAAAGATCAAGAATAAAAAAAATTCACTCAAAATTTATGAGAGTATAAGAAAGAAAGAAAAAGTATTACCAATTTAGTTTGGGATGGATATATAGGGGCTAATTAAGGGGGCATAGATAATTTCTCTTTAATTAATGCTGAACTGAGATTAAGACCACTTCCACCTTTGACCCATTGCATCCGGCAATTAATGACACTAACATGCTTGTTCTCTTCCTCTCACATCATTTTCTATTTATTAATGAATTATGTACTTGCAAATTTATTATATTTTCTTGAAGAGTTGGACTTGGTGGTTGATTCATGATGTTAGTTGTTCATAACATGGATGTATATATATGGTTTGCCAATTTTCTAATTCATTCAATTTGCTCATGTATTGAATTAATTAACCATATAATTAATGAATATTAATTAATTACAATGACAATATATCTTGGATTTTGATATAACCTGTTAATTAATTAGTTATACACTGAAATATATTTAGGCATTCAATTATATTCCATCAACACTCCAACAACGATCGATCATTCGATCAAGCAATTTTATCTTTTTGTCTATACATTCATGATAATGATGGCTCATTGCCACTAATTAATAAAAGTTTTTTATAAGGTCTATATGAATGTGTTATCCTATCAAAAATGCTTGGATGGCTCCAAAATGTTTGGTGTATAATGCTCAAAGATAGAGAGAGGTCAATGAGACTTGTGGTATGAATACAACATGTGGAGAAGGTTGCCAATTTTAGGGGTTATTTTCAAAATGCACAAACAAATATGCCATTTTCATTTGACATTAACCCATGATCGGAGTGACCATTTTGTACTAGTTTATTTGCCTGGATTCTGTGTCGGGTTTATAATAATTAGTCCCAATTTAAACAACGAATAAAGCTTAATATTTATTATGCCATATATAATAGATAATTAAATTAAATTGATGGTATATATATAGCTAGAAGGTAACGAACTTAGAAATTTTTTTTTTAATCGATGGAGATTTAGAAAGCCTTCATTCTATTGTGTTGAATTCATTCATTCCCTCCTTAATTATCAGTAGTTGGTTTAAAAATACAGTCCAGATATTCAGATATCACTAAGGATACCGTCGGAGATACCATGATATTTGACCAATTCAACTAAACCTAAATATTCACCTTAACCTCCTATATATTCAACTTAACACATTTTGCTTGACAATCAATACAAACTCCATATAATAAAAACATAATTGTAGCATTACACTTAACATATTTTGCTTTACAACCAATAAAAACTACTCGTAATTTAACTTGCAACATTACACTTCCTAACTATTCAGCTTATCCTCCTAAATATTCACCTTAACCTCCTAAATATTCAATTTATCACATTTTGTATTGGTAGTCAATGTTTAATGGTATCTCCGACGGTATCTTTTGCGGTATTCCCTTAGCATTTTCCTATTAATATTACTACGTGAATAGTATTTGAACCCCATACAAATATTTTCTGGCTCCACCACTGGTCTAGTGGTCTAATACTGAGCATGGACTGTACAATAACCATCGTGCAGTAGTTCTATATTCAATCCAATTAAATATACTCTGATTAATTAATTTGCTCTAAGGAAATCGCACGGTTTCACCTTTCTTTGCAATGATTGAAAGTTTGAAACTAGAAAGCAGGCTTCGTTTTGGAACCTATATAAAACAAGGGTATTGAAGTTGGGCTTTTCCTTTTTTGTTCTTGAAAAATTCCTTATGATTAAATTTAGAATTTAACTAAATAAAAATCCCCCCCTAAGCCCCGTGTCGAACTTGAGGAATTGAGATGCTCTAAGTTAACTCAATTGAGTTTGTCCGTACAGTGATTTTATAAATTAGGGCCCCATAAATTTTAAATACTGACCGTCTTGACCAAGATCTGAAACCAATGGCCCAGATCTGTCCACGAGTCAACTCAAATTTTGAGTTAACTTAGAGGATACTAACTCGAACTTGATCATCATAAAACAGAAAGCTGATATACAAAACACTAAATTCACAGAGACCTAGTTATCAAATGAAAAGATAAATTCACTTCATCTCTGAGTATGAAAATCCAAGACCACCAGTTCCAATTGACAATTAATTAGTACCTAACTTTTTGTATGAATAAACTGATTAAGTTTCATAAGAAAATTATGTGGAGCTGAAGATAGTATTGCTGGCCTAAAATATGCAACAATTTGTTATTATTATTTTTAATTAGGTGATAATTTCATTGATGTACCATCGATTATATACACATGGAACAAAAACATTAAAAGAGGAAAGGGAAGGACAATTTTTTTTGCCCCCTAAATTGTATGATGAGTTTAACCAAGTGTGGAAGCATGGTGAATGAAATTTAGCCTAACATGAGGAGCAGGTGCAGAGGCAAGTAAAAATTAGCAGTGCCTTATTAATCTCACTTCTATCAGAAAGAAAGCCCTTCAGTATATTTGTCAGAAAGCACATTGTACATCAGAACTCAGAAACTCCCAGTAGCAACATGAGCTTTTAACTCAGTTCAACTAATTAGCAAGATATAAAAAATGTTGTTCTATAAATGCAGTGCAACACATCATCAATTCTGTAACAAAATGTTTGTTCGACTTCATTTGTTGATGAACATAAGAAAAAACACTGTATAGAGTATTATTTATAATCCTTACTATATAGAAAAGCATGTTGGAAAAAATGACATGAAATGACTATCTTCCTCAAATAAAAAACCTGAGCCATTGATTATTTTCTTGGATAGATCAGAACTGTTGATTTACGTTAATGCCTGTTGACGTTAATGTCTCAGCCCATTAAAATTTAAGGCCCATATCAATTTCCTCAATATAAGGCTCATTACATATTATCTTAAAATTTTATTATAAGAAATAATAATTTCAACCCAAAACAAAGTGTGGACTCTTTACTAGTCTAGTTTTATATAGATGTAGCCTGATGATCTCTTATAATGAAGTGTCGATTACTGATTCATGATCTGTATTGTCTGGCTAGATGATGTCTTTTGAGTTTTGAGTTACAATCTTTACTGGCTTATGCTCCCAGAGACGCCACTTCGAAAAACTTCAGGATTGCTTCAAAATATAATAGGTTAGCATCTTCTGGGCCTCTGGCCATCCCTCTGCAATTAAAAGAAAAATATCAGGGTGAAAATTTATATCTATACTATATTAAAAAGCACGTAAGTATTGGACGTCTCCATTTTTTTTCTTCTCCTTCAAATTTTTTTAATTCCCATTTTACCCCTTAATCAAAGGTACAGATCAAAATAGATTGATTTCAAAGGTGTTGATGTTCTCCAATTAAACAACTTTCTCTCCATGAGGAATTAATGTTTTATATTCTAATATTCAATTAATATAGTGTAAAGGTGAAATTTAAATGGTAAATAATTAGCCAAAAATCAAAAGCACGTTATATGTATTACACGGTAGGAGATCAGAATTTAAAACGCCCACACAACAATGTGCGGGTTTCTTGCTAGTAAAAAAAAAAAGGCATAGTTTCATGATGTCATGTATAGCCCTCTAAACCTTAAAAATTGTGAATTGCCTATTTTCCTTTAATTCTAACTCGTTCCAAACTATCAAAACCCTCATCCTTTTCAATTATGATGTGTCAAATATATCCAAAACTTAAATTAACCTCACTAAATATTTCAAAGCTCAAGTTAAGACTTCAATATATAGAGTAGAACCAAACATTAGCATTTCGGAGTGAAATGCTAACGACCCATATTATATTTTGTTATGTCCAAATTTTGATTTATGGTTCTCATTAAATTCATCATATAAAAATACATAGGTGTACAAAAATTTTCCATTTTTGAAGCTTTTTAAGTAATTGTTTTGAATTTTTCAAAATAATCCTAAAATATTAATAAAATAATGCTTGTTTGTATATCAATTTTAAAAAATCTGAAATAAATACTTAAAAAACTCCAAAAATGGAAAATTTTTATATTCTTAAGTATTTTCATATGATGGATTTAATGGGAATCATAAATAAAAATTTTGGACATGACAAAATATAATATGGGCCGTTAGAGGTTTGCACAATAGTACAACTCCAATATATATATATCTATTTCACAACACATGGTATTTTTGGCATCCCTAGTTCACATTATTTGTCCAGTACGTACTTATTGTTCTTTTTTTTTTTTTTTGAAATGAACATGTCAATGACATTGACATATCATGTTCTTTACTTTACTGTATATTGACATATCATGTTCTTTACTTTTCTTTTTGTTGGTGGTGCATGTAGACTTTTCTTTTTGTTGTTGGTAGCATAGTAACATGATTCGCGATTTATTCGCGAATAATTCGTTTTTTCACAAGAGCCGAACGAATCCCGCATAATACTACCCAATAATATATAATGCGTTTTATTCGCGAATAAAACGTTTTCTATGCAAATAAAAAGTTTTATACGCGAATTATTCGCGAATAAAACACATTATATATCGTTTTAAAGGAAAATTTGTGCTTTTTTATTTGGTTTTTAAAAATATTGGCACTTTAATATATTTTTTATTATATTATATAAGCTGAACTATTCCCGAATTATACCTGAATAATACCCGAATCACGAACTTTTGACCTCGCCGAACGTATCCCAAATCGATGATTTGTTACTATGGTTGGTAGTACATGTGAATGCTTTATGTTCTTTGAAAGGAGGAACTGTATCGTACAGAACAATTACACCAATGACCAGTGCCATCTAGATCCGCTTCTTGACCAGTGCCATCTAAATCCTGTTGGGCCTAGCGCTGTCGGAGTGCTACTTTTGTTGCTTCTCCTAGGTTTTGGAGGCACATTAGGGTTTGAGAGAGGAAAAGCAGGGAAGGGAAAGGAGTGTGATACTATTGGGGGTATTTTTGGTTGGATTTCATTTCCCAATTCGTTCTTGGGGCAGAAAAGGAAAGGACTGGAGGACTTGCGGTGAACATCTCATTAAGAGTCGATCCAAACTTAAGAGTCAATCCAAATTGTTCATTATGATCTTCATATGCAATTTTGCTTATTAACCAAATTTTATATTTTTTTGAGTCGATCCAAACTGTTCATTATGATCTTCATATGCAATTTTGCTTATGAACCAAATTTTATATTTTTTAGAATTTCTTTACTATTTTTTTATATATTTTAAAATATCACATATTTAGATGGCTCATAATGTTTTAATTCAAGTGGCATTTTAAAATATCTAAAAAATAGTAAAAAGATTCTAAAAAATATAAAATTTAGTTTACATGTAAAATTGTATATGAAGATCATAATGAACCGTTTGGATCAACAGTTATGAGTGATGAGTTGATATTACTTATAGAAATATTTTGACACACAAAATTTTGACACAAATGTTACACTATATCATATAAATTTATAAAAAATATTAAAGATAGAAAATTATTTTACAAACATGTTCATTAGTATATTCTTTAAAAAAAAAAACTATAATCAATACTATAATACAACACCATAATCAATACTATAATTCAACACTGTAAAGTGTAAATAAATCAAAACTTATAATCACACAATAATCAAAACTATATATAAAAAACTATAATACAGTAGAACATTCTTCCCTTCAAGAAGTTATACGTCAGTGGTTTCTTAAAAAAAGAAAAAAATACTATAATGGGACTTTTTCACTGATTTGGACAGCAGGAATTAATGGACTAATTCAATTTGTAACAGCAAAGAAAAGGAACACTTCAATTTAGTATATATAAATTAATACACAAATTACCGTAAAATTATTTTAGAATGCTCACCAATCAATGTAGTGATTTAAAAACGGTCCGGATAGGTCCGGATCGGTCCAAACCCGCATCGGTCCACGGGTTTTCCCGGTCCACGGGTTTTCTCGGTTCGGGAAACCTCGAAAAAATTTTGGAAGGAAGGAGATTGGACCTAGCTTAGGACCGTCCCTCCCGGGTTGCCCGGTCCCGAGGTTATATGTCAAAAAAAATAAGGAAAGAAAACAAAAAAATATATAAAAATATAGTACACCTATTTATACTACAAGAATAAAAAAATATACTTAAAAAATAAAAAATAATTAGAAATTAAATTATTTGTTTTAATCAGATATATATATATATATATATATATATTATATTATATTATACTATTAAAAGTTAAGAAAATAGTATCTTTTATTAAAAATGGAAAAAAATTAAAATAATATTATTTAAACCGAAAAAATAACATAGAAAATCAGAAAATAAATTGATAATTATATTTGTTGTAAAACAAAAATCCTTTTTGAAAAATAAAATTTAAATAATATTATATTTGTTGTTAACATAGGCGGGAAAAGTTGGAACCAGGTCGGGTTACCTCGGGCTATTATCCCGGGTCGGGTAGGGTCGGGTCTTGGGTTGCCCCGGTACCTCGGGTCGGGTAGGGTCGGATCCCGGGGCGGGTCGTGTGAACACGCGGCAAGCCCACACACCGCTATTATTTTATTGAGAAACCTATTTTGCTTGTATCGGTACTCACTTTGTCACACAAATCAACTTTTTTACTCACAGCCCAATTTTTTAGTAGTGAAAATTTGATCGTAAGTGTTTCGGTCCGAAATGTTTATGGAAACACTGTAGTCGGACTCATAGTATAGTACTTCCTCCGTCCACAATTAAATGAATTTATACCCTTTACAACTTGTCCACAATTAAATGAATTTATACCCATTGTTTGAATCCACTTTCTTCCTCAAAAAAAAAAAAATATATATATATATATATATATATAT
Organism: Cyperus esculentus; assembly: GCA_030179965.1. Lineage (NCBI taxonomy): Eukaryota > Viridiplantae > Streptophyta > Magnoliopsida > Poales > Cyperaceae > Cyperus > Cyperus esculentus. Next base: position 5,002,112 of record JASGLE010000009.1, on the reverse strand, counting down.
ATTAAGAAATTCTCAAAATGCCCCTCATCTCCTTCCAAGAATGTTCACTTTTCTACTAATTGAGGGCATAAAAGTAATTTCACTCTTCTACTATTTCTTTTGACTTTTGCTACAAATTCATTCTTTTGTGGACAGAGGAAGTACATTATAGTATACAATGTGAAATCAACATGTCAATCCCTACTACATTATAGTATACAGTGTGAAATCAAATCTATGTCATGTCATGTCAAAAAAAATGTAAAGTGGTAATGGTAAGCACAGCAAAAGTACAGAAGTCAAATGTTACATGCTACTTCTTAAGTTCTTGGGTAAATTTTATGGGAGGTTACTAAACTATACCTCAAATCTATAATTGGTCACTGAACTTTCATTTATCCGTTTTTTGTCACTAAACTTTGATGTTTGTCCAAATTTGATCAATCCGTTAGTTTTTCTATCCAACTTAACAGAATAATTAATATGTCTCCAATTTTAAACCTTAGAAATTATTTTTTTTTCATATAAATTATACAACATGTGAGATTTAAGTCATATTAGAAAAAAATATTTATTTTCTTGTACAGTATTTATTTTTTATTTATATTATCATATCAAGTATATACTTTGTAATATGTCCAACAATGTGAAAGTATTTTATTATCTTGAAAGAAAAAATTTTCATTTTTGGAGATTTTTAAGTATTTGTTATAGATTTTTTAAAATGATACATAAAACAATTTGTACGACTTAATTATGTCAAGATTTTTATGACTTAATTATGTCAAGATTATTATGACCTATCTAGATTAAAATTTCGGACGTCGGATTTTCAAATTTAGACCAAAAACATTTCGGACCTGACTATTCTCAAAAAAAAAAAAAAAAAGATAGGACCTGACAACTACTATTCATGAAATATACTTGATTGATTGAAAGAGAGGATAGGACCTGACTTTAATTTGCAACTGTATATATATGTTTGACTGGCTTAATCGATCGTTTCTACATGTCAATAAAATATTAGTTGCAAAAGTTTTGTACATAAAATGAAATAATATTAGTGTTTTTGTACACTAGGTATTTAAATCTTCTATACTATGTATTATTAGTTTTTTTTTTTTGAGAGAAACCCGTAGGTACTATGTATTATTAGTTGCAGAAGTTTTGTCATTCAGTAGTACAGTGGTCACATGTTTTGCATTGTTAGTCAAATGGGGGATTTGACTGGGGTATTTGACTTTTTATTGCAGTCACGTGTTTTGTTGGATGTGCAAAATGCATGCGTTGTAGGTATAGGTACTTATTATAAGTAGTATTTAGGTTTTGTTCTATAGGTATTTAGACTTGAATGACGAAATTGCTCAGCGCGCTAATATCACATGGTTAGTATTATTAATTGGGCTGTAAACGCATATGGGTTCTGGTCAAAGCGGCGTCTAGACACCGGCGTTTAGACACCGGCGTTCAGAAGGTCCACCTAGCCGCCGGCATTCAGATATCAGTGTTCAGAGGGAAATTTTGGCAAAATTTTTTAAGTCCGGGAAGTTTAATAAACCGAACGCCGGCGTCTGGTTCGACCTTCTAAACGTGGCGCTTAAAAAGTAGGAATAGTCTTGTGATTCTTATTCGACCGGGCATATCCTTCGAATTCCTTTTTATTTTAGGCATAGACAAAAAATTAATTCGTTTCGCTTAACAAAAATAAAATAAATATTGTTTTTGCAATAAATTGATAGGCATGTACTGTTATGATATTGTGTAACATGTGTTTGTGAATAACAACAGATATGATATTTTTTCTGACCCTCGAAATGAAAATAAACTTATCAAAAAATTGCCTACATCCATGACCCAACTTGCATTTTTGCAGTTTTGCCTTTTTGTTTCTTACAATATTTCGATTATTTAATTATTTAGGTGAGACGCCATTATACCACGCTGCAAAGGGAGGCCATCTTGTCACTGCCATATACCTGATTGGCCATAGAGCTATACCTGTTGTAGTTGACATTGAAGGGTTAACTCCACTTCATTGTGCCGCTCAACATGTCAATTGTACTCTCCTTTGAAATGAACATGTCAATGTGACATATCATGTTCTTTACTGTATGACATATCAATGTGCTCAAAAAAACATATCATGTTCTTTACTGTATGACAGATATTGTCGGTAATAATATATACATGTTTTTTGCCATATCAGGTTTTTTGCCAACCCCTAATAATATCAGTCCAGATTTTCGGATACCACTAAGAATACCGTCGGAGATACCATGATATTTGACCAATTCAACTAAACCTAAATATTCACCTTAACCTCCTATATATTCAACTTAACACATTTTGCTTGACAACCAATACAAACTCCATATAATAAAAACCTAATTGCAGCATTACACTTAACATATTTTGCTTTACAGCCAATAAAAACTACTCGTAATTTAACTTGCAGCATTACACTTTCTAACTATTCAACTTATCCTCCTAAATATTCACCTTAACCTCCTAAATATTCAACTTATCACATTTTGTATTGGTAGTCAATGTTTAATGGTATCCCCGACGGTATCTTTTGCGGTATTCCCTTAGCATTTTCCTAAAAATATAAAGTTTATTTTATAATTAGACTAATTTGTTATGGATCAGATGAAATAGAGACTGTTATTTTTTTAATCAATAGTTACAATATATTGTTTAGACACAATTAAAAATAATTGTTTGATATGCGAAATGAGAATCATTCTATCCAACATAAACGGTTGCTTAACGAATCCATAGAAGAACACGAACACGTCTTATAATTATGCTCAAGATTTGATCTAAACAATCCATGCCAATTTCATGTTTAATTAAGGCCTTATTAATGGAACCTATTGAAACTTTGTTTGTCATAAAATAGATTAGACAGTGATACAGTACTTACCCAAAACGACATCTTAATCAACGACACATTAATTTTTATAAGTTTCTGATATTATATATACCTCCAGATCAAAACTATGAAACATTAATTGCAAATATATATAGTTCATATAAACTACGATACATTATAATTAATTCAGATGCTTGTACTGTTGTACGTCATCTGATATTATAATTTCTCTAAAAAATACAATAAATCATAGTATAAAAAAACAAATATGCTGTACATATATATATACATGTAAAATATAATTTCCTACTTATGTTTTTGTCAAGCTTTTCTTGTTAATTAGAATTTAGTTGTTTATATTTGCAATCTAGTTCCGTCAATTGAAATAATATATATTTCTACGAATTAATTAATTCATATAACTTTTCATTTTAATTTGGTGCTAAATGACCAAACTAGATGCTGGCACCATCGAGAGAGTTTGCAAGAGAATATATAAGAGCCAAAAACGATGCCTCATATATATCTCATGCTTAAAAACAAAAGGAGAAACATATAGGGTCTATTGAAAAACCGTCCATACATCCATAAACATATATAAAATGTAACAGATACATTCCGAAATATAAATTATGAACGCTATGGACAGTTTTTCTATGGACGCTAGGTATTGCTCAAACAAAAACTCACTCGCCAGATTGACTCATATCATATCACATGCAAATATATATGTATCCATTTACTAATGGAGCAACCTACATACCTCACTAGCTAGTGTCTAGAAATTAATAAAACTCCTTTTAATTTCCTCCTTATTTTGTATTTATGCATTGCGTGTTTGATGCGTATAGAAGCAATTGACTTGAAGGTAGGTACTCTTAGCATGTCATTTAATGTCTCTCCAAATTAAGTCTGCATTTGCTGCCATAAATTAATTTCAACACAAGGAACTTCACAAGTACTTTTACGTTTGACTCGTGAGCCCAACCTACAATCCTTCCCAATCCGGCTGATTACTGCCAAGAATAGTGATACTATGCCGCAGATTTTGCTCCCATAACCCTATGATGTGGTAGCATGTGGGTCGGAGGGTCATTTTTGTAAAATTTTGGGGGTCGGAGGTACATTTGCATAAATATTTTTAAGGTACATCTGTAAAATTTCTTAGAAATTAAATATAATTCTATAAATTTTTCTGAAAAGGAGATATTTTTATAAATTGTGCATAAATATTTTTAAGGTACATCACAAGGTGCGGGGCAATAGCCGGAGAAATATATATTTTCCTTACTGCCAATGCCGGTGCCTGCACTACAGAAATCATATTATCCCCAATGCTCTTTAATATATATCTATTCAACATCAATTGAACAGGCAAAAAAAAAAAAAAAAAAGTAGTTAAATATCCTTTCAATTAAATTTTATGTTGAGAATAATGAATATCATATATATGTTGCAGCAAAGTGACAGGATATATATGTCTCGGCATTCAAAGGATCCACTAATTAAGACCATAATAATTTAGAAAATAGCACTCGTTAAGAAAAAAGAAATAAAAAAGAACATTTAAGAACCGTTGACAGAGTAATTATTAAAAAATGTAGATAATCAAAATAATAAAAAAATATTGATAGTTTTATACAGTGATGGCGGGTCATCTACTAAATAAAAAAATTAACGATTCATAAAATTCTGAGCACTTCGTTTTTAAATTTAAAATTTTTAATTTTACTGATTTTGAGGGGAGAAAAAATGAAAATTTGTCGCATTGAAATTGAATCATACATTTGCTTCGGTTGAGAGTTAGATAATCGGCAATTTGACATTGTCACATGAGAAAAAGGGAAAAAAAAAAAAAAAGGTTGCCTACCATTCACATGTCACGTTGTGGGTTTTGCTTGGGTTTTTTTTTTCTGGAAATTGCTTGGGTTATTTTTTTGGAAAGACAGGTATATGGCAACAATAAGTTTTCACATAATTTATGTTATAATAATTCAATAATTGATATTATTATTTTAACTGTGCATGGCATGAACACTTCAATTATCTGGTTAGTTCAGACTTCAGACTGACCTAATCTTTATTATATAATCTGAGCGGAACCTTATATTAGAATATTTTTTGTGGATTTAGTAATTTAACAGTACTGGAATTTATTAGTATCACAACAACCAGAGTCTGATACAAGGGTTCCAAACTTTCAATTTCAAAACTAAGGCAAAATACAACTTTAATTTTGAACTCTCAAAACAAAGTATTGAACAATGTTTAATTTATAATGAACTAAAAACGAGTTAGACTATTATACTAACGTTAGCATTTCGGACTCTCACAAAAAAATTATCTTTTTGATCTGTCGATTATAAATGAATATTAATATTACTCATTATGAGATTTTTTTGTAACCGATAAAATTATCTGGATTTGTGCATGGAAGTAATGTCCTACAAGAATTGCATACTATGACTAGTGAAATGTTCATTGATCACTGAGTTTGTGTGCATTTCAACAATGCCTTCTTAAAACAGACTATTTGTATTTTGTACCAAGTGAACCTTGATGAAATATAATATTTGGCATTCTGATTTCATACTATTGTTTGCAACTCAAAATTTGTTGGAAACTAAGCCAAACGCATAAACTCATGTAACAACATTTCATTTTCTATCCTTTGCAAAAAGAAAAAGAAAAAAGGAAAAGGAAAAGAAAAAACACTTCATTTTCTCTAAAATATGAAGCTACAGAATTCATCATTTCATCATCCTTTTACAATCAACAAGTCATACCATATAATGGAGTCCGGATCTGTTGGCGTGCGTCCGGATCTGCAGCACAGATCCGATGGTGCGTCAAACCTCGGGATCCGGACTCAGTGTTTTTTACGGATCCCGAGGTTTGACGCACCGTTGGATCTGCGTTGCAGATCCGGACGTGCGCCAGCAGATCCCGAGTTCATATAATGAGGCATGTAAAACCCAACAATGCATCGATCTAACGATGCCACGAAAAGTACCGAGGTTCTCCCTTCTGCTCGTGCTCAGATCAAGTGACAAGAAATCTTTACGTCCCAAAGGGTCAAAAACGACATCTTTTTCCGGATGAAATGTGAATTGCCGTCGAAACCGAAAGACCATACCATCAAACTCATCCCCGGGAAGTGAGCATATTTGATTAGAGGAGGGATCCATTGACAATGCTTATCTTGATAATCTTGATAATGAGGATTTTGAAAATTTTATAAAAATAGTTAAAAATTCTAAAAAATAGAAAAAAGTTTATAGAGATATTATTTAACTTATAGATTGATTATGTTTCAAATTATATTCAATTTAAGTGACGTTTGATAGCTCTTTAAAGCTCGTTAAATTTCAACCGTTAAAAAGTATACAAAATTTTGATAAACCATCAAACGATGTTCAAATTTATTGAAATTTGAAACACTATTAATCTATAAGTTAAAGAATGCATCCATAAAATTTTTTTCATTTTTAAGATTTTTTATGAATTATTATAAATTTTTCAAAATCTCTATTGTCGAAATTGTCATTATAAGCATTGTCAATGGATCCCTCCTCTATAGTTTATAATGGCAACTCTGCCATTTAGTGAAATTTGTATTACTTTACAAAAAGACCGCCAAGCTTGAACACTTGTTATTTACAAACTTACATTTTCACTAATAATGTACAACAATGAGTCATGGCCAAGGAAAAGAAAATGAAGGATGTCTACCGGAGAAATAGCTTCGACTTTCGACGAGCATCCTTGCCCGGTTGCCCCAGCCACCACCCAGCACACACAAAACACAACCTGTCGATCATCAACGGATTTATATCCCCTGCTGTACTGCATTGTGCAGTTCACAACGTCAGCCGTTGGATTGTCTTGGGATTCATTCCAGCACGGATTTAGAGATGATCCAACGGCTGACGTTGTGAACTGCACAATGCAGTAAGTCAGGGGATGAGCGCTCGTCATGATCAGCCGCCCCCAAAATCCTCCATATTCTAGTTCCAAAAACAATAACAAACAATTAATTTAACAAAACAATTTTTCAAATTTCCAACGAAGTGACGTTCCTCATTTGTCGCTGCCCGCAAGCACGATGTGATCGCCATCCCTTACGACAGCAACATCATCAATCTCGGCCCCACCTGTAGTCAGAACCCTAGTAGGTGCGAATCCAAACATGGTCTCGCCAAGCTTTAGCAGCTCGTCGATTGAATCCGGCAAAAGCACCAGCTTGCACGCAGTACCTTTCCCTTTATGCGAACAACTTATCGTAATGCAAGCTCCGGAATGACCGACTCTTTGGTTGTCCAAAACTGAAGTTACCTCGGGTCGCTTACTGTCTTGGGGCGCCAAAGAAAGCACCCCGAACAAAGAGTTGTTGAAGTTTGCTCTTTTGTTACCTGATTTATCATCCGACCGCCCCATCGTACCGGAATCGTTCTCCATTCGCACTTGACGCATCATTGGCTCAGACCGGTATCTAGTAATCGAACCCGGAGTAACCTTGGTTTTCCCTGTAACGATGCTTTGTTTCTTTCTAGCCTCAAAGATCGACACGATGTCCTCGTGGCTTTGTTGGTCGGCTAGGTCTCGCGGGGTGAAACCGTTGTGATCGGGTACGTCCATGTCGCATCCGTTATCTAATAAGAACTCGACGAGATCCAAGTTGCCGTCGCAAACTGCCTTGTGCAGTGCCGTCTCGCCATCTTTGTTTTTTGCAGTCACATCGCCTCCGTATTTTAGTATGTTTTCGAGTAGGTCTTTGTTGCTCCTTTCCACGGCGATGTATGCATAGAGACCGCTGTCCTCAGCTGAGAGGACAGCCCCGTTATGCCTGAGGAGTTGAGCTACTGATTCGTGCGATCCAAGTATCGCGTCCCCTAAGGGGACCTTTCCATCGGCATCTGTAAAGAGGATTTAAGAAGTACAGTTATTATTCAACCAGAGAAAAAAACAAAGAAAAAGACTTCATGAAATTCTAAGTGAATAAATAGTATCTCATTTTACAATATGTCAGTCTGCATAATTAATTTAATAGTGATGTACTGATGTATGATACAGAGTTGACAAAAAATGACATGAACCAACTAATGGTTATCTCTTGTATATATATGCACACAATTTTATTAGTACTGATTTGAATGCAGGTTTCTAAATGATATTGTCAATCCAGTTCCTTTTTCATCTGTCAAATTACTCACTTACTTCAGTAATAAATTGAGTAACAGAAAAAATATTTATGTCACTTAGTAATCAAATATTAATTAGTATATTACCAAGATGTGGTATTTTGGATCCTTAAAATATACAACCAATTACCCCACAAGAAAATTTTGAGGTTAATTTCTGATATTTTTTACAGGATGACTTTAGACCAGACTAATAAATAAGACACTGATTTGTACACAAAATTACTGAGTAAAGAAATTGTATCTCATTTAACAATCAGTCAATCACTAAATAATAACATAAGGTAATAATACTGGTAATGATGGTGAATATTGATAAACATAAGCAGAAAAACAGGTTCTTAAAAAGATTCTCAGATTACCTCTGCAATTTGGGTTGGCACCATGTTGTAAAAGGAGGCGCACACATTGCTCGTTTCCCTTCGAAGCCGCTATATGCTATTAAATTGTTCGAAAGAAGAACATTAGCATACTAATCATTTATTTTCTTTGATTTATCCAATTTACGAATTTCTGTTTTCTCCCTTGTAAGTTCGGTTTGTTTTCCTTACCAGCGGGGTGTGATAGTCATTGTCACATTCATTGGCGTCAAGACCGCGCCTCAAGAGTTGTTGCAACAATGTAACATCGTCTCTGACCACCGCAAAGGTTAGCGTGAGAGGCAAATTCAGTCTTCCACGCGTCACCATGTTCTCTATCTCTTTCAACACAGCATCGATCACTGGATCGTCGTTTGCTTCACTTTTCAAGTGCTACAGAAAAGAAGTCCAAATTACCTGTGAGCAGTCCATTCAAACATAGACAACTTATTTGTAATTATAATTTATAAAAAACAAACCTCGAGTAAATTGTTGATGATTATGGTGCCTTCAACGACATTAGATTGAATCAGATTGAGAAAGGTAGCCCGGCTGAGCCGCAGCAACTGGCATAACGTTCGGGTCCGAACGGTAAACATTTGGGGCTTGTAACAAAGCACCCCTACTTCTCCAACCAGATCACCATTCTTGGCTGTTTTTACAATCTGCACATTTTACATCAATGTTTAAAAAAATGTTTTCAGTATAAATTTTCCTCTTATAATACTAAAATTATACGCGATATATAATCGATGCCCACCTGTTCCCCTTCTCTCTGGTCAATCAAGTCCTGAAAATAAAATCAAATCACTGAATCAGAAAAACTTATTAGTTATAATATGAATTCGAAGTTATAGTTCAATATGAAATAGTTGTATCGCTTACCACTTTTCCGGTTACTACGATGTAGAAATCTGTAGGAGCCTCATTTCTCAAAATAACATCTTCTCTTGGAGCAAAATATTCGGCTCTCATCTCTGCAACCTAAATAGGAAAATAAGAAAATAAGATCACACATCAAAATTAGTACCAATTTCATAATGGTAGAATCATTGCTTTCTTTCGTAGGTCCTTGTACCATTTTTAGTGACGAGTTGCTAACTTAAAAGGCATTATACAAGTAGAGGTGGTAGATTGTCGGGTCGGGTCGGGTTTGGGTCAGCTTGACCAAATGGAAATGTCGGGTCGGGTCGGGTATCAGGTTGACAGCTGCCGGGATTTTTTCGGGTCGGGTCGGGTATCGGGTTGACGTCTGCTAGCATTTTTTCGGGTCGGGTCGGGAGGGTTTTCAGGTCTGTTCAAATTTTGCACCTCTATTCCCGTGTTATCTCGGGTTTCGGGTCGTTTGGGTCCGGTCGGGTCAGTCTGACTTTCCCTGAAACACGAGTCGGTCGGGTCAGGTTCAGGTCAATTTGATATTCCCTGAAAACTTGGGTCAGGTTAGGCATCAGGCAGGTTTTTCGGGTTGGATCAGATTTTGTCACGTCTAATTTAAGCTGGTACAAATAAAATTCATCAAAGAGAGAGTACCAGTTGGAAAAGAAGGTCGTTGGAAACGCCAGGGAACAAATAGGCACTATGAACTAGGTCGAAGAACAGGTGGTGCGAGATGCTCGACCGAATCGCCTTTGGCAGTGCATCCAGTGTCTCTTGCTGCTGCAGCCCTTCGGAGTCGGTACGGAACTTCAAGCTCAAGTGCGATATCATCTGATCCTGAAGCCGTGCGGGCAGGTTGTTTCGTGTTGCGAAACTCATAGCCGCTTGGATCGTATCTCTCTGTTTTTGAAACAAAAAAACAACCATTTGTAAAAAAAAAATTTCTTTTGAAAAAAGAAAGAATTTTTAAGATGCAAATATGTGAAGTTCTGCTTATTTAATTGGATTAGCAAAGCAGACTCAAATTCAGGGAAGCAGAAGCTACAGTCTTTTCCTCGAGTTCAATTTTGAAATTTCAAAAATATTTTTACCTATTTAGTAATTTGTAAGTAATTAAATATTGTAACTTCATCTATTTGAACTTTGAAGTGAAAGTTATTATTGTTTCTCTCTGTTTCTTGAACCAAAAGAACAAACAATTGTCAATTCCTAATTAAAAAAGATCTTATAATATATGCAAATATGTTATTTTGTGTCATTTGATTTTGGATTGGAAAATTTTTTGTTATTCTATGTAAATATAATCACTTCTTATGAATGAAATCCATTGCCTACGGGCCGTTGATGTTAAAAAAAAAAATAGAAAATAGTTTGCAACTAATTCATGAATAATTGTAATTTTATCCATTAATTTAAAGTGAAAAATAGTACTAATCAAATAACAATTTAAGTTGATACATAGAAGTATAGAACTCACATATTTCCTGGTACGGTTCGTGTTGTGCACGACCAAGTTGGTCATGTTACCGATCAAGTAGGCCGTGAGGCCGAGGTTGAAGAGCATGTACAGTATGGTGAAGATCTTCTCCCCGGTGTTCTCCGGATGCAGATCGCCGTACCCGACCGTGGTTAGGGTCGTGATCGACCAGTACATGGAGGTGATGTACCGGATCGCGAGGCCCTGACTGTGGAAATCCGGGATAGCTGAACCGATCCAGGTACTCGCCGGATCCTTGTAACGGTCTGCTAAGAGGTAGTAGAAGCAACCGGCACAGTGCACTGCGAAGAGCGTTACCTATGAACCGAGAATATCATCATTTTAGGAACGGTATTCCAGATATACGGATACCAAAATAGATATTAAAACAAATACCAGGTTATAATGTAAAATATATCTAAATTTGAAATATTAACAAGTTAGTTTGAAACAATTAATGTATGAGGAGGGATTCGGTGCCAACGGTGTCAAGTCTTCGATTTTCATATTCAAATTTTGATTTATATGGCTCAATAAATTCTTTATATCAAAATCTTATAGCATGCAAAAAATTTTCATTTTTGGAAATTTTTTAAGTATTTATTTCAGATTTTTCAAAAGTTATATATGAAACATTGATTATTTTATTAATATTGTATAGTTGCTATTAGAAAATTCGAAATAAGTACTTAAAAATCTCCAAAAATGAAAATTTTTTGCATGCTATAAGATTTTGATATAAAGAATTTATTGAGCCATATAAATCAAAATTTGGATATGCAAATCGCAGACTTGGCACCGTTGGCACCAGATCCCTCCTCTTAATGTATTAACTTGAAATGTTTTAGTATTAAACTATTAATTAAGCTGAATAACACAAATCGTAAATTAAATTATCTGCTTGAATCACTATTAAATCCTTAAAGTTGCTAAGAGAACATGTATACAGAAGCAAGATGAAGTGAAAACGTAACCAAAAAAATTAATATAATTTGTGTTTCATTTTAATCTCATTAAGTTTCATATTAATTTTATAGATGTTACAATTTAATTGCAGAATGTTTCAAATTAATGTTAGATTTACTTTATATGGTATTCATTTTGGTATCGATTGTGGTATCTCCCGAACAATTTCCTATTTAAAAAGAAAACTCGAAAAAAGGTCAACATCTCATTATATTCAGTTATAATTCCTTACAAAAATTAGTTTTGCACATCTGACCCAGAAGTAGCTATAATCTCTGTTCTTCTCCAATCTTTAAAGAGTAATAGAAAAAAATATGTTAGTAAGTAGTAACAGAGTGCTCATCCTCTGTAGCGCTGCAAAGTGTAGCGCAGAATGTGTGCCATTAGATCATCTCGGTATGTGTGCTGGCACAGATCTTGAGATGATCTAATGGCTCAAGTTCTGCGCTACACTTTGCAATGCTACAGAGGATATGGAATCGTAGTAACATGTACTTAAAAAAATATGTTAGAAATTAAAATATTTTTCCATGTCTTACTTAGCAAACAAGTCACTAACTCTTCGGAGCCGCCACAGCCGCAACAAAGAAAAGAAGCCATAATTCTGGAGCTTCCCTGGTAGGACCTTTCGGGCAAGCTCAGCCGGGACGGTCGAGACAACATCCAGAATAAACCAGCTCTTCAGATACCTCAACCCGATATCCTTGTGGTTGTCGACGAGGACATAGGTAGCACGGTCAAGGTAGGCAACGAAGAATGTGAGTACGATGTCGACGGCGAAGAAGAAGTTGACGACATTGTCGGTGATGGCCAAAGCGCCCGTTGCGCGGTGCAGGAAACCGAACTCGAATGGGGATACCCAGGCTGTATATCCTACCAGGATGATCAGGAACACCTTCCATACTCTGTTAAAACATGAAAAAATAGAATAAATCTATGATTAATTATGACAATCTGAAAAATATGAATGCACTACTACCATGTTGAAAGAAGGATATTATTTTGTATTTTATTATAGCAGATTTAATTAATTACGCAACCAATGTTTTGCTAGAGGAATTGACATTACTAAATAGAGATAAGGAAGAAAAAAAAAAGTATTATAAATGCTTCTATATATTATTATAGTTTATTCTCTGTTTCATGCCATACGCATTCTTTACTCTGTTTTAATTAAATATTGCTATTGATCTTGATCTTGGGCATTTTTAATACATGATCAAAAAGAAAATCATTTGAAAACCAAAGTCCAAACTAAAGACCAAAAATTGTGAATATTATCTTGACCACATGACCTCTTCCTTCATCAGAATTTTTATTTTCTTCAAACCCCTTGCAATCTCCAGAACAAATTGAAAGAAGTAGAATGGCATGCTTCAAGGCACAATATTGCCGACAAAAAAAAAAAATTATAATTTCATAAAACTGATGACATATTAAGCTAGCTAGGTGGAAGATCCAGAAGCAGTTTTGGAGGAAGAAGTCTCTCCTTTGGAGCTGCCCCTTTGGGTTTTAGAAGGCCAATTAAGGCCATTTTTATACTAATTGAGATTGAGTACGTGTTACTAATTTGCAATGTCTAATTAGTTTGACTTGAAATGTTACTTATGTGGCTTGATTTGTATTGTCAACATTGCTTGTTTATATGACTTTGAATGTTTATGTGACTTTAAATGTTTGCATAATCAGAAAGATAAAATGTTGGATCATTTTGTTTCATGTTGGTACTTTGGTACATGACAGTTTCAAACTACAATTATATTTTCATGACTTGAAAGTTGAAACAGTTTATGAAATTCTTTACACAATATATTTATTGGATACATTTGTTATTAGTTCTTCATATTGATGTAATCAATGTATACTGATGATTAAGATTAACTCATACAGCAGCTATTAATCAATGTTTCAAAACAGGGAGTTATCTAATTTTCTCACAAAAAAACCAAAAAAAAAAAGGGGAATTATATATATTAGTGCGCCAATGTTTAAAAATTAAAATTAAATAAAAATAAAAATTGAGAACTGAGTATGAGAAGAAAAAAAAAAAAAAAAACAGAGATGGAAAGATTGAAGGAAACTTTTAAAACAAACCGGTATCTGTTATCGTAAGGAGAGATGATGAGTGGGCCGAGATCGACGCTCCGGTAACTCTTGGCGCCGAGGGAAGGCAGCATCATGCCGCTCGCCAGGCTGTAGTGGCTCCCATCCCTCGACACGTGGTCTTGCTCCGCAACTCTCGAGCCGCAGATGGCGGCACCGAGCCTGAACTTCAACACCATTGTTGTGATCACCTCAATTCAAGTACCAATCCCAACTCCGAAAGTGGTCCGATCAGAGTCGTTCTGTGCGGCGAGTCGATCCTTCCTTTCAGAACGACACAAGGCCTCGATCCTTCCTTTCAGAACGATGAACGAGTGCGCGACATGCCGGTGATGTCCCCGGCGGGTTCGCACGGCGCTCTGTTTCTTTCTGCAAAGCTCTTGTTTGGGGTTTATTGTAGTAAAACATGAGAGGGAGTTGGAGTTTGATTTTGAAGAGCTCTATGTGGAGTGGGTATGTTCAACGTCAACTATAAAGATTTCGAGTGCTCATCCTCTGTAGCGCTGCATTGTGTAGCGCGGAACGTGAACCGTTAGATCATCTCGAGATATGATCTCGAGATGATCTAACGGTTCACGTTCCGCGCTACACAATGCAGCGCTATAGAGGATATGGAATCAAAGATTTCCCGCAATTTTTTTATTATTAAAAAAGGTAATTATTTTTTGAAAAGAAATAGGAGATAGTGGGCTTTGTCCACCTTTTATAAAAAAAAAATTAGAAAACGTAATTATTATTTTTCGGGTTCTAGAATAATATTTTTATAGTTTAGACCCACATGAAGGACCTATTTGAAATTGTTTATTTTTATTTTTATTTTTGCTTTTGCTTTTGGATTAAAAATCAAAGCAATTGAGTTTTTTTTTTTTCCGAGTACTTTAGATTATTTGAGATATGGTAATTGGTACATTCAATTTTTAAAATTTCTTATGAAAATTTCTTTATTTTATTTATCAAATATTATATCTTTTTTTTACTTTTTTAGTGCCTACAATCACACGTGTCTCTTGACGCTTGCAATTACTTGTCTATTCCAAGTTCAAAAGGACCCCAGACACTAATGCTCACATAAAGTAGTATTACATGCATTTACGACGTAGGGACATTATACATGCTTGCACTTGTAATTATAATTTTCAAACATTAATATAGGATCCTTGAGTAATTAACATTGTACGGTCACTTTTAAAAAACTTTAAACAAATACTTAATTTTTCTTAGAAATGGAAAATTTTTATATCATATGATTTTGATATACATAATTAATTGAGCCAAATAAATTGAAATTTGAAGATAATTTGATATGTTTCTGGAGCACTCACGGAATGGCCTCATAAGCTCGTGAGCTTAATCTTTACTCTATATATACTGCCAAACATTAAATAATTTTTGTATATATGTCAGGATGATTGAATATAAAAGTGTTTGCATCAAGAAGTTACACGGGGAAACAAATGTTTTTTTTTTTTTTTTGAGTAGTTGACAGCGGCTATCAACGTAATGGGGAAACAAATGTTGGACCTGGTGTTTCTCAAACCAAGATGTGATTGTCTCGTATTTAATTAGTGATCAATGCTGTATTAAACATAGTCTAGATATTGTTTTTTATTAATATAATATTTATTATCTTCACCATATATGCTCAATAATTGAATATCAAAATTGAGTCTATGTATATTATATATGCAGAGAATAATGAAAATAAAGTTTTATAATATTTTTTAATTGTAATAATTGCATCGATATTATTATATATATCTCAATTGTTTTGGATTAGAGATAGCAATGAACAACTATACAAAATATTAATTGACTGCATGTATATAACTAAATATAACATATTTAATTGGCAATACTCAGTCTAACGACACTTACGATTTCAGACCCTAATATAAACATATTTAATTAAACTCAATTGAAATGATATTATTTTTTTTCCATAAGAATGTCCTTCATATAGTTTATCTCATTGGATGGTAAAAATAATCCAAACGAAAATGGAAAAGAGGGTCAGAAAAACCAAGCGGGATAAATTTCCATTGATCTCAGCTGTTAATATATTTACTGTTAAAGCATACATAAGCAAGAAATAGTGAAGTTACTCAAAATTTGTGCAGAAATTTCTATATAATGAAATTTTTATTAATTGCAAATTATCTTGTGTGAATGATAGTTAAAAGTTTGAATTACTAAATTACTTGGTCAAGTAAACTAAAACCGTCCATGGCAGAAATTCTCTCCATTTAACTTTACATGCATGCTTACACAAATTAATCTTGCACATGAAAATAGCATCTATAGCAACCTCTAGTAACATTTTCAACACATTTCAAATTTGAGCAATTGTAAACCAAGACTAGAAAGAAAACACAAACTTACATCAATATATTGTTTTTTCTTTTTTCTTTTTTGTTCTTTTTTTTTTTCATTGTACATAACTTTTTATTTATTTAATGAAAATTTATTGGTCGGCTATTTGCCAGCCACTTCAAAAAAAAATATATTGTTTTTTCAACTTGTTTGGGCATGTTTTACCTCCGCTGGAAATTCAGATACTTGATGCAAAGGCAGAATATAAATGCAAAGAGAACAATTGCTACAACATGAAGTGCTATGACCAGATTGAAGTAGTTCCCCTGCAACCCCAGATAATCCTCAATGAACTCCTTGACTGGTTTATCAGGCCCCGGCGGCACTTTTATCAGCTCTAATCTGTCACCTAACTGAGAGAACATGAGGCCATATACCGTCCATGCACCGGGGTCAGCCCAGTATAGCCATCTCCACCAAATTGGGATCATCTGTAGTACCAAAGTTGGCATCTTTGTTATGCAATTGTGCGACAAATTTTGAAATGAATTCAGTATCTGTGATTGACATTTCATTTGCTTCGGTGTTCAAGGCTGCAACCGAATCCCAAACCCTAAACATAATGCAGCACACCTTACAATATTGGGTATTTTTCAGGAAATTTTAGCAAGGATATTAGTGCATGATGGTACTCTAAAAATGGGTAGATCCCGAATTGTTTAACTTATTATATTCATTCATTAAAAATGGTCTGAATTTTACCTTTCTGGATATTATAAATCCAGAGAAGACATTCCACAGAGTGAATACCAGAAAAGATAGAGCCCCTGCAATTTCTATGTTCGGCGTGAGAGCCACACACATCATCCCGTAAAGTGTATAGTACATGAAACTTAGTGTAACAGAGAGTATGAACCAGAGAAATTTCACCACTGTAAACTGAAAACCGACCATCGGATATATTATTAGACCGAAAATTAAGACTGTCGCCATCATGTATGGAACCTCTATTGCCATCTGTTTAACAAAAGTACATAAAAAAAAACAAGTAATCAACCTTGTTAATTAAGTTGTTTCAAAATTGAGATGGGTATAAATTTTTATATTGCCAAACTTATAGGAATATTTTGATACCTGAGCAACAGCATATGGCATGGAGGAGTACATGCCTGCTGACCTCTCTCTGTAAAAAACAGCTCTCTCCATTGCAACCACTGGCTGCAAGATGGAAGCATTTGCAAACCCCAGAAATAATGCTGATCCATATGTTATTCCTAGTATATTGAACACATCTTGTTCGCTTGTTCTGTATCCCAAAAACATCAAAACGTATTGGTGTTAACTAAGATGAATAAATTAAGATATCAATTAGCTAGCACTGACTTTGTGGAACCATATTTCAGTGAAAATGGGTTCAACTGAGACTCAATTGCACAACTAAAGGCTTTTCGGTAAAAGAAGCTTGCTGAGGCCTAACTGTGAAATGGAAAATGTTATGGTGATATTAATTGGGGATACCATATTGTTTGACTTGGTCAAACGAACTAATTATTCAACTTAACATCAACTTATAATTAGCATGTTAAACTGATTTTAATTTAATGTTAATTATATCAATAAACTTAGCATTCTAACTATAAGTAGATATGTTAAGTTGAATAAGTAGCATATTAAGTTGAACAATTAATATGTCAAGTTGAATAAGTAGCATATTGTGTTGAACAATTAGTATGTTAAGTTGAATAATTAGTTCGTTTGACCAAATTAAACTATATAGTATCACAAATGGTGGTATCCTCAATGGTATCACCATATCTGGATCCTTGTGAAATAATCAAGTAGACAAGGATTGATCAGACAGTTATTATTGGAAACAAGATAACGGCAACTAATAGTTAGCAGAAAAGCAAAAGAGTGTATATCTTTGCAAAGAGGAATTTCCCTTCTTTTTTTGACAAATAAAATCCCCTAAATAGGCATGTGCCATTAAGTATTGTCCTCTGTGCACCTGGCTATCCATTTGCTTGCTTAACTGAAGTGCCAGTAAATGATGGGTTATGAATTTATAATTGTTTTTGGGACAAATCATGATTACTTGAGCATAGGAAAATGTGGACAGGACTAAAAAAAAGTAGAAGAAGTGATGTTAAGAATCGGGGTTAACTAGAATTTCAACTTACATGTTGGATCCGATTTGCCAGAATACAGTGCCAAGCAGAAGTGCCATAGCGAAGGAATTCACAAACCGAACAATATTATGATCTGGATTCTTCCAGTATGTACAATGCTGCTTCCATAGACATGCAAGGCATTGAGATCTGAAACCAAGCCAGTATCCCTTTGGAAAATGAAGATCTTCACTACCTGGTTTTGGTTGGTTCAATTCTTGAATTAAAGACATGTTGTCCCTGTAAAAAATATTTAAACATATATAACTTCTTATTAAAATTTCCAAAAGTATGTTTGATGCTCATGCAATAAAAATAAACATATAATGAAAGTACTTGTAGACAGAAGAATTCGAAAAAATCTCAGCATAATCGACACCGAGCATGTATTCCATTGTCTGCGAGGAAACAGTAAGCATCCAAGCAGCCAGATTCTGGTCTTTTGTTATTTTTGGGACTCCAGGTATAGACTGCACGGTACATCTCGATTAGAGTTCCATGGTCAACATAAACTGCAACTCCTAATTTAGGAAAAATACACATGAAAAATGTAAATCGAAATTTGTCGAATCAAGCATTCACCTCAAAGTATCGTATCATGTTGCTTGAAAATGAGCCTAGAGATCCGCTGTAGATGAGCTGACCGCCCCTTTTCATTAGTATCAACTGTGCAAAGGTAAATTGTAACTTAAACATGGTTCAGAAATAAGTTCTCTACAAGGGTTTTCATAGACTGAACTCATAAAACACAAATAGAGAAAATAATACATTTTGAAACTCTCTTACCTCATCAAAAGCTTCAAAAATCTCAATGCTGGGCTGATGAATCGTGCAGACGACAGTTCGGCCCATGTCAACAGTCTTCCGTATCCCTCGCATGACAATGGCTGCTGCGCGTGCGTCGAGGCCTGATGTCGGCTCGTCCATGAATATAATTGAAGGGCTGGATATCAATTCAACTGCTATGGTTAGCCTTTTCCTCTGCTCAGCAGAAAGTCCGTCCTGTCCCGGCACACCCACCATAGCATTTCTTAAGCTTGTCAGCTCTACTAATCCCATCACTTCTTCTATAATAATCTGTATGAAAGGGAGTGAGAGAGAGAGAGAGAGGTGTTAAGGCTAACCATTGCTGTCAAATGGAGTTAAGTTTGCTAAAAAAAAAAAAAAAACAATAAATTAATCGCGCCCCTTGACTAAACTGTTGCATATAGTATTCGATATACTTTTGGCCTAACTTATGTCTGATTGGGTTAACAAAAACACTAAGAAAGGGAGAATTGGTATTAATGATCAAAGTCGGTAGCCATTTGCAAATGCTCTTGGATATGAGAGGTTTGCAGATTAACAGTAGTCATGTTAGAAATGTTTGATGCTTGAATTAAGAAAATTCAAATATTTGGTATAGTTTGGTGGGGAAATAAAAAATTTATTCAAATGCTATATCCCAAGAAAAAAAAAACAGTACAGAATAGAATAAACACCAATATAGAATCATAATTTATGCTATATCAGAATCAAAGGTTTAAATAGCGGTCATAGCGGCCGCTATAACGGCCGATATAACATTTTGGAAGGAAAACGCTACGACGCTATCGGTTTTTCTCCGCTATTTGATAATTTATATAGTAACATATAAAACAGTGGTTAGAATCGTCTAAATTTTCAATTATTTTATGATATCTAACTCTTAAGTTGTTATTTATGTTTTACAATCGTTTAACACACAATTAATTGAATTTATAAACAACAGTCAATGTTATATAAACTTAGAATCCACAGAAAAAAATAGAAGAATTGATTAGTGAAAATGAAAGTCATATACTTAAAATCCATTAAAATGTTATGTAATCAATATTTTTTTTATTTACATAATGTTTTATCATAAATGTTTACAATTTTCTATTATAATTTTGAGATTCTAATTTCTTTCTTAAAAAAAATGACAGATAGACAATTTATTTTTTTATAACTTCAATAATTCACAAATATAGCGAAGGCAACAACAATATATGTAAATTTTTCTATCATTAATGTTATAGAAAATTATTTTTTTAATATTTAGGAAAAGTAATTACTCAATGATTGAAGTTGAAATCATTTTAATAGAAACAAAAATATATTTGCAATAAAAGACTGACCAACATGTTGTACTATGTCAATATATCTGAATAAGAATGCTTTTATTTCAAGAGTGATATAATAATTATATAATTTTCAAACAATTTGGTTAGAAAACTTTATACACTATTCTAATTATTCATCATTTTTATTAAATATGTGAGCTCATGAATAGATGTGGAGCCAACCCGATATCCGCTATCAAATATACCCCACCGCGACGAGTCCGCTATCCGCTATTTAAACCTTTGATCAGAATAGATCAGGATTCGGGATTCAGGATTCAGGACGGTGATACAATGCGTAACAAGCAGGTATACTACATCACATCTATAAAGTAGCTTGCAAGAGAAATATAATTTATACTACAAACACGAAACACCGAACTCTGATGATTTCTGAGTGAGCAAGTATCATATATTCTCTTCCTGGATCCTGTAGTGCTATTAAAAAATTCACTTTATCGTAACTTACTTACATATCGTTCACGAGGCTTGATATTCGAAGGAAGCCGAAGCCATGCAGAAAACTGCAAGCTCTCATAGACGGTTACGAATGGGGAATGGACATCTGTTTGCTCGCAATACCCCGAAATCTGGGAGAACGTCTCCTGTTTTTTCGGAAAGCCTCCTATGCTGATGGTGCCCTCAATATGGCCTCCGGTTTTCCTTCCAGCCAAGACATCTAACAGTGTGGTTTTACCAGCACCAGTGATCCCCATTAGTGCGGTCAATATACCTGGCCGAAATGCACCACTTACATTTTGCAGGAGTTGAAGTCTTTTCTCAGTCACTCCACACTTTCTCATTTCCTACAGAAAAAAAAAAAAAAAAATGTTACTAATTCAATCATTGGCTGGCGGCGCCTGCCACCACTTGAAAACAGAAGGACAATTACAAATCTTTACCTTAGGCATATCGACAAAATAATTAATATGCTTGAACACAAGTGTGAGAGGCTGAAATGGCAAAATAACTTGCTGATGTTGAGCCAACCCATTTTCACAAGCTAGTTCAGTCTCCTGCATTTCATTGTTTTGCTTAACGGATCGTCGCTTGTATGGGGCTGCATACAACCAATCAATAGATTAAGATCGGGAACACCGGTAGATCAAGATTAAATGACAGAACAGCACCCCTACTTGTTTCATTTATTGTAAAAGGAAAAAAATAAGGAAAAAAGATACATACGATGGAGAATTTCCAGCGCAAGCACACTGAGAACAATGAAAATCAGAGAAAAACTGAACAAGGCAGCGGCAGAAATCCAAAACCAGCGCCATTCTGTCAACAAGCCTCTAGATTCAAGTACAGCATTGCCTACAGTGTCGGCTTTCAAACCTCCATAACTGAATTCCTGTTAAATGCAAGAGATACTTTTGTTTTTATTTTTCTTGTGAATTGTTTCTCTGGGCAATTGTATTGACAAAAAGAACAAAAAGTAAATCAAATTTGATAATCTCTCAGTTGGGACATATTTTTTTCAACCAGACTCTTCATGATGTACCGGGCAAATTAAGGTTTTGAAAATGTTTACCTAAACAGTAATAGCCTACTAATTAATTTGAAATGTTATATATAATATCCAAAATTAAGTTTAGCTTACTGTTGACCATCGGCTGTCAAGGAATTCATTGAGTGCAATGGCATTAAGTGCGTATGTAAATGGAGATATCCAGTAGGCCCATTGCAACCATGGTTGCAAGTTGTCTAAGTGCCAAAAAAAAAAAAAAAAAAAAAAGCATTAGAATATAAAGCTAAAGCTCATATTTGCAAAACATAAAAATGAGGCAATTTGACAACATTTCTTCAAAAATATTAAAAAAAAAAAAAACATAAACCCACAACACAAACTTTTTAACCAATGGATTTTTGCATTTCAATTTTCATGGAATTTATGTTATTTCACTAACCATTAAAGATTGTTAAAATTACATGAATTTGCCATGGACAAAACTAAATATTCTATGATGTAACATCAAATGAAAATTAACAATTGCTGAAAGATGAAGCACAATCAATATATTAATGCTATTATTGTGTACAGAAAACTTTTTAATTGTAAGATCTTTCTAATTAATGCGAAAAAAAACATTGTCAAATATATTAAATATTAAGTAAATTACTAATGTTCTCCTTCATTACTGTAATAAACTAAAGAATCTTACTCGAATAATCCCACCAAAAAAATTTTCTTTTCAATCTGACAATTATAAATGAATATTACCCATTATGAGATTCATCTATAACCGATAAAATTATTTGAGTGTGAGCGTGGAAACAACGTCCTAAATTAAAAAATAAGTGCATGCGTTATTCTTGACATTTTTCCTATGAAAATGAAACTAAAACTGCAATTCTACAGCTAATTTGAAATTAGAGTTTTGTTATCTTAATATCCCCTGATACTCATTCAAAATATATATGTCAAATGCTTGTGGCTTCGACAATTACTTTTCGTACCTTTTGCAATTAAGAAACCTCCAAGTATGATGATGGTAGTAAAAGCAGTTGTGCCAATTACATTACTCATAACTTGGGTTCTTCCAACTGTGGCAATGAACCGGTATAGACTCATTGACATTTGATGCAGTGCAAAAAGGATCAAGAAGTGATGAAGAAACCTAAACAAAATAGATAAAAAGAACAAATTGTTTATCATTTGTTATAGGTTATCTACACTTCGATGAATTATTATACAGTTCATACTTCATACTTATATATACTAGCAAAGAGCCCACGCCTTGCTTTGGGCTGAAATTGTTATTTCTTATAATAAATTTTTAAGATATTATGTAATAGAACTTAAATTGAGAAAATTGATATAGGCCTTAAGTTTTAATGGGTTGAGACATTAAAGTGCATCAACGGTGGTGATCAATATAAATAAACAATCAACGGCTGAGATTTATTCCTTGCAGAAGATAGACCTTTCATGTCAAAAATTCTAATATGCTTTATTAGGAGTAAGGATATGGTCCATACTATTGTGATTTGATCGAACAACTGGAGCAAAGAGCATGTACCTGGTGATTGAAGGTGCTAAACCAATACCATAATAGGTTAATCCAATCCATATACTCGTCTCAATAACTGAGATTGGTATGCTCAAAATAGATACTGAAGAAATGATGGCCCAAGAAGGCAAGTTCAACACCTCCCTCTGCTTGTAGAAAACAGGCAGTCTCTTTATTGTCATGGCCAATTCCGTCATTCCATTAAAATTGACAATCATAAGACCGATGAAAAGAGCTCCGAGATATATGTTACCGTCCATCACAGTTTCGTGATTCATCCGTGTACGCAGGAACAGTGTCGTTATCACAAACGCAACGAAACAAATTTGTATTGTTTTGAAGATATGTAAGGGCGAGTTTCGTTTTAGTAGCAGCAGTTCTCTTGAGAAACATGCTCTGAAGATTTCCCGTTTTGAGATTTGCCGAGTCTTGACTGAATACTTTGTGGTCTCGATCTCCCGGTTGCTTTGTTTCTGAAACCCGTTGTGTATCGTTCTACTGGTATAGAAAAATTGGAGGCATTCAGATAACTTCTTGGTCGAATAATAGTGGTATTCGCTGGGGTCCCTGGCCCAATATTGTTCTTGATCCTTTTTTGAAGTCACCTATCAATAGTTGAGAGCAGGATACTAAGCTTGACAAGGATTTCATTTATATTGATCAAAATTTTACCAATTCTGGTAGTAACGATTTCGTTATGATAAAAAAGATACCTGATACTTCCCGATGTTCTGGTAATAGACCTTTTCTTAAATAAAAATGTATTATTGCATTTATCTGGTGAAGTACCTCTTGAAGAAAGTCGGCTATATTTTTCCTCTTTGGACATTTGAAGCCGATTGATTCAAAAAATCCAGTGGCATTTTCACGAGGACCTTGATACACAATTTGCCCCTCGCTTAGTAGTATGATATCATCAAACAATTCAAAGGTCTCGGGAGGTGGTTGAAGCAAGGAGATGGCCATAGTTAGATCCATTAAATGTGCCATTTGTTGTAAGAATTTTACTATTTGAAATGTAGTCGAACTGTCTAGGCCTGTCGAAATGTCGTCCATAAAGAAACAACTGGACAGACCAACAAGCATCTCACCTACAACTCCAAGAGAAAAAAAAAAAGAAAAGAAAGGCAATTATCATATTCAATATTACGCAATGAACAAATTACTCTATTTGTTTTTGTCATAAATATAAAACTAGAATGGTGGTGTATACCAATTGTGACTCTCTTCTTTTGACCTCCAGAAATTCCTCTTCTCAGTTCATCCCCTACTATTGTATCAGCACAATCAGTTAATCCAAGTATCTGCACAAGAAAATCTCATTAGACTTTTTTTAATAAAATATTGCCATATCCAAAAAGTAATATTAGATAAAATGAAGTACCTTGATGATATAGTTTGTTGTAAGGTTGCTTCCATCTCCGCATGTAGTGGCCTACAGACCATAAATATTCAGATTTTGATCAAACTAATATTGTGAAGTCGCGAAGCGACAGAAATATGAATTAATTTCTTTGTTTTGAAAACTCTACATACTTTACCTTAACAAAAGTATCAAATTCTTTGTCGATGTTATTGGTTGTGGTCTTGTTCTGTCCAACTCTTTCTCCCAACATTTCTATAATTTTGAACATCATGTTAATGTTCTTGAAGATAAAAAAAAAATAAATAATACATCAAGACTCTTTTCAAATTTTTGCTTTCTGATGGATTCAAAGTAGTATGGTATTGTATTGATATAATTCAAAACTGGGGTTAAATTGTCTGTTTTAGGAGTATGTCATACTTAGTCAAGAATGTTTTACGGCAGTTCCAAGTCAGTATAATTAATCTTATCTAGTTTTTTTTGAAAGGTTAACAGCGGCTGCCAACATAATTAATCTTATCTAGTTACTCAGATTGACTAATGTAATGATTAATTTCCAAACGAAGTAGATAACCAGAGCATAGTGCATTAAAGGTACACAAAGATTCAGTGAAAGGAAACTTACGAAATGCATTGTTCGTTTGTAACAAATGAGAAGAGAAGTTAAGAGTCTCTCTAACAGTCATCTCAGGATGGTGCAAATCAAACTGACTGACGTAAGATTTCATGTATCGAGTAGTTGATGAATTAACCTCTTCTCCATTGTACGTGATGTTTCCTTTCGACTAATAAATTGATAAGGACAATAAATATCATAACTATCAACTAAACATAAGATCTTTTCAGTAGAGTATGAAAAATATGAAAGAAAAGTAAACATGTCCGGTGCATACTTTCAGAGTAGAGGAGAGGTTTCCTGACAACGCTCGTAGAAATGTCGACTTTCCCGAACCTGGAGGTCCAAGCACAAGGGTCAACCTAAATTGAAAAGTAGGTTTCCGATTTTCCATAAGAAGAGAAAAATGCCTTTCAAACATAAATATTTACTGTCAGAGAATATACAGAGATATCCCATTGAAAGTTACCTTGATGGTCTTATTACTCCGCTTAATTCATTCAAAATTCTGACGGGCTCCGTCTTCTTGCCACAGAAATGAGACAAATTCACTATCTCCTATGAACATGATTGCAAAGCATCTTTTGATATTTGACTTTGATAACATGAACTACATACACTAAAGCATCTTTTGATGATAATTGCAAATGCACTAAAATTTCACTATCTCGCTCTCGTATGAACATAACACTCAAGTAATTCATAGTTCATACATTGCCATCCAACGCCCTCTACCATTGCCACCAATACCCTTATTAGTACTCCATACATTGCCATCCAACCCCCTAAACCATTAGCATTCCATCGAGCACCTTGTGTGCAGGAAAACACGCATGACTCACCGGTACATGCACCAGTCCTTGCCGTGAGAGTGAGACACTGTCTGTCTGACTTCTCTTTCCCTTTCCTTTGCTTCAGCTTCATATCTGGCGCGCACACAACTCTGAGGTGCGGAAATCCGGGAACTGCGCTTTGAATTTCAAAGGCGAACAATTGGGCCGTGAATTGGGCCGTCCATTGTTCCCTTTATTTGGGCCGTCAATTGGGCTGTTATTTGGGCTGTTAATGGGCTGGTTGGGTCCAGATTAGATGGTTAGTGGTTTCCTTTTTTTTTTTTTTTTTCCTCTCCTCTGTTATTGTCCGGAACTCCAGATAACGGCAAATTTGGCAATTAGTCCATGAGAAGATTATGCCAATTGTCAAGAGCAAAGAATACCTTTCGTTAATTGCCAAGAAGTCATATATTCTTACATACCCAACTTATTAATTTTTGGGGAAATGACTTCACAAACCCTAAACTTTCTCCTTATGATAAGTTGCCACCCAAACATTTTTTTGTGACAAACACCTCCCCAAACTATCAAACTGTGACAAACATCCCCCAACGGCCAATTAACCCTCTAATACTCAATTTTGAAGTGTGAAAAAACCAAAATGCCCTTGTATGTATATGTCATAATATATTAATATTTAAAGTATTAGTGTTTAATAAAATATAATTTAAAAAAAAACAATTATGGATATAAATATTTATAATTAATTCCATATCTTCATTATAAAATGTTTATTAAGCTACATTTGTAATTTGATTTTAAATATTATTCTATGTTTATGAATATATTGCATGATATCATATAAATTAAAAAAATTTATTTTTTAATTTCAGTTATAAAAAATAAAAAAGTTTATAATTTCATTAGTTTGTCTATTTTAAATAAGCAAATTTATTTTGCTTATACATACAAGGGTATTTTGGTCTTTTCACACTCCAAAATTGAGTATTGGATGGTTAATTGGATATTGGGGGTGTCTTTATCACAACTAGATAGTTTGGAGGGAGTTTGTCACAAAAAAAAAAAAAAAAAGTTTAAGAGACGACTTGTCACATGAGAAAAGTTTGGGGTAGAGTCATTTCCCCCTTTTTTTAACTTTTTAGTATTTTTCATAAGATTACTTGATACCATGATGCATCATCGAAACAATTGATTTCTTAAACTATTTCATTGATACCATGATGCATCATCGAAACAATTGATTTCTTAAACTATTTCAAAGATAGTTAAAAGAAAGAGTAAATTACGTCAATAGTTCCTAAAAGTATCATAATTTTATCAAATTGGTCTTTAAAATTTAAAAGTTACAAAATTGGTCCTTAAAGTATTGATTTGCTACCAATTATATCCCTAAAGTTTGCTTTGTACCATTTTGGTACTTAAAGTTTCACTGACATATCGTTTTGGTCCTTAAAATATTTTATTCATACCAAATTAATTAGTCATATCATTATCTATTGATGCTAAGTTTATATAGCACAAACAAATATATTTAGTTGTACATTATATATATTTTTTAACAATATATATTATTATTTGTAATGCTAAAAATTAATTAAAGATAAATGAAAATTATAATTTTGAATAAAGAGATATAATTTTTAACATACCGATCTATAATTAAGTACATTTATAATTCGGGTCAATAATTTAGACTTTGGAACTTCAAATATGACTTTGTATATATGTACAACATACCGATCTATACTACGCGTAGGCACCTGATTATATCAAGAGGATGCAGCATTTATATAACGGAAACATATATCATACGTCCACAGAATAATTGTCCATAGAGAATAATGTCCATAAATCTATAATTTATATAGACATATAATTAATTTTATAATAATTATATCAATTTTGTAGCTGTTAGCTCAAATTGTAACTTATGAGTAGAGATGGCAAAATCTGACCCGACCCGAAAAATCTGCCCGACCTGAAACTCGACCCGACCCGAGTTTCAGGGAAAGTCAAACTGACCTAAACCCGACCCGACCCGACCCGTGTTCCAGGGAAAGCGAGGCTGACCCGAACCCGACCCGACCCGACTCGTGTTCCTGGGAAAGTCAGGCTGACCCGAACCCGACCCGACCCGAGAATTAAGGTGCAAAATCTGACCAAACCCAAAATACCTGCCCGACCCGAACCCGAACCCGACCCGAAAAAAATGCCGGCAGACATCAACCCGATAACCGACCCAAAAAAATGCCGGCAGCCGTCGACCCGATATCCGACCCAACCCGACCCGAATCCGAACCCGAACCCGACCCGACCCGACCCGAACATTCAGCCACCTCTACTTATGAGCTCTATGAATATATATTCTATAGCACTCTCAAACAATTCAAGCTATGAGATACGATGAAGTTACAAGATGTAAATTAAATGCATAATATATATACCTCAAAACCACTAAGTGCAGCATTGATCAAAGTCGGAAGATGTTCTCCACCAACCTGCGTCTCTGCCTCCACTGCCAATTTCTCAAACCGAACTTCCAATTGGGTTGTTTCAACACCCATCCTGTATCCGTTTATATATATATCCCAAAATTATATAACATGTATCCATCCATATATCCCAAAATTATATAACATTATTATCATTAATTGTCGCTTTAGCGAGCAAGTGTAATTAAATGTGTAATTATATAATTAACTAGTCTTTTATATACAGAAAACTGCATATATATATATATAGAATTAGGCTACGGTAATATGCATATCACGGTTTTACCGTGCTATGTGGTTCGTACCTCTGTTTCTGGTATCCAAATAGTCGATCTAAACCATTCAATGTGATCTCTATATCAAAATATACTAGGAAACCAAATTTTACAATTTTTAGAATTTGTTTGCTATTTTTAGTGATGGGGAGAAAATTGTTATTTTGTATGAACCAGAATCCTTGGATTTAGCCATTTTCTGTCCATCATTAAAAATAGTAAAAAAATTTTAAAAATTATAAAATTTGGTTTGCTAGTATATTTTGATATAAAGATTAAATTGAGCGGTTCGGATCGACTATTTAGACACCGCAAACTGAGATACAGACCCATAGCACGGTAAAACCGTGATATGCATATTATTGTAGCCGGACTATATATATATATAGAATTTTGCTACGGTGAGTCATGACTCACGGGCTGCTCCGTGAGTCACGGTCCAAAAACATATCAAATCACCTCCAAATTTTGATTTATATGGCTCAATAAATTCTTCATATCAAAATCTTATAGCACGCAAAAAAATTTTATTTTTGGAGATTTTTAAGTATTTGTTTGAGATTTTTTAAAAGTAACTATACAATATTAATAAAATGATCAATGTTTTATGTATCATTTTAAAAAATCTAGAACAAATAATTAAAAATCTCCAAAAATGAAAATTTTTTGCGTGCTATAAGATTTTGATATGAAGAATTTATTGAGTCATATAAATCAAAATTTGGAGGTGATTTGATATATTTTTGGACCGTGACTCATGGAGAAGCCCGTGAGTCATGACTCACCGTAGCTAGACTATATATATATATATATATATATATATAGCTCGGCTACAATAATATGTATATCACGGTTTTACCGTCCTACGCGGTCCGTATCTCAGTTTGCGGTGTCCAAATAGTCGATCCGAACCGCTCAACTTAATCTTTATATCAAAATATACTAGCTAACCAAATTTTATAATTTTTAGAATTTTTTTGCTATTTTTAATGATGGAGAGAAAATGACTAGATCCAAGGATTCTGGTTCATACAAAATAACGATTTTCTCCCCATCACTAAAAATAGCAAACAAATTCTAAAAATTGTAAAATTTGGTTTCCTAGTATATTTTGATACAGAGATCACATTGAGCGGTTCGGATCGACTATTTGGACACCAGAAATAGAGGTATGGACCACATAGCACAGTAAAACCGTGATATGCATATTACCGTAGCCTAATTCTATATATATATATATATATATATATATATATATATATATAGGGACATGTTACGGTGCTTTGCAAAGTTGAGGCTTTTTTTGCTTTGCGTTTTCAAAATCTCACAAATGAAAACTCAAACAACAAATCTAATTGAACCAAAACATTCTAAATATTGAAATATGATGGGATACCAAAATTTACTATTTTTAAAATTTTTTAACTATTTTTTCTGATTTTTAGAAAGATGACCCAGAAATAATAATAAAATAATGATGCCAAAAAGTGTTAATCTTTCAAAAATCTAAAAAAATAGCTAAAAAATTTGAAAAATTATAAAATTTGGTATTTTGTATGTTTTCAATATGTAGATTGTGTTTAGCAAATTAGATTGGCCATTTGAGCTTTGGAGAATGAGATTTGAACGCAAAGCAAAAAATTGTCCAACTTTGCAAAGCAACGTAATTATATTCTATATATATATATATATATATATATATATATATATAGTACAGTAAAACTATAGTGTTCTTAAGCTCACGGGGGTCTTCCATGAGCTTAACACTAAAAACATATCAAATCACATCCAAATTTTGATTTATATGGCTCAATAAATTCTTTATATCAAAATCGTATGGCATACAAAAGTTTTTTATTTTTGAAGATTTGTAAGCATTTATTTCGGATTTTTTAATAGCAACTATATATATATACGTTGGCAACATCAAACAGAAAAAACTTTAGAAGTATCTATATTATATGCCAAATAATTCTATATAATGATAAAAACTACCGTGTTCTTAAGCTTATGGGGCCTTCCGTGAGCTTAACACTAAAAACGTATCAATCCATATCCAAATTTTGATTTATATGGCTCAATAAATTCTTCATATCCAAAATTTATACGCCAAATTAATAGTAATATTGGTACCTTTCTTTTGTAACCTTGAGCATCCTAAGGAATTCTTCATTGTCAGCATGAGTTAGGGGTGGCTCTTCTCTCCTCTCCATACAATTGTGATTTTCTCTCCTCTCCTCTCCTCTCCTCTCTCTCTCATGTCTTAACATACTAAAGTACCTCGGAAACATATTATATAATATGAGAATTATATTACACAACTTAAGAATTTGTAAATTTAGCTAGCTGCTTATCAAACATATTATATAGTACAAAAAAACATATTATATAGTACGAGGTATAATATAAGAAAAAAGCTGTCGACCGATCGAACAGTTTTTTTTTTTTTTTTTTTTTTTTTGCAAGTGGAGTGACAACTTCATTTTTTTTTCTTTTTTTTTTTCATGTGTACAAATCAACATCATTCAAAAGACGCACGCCTTTAGAGTAAAAATACTATACGAATACTCCTAACCAACCCAAACTGATCAATAAAAGAGACATGTAAAAAATCAGCCCGTAAATGCATGTATTATGGGAAAAAAATAACACTCTATGTATATAATTTGTTTATTTCTTAGTTATTCTTAACTTGGAAAAATGTTTGTTTCCTAAAAGAAATGGTTTGAGACTTCAAATCATAGACTATAATCATTCGGTGAATTACAAAAGGTAATGAAACGCTAAACATTAATTAGTACTTTCTCAGCAAGATATATATATGTTTTTTTTGGGTCTAATTTTGCAATAAAAATTGTGTTCAGAGCAGGAACAATATAAACCCACAATACTATTTTTTTTTCCGATGAAATTAATGCTATGCATCACTATCATTTTTCTTTTTTTTTTTGTTTTTTTTTTTGGCTATTCAATTTTTCAAATGTGCTGTGAGATTAAATAGTGGTCATTAACAAGGATGTGAGATCAGGTGCAAATGAAGGTGAGATCAACTTGTTAATTAGCAAGTACAACATACATCTTAATTATTAATTTGATTATTCAAAATTATTTACTCCGGAGAGGAAGAGATTACATATATGCAAGAAGACAAGAAGACCTTTTATTTATTTCATTTTTACATAGTCACTTTTAAAAAATTTTAATTGCTAAATCTCACTCTCCCTACATTTTTTTTAAATTAAATAATAATTCAACTCCTATATGAAAAACAAAAAAGTAGCGAAGTCAATTAATAAAATTAATTACTACTTGAAACAGTAAAATAATCAAGTCAAATGTGAGAATTTAATGCCACTTGCCCTATAATAACTCAATTAAAGACAGAATAAAATAGTGCAACTCTGAAAAAGTCCATACTTCGTGGATCCATGCTATTTCAATGAACTTTTTACTTTTGCTTAAAATGCTACATTGAGCAATCGTTTCAAGTTTCAACTTGTAGGTGAGAAAGAATAGAGAAATCTTTCCTAGGAAATAGTTAATTTTTTTTTTTAAAAAAAAAATTGATTCTAAATTTACCAAGGCAAGTGACCTGGATTTGATTTTTGCATTAATATAAGTTTTTTTTTTTTTTTTTTTTGAGGAAAGCATTGATATAACAATTCTATATAAGTTGTGCAGCAATAAAAACATGATATAAGATGCAACATGCTATAAAATTGACAATATGCCAGCCATGCGAAATAAACAAAAGTTCCTTGATTTTGTATCTAATTTATAAAGAAATCGATAAAAAAAAATTAAATTTTAATCAGACAACGAGGACAGCTGACAATGTAAGATGTCGTTGTTTGTAACTGCTGTTCTGTTCATGATCTGTAGGAATCTCGGATCAAATTAAGGGTCACCAATGTGAAAAACAGTAACAATTAATCTGAGATTATTAGGTAGCCTTAACACCCTGTTATATCAACTAGAGCTGTAACTCGGGCTTTGCCCCGAAAAGTGATATCAAATTAATAACTAAAAAGTTTATAAAATTTTAAATATTTATATTAAACAAAAATTTAAAAAAGTTTGTAAATTTTTTATGTAAGTTAATAATAACAGTAGTAGTAGTAGTAATAATAATAATAATAATACAATAATTTATAAATAAGAACATATATAAATGTTGGACTATTTTAAGGGTTAAAATTTGTTTTAGTCATGTCACATTCATCTTATTTAATGAGGAGAGAAAAAAAATATAAACCATTAGATCAAAGTAGATGAAGTATTTAAAATAAAATTAGTGGTTAATAATAGTGATGATGTAGCATAGTTGAGGTGTTTAGAAATCTACCCCTCTTTATAGAGTATAGATTAGAGAGCATTAATTTGTGATCTCAGAAGGGTAAAGGAAATTGTAGAGAACTAATTAATGGATACTTACTGAGTTATTTCATTATATATATAACACATAAGAACTATATATATATATATAAACTATCGTGCTCTTAAGCTCACGGGGGCCTCCCGTGAGCTTAACACCAAAAACATATCAAAGCATATCCAAATTTTGATTTATATGGCTCAATAAATTCTTTATATCAAATTCATGTGACATACAAAAATTTTCCATTTTTAGTGATTTTTAAGTATTTAATTCGGATTTTTTAAAAGTTACATATGAAACATTGATTATTTTATTAATATTGTTAGTTGCTCTTAAAAAATCCGAATAAATACTTAAAAATCTCTAAAAATGAAAATTTTTTGCATGCTATAAGATTTTGATATAAAGAATTTATTGAGCCATATAAATCAAAATTTGGATATGGTTTGATACGTTTTTTGTGTTAAGCTCACGGGAGGCCCCCGTGAGCTTAAGAGCATCGTAGTTTTACTCTCTCTCTCTCTCTCTATATATATATATATCAAGCTGCATTAGCACCTTAACCATATAATAATGGATTAATGACCTAGTGGCAGAGATGAATGAAATTAAGACCTACCAATGTCCATTAGTCTTATGAACAATTGCATCACACAAAAAAGTTTCAGCATATATATAAGAAGTAAGAACTATACAAAGTACATATAAAACAAGGAGCTTGCTAGCTAGGATAAAACCACTGACACCTTAAATAGCATGCAGTTCTCAAATATGTTAGTTCTCAAAAGCAGGTAATAACAGTACTTAAACCAACATAACAGCATAAATTAAACAAACTAAATGAAGTCATCAATTAAAAGAAAGCTTGTAGAACCCTAATTAATCATAATCTCTGGAAATATATATGAAACTATTTATACAAAGATTCATCATTTCCACATTCCTTGAGTATCAATTCATACAAAAGTAATGAGGCATGTAAACCCAGCATTGCATCTCTACATTGCCACCAAGAGTACCGACATCAACCCCTTCGCCGGTGCTCAGATCGACTAACAAGAAGTTCTGAAGTCCCAAGGGCATAAAGACGATATCTTCCTCCGGGTGGAATGAAAAATGCCCCCGGAACCGGATACGATTGTAGGTGACGAAGACATGATTAAGCTGATCAGACTCAGGAACCGAGTACAGTTCGAGAAGGTTCACTTGGTACCGCAGTGTCCACTCTTGCCTGGTGTAGCTCTCGAGAACCCAGATAAACATCGTGTTGTCGCTGTACGCTGACATGCAGTGTAGACGCCCCCGGGACTGTCCGATTTCCATCACAACACAGGACGCCCATTTCAGGGGACGGATTACATCGAAGGAGCACTCGTTCGGGTCGGCACTCAGAATTTCGTATTCGGTCGTGATGCGATAGAGCCTGCCATCGACGAAAATGGCCTTGTAACTGTCCCAGATTCTTAAGTTCACAGTTAGGCGCACTCTTTTGTGATGTTTGCAGTCGCCTCCCTCGTACGAGAGGAAGTCGAGAAAGCCGAACATTCTCCCGCCTATAAATCCTTCGGAAATACAGATTACATGAAAGCGAGGGTAATCTCGAGGGTTGAAAGCCAACGAAAAGGCTTCCGAGAAGGGCTGATCATACTCAGGTTGCGGCGAGACAAGCTGCAAAGTGAACGGTGTCCAGGTTGCTGGGTTGTAAACATATAAGCGCTGTGCAACCGTTGATTCCTCGCTAGAGGATTCAACAAGGAGAAGCAGCCCGTTACAGCAATCGTGTATCTCCAAATCGCGACGCTGGCTTGGTAAGGCGCTGAGGGTTCCGTCGACATTCACCTCGTCAGGGTCGTCACGTGTTAAGTCCACAAATCCAGGACCAAACGAATTACGAGTGTTGTAAAAGAATCCGCTGAAAGTCGGCTCCAAGTGCCTGTTGAGTTGCGCAGCGTCGGGGAGGAGGGAGAGCCAGGTTTTGCAGACACCTCGGCAGCGGAAGAAAGTCTTGGGCGGCAACCGAGAGAGGATGTCGACCACCAACACATCCGGAAGCGTACTGAACGGTGATGCAGCTTGTTTGCACCGTAGAATTTTGTTTCCTAAAAAGATCACAACATTTTACGTTACAAAAATGTATACATACAGTTGGCAGAAGAAATTTTGTTCTTTTTTATTTAGGGTTTAGGAACACTAACTTGAACAGAATAATTAACACTATTGATGATATTAATTAGCATCAGCTTTTAACTTTTTAATTATAAAATAAAAATAACATAGTATTGCTTTCATAAACTATATATTAGTTTAAACATTTTGTTCGAAAAGCTAATTTGCTTCTGATGCAAATCCAGAAGAAAAGCTTCTTTAATTTCCTGTACTGTCGGCTAGCATAAAGATAAGGGCATGGCATATTTTGAGACTATAACCGGCACACCTTACATCTACCAGAATCTCATATCATTCAGAGGTGAAGCTTCACATCTCTCCAACGAAGAAAGAATGAAAGACGACTCCGATTTGTAATCAGTTTTTCGCAGAAAGGTCAGAAACGAAACGAACTAGACTTAACATGAATGACTGGTACGATTGATAAACTACGTGACAGGCCGGAATTGAGATGTGAGTACAAGAAAAGTGTAACTGTAACTGATCATCACCTTTGTTCTTGTTCCAGTTCCTGATGCTGATTCTGATTTTGTTCTTGATCTTCATCTTGATCCGAATCTGCCCCGACCGTCAACGCACCATGAGAGCCATTGATTGTTTGTTCCTCTTTCCTTCTCCTTGGTACACATACTTTGTCAGGCTATGCAGAGAGAAAGCAGCAACGAAAAGCAACGGTTTCCCTGTTCTCCTCGCTTTTCTTTCAAATGTTCACAGTTTTATGATTTCTTTACTTATAGGTGGCAAACACCGACCCGACTCAACCCAATATTTTTTAGAAGTTCGAACTGACCCGACCCGATCTGAACCTGACCCGACCTCAAATCAATATACGATCGGTGTTAAATTGACCTGACCTGAACCTAACCCACCCGCAGAATTTGCCACCTCTCACTTGAGAATGGAAAATCGATTGCTGCTTAATTATATATGATTATAATCAATTCCAATCAATTAAGAAAAATCCTTAAATAACATTACAACAAATGGAAATAACGCAAGACAAGACCAACCATTTCAAATATTAAATTGACCACATATGAATCTTTCTGAATAAATCTAAATAAATTCCTTCGATGCATATCACAAAAGTTGGAAATAAATCTTGACATGGAAAATAATTGACCATAGAAGAAATAGAAAGGAAAAGAAAATACAAGATCAAGTAAATCCGGGTATCAATCGACTAGTCTGATCGGTTTTGCACATAAATTTTTTGCTACTTCGGAGCTTCTCCCAAATTATGTACATGTGTGCATATAAACAATGATGAAATTCAAATAGGCCTGTACCAAAAGCAGTTTTATATATTTCATATATTTCTGCACCAAAACTACAAATTTAAGAAGATTATCTCAAATGAAGGTTTAATTGCAAGCATACTTTTTCATTTAGTCTTTTGCTAAGAAATGGAACTCAAAATTGTTGCATGACTAATAAACATGCATCAATTCAATTTATTTACAACTGCTTTGAGATTTCTACGGTTCTATCTACCTAAAGACATTGAAATACAGTAATATCCAGCGTCTATAGAAAAAACTGTTCATAGTGTCCATATGTATGTTACATATTATGATATATCTATTACATTTCGGAGTGTATCTGTTACATTTTAGGATGTACCTGTCCATAGCCAATAGTAACTGACATTAATGGGTTTACCAGCTTTTGATCTGTCTCACTTGAGAACCGCAACAAGTAATTGGGCTTTTTATAATTTCATTGCATGGTAACAGTAACAAATTTGGGCTTTTTTGGGCTTCTTAACTTATTTATACATCAATATATTGTCATTTGTCAATAAGTTTGTGCATGTTCTTGGGCTTCCTCCTCTCATGCAGTTAGAAACTCAGCTGCTTAGTTTCCTTGGCAAATTCTGAAATTTAGCTTGTTATACACGTCTTGAAAGAGGACATAATTGCATAACTAGAAAGAGTTATGTTATGCGTTTTTGCACCACCGTTTCGAAAATCTCACAAACCAAACTTTAAATACTAAATCTAATTGAACCAACATATTCTACGTATTGATATATGGAGAAATACCAAATTTTACAATTTTTAGAATTTTTAACTATTTTTTTATTTTTGAAAGATGGATAAAAAACAATAATAAAATAATGTCATTTGAAATATCAAAAAGTACTTATTTTTTAAAAATCTGAAAATATAGTTAAAATGTTCTAAAAATTGTAAAATTGTATAATCTTAATATGGATATTGTGTTGGGCAAATCGGTTTGGTCATTTGAGTTTTGAAAATAAAGATTTGATGGCGGTACAAAATCACGTTTTGCACCCTGATACATAATAACATATCTCTAATTAGAAAATACTCAAAATACCAACAACAATGAATAATCAGTTATTAATTGATGTTTACGTGTCATATGTCAGTAGTCAGTACGCAAGAAAGTCGCTGGTTCCTTGAAACAATGCATGTTTTTTCTATTAAAAAAAAAAAGAAAAGAAAAACAATGCATGTTTCAAGTCACTGACAAACGCTAGTGCTTTTGTGCTTGTACTTTTTATTACTTTCTTTTTATATTTTTTTTTAGGATCCTTCTATGCTTAATTCTTCTATGCTTGAATTAAGCATATATATATTTTTTTGTTATCAAAGCCTGATATCCGCTCTTTTCTTTTCTTATTGCTTTTTTTTTATTTCATCATTCGTCTCCATTTTTTTCATTCAGCTACCAATATCATTTTATTATTATTACTTTCTTTTTTTTTTTGACAAAGCAAACTATATTGCCAGGCTTCAATTTTTTTTTTTTTTTTTGAGGCTCAGAAGTATGAACAAATTTTCAGGACAATCATCCCCCAAGAAAATATTCAATATGAATATATTTTCAGAGTAATTGTTCTCCGTATAATTAATTATCCTATATTTTTTCAGTCTTTTTTTCTTCAAGACACATTGTTGATTGTTGTCAGAAATTTAATATCATATACATACCAAATTAAAACTTAACCAACTAAAATAAAAATTCAAAATTTGAGTACCAAATAAAAAGGATCCGGTTACAAAATTTCAAATATGAAAAGGTGAGAGACTTGGTCAAATAGTAAATCAATCTCAGTGTCGGCCAGTATCACTGTGTTAATTCTAACATAACAATAAGTACAAAAACTGCATTCCCCTCCGTTTGTTCACAAATGGACACATCCATTACTAATACTATACTGTCGGTGTGATATAAATATACACCAAATTATCGTATATTAAATTTTGCAGGAGCAACACGTGAAATTGATAAATCTTCTGGGGGCAGGCAGGGCACCATACCATTTCTCATCTTCTGCTTGAATTAATGAATGCTCTAGATTTTGTTTGGAACTTTGAATAGAGAACAGAACAAGGTCCTCAAAACGTGGCGAGAACTGTTGACGGTGCTTGGCTTGGTGGCTGGTGCACGTGCCTGGCTGCCACATTTGTAACATTTCCACTGATACATTTATCCATATTCATATATATGCTGCCAAATGAAATAGACCAAGAAATAACTTTGTTATCAGGTATGTATGTATGGGCATAAGATAAGAGTACCACTTATTAGTTATTTCTTACAAATATATACCCCTATAAGGGGGGGAATGCTGCAGCGATTTGGGTTTGTGGGCCGTCCGATCTTATCATCCGATGGTCATCGTAAGTTTCAGACCCTCTATTTTGTTTTTAAATGGAGAGGTGTTGAGAGAGGTTGATTGTGTGTTGTTTACTATTGATTTATCATCAAGATTGTAATTTTTCTTGATAAACATTGTTTATATGTGAACTTTTCTTATAAATAGGCTCAAAAATGTTAATTTGTTCTTACGTTATTTTAGTATAAGGCCTCTCAATGATTTGAACTTCAGAGCCGTCCAATCTTATCATCCGACGGTCATCGTAAGTTTCAGCCCCCCATTTTGTTTTCAAATGGAGAGGTGTTGAGAGAGGTTGGTTGTATGTTGTTTACTATTGATTTATCATCAAGATTGTAATTTTTCCTGATAAACATTGTTTATATGTGAACTTTTCTTATAAATAAGCTCAAAAATATTAATTTGTTCTTACGTTATTTTAGTACAACTTTTTCTACTCTAATGTTTTTCTCAAATCAATTGGACATCCTTTTCTCAGCTTTTCGGTTAGTTGAAGCAAGAAAAATGACCGGATTATACTATTTCCCTGGATAAAATATTTTTATGAGATTATCTTTTGAATAAATTTAAAATGTGTAAAACAATTAGAAGAAAACTAAAAAATTATGGATGTATCCTATAAATTGTAGGTTCATATTTATTGAAAAGGTAAAAAATTTGTATTTATTTTTTGTCTAACATTTCTGATTTATCCATATCTCCATTGGTATGGTTTATCTTGCACAATTGGTATGTATATTTTATATAACATATTGTTTATGTATTACACGCTTCCAATTATTTTGTCTCCAATCTCATTTGTTTTCATCAATTATTAACTTTCCATGTTGTCATGTAATTTTAAACTATAGATATATTCAGGCTTGATTATGCAATATATATCATCTAATCAATATACAACTCAACGGTTTCCAGCTAAATAAATTTTACAACTAAATTGTAGAGCACCTATAAATACACACTATCCAGCCGCGGAGCGCAGGGGGGTCAACCCTAGTTTATTAATTTTGGGTAGATAGTATATATGAGATTGAGATGCCCAGATCCACCATGGAAACAGATCGAATATCACTACATCACTAGTTCACTACACTGTCTACACTTTTGGATCATGCATAGTATTTTTTTTTATTGTATTTTATCTTTTTGCTGTTTTAATATTCACCTTGCCTTAGGCGGGGTCATGGTTATTATTTATTATTTTTTATATTATTCCTTCTACTTTAATCCAACGGAGGAACCAAAATTTCAATGAAATTGTAAATTTTTTAATATGGTGCTACATATTTGGCCTGGTCTACGGGACCAATATATAAAAAAAAATAAAAAAAATATTGTCTATTATTAATTGTTAATTGACAGACCATAGGGCGATATCATTTTAGTAAAAATTCATACCAATGTTATAACTGTACTGTATAACAATATTACTCGGCCAAAATCAAAGTTGAACATACAATAGAGGTTCCATTATTACATTTATTACATGAGAGGGATCTAATAACAATGAGCACCAAATATTTATGGGCATTAGCGCCCATGATTACCATTTTTTTATTTATGCATAAATTGAAATATCTAAATCGTTAGATGTATTCTATATTATCTCAACAACATATACATAAAAAAATAATAAAGTTTTAACATTGTTTTGATGGTAATCAAGAGAGGATAAAAAATCATAAAACTTGAACCATTGATTTTTGTTAATGTTTCATGCACATGTAAATAAAATTAAAATTATATAATTTTTTGTATACACAAAATATGATATGTACAACATATTTTATTATTTTATCAATTAGTTTCCTTATTTTTAAGAATTTAAAATGCAGTTATTTAAGATCTAATTTCACAGTCACCGATCAGTCATCAAAAACATGATTATTTGATCCCTCCTCTTATTATATTACATGCATAAGATCCATTACTTATTAAGTGATTATTTTACTTTTTCAAATTTTATTTTATAGTTCATCAGGAAAAATGGCACCACATCACATGTCCGCAATCTACAATTGCTTCCACCTTCCTGTATGCTTATAATTATGTACACCAAATTTGTTTTTGATAAAAAGCAATTCTACCTGAAAAACAAATTTTTGACCAAATTCAAAGGAGCAGATAATTCACCAAAACTGAATTGAGCAGTAAGAAAATTTATATTTCTAACAAAACAGAACTTGGATCCAAATACTACTTGAAATTACATACATATGAAGATAATTTAATTTATACTACCCTGTATCTCTATCTAAAAACAAGTACACTATACTTTTTCTTAGCTCCTACAATAATACAATTTTTGAACATTTACTTAATTTCCATCCAAAAAGAACTGAACTTTTGCCAGATCTTAAAAACAACATGAACAATAAATAAAGAAAAAAATTTATTATATTTATTTACCTATTCAATTTTAAACTTAATTATGACTGCACTGAATTGAGATGCTTTAAGGCTTTCTTCAGCGTGGGTCGAAACCTCTTCAAATTCAGTCGCACATTCTGCTTGTCGAGGAAGATAACCTTCATGTTGTTCCAACCCTGTCGGCGTATCGACGCGGGGTCAGTGAAGACCGTGTGGTTTCTGGGGTACTCATCAATTAGCGTGCTCTCTTCTGGCGTGATGTCGTACTGGATGTACTTGAGCTTCATGCTCCCCGCCGGCCGCCTGAAATAATTCCCTGCATTGTATCTCAATTTGAAGAGATTTATCGTTAGATTGTTACTGTTTGATTTCGATGCGTTCGAAAAGGAAATGAACTTTGCTCATCTTGTGTATATTTCTTGCAACAAACGTGATAAAATCGCATGATTTAGTTTTAATGCAACAAATGTTGGATCAAAACGAAATACGAAACTTACCCGCAACCCACTCGAGGCCGCCCCAAGGGAGGATTTGAATGAACACTGAATTCATAGGCAGGAAAACCATGTTAGTTAGTCCAGCGCCGTGCACTCCCATTATCGCGTCACACGAATTCACAATCGCGGAATTCTGTGCAATATCATGAGTCGTCTCGGTTGCCACGACTTCAAACCCTAGCCTTTCCGCGTCATGAATGATCTCGTCTAGGTTCATGAACCTCCTTGTTCTTGCTCGGGCAACAATCAGCAATCTCGGCTTCCTTCCTAGCGTTTTCTGTATAGGAATCTCAGCAACATCCCTCTTGGCACCATACGTCGCGCGCATGAATTTCGTGAAATCCACTATCGTGTACCGCTCAGGAATTCTCTCCGGATCGATACCAAAATCGTCGTGGCTTGTGAGGCCGACGTACGCTTTTTTGTAGCAGCGGACCTGATCGTCTGAATCGAAGTCGACGATTTCATAATTTGTGAGGTTCTTGAATACCGGAAGGTACTTGACAATTAGATATACCAACATATTGGTCACAAGAAAATCGACTTCTCCTTGATACTTTCTAGCAGTTGTAAATATTGGGATCAGCACGTCAGTGAAATCATGAAAGTAATTCCCGGTGTACCTGCAATCGGCTGAAAAAATGAGCGCCACAAAAATCTATAACAAACAAGTGTACAAAATCAATGCTGAAACTGTAACACTATTTCATTAGGTAAAGCCGTACCCGCGATCAGAAAACACGATTGCCGGTACATCTCTGTGCAGTGTGCAAGCGGGGGCATCATCTGGCCCGTCTGTTGGTTTCACCGTGACAACTCGTACATGGGCCATTGCCGCCGCATCCTCCTTCCTCGGGTACGGCTTGATATGCCACACCTTCCTCTCATAATCCGGGCCACCATCGAATTCCGGCGAGGGGACCCACATTACGGTGGCATTCCTTCCCATGATCCTCACATCTCCGTCAATTACACACTTGTCGATTCGCCTTTGCGAGAGGTCACATAATGGCACTTGTTTCTTCTTCTCTTTGCTCGGCAATTCCATTTCTGTGGTGTCATTTCGAAATATAAAAACCCAAAAAATAAGAAAAATTCTCCAAATTTAAGCAAATTATATTTTTAAAAAAACTGAATATATATACACAAATGCTGACATAAATCACATGATATGTTTCAGTTAGTATTGGACCCACATTCCATCTCTGTAATGGCACCAATAAGGCCAAGTTACACTAGTTCCACATTTAATATGGTTCTTTATGAAAATGCCTTTGCAATGTGGTCCTTCCACATTATACCTTCGTGCAGATCGATATACAACTCTTAAACCTTCCAAATTCAAAAATTCATTTTTTAGTTTTTACTACATGTAATCTTTTGAACAGAAAAAATTAACTGTTCTTATTATAGCATTTTAGGGAAAGAAACATCATCCACCAAAGTAACTTGTTATTGCACTGATTTATTGTAAAAAAAAAAGTACTATTACTATTCCCATAAAAATTCCATAAAGAATAGATTAATCATACCTGGTGGCTTTGATGTTACTACAAAATCAGGAACATCTGTGGAACTCTTATTAGAAGAAGTGCCGGTTCCAGTTTCACATAGTCCATTTTCCTTATTGCATGTTTCGGTAACCTCCTTCGTTTCCTCTCTAATACTACCATCTGCATAAATGCGATATGAATTAGAACAAACAAACAATTAGTTTCCTTTACCGATTTGGAAACTTGGTAGTTGAACTTGTTGATCATGACTAGTAATTTGTCATAACAAGTTTCTCTTATAGTAAATTTGTACAACATTGCCATTGTCCAAAGAAGACAATTGATCTATACTCCTTTAAAAAGAAGCTAAGAAATGGACCA
Source organism: Cyperus esculentus (assembly GCA_030179965.1). NCBI lineage: Eukaryota > Viridiplantae > Streptophyta > Magnoliopsida > Poales > Cyperaceae > Cyperus > Cyperus esculentus. Next base: position 4,958,187 of record JASGLE010000009.1, on the reverse strand, counting down.
TTCATTAATAGTCATAGTTTAACTCCTATTTTAATCTTCATTATCAAATAACGAAAGGCTCACATCGCATTCATTTCCTATTGTATTCCCCTCCATGTCCGTCTCATCACAAAATCGAAGTGACGAATTGTCTCACAGACCTTTTAAAGCACTGACTGCTAAAGTCACAAACCCATTTTTTTCTCTTCTATTATTTCACCCTATATAGCTTAAACGAAAATTAAAATTGCCTGCAGCAGCGTGGGGGTACGCCTCTAGTAGAAGACAATGAACACAAGTGAAGAGGGCGTTACAGTTGATTTGGCACTCAATTCTTTCCTCTTTTGCTTTTTAACTTTACATCACTTTTCCTAGCTTTATTTATGTAGATAGATAATTGAACTATTACTTCCATGTTTGGCTTATCTGACACTTTTTTATTTATGCCCTTCTAAATTTAACAAAATTAAAAGTTACAAGGTTCTTTCACTGGTAACTTCACAAAAAGAAAAAGGAAACAATGTAAAATTAAAAAGAGATATAAAGCAAAACGTTTTACCAAATTCTTGAGCTGCACTCTGCCTGGATTCTTCACTTGTCAAAGAGAAGTTGGAGATGGCTGCATTGTTTGAATTTATTGAACTTGCATTGCTATCTACACTTTCAATTGGGGGCTCCTTGAGCACATCTGAAAGGAATTTCAAGAAATTGAAAAATGTAAAAAATGCAAGACCACTGTAGAGTTATAAAATGTTTAATTGGTCTTATGATTAGAATAATAAAAGGAATATTTGCTTGGTTTTTTTACCTGTTTTTGAGGAAGCTGTTGAGGAGCTCTCATTACGAGATGTGCCAACATCTTATTCCATTAAAAAAAAAAAAGTTAAATGGTAAGATAAAATATGAAAAAAAAAAGAAATTTATATAAAGCTATTATATATCAAGTTGCTCAGTCTAACAAGAAAAAAATATGCAAAAATATATGTTCATTTTTATGCATACCAGCTGGTTGCTCTGAGCTCAGCATATTCTGTACCATAACACCACTAGAAGTAGCTACATTTTCTGTTGTAGGAGAATCTACTAAGAAAATTGAAAAAAAAAAAAAAAGTCAGATATATATATATTATTCTTGCATTATTAATTGTCAACTATGTAACAAATTCAAGTGAAGAAAGTTTGGAAAAATTGCACAAAATTTGACCAGATAAGAAACCAACAAACGTGCAAAGCAGAAACAATGAAAGGGGACATGCAAGGGAGTTGACAATGTAGCAAAATCCCAGCAAATCATTCACCAAAATAGCACAAAAAAAAAAAAAAGAACCAAGAAAATATTGGGAAAAATATATCAACTGACCTACAAAGAGATGGAAAGTATCAAACTTGGCCATGGAGAAGTAAGCAAAGGTGACAAGGAAGCAGCCGAGCAAGAGACCGAGAACGAAGTTTGCGGGTTCGATCCGGCGGAAGCTCCTTGTGAGGATAGTGAGCTCATGATGACCACCACCCATGGCTTTGGCCTTCACACTTATACTGGGTTCCATATATGCCACCCTTCTTAAACACTTATAAACTACACTGCTTGAAACTTTGAATAAGTAAATAAACTGGACTGTTTGGCTGCCTCTGCCCCTGCCCCTGCCAAGTTTGGTTGAGAGGGAGAGGTGGAGAGAAGACAATGGTGGTGGTGGTGGTGGTGATGGGAAGGGGAGGGGGGAGAGGTGGTGGTGGTATTATTATTGAGAGGAGAGAGGGAGGGGGGACTTGTTAATTATTATTAGTGGAGTCAGGAGTGAGGCCGAGACTGACCAAAGTTTGGTCCTTTGCAACATGTGTAACAAAATTTAATCAGACATTGCACACAAAACAACATATGAAAAGTTGGCAAGGGAGATGGGGGTTTGGATTCTTGGAGTGGCAGAAGCATCTCTGTTATTTTTGATGATACAATTATACACATGCTGTGGCAATGTCAATGATTGTTTTTTTTTTCTCCTTATTCTTCATTTTCTGTAATTTTAGGTTTGAAAGTTATTTCAAATAAACAATAATAGTCTATTTTAGATAAGTTTACCCCTGTTTAAATTATATGTTTGCATTTTTATAAAACTTTTTACAATATTTTTAAAAATAAAAGTTTCTAGTATTATTTTGTGCAAAACATAACAATTAAAAAAAAAATGCTAAATAACTTTCAATTGTATACTTTTCTCAAAAAAACTTTCAATTTTATACAATTATTTAAGGGTAAAATTGTCATTTGTGGGGGTGTGTAAGCAATTTTGAGAGTGCCCAAAGTAACTCCCCACAGTACGCATGATTTAGGTTTTTGAAGCAAAATACTATTTAAGACTTTGATGTTTCATCTTACTAAATTGCATTTATGTTTGATCTAATTTTACAGAAAAGAAAAATTACTTACACAAAATCAATATATTTCTAACTGAGCTTTATGTAATGAGGAGGGATCCATTGACAATCCTTACTATGACAATCTTGACAATAGTTGTTTTTAAAAATTTGTAAGAATTCATAAAAAATCTTAAAACACAGAAAAAATTTACAGAAGTATTGTTTAACTTATAGATTGGTTATGTTTCCGACAATATTCAATTTAACCGATATTTGATAGCTCCATAAATTTTCGTTAAATTACAACCGTTAAAAAATATACATAATTTTGATAAAGCATCAACAATGTTCAAATTGGTTGAAATTTGAAACACTAGTAATCTATAAGTTAAGTAATGCATCCATAAATTTTTTTTCATTTTAAGATTTTTTATGAATTCTTACAAATTTTTAAAATCAACCATTATCAAGATTGTCATAATAAGGATTGTCACTAGATCTATCCTCTTATGTAATTACGTACAAAATTTACACCCAACACTAGACCTATTGATAATTATTTTTAAATATATTTTTTATAAGACATTAAGACGTCATGACATTGGACATTTATTATTACAAACAAAAACATAGTCTGATTTCCGGGAAAAAAAAAAAAGAAACAAAAACAATGTTGACTTTATTCCCTGAAAAATTTTATCAAACTTTCACTACTGAAATTTGAGAGGAAGGGAATTCAAAGATGTCGGAGGTATGATGAATGAAATTGGGAGGTGTTCTCACTTCTGCCTTCAATTAAATGTGTTGTTATCCAATTTTAAATTGGATAACAGAACCGTATTATCCAAATTTGGACCGTTGGATCATAATAAACGGATGAGATTAATTATAAAACGCTTCCTATAATCTTTATTAAACCGATCGGACCCATCCATTTTGATCTAACAGTCCATATTAAACAAATAGTGTCCTATTATTCTCAAAGAATAAAAACACTTTGGGACGCCTCACTTCTCACTTCTCACTCATTCTCAAGTCACAGAGAAAATCGTCTTGTCCCTTTAAATATCCCCCACCAAAATTTTATTAAGATTCTTATTCAAAATTCAGATTCTCACTAAGTACATATTTATTTTGACTCCAAGAATCAGGTCCCATCACTTAATAATCAAATTTGTTGGATCATAGCGTTATGGTAAACAACTATCTATGCAAATCTGGTGTTTATACCTATTCGTCAGGGTATTCATATCTCTCACGATGAGTTATTCATAGTCGACATAATTGGTGTTCATACCTACGCATCGAAGATTCTGCATGGGTCATCCAAGATTCCACGAGATTCCACGGTCTAATGAATAACCGTCCGCCCAAACTTGAGTGTTCATACAATGTACTGCCGGGTGTTCATATTTATTACATTGGAGTGTCCATACCTTCTGTACAAGAGAGTGTACTGATGAGAGACATTTAACAGAGATTTTTCTTGAGGTACAGTTAGCATAGCCCCAATTCCCAAGGAAGGAGTGATAGAAGCGGAGTGGAGCGAGCACTGTAGAAGGCCAGAAGTAGGTCCGCATCATTAATCTCGCAATAAATTGCGGCATGTAATTGGATACTTGGATATTCATGGGTTCATACTTTCCTTGGCAAAATATAGTCCTGGCTATACTCTTATTTTTGCTTTTTTATATTATGCATAGCATAACGTTACTTTCGTCGGTTGTTTTCCCAATATAACCCCATGAAAATGGATTCACATCCGCTGCCATAGTTTTTTATGGCAGCAAGTTGCTATAGTTTTTTGGTGAGTATGCAAATGGGATCTACAATTAAAAGCACCCTCTATTTTCTAAAATCTAGGCCGTTGAAAACAATTCTATGGAGTAGATTAACTACGGCACGTTGCTGCCATAGTTTTTTATGGCAGCAGATTGGGACCCCCATGAAAATGATGTGTTCAATTTCAAGCGTTACCAACAAAAATGTAAGTAGAAATAAATTAAATGGGAAAAAAAAGATGGGGAAAACAATTTGTCGGTATAACAGTATGTGGCCTACATTTTACACTTACTAGAGCTGTAATTCGGGTTTCGCTCCGAAAAGGTGCTATCAAATAAAAAATTAAGAATTTCATAAAATTCTAAATATTTATATTAAACAAAACTTTAAAAAATTTGTAAATTTTTTATGTAAGTAAATAATAATACAATAATTTATAAATAAGAACATATATAAATGGTAGACCATTTTAATGGTTGAAATTTGTTTTAAACATGCCACATTCATCTTATTTAATGAGGAGAGAAAAAAAAAATACAAGTCATTGGATCAAAGTAGATAAAGAGTTTCAAACAAAATCAATAGTTAACAACAGGTAATGTGACATTGTTGAGGTGTTTGAAAATCTACCCTTTACATAGTATAGATAGGTAGAAGAAAAAAATAATTAGGTGGTGTTAGTGGCTTAGTGTTATTAGTGAAGCTCCAAACTGAAATAAATGCTAGTGACTATATCTTTTTCAGTTACTTACAATAAAGTGAAAATTTTGCAACGGTCTAACTTCACATTTTAAAAGGAGCACAAACTCTGAAATTCAAGGCTTCTCCCCTTAATTCAGTTCCAACTGCTTTATTATTGTTGATAGTTCTCAAGTACAATAATTATTTGGTTTATGTGCGCCCATGCCATGTGATTTGATTAGAACTGTACATTCGTGTTGGTTTTATTATTTTGAATTGTCATTGTTGAGGCAGCTTAGAATTTAAGGTTACTAATAAATAGTTAGGGGGGTTGCTTCCTATTCTATAGGGTCTAGATACAGAGATAACATTGAGGATACCGTTAGATCGAGAAATACTATATAGTTTGACTTGATCAAACGAACTAATTCTCCAACTAAATATACTAATTATTCAACTTAATATGCTAATTATTCAACCTAAAATTTACTTAATATATATTGTAATTAAAATGAAAAAACAACTAAATATTCAACTTAAGATGCTAAATATTCAACTTAACTTAACGTGCTAAATATCCACCTTAACGTTAACTTATAGTTAGCATGTTAAGTTGATGCTAAATATTCAACATACTAATTATAAGATGATATTAAGTTGAATATTACCATGTTAAGTTGAATAATTAGTTCGTTTGACCAAGTCAAACTATATTGTATCCCGAATGGTATCATCAGTGGTATCCCCATATCATTTTCCTATTCCATAACCACTCAATTCATTAAAAAGATAGTTATACTTAGTACATGCAGAACTATGTATACAAGTAAATAACCAATTGCATGTGTATATGAATAAAGACTTTGTTTATACCTTCAATCGGTTAAAGTTAGATCATTAGAGTAAAATTCAAATAATTTATTATTTTAAGTTGAAGAGTTAAATCTGGAAGATCAAAATGAATATTTTAAGTAAAAAAATTTAATTTTGATTTCAAATAAATTAAAAAATAAAACACAAAAATGAAAATCCTTACTCCTAATAAAAACATATTAGATTTTTTGACATGAAAGGTCTATCTTCTCCAAAGCCATTGATTGTTTACTTAGATTGATCACCACCGTTGACGTACGTTAATGTCCGTTGACATTCTCAGCCCATTAAAATTAAAGGCCAATATTAATTATCTCAATTTAAGATCTACTATATATTATCTTAAAATTTTATTATAAGAAATAACAATTTCAGCCCAAAGCAAGGCGTATACTCTTACTATATGAAATTAATGTGTTTTCAATCAATAGTATTTTAGTGCCGTTTGTATTTCACCAAAAGTATATCGAAATGAAGTCTACATTAGCCTTTCTTGACAAAAAGGAAAAATAATGTCTGTGGCTCCCACAATGCACAACAAGACTAATGGCTCCTCAATTTTTTTAAATAAGCCCCAAAAAATATAAATTCACGACTTTAAACCCCGTATCACACAATTTTCACATTTGAGCCGGACGGTACCGTCCAAGCTGGACGGGAGGGTACCCTAACGTCCATCCTACCAAACTGGGACGGTGCTGAAAGGATACGTCCAACTTTTGAACCTGGACGGTGCCATTCAGCAACGTCCAATTGCCGTGACGTGTCGCAAAAGAGACGTTGCTGAAAGGCACCGTCCCTTTACAAAACTGGACGGCAAGGTACAGGCGCGTCCCTTTCCCAATCTGGACGGTAAGATTACGTCCCGTCCAACCGCTCTTCCCTTCCCTTTCTTTCTTTCTTTCTTTCTTTCTTTTCACCTTTCTTTCTTTCTTTTTCCTTTCTTTCGTTCTGCTCCCAACCCGTCCAGACAGAGTAAATAAATGAGTGTTGGTGAGGGGGACGGTAGAGTACTCACCCGTCCAGACAGGACGCAACGGTACCCTACCGTCCAGGTCATACTTAGCAAGAGGAGAGGAGTAAAGGGGGATGCTAAGGTTTCTTGACGTCCAGCTAAGATGGGACGCAACAGTTTCCTACCGTCCAGCTTACGACACGTCAGAGCACTGGACGTTGCTGAAGGGCACCGTCCAGGTTCAAAAGTTGGACGTGTCCTTTCATCACCGTCCCAGTTTGGTAGGATGAACGTTATGGTACCCTCCCGTCCAGCTTGGACGGTACCGTCCAGCTCAAATGTGAAAATTGTGTGTTACGGGACTTAAAGTCGTGAATTTGTATTTTTCGGAGCTTATTTAAAAAAATTGAGGCTCATGGCTGTAATGTGGGCCCACTTGTCAATGGGCTACTATTTTTTTTTGTCAGGCCTAAGAACAGTAAGGATATTGCTTGGGACAGCAAAATTGTTCCATCTATAATATGATTTTCTCAAATTTTCTTCTATATAATTCATAGATTTTGCTGTCCTAAGTAATATAGTTGTTGTTCATAAACTTGACCCTTTTTTTTTTAGATGAATCAATGGGCTACTACATTGATCCTCTTAATTTTCTTGGAACCCTATCATTAGTGTACGGTCTCATTTTGGCAAAGTACTGAAAATCAAGAATCATTAATTTGCTCTTTTTAAATTTAATCTGATTGAACTGCTTAACCAGGTAGTTTAGATAATTAATTGCTTGCTCATTTATGATTTTGATAATTATTTGTTGGCAGCAATCGATCATGCTCAGGTGTCTGTGTCTGCCTCCAATCTCCATTATTCCATGCATCATATATGCATGTGACTTGTATATGTATTGTATTCCCTTCTGACTTTTCAAATTTCATGCACCAATATTCGAACAGTAAATGAATTGCAGATCGTACGGCTGAAATTTTATCCTCCATTCACACTTTTTCATTTTTGAGGCTTTTCTTACTTGATTACTGGATAAAAATCTGCCAAAAGAAAAGCAGAGCCTGCCTTTCCAATCGGACGGTCGAGATCGGTTGCCGTACCGATCTCAAAGTACTTCGGTATTTGTTGCACTGATCTCAAAGTTACTTCGGTGTTTCTCAAATGTCGGATCAAGAAAAACATGCCCTGCTTTTATTGAGGAGGGATCAAAATAACCACAAGTTTTGGTACCCTATCAATAACCACAAACTTAAATCTCTAATAACTACATTTAAAATTTTTTAAAAATAAAACTAATTGATACAATGCTTTGCATATATTATATTTTATGTGTACACAAAAAATTATACCATTTTGATTTTATTTATATGTGCATAAAGCATTAACAAAAATCAACGGTTCAGATTTTATAATTTTCTCGCATTTCTTGATGGCTATCGAAATAAAGTTAAATTTTCATCATTTTTTATGTATATATTATTGAGATGATTTCGAATACATCTAACAGTTTACATTTGTTAATTTATTTATAAATAATAATGTGGTTATTAAGGGTACCAATTTTTGTGGTTATTGGATCCCTCCTCGTTTTTCTTTTCAAAAAAGCAGGTGATCCCGATTACTGAGTCCGACGGATATGGTTTTAGGGGTTTTTTTTTTAAATAATCTGCACCATTGGCGGACCTCGAAGACATTTTAAGAGGGAGTCAATTTATATTTTTAATGATGGTTTAACCAAAAGGGGCACCGATTTAATTTTTAATCAATATTTACTATGTAAATACAATACAAAATTAAGGTTTTTTCAATTAAAAGGGGGCCACAACCCCCTTTAGTCTACAATGAAGTCCGCCACTGATCTGCACTGTCGGATCGAGATCTCAGGATCCCGCGATCCGATTTGGATCCCAGCTGATTTCAACGCCTTGAGATTACTGTTTAACAATATGTCGCACTTGACTTTTCAAAACATCCAAAACAGTCACAATTAAAACATTGATCCAAAATAGTCATAGTTGGGAAATTGCTTTCAAAATACCGAACTTTCTCCGGGACTTTGACCAATGAAAGAGGCAAGGATCATATGATCATTGAAGTATATGATGATTGATGACCTTAAAGAAAATCCTTCTATAAGGTAAATGAAATTTGTAAAACTAACAATCATCCAAATGTAATTATCTAGTTTCTCTCAAAAACAATGAATCAGGATTCTAGTCCATATGATTGTTACATAAAACTGATGAAAATTAGTTCGTAATCATTTTTTTTTTTTGGTTCATTGGTGGTTTCTTCCTATTATTTATTTATTTTTTTACATTTTTCAGATGGCTTAAAAATGATAAAAATATATAAAATTTGCAAATGAAAACAAGTCATCTTAACACAATCCAAAACAAATCCTAAAAATTAAATAAAAACAAAAAATTCATGTATCCCATAAGATTTCGCTATATTGAGCTACACAAAATCGAATTTGAAGATAGTTTTGTATGTTATTGAGTTAAGCTCACTGATGACCTCCGTAAGTGTAAAAGAATTATGTTCCACTAGATAAAATAGATATCAGAAACCTACATTCAAAATTTTTTATTTTGAGAAACCAAAAAAGTTTCTAAAGAAAATAAACTAAAGCAACATTTTTTTTCTTTTTTGAAATAGGATAGAAGAGAGTTCTATTAGATCTCAAAATCCTTCCTATCCTATCTCAAAAAAAGTTTCTCTTTTTGCTTTGAAAACTTAAAGAAATTTCTAATTATAAGAATTACACTAGAAGTTCTTGCTCCTCTGACCCGACCTAACTTGTAACTGACAAATTATTTTGACCGAACTAATCTGGCCCGTCCGTCTGATTGTCATATCTAGATTTATTCTATATATATTCTTCGGTTTGAAAGAGACTTTCAACTAAAATAAAAACATATCAACATCACAAATAATGCATTTTAGGGCAGGGGTACTAAATACAAATAATCTTGATTAAAACCTTTTTAATATTTTATAAATTTATTTTTTTTAATAAAATGGAAGGAATCAAGTCCCTTCCAGATTACTAACCTCAGCAGGTGCTCTATTTTATTCTTAAAAATTTCCAAATAAATATTTTGAACCTTCATAAAAGAAAATGAAACACAGAATAATTAAGCTCCATCCCCCATTCAACTTTACTTATACTAATAATTATTTTGCATTCCATTATATTCTTATTTGATTACCATTAACTAATATGTCACTGAGTTCTATAAACCTGTCAACCAACCATTATTAATTGCAGCAAATAATTGCATGCTCAGAAATTAAAGCCTGAACCAGCCAGAGGAAACACTAAAAAATTTTAAATAATTCCCTCGAAATACCAAACTTTATCTTGTTCCTTGACCAACGTAATTTCTTCTTCTTCTTTTTTTTTTTTTCCCAGATAATCTGCATTATGCTTCCTTGCGATTTGCAAACAAATGCAAGAGGCAACAATTTTTATTTCAAAAAAAAAAAAGGCAACAATTCTTTAGCTTATTTAACAAAGGACCCAAGGAAAAACCTCTGAGAGTGAGAGGTGAAAAGAAACTTGTAAACTTTTGGATTTTTTTTTTTAAAAGAGTCATATCTAGTGTCTTCAGAATTAGTGTTCACATTGTTATAAAATTTGAATTAAGTGTTACAAAATTTTAAATAAAAGTTACAAATTTTATATATGTGTGCAGGGGCGGACCTAGGTATGGGCAAGCTTAGACCCGTGCCCGGGCTTGATTTTTGAAATATATTGATTAGTACTAATTTTTTGTTTATATTGAACAATACTTATTAACATTTGTAGTTATTGTGTCCAGGCTTAATGATTTGCCGAGCAAAACACAATGTAATAGAGCTCCTTATTTTATATATTAGACAATTTGTGTTCGGGCTTAAAATTTTCTTAGATCCGTCCCTGTATGTGCGCACACGTAGATAGTTAAAATTAGGACAATTACAAAATTCTAAAAAAAAATGTAGAGGAAATAAAAAGGTAAGAAATGTTGAGAGCGCCGACAGAAGTGCAGCGTGTTTGCCGCACCTTTCACATTTTTTTTTCTCCTTTTCTTTTGTGAGATTTACCTTTCACATTTTGAGGTGGCCTCCACTTCTCTTTTTGTCAGGCTAGGTTTCGGGCTTCCAAACGAAACGGGGGGGGACCCAAGACACGATTGGTGGTGATCAAGTGGTCTATTTAATTTGTTCTGTTTATCTACATGTTTCATGTTTCATGGGGGTTTGAAAATATGAAATGCACAAGTGACAAAAAGGAGCGAGAAAGTAAATTTTTTTTTTTTTTTTTTGAGAATAATCTGAGAGTAAATTAAATATTACTCCAACAAAGGACCCGAATCTCGATGCGATCCAACGGGTCGCGTGCTGTATGGTATCGTGCCATATGTTAGTGGATAAGCACAATAAAGTTGGTATTGCTCAGCTTAGTATTGTATAATTAGTAATTGTGGGTCCAACGCTAATTGTGGGGCATGGGGATGTTTGGCGTACGTAAGGAATGGAGAATAATTGAACATAAACAAGTAAACAAATGGTGAGGCTATTACACTTCCTAAAGCGCATTGAGGTAATGTGTTTTGGCATGATATCTCAAACAGTAGTCCAAATGACTAATATAAGTTGGTTAAAACAATCTATGTATAAGGAACCTTGTGGATTATGGACCTTTTCTATTCTTGCATTTTCTAACTATTTTTTTTAAATTTTTTAAAGTTGTTATGGAAAATGCACCAAAGTTTGTACATAAAAGGGGCCACTTCTTAAAAATCCAAAAAAAACAAGAAGAAATTGAAAATTCTACAAATGGAGTGAGGCTATTGTGTTTCGTAAAGCGCAGTTATGTAGAGAGTTTCGGTCTGACATCTCAAAACCGTAGTAGCTTAAATAGTCAATTCATCTTGCTCAACATAATCTACATATTAAAACCTTATGTACTACCAGACTTTTTCTATTTTTAATTTTTTTAGCTACTTTTTTGGATTTTTACATTTTTGCTGTCTACCGTGTAGGGTGGTTTCAAAATGAAATGAAAAATTTTAAAACTGTTGGTTAAATTTTTATGCAGTCTACCAGGCTTTCACAACAAGAGGGTCCCTATAATTAAATTTTAGTTACAATAAGACGAATATTTAAACAGAGATCAGAGCTGGAAAAGCTTAACGCTTGTGACAACTGATATAAGTGACAAATCAACTTTGTCGTATTAGTGTATTCAAATAAATTAAGAGAAATTAACAGATGATCAATTGCATAGTATTGAAATTGAAGTGATTTTAATTGATTTAATTAAATAGCCAGAGGTGGCAATCAGTCGGGTCAGATCGAATTTGGATTACTTTGATGCTATGAAAGATATTAGGTGGGTAGATTGGTTATCCAATCAATTTAAGATTTAATGAATATTAACCATTATGAGATTCATCTGTGACCGATAAAATTATCTGTGTGTAAGCATAGAAGCAACGTCTTTAATTTAATTTGAGTTTAACTATACATAATTTGATTTTGAGTTGGATTAGATTTTCCTACCTCTAAATATAATTTGTACCTTTGTTTTAGAAAATAAACCTAACAATTGGAAAGAGGTGGGGGATCTCACAGTTATTGAAAAAAGCTAATTAATTAGTTGCCAAGCATCTGGTTTATTATACACACGAGAGTCTTTTTATATTTGTCTTTCAAGACTTGTCAAAGATTCAAAGGACACACTCTGTGCACATATCACTTGCAGCTTTGTTTTGCAATCATTCAGATCGAGCAAAATTAAATGTAAAAGATAACTGGTCGAGGAGAGGCAATTTACATACACTGCATTGCTTTGAGCTAAAATTATTATATATCATATTGGGCTGAAAGCTCATCTAACAAGGAAACTGATTTGGGCTTTCAATTTTAATGGACGGAGACATTAATGTATATCAACGGTTGTGATCAATCTAAGTAAACAATCAACGACTGATCTTTCTTCTTCGAGAAAGATAGAACTTTTATGTCAAAAATAGGAGTAAGGATATAATTCCTTAATCCAGTTTAAAGCCATCACAGTAAACACTGTACATATGTGCAATTCTGCATGGGGATATAGTTTTTTTTTTTTTTTTAAGAGATGAATGGGGATCATAGTTGCTAACGAGGATGCAAACCTAAAAGTCGCAAAGAATATTGCCATAAAAGAACAATTGTACAGTCTACACATGGTGACAGAGATTGGATGGATGCATACATAGTCCATAGTCCATAGTCCATAGATTATTAGGATGAGTTGGTGGGATGTCAAGGTTCCAAAATATTGACAAAACTGGCATCCTCAAAAGACTTTGAGGGCCCCAATCACATTATTATAACAGGATATCAACTGATTATCATATGACATACGCTATAACGCTAATATGCTTCCACCAAACATATCTTGCCTAATTAATCACTTACGTGTAACATCTTCAACTATACTAATTATCAAAAGAGAATATGCGACGGATCAGCAACGATTAAAAAAAGAAATATCAAGCGTCCACTTGAATAACTGTCCATACGTTCGTAAAGTATAAATTTTGTAACAATTAGACACAAATTTGTATCATTTACACTCAATTGTAACGTTTACACTCAATTTGTAACTTTAAAACTCTATGGACAGTCCATCTATCTATGGACGCCAGGTAACGCTCATTAAAAAATACATAATACAACATAGAAAGCCCAATACGAAATTAAGGCCCAACAAAAACAGTTCATAAACTTTGGACCTCATTCTTGCTTTCCCAACCAATTCATAAAAGCCCATACAAAAAGGCCCATATAAAAAGGCCCATATAAAAAGGCCCATATAAACAAAGCTCCATTTCGTGCAGACCATGTATTAAGGCCCATTTCTTGTTAAAGGATTTCCTTGAATTGAGAGCCAAACCTAATTGTTCCTTTATTTCAAGAACGAGCAAAGTTGATTTACACTACAGTTCAGATTAAATTTAATTTATCAAAGGTACAGCACTTCAATAGCAATCGGATCAGGAATTTTAGAATGTCAAGCTGCACGAAAAGAATAATACGGTGATATAAGCATGTGTGAATTGTGATGATACAAAAGCTATTCATGTCACTGCTCCAATTTCATGTGTTGATTTTACCTTTCTCAGAGATTCATAACTCAGGGCTCGAATGCAAAAGCTACCATACTGCCATTACAATAAGGAATGCACAGTCTATTATTAGTATAAGAAAGTATGGACTCGAGATCAAGTTTGATCTGTTCCATCAACAATCACTTGTTAACTAAACAAAATGAAACAAAAAAAAAAGAAAAAAAAAAGGATAAGAAATAAAAGAAAGGATACATAAATATGTTGGTATAAGGAAGCAGGGATAATAATCTTTTATTTAAAATATTATAAATACACAAATACTCCCGACTCCATACAGTATCTTCCGACATTACGAACGCCACCTTCAAACAACATCAACTCTAAAACTCAGTTCCGTTACATTATTAATCAATCCATGCAGCATCTTATAAAGCATTCCAAAACTAAATCTGCCCCAAACAATTGGCTAATAGATGCTCGATCGTTTTGACAATCTTCTGTAAGCATACACACTACTAGTGAGTAGCCACAAATACACAATTCTATACGAAACTACAGACCATTCGATAATCTTTGGATGTATGTAGGCCTAAAATAGGCAGCTATGAATTGTAATGGCTATTGCCTTATTGAAACAATATATTCCGGTTGGCTCTACCTTCCCATCCCCTATTCACTTCTCAAATGCATTTTCTATAACTAGTAAAGAGCCCAGAGCAATGGGCTGAAATTGTTATTTCTTATAATAAATTTTTGAGTTAAGATAATATGTAATGGACCTTAAATTGAGAAAATTGATATGGGTCTTAAGTTTTAATGGGTTGAGACATTAAAGTATGTTTTACAATGGTGATCAATCTAAGTAAATAATCAACGGCTGAGATTTATTCATTGGGGAAGATAGAACTTTCATGTCAAAAAATTCAGTCTCCTTTTATTATTTTCTATTTTCTATAATATAATTAAAGTTCTCACACAAACTAATTATTTCAAGTAATTAATATGTATAAGAATGTATGGACACATATATATAACCTAGAATTCCACATATATAGCACAACCTTAATTATTTACCGAGGCGAGTATTGTTGAGTCGTTCAACAGCCAGAACCAGAGCTTGAGTGCCGAGTCCGCCTTCCCCGTGCGCCATCAAAGATACATAGAGCTGGTGCGCAAGAGCCAGGCTGGGCAAGGCGAGCCCCATCCTCTGGCACTCGCTCAGACAAATCCCCAAATCCTTCACAAAATGATGCACATAGAAACTGGCAGCCATATCCCGATCCAAGATCCTCTTCCCGTATGCGTCCAGCAACCTGGACCCAGCAGCGCCGGTCGAGACTGCCTCGAGCCATTTCGCCACATTTAGACCTGACTTATGCACATACACCATGCCTTCCACTAGACCGACCATGGTCGAGGCAACCGCAATCTGGTTCCCTGATTTGGCCCTCTGACCCGACCCAGGCCCACCCATGTACCTAACCCTTCCCATGCATTCTAACAGAGGGGAGAGCTCGCGGATCACTGCCTCGTCCCCGCCGGCAAATATCGAAAGGGCTGCGTTGCGGGCACCCCGATCCCCACCCGACACTGGCGCATCCACGGAGAAGCTGCCCGCCGCTTCAGCCGCGGCCGCGATCTCCGCGGCCAGAGATGGATCGGACGTGGTCATGTCAATTACAACCGATCCGGGAGAGAGACCTGAGAGAACGCCGGACGTGGGGTCCAGAGTAACCGCACGGACATCGGAGGGGTATCCGACCATGAGAAAGACGACGTCGCTGAGAGCCGCGACATCGCGAGGAGATGCCGCGGAAGATGCGCCGCGGTCGAGCAGGGGTTGGGTCTTGGAGGCGGTGCGGGAGAAGAGGGTGAGGGAGTAGCCGGCGGAGAGCAGGTGGGAGGCCATGGAGAGGCCCATGACGCCGGTGCCGATCCATCCGACGCGCGTGCGGCCGGGCGAGACTGGCTTGGCTAGGGTTTGAGTGGAGTGCGACATGGAGTGAGTGATAAGTGGAGCGGAGAGAGAGAAGTGAAGGAAGAAGGTAGATTGGTAATTTTCGTGAGAAGAATAATAAATTGATTGGGTTCAAATTAGACTGATACAAATATAAATATTATAAAATTCTAAATCAAATCCGTCTTAAACGGATACGAATATGAAACGGATATTTGACGGATACGGATTCGAATGTGGATTCAATTACGGATATAAAATAAAAATTAATATATATTATTTATAAGTGTACATATACAATAAAATAAGTATTTAAAGCAACAATAAATATTTAAGCATGTGTATTGGTTAATACTTGTACAAATACATTATATACGTACAAAACTTTTAACCATTAACACTATTTTATTAAAAGAATATCAGTTATATATGCTAATATTTCGGATACGGATAATTCAGATATCCGCCTAATTATGCAATTTCAAAAATTATCCGTGTTCGTATCCGCGTTAATGTTTACGGATACGGTACGGATACGAATACAGATACTTAATATTCAAATACGGATCACATTTTTACGGATAATTTCTCGGATATGAAGCAGATCCAGATGGATAAAATCTGCTCCGTTTTCACCCCTGGATTGCAACAAGAAAAGATTTCAATTGAGTAGAAAAGATCGAATTGATTTGTATTTGGAATTAAAATGCCATGATCAGCATGTCTCGTTTGCTGAAGAGAATTCCATTCTTCTTATATAAAACTAACCTTATATATCACCTAAATTATAAAGATTGTCATTGAACCTTCGTGTTAGGGTTGGCCAAAAGGAGATGAAGAAGGCAGAAAAAAAAAAAAATGAATATAATCCACCGAGAAGAAAGAGGGGAGTTTATTGAAACTATTGTTGGAATCCAGTGTCGTCAGGGCTTTCGGTGGCTGTTGAGTAGAACGAGGAGGGGTCGGAAGGTCACTACAGCCGCAACCAGCGAATTCTTGCCAAATACCTCCATTTTCCTGGTGATTTCAAAACGCGATTTGGAGCCCTTCAAATCCCGTCAATCCCAAATCGCAGCGCGTCCCTCAGGGGCGGAGCCAGAGTTTTGTTATGGGGGGTGCTTAGTAGTACAAATCTAAATATCCATCAATCATAGGGGGGCCAAACGGCAATTACTGACCAAATTACACAGAAAAATGACGTATATCCATTGAAGTTGCAAAATCATGGGGGGTGCTTAGCACCCCCATGTTCCCCCTAACTCCGCCCCTGGCGTCCCTGATCCGTTCTAATCACCGAGACGATTTCCATTTCTAATTCCATCTTGCGTTTAGTCGACGCGACTCCATTCCAATTACGGTACTACTCTTTCAAGTTGGAAGATACGACACAATATTTGGTTCGAAACTGGGAACAATGGCAGTCAACAGATACACATTTAACTAACGGGCCATTGATTTTGTTGTTACCGGCCCATTTAAGTCATGACGAAAACATCTTTATTCGAATTGCAGAAAATCGTTCCATAATGTAGTTTTCATCGTAGCATTTCTCATCGTAACTTTTTTTGCAATCAATTTCTAACATTTAAACTCTTGGGACAGTCCATCCATCTAGCTATATAACATTAGAAAATACAGAATACAAGAAAGAAAGCCCAATATGATCCTAAGGCCCAACCAAAACAGTTGATATACTCTGGGCCTCGTTCTCTCCTCCCCATCCAATCCACAAAAACCCATATATAAAAAAGGCCCATATGAATCTAAGGCCCAACTACGCGAGTGTTCATCCCCGACTTACTGCATTGTGCAGTTCACAGCGTCAGCCGTTGGATCGCCCTCAGATCCGCGCTGGAACGAATTCCGAGACAATCCAACGGCTGACGCCGTGAACTGCATAATGCAGTCCAGGAGGGGTTATGAATTCGTTGGAGTAAAGAGTCTTCGAGTCGTGCGGACTGCGGACTGATCGAGGGACTTCTCTTTCTCTCCTCCGGCGATCATTGAGACGGACTCTCATCGGAGAGAATTTCCCTTCCAAGATGCGGTGGCTCCGGCCTCTGCGGTCCTCCACACACCTCACCGTCACTGCGCTCTCCAGGACCGACCGGTCTGTAAGTGTAATCCAATCTCAGGGTTTCGGTACCCACACTGGGAATGGGGGTGAGAGTGGGAGTGGGGGGAGGAGTAATGTTAGCAGGGACTGGCTGGCCCAGATGTGGAAGCAGGAGATTACGCAGTGGAAGGAGGAGGGAAGGAGGAGAGGTAGGATGAGGAAAGGTTATGGCGATGGTGGGGAGGGAGGAGAAGGTTTGTTTGGGGGTTTCTCAGGGTTTCAACACTCTTTTCTCAATTGGAGAACTAATGGCAACAACAACAACAAGGGAGTTCCCGGCACTGCCGCTACTGCTGTTACTGTGGAAGATCGCGGCAATGCCGGGGCTGTCTATGCAGAGGTATAACTATCCATCCATTATTATAATTAGTAGCTCAATTTTGATATATGAGTAGTTCTGCTATGAATTGATTAAGCAATCTTTTGTTTTGAATCGAACGGTTCTTATCAAACACGTCTCTTTAATCATATCTAAGAGATATATCGTGACCGTCCGGTTGTGAAAAATGAACGGCCCGTATTACATCCAATCCATAACAGAATTAGCCTTGATATATTATTGTGTACCGTGTTTCGTATGCGTGATGTTGTTGGTTACTCTTGTCTGATCATGCAGAGGAAGCTGGCGTCCCTCTTGTCCAGAACAGACTTGGTTGTTGCGAGAGACATAGAATGGGCGAATGTGTTGTTTGCGTTCGAACAGGTTGGTTCGTATCTTATCTTCCCAGCTTTGTTTCTCTTTCTGACAGGATGTTACAAATTTTATGTTTGCTGTATCATATGATACTTATAATTTTTGCATTTGATTACAGGAGAGCCGCTACATCATAATGGATGCATCCGCTCCCCATTCTGTGCGTACCTTCTCACCTCTTTTACTGTCATTTTTTGTTCTTAAAAACTTTATATGGTTGTTAACATGTTTATCATTTTTTGATAGTTTACCTTTTACTGTGATTTCATCTCCAGCCTGTAGGCTATATTCGCGAGACAAGTAATGTCATCTTCAGGCAGGTAGCTAACCGTTCACTTTTCCACTTCCCAATCTTCATATATCCCGTTGCTAATACACTAACCATTTTTTTATTACCATAGTTGAAAATAAAGGGTGCTGTTGTCCACAAGCAGTGCAAACAAAATAGGATGTTGACTCTAAGCTAAAATTAAGCCAGTATTGGTATTGTTGAATGAAATTACCATGAGGATATGGATGGTATATTCTAAGTACGACTGAATCAGTAACGAAATAGCTCATCTCCGGGGACATTTGTTAATGTATAATTTTTTTGTACTTTGTTCTTGTTGGATGCTTCTGGAGTGTATTGCATATAAAATGGAAGGTCTTGTTTGCAGTAATTATTTATAGAGACATGACTACCATTTCTGAAGTATCACCAACTTTGAATTTACACTGTCGTACCCTCCATTGGAACCAGCACTTTGTGCTCTTCGTTTTATGATACAAAATACAACAAAATTACATCTGTGGTAGTATCCTTTGACCATAGGAAGTCCATATCGATCATCTAGTTGCTGCTTTTCGGTATCACTTATAATTCAATTATTAAATGCAGCTTCTTCGCACAAGACGACCTTTCATTGCACATATAATTGATTCCCATGGAAATGAAATATTCCGGGTAAGATTCCTGGTTCCTGTACATATATAATTTTTCTGGTACATGCTGGCATCACACCAGAAGATTGTTGTTTTCAGAAAACTGCAGAATTGCACTATGCCTCTTTTTTGTTAAGTTTGAATTATTTGATTTGGCTTCTCTATCATTTCTGCAACTAGCCTCAAATTAATAAAAATATAGACAAAAGTGAAGGGTCCAAAGTTTCACAAATGCACATGTAATATGCTGACCAAGTCTAGCTGGAATAAGACATGACTACCCTGGTAAAGGAAGATACTGGAATGTCACACTGTCGTCTTATATTGTATTATTAATATTATATTTATTGTAATCTAGCTCCTACTGTTCAGGTCAGGAGGCCATTTTGGCTGATTAACAGCACAATATACGCAGAGGTTGACGGTAAGGTACACAATTCTATCCCAGTACCACCATGTTATACCTTACTGTTACTTTATGGTTATCGTATTGACTTCCATCCGTCAATAGGACTATACTAAGGGCCATTTGTATTTGAAGGTATAGACAAGGAATCAGTTATATATTGACATCAAAATCTGAGTATCCAATGTGTTACTGTGGAAGGGACAACATTGAATTTTTATTACCAACTACTTGTCATTTTATTGGAACTTATTTTGCAGTTAAATTTATGTATACAGGAAATTGGTGTTGTCCATAGACGCTGGCATCTTTGGAGGCGTATTTATGATCTCTACTTGGGGTGATTTTGTCTTCCTCTTTTCTTTGTCTTTACTTTTTATTATGCATTATTGCACTTTCACTGTCATTAAACTGTGAGTGATGCTACAATAAGCTTGTGCTCAGTAAGCCTTTTGGCGAGCTTAACTAAAAAAACTTACTTTAACATGTCCAAATTGTGATTTATGTCTTTCATTAAATTGTTTATACCAAACTCTTGTGGGATACAAACATTTTTAATATTTAGATTTTCTTGAAGTATTTGTTTTGGAATTTTTTATAAGATAGTCTATTTTCATATCACTGTTTAATCATTAGTTTGTAGTTACTTTAAAAATTATGGAAAAAGATACTTCAAAATTGGAACTTTTTTTTTTTGTATTGTACGAGATTTTGGTTCAAAGAATTTAGTGAAAGACATACATAACAATTTGGAAATGTTTTTAAGTATGTTTTTTGAGTTAAGCTCACCAAAGAGGGAGGGCTTGATGAGCTTAAGCTCATGATAGCAGCACTGTTAAACTGTTATGAACTTAATGTAGCTGAAAACTCAATATGTATATTTGTGCTGGTATGGTGCAGTGATAGTACAATAAGTTCTGAAATTGCATTGAACTTGTGAGTTAAGGAATGCTTGGCAATTTAATTGAAGGAGCTATATTGGAATAAGCTGATTGCATATCAAGTGATTAGTGTTGAAACCTGTTACTACCGTCTTTCCCCACTGATAACAAAAACTGTACATATCTGATGCTTATTGAAAAATTAGATGGGTTATGTTCTAAGCTGATTGAGATATATTATGTTAAGACACTTTGTTATTTACTGATATATGCTGTACAGATCCTCATATTGTTTTTTGATGTTTTCCAATGATTCCAGTAATAAACAATTTGCAGTAGTTGAGAACCCAGGATTCTGGAACTGGACTTTCACATTGAAAGATGAAGAAGACAATGTGTTAGCTCAGATTGATCGCAACTGGAGGGGTATAGGTCTTGAGGTCAGTATTCTTCCTTACTTTTTAATATGAGTTTACAAGATAGCTGATTTCGGCAGTGTAGATTCTCTTGAATTTAGGCTTCGATTGGTATTTGCCTATTTCTGGATTTGATTTTTTTTTTGACATTTTTTTGAAATCTGGTAATTAGTCCTTGATGGAAATTTTCATTCATTTATTTGGTTGAATGTAAATAAAACATATAGCTTTAATGTTGACGTGAACTATAAAATTGCTGGGCAGAATTGCTAAGTTACTTTGTCCTAAATCTGGTACAGCTCTTCACTGATGCGGGTCAATATGTAATTCGCTTTGGAGGTTCAGGTGCAGCATCAGTATATCATGACTTCAATGACCATGTAAGTTCTCTGCTCCAATATTTGTTACAGGTTAATTTGATTCAACTTTTTTCTTAACTGTTGTAACAATTGAGCTTTTGCATGACCATTCTTTGCTGGTTTATTCAAGCCCATGCTCACTTTGTTTGACTAATAATGTAATTTTTGGATTTCTCAGATTGAGAAATTAGAGGTTGTGCGACCATTAACTCTGCCTGAAAGAGCCATAGCACTAGCTCTGGCAGTTTCTTTAGATTGTGATTACTTCTCTAGGCGTGGTGGCTGGTAGGTTCCAATCTTTTAAATTGCACTTTCAATTATAATTGTTTCCCTTTTCCTCTTACTTATATATCTTTTTTCTGACTTTGATTTACTTTATTTTTTTGTCATCTTTTCAGGGGCCTCCCCATTATGATATTCGAGGAATAGCCTCAGGTGTCAGTCTGAGGTGTGGCATGTCAACAGTATCATACAATTTTTCTTCTCTTCTACCTTTTTATTTTTCTTCTCTGTTTCTATATAATTTCAAAGGAATTGTGGAAGCAAATCTATAGAGTGTCCTTCTTATCCCCTCGTTAACAGCATTAGAATAGAAATGATTGATACGACTATCATATTTGGTATGTCCATAAAAATCTCTGCTAGACTTCTCCAAAGATTTATAATCACACCAGTTATATGTCCTAAATGGAATTTGCCTTGAGCACAGTGTGACATGCATTTCTGTCCTTCTCTCCTTATTGTTATTGTTTTTGTTCTTATTGTTATAATTTATTTGTGTCTATCACATACGGCGTGATGTCTTGTTCTCTTATTTATTTGTTGTCTTACTTTTTATTCAATTCAAGTATATGTTTCATCATAATTTGGCAGTTGCTACAATGAATTGTCTAGTACTGGGCATGGGGGGCATGAACTTTTTTGCTTCTATTGGTTTTGTGTTTTGTGCCTAGTTTCTTTTGATGGGGAACTACAATTTTATGACTGGAAACTTCATGTAAAATGGATGAGCTACATACATGAAAATGGATCTCCAGTCCAGAACCATAAGAGATACATTATATATATAAAAACAAAAACAACAAAAGGTTACGGAACAATCAAAACAATAGAAATCAAGACAGAAAATAAACTAGGATAATAATAGTGTATATCACTGTTTCAATCAGATTTGATTTATATATATCTCAGCGTACATTAGAATTATAATACTTCTTTTATCAATTTTGTAATAAGAAATCAAGATAGCTCTACTTTTCAGCTGATCGCTATTGTGATAATAAACTCAGATTATGAACCATAGTTACCAAGGTTTTGTCAGTGATTATCTCTGGTGATGGAAAATATCTAATTGAAGTGTTTGTTATCAACATGGAAATCAGTTTATACATATGTTGCCACATAAATGACAACATATATGTGCATTATGTCATTGATGATCTTAAGCCGAATTCATATCGGCTGTTATTCCAAATAGAATAACAGGACCTGTTATTCTAATTTTGGACCGTTGGATCAAAATCAACGGATCAGATTTATTTAAAAAAGATCCCCTAAAATCTAAAGTGGACCAACCAAATCCGTCCGTTTCGATCTAAAGGCCCAAACTAGAATAATAGGGTCCTGTTTTTCTTTGAGAATAACAGCAGATATGGACTCTCTTAAGCCTATGAGCATATCTGATGTTCAATTTTGAATTCCAAAGGGAAGAATATCTAGTTAAGAGAAAGTAATGATAACTGATGTGTGCATATCTGATGTTGCTACAAATTCATCTACATTTCAAACAAAATATGATGTACAAAGGTCCTCAAATTGAATGAAGAAAAAAAAAAAAGAATCAACGAATTGCAACAATTTACTCTTCAAAAGGACCTACATTCTGAGAAGACCAAGTGCTCTCTCCAAAGTTGGTCTGAACCGCGAAAAATTGAGTCTGACATTCTGTTTCCCGAGATAAATTTCGTTTGCCACTTGCCACCCTTGCCGGTGAATTGATTCGGGGTCTCTAAATACGGCATGATCTCTCGGGTACAAATCAGTTAGCGTGCTCTCTTCTTCGCTTATGCTGTACTGCAGGTACTTGAGACCCATGTCGACCGCCGGCTCTCCAAAATCATACTCGCAAGTCCGCTCGTATTTTCCCAGGGGAACTATTTGAATGAGCACCGCATTTGTTGGGAGGAACACAAAGTTTGTCAGCCCCGCGCCGTGCACACCCATCATCACATCTGCTGAGTTAACCAGACGTGCGAATTCACCAATATCCATGTTAAACTTAGCATCACCGATTACAACTTCGAATCCTAGCTCCTCAATCAATGGAACGAGTTCTTCACGGTTCATGAGTGCCCGGGTATGATTTCTTGCCATGATCAGTAGTCTTGGTTTTCTTGCGGTTTCTGCAGCTAGTTTTATTGCAAAATTTCTTTTGAGCGAGTAGGCCATCCTTGCGAAACGGCCGAATTCCGTTGTGGAAATATTATTTGGCGCTCTTGATGGTTCAATAGTTAAATCTTTATGTTTCGAAACGCCAACAATCACACGACGGTAGCAGTGCACCCGTTCTTCATGGTCGTAGTCGATAATGTCATAGTTCGACAGCTTCCTGAGAAGTCCCATATATTTCCAGATAAACCAATGTTGCATGTTGGATACAAGAAACTGGACTTCTCCCTTGAATTGGTACGATGTTATGAACAGCGGTACCAGTATATCAGTGAAGTCATGGAAATAGTTCCCATTGTACCCTCCTGTAGCAAAGATAACAGCCGCCGTATTATGGGTTACCTCACATCTGGGAGCTTGCACATTATCTTCTACTTGTACCTTGATCTCTCTAAATTGTGCCATTAATCCAGTCGCATATTTGCGAGGGTGTGGCCTCACACTCCATGTTTCATTGTTGGCTTGAGAAATGTAGTTCTCGATTGAAGTAACTGAAGAAACTGTCGACGATTTTCCGTGAACACGAACATCCCCCTCGACATCACACATGTCAAATTGCATATCCGAGAAGTCGCACGAAGGTTTCTTGAAGATCCTTGTTTCACCACCATCTTCACCTGCTCAAAGATCAAAGAAATGAACAAACATGATCAACATTATGTATACAATTATCTTTAATACTGAATTCCCTAAATGCAGAACAAAAAGGTATCTTCAAACTTTTCTTGGTTATAAATAGAGGTGGCAAAACACGACCTGACCCGAGAAACCACCCGACCGAACATAACCAAAATCAAACAGCATGCAATCAAACTCAAATCAACATACGATAAAAAAACGATATTTATATTGACTCGACCCGACCCGACCCGACCCGACTCAAGATCTTCTAGAAGGTCAAATTGACCCGACCCGAACCCAACCCGCCAGCCCGATTTGCCACCTCTGGTGGTAAAATTTGTACAAGAAATAAAAGATTGTGCATCTTACGGAGCTGTTCTTGAACAGGGCTTTCTTGGGCTTCTTGATTAGAGGCTTCAAACTTCTCTGGCACTGAATTATCTTGAACAAATTCTTCTTCTGGTGCATCTGGAACTTCAACAAAAGGCCCAGTTTGTTGTTGTTCATAAGGCTTTTCTTGGGCTGTTGTATTTGAAGCTCCAGGCTCTTCTATGACTATTTCTTTTTGGGTTTTTGGGGCAGATGGCACAGATTGCTTCTGGGCTGAGTTCTCTTCTGATCTGGGAATTACCAACGGCTCAGATTGATTCCGTGATGGATGCTGCTCTGCTAATGCGGTCAACGGCTGCCTTGTAGCATCGTTGTCTTCAGAAGAACTAGAAGGAACTGCAATGGCAATTTTGGATTTTTTTATATCATTTTTCAAAGTATTAATGATGTAAATTCATATGCATGGCCTGATTAAAATTTGGTAACCATTTTTTTTTCTTATAAATATGTCAGTTTGATGGTTATTTAACAGTTGTTTTGGATTTATCCTGCAATGAACTTAAACTAAGAATTAACAATTTTCCAACAAAAAGTGATCTTTCACTGATTGATTGGGATTATGAAAAATAAGTTAAATAACTAATATGTTAATTCAAACTTTAATTTCCTATGCCTATAGAAGATCGATGCGATCGGAATAATCTGTATGCTAAGTCGGTAACTCGAACATTGATTCCAGTTCATGCAGATAACTTGTGAGTTCTACTTGTTAATCAATGTATAGCATGAATTAACACAAACCGAAATACCTTATACCACAAAAGTAATAACCTTCAATGTTGAGAATACAACGCTGACCCAAAAATGCCCAAAGCCCATATACAAGAATAATCTAGAGTATGTGGTGTTTAGATATTTATTAGGAATAATCTAGAATATTATAGATATAAGAAAAATATCTTAGGTCTAGAATTATCCATACAAATATCTTTGAAGAATATCTAGGTTCTAGAGTTCTCCATAGAACTAGTATAAATAGGGGTATGGAGTTGGATGTAGAAACCAAGCAAACCAAGCAAGCAATCAAGCAAGGTTAGATCCACATTCTATTGTAAGAGTCTTAGTAGTTAGGTTGGAGGTTAGGATTGTAGTAAGAAGCTAGGGTTATATGGAGGTTTTAGTATTTGAGTAGTAGTTGTTGTAACAATATTTTGAGTTATAATAAAAAATATTGTTATAGCTAGTGCCTCCATACTCAACAATCTGGTATCAGAGCCGGAGTTGTCGGAGCTTGTTCAGAGTCGGCGGTAGGGGTCAAGCATAGAGCCGGAATTCTGCCGGTGTTCCGCTAGTCAGTACAGTAGTATCGACAAGTTGTCGAAGTAGCCACAGCTTGACGATAGTCCGGGACTGCGAAGTGCGGTGGAGGAGAAATCTTCAAGAAGGCTTACTAGACGTCAGGCGACCTAGTTGAAGCCATGGATTTCTCAGGTACGATTGGTGGAATTAAGAAATTGAATACTAGTAATTATATATATTGGAAGGCATGTATAGAGTCCTACCTCCAAGGGCAGGACCTATGGGAGGTAGTAGGCGGGTCTGAGACGACCCCGCCGGAAGTTGATACCGTAGAAGAGACGGTATCGGAACAGGTTGCTGACCCCAAAACAAAAAAGAAGAAGGCTTCAGAGAAGCCAGCCGAAACTCTGTCCGTGGAGAAGCAAGCTGAAGCTCTACGGAAATGGCAAATCAAGGCCGGGAAGGCGATGTTTGTACTCAGGACAGCCGTTGAAGACGAGCTACTGGAGTACATCAGAGAAGCGCCCACGCCGAAGGTAGCCTGGGATACCCTAGCAATACTCTTCTCAAAGAAGAACGACGCGCGCCTCCAACTACTTGAGAAGGAGCTCATGACAATCTCACAAGGTAACATGATGATTAACCATTACTTTACAAAAGTAAAATCTCTTTGTAGTGAGATTGCTCAGATAGACCCTGAAGAGAAGATCAGCGAGCAAAGGATGAGAAGGATTCTCATCAATGGGCTAAGACCCGAGTATAGCGGGTTCATAGCAGCTATCCGAGGTTGGCCAACGCAGCCAACACTATTGGAGCTGGAGAATATGCTCGCAAACCAGGAGGCTCTGGCGAAGCAAATGGCCGGAGTCTCGTTGAAGCAAGAAGAAGAGGCCTTGTTCAGCAACCGAAAGACGGGTCGACCTGACCGAAAGTCAAGAGGTAGACCCGAAGGAAGGTCTAGCCAGCAACGAAGGCCTAAAAAGAAGACTAATTCTTCAGGGGGAGCTCAAGACTCATCCGATGATGATGAAGACGATGACGATCGGTGTTATAATTGTGGCAAAAGAGGGCATTATGCACGAGATTGCTGGCAAAAGAAGAAGAAAGGCCATGGTAATGTGGCGACCTCAAGAAGCCATGACATAGTCCAAGAGAGCAGCAGTTGTGAAGAAGAGTGGGATGCAGAAGTAGCACTCACTGCTGCAATCATGGATGATGAAGAAAGCCTCGCGGTGACCACAGTGGAGATGGTGCCGGAGGAGGTCCCATATGAAGAAGATTGGGACGCGATGGCGACTGTTGGAATACAGTCGGTAGTTGGCATAGAGGTTGCCGACGGTGATGAACCAGAGGAAGAGGAGTTCGACATGGAGTCATGGCCGATCAAAGATGAAAAAGATGCCATAGAAGATGAAGAAGAGATTGACATCGAGGCTTGGCCCATCAACAATATACGAGACATTGTAGAAGTTGATGAGCTTGAGGTAGAAGACATCGAATCACGGTCCTTCATCAATGGCATAGATGTTGAGGAGGCCAGTGATCTCGAGGAGGAAGAGATCAATTCCGAGTCATCGTTCTTTACGGAAGACACCGAAGATGTCAAAGAGGTAAGTAAGCTTCACTTTGAGTCATTACCTTTTAAAGAACCAATTAAAGAATTACTCGATGAGGAGACCAAAGTCATAAAGGAGGTCGGAATTATGAGTTGCGTCGTGGCGGATGAAGAGAAGCCACAAGAGAACGACGAGGTGGAAACCATCACTGAGGAAGGTGATGCCGTTAGGATGACACATAGAAGTATCACTGTACCTGAAGGACGGGAGTCGGTGCAAGGAGTTAGAGCCTGTCAGGTGATCTGTCGAGAAGTCGGAACTCGACGAAGACTAGTGCCGAGACCACTGCGAGCACCACAAATGACTGAGTGCCAAGCACTGCGAGCACGAAGGAAAAACTACAAACATGACGATCCGGATGGACGCGGAGTACCGAAATCAGAAATGCACCAAGTCAGCGTTGAGGGGGAGTGTTGAGAATACAACGCTGACCCAAAAATGCCCAAAGCCCATATACAAGAATAATCTAGAGTATGTGGTGTTTAGATATTTATTAGGAATAATCTAGAATATTATAGATATAAGAAAAATATCTTAGGTCTAGAATTATCCATACAAATATCTTTGAAGAATATCTAGGTTCTAGAGTTCTCCATAGAACTAGTATAAATAGGGGTATGGAGTTGGATGTAGAAACCAAGCAAACCAAGCAAGCAATCAAGCAAGGTTAGATCCACATTCTATTGTAAGAGTCTTAGTAGTTAGGTTGGAGGTTAGGATTGTAGTAAGAAGCTAGGGTTATATGGAGGTTTTAGTATTTGAGTAGTAGTTGTTGTAACAATATTTTGAGTTATAATAAAAAATATTGTTATAGCTAGTGCCTCCATACTCAACATTCAACATATATAGCAAAACTTAGTTAATTACCTGATCCTGTTGTGAGGAGATTTGCAAACTGATCCTGTGTAGAGAAGTACACCAAGAGGAAAACAAAGCACGCCGCCATTATCGCGAGGTAATTAGATCGTATAACCCCGTTCATCTTGTAATCTTCTTCTCTCCTCTCCTCTCTTCTTCCTCCTCTTCAAAAATGGAGTCTCCTCTAAAGTCTGAAGCATATATATAGTTAGTACGCAGGTGTTTGCCTACTACTACAATACCTTAAAAAACAAATAAACAAAAAGAAAAAGAGAGAAGAAAATAAAATAATTATGGAGGCATGCAGGGCTGCTTTTATATATATATATAATTGCAATAATGCATATTACATATATATGGCTGCCAAGATTTCACATGGTTGTGAATACAACTAATTTTATCACTATATATAAATATATGTGACGTATTTCATTTGGATACAACTCAAATTTACATCGTTTCTCCAGTAGCTCGTTTCATTGGACTTTGACTTTGCAGCTTTCTTATCAATCCCCAAAACTGTCCCTTAGGCATAAAATCATGAATTCATGATATCCCCTGCCGCAGTGGCGGAGCCAGAAAATTTTTGTATGGGGTTCAAATATCATTTAATATTTAATGTTAATATTATGAATAAATGCAGAGCATAATTTTTTTTGTTATGGGGTCCAACAATATAAGAACTTATTATAATTTATGGGGTTCAAATATGAATTTTATAAGCAAAACAACAAATATATAACGAAATTCAATGTACAAATACATGATTTTTAAAAAAATATGGGGACATTGTACCCCATTCTCTGTACCTAGATCCGCCAGTGCCCTACCGTACGTACTGCATCGTGCAGTTCACAGTGTCAGCCGTTGGATTGTCTCGAGATTCATGCCAGTGCGGACTCGAGATGATCCAACGGCTGACAATGTGAACTGCACAAATGCAGTAATTAAGTCAGGGGATGATTGAGTACTCATAAATCATAATAGTTAATTAATTTGGTATGTACACTACTATATAACGTGTCTGGTTTTGGTTTAAAAAATATTCATTGGATCCTTGATTGACTGAAAACAACGTGCATACTTCTTTTTCAAAGATGATGATGCTGACAATTAATAATTAATTAATGATGAATTTATAAGTTAATTATAAAATTATGGATGGTGCAGCTCACATTAAATTAATATTATGCTATAAAATTATGCAATGTATACATGGGATTTGACCAATGATGTCACTGTTTCCTTGCCTTGCATATATTAAGAATTAATTTTCATTGGAGAAGCTTGAAATATATATTATAAATTGTGAATTGAAGTTTAGTTTGTATATATATATAATGTAGACGTTGCATGGAATTTTCTCTCACCGGTACTTCTCAAGTGGAATTAAACATTATTATATAATTTATATTACATAAATCCGTCCATTCAAAGAAATTAATTTGACAACGAAGTTGCCATGTTAGTCATGAATACTTTTCAAATGTTGGTTTTCATGAAATTTACGACCTGGTCTTCCAAAACAATAATAAGAGGAATAAAAATATATATATAATGTTATCAATAGTTCAATACAGCATATCGCCTGGATCTTCTGTTGCATGCTCATGCGGCACTGCATGCGTACATTTATAGCGGTAGTATGCTAGTATCCTATCTAGCTTGCATGCATTATACTCGTATCTATAAACTAGAAAGAGGGGTAACTCTCCAAGCACCTCAACTATGCCACATCATCAATATTATTAACCATTGATTTTGTTTAAATCTCTTCATCTACTTTGATCCAATGGTTTATATTTATTCTCTCTCCCTATTTAATAAGATGATATGAAATCTCTAAGACAAAATTTAATCCTTAAAGTGGTCCAACATTTATATGCTATTATTTATAAATTATATATATATATATATCATCATCATCATCATCATTATTCACATCAAAATTTTTAAAATTATGTTTAATTTTTTTAAAATAAATGTTTTTATTTTATAAGTTTTATTATTTTTTTGTTATCATATTTCGGGGCGAAGCCCGAGTTACAGCTCTAGTTGGTTTAATTTAAAGCTTTTATGTTCGTGCACTAAACTGCACTCATATTTATTTAAGGTTTTTAATGTCGTTACGATATATTTATTTTAATTATATAGGTTGCATGCATGTACATATGCACTGCATGTCGTTTGATAATCTGATCGAATAAAATAAAAGAGCATGATAATGAAGGAATAATTTATTTCAAAATTTTCTAGAGACAACAAAAGTGACACCATATATAATAGATATTGACTGTATTAATATTCATATTAAATATTATGTATTCAAAATATTGGCTACATATATTATGCTTTTCTTTGTTCATGAATATACTGGGATATATTATATAAATATAAGATAAATATTTTAATGAATTAACTTAAATATTGATAAATTTAAAATGAATATAAAAACAGTCATATCGATTTTAAATTTTTAATATCATTTTTAATTTCCTCAGTTCCCTAATTTATAAATCTATTTTGGCATCGAGATTGCAGCTGAAATACTTGGTACGTTTGCTTGAGGACGTTATATTTCTTACGTACATACTCCATGTGTATTAAATGCCTTTGGATCTTTGGCCCTTGGTACGTCTTGACTTGCATTTCTTTTCTGACTGGAAAACTGAAAACAAACTCAAGTTGTACGCCTTATTTCCGATTTAGATGCATCGGTGCACATGTAGCCATGTAGTTATGGCCTCAAATCCGGACTTTGAATAATTCCCACAAATTGACAGACGCCACCATATCAGACCCAGTAGGTACGTAGGAGTGCTTATATCCTCTGCTGCGCAGTATTGTACTACGCAGCAAATCAACGATGTGGATTACAGAGGGGGTTTTAGAGATTGAGTAGCACGCATCTCAAAGCGGATCAAACGGTCGGAATGCTGCACAGTAACTTGCTCGCAGTTTAGGGTGTGAGTTCATGAGTAGGTAGCCGTTGCTGGTGCATAACAGGGAGGGAGAGAAAAAAAAAGGAAGCCCATGGGCCTTTCCTCAAAAAAAACAAAAGAAAAAAAAAAGGACAAAAGAAAAGATAGAGGAGTTTTTTTTTTTTTTTTTTTTATAGTTTTACAGGTACTTTAACAAAATAAAAACTGGTTTTTACATTTTCACTTTTTCAAGGGATTTTTGTACTTTTCATTTCGAAATATATTAGAATGGGCCTCTAAAATAATTGACAAAGAAAATCCTAAAGATAAAGCCCAATCCAAGTGGAGATGAAAGCAAACACCAGTCCATGAAGAATTTGACATAACTGATAGATGTGTTACCTGGACCTGTTTAGGCAATTAAATAGCCAATATGGGCTAGCTCTCTTTTGTGCCTGGAAGGGAAATATATATTGCTTCCTCCAAGTGCAAAATGAACTCAGAATAAATTTCTCATGAAATATATATATTTAAGTTCATTAGTATCCATTTAATTACCC
Source organism: Cyperus esculentus (assembly GCA_030179965.1). Taxonomy (NCBI): domain Eukaryota; kingdom Viridiplantae; phylum Streptophyta; class Magnoliopsida; order Poales; family Cyperaceae; genus Cyperus; species Cyperus esculentus. The sequence continues at coordinate 4,926,047 of JASGLE010000009.1, read as the reverse complement.
ACTGAGAGTTGATTATCAGAGTGGAGGAATCTCTTGGTACTTGTTAGAGGAGAAAATATAACTTTTACCATTATAAATCATGCATGCACTTCGGAAGTTCTTTAATTTGATCCCTGTTTGAAAGGGTAAATTTTTTGGGAGATCACTGAACTTCGCTCCAAATCCATAATTGGTCACTGAACTTTCAATTATTCATTTTTGGTCACTAAACTTTGATGTTTGTCCAAATTTGGTCACTCCGTTAGTTTTTCTATCCAACTTAACAGAATAATTAATATAACTTCAATTTTAATCTCTAAACATTTCTTTATTTCATATAAAGTATGCAATATATGAGAATGTAAGACAAAAGTTAATTTTCTTTTATAAAAATTATTTATTTATTGAAAAGTTCAGTGACCTATTATGGATTTAGAGTAAAGTTCAGTGACCTCCTAGAAAAATAGGTAGATGTTTCAATGTTATGAAGAGAGATTATTTTGATTCAACAATACTATAATTTAATGAAAAATATGCACTTGATGTACATATTATTTATTTCTTTTCAATAACACCAAAATGATCACTATATATCATAAAATTTGAAGATATATTACTTCCACACATTATCACAAAAGTACCAATCACAAAACTACAAGCCATGAGCTACGGCGGCGATGCAGCGCTAGCGTTGTTCATAATTTGATGCATTCTTGATGCAATGCTCAGTTTAGCTGCTGGCGAGACGCCGCGCTCTCCGATAATCGACTCCAATATCGCCTGTGTTAGATTTTGGCATTCGATCACGCTGTGCTCTGCTTCTGGAACGGAGCTGTCCTTCGAGAACGCAACCCGGAGGTGCCCCGAATTACAGTAGGTGTAGAAGATGGTGAAACCTGGATGTAGCTCCATTGTTTCGAATATATCTACGAGTTGATCCACGGCCTCTTGTTCTTTTCCAGTGAACGTTGATTTATTTTGCAGTATTTTTGTGCAGTGTTCCACCACGGTTCGTGCGAATCTTTTTCCGGCTAGGTGCTCCACCAGGGTTATTTGTGAAAGCTTGTCAAATGGACCTGTACAAATTAGTTGTTCTTTCATATTAGTAACTAAATTCAATCAACAAATGCACCAAATATTGTTGAATTTGTTACTGAAGAACAATTACCTGTGATTATATCTTGGAAGAACTGGTTGGAACTATAAAGTTGTTCAACTGATTTCCCTTGCCATCTTTTAGTGAGAAAGCTGATTGCTTCTGGCTCCATGTAAACTCCACAGAGGGTGAAAACCTTGAATTGGCCATCAATGTGCACTCCCCTTACGCCTTCATATATATCAACATGCAGTGTTATCACAATTAGAACCAATTTTCATTTACTTAATATGAATCAATCATATATGCAAGTGTATGGAAGACATGTACGTACACAACTCTATATTGCTTATATATAATTTTGGCATGCCGACTTCAAAAATTAAGAGAAAAATAAATGAGGTGTTTCTTCAATGGACAATCGTTTATTTTCAATCGAGCGACTTAGTTTTTATAGATCAAGTATCTCTCTTTACTTGTGCCCAAATTGAACAGACCATATTTCTTCTGAGCTATATATAGAAAAATTTACCAAAATGAATACATAAAATCAAGTTTATCTTTCGCGAGAGAGAGAGATGTAACCTGCGCCACCAAGAAAGAATGTCTTGCAGGAACCCGGCGGAGTGAGCGTCGACGGAAACATGGTTCCTTTCAACTCCATTGCAGGAACTGCCATGTTACCAGTACTACTATCGTTCACCTTGGCCATATATACCTAGCTTGTATTACTACTTCACTGCTGCCAGGTATATATATTAATTAGTTTCTTGCTAGCTAGCTGCATGTCATAGTCTCATGCTTATTGATTACTTGGTCTCCAAATCCACAAGAATTGACTGCGTACTTGTTGCATATATTTATAAAAGTTACAAGCTTTTAGTTTACATCTATTTTGGAAATGACTTGTTGCCTATGTGTTTATTTTTTTAATCTTCAGATATATAATTAGTGATCATGTTTGATGTCTGGATTTTGACTGGCATAATAATTATATCGATGAATCACATCAGTATATATAAACCTGGCACAATCACCGTGACGTACAAGTTTAGAACTGCCAAAATATAACCAAGAACATCATGTGCAGCATGCCTAGAGTGACATTTTAATTTTAAGTTATGTGATATATATGCATGCAAATTTTAAAATGGGTGCTACCTTCCGTCCATAGGTGGAATTTCCACCATAGACACAAGAGTATAACAGGTGGGGCCCAACATGTGACATTTTGTGTCTATGATGGAATTTCCACCGTCGATGCAACATGTTTCCTTTCTAAAATTAAAGAAAATTGTAAATTAGAGATTTCTAAAGGGTTATTTGAAGTTTGTTGACTATGTTTTACTTGGTCCCCGTTTTGTAATCGTAAGAGCAGGAACATGTACTAAGTTTTATTTGAGGAAATAAATTGAAACATTTTAAGTCATGTGATGGATGAAAAGCATCAATTTTTTGTAAGTACTCAATGCTAAATTCTAAATATTAATACTCTCTTTTTTCATCAATCGTACGACTCAAAATGCTCCAAATTTTTTTTTCAAACAAAACTTGGTACATCATATATAGCAAATTTCTATTCTTTTATCCATCTTTTGGCCTACGGAGGTTGCTTTGAGGATTTTATTTATTTATTTTTTATTTTTTTGACCGTTGTGCATTAGACGGTTACATTGCATAAATTACTGTTTATGAATAAAAAAATTCGTGTGGTACTACGCAGTAGGTAATACGAATATGTTTATGCATGCCAGAACATTAGAAGCTATATTTCAACAAATCTAATTTACAAGACAAGTTGATGAGGAATTGTTGCATGATGACATATGTTGGGATGTATGAAAGAATCCTAGTAACAGGACATTATCTTCACATCCTGGCTGATCAAAAAAAAAAAAAAAAAAAAAATCATGTCTCGGTCTGACCCACTATATGTTGGATGCACCATTGCTGATGCAACCATGACGGAATTCATTTACCATGATTACCAAACTAAAGCTGAACAGTGTCTCTGTTCCAATACACCTATCCTTTTTTGTAATTGATTCGACCTATTAAGAAAGCAAATAGAGTGGCGAAAACAATGGGATACAGCGCAAGGATTACAGTGACAAGCCATAAACAGTCATGGTGGAAATCGAAATAATCTTCTAGAAAACAAGAAATGGATTTCTTCTCTCCGAAAACAGAAATTTGTGTATGCACATCCCCATACTGCGACGTGAAGAGTGTGTTCAGTGTCCATGGAAAGGGGCATGTGTAGTACATCCAAATCCACCATGCCGGAATTTGCTGCAATACATTCAACTAACTTTCAACTTCAAGCACATAGTAAACCGAGTTGCAAATTAATTTGCAAAATGGAAAACATATGCACACATAGAGGTATAGCTACCTACCGGGCGAGGAACAAAGAAGCCGGAGAAAAGAGCATTCAGTTGATTAAAAACAGACTGCACAATGGTGGCGAGCTGAAGAGTTGGAGTCATAGCAATAAGCACCATGCCGAGGTACGTCATATCGAGAAGTGTGTAGAAAATGGTGTAAAAGAACCACATGAATTTTGCGGCGGTCCATTCGAATCCAATGGCTGAGTATGCAATGATCATAAAGATAACTGCTTGGAACAGAACATACGGTATCTCTATTGCAACCTGCAATTTAAACAAATGTAAAAGTTAATCATTACAAAGTAACCCAAATTACTATCTCTAGATCATTTGTTTCGCAGACCAACCCGAAATTGGTTTCGAAAAATTGAACCTGATATTCAATATGAAACGGAGTACAATTAAGTATATATGAGAAATCAAATTCCAAATTTGGAGAAGGAAAGGATATGGAATTTGAATCTCAATATGTATAATTTTAATTTCAATAATAAAATCCACAGAATTGGAATTTTTCTACCATTCTTCAATGTATTTCGTACATACGCCTTACAAGTTTGTAGTTTCCAAATTTAATTGAATATCACCTTGTATGTTTTTTGGATAATTGATTGAATTACGGTTGGGCCTATAGTGTTCAGCTAAATATATAAATGTAATTTAAAAGGCTAATCAATGTTGTTGACAATATTAATTAATAACTATTGATGGATTAAAAATTGAGAGACACCTGTGCAAAGGAGTAAGTCCAAGGAGAGTACATTCTAGCAAAGCGTTCTCTGTAAAACACAGTACGTTCGATGGAAATGAACGGCATCACTGTCGAACAGTTGTTTATCCCGGAGAACACGGTTGCAGAGTACATGCAACCCAATATATTGAACAAATCTTGTTATGTTCTTTCTGAAAAAATGAAACAAGAACAAAAACAACATGAGATTGCCGTTAAAATAATTTCAAAAAACGATGAAGAAGTCATCCTTGTGTTATAGCTCAAGAATATTTGTAAAAACTATCCTTATCCTTATATAAAAAATTAGACAAAAGAGAAATTGTGTGTCAGACTTGGAGATAGGTGTTAAACAAAAAAAATAAGATATTCAAGAATAGTTTGTGATATGTTATCATTGTAAAAATAAAACATTGAAGAGCAGTGCTATTGTTAGATAGATAAAACTTACATTTTTCCTCCATGTTTCCAAAATAACAGGTCAAGCACAACAGATGAAATGGACATGTACATTGTACGATACAGATTATACTGAGGGCTTCCCCAGTAAGACAAGGATTGCTTTCATAGACAAGCCTTGAATTGCACCCAGAACTTTTGCGGGTAACGGGTCTCGAATCTTAGGTCACTTGAACCTGATGGAGGTGTGCTCAGTTGTTTGACTACCATAATATTGTCCCTTCAATATATGGCAATAATTTCATATAAGAAATCATGAATCTTGCATGATTATTTTGTAGAGTTACACGTGTAAAATGATCAAAATAAGATTGTAGTTGAAAGAAATACTAATTGTGACATCTCCAAATTTTCTGTAAATACAAAAAATATTTTAATCGAAAATTATGTACAAAATAATAAAAGAATGATGGATTATGGTGAATATCAATTAAGATTTCACTAATATTTTCTAAGAAAACAATTGAAATTAACAATTAAAGTTTTAGACCTTTTGATACTATGTTAATCACATATTTCTATTGGAAAATAAAATTGATATGAGGTTAAATTCTAAATGTTCTTAAGATCAATGCCTACAACTTTTATATTTTAAGGTCCTTCTAATTCGTGATAGAATCATCCTAAAAATTCACACCAATAAAGACCAGATTCTGGTTAAAGCTGCAGACCCATCAGCACCATTTTACATATATCTACTTCTTGGATAATCATATTAATTTGAAATTAATTTTATTAGAATCTCAACAATAATTGCTGTAACTTTTATGTTTTATGCCTTTTCAAATACATGACTTAAGTATCCCAAATTTCGTATCAAACCGAATCAAAATCCTGTTGACAGCTCACAGACCCCACTAAACGTTTCTATTCATAACTCCTGATTAGATAATCCAATTAATGTGAAACAAATTTTGTTAGAATCAAGGACAAGATATACAACATTTACGTTTTACGATTTTCAGAAATCCTGACCATTTAATCATCAAAACTCGCAAATGAAATATCATCTTTACTCATAGAATAAAAGAAATAAACAGTTTGGAAAAAAAAAAAGAAAAAGAAAAACCAAAACCCAAAATTTTGGTTCCTGTTGCGTTCTTTCTTTCTTTTCGTTTCTTCCCTTTCTTTTTCTTTCTTTCTGTACGCACAAGAGGCAGCAGCACCACCCACCCAACCCCCACTCGCCGGAGCTGCCCCACACCACCGGCGACCGCCGGATCCGCCGCGCCGCACCCAACCTCCCCTCTCTTTCCCCTCTCCCCGCGCCGCACCCGCAGCTGACTGACACCACCAAAAGCCTCGCCTTGGTCGCCTCTTTCATTTCCACCCGTCAATTTCATCCAAATTCCACTCCTCCACTTCACCTCTTCAAACCCTCGAATCACCATAACTCCGACAACCCCGACATCGAAGACACGACGCTCAATAGGTGGCTGAATTCTTGCTTCCGCCGGGTCAATCATTTGGTACGGCTCTAACTCAATCCATTTCCCCTTGTCTGGCCTTGTGCGCCATGGTTCTGTGACGAGGCCGAGCTTTGTGCTCTTTGGTTTTTGCTAACTGTGTTGTGATTAACATTCGTATTGTCATTCTTGCGGTAAATTGGAGATTGGTATAACTTAGATGTGGTACGACTTGGTACGATGGTAGACATGAATTTGCAAGTCGTAAATTTGACCAAAATAATGTGAGTTTTAATGACATCTCTAGACAAACAATGGAGAAGCTAGTAAGCCAACATTTAAACAGTAAGAACCAGTACATTAAACACTAAATTGGTTTGTCACTTGATCAATTAAAACGATAGTGTTGTTAAATTGCAATATTGAGCTGATTTGATAGTTGGAGGAAAATAAATTTGTGCAACAACAAACTAAGTCATACCTTATTAAGTGAAGTTTGTCAAGATAAATAAAGTAATTAACGAACATGCCAAGTAAAATAAGCTGAGATCATTATATTAGAAATTAAGCTGGACTAAAACATAGAGAGCACTTTAATGGGAACAAGAAATTTCATATAGGAATTCTTATGACGTCATCAATGACTTGCTATCTGGTTTACCTCAACCTAAACAGCAACCAGACTTTATTTAGTTCTAAATTACATTATCAAATCAACCGCTGAATAATAGGTCCCCCAAAATACTCCACAGATGAGCATGTTGTCATGGCCACCAACTCTCTCTTGCTTGCTCTTCTATCAGCTTTAATATGTTGCTCGAAATCGATTCGAATCACCCAGAGATTTTGTTATCGTTACCGCTTGAATTCAAAATAAGGTAACCGGACTTCTCTATGACTCAATTTACTGTTTAGTAGTTAATCGTTATTTTCAGTTCTTAATGTTAATTAGTTTGTGCTTGTGCTTTGATCTTGAAAATGTGAATTTGTTATGTGCTTGGAAATGTGTTGTGTGGAAAATGGTTTGTGTGGAAAATGAATGAAATTGGTTTTGTCATGGTATTTCTTTTATGTGCATGAAAAAGGATTTGGGACTTTGTTGGATTTATGACGGTGTATTTATCGATTCCAATCGCCGGTCTTATGGTTCGGTGACATGACGGTTCATAGAATCGCCGGAAAGGGATTCAAGTAAATGACGGTGTACTGATCTGAGAGGCCGACGGTTGACTCGGTAAATATACGGAAGTAAATGTTACAGGTCTCGTGCATCAATTTTATTTCATTAGTTAATATTGAATTTATATGCTTTTTCAAGGATTCTGGAACAAAATAGATTTGCAACAGATACAAGATTATAGTTGGTTTGTATGTGCATGTGTTACTATTTTGCAATATGCTATGATGTAAAGGAAGTAAAGTCTTCCTGAAAGAAATTAATAATAATTAGAATTTATTAAATGTCACTATGGGAATATACAGACGGTGTCGGATATTATAACGCGATTATATTCCCATTATTACGGAATCTTAAGTACTTAAGTGAACGTCCCTTACGGTGCTCATACTAGTCGGATTAGGGAACGGACGGTGTGACATACGGAACAAATTATTTTTAAAAGAAATGTATTTAATCGGACATAACTGAACTTCAGTTCAGTACGGGACAGAATACAACTTTCTACTTGATGACTTTTTAAATTACAAGTTAAGCTTCTTTTTCCGATAAAAATCTGTTTAATCTGACATAACTGTTCTTCTATTAGGTACTAGACAAACTTTTTCTATGGGTGAGTTCTTTAAACAAATTGATAATATATGTTATATATGCATTTTACTTGTGGTAAATATATTGGATGTCATGTTATACCCTGATATTATATATATATATATATATATTGTGATAAATGCATTGCATGGCATGTTTAGTTTTATTTTTAAATGTTACATGTCCTGTGCATCAATTTATTGCATTGTAAAGTACTTTGTTTTTAAAAGCTTGTCATAGAGAAGCGCGTCGTTAAATAACCGGTTACTGAGCTTTTTAGCTGACTCCGTTTTGTTGTTTTCCTTTCTTTTTGTTGGCGACGTAGGTCGACGGACCGTTGGATAGATGCACAGGATACCGCACCATGGCGCCCCGTGCCGGGGCGTTACACTAATATTTTTACCAACAAAGATTTCAGCTATACTAGTTTTTCTTTTGTTTTTTTTTATTTTATTTTTTAAACACGGTATGTCATTGGTAATGACGATGTATATTGAGTATTGACAAGGTCAGTTTCAATGTCAATTTTAGCAAAACTTCTGTTTAACAAAGTTGTCAGAACTCACTTATATAAATTTGACTCTTTGTAAATGTGCGCAAAATCTATGCCAAGTTGTGCCTCAACTGATGCGCTGCTGACATCCAACATCCATGTCGCTGGATTATAGTTATCACTGATTTTTGGTACTCCAGAAATAGCCTGAAACATTTATGTGACTTTGAGAACACAATCTGCGAGAGTGTTCTTTCTTATTATAAATTTATAATAGTCATCGGAAAACATGCCTCAAAGTACTCAATGACTTTAGAGGAGTGTCGGCCTAGAGGTCTAGAATAGATCAATTCTCCTCCCCTTTTCATCAAAATTAGCTGAAATTCAAGGAACCAAATTAATGAAAATAGTCAATGAAGTGACGAAATAATCATATTGCATTTTTCTTTACTTAGTAAAGGTGTACGTACCTCGTCAAAGGTTTCAAAAATATCAATGCTTGGTTGGTGGATAGTACAGACAACAGTTCGACCAGTTTGAGCAACATTCTTAACAGTGCGCATGACGATTGCTACTGCACGAGCATCTAGTCCAGAGGTGGGTTCATCCATGAATATCGCTGACGGATTGGATACTAACTCCACAGCTATTGTTAGCCTCTTCCTTTGTTCAGTTGACAGACTGTTCAGTCCTGGCAAACCTACCAGTGCATCCCTTATGGGATCAAGCTCCATTGTTTTAATTACCTCGTCGACAAAATCCTAGATTTACCATACAGTGAGTAATTATAATGTGTTTAAAATTAGTGCCATTTTATTAGCTGCATGCAACAATTTTAGCAGAACAAACTTACATCTCTGGTGATCTGCGGTGAGTGAATGTCTGTCTGTTCACAATAACCTGATATTCTTGCAAAAGTTTGTTACATCTTTGGATATCCATTAATTCTTATGTTTCCTTCAATATGACCTCTTGTTTTTCTCCCCGAAAGAACATCCAATAAAGTTGTTTTGCCTGCTCCAGTAACTCCCATTATTGCTGAAAGAGTATGTTAAGATGAGCAACGCTGAGCCCATAAGCCCAACCCAAATTGGTCCAAGCCCATATACAAGAATTATCTAGAATTATGGAGACAATAGATATTTACTAGGAATATTCTAGAGACGAAAAATATCTCAAGTCTAGAATATACTTGAGAAATATCTTGAGAAAAATATCTTGTATCTAGAATTATCCACCACCCTCCATAGAACTAGTATAAATAGGGGTGTGGAGTTGGATGTAGGAACCAAGCAAAGTAAGGTTAGAGCAACACACTCCATTGTAAGAGTTAGTAGTAGCTTGGAGGTTAGGATTGAAGTAAGAAGCTAGGGTTATATGGAGGTTTAGTATTTGAGTAGTAGTAGTTGTAACAATATTTTGAGATATAATAGAAAATATTGTTATAGCTAGTGCCTCCATACTCAACAGTCTGGTATCAGAGCCGGTGTTGTCGGAGCTTGTTCAGAGTCAGCGGTAGGGGTCAAGCATAGAGCCGGAATTTTGCTGGTGTTCCGCCAGTCAGTACAGTGGTATCGACAATTTGTCGAAGGAGCCGCAGCTTGACGACAGTCCGGGACTGTGAAGTGCGGAGGAGGAGAAATCTTCAAGAAGGCTTACTAGACGCCGGGCGACCTAGTTGAAGCCATGGACTTCTCAGGTACGATTGGTGGAATGAAGAAATTGAATACTAGTAATTATATATATTGGAAGGCATGCATAGAGTCCTACCTCCAAGGGCAGGACCTATGGGAGGTAGTAGGTGGGTCTGAGACGACCCCGCCGGAAGTTGATACCGTAGAAAAGACGGTATTGGAACAGGTTGCTGACCCCAAAACGAAAAAGAAGAAGGCTTCAGAGAAGCCAGCCGAAACTCTGTCCGTGGAGAAGCAAGCCGAAGCTCTGCGGAAATGGCGAATCAAGGCCGGGAAAGCGATGTTTGTACTCAGGACAGCCGTTGAAGACGAACTACTGGAGTACATCAGAGAAGCGCCCACGCCGAAAGTAGCCTGGGATACCCTAGCAACACTCTTCTCAAAGAAGAACGACGCGCGCCTCCAACTACTTGAGAATGAGCTCATGACAATCTCACAAGGTAACATGATGATTAACCATTACTTTATGAAAGTAAAATCTCTTTGTAGTGAGATTGCTCAAATAGACCCTGAAGAAAAGATCAGCGAGCAAAGGATGAGAAGGATTCTCATCAATGGGCTAAGACCCGAGTATAGCGGGTTCATAGCAGCCATTCGAGGTTGGCCAACGCAACCAACACTATTGGAGCTGGAGAATATGCTTGCAAACCAGGAGGCTCTAGCGAAGCAAATGGCCGGAGTCTCGTTGAAGCAAGAAGAAGAGGCCTTGTTTAGCAACCGAAAGACGGGTCGACCTGACCGAAAGTCAAGAGGTAGACCCGAAGGAAGGTCTAGCCAGCAACAAAGGCCTAAAGAGAAGACTAATTCTTCAGGGGGAGCTCGAGACTCATCCGATGACGATGAAGACGATGACGATCGATGTTATAACTGTGGCAAAAGAGGGCATTATGCACGAGATTGCTGGCGGAAGAAGAAGAAAGGCCATGGTAATGTGGCGACCTCAAGAAGCCAAGATATAGTCCAAGAGAGCAGTGGTTGTGAAGAAGATTGGGATGCAGAAGTAGCACTCACTGTTGCAATCGTGAATGATGAAGAAAGCCTCGCGGTGACCACATTGGAGATGGTGCCGGAGGAGGTCCCATATGAAGAAGATTGGGACGCGGTGGCGACTGTTGGAATACAGCCGGTAGTTGGCATAGAGGTTGCCGACGGTGATGAACCAGAGGAAGAGGAGTTCGACATGGAGTCATGGCCGATCAAAGATGGAGAAGATGCCACAGAAGTTGATGAAGAATAGATCGACATCGAGACTTGGCCCATCAACAATATACAAGATGTTGTAGAAATTGATGAGCCTGAGGAAGACGACATCGAATTGCGGTTCTTCATTAATGGCGTAAATGGTGTTGAGGAGGCCAGTGATCTCGAGGTGGAAAAGATCAATTCCGAGTCATCGTTCTTCACGGAAGACATCGAAGATGTCATAAAGGAGGTCAGGATTATGAGTTGCGTCGTGGCGGATGAAGAGAAGCCTCAAGAGAACGACGGGATGGAAACCATCACTGAGGAAGGTGATGCTGATGAGATGACACATAGGAGTGACGGTGATAGACAGATAATCTTGCGAGGAGATGCAACCCGTCAAGTGATCCGCAGAGGAGTATCCATTCGACGAGAACCAGTGCCAAGGCTGGTAGTGAATCAGAGTTCCGAAGGAAAGAATCGAGAAGTTCAGCTACAAGCAATTGAGCCGTGCCGATCAAGAAGTAAAGAATCAAAAAGTTCGACCGCAAATAAGCATAATGATTCGGATGGACGCGGAGTGCCAAAGACAAGAGCAACACCGAGTCAGCGTTGAGGGGGAGTGTTAAGATGAGCAACGCTGAGCCCATAAGCCCAACCCAAATTGGTCCAAGCCCATATACAAGAATTATCTAGAATTATGGAGATAATAGATATCTACTAGGAATATTCTAGAGACAAGAAAAATATCTCAAGTCTAGAATATACTTGAGAAATATCTTGAGAAAAATATCTTGTATCTAGAATTATCCACCACCCTCCTAGAACTAGTATAAATAGGGGTGTGGAGTTGGATGTAGGAACCAAGCAAAGTAAGGTTAGAGCAACACACTCCATTGTAAGAGTTAGTAGTAGCTTGGAGGTTAGGATTGAAGTAAGAAGCTAGGGTTATATGGAGGTTTAGTATTTGAGTAGTAGTAGTTGTAACAATATTTTGAGATATAATAGAAAATATTGTTATAGCTAGTGCCTCCATACTCATCAGAGTACCTGGTCGAAAAGCCCCCATTACATTGTGTAAAAGTCGGAGCTTGTTTTCCGCGTATCCTTGTTCTCTCATTTCCTGCAAGTATGAATGCCCATCAGTTTGTGTTGTCTTTTTGTCAAATTTTTTTTAATCGATATTCTTAGCCAAATGATACTGCAGTGAAGAGTATTAAAACGAAACCGCATCTTAAAAGCAACTTACTGGAGGAACTTCGACATAGTAGTTTAAATCTTGAAATGTTACATGTACATGTATAAACTGCAACACCATCTTCCCTGTAACAAAAAAATTGTAGTTCCCCCTTAAAGTTTTTTAGCCAAATTGGTTCTCACAAATATACCATAATAAGTTAAAGCTAAACGACAGTTTTTTATGTAAAGCCAGCAAAATGTTAAGAGTTTGTATCATATTAGAACGATTCATGCATGTAAAGCCAGCAAAACGACAGTGCTGCAAGTGATACAATATTTTTCACTACTACGATTCAAGGTTGTTACCAAACAGTGTTGGTACCTCCAAACCTAGACAAATCCATCTTTCATTTAATGACTATATTTAAGCTGGTACTCCATAAAAGAAGAGGTTGATGCATGTGTTTTATGAGCTTCATTAAGTTCAAGTTCAACAATTTTTCAGGAAATAATACTTGGGCATGAAGGAGTATTCCATATGAGTAAGTTAGTTGCCATAATCGTTACTTTGTTATGTTTCTTTAATTAGCTTGGGAAAATATCTATTATGTTTGCTAAATCAGTATAAATTTTCTTGTATCAGATCGTAAAATAATCAAACTCAGGTTTGATATCCATTAAGGAAAAATTTTCCGCATTTGTATCAAGTTCAGCGGCCCTACTTCAATTATTAAATTTTTAAAGAAAAACTGTCGAGGTAAAAAGTTGTTCCTCTCTTTATCCAACTTCCATTTATTTCTCTATTCCATCATAATAAATCCCAAATATAGACCTACTTTCGTAAATTTTGAAGAATTATATTGTATGTGATACTGAAGTAATTGATATTGAAATCTCAATAAAAGAGTTCCCTACCAGATTGAATACGTTCTTCAGAGATTGTCGCTGATGGATTGGCTGCCTCATGGCCTTGAATTTGAGTGAGTTTTTTTGGAAGATATCATTGCCCTTGAAGCTCCATATGCTGGGACAAATGGGCAATGTGTAATTCATAAGATTCACAAAAAAATATTAATATAGCCATATAGCTGAATAAATAAATTATGCTTCAGCCCTGATTATACAATTGAAAGAAGATACTGACATTCTACTTCTAAATATTTAAGGAATAATATGATATCAATGAGTATTACATACACTTTTTGAAGGTCAGGGCAAGAGTGAAACCAATGTTAAACAAGATAATGAAGCCAACTGCAGCTCCGATCCAATAATAATATTCAGCATAGTTAAGTCCTCGACTTATCAGCACTTGCGTCCCGATAGTTATATTTGACGACTCTATCTGGAAAAAAAAAACATTTATAGAAGAAATAATTATTTGATAATAAGAAATTTAAGAGGCAACCACATCCAAAGAGAGGTCCTTTAATTTTTATTTTCCAAAATTTACTGTAAGCTTTGTTATGGTATTACCTTTTTCCATCTAGGTGCCAGAAACTCATTTACAGCTAGACCAATTTCAGCATATGTCAAAAGTGAAATCCAAAATCCCCATTTGAGCCATTGCGGTATCGCAGCTGCAAAATGATTGACATATTAACAAATTACTGGCAGCACAATCTCGTCGGAGTTGCTAATATATTTACTGCTATTCATAACTGCAAATGTATTCAAGTACATGATTATTAGTGTAAATCAAAGTGCAGGTGCTATGAGTATTACACACAACTAGCAATAAGAAAAGAGAATCTGTTGGTTACGGGGTGCGACAATAAATCCTCCAAAAAGAAGGGAAAACACCATAGAAAGAGAGCCCCCCAGGGCTGAAGCTATTGCTGTTTGAAAGTAGGAAGCAACAAAGCGAAACATAGACAGAGACATCACATTTAAAAGAAATAGAAGCCCGAGCTGACAGAAGTACCTGAAGTAATTCGTAAAAATAAAATGTTATTTGCAATTCATGAAACACAAAATTGTATATTATCTATTCAGACCTTCTGAATTGAAAACAGATATCATCCATTAATGTCATCCTCAAATTCTAGTATGATTAGAAACAAAATAATAAAATTTTTGGTAGTAATTTCATTAAAGGAGGTCTATCGAAGATGGTTACTATAAAAAAATTTCCCTGAAATAACTTAAGAAAACAGGTCAAAGACAGAAAACATGTTGAAGTGCATTTACCGTTCTGCCTGAGGAGTATACCCAATAAGAAAATAGGTAATTGTCGTCCAAACAAATGACTCTAATAAAGAGATCGGTATTCTAAGGAGAGAAGCAGATATCGAGTATGCCCATGCTGGGTAGAAGAGGAAGTCCCTCTGTTTGTAGAAAATTGGAAGCCGGGTTACTGTAATCGGCACTTCAGGAAATCCATATACCAATTGCAAAAGCAGTCCAAAGAAGAGAGAACCCATATAGTAATTTGAATGAAGCGTATCAACCTCCATTCTTGTACTTAATAGTACCGTACCGGTGATCAGTGCAAAAATACCTAACTGCAACCATTAAGTAGACTATCATTATCAGTGCTTCTCTTAAATACATGCATCTAATTAGCTGTAATGGATTTTATTAATTTTCCTAAGAACGTCGATATACGACAGCTCTATATCCTTCAATGATAGATGATCATTTGAGTTTATGCAGAACTAAGTCAATTATCTTGTACTTTTCTTTTATCTTGTATATCAATTTAGCATGTATGAACTGGCAATATGAATCAATTTGTACTTTCTTTTATCTTGTATATCAATTTACCGATTTCATGTCCAATTTTATGCATAAAATTATGCTTAGCATAACCTGCAATGACTTCAAGAAAATTACTCCAAGCATACATAAAATTTTAATTACGGATTCATGAAAAAGATTTAGAACTGAAATTCTATACCTGGGTTAATTTAAATATCTATACAAAGGAGTTCCGTCGCATGAGAAGCAGCTCTCTATCCAAGCATGCCTTAAACAGTCCCATCGTGGCCTAGAGTAGGTGCTAAATGTAAGAGCATGTTTATGGCATTGCATTTTATCAAACGGCTTTTTTAGTTCATCTGATAAACCCTATCCATCCTTGTGCAACCTAAAGCTTTCGACCAGATTATCCACTGTGATATAGCTGTAAGGCTCATTTGGACGGCACCAGTACTGTTTTTGATCTTTCTTCGATAACACCTGATCATTTCATTTTGTTTGAATAAAAGAAATATATATAACACTTAAACACCAGGGTGTTGTGCAAGCAATAATGTGTAAAAAATGGAAAGATATCAATCTTGATATGGAAGACATCAATGTTGATTAGAATTTACATTAATAAGGAATTAACGTTTTATATTTTAACATTCAATGAGTTGATTTAGTGTAAAGATGAAATTTAAATGGTAAATAATTAGTCAAAAACCGAAAGCAAATTATATGTATTACACAGTATGAGATCAAAATTTCAAACACCTGCACAACGAGCGGGTTTCTTGCTAGTATATATAATATACCTGGTTTTTTTTTGAGGCAAATGCAGACATTAATTAATTATAGCGAGCAAAGCAATCAGACGGATGCACTGACTTTTCCTATACAAACTTACTATAAGCAACTTTCAATTTGGAGAGAAATTAAACAAACTGACATAAAGAAAATAACACGGATATTAATTTCCTTTTTTATGCATACATTCATTATAAGCAATGAGAAGCACGCACACACATTAACACAGGCGAAAGCAAGCATGCAACAACTCAACAATCGAACAAACAATGATAAGAAGGCGAAGACTATCAAATGAATGAAGGAGTGTTGGAACAAATTAAGGGATTGTGGTTTAATTATCTTGAGAAGAGTTTATATTTAATCTCACTTTATTATCACTCAAATTATTGCAACGTTTACAATTTTCTGGTGGCTCTCTTTACTCACTCTCTATTTCATCTTCATTCTCTCATTCATTCTTCATTCATTCATATATCACGACTAGCCTATTTATACATGCCAAAGTCGGTTGTACACTTTTCTAGATTATACATGATAATTATACAAACTCTAGAATAATCATTCATACAACTATACAAATATCGAACTAACTAGTAATTACTAGAGACTTCCAGGCTACAACAAAATTTATTTTGCTTCTCCAAATTATACACCAAAGTCGGTGCTACTTCCAACAAGTAGCTCAGCTATGTGCTTTCACTTTCACTTTCAGTGACTGCTGCTGCTGCTGCTGCTGCTGCTGCTGCTGCAGCAACAGTTTTAAGTTTTAACTCGAGCCCCTCCACGGGTTCCTTGACGACATCCCTGCGAATGCCAATGTCGGAAAAATAACGACTCATGCAGTACATGCCAGTGTTGAAAACAGCGAGGCCGGCGGTAGTGCTGGCGAGGAAGGGCAGGGGGGAGGAGGCGACGGCTCCGATGGCAGCAGTGATGGAGTTGAGCTGGCCGCTGCGGCCGACGACGCTGAAGGCACTCTTGACGAGGAGGCCGGTCTTGCAGTAGATGGCAAAGTCCTCGCAGTTGTTCTTGAAGAGGGAGTAGGCGCCGAAGCCACAGGTGAGGAGGTAGCGGGCGCGGTGGAGGACGAGGTTGGGGGGTTCGGAGTCGGCGAGGGTACAGGTGCCGCCGCGGGCCTTGGCGAAGAAGAAGGTGCGGGAGACGGAGTAGGAGAAGAGGTAGAGGTGGCCGCCGGCGAGGAAGCAGTCGAGGCAGGAGGAGACGACGATGCCGCTGCTGTTATTATGGGACTGGGAGGGAGTTAATTGCTCGCAGCTGGGGCAGGCGGTCCCCAGGGAGGCAGGAGAGGAGCCGAAGAGGAGAAAATCGAGGACGGTGCCAGTGCCGATCTCGTGGCCTGCAGCGCGGGTGAAGTGGATGACCTCGTCGCCGCCGACGAAGATGCCGTGGTGCGCGTAGAGGTAGGTGTTGCGCCAGGAGTAGATGTGATCGCCGGGATTCAGCGCCTCCCGCGCGATCTTGTTGGACAGTACGCTCACCATCCTATAAGCCTTCCTAATTCCTATTCCTCTCCAGCTCTCCTCTAATTCTAATTCGGCAATTCCTCTCGCCTTATAGAATGCCTGGTTTGCTTGAGGACGTTATTTTGATTGTGTACTCAACTTCTGAGCCGTTGGATGCATTTGCATTTAGTTACTTCTCTATTTGCAGTTCACTGGTCCCACTTTTTTCTACTTCCGTGCCATCAAGAAGGAAAAATAATATAATACACTCTCGTGGGACCATGTGTGAAAGAATGCAATGATTTTTATATAGTATTAATGTTTGAACTATATGCATTAATACCCTTGCATTATATTTTAGTTTATAGTATTGTATTACGCGCCTTCAACAATGTCAATTGATTATCAATAAAAATAAAAATATTGAGCTATATTTATGATTTCATTAGCATTCAGGTTTCTGAAATATGAAGAATAAAGTGAATGAGAAAATAATTAAAGTTATTTCATTCCAAATTAATAGTTTTTTTTATATTTTTTATTCAATGCACTTATTACTTACAAGATAAAGCAAAATTACTAAAAAAATTATTCAGTTACGAACTTCAACAATATTATTCATGTTTAAATCAATAAGAAAAATAACATTTTGGGTTTCTTTTATCACTTGGGAAAAGACCATGCATTGATATTAACTTATAAAATAACTATTGAACTAATTACATTACTTCATCAAAAGTTTTCTAATATCAAAACTATTGACCATGCATTGATTATTATCCCTACTACTTATAAAATGAGGACTTTGGTTGGAAACCCAAATGGCTATCTGTCAAAACCAAGTTTGGACCTTTAGATATATCAATCTATTTTAATCATTACCGTTGATTGTTTGATTTGATGATTGCATTTCCAATTATTTAACCCAGTCAAATCATTCATGCGGAAACACATTTCTCGAAAATCGAGACAAAAAAGGAGACGCATACGGGAAAGGCAGATTTTAGAGTGCTCATCCCCTAACTTGCCACATTGTGCAGTTCCCAACGTCAGCCGTTGGATTGTCATGAGATTTGTGGTGGCACGAATCTCGAGACAATCCAATGGCTCACTTTGTGAACTGCACAATGCAGTAGAGTAGGGGATATGAATCCAGTTTTCTATGCATCGTATTTCTATTGAATTATTATCATCATCATCATCATCATCATCATCATCATCATCATCATCATCATCATCGTCATCATCATCATTATTATTATGAGTTTCGGCTACGGTGCTTTCGTAAGAATTTCAAATCAAAATGCTTATGGTCCAAATTCGAAAATTTGTCGTTCGAAATTTTAGTGCAAATAACTCATAATAATCTTAACATCATGAAGTTGGAGGATTCCAAATTTTACCATTTTAAGAATTTTATTACTGTTTTTAATGATTTTTTCAGATATTATTTCATAAATTGGTATATTATTTTATTAGAAAATCTCATTTCATATAGGAGGTAACAGTAACAAATGAACAGTGCTTTTTCTCCAATCAAGATGGTTAAATTTCTATCACGCGGCTAACATCAATTCTGCTGATGTAGGAAAATGATGTCATATTATATAATAAATTTTTTTTGCTACTCCTAGTTCTTTGTTATTTCCATTTCGTTATTGTAACATCCCAAAATTTTGATTTTCATATTTAATGATTTGAATTCATTAGTTAAATTTTTTTTTTTTTATATATTGGTATATGTAGATATGAATTATCACTTAATTGTTATATTTAATTTAGATTCTAAAATAGAAATAGTAGACCATGGTTAGATTCGGGAAATAATTTTGATCCTGGATCGCTTGATGTAAAATTAACACTAACTTGTAATTCCATTTTGATGACCGACATATATATCTTACCCATCAGTGGTATGCCTCTTCCGTTCAATTAAATTCCGAAATTTAATAACCAACCATCAGCACTTTATTTTATACAATTTTATAAGATCAAATTTAGGATATCAATTAATAACTGATCGAAACCCAAAGCCGTAATTTTATAATGCAAGGTCCTAATTAATCTTGCCAAAACCCCTATCAGTCTCTGCACACAATGCACTCACAGAGAAATAACCAACCTGCGCCTTTATATTTAATTCAATGATTAATCAATCGATCCCCTAATCCCCTGAACCGCCTCTGTCAATTCCTAAAACGAAACCCCAGCATCAAATTAATTAAACCAAAACCCTACTACATCAGACAGAAGTTAAGACCCCGTTCAACCCTCCTTGAGCAACCGGCAACCACCAAACTCAGAGAGACACAGAGAGAGAGAGAGAGTCCGTGACAGAGAGGAAGAAGGGGAGTCGTCAGTCAGTCGATCGATTAGTCGGTCGGGACTTGCACGTGTGAACGAGGAGGATGGAAGCCGGGTGGTGTTTGATCTTGCACGTGGGGGAGGCGAAACGCTTGAGCGCAATCGAAACGACACGAAACGAAGCGATGATCAACGAAGTCAAGGTGCGTGGTCCTTCCTTTGGCTTATTGATCTATATTTGTGTGCCGATCGTTTTTGCGAAACGATCAATTATCTAGTGAATTGCAATGCGTTTCTTTGAATTTGATTATCCGACATTGCAAACTTCTAATTGAATCCTCCAAAATTGATGTTACTAATAAATTGATTAGTTGATTGTTATAATTGATTTAATTAGGATTTTTAGATATCATAATATTTTCTGTTATGAATATAATTGAACTATATGAAATAAATCCATCGAAATTGAGTCTTATGCCTAAAGTTTAATAAAAAAATTGTTGATATGATGTGTTTGCGAAATATAATCCGAATAGTGTGTTGACTTTTATGTTTCATATATAAAACATAATTTGATACTCTGTATATGATATTTTATTAGAACTATCTGCTAATTGAAATATATACTGTTTTCGATAAAATCTTTAATTGTATCGGTTACATATGTATATGCATGAAATTATCAGGATATGACCTACATGATGTATCGGATCTGAACAATTAATTTGAATATACGAATCACTATGTTACTTCGACGACTGACAGAGAATTCTTTAAGATAGTTACAGACATGATATTTGTAAATTTGAAAGCAAAAGAAATTGGAATTAAATCTAGAGAGACATAATCCGAAAGAATAACGAGTTGACCATTTGTAATGTGAAATAGAATCCAAATTGATTAATTGTCCCTCCGTAAGAATGGTAATCGTTTGAATCGAGACTATCGAGTTTATCGCTTCGTTTGTCCCATTGTTCGAGCTTCGCTCCCATTGCGAGAAATTTATGGTACCGTGTCTCTTCCCCCCTCTTTTGTTGATTGCCTCTTTTGTTGATTGATCTGGGACGCTGGATGAGGGATTAGTTCGGCAACAATAGCATTGATTAAGTAATTGATTTGATTGATATTATCGACTTATTGATTAACATTAATATAGTTTCGTACTAGTCTTTGACTATAGTATGTGTTTAAATTGGGACGGTAAACCAAGAACCAGGATTAGGAATATGGCACTACCAAATAGACAGACTCTTAAAAATTGACATTTATTGATGCAATTAACACACTTCGATAATTGATCTCGATTGTTATACATTCGTTTGGAATTCCTTTTGCACTGGGAAACACTCGGTTTCTCATGCACACCTTTGTGCCCCTTTTTCGCAGGTGAGGAAGAGATTGCTGAGTTACCACGTAAATGAAGAATTTTGAAGTTGATTTTTAAAGATTTAGTTTCAATTTTTTTTTTAAATTGTTGTATATTATTAAATATATGTATGTTGTTGAATGTATTTTGAATTAAGTTAGATTTTGTATTTAATTGTGGCATGAAATTTGTTTTGTTGACTTGCTTGTTTTTGACGCCTTGCGTTGAAAAGCGTGGCGGACAGCCTATTTTTCTTTTATGAAAATCCGGGCCGTTACAGTTATAATTTCAAACCCGTTTCAAATTTACTTTTATCTTGATACCAGAGCTTTCAAAATTCTGGTTTATATTGTTCTTTTTGTTCTTTAAGAATTCTACTCTCGGTGTATAATTTTAAATGATGCACCATGAAGTGCACTCAATAAAAATGGGAGCTAGAATAGCTTTGGTTTATCTATTTAATGCAGTTACCGACGCAAACTTCTATTATCTCCATTGTACCTCTCATGTGACTTCTTTCCCTGCATCTTTTGCTATTTCCCATCCTATTTTCCCCTGACACGTGGGAGTGGGAGGTAGGTGTTCCTCTATTCTCTTTTTTTTCTCTGCCTTTCATTCCTTTTTTGCCTTTTTTTTTTCTCTTTATTCCATTCTCTCTGTTTTTTTGTTTGATTGAAACTTTATTCCATTATTCCGTTCTCTTTTTCTCTTTATTCCGTTCTCTCTCTCTTTAGTTAGGAACTTAGAAGAGAGAGAGCCGATGGGATGCGAAATTGAGAGGGAGACAGCCTATAGGAAATGTTGTGGGGAACTGGTCATGGATAGCAGCAGCCAGTTACAAAGCTAGACTGAATTTTAAGCAGGGGTCAAATTTGATAAATAGTTAATAAATAAATGCGGTCTTAAAAAATAAAATTTGATACATGTCATATAAATGTGAATTTGAATTTTTTGTTGTTTAAATGGAAATTGGTATATTATTTTATTAGAAAACCTCATTTCATATAGGAGGTAACAGTAACAAATGAACAGTGCTTTTTCTCCGATCAAGATGGTTAAATTTCTATCACGCGGCTAACATCAATTCTGCTGATGTAGGAAAATGATGTCATATTATATGATAATTTTTTTTTGCTACTCCTGGTTCTTTGTTATTTCCATTTCGTTATTCACTGTGGAAGTTTCAAAGCCGTTTCACATTTACTTTTATCTTGATACCTCAGAGCTTTCAAAATTCTGGTTTATATTGTTCTTTTTGTTCCTTAAGAATTCTACTCTCGGTGTATAATTTTAAATGATGCACCATGAAGTGCACTCAATAAAAATGGGAGCTAGAATAGCTTTGGTTTATCTATTTAATGCAGTTACTAACACAAACTTCTATTATCTCCATTGTATCTCTCATGTGACTTCTTTCCCTCCATCTTTTGCTCTTTCCCATCCCATTTTCCACACGTGGGAGTGGGAGGTAGGTGTTCCTCTATTCTCTTTTTTTTCTCTGCCTTTCATTCCTTTTTTGCCTTTTTTTTTTTCTCTTTATTCCGTTCTCTTTTTTTTTTGATTGAAACTTTATTCCGTTCTCATTTTCTCTTTATTCCGTTCTCTCTCTCTCTAGTTTGGAACTTAGAGGAGAGAGAGCCGAGGGGATGCGAAATTGAGAAGGAGACAGCCTATAGGAAATGTTGTGGGGAACTGGTCATGGATAGCAGCAGCCAGTTACAAAGCTAGACTGAATTTTAAGCAGGGGTCAAATTTGATAAATAGTTAATAAATAAATGCTTTGTCTTAGAAAATAAAATTTGATACATGTCATATAAATGTGAATTTGAATTTTTTGTTGTTTTACAAATGGAAATTGGTATATTATTTTAACAAAATTGATATGTTATTGTATCCATATTCTCAATTCCTTAACAATTTTACAATATCAAATAAATGTTTCTAAATTAGAAATATAATAATTGAACTATATAATCACAAGTGAAGGCATTCTATATATGATAAAAATAAATTATTCCATGACTTATTTATTGTCTTAGAAATATTTTACCAATTTAAAATAGTAAAAAGTAATTGACCAATCCTATTAAAAAGTAATTGACCAATCCAATTCAAAATTAAGGATGGAATGTTAGAGTGGTGGGAGAAGAGAGAGGCAGTCAGGCAGAACTTCAATTATGATCAGCCATTGCGCAGATGTGTTACAAATGTGGCTTCTTTCAACCTGACATTGAGATTCTAGGCAATAATTAGTATTTTTGGTCGCTCTCTTTTTTTCTAATTTAAAAATTAATTAAGTCATATCAATATTTGTTATACCTAATGAGTAAAGACTATTGATGTATCATTATAAGGGAAAACATTAATAACATAACCTTAGTTTCCTCTGTTTTGAAGTATTTCATGGTACTCATCAAGAATATGTGCTGAGGTTTTTCATAAATTAAAAATAAGAATTCAACTTGGTTTGAAAATTTTAGATAGCAGTGAAAGAAAATTATCAGACATTTTCTAATGTCATAATAGTTGGGGTTGCGGCAAAAGCCGCAACCAAGCTGTCTATTGTTATCTATTAAGTTGATTTAATAGCAAAAATTGTTGATAACAAGGACTGGCAAAAAAAGATATAAAATTATGGGCCTGGTTTACATTTTCAGGGATTTTGCACTTCATTTCGGAATATATCCTTTACTCCTAGTAAAAGCATATTAGATTTTTTGACATTGAAGGTCTATCTTCGCTAAGGAATAAGTCTCAGCCATTGATTGTTTACTTAGACTGATCACCACTGTTGACATACGTTAATGCCCGTTGACGTTCTCAATCCATTAAAATTTAAGACTCATATAAATTATCTTAATTTAAGGCTCATTACATATTACATTAAAATTTTATAATAAGAAATAACAATTTCAGCCCAAAACAAGGCATAGACTTTCTACTAGTTACAATTAATGGACCTCTAAAAGAATTGACAAAGTAAATCCTAAAGTTAAAGCCCAATCCAAGTATAGATGAAAGGAGTGGTAAATGTGGTACCAGACCTGTTTAGGTAATTAAATAGCCAATATGGGCTAGCTCTCTTTTGTGAATGAAACGGAAATATATATTGCTTGCTCCAAGTGTAAGGTGAACTCAGCATAAATTTCTCTCGAATGTTTCTGGTACTTTGTAAGTTCTCCACTTAATTATCCATTGGAGTTGTTAACTAAGTGGACGAAAATCCCTTCTTGTTACTTGTTCAAATTAAGAGAAGATATTATTTCAGCAATTTCAAATTGTTGTTCCCTCCAGAACATATTTTGATCCCTCTTGGAAAGAAATAAAATGTTTTTTTTTCTTTTTTCTAGAGACTAGGATGACTTCTAAGAGGTCATGAGTTCAAAATTCTATAGACACAAAATGAAAAAAAGAAAAATGTTAGAACATGAGAATAATTACTCTGAATCTGAATTTTTTCTTTTGTTTTTTTTGAGAGGTTGATAGCAGCTACTAACAAAGAATGATTTTAATTATCTAATATTAGAATTTCATGAAAGATAGGTACAGTTGATACACATATATATGTTACACTCAAAGGATCAATATCTCAAATTTAAAATATATTCCACAAATTATCACAAAAGCACCAATCACAAGCTACGGGCTATGGCGATGCAGCGTCGTTCATAATTTGATGCATTCTTGATGCAATGCTCAGTTTAGCTGCTGGCGAGACGCCGCTCTCTCCGATAACCGACTCCAATATCGCCTGTGTTAGATTTTGGCATTCGATCATGCTGTGCTCCGCTTCCGGAACGGAGCTGTCCTTCGAGAATGCAACCCGGAGGTGCCCCGAATTACAGTAGGCGAAGAAGATGGTGAAACCTGGATGTAGCTCCATCGTTTCGAATATATCTACGAGTTGATCCATGGCCTCTTGTTCTATTCCGGTGAACGTCGATTTATTTTGCAGTATTTTTGTGCAGTGTTCCGCCACGGTTCGTGCGAATCTTTTTCCGCCAAGGTGCTCCACCAGGGTTATTTGTGAAAGCTTGTCAAATGGACCTGTACAAATTAGTTGTTCTTTAATATTCATAACTAATTAAATTCAATCACAGATGCACATATTAAATTGGGATTTTTGAATTTGTTACTGAAGAACAATTAATCACCTGTAATTATATCTTGGAAGAACTGGTTGGAATTATGAAGTTGTTCAACTGACTTCCCTTGCCTCTTTTAGTGAGAAAGCTGATTGCTTCTGGCTCCATATAAACTCCACAGAGGTGAAAACCTTGAGTTGGCCATCAATATGCACTCCCCTTATGCCTTCATATATATAAACATGCAGTTTTATCACAATTAGAAGTTTAAACCAATTTCCATTTGCTTAATTAATCCATCATATATGCAACAATATGGAAGACATGTAGTCATGTACTTCAAAAATTAAGAGAAAAATAAATGAGGTGTTCTTCAATGGACAACCATTCATTTTCAATCAAGCGACTTAGTTTTTATAGATCAGGTATCTCTCTTTACTTGTACGCAAATTTAACAGTCCATATTTCTTCTGAGCTATAGAAGAATTTACCAAAATAAATACATGAAATCAAGTTTGTCTTTCGTGCAAGAGAGAGAGAGAGAGAGAGAGAGAGAGAGAGAGAGAGAGAGAGATACAACCTGCGCCTCCAAGAAAGAACGTCTTGCAGGAACCCGACAGAGTGAGCGTCGACGGAAACACGGTTCCCTCCAACTCCATTGAAGGAACTGCCATGTTACCAGTACTACTACCTTTCACCTTGGCCATATATATATGCCTAGCTTGTATACCAAATATATATACTGCTACTTCATCAGAACCGCACTACACTACTGCTGCCAGGTACCATAGGTTACATTTCGGGATGTATTTGTTACATTTCGGAGTATATCTGTTATATTTCGTACATGTCTGTGGATATTGTTTGGACGGTTTTTCAATAGACGCAACATGTTTCTCATATATTAATTAGTTTCTTGGCTGCATGTCATATTCTTATATATGCTTATTACTTATTTGGTTTCCAAATCCACAAGAATTGACTACGTACTTGTTGCATATATAAAAGTTACAAGCTTTTAGTTTACATCTATTTTGGAAATGTACTTGTTGCCTATGTGTTTATGTTTTGATCTTCACTTTAGATATATAATTAGTGATCATGTTGATGTCTCGATTGTGGCTGGCATGATAATTATATCGATGAATCTTATTCGTATATAAACCTGGCACCATCATCGTGACGTACAAGTTTTTAGAACTGCCAAAATATAACCAAGAAATTGAGTGACATTTTAATTTTAAGTTATGTGATGCATGCAAATTTTAAAATTAAAGAAAATTGTAAATTAAAGAGAGTTGTAAAGGGTTATTTCAAGTTTGTTGACTACGTTTTAGTTGGCCCCCATTTTGTAATTGTAGTAGTAACAGTCTACTAAGTTCTATTTGAGAAAATAAAATTGAAGCATTCTAAGTCATGTAATAGATGAAAAACATCAATTTTTAATAGGTACTCAATGCTAAATTCTAAATACTAGTACTCTCTTTCCATTTTTTTTCATCAATCGTAGGACTCAAAATGCTCCAATTTTTTTTTTTCAAACAAAACTTGGTAGATCATATATAGCAAATTTCTATTCTTTTATCCATCTTTTGGCCTATGGAGGTTGCTTTGACGATTTTATTTATTTATTTTTTATTTTTTTGACCGTTGTGCATTAGACGGTCACATTGCATAAATTACTGTTTATGAATAAAAAAAATTCGTGTGGTACTACGCAGTAGGTAATACAAATATGTTTATGCATGCCAGAACATTAGAAGCTTTATTTCAACAAATCTAATTTACAAGACAGGTTGATAAGGAATTGTTGCTTGATGACATATGTTGGGATGTATGAAAGAATCCTAGTAACAGGACATTATCTTCACATCCTGGCTGATAAAAAAAAAAAAAAAAAAAACCCTGTCTCGGTCTAACCCACTATATGTTGGATGCACCATTGCTGATGCAACCATGACAGAATTCATTTACCATGATTACCAAACTAAAGCTGAACAGTGTCTCTGT
Organism: Cyperus esculentus; assembly: GCA_030179965.1. NCBI lineage: Eukaryota > Viridiplantae > Streptophyta > Magnoliopsida > Poales > Cyperaceae > Cyperus > Cyperus esculentus. The sequence continues at coordinate 4,898,948 of JASGLE010000009.1, read as the reverse complement.
TCCAATACACCTATCGTTTTTGGTAATTGATTCGCCCTATGAAGAAAGCAAATAGAGTGGTGAAAACAATTGGATACAGCGCAAGGATTACAGTGACAAGCCATAGACGGTCACGGTGAAAACCAAAATAATCTTCCAAAAAATGAGAAATGGATTTCTTCTCTCCGAAAACAGAAATTTGTCTATGCACATCCCCATACTGTGACGTGAATAGTGTGTTTAGTGTCCATGGCATGGGGCATGTGTAGTACATCCAGATCCACCATGCCGGAATTTGCTGCAATTAATACATTCAACCAACTTTCAGCTTCAACCACATAGTGAACCGAGTTGCAAATTAATTTGCAAAAATGGAAAACATATGCACACATAGACGTACAGCTACCTACCGGGCGAGGAACAAAGAAGCCGGAGAAAAGAGCATTCAGTTGATTAAAAACAGACTGCACAATGGTGGCGAGCTGAAGAGTTGGAGTCATAGCAATAAGCACCATGCCGAGGTATGTCATATAGAGAAGTGTGCAGAAAATGGTGTAAAAGAACCACATGAATTTTGCAGCAGTCCATTCGAATCCAATGGCTGAGTATGCAATGATCATAAAGATAACTGCTTGGAATAGAACATACGGTATCTCTATTGCAACCTGCAATTTAAACAAATGTAAAAGTTAATCATGACAAAGTAACACAAATTACTCTCTCTAAATCATTTGTTTCATAGACCAACACGGAATTGGGTTTTTAAAAATGTACCACATATTCAATATGAAACGGAGTACAATTATAAGGAATCAAATTCCAAATTTGGAGAAGAAACGGATCTAGAATTTGAATCTCAATATGTATAATTTTAATTCAATAATAATATCCACGGAATTGAATTTTTTTCTACCATTCTTCAACGCATTTCGTACTTACAAATGTAATTGATCCTTCTTGTTTGATTTATGGCATTGAACATTCATTGAATTACAGTTCGGCTACATAGTATTCGGCTCAAAAATAATTATATAAATGTAATCTAAAAAGCTAGCCAATGTTGCGGACAATCTTGTGCATTCCATCAAAGGAATTAAAAATGGAGAGGCACCTGCGCAAAGGAGTAAGCCCAAGGAGAGTACATTCCAGCAAAGCGTTCTCTGTAAAACACAGTACGTTCGATGGAAATGAACGGCATCACTGTCGAACAGTTGTTTATCCCGGAGAACACTGTTGCAGAGTACATGCAACCCAATATATTGAACATATCTTGTTGGGTCTTTCTGAAAAAAATAAAACAAGACCAAAACAACACGAGAGTGCCGTTAAAGTAATTGCAAAAAAGGATGAAGAAGTCATCCTTGTGTTATGGCTGAAGAATATTTGTAAAATATATCCTTATCCTTATATAAAAAATGAGACAAAACAGAAATTGTGGGTCAGACTTGGAGATAAGTATTAAAAAAAAAATAACATATTCAAGAATAGTTTGTCATATGTTATCATTGTAAAAATAAAATATTGAAGAGCAGTGCTATTGTGGGATAGATAAAACTTACATGTTTCCTCCATGTTTCCAAAATAACAGGCCAAGCACAACAGATGAAATGGACATGTATATTGTACGATACAGATTGTACTGAGGGCTTCTCCAGTAAGACAAGGATTGCTTCCATAGACAAGCCTTGAATTGCACCCAGAACTTTTGCGGGTAACGGGTCTCGAATCTTAGGTCACTTGAACCTGAAGGAGGTGTGCTTAGTTGTTTGACTACCTTAATATTGTCCCTTCAATACAAGTACATAATTTAAAATAAGAAATCATGAATCTTGCATGGTTATTTTGGAGAGTTACACATGTGTAAAATGATCAAAATAAGATTGCAGTTGAAAGAAATACTTATATTTTTACCAACAAAAATTTCAACTATACTTGTTCTTCTTTTGTTTTTTTTTTTATTTTCTTTTTTTAACAAGATATGCCACTGGTAATGAAGATGTATATTGACAAGGTCAGTTTCAATGTCAATTTTAGCAAAACTTCTGTTTAACAAAGTTGTCAGAACTCACTTATATAAATTTGACTCTTTGTAAATGTGCGCAAAATCTATGCCAAGTTGTGCCTCAACTGATGTGCTGCTGACATCCATCATCCATGTTGCTGGATTATAATTATCTCTGATTTTTGGTACTCCAGATATAGCCTGAAACATTTTTGTAACTTTGAGAAAACAATCTGCGAGAGTGTTCTTTCGTATTATAAATTTGTAATAGTCATCGGAAAACATGCCTCAAAGTATTCAATGACTTTAGAGGAGTGTCGGCCTAGAGGCCCAGAGTAGATCAATTCTCCTCCCCTTTTCATCATAATTAGCTGAAATTCAAGGAACCAAATGAAAATAGTCAATGAACTGACGAAATAATCATATTGCATTTTTTTCTTTACTTAGTAAAGGTGTATGTACCTCGTCAAAGGTTTCAAAAATATCAATGCTTGGTTGGTGGATAGTACAGACAACAGTTCGGCCAGTTTGAGCAACATTCTTAACAGTGCGCATGACGATTGCTGCTGCACGAGCATCTAGTCCAGAGGTGGGTTCATCCATGAATATCGCTGATGGATTAGATACTAACTCCACAGCTATCGTTAGCCTCTTCCTTTGCTCAGTTGATAGACCATTCAATCCTGGCAAACCTACCAGTGCATCCCTTATGGGATCAAGCTCCATTGTTTTAATTACCTCGTCGACAAAATCCTAGATTTACCATACAGTGAGTAATTATATTGTGCTTAGAATTAGTGCCATTTTATTAGATGCAACAATTTTAGCAGAAGAAACTTACATCTCTGGTTTTAATACTGATCTCTGCTGGTAGACGTAACCAAGCTGAATACGCAATAGATTCTTCTACTGTGATCTGTGGTGAGTGAATGTCTGTCTGTTCACAATAACCTGATATTCTTGCAAAAGTTTGTTGCATCTTTGGATATCCATTAATTCTTATGTTTCCTTCAATATGGCCTCTTGTTTTTCTCCCCGAAAGAACATCCAATAAAGTTGTTTTGCCTGCTCCGGTAACTCCCATTATTGCTGAAAGAGTACCTGGTCGAAAAGCCCCCGTTACATTGTGTAAAAGTCGGAGCTTGTTTTCCGCATATCCTTGTTCTCTCATTTCCTGCAAGTATGAATGCCCATCAGTTTGTGCTGTCTTTTTGTCAAATTTTTTTAAATCGATATTCTTAGCCAAATGGTACAGTGAGGAGTATAAAAAGAAAACACCATCTTCTCTGGAATGAAAAGTTGAAAACATTGAAGCCCCTTCTAATTTGCTAGACAAATTGTAGGAACACCATCTTCCCTCCAATTGATGTCAAACACACTTTCTAATATGCGCATAACTACAGATGTAAATATGGAAATAAAATATTTTGTTTTAACAAGCAACTTACTGGAGGAACTTCGACGTAGTAGTTTAAATCTTGAAATGTTACATTTACAGGTATAAACGGCAACACCATCTTCCCTGTAACAAGAAAATTGTAATTCCCTCCGAGGTTTTTTTAGCAAAATTGGTTCTCACAAATGTACAAGAATAAGTTAGAGCCAAACGACAGTTATTTATGTAAAGCTAGCAAAATATTATAAGAGTTTGTATCATATGAGAACACTTCATGCATGTAAAGCCAGCAAAAATCAAGTGTTGCAATTGATACAATATTTTTCACTACTACGATTCATTTTGACTGGATAAATGTCAACTTATGTCTTAAAGTATTTTTTTTTTTTTTGCAATGGAAATCATGTGACATTTACAAAGGACAAAAGGAAAACTACTGTCAAATTTGTTACCAAACAGTGTTGGTACCTCCAAACCTAGACAAATCCATCTTTCATTTAATGACTATATTTAAGCTGGTACTCCATAAAAGAAGAGGTTGGTGCATGTGTTTTATGAGCTCCATTAAGTTCAAGTTCAACAACTTTTCAGGAAATAATACTTGGTCATGGTCAATATGAGTAAGTTATAGTTGCCATAATCATTACTTTGTTATGTTTCTTTAATTAGCTTGGGAAAATATCTATTATGTTTGCTAAATCAGTATAAATTTTCTTGTATCAGACTGTAAAATAAGTCAAACTCAGCTGGTTTGATATCCATCAAGGAAAATTTTCCGCATTCGTATTAAGTTCAGCTCTACTTCAATTATGAAATTGTTAATGAAAAACTGTCGAGGTAAAAGGTTGATCCTCTCTTTATCCAACTTCCATTTATTTCTCTATTCCATCATAATAAATCCCAAATATAGACCTACTTTAGTAAATTTTAAAGAATTGTATGCGATACTGAAGTAATTGATATTGAAATCTCAAGAGAGTTCCCTACCAGATTGAATATGTTCTTCAGAGCTTGTCGCTGATGAATCAGCTGCCTCATGGCCTTGAATTTGAGTGAGTTTTTTGGAAGATATCATCGCCCTTGAAGCTACATATGCTGGGAAAAATGGGCGATGTGTAATTAAAAAGATTCACAAAAAAATATTAATATAGCCATATAGCTGAATAAATGAATTATGCTTCAGCCCTGATTATACAATTGAAAGAAGATACTGATATTGTACTTCTAATATTTAGGGAATAATATGATATCAATGAGTATTACATACACTTTTTGAAGGTCAGGGCAAGAGTGAAACCAAGGATAAACAAGATAATGAAGCCAATAAGGGATGCAGCTCCGATCCAATAATAATATCCAGCATAGTTTAGTCCTCGACTTATCAGAACTTGTGTCCCGATTGTTATATTTGACGACTGTATCTGACAAAAAAAAATACATTCATAGAAGAAATAATTGTTTGATAAGAAATTTCAGAGGCAACCACATCCAAAGAGAGTTCTTTTTTTTTTTTCCCAAAATTTACTCAAAGATTTGTTATGGTATTACCTTTTGCCATCTAGGTGCCAGAAACTCATTTACAGCTAGACCAATTTCAGCATATGTCAAAGGTGAAATCCAAAATCCCCATTTGAGCCATCGCGGTATCGCAGCTGCAAAATGATTCACATATTAACAAATTATCGGACCAATGAGTTTGTCAATATCCCAAGTCTTTAAATTGTGTTTTTATTATCATATCTATGGGTTATCGTCAACCTATGTTACCTATCCAAATCACATGTTAATGAAAGCTCCTGGGTACTAGAACTGCTAATTACTGGCAGCACAATCTCGTCAGAGTTGCAAATATATTTACTGCTATTTATAATTGCAAATATATTCAAGTAGATCTTTATTAGTGTAAATCAAAGTGCAGGTGCTATGAATATTACTCACAATTAGCAATTAAAAGAGAATTTGTTGCTTACGGGGTGCGACAATAAATCCTCCAAAAAGAAGGGAAAACACCATAGAAAGAGAGCCCCCCAGGGCTGAAGCTATTGCTGTTTGAAAGTAGGAAGCAACAAAGCGAAACATAGACAGAGACATCACATTTAAAAGAAATAGAAGCACGAGCTGACGGAAGTACCTGAAGTAATTCGTAAAAATTAGTAAATGTTATTTGCAATTGAACCACAAAATTGGGGAACATATATTATCTATTCAGACCTTCTGACTTGAAAACATAATATCATCCCTTTATGTCATCCTCAAATTATAGTATGGTTAGAAAAAAAAAATAATAAAACTGTTGGTAGTAATTTCATTAAAGGAGGTCTATCGAAGACGGTTACTATAAAAAATTTCCTTGAAATAACTTGAGAAAACAGGTCAAAGACAGAAAACATGTTGAAGTGCATTTACCGTTCTGCCTGAGGAGTATACCCAATAAGAAAATAGGTAATTGTTGTCCAAACAAATGACTCTAATAAAGAGATCGGTATTCTAAGGAGAGAAGCAGATATTGAGTATGCCCATGCTGGGTAGAAGAGAAAGTCCCTTTGTTTGTAGAAAATTGGAAGCCGGGTTACTGTAATCGGCACTTCAGGAAGTCCATATACCAATTGCAAAAGCAGTCCAAAGAAGAGAGAACCCATATAGTAATTTGAATTAAGCGTATCAACCCCCATTCTTGTACGTAATAGTACCGTACCAGTGATCAGTGCAAAAATACCTAACTGCACATTAAATAGATTACCATTATCAGTGCTTCTCTTAAATACATGCATCTAATTAGCTGTAATGGATTTTATTAATTTTCCTAAGAATGACGATATACGACAGCTCTATATTCTTCAATCACTTGATAGATGATCATTTGAGTTTATGCAGAATAAAATCATTTGGCCAATCTAAAATTAAAGAACATAGCATGTATGAACTGGCAATATGAATCAATTTGTTCTTTCTTTTAACTTGTATATCAATTTACCAATTTCATGTCCAATTTTATGCATTCCCAATTCATTCCGGTCATGATAAGTTTCATTATTAATTAGAAAATGTTACATTTATGCTTAGCATAACCTGCAATGACTTCAAGAAAATTACTCCAAGCATACATAAAATTTTAATTACGGATTCATGAAAAAGATTTAGAACTGAAATTCTATACCTGGGTTAATTTAAATATATATACAAAGGAGTTCCGTCGCATGAGAAGCAGCTCTCTATCCAAGCATGCCTTAAACAGTTCCCATCGTGGCCGAGAGTAGGCCCTAAATGTAAGAGCATGTTTATGGCATTGCATTTTATCAAATGGCTTTTTGAGTTCATCTGATAAACCCTGTCCATCCTTGTGCAACCTAAAGCTTTCGACCAGATTATCCACTCTGATATAGCTATAAGCCTCATTTGGACGGCACCAGTACTGTTTTTGATCTTTCTTGGATAACACCTGATCATTTCATTTTGTTGGAATAAAAGGAATATTATGCTCAAACACCAGGGTGTTGTGCAATGCAATAATGTGCAAAAAATCAATTGCAATTTTAGGAAAAGAACTGGTACATATGGGGTGGGGTTTACTGTTAAGGAGTTTAATTTCTGAACTAATTTGTACCTCCTGTAGGAAATCTGCAGTTCCTTTCCTTTCTGGGCATTTAAACCCACAATCCTCGAAAAAATTCAAAATTCTGTTTGTAGGTCCATGATACACGATCTTGCCCTCCGACATCAATATAATATCGTCAAACAGATGATAAGTTTCTGGTGCAGGTTGAAGAAGTGACACAACAACTGTAGACTCGGCTATGTGGGCTAACTGTCGAAGGCAGCAGACTACTTGGTACGTCGTGGAACTGTCTAATCCAGTTGATATTTCATCCATGAATAGAGCTTTTGAGGGCCCAATCAACATCTCTCCTGGTACATAAGAAATTTTGCATGAAAAAAACACAAGATTGACTTTTTCCTTTTTTTCCTATATATATACTTGATGATTTAATTAGTCAGAATTATTTGCATCAAAAAAATTATATATAAAAACAAAATGATTCTGTCCAATCCTGTGGATGTGCATTGTAGCAAGCCAGCATATTTCATTATTCTTCTGTTTGTATTGTAAAATTTAATTTCTTCTAAAAGAAAAAAAAAATCTAAATGAGAACAGTGGACAAACTACCAGTAGTTAGTCGTTTCTTTTCACCACCGGAGATTCCCCTTCTCATGGCATCACCAACGATCACATCAGCGCACCTCTCCAGCCCCATTATCTGATGAAAAATCCAATCAGCTCCCAAATTTTATAGTAATAAATATATAAATGATTTGTGTATGCAATTATCAAAATTTAGCTATTTTATCTGCTAACATGCACTAACCTTCAAAATATAGTCTGTCTGTAAGCTTCTTTCTAAACCCTCCAAAGATATGGCCTGTAAGAAAAAATGCATCACTAAGTCAATAACTAAACAGCTACTTTTGATGATATTTTTCTAGGTATTTTTCTTGATTAATTGTAGGGTAACCAAATAGAAAAGAATTGTTTTTTTTTTTTTTTTTTCCTAACCTTCATGTAAACATCTACGTCAGGGTCCAGAGTAATTCCCCGATCTTTCTCCCTTCTCAATCCTTCTTTCATAATGTCTGTTGTTTAATTATCACAACACAAAAAACCATTGATTAATTATGATAACTATGATTACTGCACCGATACGCATGCTATAGACGATAAGCGCTGGCAATTACCTGCTCGGCAACCTACTCCTTGAAACCTTGCAGAGAAGTCCAAGACCTCTCTAACAGTCATTTCGGGAATGTGGAGGTCATGCTGGCTGATGTACGCGGAGGTCTTCTCAGGTACAAACTCATCTAATCTGTATCCGTTGTAGCTAATCTCCCCATTCACCTAAATTAATATTCAATTTAGGATTATAGAATTAGTTCAATGTCTTAATGTTAGAATAATCTATTTGGATGGATACATACTTACATAGTATTAAAAAAAAAATTAGAACCAATTTATTTGTTGTGTTGTCAAATTATCATTCTTGCTCTCTCTTCTAATTCTATCATCATGCAAGCCAAAAAACATCTGGAATTAATTAGGCCTACGCCCATTCCAGAATCATGTCTCCCACTAATTGATCATATTTTTCTCCTTTCCATTCTCCTTTTGATTATTCTTCCCAAGACTCACCATTTCTTCCGGACAAGAACCCCAATTCCCTTTCTCTATTCCACATAACACACAAATAAGTTTTGACTTTTGGAGTGCTCATCCCCTGACTTAACTGCATTGTGCAGTTCACAGCGTCAGCCGTTGGATCATCTTGAGATTCGCACTTCAAGAATCTCGAGATGATCCAACGCCTGATCGATGACCTCCTCCTCTGCACCGACTCGTCTGTCTCTCGGCAGTCACTTGCGCCCAGAGCAGAACGTCCCAAGTCCCAACTGAGCTCACTCCAACGAATAAAAGAGAGCAGACAAGAAACGGAGTTCACTCAAGCAAATTTATATTGTATATGCGAGGAGAATACCTTGAGGGATTTGTCAAGATTTCCAGAAAGGGCTCGCAAGAATGTTGATTTGCCACATCCGGGAGGTCCAAGCAAAAGAGTCATCCTGCATTATTTTCAGCTAATAAAAAGTTCAACTAATTGTGGGGTACTTAACATAAGCTATGAGACCCACGCGCTAGCCAACTGCGTCACCACCCCATTTTGTACATAACTTTTTATATTTCTTTAATAAAAATTTATTGTTTAGCAATTTGCCAACCACGTCAAAAAAATTGTGTGGTACTTAATATTTTATGATTAATAATTGGTAAGAGTTATCTTCTTGCCTGCCTGGCTTGATTACTCCACTGATGTCTTTCAAGATGCATAACGTTGCTTTTCGGCGATTTAATCCAGGCAACCTTGCAACACCCTACACCGGTACACCCATGAAATTTCAAAAAGCTTTTGACCGAGTTATAAATATTGAAAGAAGAATGTATTAGGCTAGCTATTAATTAGCACCAGAACAAACTATCCATTGATTGAAATGAGGAGGTATTAAAGATTGAACATATAATATACTATATATTTTGGTCAGAACTAAAGAAGTATATGCATGCTTACCGAAATCATGCTTGTTAAAGTGTTCCATAATGTGGGTATCGGCTTCCCACGGGCGACTGCATACTCTGCTTCAACGCTTAGATTTCTATACCTCACCTCTATTGTTGGTTGCTTGACATTCACTCTGTTCATAGCATGTGTTTAATTAAGTACATTAGTGTCGTAGCCCATTAAATTAGCGTGCATTTGAAACCAGAATTCAATGCTAAGTTAACTAACAAAACCCATTATGCACGATTTCAAAAATAGTTCCTTTAATCCTTTAGTTTCAGCTTAGTGTTTGGATGTTTGAAAAATTCATGTGCTGCTTATAAGAAGATGAATGGCAAAGTTTATAAGAAGATGAATGACAAAGTTGAGCAAGGTACGTACCGGTCGATTCTTTGCTTCTGCTTTTGGAGGAGCCTCAAGTTATCATGCTCAATGTGCCCGATCAGGTTTTCAATGAGCAGCCGCCGCTCGTTCGCCCCAAGCTGCTCGATATCCACCACCCGCCACTTCTCCTCATCATCATCATCGTCTCCCTCTTTCCGTCTCAGATCGTCGGACCCAAATTGCGGATAGAGGGATGTCCTAAGGCGGTTGGTTGTCAGAAGCCTCCCGATGGCGGCCCATTTTAGTTCTTCCTCGGGCTCGCTCGCCCTTTTACCGACTTCCTGATATTCCTCGTTGCTATCATTGTTAACATCTTCCTCTATGATGAGTTCCCCAAACTGATCACTTTCTTCCTCCTTATTCCCCCTCATTAGTTCCACAGTTTGATTGTTCAGGCAAAGTGTTATATAAGCAAAAGATTGGATTAACTATATATTTGAGGTTTAATTTAAAGAAGAGAGAAGAGAAGCTGAGCTTGAAATCCGTGTCCCAATCAAGTGATCGACACAACACTATTTTATTAGCAAGCAAATAGAGAGCAGCAACTGCATGCAGCAGTTTCAAATTTGATTTCATGCGGCACAACATTGTTATCAATAGTTGTCGAGCTAGACTAATATAAAAACATTTGCATTTCGTTCTCAAATTCTAACGGTCAAAATTGTACTTTGCCATGTCCAAAATTTCGATTTATGGCTTCCATTAAATTCATCATATGAATATTTTAGGGGATATATACGCAATTTTTTTTATTTTTTGGAACTTTTTAAGCATTTTGTTTTGGATTTTTCAAAACTACTCTAAATATTAATAAATTAGTTGTATATTAATAAATTAGTGTTTGTTTGTATATGAATTTTAATGAATCCAAAATAAACACTTAAAAAAGCTTTAAAAATGAAAAATATTTGCATCCCCTAATATTTTTATATGATAAATTAAATAAGAACCTTAAATCAAAATTTTGGACGTGACAAAATATAATTTGAACCGTTAACATTTCAGAACGAAATGCAAACATGGTAACTATAGTTATACACTTCTACTCATAGCTTTCCTATTCTTTACAGATGTCACTGTGTTATGAAGAGGGCATACTAAAAAAATATCATCAATAACTACTGACAACAATGTTGAAATGTTATACGACCAGAGTACTGACATAAAAAAGTCTACATAAATTTTTTGATAGAAATTCCATATAGACATCATATTACTGTTCTTATTTTACTAATACCATTAATATGTTAATAATTACGAACGGACTTCTTTTGTATGATTACTAAGTTTTTTAACCAAACAATAATAAGTTAATCGCACTCGTTATCTTTCATCAAGGTCTAATATTTCGGTAGAAATAACAATTCATAATATATATATTTCACTAATTGTTCATTTTATGAAAACGTAACAAGAAAAAAAAATCTATACTATCTATGTATAATTCATAAAGAGCTCTAGCATCCTAATCATTTACATCATCAATATTATTATTTGACCATTGATTTTATTTCAAACTCTTTATCTACTTTGATCTAATGGTTTATATATATATATATATTTTCTCTCCACATTAAATATGATGAATATAATATATCTAAAACATTAACCTTAAAATGATCCAACATTTATGTATTTTTATTTACAAATTATTACATTATTATTATTTAAATAAAAAGATTTAAAAATTTTGTTTAAATTTAATTTTATAAAATTCTTGATCATTTATTTGATACACTTTTGGGGAAAGCCCAATACAGCTCTAGTTGATAAAAGTTTTCACACAAGATCCCAAATTATCACACAAGATCCCAATACAGCTCTAGTTGATAAAATTCTTGATCATTTATTTACAAATTATTACATTAATTATATAGTTCACACAAGATCCCAATTTTCACCATAATACGAGAATAAATTTCAAACCCCACTATATAGATTAATTAAAAGTTTAAAACAGCCGTTATTGCCTTTACGAATCTCTAATCCTAATTTTTTAATTAGGCAACACAAGAACAACAAAATTTTTTCGCTATAACGGAAGCTACTACCTTAAAAAAAAAACAATTGCGCTTACCTCGCACCATTTTTTATATATGCATGGTAGCATTAATTAATCTCGAATCTCTAAATGCAGCGAAATCTGTGAGATCTGGTTGCCAAATTCATAATCCTAATTTCATACTGATTATTTCATGTGATGCACGAATTGCCAGTATATTTAATATGTATAACGTTGATACATATCTTTGTATTCAATATATATTTTGCAGATATTGACAATCAATTACATGATCTTCGCAAACGATCGACAACCAGTACTTTTGAAGGAATGAATGGTTGTAAATAATCCACAACAGATTATATACATTGCATATTATATTATTTCTCAACTAAAAATTGGCTGGAACAAATTAATGGAAGAAAGTAAAACTTTCCGTACAACAGAATAATATAATATATATAACTTCAAAATTATTCTAACACAAAACCGCAGATTCATTGCTTATCAGCCTGATTGCCCAAGGAAACTCAATATACTTTTATATTTGATTAGTGAGAGACCCGCCGTTGTGCGGGCATTTTGACTTTTATCGTCGTAAGCAAAAGAAAAAAAATTACCGATTCTGATTTGCATTAATGTTAAAGCCTAGTTCAATAATTAGACTATATCAACAAAAAAAAGTAAGTATAGAAAACGTGGAATTAAGTAGCTAAAATTTAGATATATTTTTGTAATCCAATAGTGCAACCTTCAAACTTTACCAAAATTTAAAATAATAACAACAAAGTTTACTTAAATGTACTTCACACAATACAACATATAAAAGTATGTATAATTTGAAAACTAAGCATTCAACATCCCACATTATTCGATTGAGCGATGCCCTGCAATTGAAGAGAGTATATGAAAACATTGTTGATATATTGATATGTTTGATTGAAAATCTGCAAAGTCCAAAATGTACCTTGCATATCTTGTAGAACTTCTATGAACACCACATTTGGTATGTAACTCCCTAGCTGATTAAAATCACTGGCAAGCTTCACCAATACTCTAGTATTCGTCCGTGACGTGCCCGAGAGAGTGCAATGTACAACTGATCATGCGAAAAGACTGATTGAGGCAAGTAAACACCAACATTTGGAATTGTATGCCCCTAATCTTTGTTGAGTTGTTGAGTGTCATGGTGAAGCTGAGATGTACTAGAAACTGCTTCCGCATTAGTTTGAAAGGATACATGCTATCATTCTATGGACATAGAGGAATTCTTGGCAAAAATGCCCTCCTCCCAGCATGTTCACCTACTGCTATCTCCGCGTCTATGACATGTTCACTCTTGCCTGCACATTCCTCTTGAATCCATGAGGATGGATGTCATCCAAGTCAACAAAGATCCTCTTATTGCTAGCCATTAATGCACTGTTTAGGAATAGGCATGTCTTCATAACCTTGATCATGCTCTAAATCACTGTGAGAGTGTGTATAGACTTGCTTGTGCATTTGTGACCAGCTTAATACTTTTCATTACATCTAAACACAAAGACCCAGCTTTCTCTTTTGTTCTAAGGTTAACCAAGTATCGGTACCATTGTCAGACTAGTTGCTGGTATGAACAGTAGTGGGTTGCCAAGATTTGTCAGAAGAGTCCTTAGGTTTAAAAGGTTTGGAATTGTACAATGATTGTTTATATAAGTCAACCTATATCTCCTGTCTTGACTCTCGAATGATTTTTCAATTTTAGCAAATTTATATGATTCTTTCAATGATTTAGGTCTTTGCAAGACAAGAACATCAACGATATCTCCCTTCAAAACCACTAAAGAATCCAAACAGGTAAAACTCCTCCCTACTATATTGCTTAGTCACAATCCTAGCACTAATTTTATCATAGTGCTTGATGAAATTATCCACCTTACCATTGTGTTGCAACTTCCTAAACTCATCCGCAGTGTTCTTATTAATGTCAGTATTAAATTTCTCTAACAAATCCTCAACAAATTGATGCCAAGATGGAGTAGGAGTGTGCATCTTGTACTGTCTATGCCAATCCCTGGCCACGTATATCAAGAGATTACAGTGTTACCTTATAGTGCTCAGGGGTTGTGTTGTAATGAAAGTAGTATTCATAATCTCCAATCCACATAATGATGTTAGAACCATCAAATTTTGTGAGCTCAATTCTTGATGGGGTCCATCTTTGTCCAAAATTCCCTCTATCACCATCATCCTCCCTTCTGCAGTCTTCATGGTTCTGTGGTAATCACCATGGGTGGAAAGTCTTGTCACGAAATTGTTTGACATATTTTCTGGTTGATCTTTATTCCTGAAGGCGCCAAATTGAGGGGCTAAGAAATAAACACCCCCTAGAGATGTTAGGGTTTGGTTTGCATCTTTTTTAATGTAAAAAATTTGGTGGTTGAACTGCTCTAACAGGGGAAGAATCGGTTGAACATGTTGTTTCTCTTCATTATTTGATACCAACTGTTGAAGCAAAAGTTGAATTTAAGAAAATTCCTTCGGATTTGTCTCCTGTAGGGTTTTGTAGGCCGATTGCATAGCTTCAAAACGCTGATATGTGGAGTCCTTTTGCAATTCTAACTGTTGATTGAATTGCTCAAGAATGGCAAGAGTTGCTGATCAGTCATTGAGGAGATCGATTGCTGTAATTCTTCGGGCATAATTTCAATAAAACTCTTGGATTTATTCTTGCAATTCTTGCTGATAGATATGTGAAAAGATTTGAAGAAGAATGATACCCAGATGCGATCTTAAGGGTCTGATGATATCACTTGTGATACCCCTGTAGCAATTAGGGAATGATCTTGGCTTGTAATTCAATTGGGAACAATTGAATTACTCAGTTTGAAGGAGAATCGAGTTGAATTTGCCATAATTGAATAGTACTCAACACCGTAACAACGAGATTTAATCGGAAATGGAAAGAAATTGAATCGGGAACGAATCGAGAATGAATCAAAAGAGAGAATATGAGTCTTTTCATTAATCAACAACCTTTTCTTTTCTGTTACATCCCTTTGCTATATATAGACTAGGATACACAGAAGAGAGCCTAATGACCTAACCTATCCAATGAGAATGTGCCATGACAGTACGACGTGTTCGTCAGCTGCTGGCATAGTTAACGTTAACTAATTATAAATTCTAATTAAGTCTCTGCAGTCGAGTTCTGTCTGGCCGTCCATTCATCACTCAACAACTCATTTCCTTAACATCTGACAGTTCCTGGCCCACCTACAATGTCTTATTATTACTTTTAATCTGACCGTTCTTCCTACCCAACGTGCTTGTGCTCCATTTCTCTTCCCCATTGCATTGTACCCTTTGCTCCATACTTCCCTTATTCAATACCAGCAAGTTATCATTAGCTGACAACCTTAAGCTCTGACTTGCATCTATCTTGAACCTTGGGCTCTGACTTGCCTTGATCTAAAACCTTGGGCTCTGGTACCAAATCGCTGGATATTGAATTGCTTCGATACCAAATTGTTGAATATATTTCAATGGAAACAAACAAAAGAGGGAGAGAAATAGTCATAACTAAACTCGATTTATTTTTTCCACATAGAAAATACCACATTACAAAGAAGCAACTAGTTATTCAGAAGCAACTACAAGCACATACTGACCTACGACCACTAATTAAGCACCACAACACCAACTTGTTGCTCCTAAATTAGCACCCTAAGAACTACATGTACTTCCTATTTCCTAAATTTAACTAATCCGTATTTGGACCCATGCTAATCATGATCTCCATGTACTAAACAAGTAAAAGAAAACTCCTAGTTTTGAACATCCAATTTTGGATCAACTTCCAACAACATCCTAGCTGGGTTTGACCCACTAAGTTGGATGAACCATTAATGCTGATGCAACCATAGCATCATTTACTTACCATGTTTACAAAGATAAAGCTGAGCAGTGTCTCTGTTCCAATCTACCTATCGTTTTTGGTAATTGATTCGCCCTATGAAGAATGCAAATAGAGTGGCAAAAACAATGGGATATAGTGCAAGGATTATAGTGACAAGCCATAGACGGTCACGATGAAAACCAAAATAATCTTCCAGAAAACGAGATAATGGTTTCTTCTCTCCAAAAACAGAAATTTGTGTATGCACGTCCCCATACTGCGATGTGAAGAGTGTGTTCAGTGTCCATGGCAAGGGAAATATGTTGGACATCCAAATCCACCATGTCGGAATTTGCTGCAATACATTCAACCAAGTTTCAAATTCAACCACATAGTGCAGGGAGTTGCAAATTTGTAAAAATGGAAAACATATGCACATATAGAGGTAGAGCTACCTACCGGGTGAGGAACAAAGAGGCCTGAGAAAAGAGCATTTAGTTGATTAAAACAAGACTGCACAATGGTGGCGAGCTGAAGAGTTGGAGTCATAGCAATAAGCATCATGCCAAGGTATGTCATATAGAGAAGAGTGCAGAAAATGGTGTAAAAGAACCACATGAATTTTGCGGCAGTCCATTCGAAGCCAATGGCTGGGTATGCAATGATCATAAAAATAACTGCTTGGAACAGAACATACGGTATCTCTATTGCAACCTACGATTTAAACAAATGTAAGTATATATGAGGAATCAAATTCCAAATTTGGAGAAGAAAAATATCTGGAGTTTGAATGTCATTATGTATAATTTTAGGCCAATTCTGTTATGGATCAGATGAAATATGGGCCGTTCATTTTTTATAATCGGATGGTCATGATATGTCTTTAAGATATAATTAAAGATGAAGAACAACTCCTTTTATTTTAAAAACTAAAATTCATGGAATTGGAGATTTCCTAGAATTGAAATTTTAATTCTTAATTCTCCATTTTCCAATGTATTTCATATTTATGCTTTACGGGTTTGCTGTTTACAAATGTATTTGAATGTCCCTTCCAAATGCTTTTTCGATCATTTATTATATTACAATTGGCCTTATAGCACCCTGCTCAAAAATAATTATATAAATGTAATTTGTAAGGCTAATTAAGGTTGTTGATCATTTTGCTATTGAATTAAGAATTGAGAGTCACCTGTGCAAAGGAGTAAGCCCAAGGAGAGTACATTCCTGCAAAGTCCTCTCTGTAGAAAACAGTACGTTCGATAGATATGAACGACATCACCGATGAAGAGTTGAAAAATCCTGAGAACAATGTTGTTGAGCACATGCAACCCAATATATTGAACAAATCTTGTTGGTTCTTTCTGAAAAAATGAAACAATAAAATTATTTGGGGCTAGGACGGAAAATAATTTTCAATAAAAAAAAACACATTACTCCCTGCAAATACCACCTATATTATTAATCAAACTCATTGGATAAATCCATTTATGTTTTTGACAAAAGTAGCAAGGTCTATTAGTTCGAAATACAAAAAAAGCAGAACAAAGTTTTGAAAGTATGTAAGCGGATGTCTCACTCAATAAAATAGCTCAAAAAAGTGAGCACTCTTAGCGGTACCACATTTGCTCGTAATATGATTATAATTAGTATAATAATGGTAGGTACATTGGGTTGATAGGGAACTCTTAAATTTAAGGAGTTGATAGTTTTTAGGCCTGAATGAGAGAAAAAAAAGTGTCTGACCTAGACAGAGATGCAATAAGAAAATAATCTATTGTAGGATAGTTTGGGATATGTTATAGTTGTAGAAGACTAAAAATAAAATGATATTGACAGATTAGACTTACATGTTGTCTCCATGTTTCCAAAATAATATGCCAAACATGACAGATGACACGAACATGTATACTGTACGAACCAGATTGTACTGAGGGCTTCTCCAATATGACAATGATTGCTTCCATAGACAAGCCTTGAATTGCACCCAGATGTTTTGCGGGTAACGGGTCTCAAATCTTAGGTCACTTGAATCTGATGGAGGCATGCTTAGCTGTTTGACTACCATAATATTGTCCCTTCAACATATAGAAACAATTTATGGATGTCATGAATATTGCATGATAATTGCATGATAATTTTCGAGCGTTACACTTATGCCAGATGATCATAATAAGATTGTAGTTGAAAGAAATATTAATATTTTTAACAACAAAGATTATTTCAGCTATACTAGTATGTCATTGTCAATGTTGAGCAAAACTTCAGTTTAACAAAGTTGTTAGAACTCACTTATGTAGATTTGATTCTTTGTAAATATGGGCAAAATTTATGCCAAGTTCTGCCTCAACTAATGGGCTGCTGACCTCCATCATCCATGTTGCTGGATTATAGTTATCTCTGATTTTTGGTACTCCAGAAATAGCCTGAAACATTTTTGTGACTTTGAGAACCCAATATATGATAATGTACTTTCCTATCATAATAGTCATTGAAAAACTCGCCTCAAAGTATTCTGCGACTTTAGAGGAGTGTCGGCCTAGAGGCCCAGAGTAGATCAATTTTCCACCCCTTTTCATCAAAATTAGCTGAAATTCAAGGAACCAAACAAATATAGTCACTGGATTGACAAAAAAATGATATCGCTTTTCTATTTCCTTGGTAAATGTGTACCTCGTCAAAGCTTTCAAAAATATCAATGCTTGGTTGGTGAATTGTACAGACCACAGTTCGACCAGTTTGAGCAACATTTTTAACAGTGCGCATGACGATTGCTGCTGCACGAGCATCAAGACCAGACGTGGGCTCATCCATAAATATCACTGATGGATTAGACACCAACTCCACAGCTATCGTTAGCCTCTTCCTTTGTTCAGTTGACAGACCGTTCAATCCTGGCAAACCTACCAGCGCATCCCTTATGGGATCAAGCTCCATTGTTTTAATTACCTCGTCTACAAAATCCTAGATGTACCATACAGTGAAACCATATTGTGTTTAGAATTAGTGCCATATTTCATTAGTTGCAAAAATTTTGGTAGAACACACTTACATCTCTAGATTTAATACTGATTTCCTCAGGTAGTCGTAACCACGCTGAATAAGCAATAGATTCTTCTACTGTGATTTGTGGTGAGTGGATGTCTGTTTGTTCGCAATAACCTGATATTCTTGCAAAAGTATGTTGCATTTTTGGATATCCATTAATTCTTATATTTCCTTCAACATAACCTCTCGTTTTTCTCCCGGAAAGAACATCCAATAAAGTTGTTTTGCCTGCTCCGGTAACTCCCATTATTGCTGAAAGAGTACCTGGTTGAAAAGCCCCCGTTATATTGTGTAAAAGTCGGAGCTTGTTTCCTGCATAGCCTTGTTCTCTCATTTCCTGCATAGTTTGAATACCCATTAGTTTGTGCTATCTTTTTCTTTTTTTGTCAAGTATCTTTACATACATTTTCTTATAACCAAATGATATTGTGAGGAGTATAAAAAGAAAACCATCTTCCTTGCAATGAAAATATTGAGGCTAGCCCTATCTAAATTTGTTAGCCAAATTGGAGGAACATTATTTTCCATCCAATTGATGTCAAACACACTTTCTAATATGTGCATAACTACAGAAGTACCTATGCAAATAAAAAATTTTGATTCAAAGGCAACTTACTTTAGGAATTTCCACGTAGTAGCTTAAATCTTGAAATGTTATATATACGGGTATAAAAGGCAACACCATCTTCCCTGTAACAAAAATGTCGCAGTTCCCTGTGAGTTTTTAGCCAAATTGGTTCTCACAAATTAATATACTAGAATAAGTAAGAGCCAATGCAACTGTTGTCTATGTAAAGTCAGCAAAAAATTCAAGTGTTCCAAGTCATACAATTCATATATAGTAGTATTAGTATGATTCATTTATGTAAAGTCAACAAAAAATCAAGGGTTGAAAGTGATACAAATTATAATAATACGAGTCATTTTGACCGAATAAACGTACATCATCTTATGTCATGAAGGATTTTTGCAATGGAAATCATATGACATTTATGATTCTATGAAGAATAAATGAAAAGCTACTGTCAAGGTTATTACAAGAGTGTTTGTACCCATAAAAGCAGATGAAGGAACTTCTATAAACAGCTACTTAATTGGAAAAGTTTGAGTTCTACAATTTTCAGGATATAATACTTGGGTATTAAGGAGTATTCAATATGGGTATGTTAGTTATAATAATAATAATAATTAATTTGTTATGTTCCTTTAACTAGCTTGAAAATATGAGAAATTATTCTGATCCCCTTACTTATCCCTCTGTATTTATCTCCTTATCTATCACCCTTCCTCCACCCAGCTCTGCCCCGCCCCGCCCCGGCCGCCTACCTCTAACCCCACCTCCGCTCTGATCATACATTCGAAAGAATTTGTATATTGGTGTTGAAGTAGTTGATATTGAAAATTGAGAGTTTCATACCAGATTGAATATGTTCTTCAGAGCTTGTCGTTGATGAATCAGCTGCTCCATGGCCTTGAATTTGAGTGAGTTTTTTAGAAGATGTCATTGCCCTTGAAGCTCCATATGCTGGGACAAATGGCCAATGTGTAATTAAAAAGTTTTACAGAAAATATTAAAATAGCTATATAGCTGAATAAATTGTAAACCCGGGGATCGTGGTGGCTAGGTAAATGATGGGCTTGCTATTTGCCCTACTATATTTATTACAATTAAATACAATTTGTTCTATTGAATTAACAGGTGCTTCTGCCCTGATTATACATCTGAAAGAGGATGCTGATATTTTGAATTCAAAGAACTAATACAATATCAATGAGTATTACATACGTTTTTTGAAGCTCAGAGCAAGAGTGAAACCAAAGTTAAACAAGATAATGAAGCCAATAAGGGATGCAGCTCCGATCCAATAATAATATTCAGCATAGTTCAGTCCTCGACTTATCAGCACTTGTGTCCCAATTGTTACATTTAAAGGTTGAATCTGGAATAGAATTACATTTATACAAAAAAAAAAGAATTATTTGAAAAGAAATTTAAGAGGCAATTGCATCCAAAGAGATATCCCTTTCTTTCTTTTTTTTTTAAAAAAAAAAAGAGTTACTTTAAGATTTGTTATGGCATTACCTTTTGCCATCTAGGTGCCTTAAACTCATTTACAGCTAGACCAATTTCACCATATGTCAAAGGTGACATCCAAAATCCCCATTTCAGCCATCGCGGTATTGCAGCTGCAAAATGATTCACATATTAAAAAATTACCAAACCAATGAGTTCTTTGACATGTCTTTAAATTGTGTTTTCATTACTTCATATATGGGTTTCATCAACCTATCCAAATCAAATCACATATTAATGAAAACTCCTGGGTACTAGAACTGCTAATTACTGGCAGCACAAGCTTGTGAAAATTGCAAATATATTCCAGTAACTGATTATTTGTGTAAATCAAAGTGCAAGTTGCTAAGAGTATTACACACAACTTGCAATTAAAACAGAATCTCTTGCTTACAGGGTGCCACAATAAATCCTCCAAAAAGAAAGGAAAATAGCATAGCAAGAGTGCCGCCCAGGGCAGAATCAACTGTTGTTTGAAAGTAGGAAGCAACACAGCGAAACATAGACAGAGACATCATATTTACAAAAAATAGAAGCACGAGCTGACGGAAGTACCTGAAGTAAATCGTAAAAATAAAATGTATTGGCAATTGAACCACAAAATTGGGCAACGAATATTATCTAATATGACTTCCAAAATTGAAAACAAATATCCTCCATTAAGTTTTTCTCAAATTCTAGTATGGTTAGAAAAAAAAAAAAATTGTTGGTACTGATTACATAGAAGAAGGTCTACCGAAGAGGATTCCTTTCAAAATTCCACTGAAATAAGTTGAGAAAACAGACAGAAAACATGTTGAAGTGCATTTACCGTCCTGCCTGAGGAGTATATCCAATAAGAAAATAGGAAATGGTTGTCCAAACAATTGACTCTAATAAAGAGATCGGTATTTTAAGGAGAAGAGCAGATATAGAGTATGCCCATGCTGGGTAGAAGAGATTGTCCCTCTGTTTGTAGAAAATTGGAAGCCTGGTCACTGTAATCGGCACTTCAGGTAAACCGTGTACGAGTTGCAAAAACAGTGCAAAGAAGAGAGAAGCCATATAGTAATTTGAATGAAGCGTATCAACCCCCATTCTTGTACGTAATAGAATTGTACCAGTGATCAGTGCATTGATACCTAGCTGTGAATTAGATAAATTATCATTATCAGTGCTTCTTTTAAGAATGTCGATATATGACAGCTTTATATTTGGCCAATGCTGCATAGATGATCATTTGTGCTTATGCAAAACTAAATTGTTATTTGGCCAATCTAAAATAAAACAATATAGCATGTATAAATGGACAATATGAATCAATTTCTACTCTTTTTTATCTTTTATATAAATGTACTGATTCCATAATCAATTTTAACCATCATAATTCAGTCTAATTATGATAACTTTCATTACTAATGGGCAAATTTTACTCTTATGCTTAGCATAACCAGCAACGACTTGAAGAATTACTCCAAGCTTACATAAATGGGCAATATGAATCAATTTGAACTTTCTTTTATCTTGTATATTAATTCACCGATTTCCTAACCAATTTTATCCATTCGCAATTCGGTCTGGTTATGATAACTTTCATTTTCATTTTAAAGCATACATAAAATTTGGAAATGAAATTCATTACCTGGGTTAATTTAAGTACATATATAAAGGAGTTCCTTCGCATGAGACGCCACTCTCTATCCAAGCATGCCTTAAACAGTTCCCATGGGGGCCGAGAGTAGGTGCTAAATGTAAGAGCATGTTTATGACATTGCATTTTATCAAATGGCTTTTTGAGTTCATCTGATAAACCCTGTCCATCCTTGTGCAACCTAAAGCTTTCGACCAGATTATCCACGGTGATATAGCTATAAGGCTCATTTGGACGGCACCAGTACTGTTTTTGATCTTTCTTCGATAACACCTGATCATTTCATTTTGTTCAATAAAAAGAATATTATGCTCAAACACCAGGTGTTGTGCAATAATGTGCGAAAAATCAATTGCAATTTTAGGAAAAGAACTGGTATATATGGGGTTTACTGTTAAGGAGTTTAATTTCTAAACTAATTTGTACCTCCTGTAGGAAATCTGCAGTTCCTTTCCTTTCTGGGCATTTAAACCCACAATCCTCAAAAAAACTCAAAATTCTGTTTGTAGGTCCATGATACACGATATTGCCCTCCGACATCAATATAATATCGTCAAACAGATGATAAGTTTCTGGTGCAGGTTGAAGAAGCGAAACAACCACTGTAGACTCGGCTATGTGGGCTAACTGTTGAAGGCAACAGACTACTTGGTACGTTGTGGAGCTGTCTAATCCAGTTGATATTTCATCCATAAACAGAGCTTTTGAGGGCCCAATTAACATCTCTCCTGGTACATAAGAAATTTTGGATGAAAAAACACAAAATTGACTTTTTCCTTTTTTTCCTATATATATATATATATATATGAGTAAAAGAATATATAAAAAGTAAAAACAAATTATTTCAGCACCTAACTAACTAAGAAACAACTGAAACACCACCTCAGAGTATATATAAAAACGAAATTATTCTATCCAATCCAGTGGATGTGCATTGTAGCAAAGTCATCATATTTCATTTTTCTTGTGTTCGTAAAGTAAAACTTTAAGTTCTTCAAAAAATAAAATTTAAAATGAGAATAACTGCTAAATTACCAACACTAAGTCGTCTCTTTTCACCTCCAGAGATGCCCCTTCTCATGGCATCACCAACAATCATATCAGCGCGCATGTCCAGCCCCATTATCTAATTAAAAATCAGTTCAGCTCTCAGATTTGATATCAATAAATACATAAATTATTTTGTGTATGCCACTGATTAAAATTTTGCTACTTTTTTCAGTTTCTCTGTTAACACGCACTAACCTTCAAAATATAGTCTGTCTGTAAGCTTCTTTTTAAACCCTCCAAAGATATGGCCTGTAAGAAAAAAGAATACATCTCTAAATGAATAACTAAACAGCAACTTTTGATGATATTTCTCCAAGTTTTTTTCTTGATTAATTGTAGTGTAACTAACAAAAAGAAAAGTGTTTCTCCTACCTTCATGTAAGCATCTACATCAAGGTCCGGAGTAATTCCCCGATCTTTCTCCTTTCTTAATACTTCTTTCATAATATCTGTTGTTTGATACACATAAAAGCCAATGTGTACGATAACTACAACATATCTACAGTTATGTCCCCCAAAGGCAAAGCAATAGACTCACGAGTAAAAGAACTAGAAAGGTCAAGCATCAATATATATGCTATAGAAGATAAGCACTGACAATTAATTACCTGCTCGGCAACCTACTCCTTGAAACCTTGCAGAGAAGTCCAAGACCTCTCTAACAGTCATTTCGGGAATGTGGAGGTCATGCTGGCTGATGTACGCGGAAGTCTTCTCAGGTACAAACTCATCTAATCTGTATCCGTTGTAGCTAATCTCCCCATTCACCTTAAGGAATACAAAATTAATTTAAGGTCCGTTTGATCAATAAGAAAATGTAGGAATTTAAAAAATTGCCGGAAACATGTTTCAATAATTTCAGTATTCAGGTTCTTTGTTTCCATTGCGGATGTTTGATGTAGAAAAAATTTGAATTCTAGAATTATTTTTCCTATGTTTGATTAGCTGCAAATGAGGAGAGATAGAATGGAAGAGAAATTTTTTGGAGTGGTGGAGAAACAATGAAGAAAAATTTTATTTTTTGAGGAAAACTGAGTAGAAAACAAAGTGAAGGAAAAAGGGAAGGACAACTTACAAACTAAAATCTATCCTGAAAAATTTTGTCATCAAACAAAAACGTATCCTAAATAATTTGTTATTAGTCGTCCTTTTCCATTATTTTTCAGGATATCAGACGGACCCTCAAAGTTAAACCGTTAGATTGAGAGAGAACCTTTGTCGTTCTCTTTCCAAGAAACAAACAGCAAACCATCCTAAATCGGTCCAAGAAAGGCTCTCGAAAACCATAGATCGAGTGACGAATATCAACTTCATCGATCGGCCGTGACCGCGGCACTTTTCGAGGAGATCGACAGCCTCCTCCGCTGCACCGATCGTCTGTCTCTCCGCAGTTGCTTCACTTGCGCCGACGAGAGCACGACGTCACAGCTAAGCTCACTTTCGGAAGACATGACGAGAAGTGAGCAGACAAGAAACGGAGTTCACTTACTATCAAGATCTTAAGATCTTAGATCGGATGTTGGGTCGTTGAGCTCAATATAGATGAGAAAGGATTGGGCCAGCCCAATATAGATGAGAAAGTATTGGGCCAGCCCAATATGGATTGAGAAATATTTGGGCTGTTCACCTTATATTGCATGAAAGGAGTTGGGCCATCCGCCCAAAATTGAATGAGAAAGAATTGGGCCGTTCAGCCCACTACTGAATGAGAAGGAGTTGGGCTGTCCGCCCAATATGGATTGAGAAATATTTGGGCTGTTTACCCTAATATTGAATGAAAGGAGTTGGGACGTTCAGACCAATTATTAATAAGAATGACTTGGGCCGTTCAGCCCACTAATGAATGAGAAGGGATGGGCCGTTCAGCCCAATATTGAATTAGGAGTTGGGCCGATCAGCCCTGCCATGCAAATGTTTTTCCAGGCGAAAGCTTAGGAAACTTTTTGCTTGAATTGACGTCAGGCTTTCAAAATGCTACAACTAACGTAACAATCAAAACTTTTTGGAGGACAATTAACACGCTCAGCAAAGAGCGTAAAGTTGATAGTCAGTTAAGAAAAAAAAAAATATAAACTCGGTAAAATTTATAATGTATGGTCATATTTCTGTACACAAAAAAAATTATGATGTACGAGGATATATACCTTGAGAGATTTGTCCAGATTTCCAGAAAGGGCTCGCAAGAATGTTGATTTGCCACACCCGGGAGGTCCAAGCAAAAGGGTCATCCTGTATTAATTAATTCCGGTTAATTATCAGCTAAAACTAATTACAGTACCTTTTCTTTTATTTTATGATTAATTAGTAAGAAATTATCTTGCCTGCCTGGCTTGATTACTCCACTGATGTCTTTCAAAATGCATACCGTTGCTTTTCGACGATTTAATCCAAGCAACCTTCCAACACCCTACAACCATGAAGTTTCATAAGGATTTTTTTGTTTTAATTCTTAAATATTGAAAACAAACTATATGCCTTGACTGAAATGAGATGCTATTAATTAATAAGAGATATCATTTTGATCAGAACAAACAATGCTTACTGAAATCATGCTTGTGAAAGAGTTCCACAATGTTGGTATCGGCTTCCCATGCACCACTTCATACTCCGCTTCAACGCTTAGATTCTTATACCTCACCTCTATCGTTGGTTGCTTGACATGTACTCTGTTAATAGCAATGTGTTGAGGTATCACATTTTATAAGAGGAATGCCATAATTATTTGTTGATTATTAATTTGACGAAGGCCGTTAAATGATCAAGTGTGCAATTGACACCAGAATTCAATGCTAAGTTATTATACTAACTGAGCCCGTAAATGCAGGATTTCAAAAATAGTTACTTTAATCATTTAATTTCAGCTTAATTAGTGTTTGAAAAATCATGTGCAACATAGAAAATGAAAGAGGAAGACTCACAACTTATATTGTAGTTGTGGTGCTTGGAGTTGATAAGAAGGAAAATGACACACAAGTTGAGCACAGTACCGGTCAATTCTTTGCTTCTGCTTCTGGAGGAGCCTCGAGTTATCATGTTCGATGTTCCCGATCAGGCTTTCAATGAGCATCCGCCTCTCATCCGCCCCCAGCTGCCCGATATCCACCACCTGCAACTCCTCTTCATGATCGCCCTCTTTCTGTCTCATGCGATTGTTTGTCGGCACCCTCCTGATGGTGGCCCATTTCAGTTCTTCCTCGGCCTCCCTCTCCCTCTTTTCTAGTACTTCTCGATCCACTAGAGAAGACAGCCTTCTGTTGCTATCAGTATTAACACCTTCCTCTATGAGTTCCCCTGAATGATCACTTTCTTCCTTATCCCCCCTCATCACTTAAAATCTCTCGTAAACTTTTAGTTGAGAACTTGATGTTACTCTTAGAAAATGTTTCCTCCCTATTGTTGTACTCTTCCTCTTATAGACTTTGTGCATGTATCGCTAGTCAATTTTTTTTTTTTTTATAATTTTCGTAATTTTCTTCTTCAGCCCACATTTGTTGCACAGAGTTTAAACGTTTTGAGTTCTCAAGCTTCACTGTACGTGCATGATGATAAATTGCATAATTTAAATATATATATATATGTAATATGTTGTTGCATGATATGTACTTTTTAAAGGAGGGTGCATACTGCATGTGCCGGATACTTACACCCTTCTTTAAAAACTTTAACCATCAGATCTGATTTATTTTGAAAGATTTCAATGGAGCTGTGCTTAAAGTACGTACCCCAATCAACAAAACACCAGTTATATATTATATGGACAATGATATCATGCCACAACTTTGCCCCCACAACCCTGCGATGAGGTGACATATGGGTGGGAAGGGTCATTTTTGTAAAATTTTGTGGGGCGGAGGTACATTTTTGTAAAAAAATTTTATGGTAGGGTAATTTTGTTAATTTTCTTAGAAATTAAGGATATTTCTGTAAAATTTTCTGAAAAGAGGGATATTTTTGTAATTTTTCTAATCGCATTGGAGTGTTTTGGGGGCATTGGGTGTGGCAAGTAATATTTATCCATATTATATAGCAGGCATATATAGAGAGCAGCGACTCCCAAATTGCAAATAGTCTAAAGAGGCTGGTATATATGAGCATAAAAAGGTCAAGAATTTGATGTGGCAATTAATTTTAATTTTTTATCACATAATACGGGATAATTGAATGTGTTTAGGACTCTTTTGAAGTAGATATGAGCACAAAAGATCAAGAAAATTAGCATCTTGAAACTACGATTTGAATAATTTTGATAATTGTGAATAACTTTTGAGCTCATAATTTCTACAATCTATATATATATATATATATAATCCCTCTAACAAGAAATTAAACCATTTCCCTTGTGTTTTACAAATCCACTAAGAAAAGTGAAGACTGACTACTATATGAGAATCAAGCAGAATTGTGAGGTAGATCGAGGTCGAATTCAAAATCTCATTTTATTGATGTGAAGAGGCATTTGTTCAAAAAATTGTAAAAGAAATTTTTTTCTTTTTGACTAATTGAATTCATTAATTATCACCCCCTTTCCTTTCTCTGTGGAAGGAAAAAATAGTACATTACATCCTAAATTGCATAGGACTGAAGTCTCAACAACTACTAATCAAACTAGGTCTTATGAAATAAATAACAACAAAGTACTTAACTACATGTTAACATAAAATGAAAGCACCTAATGAATTTATGCAATTAAAGCTAAGAAGAGATGCTTTCTTGAGCTTCAGTCTTGCCTATTGTTCATCTAATGTGACTGTACCAAGTTATAGATCATGTGGAGTAGGAACATGTATAATGTGACTAAACCAAGTTACATTGGCTCTCGCTTTCTTTTATCAATACTGATCTCTACTTTTATTTGCATATTGAAGTTAATTGAGTAGTGCATATATTTCTTATCTCACCACCTCCCAAATTGAATTGCTGAATTGCTTAATTAGTTTGTGATGTCAATTAGGTACAATAAGAATAATCGTGCATTAGTAAAAATTGCGATTGATAAATTCTACAAAATTGTTGTTCGAATTGAATAAATAAAAAAACTTTCAGGTTTTAATTTTTTGTGAAGTATAAAATATAATTTTGTAATAACCAACATATGATCTGTTGGTTATACATGGAACTTTATATACATTTTGTGTGTTCAAAACTCTGTTATATATCATGTCTTCCACAAAATATATAATCCCAAAATTTGGCATTTCAGTAAAATATAACTTGACAACATATTCGTAATGATTTTCCTCTACATATATAATATTTAAAAATAGAAAAATTAAGGACATCACACAGTAACAATGAGTTATTGTATTCACAGAATGCAGGGGCAGTAACTTTTGTGCGATTATTAGGACCGAAATATTTAAAAAAGTATTTCACACATACAATCTTGGGCGCGTCATATATTATAATATAAGTATTAGTCAATGAAGCATCTTAATTGACTCAGATAATGAAGAACACATGCATGCATGCATGCATATTCGATGAGGGCAGACTTTCTGCTCATGTTCGATGGGATCGGAGATGCCATCTATATCAGAAGAATTTAATTATACTCTCCGTACTGAATACAATTTTTTAGCGGCATTATATTTTTTTTCTGTTAAATTAGTATTATTACAAGGCTAATTATGCTATGGATCGGATGAAAATATAGGTCATGCATTTTTCATAATTGGATAGTCACAATATATCTTTTAGATACAATTAACGAGACATATCTGAAGAGAACCGTTCGATTCAAAATGAAATGTTGCTTAACCAAGAACAAGCCTTTGGTCTAGTGGCTAAAGACAACGCTCTCCGTGTGGGAGTTGCGGGTTCGAAACCCGGATGGGGGTCTTTTATAGTCATTTAATTTTGAGTGGCTTGACCCTCATCTTTATCTCAAAAAAAAAAAAATGTTGCTTAACTGATCCATAACAAAACCACTCTTGTAATATTATATATTGGAATATTTTTTTTTTTCAAGAAAGTATATTTGATGCAAATAGATCATTCCATTTAGGCCACTTATCTTGATATCTCAAATGAGAAGGAGAACATACTTCTAAAAATAAATAAAAAATTGAGGAGATATAAAAAATTTATTGAGCCATATAAATCCAAATTTAAAAGTGATTTAATATGTTTTTGAAATTACAAAAATTGGTTTTATGTCACCCCAAAGTTGAGAAATTAGTAAAATGCCACCACAAAATTGAGACTTAGTAAAATGCAACCCCAAACTCAAACTATTGTGGAAAATGCCACCATATGCCATATTAATATACAAGTATAAAATTATTAATATTTATTTTAAGAATCATAACAAATATGGACTAAAATACCCCTTCCCGTTTTGACTAAAATACTGTAGCAAATTATTATCGAAAGGCACTGTACATACTTATCATCAAATTAGAAAGGAAAAGTAAAATAAGCTCGCAATGTAAAGAAACAATTCAAAATTTTTTTCTTCTCGTCCCATATTACTGGTGGTTAGCAGCTGCACAGCTTAACTTATTTCAAGGAGCTGCAGATAGTGTTGTTTCCTCTTAAACTTTGGAAACAAGTTTAATTAACATTATAACAAAAAATGACCTTTCATTTTTCACAACATATTATCTTCCCGCCGGTCTGTCTATGGACATGTCCTTTTCTTATATTTTTTTTTTGGTAAAGCAACATTCATTAGAGCGAAAAGCATCAAAGAAGGAAAATGGTATTTTAGTCCATTTTAGTTATAATTTTTAATGGAAAATTAATAATTTTATACTTATACATTGATATGGCATATGGTGGCATTTTCCACAATAATTTACGTTTGGGGTGGCATTTTGCTAAGTCTTAACTTTAGAGTGACATTTTACTACTCTCCCAACTTTGAGGTGACACAAAACCAATTTCCCTTGACTTAAGTTCACGGCCGTATCTAAACTCTGCACGTACGATTATATCTGAGCAGCTCAGTTGGTATTTTCGTCTAACACACTAGGTCCCAGCATCTCAGAAAGTGCATAGTATTGTTTCTTCCACAATTTCACTCGAGAGCTAATGTGAGAAATAGCTCTTACTTGACAATTAGGAATCTTCTCATGCATCTATCTCTCTAACTGTTGTAGAAAGCCACTCCGGAATGTACCATTGTCAGCTCGCCAATTTCCGGATTCCACAAGTTGAAGCAAGCACTCTATCAACTTGATCATCTTCTTGCTTGTCCCACTTGTGCTTAGAATTGTTACTCTAGCTTGTCCATCCATTTCTATACAAAATAATATAATTTAGACTTAAGATTAGTAAACTTATACTTCAGATAGAAGAAAAAGAACACTTCTTTTGTGAAGGAAGCAATTCAGAGCAAGATAAAGAAAAATATAATCAGAGAAGTGAAATGATATAGATGACTAAGGGCAAAATTATTCAAATACAAGGTTGTCATAGAGATAAATATAAAACCTAAAGAATACTTCAAGATATAATTAAATTGATCATTGTCTCATTGTTCAAATATCAACTTAATGATTGTAATTAACTCCAACAAGTTATGGTATTATTTCTTCAACCAGCTGCTCAGTTGGCAGCTGCCGCGAGCAATACTGACTACCAAATAATAACATGATGACATTGTTGGGGGAAGAAGTAGGGCTTGAATATCAGAAGCGAATTTACGGAGCGCATATCCTCTACGGTACCCTAAATTTTGAGTTAGTTGCCCATTAAATCTGGATCCTTCATCTCATTAAAACGGTCAGGGGCAAACTGACCGGGGCCTCTTTAGAAATCATGGGCTCTTATAATATCACTGTGCGGGTAAACCCAAAATTTGGGTTACCGCAGGTGATCTGAATTCGAATTTACGAGCCTTTTTATTCAAGCACTGGGGAAGGCTATTTAAACCTTGCAGGCCCAAGAGATGTTCATTGGGCTACCATGCATCTTGAGACATGAAATAGCCTCAAATATTTTGGGCTCAACACAGCCGTTGTAACACTTTATGACCCATCCACGAATTGTTTCGCGGTCGATCTCTGATCGCTAGGTCTCTTTTCTATTCTCTGTTTTTTAACTAGAGTGTGTGATCGGGCGGGTGGGTCGGGTTCGGGTTTAGGTTAAGCGGGTCAAGTCAGTTTGATCTTTTAGAAGATCTCGGGTTAGGTCAATTTTGATATCGACATTTTTAGATCGTATATTGATTTAAGTTTGATTGCAAGATGTTTGATCTCAGGTCGGGTTAGGTTCGAGCCGGATCGGATTAGGTCGAGTTAGTTTAACTTTCTGAAAAATATGGATCGAGTCGGATTTAGGTTAGATCAGGTTTCCTAGGTCGGATCGGATTCTGCCACCTCTACTTTTTACATTCACTCTCGTGTCACTCTCTCATTTATGTTTCTCCCCATTCATTCATTCATTCATGCGATCATCATCCATCATCAATACACGAGCTGCCTATTTATACATGCCTATATAATTCGGGTGTACACTTTTCTTAGATTATACGCTACATAATCTACCAATTACTGGATACAATTAGAGTCTAGGAATTTCCATAATTTTTCATTTCCAACTGTGAAGTCGGTTTAGGGGCTGTTTGATGTTTAAGAATTTGAGGGATTTAAAAGTTGGGAAATGCTTGAGCGATACGCGTATCGATACCGTCATCGATACCATCATCGATACACGTCGCGCTCTCTCTTCTCTTCATATTTTTCTCCTCCCGATCTAAGTTTTCAGACTATATATACTACTATCCATACAAAAACTGTTATTATGCATGTATATAACTCAATTATGCACAATGATTCATTGATTTATTATTTTTTTAAAAAAATATTGTTTTTTTTTTTATGTAGCAGGCGAAATGCCTACTATAATTTTCATTAAATCAAATAAAAAAGAGTTGGCATAGATTAGAAAGAAAAGAGAAGATAAGAAAGAAAGAAAAGAGAAGATGATACATAGAGAGTCCGTCGGCCATCTAACCCATTGTAGCCCCATCGTCACCATTCGAACTGCAACCGTCGTCGTGTAATGGCCTTGAGAGGAGAAAGAAAGGATAGGAATAAGGAGGAAGCAAAGGTAATAGGTAGAGATATGATTATAAGAGGACCATGACAGGGGTGGCAAGAGGCAGCAACCACGAATAAAACCCAGGATTTTCCTTGTCAAATAGGGAAGAGGGGGGTTGGAGGAGCGACATAGGCTGTTATGTTGTGTCGAGATGATTCGATGAGGTTGAGTTGTTTTTCGATGTGGTAATGCCAAGATGTTCTCGATCATGGTGTGTTCAGAACAATGAAGCCGTTGTAGCACCAATAAAGGATGAAGTGGGCCCAGGTAGAAGAGAAGGGGAGTGGAGCTTGGGACACCCATATTCGCAAGTGAGGGCGACTGCCTTGTTTCAAAGCCGGGAGGGGGTGGCATCAGAGAAGGTGGTCTCGGTATCAGCAGGCGGCAATTGTTGGTTGGAACTTAGGTTTTTAATTTGTCATTTCAGCTTTTGCCATGTTGTGGTAGCTGAACCTCAAATAACAGGAGAGATCAGCACCTGCTTACATGGGTGCACGAAGAGGAGATGAGACGAGACAGATCTAGGTTTTGGCTCGGATTTGGGTGGTGGGGCTGAGGAGAGGAGACAGTGGAGTCGAAGAAGACAATAGCGAAAGGTAAAAGGAGTAGAGAGGAAAGGGGAAAGAGAATAGTGTGTGGAGAGAAGATGGTAGAGTTACCGATCAAATCGGATGCAAGTCGCTCAAACGAGCGCTCTTCCTCTGTCTCTTGGTGGTCGGAAGGCCTATATTTGTTCTTCGAGAAAAGGACTGCGGCTGTCGAAGATGGAGCAGACCGCGTCTAGGGGAGATGGAGCATGTCGCGACTGTCAGAGGTGGGAGCAGGCTGCCCGCCTTGGCTGTCGGAGGTGGGAGCAGGTCGCCCGCCACGGCTGTCGGAGGTGGGAGCAGGCCGCCCGTCGCGCCAGTCGGAGCAGGTCGCGCCAGTCGGAGGCGGAGCAGGTCGCGACTGTCAGAGCTGGGAGCAGGCCGTGGGCCAAAGTCGTCATTGCTGGAGCGGAGCTTGACTCTAACAGCGGAGTCGAGAAACCCAATTTGTAGAGGAGATGAGACAGAGACAAAGATGAAGCAAGGGGAGAAAGGAGAGAGAGGAGGAGGGGAGGGGAGGTGCAGTAGGGAGGGCGGAGGCTCGGAAGAAGCGACAAGGGAGGCTGGTGGCGGACCTCCTCCGTCTAGGCTTTTTGCGTCCTCTTGCTCTCCCCTCTAAAAAAAATATTGTTATACATGTATATACCGATTATTTTACTATGCATATTATCTAGAGGAGGGATCGGATGACCACTGCCTAAAAATAACCCATCTTACACTAAATCTGATCCGCTCATCAAGAAACTAATCAACGAGTCATATTAAATGCCTCCTTTCTTCTTCACCTCTCAACAAACCTTTTGTACTTTCTTTTCCCAAGCTCCCAACCCCCAGAGAAGTGAATGAAGAGAGTGCTGGAGTGTTCCTCGCGTCGTCCTTTTCTTCTATTCAAGTGTCGGCCTCCACTTTGATTGAACCAAATCACGATTGACTCGCACATCTCCTCCCATCTATCTTGCGCACCTGAAAAATAACTTGCTGCTAGGATTTTTTTTCCCCCAATAATGTTGCTGGGAACTAAGATCTTTTGTTGAGTTCTTTGATTAAAGTGAAATTGAGATTTTTACTAAGGAAGCACTTAGAAAAAAAAGCTCTAAGTCAAAATTTTTGGAGCTGCTTCGAGCCCCCTTTTTGTAGCATTAAATTTGAATTGGTTTTACAGAAAAACAAAAAAGTGAATTACAGTTTCTGGTATTGGCACTGTACCAGCAAATTTTGGTACTTGTGTGCATAAATAAGAGACAAATGACATTTTCCAGTAACTGGGAAGGAAATTGTGTTGGTTTTCTTTTGGGCTACGGGTGAGAAAGATGTCGCATCGCTACGAGAGAGCAATTAAATCTGGGTGTTCTTGTTTGTCTAGGTTTCATATGTAGCCGAGCTGAAAGCGATGAGGCTCTCAGATGCGGAAAGGCAGAGGAAGGGAGATGCTCGAATCGACATGTGATCGAATCAAAGAGGCGGTTGATGCAAGGAGCAGTAAGCTCAGCAGTTAGCACTATTGATGAGAGGTGAAGTACGGAGGTGAGCTGAGAGCCAGTCTGAGACGGTGAGAGGTGAAGAAGAAAGGAGGCATTTAATATGACTCGTTGATTAGTTTCTTGATGAGTGGATCAGATTTAGTGTAAGATGGGTTATTTTTAGGCGGTGGCCATCTGATCCCTCCTCTATTATCTATTATTTATGCATATTAGACATTGTATTATGCATGCTTGTTCTGTTATGCATACTAATATACATATGTTCATAAAAATATATTCAACTATATACTATGCAGGCTAAGTTTTCAATTATGCAAGTTAAATTAAGTTATATATATGCATATTGTTTATATTGTTTAAATTTTAGTATGCAATGTATTGGTTGTAAAATGTATGTTAACAAATATGTTTTTGCGTAAATAAATTTCTTACTGTGCATAGTCATGCATAACAAGTCGATTGGTATGCATCATTACTCAATTAACATGCATAATAAGTCAATTAGTATGCATAATTAATTAAATAGTGCTCATAACAATTCTAATAACATATAATATACAAAATAAATCAATCTAATAGATAATATGCATAATTAATTAAGTGTTGTGCATAATATATAATATGTAAAATAAATCCATCTAACAAATAGTATACATAATAAGTAAAATAGTATGCATAATTATTCAAGTATTATGCATAATTATACAAATTATATGCATAATTATATATAAAATTTAAGTATATAACTTGCATTCATTATATGTATAATTGAATTTAATTTGCATAATTATACAAACTACGTGCATAATTAATGACAAAAAATTTCATGTGGGCATTTGATTCCAAAATTTAGTTCATTAAAAAAAAAAAAAAAGATTGACTAAAACTCGTTCAAACTTTGAACAAATTAGAATTCATTTCATTTTTAGGAAATTTTTTTACTAGTGTTGGGGAAAAAATTAATTAGGTGAGGAGCACCCGCGCATGCATGGAATTGG
The DNA here is from genome assembly GCA_030179965.1 of Cyperus esculentus. Lineage (NCBI taxonomy): Eukaryota > Viridiplantae > Streptophyta > Magnoliopsida > Poales > Cyperaceae > Cyperus > Cyperus esculentus. The sequence continues at coordinate 4,863,291 of JASGLE010000009.1, read as the reverse complement.
GAGAGAGCAACTCGGATTCATTTGGGGTATCGACGACGGGATCAACGACGGGATCCGTATATCAGCTCTCTTAAAAGTTTTTCAGAAACAGTCTTTCTTTCATCCATTTTTCTCGAATTTATGTTTCTTGCCATGTTTGTTTGATTTATCGGAAATGAAATGGGAGGAAAAAGATGGTATTTTGTAAATGTTCTTCTACCTATAAATAGTTTGGTGTAGCGAATTACAAAAAAACATAATAATGACCCGCTATATGCATCAAAGCAGTGTGTTGTTCATAGAATATAAGTACCATGTCTTTATTTTCCTTGCACTGCTATAATAATGTGTGGACCCCACCAAAAGAATTTTGTTTTCTACTAAAAAAATGTGCGGAAACCAGAATAACGAAAATATAGCGGACAAGATTTCAAATTCTAGAAAAATATGCATATCAAACACCAGAGAAACTAATATGACGGAAAAATTGAGCCTTTCCGTCACGTTCTAGCAGATCAAACAACCCCTTAGTAATTTCCTGAGTAATCCAGCTTCTTGGAGACGAGTCATATACAATGTTATCAGAACCGGACCGGAAATCAACTCGGAAAAGCTTTGGGTCACTGGTTTATTGGTTCGACCGTCGGGTCAACTGGTTCAACCCCTGAGTTTTTTATGTACGTATATGTACAATACATATAGTCATATAATATAATATGATAAGTAAATATTTTCTAAAAAAAATTTCAAAAACAAATATATTATAAATAATCATATTTTTATATAGCATTACAAAGCGGACATACTAACTCGAATTAAAATATATAATATACTATGTGAGTATGGGACCCACTCTCTCTTTATTGGGTATATTAAACGAAGCAACAGTCAAAAGCTGCATATAGCCGGATTTTCAACCAAACCCGGGACCGCGGTTTTGAGAAAAAAACCGGACAAAAAACCGTTTATCACTGGTTTACTTGCATGTACGGTCTTTTAGCTGAACCAAACCGTAAAGGGTCCGGTTCTGATTTTTTACGGTCGAACCGGCCGGTCCGATCCGGTTTTAATAACAGTGGTCATATATGGTAATACTTCTTTTCCTCTTAATTATATTTTTCCCATTTTGTACCAAATTATTATTATTATTATTATTATTTTTTTAGCATTCAAGGCCCGTAGGCAGCTAATTTCATTCACCTAAAAGGTTACATCTACGATAAAATAAAATAAAATTGTTTCTCAATCTAAATCCAAAAACACAAAAAATCAACCAAAACCTTCTACAATAATTTTAGAATTAATTTTGTCCCGATTAACTAACATAGAGAGACAAATTTTGGAGAAGTACATGATCCATTTTTGAAGTTACCGTCTTGGTTGTGATAAATTCATCGTCTTTGGAATGATTGAAAAACTTGCTAAGCACTCCATAAATCTTCATTTCTTGAAACATCATTTTCCGTTTGTTGAAGCATGGGCTAAATCTATTCTCGAGTGATTTATGACATAACTCTTTCAAATGAAGAACAACGAAAGATCCTTCTTAGAACAAAACGGGCGACGAAAATACGGACAAAGAAACGGACAAAGCATTGACAAACTAACAAAACTTGAAGAAAATCAATAAAGAAGAAGTAAAATAGAAGAGATGTTGTGGGGGAGAGGCACACCGAGGGATTTACTATTGAAACGGCTAGGGTTTCAAGAAGTACCAAATTATTTACGGAGGTGCTAATTTTAACTCCAAATGGTGCCTTCAAAAAAAAATATATATATAGAAATAAATAAATTAAAAAGTTGACTAAGAGATGATGAAATGGGGGACAAGGCTATATATGTCGACTGCTATCGCTGGGATCGAGGTCCGCAAAGATCCTATCATCGACTTTTAACCAGTGAGTGATCAATCTCCCCTGATTGCGATTTCTTGTTTGTACCAGTATATATAAATTGATTTTATGTCAACGGTACTGATATTCTTGTTATTACATATTATATTGCCTTTTTATAGTTTGTATTAGTATCTGATTACGACTTACAATTTATTTTTTTTTTCATCATTTTTCTTTACATGGTCAATTAGAAACTCATTTTTTTCTGGAAGGATACAGGTGACAAGGCGACAGTGGTGAGTGCTGGATGGCAGAAAATGAGTTATTTCTCAGACCCGGGCAATACTTGCTGGTTCCTTTAGCAATACGTACGTAGAGTTCTAAAAACAAAATGAAATCAACTATATTAACAAAGCCTCTTTACCTGTTGTTTTATGAAGCATTGTCTCTATATAACATGCATTCATATTTCGATCTGATTAATTACATTACCAGAATTCATGTTTAATTCTCAAATTAAATGGAGTCATAGGTACGTAGCGTCCACCCCTTTTACTTATCCACTGGTCCACCGTATTTTCAATTAACAAATATCATTTTTCAATGAACATTTATATCCTTCCGATTAACATATATCATTCTCCAGTAAACAGATATACTATAATTTCCAGTAAACATTTATACAACTGTGACAAGCACGTAAGTACACGTGGTGTGTCAGAATGTGAGAGAGCAGTAAATTGGTGACTTATTTTATAGTTGGACTCTAAGTGTTTTCCAATTAAATACCCACACAATACGCAAATGCAAGTATATCATACCAGCAATTAGCAAGTCCTCGTAAACACGAGCAAGTACGTCTTCTTCTGAAAATAAGAGAACGCTTTAATCATAATTCTCTCCATCAATCAGAACTTCAAAACTCACGTGTACATGTAAATGTAGACACGAGCACGTCTCTGTCAATCTGTGCGGTGGAGTCAGTGGCAATCTCAGCTAACATCGAGTACAACTCTTTTGGTATTTTCCTCCAAGTCCATTGTTATGTTTCAATATTTGCACGTACATATATAGTTAGAGCTGTCAACGGAAGATTGTTTTCTATTATTTCGTTAATACGAAAAAGTTTTTGTTTTGTTAAAAAAAAGGAACGGTTAACGAAACGAACCATTCCATTTTGACATAATAATATTACTGTTAAACAATTATTTTCATTCTTTCGTAAAACAAACAAAACAATTTTTTATTTCGTTAAACAATATGATTTTTTGTTTCGTTAAATGAAACGACTTAATTTTGTTGCGTTTTTAATATTAGACTGCCCTACACGTACTGTACAGTACTCGACCTCTGATAGCACGTATGTATGAACTTGATCTCCTTGTACGTACAGGAATCGTTACCATGATACACAGAGTCGACTAAAAGTGACATGGCGAAAAATTAAAGACAAAAGCAACTCAAAACAATAACTAAAAATAAACGGTAAAAAAAATAAGTATAAAAACTAAATGATGAGCTATCGGGAGATTGCCGACATTAATACAACAGTGATCTCCATGCAGTGATCTCCATTTGGACGATCTCTGTCCAAAGTTCTGACTAAACAATTCGATTCAATTTATATGTTTATCAACGGTGATAGTGTGTGACCTCATTACTCTAAATTAATATAACCAGATACAATGCATCTGTTTGTTGTTCCTATTTTTAACGCCTATGTGACCAAATCACGGTTGATAAATCACCAACAATTATATCGTACAGCTCCCTCAATCCTTTAAACCATCTAAATGGCTTTGGACAAAATTCGATTTCATTCTTAATAACTGAATGTTCCAACTTTCGCTGGTTCTTTGATGGTCTATAAAAGACTGGCATTGAGATTTCACTCACCAAGGTTAATCTTTGTTAATTCACGGCCAAACTTGTTCGAATCCAAGCTTTCATTTTCCAATGTACATTAAATGGTATACAATGGGAGGGAAACAAACATTCTTCTTACCTTTCCGTGCAGTCTTTGCTGTTCTTCTTCCTTACATTATCGTAGCTTATGAGACTAAGATCCTTGATAAGCCTGGAACCCTAAATGAGCTGAAGCTGCCTATAGTGCTGGGCCCTGAGAGCATTGCCTTCGACCCGATGGGGCACGGTCCATACACCGGAGTCTCTAATGGAAGAATTCTGAAGTGGCAAGGAAGAAGGCTTGGCTGGAGTGTATTTGCCTACAATTCGATGTATCGGTAAATCCTTTTGAGCCAAGTAATTAACACAATCACTATTTTTTCTAGTGTAATTTGTAACTGAAAAAGAATATGGCTAGCTAGCTAGATCTGATAGAGTGACATGCATTTCTTAGACAGAAAATTAAGTATTATATATATATGTTGCTTTCATTGACCCTCCATGTGTAATTTTTGTTAGCTATAAAACACCTGATGTCCTTTGGTGGAATATATTACATTTCTTGTAAAGCAGAGGATCGAATTACTAATTTACAACATTAATGACAAATTAAATAGTTTGAGTAATATGAAAGTTCCAATACATATTTAGTTTGCACGAGTACATACATATATGCACGTGCTTAATCTATACTCCATAAATTAAGAGGGATAGATTTTTAAGCACCTAAACTATACCTCATCATCACTATTATTAACCATTGATTTTGTTTGAAACTCTTTATCTACTTTGATTCACTGACTTGTATTTTTTTTTCTCCTCATTAAATAAGATGAATGTGACATGTCTAAAACAAATTTTAACCCTTAAAATGATCCAACGTTTATGTATGTTCTTATTTATAAATTGTTGTATTATTATTATTATTATTATTATTATTATTATTATTATTTACTTACATAAAACATTTACAATTTTTTTAAAATTTTTATTTAATATAAATATTTAAAATTTTATAAATTTTTTAGTTATTTATTTGATACCACTTTTAGGGGCGAAGCCCAGGTTACAGCTCTAGTTTTTATAATCAACCATCAATCCCTCTGATCGAGCTAGTACGAAGACAGCCCATTTCTATTTGAAAATTTTGCCTTTTAATTATGTTTTATCATATAAACATCATATATAATTATATACCAGTGACAAAGACTGCATGGAGAACACTGATGAGATGATGGAGAGCAAGTGTGGTAGACCTTTGGGTCTACAATTCCACAATGCAACTGGAGATCTCTACATTGCTGACGCTTCGCATGGCTTACTATCAGTAGGACCTAAAGGTGGCCTGGTGAAAGCTCTAGCATCCAAGGCAAGAGGAATTCCATTCCATTTTCTCAATGGGTTAGATGTGGATCAAAAAACAGGGGAGGTTTACTTCACGGACAGCAGCACCAACTTTCCTAGAAGGTAAAATTTAAACATACTTCAATAATTGTCTGTTTGAATTTCTTTCAAGTTTTTACTGATAATATGTACGTGTTTGCCTGTTTGGTGGATATACAAAGTCCACTAATTTCCAGCTAGCATTCAATATCCTGATTCCAATATGTCGATGTGTTTAATTATCAGCGTGCATATATGACGACATGTTCATGAAAATTGAAAAATCTCCTTCAAACCTATACTATTATAAAAAGTACGTAAAAATTGGACTCATCCATTTGGTCACGGTTTTCATCAAATGGAGAAAAATTTTCCCTCTCAGTACTCGAATAGCCACTGCTTTAAATTACACACTCTCATGGATTGAACCGATAAAGCTTCAGCTTATGCTTATGTGAAAGTCTGTGCATATACAAACGAGCACGAATTTATTATTCAGATATTGAAAAAACAATTCATCATTATATCGTCAGCTTGAATAAAAATTGAAATTCCCCACCGCGATGTGCGGGTACGCTTCTAGTTTTGTTAATGAACAATAACCAGTAATAGTTAGGACATAAGAGAATCCGTGTTGATCCATGTGATGGAATCGTCGGACAGTACATTTTAATGATAAATAATGAATATTAATGATCAATATATAACTCACTTTGGCTATTGTCCTTTATTTCATATATATACGAAGCCTCTTTACATTAACGATAATAATAGAGGAGGGATCCATTGAAAAATCATTAAGAATTTTCAAAATTATAAAAAAACTATAATGGAAATATAGCTTAACTTATAAATTAGTTATATTTCCGATTATATTCAATTTAAGCATCGTTTGATGGCTCTTGAAATATCTGTTAAATTACAACCACTAAAAAATACACAAAATTTTAATAAGACATCAAATGATTTTCAAATTGTTTGAAATTTGAATGACGATCAATCTACAAGTTAAGTAATGCATCCATAATTTTTTTTTCATTTATAAGATTTTTAATTAATTTTTACAATTTTTTGAAATGTCACATTGTCAAATTTCCAAAATATTCATTGTCACCGATCCCTCCCCATAATAATATAGATGAAAGTTCAATTTTAGTCCTTGAACTGTTGAATTTGGTTCAAAATTGGTCTTTCAACTATTTTTAGTTCATACTATTCTCTGAACTTGTATTAGGTTCAAATTAATCTTTAACTATTTTTTGTTCAAATTGATTCCTAAATTATTTAGTTTGGTTTGTATTGTCTCTTCCAATGACTTTCATTTATACTAATGGGTACCAAACTTAGTTTCTAAACTATATAGTTTGCATCAAGAAAAGTAAAGTGGGGACAAATGTGAATCAAACTATATAATTTAGGGATCCATTTGAACAAAAAAAATAGTTTATGGACCAATTTGAAGCAAATACAATAGTTCAGGGATCAATTTGAACCAAACTTGATAGTCTAGGACCAATTTGAACAAAAAAATAATTTAAAAACTCATTTGAACTAACTATAATTATTTAGGGACCAAAATCAAACTTTTGTCTATAATATATATACTGTATATAGTATACGGTCCAGATATACGAATACCAAAATAGATACCAAAACAGATACCAAGTTATAATGTAAAATATATCTAAATTGAAACATTAACAAATTATGTGGAAGTAAGATGAGTTGAAAAGGCAACCAAAAAATATATAATTTGTGTTTCATTTTAATCTCATTAAGTTTCAGATTAATTTTACAGATGTTTCATTTTAATTGCAGCATGTTTCAGATTGATGTTAGATTAAATTTATACGGTAACCATTTTGGTATCGATTGTGGTATCTTCTTAACATTTTCCTATAGTATATATACTGTATGATATTCTATCATCTTGACGTGAATTTTTATTACGGGCCTGATAACTGCACCCCTTACAAAACCTCCTTCACTGCACCCTACTACTACCTCTGTCCCATTTTAGATGGATTTTTTGTAGTTCAAATGAACTACAAAAAATCCATCTATTTTGGGACAGAGGTAGTATAATTTTACATTTCCATATGATGGGCGGAGATGTGGGTGTTGGTGGTGTTGTAGTGGTATTAATGGTGTAAGGATAGAAGAAAGAGGAATAAAGAAAGAATGACTAGGGACAGAATGCTCCACGTTGTCAATATATATGTATATGTATATAGAGAGACTGGCTACAATAATATGCATATCACGGTTTTACCGTGCTATGCTGTCCGTATCTTAGTTTGCGGTGTCTAAATAGTCGATCCGAACCGCTCAACTTAATCTTTATATCAAAATATACTAGAAAACCAAATTTTATAATTTCTAGAATTTTTTTGCTATTTTTAATGATGGAGAGAAAATGGCTAGATCCAAGGATTCTGGTTCATACAAAATAACGATTTTCTCCACATCACTAAAAATAGCAAACAAATTCTAAAAATTGTAAAATTTGGTTTCCTAGTATATTTTGATATAGGGATCACATTGAGCGGTTCAGATCAACTATTTGGACACCAGAAATAGAGGTACGGACAACATAGCACGGTAAAACCGTGATATGCATATTACCGTAGCCTAATTCTATATATATATATAATTTATTGAGTCACAATAAAATATTTAGAAGTAATTTGATATAATTTTAACTTTTAAATCTAAGTTTACGAAATGCTCCGTGAGCATAAACTCATGGTATCTTACTTTTGTTTGAAAAATGTTATGAACATATAAAAGTATACAAATTTATTGTTATTATTATCTTCAGAAAAAAGTTAGGTTTCTACTTTTTACAATATTATTATACTTTGCAGGGAACATTTTATGGTGGTCCTTACAAACGATACAACGGGGCGGCTGATGAGGTACAACCCACGATCGAAAAGGATCACCCTACTAAAGGGCCATCTCAGATACCCTAATGGAGTAGCAATGAGCCATGACAGCAGTCACCTCCTTGTTGCCTTCACCACCCTGTGCCAGATCCATAAATATTGGATCAAGGGACCTAAAGCCGGAAAATTGGAGCTCTTTGTTGATCTGCCTGGCTACCCGGACAACATAACGAGGGATCCGAGAGGAGGGTACTGGGTTGCCATGACCCAACTTAAAATCGACAATCCAGCCGGTAATGCCGCGGAGCACCCCGTGGCATTTAGGTTGGATCAGCATGGAAAGATTTTACAAGCCTTGAGTGGCGGTCTCACCACTTCAATTAGTGAGGTCTATGAGAGAAATGATAATCTCTGGATCAGCTCTGTGATCAATCCTTATCTCGGGGTGACAAAGCTTTAGGTTAATATTAATAATTCTTTTTTATGAAAATTAGGATTAGGTTGAATATGTTAAATTTTATAACTAGTAAAGAGCTCACGCCTTGCTTTGGGTTGAAATTGTTATTTCTTACAATAAATTTTTAAGATAATATGTAATGGGATTTAAATTGAGAAAATTGATATGAGCCTTAAGTTTTAATGGATTAAGACATTAAAGTACGTTAACGGTGACGATCAATCTAAGTAAATAAGTAATGGCTGAGATTTATTTCTTAAGGAAGATAAAACTTAATTTCATATCAAAAAATCTAATCTCCTTTTATTAGGAGTAGGATATATATATATCATCTGCTCAACCAAAATATTGCTATAGCCAGTAGTCACTTTACAGTTTACAAACATTTATGACATGCATTTTGCGTAAAACTTTGAATAAAGATTCATTTAGTTCTAACATATTGAAAGTTTTTGTTGGAACTAGAACTAGAGCTCAAAGATACCACATGTTACAAAAAAACTATACGGTGGAAAGAAACTACAACTGTGTATACATCATTACCGCTCCACACCTCTCAAACACAATTACAAAGGCTCGTTATATAGTCTAACATATACAAAATTATCTACCTAAATTAGACTTTTGACTTCTTAAATTAACCAGCAACTCTATTTTAGATACTATTACAAATAAGTAATGCTAATTCTAGATCTCAACTATTATATTTGTATGGGTATTTCTGAACTTTCTGAACCATGGGTAAATTCAGCATTATGATATTTTTAGACTTTCAATTATCTTCAACACTTTTAACATATGTAGAGGGCATCAAGGATGCAGGTGACAAGGCGACAGTATTGGTCTATGCTGCCCAGATACGCCGACACACCGACGTATCCCGTATCGGACATGTATCCGATACGGATTCATGTGCAATTCGCACCGGATATTCCAGCTGGCGTATCAGAGTATCTGACTAACTTTGACTGGCAGATACGGTCAAGAATACCTCCACGATACGCCTCTGACACGCTCCGATACGGCTTCTGGTATGTTTGGAGTCCGTGCCTGCACATTTTTGGAACAAATCGGCAAGCATCACGCGTCGTCGCACAGGTTCCGCCACAGATAATCTTGTAAAATTTCTTTTTTTCTTTTTTTTTTAATACGTCAACCCGACCCGACCCGTCTAATTGTACTTTTTTTCATTTTTTTAATATTTACCATTAATAATATATCAATGGACATCTCATTGCAACTCAAGATGCAAAATTTTCCATTATCTTGCATTTAAATATTTATATTAATTGAGATTATGCAAACACAATTAATTTAATATATGATGAGACATAGATTTGTCAGTTTTGATGTGCAGTGTATAGTTTCCATTGTGTGTATACAGATTTTATAGTTTAATTTCAAATTTTGAGACTTATTCATTATTAAAAGTGTCAAAAAAATAAAAAAAAATTGTCAAAATATCGTCTAAAATAGTTTCTAATGTTTATGTTGATTATAAATATGATTAAAAATTTCATTTGATTGAGTTATTTATATGATGAAGTGTGGTAACTCTAAATTAAGAGACTTTTTTTTTTTAATTTCAGTAAAAGTAGATACTGTAGTTTATATTCGTTCATTTTTTTTTGTTTTTTTTTTTTGACATTTCAATTTATTTTTCATTATATTATATAAATGGAACTATTTTCTAATTATATTCAAATCACAAACTTTTAATTTCGCCAAAAAAATTCAGAAAACTTCACTTGTGATTACGATATAAAATGTGAAAACGAAAGAAGCACAACGAATCGATGGAATTTATTAGTATCTTCATATTATTAATGAGGAGGGATCAAATAACCATGTTTTTTGTGACCGATCGGTGACCGTGAAATTAAATCTTATATAACTATATTTTAAATTCTTAAATAACGAAACTAATTGATAGAATATATTGTATATATCATATTTTATATGTATATAAAAAATTATATCATTTTGATTTTATTTATATGTGCATCAAGCACTAACAAAAATCAACGATTCAAGTTTTACGATTTTTTCTCCTCTCTTGATGACTATCAAAACAATATTAAAACTTTATTATTTTTTATGTATATATTATTGATATGATATAGAATATATTAAAACTTTATCATTTTTATCAAAATTGCAATTGATTTGTTGCACATTATTGCACAACACCTGGTGTTTGAGCATAATATATGTTCTTTTTATTCCAACAAAATGAAATGATCAGGTGTTATCGAAGAAAGATCAAAAACAATACTGTTGCCGTCCAAATGAGGCTTATAGCTATATCGCAGTGGATAATCTGGTCGAAAGCTTTAGGTTGCATAAGGATGGACAGGGTTTATTAGATGAACTAAAAAAACCATTTGATAAAACGCAATGTCACAAACATGCTCTTACATTTAGCACCTACTCTCGGCCACCATGGGAATTGTTTAAGGCATGCTTGGATAGAGAGCGGCTTCTAATGCGAAGAAACTCCTTTATACATATACTTACAATTAACCCAGGTAATCAATTTCATTTTTAAATTTTATGTATGCTTGGGCCTCGGAGTAATTTTCTTGTAGTCATTGCAGGTTACGCTAAGCACAAGTTCAGTAACATTATTTGCCCATTAATAATGAAAGTTATCAAAACCAGACTTGTTGCGAATGGATAAAATTGTTTCTGAAATCGGTAAATTAATATACAAGATGAAAGAAAGTTCAAATTGATTCATATTGCCCATTAATAATGGAAGCCATCTTAATTAGACTGAATTACGATAGATAAAATTGGTTATGAAATCGGTACATTTATATACAAGATAAAAAAGAGTATAAAATATAAATTGATTCATATTGCCCATTTATGTATGCTATATTGTTTTATTTTAGATTGGCCAAATAACGATTAATTTCTGCATAAGCACAAATGATCATCTGTCAAGAACAAAGGTTTAAATAGCGGATAACAGACTCGTTGCGGTGGGGGTATATTTGACAGCGGATATCGGATATCGGCGCTATAGCGGGCGCTACCGGTTCCTGTTATGTGGGATATTTTAACTATTTTATTGGTTTATGAGTTAACATATTTAATAAAAATGATGAATAATTAGAATAATGTATAAATTTTTCTAACTAAATTGTTTGAAAATTATACAATTATTGTATCACTCTTGAAACAAAAGCTTTCTTATTCAGTTATATTGACGTAGTTCGACATGTTGGTCATTCTTTTATTGCACAAATATTATTTGTTTCTATCAAAAGGATTTCAAATTGAATCATTAAGTATTTACTTTTCCTAAATATTAAAAAATTAATGTTCTATAACATTAACGATAGAAAATTTTGCTTATATTGGTGTTGCCTTCACTATATTAGTGGACTATTGAAATTATCAAAAATAAAGTATCTATCTATCATTTTTCAAGAAGGAAATTATAATCTAAAAATTATAATATAAAAATTGTAAGCAAAAAAAAAAATATTTATTGATTATATAACATTTTTATGGATTTCAAGTATGTTAGTTTCATTTTTACTGATCAATCATACTATTTTTCTTATGTGGATTCTAATTCTATATAACATTGATTTTTTTTTATAAATCTAATTAATTATGTGTTAAACGATTGTAAAACATAAATAACAACTGTAAAATGTTAGTATCATAAAATAATTGAAAATTCAAACGATTCTAACCACTATTTTATATGTAACTATATAAAGTATTAAATAGCAGGAAAAACCGATAGTATCATAGTGTTTTGCTTCCAAAACGCTATATCGACCGCTATAGCGGCCGCTATGACCGCTATAGTGGCCGCTATAGCGGTCAATATGACCGCTATTTAAACCTTTGGTCAAGAGTGATAATCTATGCAACATTGGCCAAATATAAAGCTGTCATATATCAACATTCTTAAGAGAAGCACTGATAATGATAATCTATCTAATACGCAGCTAGGTATCACTGCACTGATCGCTGGTACGATACTATTACGTACAAGAATGGGGGTTGATACGCTTCATTCAAATTACTATATGGGTTCTCTCTTCTTTGCACTGTTTTTGCAAATCGTATACGGTTTACCTGAAGTGCCGATTACAGTGACCTGGCTTCCAATTTTCTACAAACAGAGGGACCTTCTCTTCTACCCAGCATGGGCGTACTCTATATCTGCTCTTCTTCTTAAAATACCGATCTCTTTTTTAGAGTCAATTGTTTGGACAACCATTACCTATTTTCTTATTGGATATATATACACCTCAGGCAGGACGGTAAATGCACTTCAATATGTTTTCTGTCTGTTTTCACAACTTATTTCAGTGGAATTTTGAAAGGAACCATCTTCAGTAGACCTTCTTCCATGTAATTAGTACCAACAAAATTTTTTTTTTTTCTAACCATCTAGAATTTGAGAAAAGCGTAAATAATGGAGGATATCTGTTTTCAATTTAGGAAGTCATATTAGATAATATCCGTTGCCCAATTTTGTGGTTCAATTGCCAATAACATTTTATTCTTACGAATTACTTCAGGTACTTCCATCAGCTCGTGCTTCTATTTTTAGTAAATATGATGTCTCTGTCTATGTTTCGCTGTGTTGCTTCCTACTTTCAAACAGCAGTTGATTCTGCCCTGGGCGGCACTCTTACTATGATATTTTGCTTTCTTTTTGGAGGATTTATTGTCGCACCCCGTAAGCAACAAATTCTGTTTTATTGCAAGTTGTGTGTAATATACTCTTAGCACCTTGCACTTTGATTTACACAAATAATCATTTACTGGAATATATCTGCAATTCTGACAAGCTTGTGCTGCCAGTAATTAGCAGTTCTAGTACCCAGGAGTTTTCATTAATATGTGATTTGGATAGGTTGATAATAACCCATATAGGTAGTAATGAAAAACTCAATTTAAAGACTTGTCAAAGAACTCACTGGTTTGGTAATTTGTTAATATGTGAATCATTTTGCAGCGGCAATACCTCAATGGCTCAAATGGGGATTTCGGATTTCACCTTTGACATATGGTGAAATTGGTCTAGCTGTAAATGAGTTTATGGCACCTAGATGGCAAAAGGTAATGCCATAACAAATCTTAAAGTAACTCTTTTTTTTTTTTTAAAAAAAAAAAGAAAGAAAGGGAAATCTCTTTGGATGCAATTGTCTCTTAAATTTCTTTTCAAATAATTCTTTTTTTTTCTATAAATGTAATTCTTTTCCAGATTCAACCGTCCAATGTAACAATTGGGACGCAAGTGCTGATAAGTCGAGGACTGAACTATGCTGAATATTATTATTGGATCGGAGCTGCATCCCTTATTGGCTTCATTATCTTGTTTAATTTTGGTTTCACTCTTGCTCTGACCTTCAAGAAGTGTATGTAAAATAATACTCATTGATATCATATTATTCCTGAAATATTAGAAGTGCAGTGTCAGTATCTTCTTTCAACTGTATAATCAGGGCTGAAACACTTGTTAATTCATTTAATAAATTGTGCTAACTTCTAATAAATATATTAGGAGAAATAGCAAGCCCATCATTTAACCAGCAATTATGATCTCCCTGTGGATAATTTATTCAGCTATATTAATATTTTTTGTGAATCTTTTTATTTACACATCGCCCGTTTGTCCCAGCATATGGAGCTTCAAGGGCAATGATATCTTCCAAAAAACTCACTCAAATTCAAGGCCATGAAGCAGTTGATTCATCAATGACAAGCTCTGAAGAACATATTCAATCTGGTAGGAAACTCTCAATTTTCAATATCAACTACTTCAATGCCAATATACAAGTTCTTTCGAATGTATAATCAGAGTGGAGGTGGGGGTAGAGGTAGGCGGCCGGGGCGGGCTGGGTGGAGGAAGGGTGAAGGTGGTGGGAAAGGATGAGAGTGAAAGAAAAGAGAAGAAGAGGGAATGGAGAAAGAAAGATGGAGAGGGAAAGAGAAACATCTTGCGTCCACTGAAAAACTGTCCATACATCTATGGTGGATGGAATGTAACAGATACATCCTGGATTGTAACTTACTGATACTATGGATAGTTTTTCTGTGGACATTAGGTATTACTTGAGAGGGAAAGGAAGAGGGTGATGAGAAATTTAATGGGGTATAGATAAGGAGATAGATAAAGAGGGATAAGTAAGGGGGATTAGAATAATTTATCATATTTTCAAGCTAGTTAAAGGAACATATTCATATTGAATACTCCTTAATACCCAAGTATTATATCCTGAAAATTGTAGAACTCAAACTTTTCCAATTAAGTAGCTGTTTTGTTTATAGAAGTTCCTTCATCTCAATTATAAAGAAATGTGTGCACCATCGACCCCTGCTTATATGGGTACAAACACTCTTCTAATAACCTTGACAGTAGCTTTTCATTTGTTCTTCACAAATGTCACATGATTTTCATTGCAAAAATCCTTCAAGACATAATATGACGTTTATCCGGTTAAAATCACTCGTATTATAATAATTTGTATCACTTTCAACCCTTGACTTCTTGTTGACTTTACATAAATGAATCATACCAATACTATATATGAATTGTATGACTTCAACACTTGAATTTTCTACTGATTTTACATAAACAACCATTGTTTTGGCTCTAACTTATTCTGGTATATTTGTGAGAACCAATTTGGCTACAAACTCAGAGGAAACTGCGACATTTTTGTTACAGGGAAGATGGTATTGCCTTTTATACCCGTAAATATAACATTTCAAGATTTAAGCTACTACGTGGAAGTTCCTAAAGTAAGTTGCCTTTGAATCAAAAATATTTTATTTGCATAGGTACTTCTGTAGTTATGCACATATTAGAAAGTGTGTTTGACATCAATTGGATGGAAAATAATGTTCCTCCAATTTGGCTAACAAATTTAGATGGGGCTAGCCTCAATATTTTCATTGCAGGGAAGATGGTTTCCTTTTTATACTCCTCACAATATCATTTGGTTATAAGAAAATCTATTTAAGGATACTTAAAGATAGAACAAACTAATGGGTATTCAAACTATGTAGGAAATGAGAGAACAAGGCTATGCGGGAAACAAGCTCCAACTTTTACACAATATAACGGGGGCTTTTCAACCAGGTACTCTTTCAGCAATAATGGGAGTTACAGGAGCAGGCAAAACAACATTATTGGATGTTCTTTCAGGGAGAAAAACGAGAGGTCATATTGAAGGAAATATAAGAATTAATGGATATCCAAAAATGCAACATACTTTTGCAAGAATATCATGTTATTGCGAACAGATAGACATCCACTCACCACAAATCACAGTAGAAGAATCTATTGCTTATTCAGCTTGGTTACAACTACCAGAGGAAATCAGTACTAAATTTAGAGATGTAAGTGTGTTCTAGCTACCAAAATTTTTGCAAATAATGAAATATGGCACTAATTCTAAATACAATATGGCTACACTGTATGGTACATCTAGGATTTTGTAGACGAGGTAATTAGAACAATGGAGCTTGATCCCATAAGGGATGCGTTGGTAGGTTTGCCAGCATTGAACGGTCTGTCAACTGAACAAAGGAAGAGGCTGATGATAGCTGTGGAGTTAGTGTCTAATCCATCAGTGATATTCATGGGTGAGCCCACCTCTAGATTAGATGCTCGTGCAGCAGCAATCGTCATGCACACTGTTAGAAATGTCGCTCAAACTGGTCGAACTGTGGTCTGTACAATTCACCAACCAAGCATTGATATTTCTGAAAGCTTTGACGAGGTACACCTTTACCAAGGAAATAGAAAAAAACAATATCATATTTTTGTCAGTCCAGTGACTATTTTCGTTATTTTCATTCGTTGCCTTGAATTTCAGCTAATTTTGATGAGAAGGGGAGGAGAATTGATCTACTCTGGGCCTCTCGGCCGACACTCCTCGAAAGTTGTAGAATACTTTGAGGCAAGTTTTTCGGTGACTATTATTATAGGAAAGTACATTATCATGTATTGTGTTCTCAAAGTCACAAAAATGTTTCAGGCTATTTCTGGAGTACCAAAAATCAGAGATAACTATAATCCAGCAACATGGATGATGGAGGTCAGCAGCCCATCAGTTGAGGCACAAATTGGCATAAATTTTGCCGATATCTACAAAGAATCAAATCTATATAAGTTAGTTCTGACAACTTTGTTAAACCGAAGTTTTGCTCAAGATTGACAATGAAACTGACCTTGTCAATATACATCTTCATTGCCAATGACAAACTAGTATAGGTGAAAAAATCTTTGTTGGTAAAAATATTGATATTTCTTTCCACTACAATCTTATTATGATCATCTGGCATAAGTGTAATGCTCGAAAATTATCATGCAATATTAATTCATGACATCCATATTCAAAATTGTTTCTATGTGTTGAAGGGACAATATTATGGTAGTCGAACAACTAAGCATGCCTCCATCAGATTCAAGTGACCTAAGATTCGAGACCCGTTACCCGCAAAACATCTAGGTGCAATTCAAGGCTTGTCTATGGAAGCAATCGTTGTCATATTGGAGAAGCCCTCAGTACAATCTGGTTCGGACAGTATACATGTTCGTGTCAACTGTCATGTTTGGCCTATTATTATGGAAACATGGAGGCAACATGTAAGTTTAATCTGTCAATACCATTTTATTTTTAGTCTTTTACAATTATAACATCACCGATATGTTATTTTCTTATTGCATCTCTGTCTAGGTCAGACACAAATTTTTTTCTCTCATTTTTTATATGATAATTTTTTTTTTGTTTACAAATTTAAGAGTCTTTATCAATTGTCACTTGGCCCTTAACATGTCTTTATCATTCAGGCCTAAAAGTTATCAACTCCTTAAATTTAAGAGTTCTCTATCAACCCAATGGAGTCTGTATCTGCTGTTATTCTTAGGGATAACAGGATCCTGTTATCCCAATCTGGACCGTCAGATCAAAATGAACGGTTCAAATTAATACCGAAGTACAATTTTTGAAGGGAGGAAAGATTTTTCTAAATGAATCTGATCCATTTATTTTGATCCAACGGTCACAGTTAGGATAATAGGGTCCTGTTATCCAAAATTAGGATAACAGGTGAATCGATTCCCAAACCAATGTACCTACCATTATTATACTAATTATGATCGTATTACGAACAAATGTGGTGCCGCTAAGAGTGCTCACTTTTTTGAGCTATTTTATTGAGTGAGACATCCGCCTACATACTTTAAAAACTTTGTTGTGCTTTTTTCATATTTCGAACTAATAAGTGTTGCTACTTTTATCAAAAACATAAATGGATTTATCCAATGTGTTCCATTAATAATATAGGTGGTATTTGCAGAGAGTAATGTGTTTTTTTTTATTTAAAATTATTTTCCCTCATGGGCCCAAAATATTTTAATGGATACCCTCGTGTTCTTTTGTTTTTTTTTCATTTTTTTCAGAAAGAACCAACAAGATTTGTTCAATATATTGGGTTGCATGTGCTCTGCAACATTGTTCTCGGGATTTTTCAACTCTTCATCAGTGATGTCGTTCATATTTATCGAACGTACTGTTTTCTACAGAGAGGACTTTGCAGGAATGTACTCTCCTTGGGCTTACTCCTTCGCACAGGTGACTCTCAATTTTTAATTCAATAGCAATATTATATATCAACAACCTTGGTTAGCCTTTTAATTACATTTATATAATTAATTTCGAGTTGGGTGCTATAACACCAATTGTAATCAAATAAATGATCAAAAAAGGATCTGGAAGGGATATTGAAATACTGATACATTTGTAAACAGCAAACCTGTAAGGCGTTAATATTTATGAAATACATTTAAAATTTCAATACTAGGAAATATCCAATTCCATGAATTTTAGTTTTTAAAATAAAAAGGGTTGTTCTTCTATGGATCAGCGAAGCAACCTTTCAGTTAAAATCGAGCAGTTCTTATGAAACCTTCATCTTTAATTGTATCTTAAAGACATATCGTGACCATCCGATTATAAAAAATGAACGACCGATATTTCATCTGATCCATAACAACATTAGCCTAAAATTATATATATTGACATTCAAATTCCAGATATTTTTCCTCTCCGAATTTGGAATTTAATTCCTCATACTTACATTTGTTTAAATTGTAGGTTGCAATAGAGATACCCTATGTTATGTTCCAAGCACTTATTTTTATGATCATTGCATACCCAGCCATTGGATTCGAATGGACAGCCGCAAAATTCATGTGGTTCTTTTACACCATTTTTTGCACTCTTCTCTATATGACATACCTCGGCATGATGCTTATTGCTATGACTCCAACTCTTCAGCTCGCCACCATTGTGCAGTCTTTTTTTAATCAACTGAATGCTCTTTTCTCAGGCCTCTTTTGTTCCTCGCCCGGTAGGTAGCTGTACCTCTATGTGTGCATATGTTTTCCATTTTTGCAAATTTGCAACTCACTGCACTATGTGCTAGCTAGAAGTTGAAAGTTGGTTGAATGTATTGCAGCAAATTCCAACATGGTGGATTTGGATGTCCAACATATGTCCCTTGCCATGGACACTGAACACACTCTTCACGTCACAGTATGGGGACGTGCATACACAAATTTCTGTTTTTGGATAGAAGAAATCCATTTCTCAGTTTCTAGAAGATTATTTTGGTTTTCACCGTGACCGTCTATGGCTTGTCACTGTAAGCCTTGCGCTGTATCCCATTGTTTTTGCCACTCTATTTGCTTTCTTCATAGGGCGAATCAATTACCAAAAACGATAGGTATATTGGAACGGAGACACTGCTCAGCTTTATCTTTGTAAACATGGTAAGTGAATGATGCCATGGTTACATCAGCATTAATAATTGTGCATCCAACTTAGTGGGTCAGACTCAGCCAGGATGTTGTTGGAAGTTGGTTGAAAATTGGATGTTCAAAATTAGGAGTTTTCTTTTACTTGTTCTGTACGTGGAGACCATGATCAGCATGGGTCCAAATATAGATTAGTCAAGTTTAATTAGGAAATAGGAAGTACATGTAGTTCTTAGAGTGCTAATTTTGGAGCAACAAGTTAGTGCTGTGGTGGTTAATTAGTGGTCGTAGGTCAGTATGTGCGTGTAGTTGCTTCTGAATAGCAAGAGTTACCATTATATAATTAAAAGGTCCTTTGTAATTTGTATTTTCTGTGTCGAATAATATATCGAGTTTAGTCCAGACTCTTGTATCTCCTTCTTTTTGTTTCCACCGAAATATATCCAACAATTTGGTATCGAAGCGATTCAATATCCAACAAATGTTAGGATAATCTCCTGTTGCTATGATTCTTCCATACATCCCAACATATGTCATCAAGCAAGTCCTTTTCAACCTGTCTTTTAAATTAGATTTGTTGAAATATTGCTTCTGATGTTCTGGCATGTATAAACATATTCGTATCACCTACTGTCGTAGTACCACGCGGTTCATGATCGAAGTTTTATGCATAAAGAGGAAAGTATGCAATGTCACTCTGCCTAATGCACAACGGTTAAAAGAAAACGTCTAAGCATTCTCACATAGGGCCAAAAAATGGATAAAAGAATAGAAATTTGCTATGCTGTATCAAGTTTTGTTTGACAAAAATTAAGTATTTTGAACCGTACGATTGATGAAAAAAATTAGAAGAGAGCACCAGTAATTAGAATTTAGCATTGAGTATATACTAAAATTGATGTTTTTTATTTATCCGATGACTTAGAATGTTCCAATTTTATTTCCTCAAATAAAACTTAGTACAATGTAACAATACCATTGTTATTAAAACCGGACCGGACTGACCGGTTCAACCAGAAAAAATCGAAACCGGCCCCTTTCACGTTTAATTCAAGTAATTGACCATTTAAGCGGTTGGATCGGAATAAATCCGGTTCATTGTCCGGTTTTTCCTGTAAAAACTAACTGACGCATTCTTAAAAAAATGGTTTTGTACCTATTCATTTTTCTTACTTTACTTTTACTTGTGCATTTAATGAGAGGGAGAGAGTAATATTGTACTTTTAATCTTGGAAAAAGGCAATGCACCAATGTTATCATAACCGGACCGGATGTCGACCTGGTAAAGCTTGGGGTCAATGGTTCATTGGTTGAACTGTCGGGTCAATCGGTTCGACCGCTGGATATATATGTAGAATATGTACATGTATATCAGTATATATATTGTCAAATATAATATGAGATTTAAAGATTTATCATAAAGTTAATTAAAATAAATTCTGTCATAAATTAATCATATTCTTATATAATATTGCAAAATTTTATACATTTTAATGTTAAGGATGATATACATAAATTATGATATATAATATGATATATAGTGCTTATATACGTAACATTCAAATAAAATGAAAATATTCAACAGCTCGAAATTTTGATTTTCTTTAATGAATAAAATATTATATTATAATGAAAGATAAATGAAGTCTTTTGAAATAATATTCTTTCTTATAGAAGTCTCTTAAAATAATATTAAGCATATTGAACAAATATTATCTTTCATATGGTTGCAACAAAGATTGGTCCATTTGATTGAGTTACTTATAATATTTATAAAGTAGAAGGTCCTTTATGTAAGTTGGAAAGTTAAGTTTTGTAGTTACAGTAAGGTCTGGACTTAGCATGTGACCTATAATCCTACTGTTGTCATCTTTCATTGGTTGTATAAAAAGTAACCAAAACTGACAAAAACTGGGTTTTATACCAAATCCGAGTCTGGGAATTTCAGCAAAAACTGGACAAAAAAATGTTTATTACCGGTTTAGTTGCAGGGTCGATTCTTTACCTAAACCAAACCGGATAGGGCCGTGGTTCCGTTTTTTTGTGGTCCAACCGGCCAGTGCGGTTCGGTTTCAATAACAGTGCAATGCACAAGCTCCTAGAACCACATGCGCGCTGACATGGTTTCATTTTTTTTAATTTCAATATAAAATTTACACAAATAGTTTTCATTTTTTTAATTTTAATAAAATATATATACGAAATCGATTTTTTATGATGCACCATACAAACTGTACACTACATTACTACATCTGTATAAACTATACATGAATTTTACTGTGCGGTTTTCTTTTTGGCTAAGCAAATATTTTTGTTTATTACGTATTTTATAAAATGATTATTTTCTGCAAAGAGTAAGATAGATTCTTATTATTACATACTAAGCTAATTAATTAATCATCTCGCTTCCGTTTCAAACAAAATTTTAGATATTTTGATTTTACGTTCTTATATTAATTTTCTTAAATAACATCAATATTTTTGGCCAATTATTTGAATATATGAATTCCATACCTGCTTATAGTTTTTATTTTATAGTACATAATTAATATGTATATCTGAAGTTTTACTATTACAGGAAAAATATGTTTGTCTCATGTTACTCCTTATTTTAGACATACAACATAAGTATTAAAAAATCAGCAATTAAACTAGTTGACCCAGCGGTTTGACCAGTGAACCATTGACCCGAAGGTTGATCGGATCGACGTTCGGTCCAATTCTGATCACATTGCTTTAAACTAATGTGTCGGTGATGAAAATGCTAGGTTAATATATTGATGTTAGTCCCAATTAATTGTAATATATGGTAAATTAAACCAGCTCCGGGTTGATAGTAGGCTGGCAGCATTTTACCATATACGCAGGGGCGGGGGCAACATACTACAGGGGTGGGCCAGTGCCCACCCCTAGAAAAATAATTTCAAAAATATACCCTTAAAAATTTACAAAATAGTCTCTTTTTGAGAAAAAATTACAAAAGTATGCTCAATTTTTAAGAAAATTTATAAAATTGGCTCTACTCTGAAAAATATTAAAACAAATGTACCTCTAAATTTTTATAAAAATATACCTTCATTAATAGTTACAAAACTAATTGTATTGAAATAGTTGGACCAGTACCCCTCCATCGGAGTTTGACTCCGCCTGTGGTTAATTAATTTAAGGTGTTGCACAGCATGATAACCAATCAGTGGAAGCCTAGTATGGATCATTTGTTAGGTTACACCTGTTATACAATTTAGGAACTTTACATTTGAATAAAATTAAATTGATTTCGGGCTGACCTTTGTATGCATGGTTAATTAGATAGGGGTAATTATGTGACAATTTGAGTTAATGTAAGAGAGCCATTACATGTGTACGGTTAACAGAAAGAAGTATAAGAATGTGATCTGTTAATTAGATCAAGGCTCTGATGTGAGAATCGGGTCATATATATGATATGTATAATAAGGTTATATAACTGATTCTTAGGATTGGACAATTGAGATGTCAGGGTCGATAATTCTAGCTAGTAATGATGTGCGATGGTGATCGGATCAAACGATATGATATGTACGTCGGATCAGACTCATGTCAAAGGATCGTCAAACAGGTCAACAGGTACGAGTTCCGGTTATTTATCAAATCTAAATTGCAACTAAATGCTTGATTTATGAACTGACTGTGTGGTGATTGCTTATATTGTTGATTTGGTGATTATGCGTGAAATTGAGTAAACTGGACTGAATGTCGCATGTTTGCATCACTGATAAAGGTAAGTGATTCTGGCATTTTGCATTTCTCTGTGTGATTGTGGATATTGTTGTTGTTGTTGTTGCTAGATATGTACCTGAATAGAGATTCTGGTAGACGGGACGCTCCCGTGTTTCGGGTGTCATAGCGCTATATGTGACCAATCCCTGTGAATGGGCCAGGCTAGGGGAGGATATATTTGGAATCTTTGGGTAAATGAGAATATGTGCTGGGATGCACGAGATTTGTTTGATGCTGGTTAATTTGTGTGATATGCATGATATATGGATATCTGGTACAGGTTTATATTGTATGTATATATGTTTCTGGTATTTGTTTTGGTTTGAGATGAGATTGTGAACTGGTGCATATGTATTTTTTTGCAGGATAAATGTTAAACTTGTTTTGAAAGGAAAATGGAATGTATTTATCGTCATTGTCGTGCACTGTTATTATTTTATAAGCTTTATCCATGTTATTATTAAAAGTGATTATTTAGCTGGTATTTAGTTTCGCTAGTGGATTTGATAAATACTACCGGCTGGAACAAAATACTGCACTGAGAGTGTTTCAAACTCTCACCCATTCCACTTTTTTGGGTTCCAGGTTACAGGCTTGCGACGCAAGGACGACTTGGGTGAGATAAAGAATTGCGGTAACTGCCACAATGGATTTATGAGATTTCATTAAATTGTTTGACTTCACTGTATATAAAGGGCTGGACCTTGGGGTTGGTTATTTGGGAATTGTGGCTATATTTACTTGTTATTGGTAAAGTATATTGTTGCATATTTTATGGTCTTGTGCTTATCAACGCGGCTACTGTTCCACCTGCTTGACGGCATGTTACATTCTCAAAAATAGAAAAAAGTTTATGGAAGTATTGTTTAACTTATAGATTGATTATGCTTCCGATTTTATTCAATTTAAGCAATGTTTGATATCTCTTCTAAGATCCGTTAAATTACAAACGTCAAAAAAAGTATAAGATTTTGATAAGCAATCAAACAATATCCAAATTGATTGAAATTTAAATCACTATCAATCTATAATGTAAATAATACATCTACTAACCTTTTTTCATTTTTAAGATTTTTTATAATTTTATTCAAATTTTTTAAAGTTGTCATTGTCAATATTGTCAAGATAAGTATTGTCAATGGATCCCTCCTCATATATAACTTAACTGACGTGAGAAGAAAGATAGAATATTTAATTAACAACAATTAATTGTGATGATTAGACTTAGGTACGTGAATTTAGGAAATTTTGCACACGTTCATTTTGAGCAATCGAATTGAATATTGAGTCCTTTTTTAATTGGAAAGAGTTTCAGCGTCCTACTTACCAAGGAAAATGAACAAGATTAATTTTCTTCATTATTGGTCCTACATGTATTAAATACTACCAATTAATCTGTATCCAGCTCAGCTTCTTGTTCTTTTGCTCAATGAAAATAGTATACATAATAACATTCATATACGTATACATACAAGGGACAAACTAATTATTAAGCAGTTGTTTATTATATTTTTATATTTGTTAAGTCCTCTCTTGCCTACCTCAGAATTAATTAATTATTGAATAGTTCACACCTCTTGTCTTGCTGTTAACTCCATTCATTTTAATTACTCTAGTGGTACTCAATATTTAATTGTATAGGGGGGAGACTTTGCATTGATGTGTCTATTCATTGACATATATGCGAAAAACCCTATCAAGTTTGCAATCAGATCACCCTGCATTGGAAGTTTGGAACATTTGCTGTCTTTATATATGTAAGTTAATGAAGATCAAGAGTTTTCTATTTTCAAGTTAACTACAACAGCCTTAATCTATAAACTAGAAAGAGGTGTAACTCTCCAAGCACCTCAACTATGCCACATCATCAATATTATTAACCATTGATTTTGTTTAAATCTTTTCATCTACTTTGATCCAATGATTTATATTTATTCTCTCTCCACATTTTAATAATATTGATGATGTGTCTAAGACAAAATTTAATCCGTAAAGTGGTCCAATATTTATGTGCTATTATTTATAAATTATACATCATCTGCATTATTATAATTCACATAAAAAATTTTAAAATTATGTTCAAATTTTTTAAAATAAATATATTTTATTTTATAAGTTTTATTATTTATTTGTTATCATATTTCGGGGCGAAGCCCGAGTTACAGCTCTAGTAATAATAATTCCTTCAACTTACACTATTTAATCTATCAAGGATATATGGAGAGTTGAATGTAGTGGCTAATAATAATCCACTTAATAATAATAGATCACTTGTGAGTGATATAATATTAATTCCTTCAACTTACACTTATTAATAATAATTCCTTCAACTTACACTAATAATTATCCACTTGTGAGTGATATATGTTTTAAAACGACTGCAGTTCACATGTAGTAGCGTTGCATAATTGAAGGTAGGTAAGGTAACAATATAATATGTATAGAGAGGATGACAATCCCAACCCAATTGCATTAAGTAGCATCGACAATTTTTACTTATCTACCGGTCTACCGTATTTTCAATTAATATATATCATTTTTAGTAAATATTTATATCTTTCCGATTAATAGATATCATTTTCCAGTGAACATGTATACTACGATTTGAAGTGAACATTTATACAAATGTAGTAAACACATGGTGTACATGATGTGTCAAAACTGTAAAAGAAGTGGATGGGTAATCTACTTTGTAGAGATGAACTCTACGTATTTCTCATTCCATATTGTATGGCAATTATAGATCTTGGCGACATCAAATATTTCCCTAATTTGTTCTACTATAATAATATATATCTACACAGATGGGAATTAAATGTACTCCTTGTGAGTGTTGTGGCTTGTGAACAACACTATATAATACATGTGTGTTGTGTATTCTAGTTGTCCAGCATTGGTCCCATTGCATTGCATTCTAGTTCCTCTGTTTGGTTATTTAGAGGTTAGAAACTTAGAACCAATCAATCGATTGGTCAAGCATGGCTGCATCAGAGGCCTCTCCGTCGACCTTGGCACAGCAACTGGGCCAACTACTCGAGAGCGGAGACCTCGCTGATATAACTTTTGATGTAAGCGGGCAAGCCTACCGGGCGCACAAATGTGTCCTTGCAGCCCGTTCACCCGTGTTTCTGAAACTGGCAGAGGGTCTGACAGACGATGCAGATGGCAGCGGATACACGGTCCGTGTCGATAATGTCGAATCTGCTGCCTTCAAAGCGCTGCTCCATTTCATTTACACAGATTCTGTCTGTGAGTTCGAAGACAAGGCCGCGGGTGGCACAGATCCAGGTGCCTTGGTTGAGCTAGCACAACAGTTACTTCCGCTCGCAGAAAGATATGAAATAGAGAAACTCAAGTTCATATGTGAGGGCATCATCTCTGACTCTGATCATGCGGCCATCTCGTCGGGGGTTCCAACGAGTGTCGTCGAAGGAAGCTACGGCCAGCCATATCTAGTTACTTAAATCATGGAAATCAACAAATTGATAAGCAATATCATCTAATAGTTCCAAACTAATAAAGTACCAATGTTTGTTTGTTTGTTTGTTTTTTTATAAAGATGAAAGTCAAATGACTCAAATTTAACTTTACTGTTTATAAAAAATCTCTATCCTGATTTCGAATCTGCGATCTCTTACATTACATGGAGACCATTAACTTTAGCATGAGACTACAGGTCGGACCAAGTACAAACATTAAATCTGAAATACACAGGATCACATCTTATGAACGGTCTCTATAAGAGTAATTTAGGTTTCAAAATCTCAGTCGAAATGTTTAATCCACACCGCTATGAACCTTTACACTGTGCTCCAGTAATCAACAGGGAAAGGGAAGGAAGGGGACGGTAGAAGAGAGGGCTGGGTGAAATTGTATACCCCGATTTGGAGGAGTAAGGATTGGAGTAAAATCTGTGCTTGGCTCCCCTCCTCTCCCCTCGTGTCCCCTCGTGTCCCCTCATTACTGGAGCAAGTAACACTACTGCGGGGAGGTGAAATTTTTTACGGTCAGCCCTCGTCTCCCCTACCCTCCCCCTCGTTCCCCCCTTCTGGAGCACGCTGTTAAATTCAAATATGGGCATAGATATACGGAGTAAAATTATTGTGTTCTTATATCAAATCACATCCAAATTTTAATTTATATGGCTTAATAAATTTTTTATATCAAAATCTTATAACATGCAAAACTTTTCACTTTTAGAGATTTCTAGTATTCATTTCGGATTTTTTAATAACAGTTATAGAATATTAATAAAATAATCAATGTTTCATATATAACTTTTAAAAAATCTGAAATAATTAATAATAAGTCTCTAAAAATGCAAATTTTTGCATGCCATATGATTTTGATATAAAAAATTTATTGAGCCATATAAATTAAAACTTAGATACAGTTTGATACATTTTTTGTGTTAAGCTCACGGAATGCCTCTGCGAGCTTAAGAACACGGTAGTTTTACTCTCGATATATGCTCTTCATTTCCAATAAATAGTAGTTGAAGAAATTAAAACGTGATTATTATTTCTTTAATTGATCCATCTACTTCTTTATCTATAGACGGTCGAACGTAGATCTTGAGGTCGGGGTCCTTGGGGAAAAGACAAAAGGTATATTTTTAATTTCTTTTCGGGGCAATACAAAAGGTTTTTGTTTAATTTGTTCATACAATGTACAATCTCCGTGCACAATTAAATGAATTTATACCATTTACATTTTGTCCCCAATTAAATGAACTTTATCGATTCAATATTGTTTTTCTATTCATTTCTTAGTTGTGTAGTAAAGTTATTTGAATTCACTTGTGTCTCCAATTTTATGATAACCATTTTATCTATATTATTTAATTGGAACAATTATTATGTAATGATTACAAATTGAGGGCATAAAAGTAATTTTACTTTTCCACTAATTCCTTTAACTTTTCCTAAAAATTTATTTATTCATGGACAGATGTTGTACTGAATAATGCCGACATCACCGTACATGTATATATGTCAAGAGAAACATATTGCGTCAATTGAAAATTAAGTTGTTCATACGTAAATAGACACAATGAATGTGAGAGATACATCCGATATTTTAATATGAGGAGGGATCCATTGACAATCCTTAACTTGACGATCTTGACAATTTGATATTTCAAAAATTTGTAAAAAAATCATATAAATTCTCAAAAATACAAAAAAGTTCACGGAATTATTTCTTGACTAGTAGATTGATTATGTTTCCGATTATATTCAATTTAAGTTATATTTGATAGCCCTTCAAAGATCCGTTAAATTACAACCGTTAAAAAATACACAAATTTTTTATAAGCTATAAAACGATGTTCAAATTGATTGAAATTTGGAATACTATCGATCTACAAGTTAACTAATGCATTCATAAATCTTTTTTTCAATTTTAAGATTTTTATAAATTTTTAAAATGTTTCATTGTTAAGATTGTCAAAGTTAGCATTGTCAAGGGATCCCTCCTCTTTTAATATAGAGGAGGGATCCATTGACAATGTTTATCTTGACAATCTTGACAATAAAGATTTTGAAAAATTTGTAAAAATAGTTAAAAATTCTAAAAAATAGAAAAAAGTTTATAGAGATATTATTTAACTTATAGATTGATTATCTTTCAAATTATATTCAATTTAAGTGATGTTTGATAGCTCTTTAAAGCTCGTTAAATTTCAACCGTTAAAAAATATACAAAATTTTGATAAACCATCAAACGATATTCAAATTAATTGAAATTTAAAACACTATTAATCTATAAGTAAAAGAATGCATCCATAAAAGTTTTTTCATTTTTAAGATTTTTTATGAATTATTATAATTTTTTTAAAATCTCTATTATCAAAATTGTCATTATAAGCATTGTCAATGGATCTTTCTCTTTAATATATATCTAAAATATATAACCTATAAATATTGTGGACAAATATTCCACAAACGCTACGCATTACTCATATCAGCCTATGTTAAAGCCTCATTTAAAAACAATAATAATAAAATAATCCCTTTCCATTTTAAATTTTCTTGTCATTAGCCTCCAAGTCTTCAACCAAAAAATAAATTAATATTATTTTATTGATGTATATACAAATATGTTTGATGTCCGTTTTCTCTAGGCTAGATTCTCCCTGTTTACTTAGTTCTAAGCACTGGCGGAGCTTCGCTCAGGCCAAAGTGGGCCATGGCCCCCCTTTCATCAAGATAATTTATTCATGCACTGAAATCAGCTTAAGATCTAAATCAGATCGAAGGACCTTCTAATCCTAAATGAATGGCTTAGATTGTTTCAAAAAAAAACCCTCTAAAATCCACTACTATCGGATTGGGGATTGGAGGGTCCTCCGATCTGATTTGGATCGTAGCCGATACGGATTCAATTATTCATTATGTATTGTATTTACTTTCTAAATATTGCCCAAACATCAAATTGGCCCCCTCTTTCAATTGATGCAATAGAATATTGCGTAATTGGCCCCCTCTTAATTTTTCATCAAGCTAGCTCCCTAGTTCAAAGGAGAGTTAACTAGTTCTAACTTGTAAAAACTAGGTGTTTTAGTGGGTAATAGGGTGGGTACACCCATAAGTGCACCATTTTAATTGTGTACCCACATTTTCAACCGTCCGATATCACTCCATTTAATGCCTCTCTCTTTTGGGAGTTAACCGAGACAACTTCTCTTCATCCCAGATTCCCAGCAAAACAATTGAATAGAAATAATAATTTAAGAGTGAGGCTATGGTACTATTAATAGTACAAAATAATACTACGGCTCCATATTATGGTATTTGAAGTTCAATTGATCGATCCAAACCGCTCAATGTGATCTCCATATGTTAATGTAGTTCTGGACCAAATTTTATATTTTTTAGAAATTTTTAACTATATATTTTGATATATAAAAAAAAACACATTTTTGAATGGTCTATAATGTTTACATTAAGTCATTTTGTAATTATCTAAAAAAATAGTAAAAAAGCACCAAAAATTATAAATTTTGGTCTACAATGACATTTATATATAGAGATCATATTGAACAGTTTGGATCTGTTAATTAAACTTTAAAAATGATAATATAGAGCCATAGTATGGAATATTTTGTACTATTAATAGGCCCCACAAGTAATATGCTAGTGAGAGGCTTGCTGAAGTCTTTTTTCTGAAAAGTGGGGCTCGCTGAAGTCACTTTAATAAATTATTGTTTTGACAATATGCATATGTACCGTTAAATTATTATTTTTTAAATGCTCATAAAGTTAATTAAACATCACATGATAATATGTTTATACGATTTATATAGAGCTAGACTATTATACTAACGTTAGCATTTCAGACCGAAATGATAACGCCTCAAATTTTATGTTATCGTGTCCGACATCACGAGTTATGGTGCTCAATAAATTATTTATATAAAAATATTGAGGAATACAAAAAAAATTTATTTTTAGAGTTTTCTAAGTATTTGTTTTACATTTTTAAATATAGCATGTACAAACATCAATATTTTATTAATATTTATGAGCTCTTTTCTAAAATTCAAAACAAATAGTTAAAAAACTCTAAACATGAAAAAAAATTGTATTCTCCAATATTTTCATATAAAGAATTTATTGAGCACCATAAATCGTGATTTCGGACACGATAACATGAAATTTGAGGCGTTAGTATTTCGGTTCGAAATGCTAATGTTAGTATATAATAGTCCAACTCATTTATATAACTAAAAATTCATACAATTTGTGTTGAAATTCGTTACAACAAATTATTGGAAGTTCTAATGCAACGGTAATATATATCTAGTGAACCAACTACCTTATATTAAAAAAAATATATATATTAAACCCCGTTGATTTTATGATTTTGAAGGAAGGCTTTTACAAAACAATATTTTTTTTATATGAAGGGAAAGTAAATACACAAAATTATTCCAAAAATTTTGATTAAATTGTAGTTAAAATTGTATTTGATCGTTGTTAATTGTAGAGCCACAGAAATAAAATTTTTTATTTGCCTACAAAACAATTCCCACGGAATTATCTACAAGGTGCTATTTTGCAACTCCAATATTTTCAAAGTTTATAAATATATATATGTATGCCTTTTATTTTAAAGTTTAAAATATTAATAAATCTTCTAATCAATATTGTTTAAAACAGTTCTCTTGTCATTTTTAATAAATATTTGCATAAACTTATGGTGATAACAATTCTGATGAAATTTTATGATAAGTTTTTACTTTATTAATTTGGACCTGATATAATTAATTAATAATAATTTTGCATGCCTTTCTTTCTCTTGTACAATAATAAGTGCACTGAATGAAATATATATATATATATATATATATATATATATAAATATTGCAATGATACAAAATATATGTTTTAAAGTAACAGAATATTTCTTAATATTAATTTCCATATTTTAATAATTTTATAAATCAATGCAACTTAAAAACTTTATTAAAATTGAAAAAAGTATTATTATTATTATATTTTTTTTCATTCACAAAAGTATTATCAAACATCCAAACGGGTCCCTCAATGCTCAAATATATGAGGGTACAAATGCAAATTGACAAAATAATAATTTAGTAAAAATGACATCACGGGGTCGCACTATTTTATTACTTAATGGGGTCCACAAGATTAAATTATTATTATTTCTATTTGGTTTTCCGATGAAGGGACTCTGTAAACTTTACGAGTGAGAGAGTGCATTAAATGGAGTAGTATCGGACGGTTGAAAACGTGATGCACTTATGAGTGTACCTACCCTGTTTCCGTTTTAGTGGAATTGGTGTAACTGCATTTTTTGGTGGTTGCTGGTTCCGGAGAATAGACTTTAATTTGCTAGTCGAAGACTGACAAATCATACTGTCGTTGTTCTTTTGGTCTTGTTTTATTTTATTTTATTTGGATTTAGTTTACTTGAGTTGAGATATATATGTCTAGTTATGTGCCTTAGAATTGAATTTAAAGTAGTTGTTGTTGAGACTTGCAACTATTTATTGTGGATTTATTATTTAGGCTTGACCAACTACATTAATATGAACATCAAGAGCTACTTGCATTGGAGTTTCGAATATCAAATTTCTAAATTTGAACTGTAAATGTTTCGGCTCACAATGCTTATCAAAATACCATAGCCGGAATTACAATGTATTAATAGTTTAATACTGATATTTAATTTAACCCTATATATAATTAAAACTTGAAAGAGAGAGGCCGTGTATGTATAGATTAATACATATATTTATATTAAGTCAGAAGTCATTTAGGGGAAATTAGACTGCACATGTTTATCATGGGGCGGTTTAATTAAATATCAAGTCTTTGTCTTTTTTTTAAAGAGTTGATAGAAGCTACCAACAAATATCGAGTCTTTGTCAGATTGAAATATTAAATAGAGTTTTATCTTGCTTCAAAAAAAAAAAAAAAATTATCGTTCCTATTAATTGAGTATTTTAAGTACATCTCCCTTGTCGATCGTGATCCAAGTTTCTTGTTCCCTTACTCCGATAATATAATTATACATTATACGTCATGTTGGAAACGGTAAAGCATTCATACAAATTATACAAGTGGACAATTATGCATACCCTAAACCCTTCAGATCCCCAATTGTTTCCTTCTATTCCCCATATATACCTTTCTTACCACTCTTTTACTCTTCCTCAAGATGCTGAAAAAATGCTTTTGTTTATATTTCATTCATTCATTTATGCACAAAACATAGGAAAAACATATTAAGTTTCTTAAAAGAAAATTTATTGTGATGCCATATTTCTAAATAATAAATATTTATAGTAAAAAAATTATAATCCTAATGCAATACAAAGAACAAAAAAATATATTTATTTCGATATTCAGTAATATTGTACTATATGAAATGGTTGATAAATTGATATTTTTTTCAATTTCAATATTCAAATTAGATAAAATAATGATAAATCAGAAACAAATTAAAATAATTGATATAATTAGAATTTTGCTAAAATAACTGATATAATTAGAATTTTGCTAGTACGAAAATATAGTCATATAGTTTTGAAATATTTATAATGAATTAAAATAATTGATAAAATTGGCTTTCGTAAAGTAATGAAGGCGGCCCCGAAATGGGTGCTTTTCTTTTGCAAAAAAAAAAAATAATAAATAATTGATAAAATATTACAGTTCACAAGTTATATCTTTAGAGAAATTTTTCTTATTCCCCTTCTTTTGTCCTCCTAAAATGTCTCCACTAAGATTCTATTGAGATTCTAGTTCAAGATTTAGATTGTCATTAATCACACATTATTTTGACTTAAAAGTCTGGTCCCACCACTTAATAGTCACATTTATTGTATCATAGCGTTATGGTAAATAGTGCAAATATGGTGTTCGTACCCATCTGTTAGGGTGTTCATACCTCTCTTGATGAGGTGTTTATAGTCGACGTAATTGATGTTCATACCTACGCATGGAAAATTTTGCGTGGGCTGTTCAAGATTCCACGTTCTGGTGAATGACCGTCCGTCTGAACTTGAGTGATCATACAGTGTATTGCCGGGTGTTCACATCTATTATATTAGGGTGTTCATGCCTTATGTACAAGAGGGTTTATTGATGAAAATCATTTAAGGGGGATTTTTCTTAGGAGACAGTTAGCATGCCCCATATCTTTACGCTAAAAGTTTCATTTTTATTGTTTTTCAAACAACATTTTTGCATTGGGCTAAAAAAAGGTATTGTAAATATTTAAAGTGTAATATTGTGACAATAAAATAAATATATAAACAATACAAATTTTATTTTCTAAATTTCAGTATATCAATAAATTAAAAGGACACAAAAATTTATTAACAATTCAAGAAGGAAGTAAAAGAGGAGATTGGTTAACTTGGGATTGAGAAAAATAATGGGCTCACAAGGGAATTTGTTGAACATTGTAGACGGAGGGCAATTTGTTTCAAAAAAATTTGATGGAAGGACAAAATGTTTGACTGCCCACTTTCAATGTTACTGTGATATCTGAATTTTTGACATTCAAAAATTAAGATATATTTTACCTATCAACTGACTTTGCTAAATTGTTGTTGGGAATTTTTATAAGGTTTCTAGTATAATCTTTGATTTTAAAATAATCGGATTTATTGTTATTTCTGTGATACCTCATAGTATAATCATGAGTTAATCTATATATGTCCCACATATAGGAGCACGGTTATGAAATTATGCAAATATGAACCCTTAAATTTAAGATACTGATAGGCTTCAATCTAAATTAACGAGTAAAGGGCCTATTAAGAATAATATAACATAAATTTATTTGTAAATGGAAAAGGGACCTCTTCGGAATTATTGGAAACTTATAGGGTTGAATGTGAAAAATTGTCATTAAATGGAAATATTATCAGAATGCTCTATTTGTTCGGTGATTCTTCTGGATGAAGTCTCTCTTAAAAGGTTACGTGGCATGTGGTGGTGTTTGTTAATTTGATGACTAAGCTAGTTGATAGTTTCCTCTCATTCCCATCATGTATGCTGGTGATTTATTTGGTTCTCTTGGTCTCTTTTATTTTATAATTTATACACAATACACCTCCAAAACCAAAACCAAGTTGGGTACTAGGAAATCGAAGGCAAGAAAAGGATTATTAGAGACACCGGGTAATTGTCTTGCTTAATCTCCTATTTCATCAGTTTCGTCTTTAATTAATGCCGTTTTTACCAAAATAACAGCAAGTCATATAGAGAGTTTATCCTTCATGGATTTAAGTAGATACCTTGGCTTGATTAAATATATTATTGTTGTCTTTTTATTTAACAGAATTAATATCATGTGTGAGGTCATGAAACACTTGATATATAGGAACGTTACTAGTCAGTAGCAACTTAATTGAATGAATGGTATGAAAGTTTTTATAGCTGCTCCAGCTTATAGACTCTAAATTAAGTCTAATCAATATTATGAAAGGATGTCAATGAAAATGCAGGAACTGGAACGTTAGAGTAACATTTTAGTGAAGTTATATTAATTGGAGTCCGAGTCCAGACCACCTATTAGTTAAAAGGGATAATTAATGAAGAGATTTATAAAAAAACCATGGTAAGATTATAGGCCTGATAACTAGATAATACAGTGGATTAGTAAATACAAATATTCTCTTTACTGACAATTGATGGTTTGATTATAAAATCGATATACAGGGATATACGCATATTTCTTGCTTGGACAAGTTAGAATCAGGTGAATAATATAATAATGATGTGAATGATTATTACTTAGGATGGTGCTATTGATATCTTGGAGAGTTAAATTAGCTAGCAGATATGATCAGGGTTGCACTGTGAGATGATATCGGACTCGGTCAGGCTCTCGTCAAAAAGGATCGTAAATAGGTGCGGGTTCCGGTTATTTATCAAATCTATGAATTGAACTGAATATTTTATTTATCGAAATGCTTCTGTGTGATTGATTATATTCTTGATATACTGATTATCCGTTGAATTGCGTGCGTGTGTTGCATGACTTGAGAAAGGTAAGTGATTGCATATATGACATTATGCATTTTTGTGTGTGTTTGTGGATATTGTTGCTACTGTTGTTGTTGTTGTTCTGCTTGTGGTTGTTGATCATGTACCTGGATAGAAATACCGGCAGGAGGTTAGCTACCTCACTATAGCGCTATGGTTTACGGACATGCTTGTACAGGCATGTACGGGTTATATATTTGGATCTCTGGGTTCGTCAGGTACATGAGGATATACGTGCTGGATGCACGGGATTGCGTGTGCCTGTTCTGTGTGATATCTGGTATGTGCTGGTTGCACGGGTTTGTGTTTGTTTGACTTGCTCGGTATGTGATACGTGCTGAGATGCACGGGATATGCAGGTTGCTTATGGATTCGTCTGATACAGGTTTGTGTGATATGTTTGATATTTGGATTTCTGGTACAGGTTTGTGTTGTTTGTTTATATTTTGGTAATTGCGTTGGCTTGATATGAGGTCATGAACTGGTACTTGTGTTTTTGTAGGGAAAGTGTTGAAAAGGGTTGGAAAAGGAAAATGGAATGTATTTATCGACTTGACGTCTAATTCCTTATAGTTGCAGGGATAATGATTATCGTGACTGACGTGCATTGTTATTATTTGATAAACTTGTTATTATTAAGACTGTGTATTTTAGTGGTATTCAGTTTAGCTAGTGGATTTGATAAATACCACCGGCTGGAACTAAATACCGCACTGAGAGTGTTTCAAACTCTCACCCGTTCCACTTTTCGTGGGTTTCAGGTTACAGGTTTGCGATGCAAGGACGACCTGGGTGAAATAAAAGATTGTGATATGCCACAAAGGGATTTCTCGGGATTTCATTTTATTAATTAATTCTACTGTATATAAAGGGTTTGGGACCTGGGGTTGGCTATTTGAGAATTGTGGCTGTATTTACTAGTTATTAGTAAAGTATATTGTTGCATATTTTATAGCTTTGTGCTTATTAGCACGGCTACTGTTCCACCTGCTTGCCGGGATGTTACAGTTACTGACCATTTTATAGCGTTACATATAAAATCAGCCTTTATAATATGTAGAAATAATCAAGTTTCAAAATTTCGCCTTAATTTACATAAAAAAAAAACATATGAAATCTTCTCTAAATTTTGATTTATATATATGACTCAGTAAGTGCTTTATATCAAAATTTCGTGGCTCACGTAAGAGCTCCTAAGTTTTAACTCACCGGGCTCATGGTAGATTTTGCTCATATTAATTAGTAATGTTGCAGTTGGCGGATCATGACCTTATAAATAATTAATCAAGTCTAACCTAATCGAAAAAAATACTGTTCCACCCTCAAATAATTGAGTTCATTTTCCTGTATCCAGACAAAAACCTTAAATATAATATGAGAAACGTCTTGCTTCCATTCAAATGTTGTCCATATATCTATAGATGTACATAAGAGTGTAACAGATACATCCTGAAATATACGCTATGGATAGCTTTTCTATGGACGCTAGGTATTACTCAATATGATATATATATATATAATTATATGATTAAATCTAGCGTGTTCTTAGGAGCACGGAGGCCTCCCGTACTCCTAACTAAAAATCATACTAAACCATCATGAAATTTTGATTTATCATTCTCATTAAATTCTTTATATCAAAATCTCTTAGGATACAAAAATTTTCCATTTTTTTACTTTCTAAAGTATGTTTTGGAATTTTTTAATATAACATCAAAATAATAAAAAAATAATGTATAAAACTATGTCATCTTTTAAAAATACAAAACAAATACTTAAAAATCTCAAAAAATGGAAAATTTCTGTATCCTATGATATTTTGGTATAAAGAATTTAATGAGACCCATAAATCGAAATTTTGAGATGGTTTAGTATGATTTTTGAGTTAGGAGCACGGGAGGCCTCCGTGCTTTTAGGAACACCATAGTTTTGCTCTAATTATATATATATATATTTTTTTTATATTTCACAAAGTCTGAGACTCTTGTTGCACGAAACTCGTATTAAAACGCGACAATGTTGCAAGTTTCATTATAACAGACAAGAGCAGTTGAAAATACGACAGATGGAAATTAATTAATTAGAGATAGAGAGGAGAATCGGTAAAAAAAACGTGCATATACATATTTGGGTTAATGAACCACACAGTAAAATGTGCATTAATTTACAAGCTGAAAAAAACTATTAAACAATGACTTACATGAGCTATAAATCGATCGATCGGGTTGTTTAGTTGATTCACCAAGCCAAAAAAAAAAATCCCATCGAATTAGTTTCTTCACCATACATCAATTCAGTATCAGACATCTTTGAAGTGAGAAGAGATCATGGAGGAAATGATGATTAATTACGGGAAGGGTGTCGTCGAAAGCACCCTGGGCAAGCTGGGCTCGTTCCTACTGTCGGAGGCGCTGCTCATTGGGAGTGTTCGAGATGACATCGTGTTCATCAGAGACGAGCTTCAGAGCATGGATGCAGTCGTGAGCGACATGATCCGTGCCGGATCGCTCAGTCACCAGAACAAAGTGTGGATGCTACATGTGCTCCAGGTCGCCTACGAAGCTGAGCGATGTATAGAGAAGTTTGATGGCTGTCTTAAATACAGCCGTGATAGTCAGGGACTTGCTAAGGCTGCCGAACGTGCTGGGAACTTTCTTCGCACGGCCCGTCCGCGGTACTCTATTGCAAAGAAGATACAGGTGATTTTCCTTGTGCCAACCTCATATATATATTAATATATATATGAACATCTTAATCGATTCTATTTTCAAAGATCATTTCAAGTTTTCAACATCTTAATTTCCATATTTTTTAATTACTTATAATTCAAACAACAATTAATTAATTTGCATACACACACATATATATATATGCACTTCTAACTTATTGAGATGATCCACAGAACTTGAAGGTCCAAGCCATGGAAGTGAGTCAAAGACACTCGAGGTATAACGTCACAATCGCGACAAAAGAGACAGATATAATTACCGAATCAGCCAGGAGAGCTGCAATCATCGCACGACAAGATGAGTACGTGCAGTTGTCCTCCCGTCTAACACCAGAGGATGCACTTGTGGCCAATCCGTGCTTCAATGGTTTACTCGCGAAAATGAAAGATAAGTCAATCAATATGATTGTGATTTCTGGCGATGCTGGGTTCGGAAAAACTGCTCTGGCAAAAATGGCATATCGCAGGAGGAACGACCCCAGCAATGGCTTCGAGAAATCTGCCTGGGTAACTCTCTCAAAGAATCCTGATATCGACAAAATTTTGGTGGACATTCTGAGGCAAGTGGCTCCTTCCCGCAAAGGGACAGAACATTATAAGCAAGACGAGTTAACATCCGCGTTGACCGAGGAGTTAAAAAAGGGAAGGTATGACACCCACGATTAAAATCTAACTATTTTGTTTCTTTTTCTCCACGAAACATGATTAGATAATTTACCATTTGATCTATTAAATTTGAGCTGTGCAATTTGTCCTAAGGTATATTAAGAGAGTATCTAATTAAAATTGGGTATGCATACGAGCACTCTGATCTATTTATCAAGTCCTGTATATAACATCACAAGCTTAAATACATAATATTCTGGCTAGAACGTCAGGTGGTGGTTCACTGTTTGAAAATCTAAAACAGCTTACTAATTGCATATCTTAAATTGCTTGTGCAGCTGTCTGATCATTTTAGATTCAGTATGGACAAAAGAGGATTGGGGGCCTATAAGAGATGCTCTACCTAAGAATGAGGAAGGTAAAATAATAGAATTTTACTCCAATACTCCCATAAAAAAAAAAAAAAAAATCTTCTTGATTTGACGATTATAAATGAATATTACCCATTATGAGATTCATCTGTAACCGATAAAATTATCTAGGTGTGAGCATGGAAACAACGTCCAAAATAATAGTGACAACTCGCCAAGAGGATGTGGTCAACGCTTGCCGTACTGAGAAAGCGACCGAAATTATTGAGCAAAAAAAATACTTTACCAGTGCAGATAGAAATAGCTTGTGCAGTCTGATATTACTAAACATTCTAAGCACCTGGTGGGATAGAAAGTTGATAAATCCGATTATGGACAATTTTCAAGAAAAAAAACCGCCGCCCAAACGGCTTCTAATTAGGTTGCTAGAAAATAAGTGGTATGCAGTTCTCCTGTTAATTTCTGTGGTTATGTTAGCTATGTGCCTGGTAGTTTACTGTATTTTCCATCCGGTCAAAGCAATTATAGTGATTGGAATAGTCATGGGACTGAAGGCAATTCTCCGGGCTAGTACTATATCAGTTATAGTGGCAGCTTTGGTAATCATCAAAATTGTTACCAATATCATAAGCAATATTTTCATATGGCTATCCAAACAAATCGAAAAGCTATTGCAACAGGGCCGATATTTTCACCTGACCAGTTGGAGAAATGCCCCGAGTAACAGGGTCGAGCCCTATATAAGATTGATGACCAGAGAAAGGCATGCACTTGTGCATGTTCCCTTGGCGTTAAAGTTCATATGTGGAGCCCTGATTGCTAAAAGCATGGACTCCCATAGAACTAATGAGCTCTTTCATGATTTACAAAATACGGATGCAAATGAGAACGATCAGGAAGCTCAGGGGACACCTCAACCTCCCAAACAGGAGATTAAGAAGACACAGCTCGCAAAACAAAGTGCGCGAGAAAAGAGCGAGAAGGTTAAATTTTTCTACTACAAACTCCTTAATATTCTTCAATTTTTTCTCACACGTTATAG
Organism: Cyperus esculentus; assembly: GCA_030179965.1. Classification (NCBI taxonomy): domain Eukaryota; kingdom Viridiplantae; phylum Streptophyta; class Magnoliopsida; order Poales; family Cyperaceae; genus Cyperus; species Cyperus esculentus. The sequence goes on along the minus strand of JASGLE010000009.1, from coordinate 4,823,007 downwards.
AAATAAAATTGCATGTTGTATATACACAAATATATACTAAATGTTATTCTTAGCTTACAATATCCAAGATGCACAAGTACACTGTATATTAATTTCCAAATCTATAATAATAAGAAAGAAAACAAATCTATAAAACCGAAAACTAAATTACATGATTAGTACTAAATTTTTTCAATTCTTAAAATTTCAAAGGTACTATTATTCTAGTTCATATATAAATTGTTCTACAGCCATAACAATCTAGTCCTCACAAATTTAAATTAATATAATAGGTCCACGATATCGAGAATTTTATTAAAAATATTATATTCTTGTATTATATAATTATTGTTTGAAAGCACTTGTGATAATATTGTTCTAGTAAATAGAATGATTAAAAAATAATAAATGATCGTTCATGATATCTACTAACAATAAGTTTGAGCATCAATGTGGATGAGGGATACCATCAATTGCTGTAGAAGAATCGAAATTTATCCTTATAATAATAGTTTTGAAATTTTAAGAAAATATTTGATAAAAGGCGATATCTTAATTTATATAATACCAGAAAATGCTAAAACAGTAAAACCATTTGACCATCTCCCATTACTGAACTTTACACTTTTCAATACTTGAAGGAAAAGCTCATGGATGTAATAAAATGCTGTTACAATATTTTGGAGCACAACCCGACACTGAAGAAGTGCGCTGAAGATCTAAACGTACTTCCAGAGGGATATGTCATTAACCGGAAAAGGTTAACAAGGCGATGGATTAACCTAAATTTCGTCAGCTCTGCACCAGGCTTGAGCATAGAGCAAGTGGCTAAGAGTCATTTTGATGAGCTCGTGATCAGGGGCTTCATCGATGTGGAAAGCATAAATTCATGCGGTAATGTGAAATCCTGTAGAATAAATAGCGTATTCAAGGAATATCTTACCGACACTCTAAAATATGGCAAACAAACATCACCTCATGGTGAAAGTTGTTCTTTCCAATTGTATGGTATTCAACCTTTTAGTGCAACACCTGAACTTTCTTCAAACACCGGGGCTAGTTTTCCTGTTTGGAAAGGTTGGAAACACCTCAAGAAAAAAATGATCTCCCGTAAAAGTTCTCATGAACCCTTAACTCTTCTCAATTTGGAAATTTGCAAAGGCCTCGCAAAAAACCATTTGATTTCCTCTAAATTAACTTTTGTTACCATAACCATTCTCGATTTGGAAGGTTGCAAAGGCCTCCAGACTAAACATTTGATGTTCCTGCCTCAATGTACTGATCTAAAGTTTCTGAGTCTTAGGAATACAGAACTTACGGAAATACCTAAGGAAATAGGAGAACTCAAGAAACTAGAAACACTTGACATAAGGCAAACAGGTATCGAAAATGTTCCTGAAAATATTCTTGCTCTGACTGGTTTGAAACACCTACTGGCTGGTTGCATTAACAAGCCGGAGAGCCCAAGTTACTTGGAGGAGTCTACAGGGTGGATCGAAGTTCCTGAGCATATGGAGCAAATGAGGAGCATCCAAACACTGGCATATGTCGATGCCACGAGCTCCTTGTTGGAATGTTTGCGAGAATTGACTCAGTTGAAAAAGTTGGGTCTTGTTATTAGTGCCTCCAAAGTAAACTCCAAGTCTCTGTGTATTTCTCTAATGATGTTGTTTGCCTCTCTTCTTTCTCTTTCGATCCTTGATGAGAGTGGCAACAATCATTCACTCGGGTTTCTCGAATACCTGTGCTTTCCACCTCTAAACCTCAAGAGTCTGACTCTTAAGGGCTACCTAGATAGGCTACCACAATGGATCGGTGATCACAAATGCCTTACCAAGCTCACAATTGCGAACACAAGGTTAAGGGGCAACGCTATCAGATCAATCGGAAAAATTCCAACCCTGCGCTGCCTCAAACTCTACGAAGCCTCATTTCTAGAAGAAGTCCTGACACTGAAAGAAAAGGAGTTTCCGGTACTTCGGACGTTGATCATAGACTGTGATTACATTGAGAAGGTAATATTTCAGAAAGGTACAACACCTAGGCTGGAAGTCATTAGGTGGGTCCTTTCCAGATCTGTAACAAAAAGAATTGAAGGCATCACCTACCTGGAAATACTCAAAGAGGTCTCGCTCATTGGTGATGTCGATATGAACGTACAGAATGAAATCAAAAAGGCTGTTGAAGTTCATCCTAAGTATAAAAATCATACGCTTGTGTTTGAGAAAATAAAGAAACTAAAGACACCCAATGGGGGGAAGAAACATGATGCACCCAATGTGGAGCGGCGACCTAAAGAAACCGTAATGGAGCAGCGACCTACAGCAACCGTAATGGAGCAGCAACCTGAAGCAACCGAAGTGGGGCGGCAACCTGAAGCAATTGATGGGGGGGCGGGACCTGAAGCAACTGAAGGGGCTTCGCGACCTGCTGACACACCGAATGGAGCAGCAACCTAATGTTCTCAGGGGTAAAATAAACTGAACCACATTAATGGCAGCACTAATTTGAATGGCCAAACATGTCCCTTCGGAAGAGATTTTGCAGAATTATCCTCTGCTTCAATGTTTCTTAAATATTTATTTTTTTTTTCCTTTAAGTATGAATGCTGGGATGGAGTTCCATGTTATGTTTAGAATAACAGGTCAGTTTGTTGTTTTGTTTTGCTGTCATGTGTAATATAACAATCTCTGTGAGACTAGTAGTCTAATATTATGAACTATAAGTTTGTCAGTTATCTTAATTTCTTTTTTTGTATTTCATATATATATTTAGTGGCAATTCCTCTTCCCCGTTCCAGTCTCTACTTTTTTATTTGTTAATTTTTTGCTATATATATGCGCATATTACTAATGAGGTAATTCATAATTAATTTATTTATAGACCGTAATAGCAATACAAAGCTTTTCTGGTAATTTGCTATTTATCATATCATGATTATTATGACATGTCAATCACTTTAGTCATCATGACAATTACTTCATAGTAATTTAGTCTAAATTTTGACCAATTAAGTGTAAATCTTCCCTAATAAACAGCTTGCAATCCCCAAAAGCGATTTTGAGTTGCAAAAGATTAATTCGAAATGATCACACAAACACACATGACACACATATACCATAGACAAGCACTCAGAACTACTCAAGAATATAATGGTAAGTCTTACGAGCCTCCAATATATCCCTTGAATGTCATGATCCTTGAGATATCCCCCCTCGAGGAGTCATACCATTCGCGAATTGGCCGTATAATATATTCACAAATGGTCGTATCATTCGGCTAAATTTTTTAGCTTGAAAACTCTGAAAAATACAATTCGATCATTTGTACAAAATAAATTTTATGCCAGTACTAATGCCATTGTTTGATAAGAAAAACTAGTACATATTCGAGTGAGGCTATTGCACTTTACAAAGGGCTATGAGGGAGTGCGCTTCGGCTCGATTCGTCAAAACCATTGCTCAAATGGTAAATCCAAATAGCTCAACACAATCTACATATTGAACCTTGTAGATTATTGATTTTTTTTCTATTTTTAAAGTTTTCAAACTATTTTTTTAGATTTTCGAAAATTGTATTGAAAATGCACCAAATTTGTACATAAAAAAGGTCATTTTTTAAAAATAAAAAAATAGCTAAAAAATTCTAAAAATGGAAAATATAGGTAATTTACAAGGTTTCAAAATGTAAATTGTGTTGAGCCACTTTGATTGACCATTGGAGTTATGGTTTTAACGAATCGAGCCGAAGCACGCTACCCCACTGCGCTTTGCAAAGCGCTATAGCTTCACTCTGCATATTCTGATATTCTTAGGGGGCGTTTGGTTTGCGCTCTGAGTAAAGAATTCTCAGTCATTGGTATTAAAAAGTTTACATTACTACGTTTGGTTTGAAATTGTATGGATTGGGTATGCTGATGAGTGATTGCCGCTGGAATCAAAAAACCAATTTTCGTAACCATCGCTATACCCACAAAAAAGATGTGGCTTTTGTTGGTTACCACGTTGTGATAATCATTATAAATGGTAATTATTTATTACTTTCTTTACCAGGTGTAATTAAGATTCATTATTGTCTTATTTAATGTGCGCAAAGTTGCAAAAAAATTTTTTCATAAATTTGTTTAACTATGCATGGCAATTACGATGTAAATATTGTAGCAAGTTTGGGAGCATAAAAAAAGAATGCATCTTAGTTTTTTTAAGATCTATCAAGATTAAAATACAATTTAAGAAATTTGGTAATTCTACGAGGTTGAAATTGTTGTATACAATAGCCATTTAATTCCAAACCAAACACGATATATCATATGCCAACGAATAGAAATCCTTGAAATGACATTACTTGGAATTCATACATTCCTTATAATCAATTATAGAATGAATCAAACGCCCCCTTAAAATGCATTTCAATACATCAATCTCACACACAATGTCCGCAAGGAAATTTCGGATTTCAGAATTAATCATCGATCGTAGTTATACTGTACAATGCAGAGTATTACAAAATACTCTGTTTCGATAATTAAGAAGACTGTGAGACTCTTCCCATGGTGGTGTATCTGTTTCGATAATTAACTTTCTCAATCTATATATGCTGGTTTCCTATTGGTTGTTTGTCTGTCCCTTGCTCTATACTAGGACCGAGCAATACAATTAAAGTGGTGCTCCTAATTTTTACTTTGAACTTTATGCTTGGTGATATAAGGTCCAACTTCGTACTTGGACCTGAGCTGATTTGCACGGAATACAGGCCAAGATGAATGTAGGTCCAAACAACGCCACACCGCATCCAGACGTGAAGCTCGGCCACAGAAGATCCGGGTTGGAACCAATGTACTTCGGTATGAAACAGCTAGAAGATAAACAACTTGGTTGGAATCTTAGGCTATATAAGCAGCCCTAACCCTTAGGGTTTAGGGGTTGGACTTAGAATAATAGGATAGACTCATATACTGTATTCGGGCTTGTCTCTCTTGTAATTCTGACTTTCATTCCGGTCTCAGTCTACTTGGACCGAAGACCACTACTTGGCAAAATTAACAGCATTTTTTTGGGTACGAAGCTAATTTATGTGATAAATATATTTTAATTCTATTGTTACCTTATATGGTAAATATATTTTATTCACTTATAGGAAGATATTTAGATACTAGACAACCAATAACCGATGTATAAATATGAGTGATCCCATTTTTTTTTCCAATCCTTGTGTTGAGAAATTGAAGGCTTTCCTTTTAAAGGTATAACGGTCAACTTGAGTTTCAAATTTTAATTTCTCAATTGGAGATCTCAGGCCCCAGCTGAGGGTCTCCTCTAAAATGAATAGTATCTTAGCAATAGTGATTTCTAAATACACAGAGTCGTTCGATACTCATCTGATGGCTGGCTGGACATAATTTTACTGACATCATGTGCTGATACGAGAATCCTGCGGATTAAATAGTTGTCTCAGTTCTTTTTTTCCTCGCCCCACGCGTCATGTCATTTTACAGTACGTTTGACAGGTGCCTCTCCCCCAACTATTGCTTCGTTATTCTTTGGACAGGTGGTCCTCCCTAATTCACATCAAGAAGACACTTTCCCAATAATCTTTATCTACCCTCTCTTCTTCTTTTTTCTCCTCTTTTGCTCAAAAACACCAGACCAGATGACCAGACCATGCAGTTGCAAGCGGAGCGTGAGGCAACGGCGAGCGGCCGCGTGAGGCACCGGTGACCGGAGTGAAGCAGTTTAGGAAGTTTCAAGGTGGAGGTGCCTCAACCGCTGCCATCTACTCCTTGAGCAACCCCTCAACGACGAATGGCCCATGAAGCAAATCGGGGATCGTAAGGTGGAAGCGTTGTTGCCACACGCTGACCTTTGAGACCAACACAGCCACCACGCCGCACCTACTCTGGAGACACTGCATCACCGAAGAATGTCATGTCCCCATCGAGCTGTCAGACGCAACGCCGTCACTCAGCCTCCTCCACTACAAGGGTTGGCATGTCTAGCGACTCGCTGCAGTCGGATGTCTCAGTAGTTCCAAAGCAACATGGACGACAGAGAAACAAGGGTTCTTCTGGTGGTGGGTCCAGTAGGTCAAAATGGAAGGGTGCAGTACCGGCACAAGAGTTGGAGGTGGATGATCAAGTGGCTATGACAAACGCGTGGGTTCGGTTTTGGCAACAAACACTAACAGATAGAGGAGAAGGCTGCGTCTAAATGGCTTTTATTCAGTAAAGGATATATACTATTAGGATAGGATTTTGGTGGGGTGTTTTTTATTTAATTTTGTAAAAATATAGGGTTTTATTTTTTGTGGTATTTTAATTTTTTTTTTTCACTTTTATGATCTTCTCTTTTGGTGTAGGTATTATTGGTTCCCGGTTTGATTCTGTGGAGCATTTTTTTTGTTTTTTTGAGGATCGTTTCTGTTTGTTTTTTTTTTTTGGCTAATGTTACAGATCAACAGGGAAATTTACTTAAACAATTGCATTCTGGTTCAATTTTTAATCATAACTCAATATATAAGAGGTGCCTCCATTCTGTTGAAACAAGCAAGAAAAATGAACCGACTATTTCTTTCAGATTTCTGAGATACTTTATATTTCTTCTCAGAGATGTGGTAAGGAAAATACATTTACATAATAGAAAACATGTGTGATTAAATATATGTAAGTTATCTGTTATTAAGCGTCATATGGTTGTGTAAAGAAAAATATGGATGTTTCTTTCAATTTATCTCGAACACTCTAAACGGCTTCCCTGTAACATAATTAAATAGCATTGTATGATATAACCTGGCCAAAAGTTGCAACCAGTATGAGTTAAATAAGAGATTATTAGATGTATCGTGATAGAAGAAATAAAAACAAATTTTAATGGGATATAGGATATCATGGTGCAATGGTGCTTACATGATGATATTGGAAATTTGAGAAGTTTTGATGGGTACACCAAAAATTAAACCTTTTTATTATATTTTATTTATTTTAAGCATTTTGATTTAAAAAAGAGATTTTTCAAATTTCTCACTACAAGAAAATGGTTTATCTGTTGTGGCTTTTCCTACTAAGAAGTTTGAAACAAACTACTTTTCCCTTCAAATTTCATTCTCCTTCTCTTCTCCATTCCATCATTTACTTCCAATTCCATTAAGTATCATACATTCCATCATTTACTTCCAATTCCAGTAAGAATATGATAGGGTGATACCATTAGGATACCATATAGTTTGACTTTGTCAAACTTAAGATGCTAAATATTTGACTTAATACCAATTTATAATTACAATGTTAAATATTAACACCAATTTAACATGCTAATTAGTTATAAGTAAATGTTAATATGTTAAGTTGAATAGTTAGTATGTTAAGTTCACTACACCAAAAAACAGGTCGGGCAACCAAATATTTGGTTGCAATAGGTGCGATTTCGTTGCGACAGAACACAGTCACTACGAAGGAGATTGGTTGCGAGCCGTTGCAATATCCCTGGTTGCCATAGATTTCCAACAACATGCTCCGTTGCAATTGTTATATTCTGTTGCAACAAAAACATGGTTGCATTACTCTAGTCGCAATAGACCTTTTGCTACCAAGGGTTCCGTTGTATGTATGAATTAACGCCACCGCATATTGGTGGCAAAATACAATGTATTGCAACGACATCAGCGGTTGTAACTGGGCATCTAATGCAACCAAATTCTGGTTGCCAATATGTTGTCAAGTCATCCACGAGCCATCCACAGATAAACTATTGCAACTAACCTATGAACTATTGCAACCACCCTTATGGTAAGGGGTGTTGAATTTTCCCTGCCATTAATGATTTTTGGCCTCTAAATGCAAATTTATAATACTACAGGATCAATATATAGTATAAACATTAACCATTCAAACAAATAAAAAGAAATCAGGTATATCATAAAAAAATTAATATTATAACATCCAATACAGGTTTACATTGATCTTGGAAGTCTAAAAATACATAAGATGACTGTTCTCTTCTACGGGTAATATTCCTAACTGATATTCCTAACTGATACCATGCATTTTTTTTCTCCTCCGAATACAAGCAGCTCTCCAAGAATGCCCCAACTGTTCTGATCACCTAAAAGAATAGGAAAACAGTATATCAGCTATGTTGTATAAAATCTGAGACAGATGTAATTATTCTTTAGTCCAAGATTTGCAGGCACGTGACCCGAGAATAAACTAAAATTATTATAGCAGAGATCATGAAACCCATTTAAATGTCTAGCATGGTAGAATCTTACCATGAACACCCCTACAAACTAATTTCTTGCATAATACATTGTTCAACAATCTCATGCTTGGCACCAAAATTATCAAAATAGTTAATAAATTATTTGTTCTGCGGCCTCATAATATTGAATTATAAACTGTAGCAAACTTAATCGAACAAGAGCCTCTTACAAAAACAAGACTACACATCAAGACCTGGCACAACAGTGGCAATGCTTTTGAGGTTAAATAAGGGTATTCATGCCAATTTGGTAATTGACCCACACAAGACCATACAGTGTCATTCAGTGTATCAACAGCTTAAAATTGTTTCCAGTTAGCATGCGACACAAAATGACTAAGAAAATAAATTAATTTGTCCATTTCTATCAATGACAGAAACTAACCTGGTAATATGACGCAGCAATTTGAGTTCATAATGCCCTCCCTGAAACAATGCGAGCGTGTGGTAACCAATTTAACTGTCAATCAAAGCAAACAACTAATAATGTAATATAAATTATGGATTTTATATGTCAAAACATGTTAGAAATTTTAGCTATCCCTGAAATTGTTTGCAATTAGGAATGCACCACAAAATAACTAAGAAAATAAATTAATTTGATCCATTTCTATAAACGGAAGAAACTTGCCTAGATACATGAAGCAACTGCGGAAGTTCATGACCTCCCTGAATCATTGCAAGCTTGTTGCACTTGTAATCAGTTCAGCTATCAATCAAACCAAACGGAATTAATAATATAATATAAATTATGGTTCTATATGTCCAAACAGTTAGATCAGATTTGTGTTCTGTATCATTTTAATTTGAAAATGTCTTGGATAGGTCCACTGATGTATGTTCTGTTGGTTTCATGTCAGTTCTTTAAAATGAGGAGACTCAGGTCCGATTAAGGTTCTACAGTAACAAATCCATGACATCTTTCAGGTTACACAGCCATTGTATGTCAGTTCTTTAAAATGAGGAGACAGGTCCGATTAAGGTTCTACAGTAACAAATCCATGACATCTTTCAGGTTACACAGCCATTTTACCTTACCAGTCCTAGTTCAGCTAAGTCAGCTGCCATTCGTGATTGACTTATCAAAACTCTAGAACAGTGTTCAGGTGACAGGTTCAATTCATACAATACATCCAGTACATTAAGCTAGCAATTGCTTTGCAAATAAAACGTGTATGAGCCAAAAAAAATTTCAATATTATTAGAAAAGTCAGTACCCACCAAAGGAATGATCAGATAATTCAAGCTTCAATTACCTTGTCCCATATCTAAATAAATTAAAAAAAAAAATTAGAACTGCAGAATTTCCACCAAGGAAAAAACATTGCTTATGTCACAAACTTATAGATCAAAATCCTATTTTCCATGTTCTTGTTATACATTCCACTTATTTTGGTACTAAAAGTAAAAATAGATTGACTCACCACAAGGCATCTAACCATGAAGCATGTAAAGCATATTCCAGTCACCCATCCAATCTGAATAAAAGTTGTACACAGTACTTGGCTTACTTCGTGTTCAATTTCATGCATACTTTGAGCACAAATAACTAATTAGATGAAGTGATCGTAGTGAACAAACCTCATGAAGTTTCTTCCGACGGCCTTTAGATTCAATTGGGAACCGCTCGAGTAAATTGAACAATCTATCCAAGAATTTCTTGCATCAGAAAAGTTACAAGTACTTCAGAGAAACAATGAACAGGAATAAAATCGATTCATTTCACCTTCCCCATAGAAGACGAATCCAAGCACAGCCAAGCAAGTAACCACTGAAGGAGAAAAGCATTCAAGATGAAAATAATTTAATTAACAGGATGAAAAATGTGGTAAAACTTCACAGAATAGTTCTCTTGTTACATGAGAAGATATACAAAAAAAAAAAAAATTCTGCCTATTACAACTACAATGAAAATACTGGCAAAAATCAAGTGGCTGACTAATTGTACAATAAATAGAATGTAAGTGGCTGACAAATACTGGCAAGATAAGTACTGAAACTTAAAATAAAACTTAGAATGTAAGTGTCTGACTAATACTGCCTAGAATGTCAGGTGTTGACTGATACTGGCAAACAAAATTCTGTTCTATTAGTGGAACAACTGAAACTTGGAAATTATTCAACAATGATCCATTATGGAAATTATTTACCTGGTGAACAAAGAAGAGTGGAGGTATATGAACAGAAGCTGATACCAGTTCCATATATCTGAACACGGTATCTGAATTACAAACTATAAACACAAACCGATCAAAACTGGGAGAGGAATCGTCATTAACCAAAAGAGGAAAGAAAAGAGAGGAATGTCTGATACTTACTGCTCGTTGCTCATGGACACGACCAACAAAATGAGATGCGATGGCTGAGGCTAAGCGAGGACTCATTGTTGGATTGAGGCACAGCGAGCGCACGGGTTTGGAGAGAAGGGTGTCGGGTTGACAGTGGAAGTACAGGCGACTGGTGAGGCGGAGAGACCTTTACTGTCCATACTGGTAATTCAAACAGTCGCATCAGAAACTTCAACCAAAATCAGCGAAATAAAAAAAAAATTAAGTGTTAATAACAGTGGCAGTACCTGGTGGCGGCATCGCTCAGACTTTGTTAACCATACATCCTCCTGGCGGCTCCATCGACCCGTGGATTTTGTTGCTCCCGAGTCATCCTTCTCTTTGTCTTCATCTGCGCTGGGTTGGGGACGGTTTTTCGATTGGCAATGGGGAAGAAAGGGAGGCAGCGACGCTGAAGCAAGACGAAGCAATGGCGCTTGGGTCGGAACAGCGAAGCAAGGCAGAAACACAATGGAGCGGGACTGGCCGCGAGGGTGGAAGTGTGGGGGCGGAGCCAGGCAGAGGCTGGATGGGTTTTCGTCGAGGGTTGAGAGGCGTGAGAGAGAGGCAGAGAGCGCCGCCCAGCGGCGGGATAGTAAAATGGGGTTCGATTTTTGGGGGATAGGGGAGAGTCCTTGTTAACCTGGAATGGAGGGAAGTGATTAATCCAATCCCAGATCCAATGGTAAAAAACCCAGGCAGTTATAATTTTGGACCCTATTGAAATCGAAAGGTTAGCATATCAACCGAGAAATGCAGTTATTTGATTTTACTTTTTTTATGCGACTCATTATTCATGAAAACATGTTAGTTAATATACTTGAAATAAGCATGGTTCGTATGATTATTATGTCATTGTTTTTTGTCAATTCAAGCAATAATTATAATTAGAATATAAACACAGCACCGATGAAAGTGATGTGGCCTTAGCCTTTACTGATTGAGTATATTGTCGAAATTAATTTGATATTATATACATTTTAAGTTCAAGCACATAGAGGTTTAATACGATGGCATAAAAATATCCTAACAATACATGTCCTAATTCATTAATTAATTAATTGATTAATTAATTAATTTGATACTATGTATAACAAAAGGAGGGATCCAATGACACACAAAATTTGACACAAATGGTTACACAAAATGATATAAATTTATAAAAAATCTTAAAAAAAGAAAATCTTTTGCAAACATGTTCATTCACTTATAGATCAATTGTGTTTCAAATTTTATTCAATTTGAGTGTCATTTGATACTCCATCAATGACCATCAAGTTTATATGGTAATTAGAACGGTCTAAATTTAATGATTCTTGATTAAGTATCAAATGACACCAATATTGAATAAAATTTAAAACACAATCGATTTATAAGTAAATGAATATATTTACAAAAGATTTTATGTTTTTTATATTTTTATAAATTGATATGATGTAGTGTAATATTTGTGTCAAAATATTGTTGTGTCATTGAATCCCTCCTCATATAACAATCGCATTTTTTGTTTTTTCAAAATTTCACATTTGGACAAATATACATATATGTGAATATACGATGAGCTCACGGAGACCTTCCGTGAGCTTAAACTCAAAATTATATCAAAACACTTTCAATTTAGATTTATATAGCTCATTTCTTTATATCAAAATCTTATGGAATATAAAAAGTTTTCGATTTTTTAAATTTTTTTATTATTTATTTTGGATGTTCTAAAATGATACATAAAACCTTAAATATTTTATTAATATTGTATAGTTACTTTTACAAAATACAAAATAAATACTTAAAATTTTTGAAAAATATAAAATATGTATTCTATAAGATTTTATTATAAAGATTATAATGAGCTATATAAATCTAAATTTTGAAATGTTTTGATATGATGTTGAGCTTAAGCTCACCTACTTCATATATGTTAATATATAACAAAATCATTTAATATATATTTAATCAGTCAGATCAATAAGTGTTTGAGGAAATTATAGAATTTGATGTAATTTGCAGATTCTTTGCAACATTTTTTAAGCCTACTAAGTAGATTGTCATTTCAGTAATATATTGGTATATGAAATAACTAAAAATCCATCTAATATATTGACTTTTCCGTCGCTTATAAAAAATAAATAAATAGATGATTCCATAATGATAGAAGTGGTTTTTTACTGTCTACTCGTATCTTCTTCTAATTTTACACTTCCATATATACATATCTATATCTTCTAGTTTATTGATGTAATTGATGAGGAATCATTTGTCACTCGAATCTATATTATTGTAAGTTCATTCTAAGAATAGATAACTTGAATTGTGAAATACCAACAAATAGTGTACAACTACAAGATTTGTTTGGTTTCACATATAAATGAACATATAAGTAAAGAGTAAAACTATATATAGTGTTCATAAGCTCACGGATGCCTTTTGTGAGCTTAACACTGAAAAACATATTAAACCATAACTAAATTTTGATTTATATGACTCGATAAATTCTTATATCATAATCATTTGGCATGCAAAATTTTCCATTTTTAGAGATTTTTTAATTAAGTATTTCATAATTTTAAAACTTACATATGAAACATTGATTATTTTATTAAATATTGTATAGTTACTATTAAAAAACCATAAATAATTAAAATATTTCTATAACTATTGAATATTTAAAATTTCGATTTCTGGAGTTTGGCAAATAAACTTTTATATTTTTATTTTTGTTGTTTAAACTAAAAGAAGATCATTATCAAACATGTTATGCATGTGGTATTAATGAGGAGATTTTGGAATTAATCCAACTTTATTTTTTGTATTTTTTTAATTATTTTTGAACTTATTCTTTAAATACATTTTCGAGGTGTGAAATTTCATTTATCCAACGAAATCAAAATCATGCTATGAACTATATTAATCATCACTAAATTATACAATATCGTTGGTTCATTGTGAGAATATATAAATAGTTAAATACAATATAAACTTTTTAAGCTAGAAATATATCATAGTCTAAAAATCTTTGTACGAATTATTTATAGTTAATAGTAGATACATGCATCGATATTAATGTTGTGGTGTGAGTAGATCTAAACATCCGCATTGTAGAACTTAACGGTTGAGATTCCTCCTCTTCACTATGGATGACAGCTCATACACACCCTTGAACCTTGTCCCTTGCCCAAGGCTTCTCGATGCTTCCCCAACCTAAAAAGAAACCGTCCTAAAAAAATGGCGTTAGCCGATTCCTTTGTCCTTACAAAAATTGATGATTTATTCTAGTGTTCCAATGGTTTATATTTTCTCAAATAACTAGCTTTTGTTGATTAATATTAGCTCTAATTTAGCTGAATCTACCATAGATGGCCACAATCAGAGATCACCGAAAGATGATTGGATCTCTCCCGACGGTTACGACACAAACCACGACAGCTACGCCGACGCCTTGGGAGTTAAAATTTACAGGTTCGACATTTCTCATTTCCTATTGCTTAATTTTGGCGCGGAACCCATCTAATTAATTTTGGCGCGGAACCCTCTAATTAGTTTTGGCGCGGAACCTTCTAGATTATCGTAACCGAGTCAATCTACAAAAAATTAAGAATCAAAATCTGAAATTGGGATGCATGCCTTCCCTCCATAACTGGAACGCATACTCAACACCCTGTCAGAAATTGTTAACTGCATATTATTCCTGTTCACTTATATATACCCTTATAAGACAATTAAGATTTAAGACCCCCTCTAAAGTGATTAATTAAAGGAAGGTTCCTGACTCACATTAAGTTTCTTCTTTTTTCTTGAAGAGATGCAAAATTCGTACATTCTATTTAGTGTTATAATTATTTTTTTTAAGATTGTTTGTTTTTCAAGTATGGATATTGAGCCTTTTTTCTGATATATTGGTTGATTTTGCACTTCATTGCTTAAATGAATCAGCATCTCTCAAACCTGTCTGCTAGGAGATTTCCCAAAGTTACTTTATGTATGTTCTAAATTTCGATTTATTGAATGATTTTGCACTTTGTTGATTCAATCAACATCTTTCTAAATTATTTTAGTTTCTGTGTTATAGAAACTGTGCTGCTTTTATGATCTGTTAATGAATTTTGCTCTTCGTAACTTTATCGAACAAGCATAATGAAAGCTAATCTGCTAGTAGATTTGTTGGTACTTAAATTCTAAATTGCAAACTAAATAAGTTCAATCATTTTGATTTTACTTATAGATAGTATTCATGATTTGATTGCAGGTCTACAAAAAATGCAAGTGGACCTATTTTAGTTGAGTAGCCAAATTATGTTGGTAAAGATGTGCCCAGAGATGAAAGACCGAATCTGCCCTCACATGCTAGATGTGCCAGAGATGGAAATCATGAAGGGGATGGTACTGTCTTCATTTTAATTTTTTTCGTTCCTCCTCTGATATTAGAATTTATATAAATTGCATGTAGCTACATCTTACTATCTATATAGATATTTGATGTTTGCAATTTCAGATTCAGTTGCATGCATTTTATATTTTGGTAGTATAGTATCATTTCTCCTATATATATTCAAACCTATAATTTTGTCAAATACACACACACACACACACACATATATATATATATATATATATACATACATATATATAATTCAATACATACTTTTTTTTGTCAGGTTCAACAACCAGAAGAAATGCTTGATGTGTTGTTAGGGGCTATAAAGCAGCCATAAACAGAAAGAGAATTTTAAGTATTAAGGATAAACTGCAATTTTGTTCTCGGCAAGGCTTGGCAGTGCAGTTGGTGTTAATAGGCGATCTTTTGTTGATAAAATTGTGGTACATATGCAGCAAATGCACCACTCATAGGAGTTGAAATATGGAGTCAAGTTCCAAAAGACAAGAAGGAAGATATAATAAAAAAAGTGCTTGTAAATATTTCTTCCTTTTTTGTAATAAAACATTTCTGTATGTACAATGCAGATCCATACATGTTGTTGTAGGTAATATCATCTCTTTTAATGCCATGATTGTGATTCCTTTTTGCAGGATCGCTGGGAATTGAAAGATGATAACCTTACTAAATTGAAGATATTGAAAATTGTTGGTGAAAGGTACAAAAACTGGCGTCCCAACTTATTAGCATCCATGTACCTAGCTTATGCAACTGATGAAAAATGTCTTAAACACAAGCCTCGAGAGATTGATATGGCCGAGTGGAAACACCTAATTTACTATTTTGGTTGACAAATTTAAGGTAAGCTTCCTGTAGTGAGTGATTCTGTCTAGTTGGAAGTTGTTACATCTGAATAGACCACATAAACTAGGTCTGGCAAGCTTTAAATTCTACATGATATCATTGGAGTCCTTTAAGTGAGGTTGTGCCGTGTTACTACTTCAAGTTTGATGTTCCTGTTTTGGTGTTTATAGTCACAGGCTGTCCTTCGTGCCAAACCCCTTATTGACATATACAAGTAAAAATTAATTACTGAGAAACGGATTGTACAAGAAGAAAACCAGCAAACTAATATTTGATTTCAGTTGGTTGAAAGGTATCACATCACTAGCACAAACAATTGCCCTTTACATTCAATTTTTTCTAATTAATCCTTTTATATCTGACATCATCAAACTATTTCCTTGATCTAGTCTACATATTTTTTTATCGAGCAAGAAACATCGAAACGATCTAACTACTGGTTTAATCATCAGTACTGAAGGATCACTATTTGAAAGGTACCAACTGAAAACTATATTTCTTACTTGTTTTATGGTAAATCAACCAACATGTAAGTGTATCTATAAGTATATAACATAGGGGTTGCCACATAATTAAAGCAGAGTAATTTAAATACTATAGAAAGTAATTGATTTTGAGATAGATTAGGCATCATACCACAGCAAAATTATTTTTGAGTACTACTGGGGTAAAATGTTGGCAAACAGCCAGCAAATATTTTTTTTGAGAAATTAGCCAGCAAATATGGACTGGGCATTTATGTCTCCATTCAGTGATAACCCAGTCAGAGCCTCTAGCACAAACCTTTACAATGGAAAGCTTTAGAATAAATTGCACAAGAAATATTCAAGATATAGTTAATTGGACCCCTGCCAGTAACTGTGCATATCGTTCGATCATCATGTTCATTTTTATTTTTGTGCCTTACCTTATTTTTTTCTGCCAAATTTTTCCAGGAGCATCGTTCATGAAGCATGTGCTAACTTCACAGGTCCTCATCAAACATCACTGAAAACAAATTGCAAACATAGCTGGAAGGGTTGGATATCATAAATCATGGCATCCCATGTGGTAAGGGAAAGAGCTGATATGGCACATTAATAGGGTGGTCTTTGAGGCCAGCACTGAGTGTTAAAACAGGCTTGAGGAAAATACATATCTTGATGGGCTATCCTGAATCGATTCATTCCTCTAAACTGCTTCACCCGGCTATTGACAACTATACTCCAAGAGTACTGGTTGCTTTTCCATTTTCTTTAATCCATAGATGATCTATAAACAGAAATAAAACGGTTTAGCATAATTTTGCTAGAAGTATTTCATTCATTGCCAAGTTGCTTAGTGGTATAAGATTACACACCAAGTACTTGCTATGCAGTACCTATTGTACAGGTACATAGACCAGCTTTGACAAAGCCATGCAATAAATCAGCATTTATGCAACATGGTGCCAAATCAATTTAATTTCTTCTAACACTGAAAACAACGAAAACCGGCTTGTCTCATTAAACTGAAACAACCAAGAACCTAAACAATCGTTAATTGAAGAAATGAAACCAATATAAAGGGAGGGTTAAAAGATGAAAGAGGTGGTGCTTACAAATGTCATTGATCCCTTCTGTAACTGTCAGACTAATGTATTGATCACAAATTTGCAAATTTTCATGAATTGCCACCTTCACAAACAAAATTGTAAGAAAATAAAGGAAAAACAAAATTGAAATTGTTGATAAATTCAGAGGATTAAAAGATATCTCATCTCCAGATTTAGTAAGGCTCAAAGACTTTTCTGTTATGGACAATCAAAGGTCTTAATACAGCATAGAGGCAGATCCTTGTCGGATGGGTAAGAGAATAAATCTGAGCCGTTCTTGGATCGAACGGTTTGGATCAATTGAACGGTTGTGAAATAATTGGAAGATAACGTGGTGTTAGGATCAATTGAACGGTTGTGAAATAATTGGAAGATAACGTGGTGTTAGGAAACAAGTGAAGGAGACAGAGGTTTTTACCGTTGCATTAACCATTTATTTGGTAGCAATAGAAATTTGTCGGGCAACCACCAGATTTAGATGCAAAAAGGATTAAATGGTTGCAATATGAAGACTTTAATGCAACCGGTCATATTCGGAGCAATATGCCTAACCTATCGCATCCAATTAGGCCAGCCGTTGCATTATCTCGTTGCCATAGCACCATTTTGGCGTAGTGGTTGAATATTTAGTTATATTTTTCTATTTAAGCTCAATATATGATAAGTTTCATAATTATTGATATAATTATTCAACTTGTAAGTTGATGTTAAATTGAATATTAACACATTAAGTTGAATAATTAGTTCCTTTAACTAAATCAAATGATATGGTATCCCAATGATATTCTCAATGGTATCACCATATGTAGACCCATTCCATTTTTACATTAAAAATTGTATTGTTTCTTGTGCATATATCCGGTCACCGTCTCTAATTCTTAGTTAAATTCTAGGACTATAAAAAATTAAAAATAAATATTTTTATAATAAATATTGTGGTTCAAATTTCTATCGAAAGGTAATGAAATGGGCTACGACTTTTAATTATATTTCGGGTTTTCTCCAAGTCAGACAGCTTCCCAGTCGAAATGGCGATTTAATGCGGCGTGGTCATTCTGACAGCATTTAAGTTAATCAATTATGTTTAGTAATTTGCGGAGTCACATCATATGATAATGTTTTGTTGGTTTCTATAAGTTTTTTGAGTCTTTATAAAGACTTTTGAATGGTTTTAGATAGTTAATTTGTTCTTCATTAGTATCTACATTTAGAGAACTTTCTAGTTGTTTGTATGGCTAAATATAAATCCAAACTCTATCATTGTAGGAAGCAAAAAATTGTCTTATGAAAAATGTTATTTTGAGTTAAGTCTATCTCCTATGAGTTGAGTTACCTTCTCGTTTCCACTGTGTGAGTTGAGTGCATATCCTCTATAGTTTTATTCCATTGAACTTGTTCTGTCCTCGCGATTTCTCTGTCCCACAACGGTATCAAAATTCCTGAACAATGCGTTTCTAAGCCAATAGAAGCCAATAGTGAATGATCATCAGTAGCTCAATCCCCTGCTTAGACCATTTGCATGCTCCGTTGTGCTACAACGCAATGTTGCGAATATAAGCATCTCTATGCAGCCATGTCCGCGCGATGACTTCTCATCGTCGTTTGTATGCCCGACTGCCCAATAGTTTTTACTTTGAACCAGTGACCACATAAGATTTTTGAAAATCAAGCCCAGGAACAAGCTTGGGATTGCCATATAGCCTGAGATTGCCTATATATGCGGAGATGTCTCTGATTCCCATGGATTGGATTCCTTCCCACACAAACAGTAGCCAACCCACGGGAATAACATTTGTCCGAACACATCTATTAATTATTTAATTGTAATAGACTTGTATAGTGTCCACGCATTGCAGCGGAATTGACTATATCATATGATTTATTTATAAATCGAAAAATAATACTAAAACACATGACGTAAATAATTTATGTATAAATAATTCACTGCGTAATTTTTTTTCTTTTTATGTTTCTATATTATGATTGAATTGTCATAAAATAATGAGATTGAAAATGGCATGCATATATATATTAAAGATGTGACTCGGGTTGCGTGCACGTTATTAAGAATTGAGACCATAGAAAGTGTGTGCGTTAATGAGCATTTCATGTCCATCTATTGGGCCATTAAGATTGAAATAACATAATTTTTTCATCAACGGTTAAGATTACATAAAACTAATTAATCCAACTGTCCATATTGGTTCTGGACAAATACTCTCTTTGAATCTCACATAAACTCCTCCTTTTATAAGTAATAAGGATATGAACACCCTTAAACCCAACAGTACATCCTCTTATACATAAGGTATGAACACCTCAATGTAATAGATATGAACACCCGACAATACATTTTATGAACACTTAAATTGGGGCGAACGGTCATTTACCAGAACGTGGAATCTTTGACCAATCCTAAGAGAATCATTCACTAGAACGTGGAATCTTAGACAGCGCACACAGAATTTTCGATGCGTAGGTATGAACACCAATTACATCGACTATGAACACCTCATCGTAGTAGGTATGAACACCAGATTTGCGCAGACAACTATTTATCACAATGCTATAATGCAACAAATTTAACTATTAAGTGGTGGGACTCAAATTTTTAAGTTAAAATAAATTTGTAATTAGTAAGAATCTGAGTCTTAAATTATAATCTTAATGAAATTTTGGTAGGGGACATTTAAGGGAGACAAAAGAAGGAGTACAAGAAGATTTTCTCACTGCATGCGCATAATTATATATGAGTGATTCTTTTATGGGCAAAAATTTTTGGCAGTTATTCTATTTACTTGAATCAAGATCATCGACTTTTTTCGTCTGAAATACAAGTTTCGATTTATACCAGCAATTTTGCAATTATATGTTGCATGCTTAATTCGTTATGTTTTTTATTATTTATTTATTTATTTATTCATTCATTCATTTTATATTTTCCCTGTGGCCACAAAGAGTGCTGATATCCTGACACCCGTAACTTACGCAAAGATTCTCAAGCCCACCGATCTGGAATAGAATTTGACTGCCAACCTTTAATACATATTATACAATGTAATGAATGCAAGTATTAAATTAAATGTTATGGTATGCAACAATATACATTATGAAAGTCAAATGCTCGGGTTTCACAAGTAATTACGAAGCACGCATATGCATTAATGAGACAAAAGCATCAAGAAGGAAGATGCGAATTAAAATGAGAACATCTTGCACCCATTGAAAAACCGTCCATAGATCTATAGACGTATACAGAATGTAACAGATACATAAAGAAATATAACAGATGCATTCTAAAATGTAATCTATAAACGCTATGGATGGTTTTTCTATAAACGCTAAGTATTACTCAATTAACATGATGAAACAAGTTGCTCGGATCTGGTGGCGTTGGAACCGGTGGCACATGGAGTTTTGTGTGTTAAGATATCAGAAACGAATCTGTACATATTTTAGTTCTTGTTCCTTTTTTATTCACATCTCTCCTTGATGTTTTTTTGTTCCAATAATGCATATGCCATTATGCATGCAGCTTCTTAATTGCTTGTGAAACACGAGCACTGAGTTTATATAATTTAATTTTTTACATACTGAAATATTAAATTCAATACTTGCATTACATTGTATTGTATAATTATAGAGGAGAGATTCAGTCATAATACTTATGTTAACAATCTTCAAAATTATATTTTTTGAAAGAATTGCAAAAATTTTTTATAAGGTATCAAACGACGTTCAAATTTTAAAATTTTTTTATAAACTTCTTTCAAAGTTTTTACAAATACTACCATGAAGATTGTCACAAAAATATAGTCAATAGATCCCTCCACTAATTAATATATATTAAATTAATGTTGTGCTGTCAAATTCTAATCCAGATCGATAGGCATGATACTAGATCTTGCGTAAGGTACGCACATCAGCAATTATGACATCAACACTCCTTGTGGCCATTATATTATTTTTATTGCATGTTTTAGAAATTAAGATTGTAGAAATACAATTTCATTTTTTTGTATTTGATGAACTTCAAATTAATTTTGTATGTACTGCCCGCCCGCATTAAATTTTGATGAATGATTGAGCTCTATAGCGTGCACTATGTTTGACATGATCTCGAGAGATCGAATTAAAAAAAATCAACTCATGGCCATTTAGTTTTTCTTTTTTTACCATTCAACAAGAAAGGTCAATTAATACTTAATAATTGATATACAAAGCAAATCGATAAATTTAATTATAATATAACCAGATATGTGCATGAGATATAAGATAGTTTGATAGTTTGATAAAGAAATTGGCATTTTAGAGAGTTTGAATGGTACACTAGAAATTAATCCTAGAAAAAGAAGATAAATACTTGTGGCATCGCAAGCGGAGAATGAGAATAGCGTTATGTTAGAAATCTGTGATCCCTTCAAAACACGTGCAAATTTATTATGGTTGTATATTATCTAGTTCCACAGCAAAATGTATCCGCGTATGCACATTGTTAAAATGCTGAAATACATATGAGTTGTAAATTTGAGATATATGTTACAAAATTTCAGTGGACGTTTGAATAGTAAAAATGAGGATAATCAGCAAATTCCTTAATATTTATGTGTTATGGATCTGTCAGTTATATCTATCCGCCAACCCTAAGCGGCTGTAGTTTGAACCCGATGAGAGAGAAGATCATTGGATGGCTTGAATATTTGAACTAAAAAAATAGTCGAACAGACCGCATCAATCTCAAGCATCACTATACAAGAGAAGTAGTTGAGCATGAAGAGGTTGAAATCAAGCATGTGAAAACGGATGATCAACTGGGTGAAATTTTCACCAAGGCACTCCCATGCGACAAGTTTGCTTATCTTAAGGCAATATTGTAGGGTATTACAAAATTAATGTTTTATTATTATGTTTGTTCTTGGGTTTGTTTTTATGTTGTTGAATAGTAAAATAATGGACTCTCTAAGGGTGTGTTTGAATGGGAGAAAAATAGTGCTAACTTGGGTTAGCTACTATTCCCAATTGCTATTCTATGTTTGGATGTTGGATTTGCTTTTCAAAACAATTAAGTTAGTATTAGTTAGTTGCTATTTTACTATTCCTAGTAATAGTTGGGTTAGCTATTCTTGGATTAGTGACTATTTTCACTAATCCACCCATCCATCCAAACACACCCTTAGTATAACTACTGTGTCATGTTTGGAGATGTTTAGATAATGATATCATGTATTGTGTGTATATGAAATGATCATGTAAGACCTCGTAAGAATTTAGGCTTATATGTTGTGTAGTGTTTGAAACTTGCATTAATTAGGAGAATATAGAAAATTTTCTTCGGACACCATTTCTTCTTCCTCTTTCTTTCTTCCACAAGTCCTACAAATAAAATGGACAATTTCTAGGTCAACAAATATTGATAGGGTAATGATTGTGGTTCCATTAAATAATGTAGGTTCAAATTAAGATGGCTAGGACTGTAAACTAAAGACGTTTTCCACCGTTTCATTTCATTTGTCCCAAACGAATCGAAAATGAAATGGAATGATGAACGGAACGAATCCATTTTGTTTTCCATTTTGACAGAAAAATGTTACTGTCTTAAACGATTATTTTTTGTTATTTCGTTTCACGACACGATTTTTTGTTTCGTTAAATGAAACGAAACTACTAATTTTCATGGTAGTTCTCCACGCTATATATGCAGGTCTACATATGACGCATAAAAAATTCTTATATGGACTTCTCCATTGGGGAACATTGTAAAAAAATTCTCGTGCCAAGTGTTCGGATTTGATAGGTTATTATTGCAAGTGAGGTCATCGTTGGAAACTTGGAATTGTTGGACATCAAAGATCATTGGATTCCAAACATTTTTTTCATAATTAATTACAAAAGTCAAAGCTTGTGATTCAGAAGTAATATGCATGCATGTGCATATAATGATATTAATGGAGCAAGAGAAGTTGAAAACAAGATGCTCGAGAAGAAAGAGGAGAATAGGTAACATGGATGTACATTAGAAAAAGACTTCAACTAGTATAAGTCAGGTGTCTTAACGCTTATTCTTCCACCAGAAACTAAATCTGTTTATTAGTTTCCCCTGTAACTTAACATCAGCTGATCATATTCCGAGAGACGTTTTGAGTGCGAGGAAGAGATCATGGAGACAATGGCAATTGATTATGGGAAGAGTGTCGTTGAGAGCACCCTGGGCAAGCTTGGCACGTTCCTATTGAACGAGGCGATGCTCATTGGGAGTGTCCGAGAGGACATCCTGTTTATTAGAGATGAGCTTCAAAGCATGGATGCAGTCGTGAATGACATGATCCGTGCCGGATCCCTCATGAGTCACCAAAACAAAGTGTGGATGCTGCATGTACTCCAGGTCGCCTACAATGCTGAGCTCTGTATTGATAAGTTCAACGACTGTCTTAGAAAGGGTCATGATCAGCGGGGAAAATTAATTCAGGCATCACTGCGTGCTGGTGACTTTCTTCGCACGGTCTATCCACGGTACCTTATTGCAAAGGAGATACAGGTGCTTTTCCTTGGGTCAATCTCATTTTTTTTTTAAATATATTTTCAATTTTGTGTACTTCACTGAAATACAAACAAGCGCATGCATGCGCTTTTAACTTATCGATCGAGATGATCTACAGAATCTGAAGGTCCAAGCCATGGAAGTGAGTCAAAGACACTCCAGGTATAACACCACAATCCCGACGATAGATTCTACTGAATCAGCTCGGAGAGCTGCAACCATCACACAACAAGATAGGTTACAGTTCTCGTCTCGTCTAACGCCAGAGGATGCACTTGTGCGTAGTAGTTCCTTCCATAAGTTACTTGATAACATGAAAGCAACGTCATTTAAAGTGATTGTGCTTTCTGGGCCTGCTGGGTTTGGC
This sequence comes from Cyperus esculentus, assembly GCA_030179965.1. Classification (NCBI taxonomy): domain Eukaryota; kingdom Viridiplantae; phylum Streptophyta; class Magnoliopsida; order Poales; family Cyperaceae; genus Cyperus; species Cyperus esculentus. Next base: position 4,798,735 of record JASGLE010000009.1, on the reverse strand, counting down.
AAAACTGCTTTGGCAAAGATGGCGTACCGCCGGAGGAATGATCCCTGCATCCAATGCTTCCAAAAATCTGCCTGGATAACTCTTTCAAAGAAACCTGACATAAACAAGATTTTGGAGGACATTCTGAGGCAAGTGGATACTTCCCCTGAAGGAATGAAACATTATGAGAGAGACGGGTTGCAAGCGAAGTTGAAAGAACAGTTAGCTAATGCATCAAGGTACGTATTACAACAGCAAGTGATTGATAAATTTATTTAACTCTTTTGTTTCTTTAAGTAATCATTGTCGACACACAGGACAACCAATCCTCATTACCATCTCAAAAGTAATAATTAGTGCATTAATTTGGATTTTATGTTTGAAAAAAGCAAAATAGGATTTTAGGACTATGCGACTGTATTATGTTAATCAGTAGTATTGTACATGGATTTCAACAGTAGTTGCATATCTTAATTGTATTGCTTGTGCATGCAGCTATCTCATCATTTTGGATTCCGTAACAAAAGAGAGCTGGATGGGTATAAAAGGCGCTCTACCTAGGAATTCGAAAGGCAAAATAATATTGACAACCCGACAGGAGGAGGTGACTAAAGAATGCACTGAATACATATACACTGGCGGAGAGCTTATCAGTATTAAGCAAGAGTTTACCGGTGAAGATACAAATAGGTTGTGCAGTCTGATGGTAATTAACGTTTTAAGCACATGGTTAGATAAAATAATAGTGTTCAATCAGATTACGGAGTCGATTGAAAGAATTGTTTTGTTCATAATCGTTATGTCAGTTATGTTTGGGCCTATCCTGTTTGGCTTACTCTTTGTAGTCCTCCTTTATTACTATCCGGTCAAGACACTTGTATTGGCTACAGTGGCCAGGTTACTGGTAACAGGGGCTATACACATCTTAAATCGGACTAAGCGACTGTATTATGTTTTGCTTGTTGTCGTGTGCAATCTAATCTCCGCTATCGTATGGCTAGTAAAACACTTTGCAAAGCTATGGCAAATGGGCCGATATTATCACCTGACCAGTTGGAGAAATGTCCCACTGAACAGGGTCATACCCTATATAAGATTGGTTACCACAGAAAGGCATGTACTTGTGTCTGTTCCCTTAGCGGTTAAGTTTATATGTGGAGCCCAGATTGCTGAAAGCATGGATTCTCATATGATTGATGAGCTCTATAAGAATTTAAGATCGTCGACTGAGAACAGAACGAATGCAAATAAGGAGGCTCAACAGCACACAGATCAGAATGCCGGACAAGGCTCTCAGCAGACAGGCCGGAGTGCCAGACAGGAGGCCGAGACCATCCAGCACAGTGCAGATGAAGCCCAGCACAGAGGTCAGCGCACTGGACAGGACGCGCAGCAGACAGACCAGCTCACTGGACAGGGGGACCAGGAGGCGTCCTTGAATCTGGAGTTTGCTTTGAAGGTACAATGACAAGGACTTTCTTTTTAGTTTTTATATCAAATATTATTATTTTGGGAATATGTCCCAAGACCTCCCTAAACTATTGGGTTGTGACAAGTTCACCCCCGAACATGTAATTGTGGCAAACACCCTCCCGAACTATGCATCTTGTGACAAATGACCCCCCAACTGGTAATTTGTCATCTAATACTTAATTATAAGGTATGAAATGACCAAACAAGCCTTTAGTCCCAAACAAGCTGGATCTCTATAATATTTTTATAATTTTTATAATATTAAATTAATTCATACTGCCATCAATGTTCATAATGATATAATTAATCTGTTGAAAACTAACTTTAAAGTAAGAATAATATGTAATAATTTTAAGGATCTATTTCATAAAAGGGCATACTCAATTCACTCAACACAAAAAAAATTAATAGTATTTTACCATTCTATTAATGAAATTTCCAATTTTCAACACGTTAAGGAGAAGGAGCTCAAGGATGTAATAAAGTGTTGTCACGAAATTTTGAAGCACAACCCCACACTGAAGATGTGCGCTGAAGATCTAAACGTACTTCCAGAGGGATATGTCGTTAACAGAAAAAGGTTAACAAGGCGATGGGTTGATCTAGAAATCTTCAGCTCACCAGGCTTGAGCGCTGAACAAGTGGCTGAGAGCTATTTTGATGAGCTCGTGATCAGGGGTTTCATCGATGTGGAAAGCATAAATCCATGCGGTGATGTAAAATCCTGCAAGATTAATAGCGCATTCAAGGAATATCTTACGAAAACTCTAAACAATGGCGAGCAAACATCACCTCGTGATGAAAATTGTTCCTTCCAATTATTTGATATACCTTCCAGTGCACTTGAGTATCTCGAAACTTTGAGTCGCTTTGACTGTTCTACTAAGCCTAATAACAGTTTTTCTGTTTTGAAAGGTTGGAAACATCTCAAGAAAAAGTTGAGTTCCTCTAAAAATTATTCTGATCCCGGAACTGATTCCAATTTGGAGAGTTACAATGGCCTTACGGAAAAACATTCTTGTTTTTCTAACATAATTCCTGGATCCCTAACTGTTCTCGATTTGGAAGGTTGCGAAGTCCTTGAAAAAAAACATTTGATGTTCCTATCTTTGTGTACCAAACTGAAGTTTTTGGGTCTCAGGAAGACAAATCTTGATGAGATACCAAAGAGAGTAGGAGAACTCAAGCACCTAGAAACACTAGATGTAAGACAAACATCGATTAAGAAGGTTCCAACGGACATCCTTTCCCTCCCTCTTCTAAAACACCTACTAGCTGGTTGCATTGACAAGCCGGAGAACACTGGCTTGGAAAGTTATGCAAGTTCAGTTGAACTTCCTTCAGGTATGGGGGAAATGAGAAATCTCCAAACTCTGGCATATGTTGATGCCACAAGCTCCTTATTGCTCTGTTTGCGAGAATTAACACAACTGAAGAAGTTTGGTCTTGTTATTCGTGACCCCAAAATGAGCGACAAGCCACTGTGTATCTCACTCATGATGTTGTATGCTTCTCTTCTTTCTCTTTCAATCCTCGATGAGCGTAAAAGTAAATATTCAAGGAATAATTCGCTTGGCTTTCTCGAATACCTATGCATTCCACCTCTAAACCTCAAGAGCCTGACTCTCAAGGGATCCCTAGAAAAGCTACCACAATGGATTGGTGACCACAAGCACCTTACTAAGCTTGCAATCGAGAACACACGGTTGAGGAGCAACGCTATCAGATTAATCGGGAAAATCCAAACCCTGCGTTGCCTCAAACTCTACAGAAACTCGTTTCTAGAAGGACTTCTGAAACTCGAAGAAAAAGAGTTTCCAGTTCTTCGGGTGTTAATTATACACTGTGACAACATTCAAAAGGTAACATTTCAGAAAGGTACATCACCTAGGCTAGAGGTCATTAAGTGGGTCCTTTCCAAATCAGTAGCAAAGGATTTTGAAGGTATCAACTACCTGCCTATGCTCAGCCAGGTTTCGCTTATTGGTGATGTCGATATGGTTGTACAGGAAAACATCAAAGGGAAGGTTCAAAGTCATAATAACTATAAAACATCTACACTGGTGTTTAAGAAAATTGAGAAGAAAACGCCCGAAGGGGGGCAGAAACAGGCCAACCCATCGCCCCAGAATGGCAGCGATAACCCAACGCCCCCAAACTCGAGTGTCAACCCAACACCCCCAAACTCAAGCGACAACCCGATGCCCCCACATGCAAGCTGCAACCCGGAGCCCTCGACTGCGAGCGACAACCCGACGCCCCCAAATGCAAGCGGCAACCTAACGCCTCCGAATGCGAGCGCTAACCCGACTGACCCAGAGCGGAGCAGCAACCCATCTCCCCTAGACTCGACCGCCAACCAGATGCCCCCGAACGCGAGCGGCAACCCAACACCACTGAATGGCAGCACCAACCCGACGGACCTGAGGAAGGACAATTAATTGAAGTAGACTGATGCCACCACTTGGGAGACCAAACATGTTCCTTTGGAGGAGTCTGGGAAAATGTCGCGCAGAGCTATTCTTTGTTTCGATGTATTACCATTATGTTGATATATTTTTTTGGTTTCTTTATATATGAATGCGGGGTTCTGTGATGTGTAGGCAAAAAGGTCAGTTTGTTGTCTAGTTTTCTGTCATGTAATAAAGTTTATCAATGAGAATAATATTAAGTAATATGTTTAATTATTAGTTATCTTTCCTTCATTATATTTCGGATATGTAGTGGTAATTTTATTGTTCCCATTGCAGTCTGCTTTCTTATTTTACTAGTAAAAAGTCCACTCATTGCTTTGGTTGAAATTATTATTTCTTATAATAAACTTTTAAGATAATATGTAATGGGCATTAATTTGAGATAATTTATATGGGCCTTAATTTTAATGGGCTGAGAACATCAACAGGTATTAACGTACATCGGTTCTGATCTATCGAAGAAAATAATCAACGGCTCAGATGTGAGGATGACCCTTTCATGTTATTTTTTCCAATATGCTTTTACTATTAGTAAGGATTAGAAAGTTTATCCTAATCCGTCTAATTGTGTATTTCTAGAGTGCAAATACAAAGCTTTTTGGTAATTTGTAATTTGTAAATTACAAATTTACTAAGAAATTTATAAAATGACATTACATATCCTCTAATTTGCAACTTGCAAATACAAAGCCTCTAATCCGTCTAATTTGTTATTTACTGATACACTGTTATAAAATGACATTACATAAGCTAGAGATCTGACAACTTGTCCTATTGATTTTGTCAATCGAAATTTATATAATATTTCTTTCACTCTAATTAATTTCACTAAGCCATTACATGAGGCACCCAATGCAGAGCAACAATCAGATGCACATGAAAAGGAGCAGCAATTAATCTGACGCACCTGAAAGGGAGCTGATCAACCTGATGCATCTGGAAGGGGGCGGCGACCTGAAGCAACCGAAGGGAAGCGGTGACTTGAAGGACCAAAAGGGATAAAAATCTGCTGCTTTTCTCATAAGAAAAGCAGAGCCTGCTTTTCCGATCGGACAGTCAGGATTGGTTGCCGCACATATCTCAAAATACTTGGGTATTTTCTGCACTGATCTCAAATTATTTTGGTGTTTCTCAACTGTCGGATCCAAAAAAGCAAGCCCTGCTTTTCTTTTCATAAAAGCAGGTGATCCCGATCCGACCGAAAGGGGAGCCACAACCTTCTGAGACACCTGAAGGGGGAAGCGACCTGACGCTCCAGATGGGAAGCACATCAATCTGACGGTCTCGAAGGGATAAAGAAAATGAACCACATTAATCCTAGGTATTGCTAGCACTTAATTTGGAGGGCCCTGCGATCCCACTTTGATTCAATTCATATCCTCTAAACTTACTGCACACTGTAAGCGTTCCAACCATTGGATTCACTTTGAGATTCGTGCTATTCAATCTCAAAAAACCCCCTTATAATCCACAACATTGATTAATTGTATAGGATTGCAGAGGATGAGACGAGTGATACAATGTTTTTGTTGCATATTTATTCATGATGTGGATCCATTTATGAGGAGCAGAGGAGGTATCCATTGATAAGAGTCTACATCGGCTACGATCCAAGCACGATTGAGGGCCATGCGATCCCACTCTCTGCCGTACGATCAAGAATCACCTGATCCAGTAGGTCCAATATGGTTTTGCGGGGGCAGGTTTTAAAATAATTACATCCATTTGATTTAATTCAATGGTCCAAATTAGAATCGGAAGACCCTACGATAAGATTTCATATCGTAGGTGATTTCATTGCCCATTGACAATGCTTATCTTGACAATTTTTTTTTTTAAGATGAGGGTCAAGCCACTCAAATTTAAATGTCTATAAAATACCCCACTAAGTTTTCGAATTTAACTTGATAATTTTCACAATGGAACTTTTCAAAGTTAAAACGAAACATTAAAAATTCTCGAAAAAAAAAATATGGAAGTATTGCTGAACTTATAGATTAAATATATTTTCGATTATATACAATTTAAACGATATTTAATAGTTTTTCAAAGATTCATTAAATTACAACCATTAAAAATTATACAAAATTTCGGTAAGCCATCAAATTGTATACAAATATATTGAAATCTAAAACTCTTTCAATTTACAATTTAAGTAATGCATCCATAAGATTTTTTATATTTAAAATTTTTCATGAAGTTTTACAAATTTTTAAAATATCCTATTGTCAAGAAAAGCCAATTTTTTAATATAAAAATAAAAAAAATCTTATTTTAAAAATTGAAATAAAAAAAAACTTATTTTCAAAAATAGTAATATCGGATTCCCCAAACCCGGCCTATTAAATATTCGTATTGTGGTATGTTGTATGGTTAGTATTGTGATACATTCCAGCTGGCTTGGTTGATGCTGCCGGGTATTGTGAACATATGATGTACTGGAAATATACGGAACGATTTCGACATAAAGTTCAAGCAGTGATTGGTTTTAGCCTACAACAAATGATGTCAGATACTGGGATAAGGTTGTAGAAAGCACTATTAATATCTCCAACATTGACTTTTGCATGGATTTCTTGTCTGCACTGGCTTTCGAGCAATCCCAGATTCTGATATATTAATCTCCTCAAAAAATCAAAAGTTATATTTACGTCTAATGTAAAAACGTTTCTAGGAGGCATATTGTAAGTGACACTCATAGGACCATTAATTACCATACCACCAACATATATTGGCGATGGATATCATTGTATTTGTGAGAAAGGAATGAGAAAAGACAGGAATGAGAAATGAGAAAGAATGAGTTTGTTGATTGAATTGTGAAGAATTCTTCTGCATGGCTGCCTATTTATAGTCAAAATTTGATGGCCAAATCCTTGGAAACTGGCTTATACATCAAATCTCTTTTTTTCGCGTAAACGACAGGATGTGACACCGCTAATATCCATCACCAGCCTAGGGTAGGGCAATAATTCGGGTCCTGACCGGCTTTGGGGAACCCGACCTACTTTTATAAGGCCGTTTCCGGGGGAAACGGCCTCTCAAAAGCCGGCCTATTTTTAAAAGGCCGGTTTCTCAGGAACAGACCTACTTTTAATAGGCCAGGTTAGGAGAAACCGATTTTACTATTTTTTGAAAATAAGTTTTTTTTTATTCGATTTTTAAAAATAAGATTTTTTATTTTTTATATTAAAAATGGGTCTCAAGATAAGCATAGTCAATGATCCCTCCTCTTTATTTATTTTGTTTCTTTAATTAGAATGCTAGGTGCTGATATCAGATTTGTGATGCGTAGGCTAACTGCAGACCGATCAGCGTTTTGTTTTGGGCAATTTAAATGCCCTCCTTTCAAAATTTATTAAACAAATTGTCCTTCTCTCAAAAAATTTAACAAAATACCCTTGTATTGCCCTTCATTCCCCTCCATTCTGCTTCCCTTATATCAATTTTGTATGTATAGTGGTAATTTATCTTTTCTCGTTCCAGTCTGTACTTTTATTTTATTACAACGTTTTTTTTTTCCGATATGTGCAAGCTATTTAAAATGTTATTGATTATTAATTTGTTTTATAGAGTGTAATATATAGTTCCCAATTTTTCTTTCTTTGTTTATCATATCATTAATATTTTCAGTTCATTTCTAATATAAACTTTTAATATTACTTATTTGATATTAGAATTGGGCTATGGTGATTTAAAATGCAAATCTATAGTCTATAAAAAGTGGTAGATTTCCACGCATCTCAACAATACCACATCATCACTATTATTGATTTTGTTTGAAACTCTTCATCTATTTTGATGCAATGACTTATGTTTTGTTTTTTTTCTTCAAGGTGAATGTAATATATCTAAAACAAATTATTACATCATTATTATTTAACTACATTAAAAATTTAAAAATTTTATTCAAGTTTTATTTATATAAATTTTTAAAATTTTATGAAATTCTTAGTTATTTATATAATACCACTTTTCGGGAAGCCCAAATTACAACTCTAGTTAAATTAAAAATTGCTAAATAGAGTTCAAAACTGATCACATACACATAAATACCTTTGACAAACATTCTGAATCTATTCATGAAGAAGGTTAAGAGCCTCCAACAACGTACTGCTAAATCTGCTGACATCAAGCTTCACATTCTGACTAACCAAGTATGTCGACCTCAATGCAGTCCATCCTTTTCTCCGAATTGCCGACGGATCCTTAAAAATGGCATGATCCTTGGGATATTTCTCCATGAGAGTGCTCTCTTCTTTGTTTATGCTGTACTGAAGGTACCTCAATTTCATGTCCCGTGCCGGTATCCCAAAATCCTCCATTGAAAGTTTCTCCAATCCTCCCAGTGGGACTACTTGTATCACCACCGCATTTGTCGGGAGGAAAACTAGGTTTGTTAGGCCTGCACCATGAACTCCCATTAGCACATCACATGAGTTCACAATTTGTGCAAAATCGGTTAATTTTGTGTGTTGCTTTGGCTCCTGTACTGTAACTTCATAGCCTAAGATCATTGCCCTCTTGGCTATCTCATTCACATTGGTAAATGATCTAGTTTTCTTTCTTGAGATTATGAGAAGCCTCGGTTTATTGCCGGTGTGGATCCCTAGTACCATTGCATTTTCTCTCTTTAGACCAAAGGCTTTCCTTATGATCTGAGCAAAATTGACCATTGAGTATTCGTTGTTGGTCTTATTCAGGTCGATGCTCATTTCCTTATGAAACTTTAGGCCAACAATGACATGTGAGTAACAAAGACCTCTTTTAACCTTATCCAAGTTTATAATTCTGTATCGTGTGAATTGTTCGAGCAATGGTCGGTACTTCTTGATCCACCGAGGTTGCATTTCTCGAACAAGGAAATGTACCTGCCCGTGAAATGGGTACGAAGTAATGAACAAGGGGACAAGAACATCAGTAAAGTCGTGAAACATATTTCCAGTGTAGCCACCGGTCGAGAATACTATGGCGGGTGCAATGTGCATCATAGTACAGTGAGGTGCCATTTGGTCAATCGATTTAGGCTTGATTGATAATTCTTTGACACGAGCAAGCGCAATCTTGTCTTGCTTCCTAGGATGGGGCTTTATTTTGAAACCATTGTGTGCTTGCAAGGTTCTATTTGTTAATGAAGAATGATAGTTTAGTACAGAAGAACGGCCAAAGATTTGAATGAAGCCCTTTATCTCGCAATAATCAGATCGCGTGCTGCTAAAATCGCACACAATGTTTGACTTGTTTGATGATCTGATTTGCTCTGTATAAGAAAAGAAAGTACAACATATATAAGGTTTCTTCAATAATACTAATTATGCCTGCTACCGGTACCATACTTTAAGCATAGGCTACAATGCATAATCCAGTCTACCAGTTAATATTGATCAATAAGCAAAAAGCAATTAGAAACCCTGCAATTTGCTTCTTTTTATGAGATACCGGAAGCTAACAAATATTCATACTTCTTCATGTTTCGATATATCGGATTTTGTGGGCAAATTTCTCATATTGAGATTCATTTCAACCATTTACATAAAGATTCTTTTTGAACGAGGAGAGATGAGAAGTTCTTAATATAACAAGAAAAAAAAAAACCCCTGAGAATGAAATAAGTTACCTAAAAATTCAGAGGTTACGAGTAATTCATCGCCTTCCATATAGTCAGCAGAATGAAGTGATGCTAAGAAATTCCCTATTCAGCATTTTTTTTTACAAGAAGAACAAACAAAATTAATAAAACAAAAATTAAGAAGTCATTTAGCAGTCGATAAACATTAAAAATAGTGAAGACCATTAGATTCAAAGAACAAATAAAAATGAGAAGAAACCTTACAATCTGGCAAAGCATTGTGGTCAGGCACAGCATAGAATGCAACTATGACGAGCACACAAACCAAAACCAAAGCAAATCTACGCCTCAGGGGCCGAAAACGAGTGAAGTTTCGGATAATTTCAGTAACATGTACCACATCTTTCTTCATTTCCTTGTATGCCTTTATTCTCACATTTATGCTTGTTTCACAGCTGCTTCACAAGCAAAAATACGGCTTGAAATGACTAATATTGAGAGGTAGGTACATACCATAGACTAAATTAAGCGGGAGTTGAGAAAATATATATGTTGGCAAACCAATATATCAGATTGTTTGTGGCATATTTTACAATTAGAAATTTTAAGAAATGTATTGTGGGTTCCAAACCTCTTTCAATATATGTTAGCAAACCAATTATTAGCTCAAATGAATAACCACGCGACCATTGATATATATATATATATATATATATATATTTTTTTTTTTCCCTTTGGCAAGATGAATAAACGTCTCAACTTGGTTTAAACCCCAATCAAAACCAAAAATGCTTTGTAATGTAGTATGTATTAGGCCATATTTTCTCTGGTAGGTGTGACCTTACATGAGACCAAGTCCTGTTAAGTCCAACCCCTTTGACGGAATGAAGAACAAAAATGTACTGAACACGTTAGATGTGTTGAGAAGGTTGTCCCACATCATTCAGTTTCAGAACAGTGGAAGCCAAGAATGTTTCATATATATAACAGGTAGATGCATATGAACAAGGTGGTTAACTTCAGGGGCAGAGCCAGGTTCTTAAGCAAGTATAGGCACACTTGGATTTTAACTTTTAAGACAAAGATATATGTCTAATTGTTAAACTAAGCCTACACACAACATTATATTTACTTAGTATTTTCAATATACATCCCATGAAAGTATACTATACATACTATAACTTCAAAAATCAAGCCGAGACACTTGACGGGGCTTGCCTATATACAGATCTGCCCCTGATTAACTTACTGAAATGTAATGAAATGAAAATGTCAAAATCATGTAAACATGTAGCCAATTCATGAATTTTTGCTATGATTACTTACAACTTTACATTGAAATAATTTCAAAATGAATGTTCTACAAAATGAACTGAAAAGGTTGACAAAGAACAGACTGAAGGGCTGCCATAACGAAAATGCAGCCGAAAGAATAATAGTTACAGACTACTAAAGAACAAAATCGAAACTTCATGACCGTGCTACCTTCTGTTGAACTACTATGACATTCAATATACGTCCAGGTACATAAATTCTCTTCTTTATCTCGCCTCCAGTGAAATATTTGCACAGCTTATCATCTGATGAGGCAATCTTGAATGCATCCTCTTCTGAACAGCCTTTCTCTACCGTGATTGTACCACGTGTTTTGCCATTTATTTGCACCGGCAACACAACAGTTGTCTCTTTCAAGTACTCGCTCTTAGCCTTAATAAAAATCACAAGAAAAATAAGTGAAAAAAGACGTAAATTACTTTCATTATTGGTATTATCAGAAAAACTTTTAAGATGCCCAAATTATCCTTTTAGCATTTTCCACTGAAAGGTAAAGTATATGGTTGTTCAATGTGCTGTAAATTCTAATGAAAAATATACCTCAGGAAAAGGTTGATATGCTAGAGATGTAGAGTTGCCGAGCCGAAACCACAATTCTTCAGCCATGTGTGGTGCAAATGGAGAGAGCAACAACACAAACACCTCAATCACTTCCTTTGGTAGATTTTCCCACTGCATGTTAGAAAATAAAAGAGAGAACAAACATGTTACAGGGGCGCTATGGCAGGTCCTCATTGACTCTTAACCAAAAATAAGTAATAATAACCTTATAGGCAGCATTTATAAATTCCATCATGCCAGAGATTGCTGTGTTGAACCTTGTTTCCTGGATTTCTTCAGTCACCTAGTAAAGAAAATAAAATTAAATAAAATCAATAAAGAAAGATAATGTGACATATTATAATTTAGAAAAAAATGGTGTCAATTTCCAATTTCAGAATAATTAAACAGCTTCTACTATTATCTCTTAGAAAAATGTTATAGTGATACCAAAAATGTTACCAAGTTCGATACCGTGTTAGTATTCAAATTAAGTGAGATACTATTCAAATTAATGGCTTTACTATACTACTTATATTATAACAGTGTACTATATATAATATACGAATAACTTGAATACTATATGAGTTAATTCGAATAGTATATCATTTAATTTGAAAGTTAATACAATCGGTATGGAATTAGGTATCATTTTTGGTATCCACATATCAGTTCCCTCTGTCTTTCAGTTGGATCAGAGATTGAATTTAAACTGACCTTAGCAATACATCTATGTAAAATACGAAGCTGCTCCAAGGTGGGCTCAGAGTCAGTGGCTACTGTACCATCTCTGAATGACCCATCTGGTAAAGGGGGCCCGACTATCAACCTCCATGTTCTACCCAAAAATCGGTGCACACCTTCTATACCACCTGTGCTCCATGTTTTCGAATCCCTATTTATTTTGGAAAGTAATAGATAAATTCATTTAAATCATCATGTGCATATTCGTAATTTTTACGTATTTTGTGGCTTAATGCAGACTGGCAGGAGCTCATGGACAATTTATTTGGAACTAAATAGAGTACAATACAGTAAAAATCAAATTTGTAACCTTAGTGGCCCCATAAACATCTCATACAAGCGAAGAGAATCAGCACCATATTCTGAAACGACATCATCAGGATTAATCACGTTTCCACGGCTCTTACTCATCTTATAAGCACGGGCATTTATTTTTATATTTGGGTGGTCCTTTAGAACATAAGTATCTCCAATTTTTGTCACCTACAATAGTGGTTATAGTAATATGAGTGAGAAGTACGAAAACAAAAATTTTTAAACACCATAAGCACATCCACTACATAGGTCCCTTTTCTGCTTGTTGCAGTAGATTACATTATACTGCCTTTCTCAATCTTGACTCAGAGGTGATAAGTGGTAGTTTTGGTCTTTTCCAAAATGAAACCGGTATGAAGTTATAGCACATAATTTTTCAAAGGAATGCAAGTTTTCTCTTAAGAAACAATTATGTAGATGAAAAAATATAAATATAATCATGCTAATTCATGTACCATTTCAGGAGACACTTTTTCTTGTGAATACTCGCTCAAATTGTCATCAGCATCCACTGAAACTAATTTACCTTCTTTATCTCTATATGCCGTGTATTCAACCTGAAGAGGCCATTTTTTTAACTCTTAAACAACAAGAAAAAATAATCTGTGCTCTCTTTTATATCATTGCAAATGGGAACTGTCTAATACTACAATAATATCATGTAAAGACACAAAACTTCTCAGGAAGGAAAGTGGCTTGGCTACCTTTTAGATTAACTGGAAAAAAGTAGTTCAGTTAAATATGAGTGCCATACTAAATTTGCTCAATTAGAAGCTTATAACTACACACTAATTAAAGTGCAAATTTAGCACCCAATTTTTGGTATGTCCCCTCAAGACAGTGACTTATTTTTCTGCTCTATTGTCTTTTGTGTCAATTAAGCAACAGAACTGATAACTAGATCCACTTCCAGGATTCCTCTTTACTTCTCACCATTTCTTCTCTTTTGGCCTCAAATATAGTAAGTTTGTGGATCCATTTCTCACTTATCTGGGTTACAAATAAAATATGGCTAAACATTCGAAAGTTTGGAAGTACATTTTATGAAAATTTTCACTTACTTCACCAAGGATTAAACCTTGATTAATCAAGCACTGGAATGGCTCTTTTGTGGAGACTATGCCAATGTCATACAAAACCTAAGAACTTCAACCTGATTAGAAAACTGCCGGAGGAACACATAGTATAGATAAAAAAAATATTGTAGCCTAAATTATAGATCCTCATAAAATGTGAACACAATGCCTATCCCATTTAGAGAAAGCACAAAATGTAAACGCAAGATGAAATAGAGTATCAAAAATCAGCAGATCATAAATTGAGAGAGTGAGAACCTTGTGCCAGAACCTAGCATAGAGCAAATGAAGAACAGAATGCTCAGCTCCACCGACATAGATATCAACAGGACCCCAGTACCTGGCAAAGTTTTCCAGTATACTTAATTTTACATTATTACAAAGATAAATGCCGGGGATCAAAATAAATAGAAGCAATCAAATTAATTAAATAGTTTACCTTTCCTTTGCTGAATCAACCAAAGCATTAGGGTTTTTCGGGTCCATAAACCTTAGATAGTACCTGAAGGAATAAACATATTCAGTACAGACAAAAAGATAACAATGTACGAGAAGTAATTAGAAAGATTCCACAAAATCCAATTGCATTACCAACAAGATCCAGCCCATTGAGGCATTGTATTTGTCTCTCTCTTGGCTGGTAGCCCTGAAACTGGGTCAACTGTTTTCACCTAATAAAAAAATAAAAATAAATTAATAGAGTCATGCACTGGTCTGTGAGTGAGTACTAGACAACTGAAATAACAGTGCTTGATAACTATGGATAAACTATACATACCCAGGTTGTTGCTTTTGCCAATGGTGGCTCACCAGTACCTGTTGGGGTAAAATCATCCAGCTCAGGAAGAGTCAAAGGGAGGTCACTTTCTGACAGTGGCACCATTTCTCCAGTACCATCCAAGAAAACTACTGGAAAAGGCTCCCCCCAGTACCTTTGCCTTGCAAATAACCAATCTCTCAGCTTGTAGTTTACCTAATAATAAACAATAACATTGATCAACAGTTAATCTGATAAATAAATTGGTTTACAACTAAATAAGGTCACTCCATATTTGGGACCAACTGTATAATGATCTTGCCCTTTTGAAATAACTCGCACATACTAGCAGTAGTACCTCCACATATACCGGTCCCAGCTGGTATAATATCCTATAACAGGAACCAAACTTCAAAGACAGGGATTTCAGTAATAAACAAGTTTGTCTAGGAGTCACAACCAACCCAAGAAATTACGCTAAATCAATCAAGCTTAAGTTAGATACCCATCGGGCAGTATCAAGCAAAAGACAAAATATACCTTTTTCTTTCCATGTCCTGCATGCTCGAGCCATTGAATAATTTTTGAAGCAGCCTCTTTGTTAGGTAAACCATTAAAATCCAACCCCGCAGACACATTTGAGGAATTTATCATTATACCCCCATCAGCATAGGCCCCACTTTGATCAGAATTTTCTGCAGTTGGTCTAACAACTTTAATTATTGGTAAGTCATATTTCGAGGCAAAATCAAAGTCACGCGAGTCATGTGCCGGTACTGCCATTATTGCTCCTGTACCATAACTGCACATTAAAGAGGTCACGAAAAAAGAAAATCATAAGAATAGAATTAACTACAATCAAGGGTATTGGACAATTTGCTGTTGCTAAGCTTTATTAAATCAAAGCAAAAGACTGAAAAGATCATACAAAATGTGGAACATTGAATATCCATTCAAAAGTAAGAATAATAAATGTTAAAGGAATCACCAGCATATTATGGTACATACCCCCCTAACACATAGTCAGCAACCCAGATTGGGATAACCTCTCCAGTTGCAGGATTTCTAGCATAAGACCCACTAAAAACTCCAGTTTTCTCTTTTTGAAGCTCAGTTCTCTCCAAATCGCTCTTTCTTAGTGCAAGTTCAATGTACTCTTCTACCTGCATTAGTACATAATTGTATGGAAAGTTATAACTGTCATTGCATTTTAATAGCAACAATTACCTTTCCTGAACATAATAACTGTCACAATACTCAATCACATTCCTTTTCTAAGGACATAAAAGCAAAAGTTCATGTTGGTTTGTCCCCTTCCATAAGAAGTTGGAAAAGGGGGTCCAAGAGGTGATCTTGTAATACTCTATAAAACAATGAAGTCACATACAAGTTCACGCTGCTCATCAGAAATCAAGGAAGACAACAGCGGATGCTCAGGTGCAACCACAAGATATCTGAAAAGAAACAAAATAAAAAAGTACAAAAAATTAATGTTTTTTCCTGCACAAAAACTTCATTAAACACAGCATTGGCACAGTGATTTTTAAAAAAATTGCAGATATGCCCTTCCAATACTTATGGATCGCAATAAATCCCAACTAAATTGCTTCTTTCGACATAGTATAGTCATGAAAAAATAGTAATTGAGGTATATGCCTAGGAAAGACTAACATTATATGGGTTTCACTGAAGATTATGGCTATGTATACACAATAAAGGAAAGCTACTTCATGGTTCACATAATAAATATAGAAAATTAAACATACGTTGCTCCAAAGATGGTATCTGGTCTTGTGGTGTAGACACACGGAGCAATCCCTTTCTTTTCACTATCATTCAAGTCAACAACTGGGAACTCAATTTCAGCACCTTCTGACCTGCCAATCCAGTTTCTTTGCATTTCCTTTATACTGTCTGGCCAGTCTAGGGTTTCTAAATCTTCTAAAAGCCGGTCAGCATATGCTGTAATTTTTAGCATCCATTGCCTCATTGGCTACTAGAGCATCAAAATGAAAGAAGTTATGGTAAGACCATGCAACTTGTATTGAGAAACTTTTACTAATCCTAAATATAAGATAAGGCAATTATTTGCTGTAAAAATTCTACACAGGTAGTCACAAGAACTTGGAATATCAGGATGCCCATACGTTATATGATATCTCATTCTAAACAAAAAGAAGCAATAGTTAATGAGCTGATGCAACTAATG
Source organism: Cyperus esculentus (assembly GCA_030179965.1). Taxonomy (NCBI): domain Eukaryota; kingdom Viridiplantae; phylum Streptophyta; class Magnoliopsida; order Poales; family Cyperaceae; genus Cyperus; species Cyperus esculentus. The sequence goes on along the minus strand of JASGLE010000009.1, from coordinate 4,782,264 downwards.
TAACTTGTACTTTGTTATCATAACATAATATATATAGATTAATGTGACACATTACATGTATAAAATTTCACAAGTATTTGAGGTACCTTGCGTATAACGGGATGGCCACCTCTTTCGCTAACACCATCAACCACCTCTTCATTGGCCAAAACAGTACCAAGAGCTGGACACCAGTTAACTGGCACTTCAGCCTACATTGCACAATGCTACAAAATTACATTCTTAAAAAAAAAATGAATGAAATGAAAATATCTCCATTACCTGATAAGCAAGACCTCGCTTTAACAACTGCAGAAAAATCCATTGGGTCCATTTGTAATAATCTGGTTCTGTGGTCGATATTTCACGATCCCAATCATAAGAGAAACCTAGCGACTTCAGCTGTCATTTGGAAAAACCACAGGGATTAGTTGTTAAGAAAATACACAATTCTATAGCAATAAAAAAACTCATTTTGAACAAAATTGGCAATTTGTCCAAAATTTATTGCATAATATATGATGAAAGTTCACAAATGGCCTCAGATATTTGAGGTTTTACAACAGTCTTCCGGTAGTCAATTTTTCAACAAGTTACTTTGCATTCTGCTATACATTCGGCTTAAGCAACTACAATTATGTTTGGTCAATTTTGGCAGTAGTCAAAATTTTACAAAATACACTAACAATTGTTATATGCACAGATTAGGAACCTTTTAGATCTTTATCAATTCAAGCGGTATATGCCAGCTTTACTTTTACTATTAATTTCTTTTCAATGACAAGGCGCAAGACTTCAAATTATCTAAGTGTTAGATGTGCCATATTAAGCAAAAAATGAGATAAAGGCATATAAATTTCATCTTATACCTCAATTTTACCTGAGCCCTGAAGCGTTCAATGTTTCGTTTTGTTGTGACCCTTGGATGTGTTCCTGTCTGTGAATAATAAACAGTCAATTAATCCAATCGGGTCCATTTAAAAATTACCATGCAAGCATCAGAACACGAACTGAAACATGAAAATGCATACAGCTACAAACTAAACAACATATCCCAATACATTACACCTGCAGGCCTGTTTGCTTGGCACCAAATGGTTTATGTATGTTATGTTCCTTGCAAAATTAAACCGTACTAGATTGAATTTGTTTGATACCTCAATGGCATACTGCTCAGCCGGTAGACCAAAAGCATCCCATCCCATGGGGTGTAACACATTGAATCCCTTCATCCGTTTGTACCTCGATATGATGTCGGTCGCCGTATATCCAAGTGGATGGCCCACGTGTAGTCCGGCCCCACTACAAGTTTTATTATGCATCAGTTCTTGACATCCCAATTGTAACATAGTGATTGTAATTCATTGTGTGATACAAAACTCGAAGGAATATTATTATTGGTCTCCATGCATAGAAAATTAGAAATGTCATTTTATTTCTAAATTTTTAGTTGTTAAAAAGATAAAGGGAAATTGCAAATTGCACTTTTTTTATTTGTTTTTTCTCTAGGGAAACCAAGAACCAATTTCACTAATTCATCATTTCATTTATATTCCAACAAAAATGCCCAACTACTCCCTTACATTTGGTTTCATTCTTTCTCAAATAAAAAAAAAATGCCCCTATTGCTCCCTTACATTCAATTCCAGCTCAAATTTATCAAAAATTCAGTAAAATTCACCACATAAATGTCAAATTCACACAATCACAACCTAAAAAACCCATAAAAACTGTCCAAAAACCAATTAAGAAAACCCAACAAAGAAACACCAACCTGGGATAAGGGAACATATCAAGAACATAGCACTTGGGTTTCTCGGTGTCAACCTCCTCCGGCGTCCGGAAGGTCTTGTGGTCGTCCCAGTGCCTCTGCCATCGCGGCTCGATGTCACGGAACGGGTACGCCGCGGGCTTGTTGACCGAGCAGCACCGGGCGGCTCTGGGCCGCCGTCGGATGGGGAGAAGGGGGAGGAATGGGAGAGGTGCGGAGGTGCTGGTGGTGGTGCAGACCATCGAAGGAGAATGGAAGCCGAGTCGCATGCTGAGAAGTCGCAGAGGAGATGATGCTGCTGTTGAGCTGCTCAGTGTTTTAGTGCTCTGGATGAAGAGAGATGGATGGATAATAAAGGCTTATCTTTTTGAAATGGAAAATGCTATGGGATACCGCAAAAGATACCGGTTCGGGATACCATTAACATTGATGCCAATTAAAAATGTGATAAGTTGAATATTTAGGAGGTTAAGGTGAATATTTAGGAGGATAAGCTGAATAGTTAGGAAGTGTAATGCTGCAAGTTAAATTAAGAGTAGTTTTTATTGGCTATAAAGCAAAATGTGTTAAGTGTAATGCTGCAATTAGGTTTTTATTATGTGGAGTTTTTATTGGTTGTCAAGCAAAATGTGTTAAATTGAATATTTAAGAGGTTAAGGCGAATATTTAAGTTTAGTTGAATTGGTCAAAGATCATGGTATCCCGACGGTATCCTTAGTGGTATCTGAATATCTAGACTGTTTTGAAATACAGGAGGGATCCAATGACACACAAAATTTTGACACAAATGTTACACTAAATTATATAAATTTATAAAAAATTCTAAAAATAGAAAATCTTTTACAAACATGTTCATTTACTTGTAGATCAATTGTGTTTTAAATTTCATTCAATTTGAGTGTCATTTGAAACTCCATCGACGACCATCAAGTTTATATAGTAATTAGAACGGTCTAAATTTAATAATTCTTGATGGAATATCAAATGACGCTAAAATTGAATAAAATTTGACACACAATTGATCTATAAGTAAATGAATATTTTGTGAAATATTTTTTATTTTTAAATTTTTTTATAAATTTATATGATTTAGTGCAACATTTGTAAATTGTTGTGTTATTTGATCCCTCCGGTTTGAGATAAGCATCTCAAAATGTTTTCTTTTTCGTTCTCTCTCTTTTTTTTTAACAAAAGCGAAATAATTCCTACACTTCTATTTGCACTTAATTGGTCGTTATAAATACAACAACACGATTCTTTAATTTTCTACAGAGTCAGTACTACGGCTCTATATTATTATTTTTAAAGTTCAATTAGTTGATTCAGGATATTTATTGTGATCTTCATATGTAAATATTATTGAACTTTAAAAATGTTAATGTGGAGCCGTAGTACGGATGACTTTGTAATATTAATAGTATCATAATCTCGCTCTTTTCTGAAAAAATAATTGTATTCTCAAAATTTATACTACAACCTAAACTTTTAATATAAAACTACATTTTGGTCGATTTTATTTTTGTTGAAAATAAATTGGTCCAAGGAATATGTTCAAGGACCAACTCAATATATTTTTTTTGGAAAAATGAAGAATATTTTCTTACAAATAAAAGTAGAAAGACTACTATTTTCTTGGGTTTACAAATAAAAAGATAAAAAAAAAAATTCTTCCTAAACTCCGGAGTGTTCATCCCCTGACTTACTGCATAATGCATATTATGCATTTCACAGCTTCAGCCATTAGATCATCTCGAGATCCGCACAGGCACAAATCTTGAGGCCATCCAATGGTTGACGCTGTGAATTGCATAATGCAGTATAGCATGGAGCATCTCTATCTCTGAACTCAATCCAAAAGTGCTTAAGGGTAGCGGTGTATTAAATTAAAAGTTTAAGCCCCTCACAAGTCCAAACAAAAAAAACCTCTCCATCCCAAACCATCCCCCAACTCGCGATTTTTGGGCTTGGACCACGGATCTTGCTAAGAACACGACTAAAATAAGCACTCCATAAGCCTTCCGTAAGAACCTCGCTCCATCCCCACTCACAAATTAGCCCTCCGTTAGAACTCCGTTAAGCACTCTGGATAGAATCCTTAGAGCATCTCCATCTCTGCCCCCTGGAGCGGATGGGCTTAAGAGCAATGTTGGAATAAATTAAAAATAAGCTTTTTGTATGCCTTTGGTAAGAACTGCTCTCCATCCCAGATCCTTCGTGTGAACGCGATTTCCTCACTTTAGACCAGAGCTCTTGCTAAGACCATGTCCAAAATAAGCCCTTTGTATGTCTTTGATAAGAACTGCTCTCCATCCCAGTCTATCGCTTAGCCTACGCTTAGAACCCCTAAAGCCCATGGGATGGAAATGCTCTTACCAGCTGCCTAAAAAACCCGGTCCGGCCCACTCTATACCAGTAATTCAGACCCGGCCCAAATAATCTCTAAGAAGAAAAAAATGCTCCTCCCCTCTCGAGTCCAATTCTCATAGCGCAAAACTCCTTTTCTTTCTTCCCAAGCCTCTTCACTCTTTTCTTCTTTTACCCAACAAAACCCCCTTCCGAATCCTCTCTCCGATCTCTCCATTTCCCTTCCCATCTCCCCCATCTCCGACGAACGAACGAAGAAGAAGAAGAGCGATGATGAAGCTCGACACCAACGGCCTCGAATCCTTCTCCGCCGCCGTGCCCTCGGCGCTTGACGACGGCGCCGATCACCTCTTCGGCCCCGCCTCCTTCGACCTCCCCGCCGGCTGCGCTGACGTACGTGCTTGTTTTTTCCCCCCTTTCTCCCCCCAAATGAAATCTCACCCCTTTGGGTACATTCCACTACATCTAATCTGTTGTTCACCTTAAATGGAAGTGATACTGATACCTCTGAATTGAGGGTTTGATTTGTGTGTTTTGTTTGTTTGTTTGGGATTAGTTTGATAAGTTCCAGAAGGAGGCGAAGCAGACACTGAAGCACGCGAAGGGAACGACCACACTTGCGTTTATCTTCAATGAGGGGGTGATAGTGGCTGCCGATTCTCGGGCCAGCATGGGCGGCTACATCTGTAAGCACCAAGCTCTTATTAAATCCATATTGTAGTGTAGTTTAAGTTGTAAACAGGTAAAATGTTGTAAGTAGAGCCTTAGTTATTAAATTAAATTGTCAATTGTTGTGGCCAGTTTTAATGAATTGAATCTGATGCTTTAGTTGAATATATTCGGTACCTGGTTATAGACTTTCATACTGCTGTGTATTGTGTTTTTGTGCATAGCTTCCCAATCTGTGAAGAAGATTATTGAGATAAACCCTTACATGCTTGGAACGATGGCTGGCGGTGCAGCTGATTGCCAATTCTGGCACAGGAATCTCGGTATTAAGGTTAGAGTCTTTTACATGTCTAATCTCAGTTTATAGGTTTTATGTGTTTGTATTGAGCCCAATTAAGTTTTTAATCTTGGTTATATTTTTGATGTTCGAATTTGCAGTGCCGGCTGCATGAGCTGGCAAACAAGAGGAGAATCTCGGTAACAGGTGCCTCCAAACTGTTGGCGAATATTCTCTTTTCGTACCGTGGCATGGGACTCTCCATTGGTACCATGATTGCTGGTTGGGACGAGAAGGTACTTAAATTGTTCTCTTCTGTCGTGTTGAAATTTGTCAATAGGAAGTTTTTTAGTATTTGGTCCTCTGAGCTTGTTCTTTTTATAATTTTTTTGGTTACAACTTTAAGAAGCATTTTTAGTAGGTGATTAGGACATCCTAGGATAAGATATGGTCCAAAGGAATGAAATATGAAGTATTAACAACTTCGGCAGTAAGAAGGGTAGGGTAGGAAGATACGAACGCTCTACCAAAGAGCGTCATCATACGTGCTCGAAAGCATTAGTCATGGAGGGTTAGAATCCAATTCGTGAGATCAGGAGTAGTTTAATATTTGACTGAACACTGGAAAATCCTCTAACCAAAGGAGAAAATCTGGAAACAGTTTAGCATTAAAAATAGGACACTTAACCAACGAACATGAATGCCTTTTGTTCTTTGGTGATACAAAGACATTCATGGTTCTGTGAAACTCCAATCCAATAATAAGTGTTTGCAATTTCTCATTTCTGGTTCGGCGTTCTGTTTCAAGTTGGGAATTTCATTATTTAGTTATAGTTATTCCAGTAGCAACATTGGCATTTGAGCGTCAAGCTGCTTTATCAAATTTGTGTTGCCCGCTTACTATTGACGAGGACAAGCTATGGGAGTTCAAGAAAGATCTACTCAACACAGCAACTGAAGTGAGAAGACTTAACATAGTTATATATTTGATTCTAATATGTGGTAATTTTTGTGTCGGTTGTAGGGTCCTGGGTTGTACTATGTGGACAGTGAAGGAGGGAGGCTAAAAGGGAACCGCTTCTCTGTTGGTTCAGGTTCACCGTATGCTTATGGTGTCTTGGATAATGGGTGTGTACATTCCCTATGTTTCTCATTTGAACTCTTCTTATGCCCAATTTATTTCTTCTTGTTCAGTGTATTTAGAACTAGTGTCTGATTAATACTTGCTTTTTTAATATAAAAGGTACCGCCCGGACATGACGGTTGATGAGGCACATGAGCTGGCACGACGTGCCATCTATCATGCTACTTTCAGAGATGGTGCCAGTGGAGGCGTTGTTAGTGGTATGTTTTTCAACTTAAATACCCTACTGGTTTTGACATACCTATATCTTCAAATTAAATTGTTGCCTGCTGTGTTTGTACCAGTATTAATTCTGATATGTGAAGTATGTTCAGGGGTCACATGGCATTGATTATGTTAACCGTGCCTGTAATGGTGTGTGCTGTGTACAACCATTCATACACAACCCTCAAGATACATGTTTAAATCTGGTTAAATATCTGTACAATTTTGATAATCTAAAGCTAGATTAGGTGTCATTGTGCGTGCTTCTGAACTAGTATAAACATACCAATCCCACATAACAAATACTCTCACAAGCACAGACTGACATACTGATATTGGTCATAAATAAAATTGACAGTGTATCATGTGGGACCCGATGGATGGAAGAAGCTGTCAGGTTCTGATGTGTCAGAGCTCCACTACAAATACTATCCTGTTCAAACAACTCCTGTTGAGCACGAAATGGTCGATGCACCTCCAGCTTGATATATATGCACGTGCAACTTTGTTGAGAAATTTAATGAATCTGAATATTATTTCATGCTAGCTTTGTATGCTGTTGTTTATTGACTAATGTGAGTTTGTTTGTAATGGTAGTCTTCTTGTTTCCTTTCCATGTAGAATTATATTGTGGAATAGTATATTTGAACTATTTACTTGCCCTAGATTTGGAAAATGAATCTTATGAAGCTGCTGATATTTACATCTTTCATTGATTTGGCTATTTTGAATAGTAATATTTAAGAACTTCCAAAGGCACTGGAAATGCAAGAAGCATGCTAATTTATTGTGCTTTTGGGTCACAAGCAACTTATATATTTCATACTTGTTCTTACAGCATATAGCTACAGTATTCTGCTTCTATTAATCAGTGACTGATCTTATTTTCAATTAATTTTTCTGAATCCTTCAAAATAAACAGGATATCTAACTGTAACTAGCATGTACAATGATACATTAATAAGTGTTATGCAATGAATGAAAAAAAAACTGATACAGGAAAATTTCTGAACATAAATTAACTTGTATCTGCACTTTCTTTTCCTTTGCCTGTTATGGGCAACAGAATCATTCATTCAAACAAATTGATAATAAGGTGAGAACCCTTCGAACAACAACAACAACAACAAAGCCTTTAATGCCATGAAATAAGGTCAGAACTGTTCCAAGTAAGCAGAATATCTAACTGTAACTGGCACATACAATGATACATTAATAAGTATTATGCAATGAATTATACAGGAAAATCACTGAACATAAATTGACTAGAGTCTCAAATCACTTTTTTGCGCACAAATTTTTCATATAAATATTGTTAATAAATCTTGTATGCGTGGTGAATCAATATGAGAACATTCAAGGGTCGACGCGATAGGAGACCTTGGTCACACCTTTCTTTGTTCGCAACTGAGTCACCTAATGCGAAAACAAACAAATTTAACAAAATAAAGATAAGAAAGAAAATCATGTGACAGCTTCAAGTAATATGTATGAAAACAGCAAGAAAAATTCCCAAGCAATTTAGAGTGTCAAAATCAAATGTAAAAATGTAGAGTTTCACAGTGAGTGCTGAATTACCTTTAAGCTGCCAATCACGGAAGCATCAGAAACATGCGTCCCTCCACAGGGGCACCCTTCATATTCACCGAACTTCACTATTCTTGGTGTGCTATCCTGTATTATCATTTCATAAATCTTAGAAGCATCAACCATTCATTCTATATTAAATTTATTGTTATTGTTATTTAGGCTGAAAACACCTCCTGTTGTTTTAGCAGAGCAGTAAATAATTTCATTTTGAATTTCATACCCTTGATATATAAATGGGAAGAGCACCACCGCACCATTCAGCAGCTACCTCATATGGTAATATAACAGCAGACACCTGTTTAGGGTTTAATTTCAGTAAGTGCGCATATATAATTGTTCTTCTGAAAAGCAAAACTCATATAAAATCTTTCTTATATTAAAAATGCCTGGCAATTAGAATATGAGTAACATGGAGTATATTTTACTTTATTTTCTATAATTCCTTAATCACTGGATAAATGAGCCTTTCTATTTCTAACAAAAAATCATAAATTTCTCATCAGACGTGTTGCAGTTCCTTTGAAACAGCTTTAAAGTAGTTGGATGGAAATGTTTTCCTACTAAAATGGAATCTTTGGAACAAATACGTACTAATGATATTCGTAGGTTTCTTTTAGCAAATCAAATTAATTTATAGCAGATACTTATAGAGATGACTCATTTGCAAAATTTTGGCACAACATACATGATTTGCATGACATAATTAGTTAGCCTCACCTTACAACCCGCAGAAATAAGTGCATTTGCCTCCTTTTCCAATTCACATTTCTTGCTTTCTAACTGATCTTGAGGTATTGTCCCTTTGTACTCAACGAAAGGTCTGCAAAGATGATAAAATATTACGAACGGTACATAAACATTGTTTTGTCCTTGTACTTTAATATAACCTAAAATTATATAAGGCGTACCCATCGAGGAAATGATGTCCTTTAGTTGGTTCAAGATAAGAGAGGCCAATATTCCGCATGCATACATCCAACAAATGACCCGCTGAGTGCAGCCTTGATTAAATTTCAATTTTTGGATTAGGGACAAAAAATCTATAAAGGAGAGACTGAAATCCGATAAGTATTGTTGTTATGCAATGGTTTATGTACCGGGAATTGAGGTTGCGTCTCTCTCCATTTACATGCAAGTTAACTTGTTTTCCTTCCTTGAAATTAGACTTGGACGGATCTTGAATTCCTTCAAATTTACCAAAATGGAACACCTAAAAGAAAAGGTATTGCAGCATAAATAAGAACATCACAGAATGCACTGTTTACATGTACAACCCTAAAGAAGCACTAATGCAAGCAGCTAAGATTCACAAATAAAAGGATAAGAACAATAAATATAAAAAAAAAAAGTAAATCTGTAAATATACTACCAGCTCGATTTATAATAATAATAATAAGTATTAGTTTTCTTACCACACCATCCTTTGATCTGACATCTTCAACAATGAATTTGGCTCCATCTGCATCTTCTTCATTTGAAACAATAAATCCAGTGTCAGCTGGCTGACCCCCACCTTGCGGATGAAATACTGTTGCATCAAGTATCACTGCGAGGCGCGTACCATCCTCCTTTTAGAAAAAAACATAATTTATACAGACAAGAGTTACAACGGCAGAAAAGCCAGCAAAAAAAAAATAAATAAATAAAGTAAACTTCTGTTACTGGTAGGAATTAAACTTGTCAGATAACAGTAAATTTAAGATCACACACAATTTTGAAGCTTTAACCTTAGCATTTTAACTCTTAAGTTTATTTAAACCACTGCTATAACTTGAAATCTGTCATCTTTGTGATACTGGTAAGAATTCCTGACAAACTGATGCTACAGGACTAGACTCCAAATGGGTTCATGTTGCAAGACATTTACATCCAACAGAACTAAAAAAACACCCCCAATTTGACAGAAAAATTGATCTTGGATGGCAATTATCACAAACTCAAGTTTAGGAACAAAACCCACAAACAGAAAAGGATACAAAACAAAGAGGAGAGGGGGCGGGGGGGGGGGGGGGGGGGGGGGGGGGGGTGGGTGGTGGTGGGGGTGTAGGACCTTGAGAGAGAGGAGAGTGGCGGTGGACTGGAGCTTGAACATGTCATCGAAATAGAGCAACTTGGTCGGCGGTAGCTCAGTCAACCCCTCCATGGCCATGGGCAACAGAGAGAGAGAGCTAGAGAGGGATAGAGAAAGAATTGAGCTTTCCCTTTCTCTTGGAGACTTGGGCCAACAAGGGTTTAACAAGTGTTTTGTGTTCGGTTGTTAATGGAAGATATGTAGACTCTACTTAAGTCACCCATCCACCTCTCTTTTAGCACCTGACACATCTACGTGTAGTCATGTGTTTGTTACAGTTGCACAAATATTTACTGAAAACTGTAGTGTATCTTTTTACTAGAAAATGATATATATTGATCGGAAAGATATAAATGTTGACTGAATAATGATACTTGTTCATCAAAAATACGATGGACCGTTGAATAGATAATAGGGGTGGTCGCTACTTGTGACTCTTTGTTAATTGTTTGTTTATGATGTTTTCTTTTTGTGCAGCCGCCTGTTTATAAGATTTGGCGGTTATGGTGGAACTGTTTGTTGGCTTCTCCACTTAGTCAAATATATGGTTATTTTTCCAGGTGATAATATTGTTTAGTTTTGTGCTGTAACAAATGGACTAATGATGTTTTCATATGTTTGATTGAATATGGAATAGAAGTCTAGATTAATTTTGTGCTTATAGAAACAATTTTGAATCGAAAAAGAACTAGCATTTAATTTAGTGGTTAGGAGCAATGCTCTTCATTTGAGAGATCGTTGGTTCAAAACCTATATTAGAGGTCGTTATATTAGACTTTTAAATTTAAATCCGAGTAACTTGACCTCGTTTTTTTCTCAAAAAATAATTTCAATCAAAAGAATTTGTTGGGAAGAAAGAGGGATTCGCATGAAATCAATTTCATACCCCAGAACTATGCTTACATGTTTGATGTTTTCGATTTTAATTATTTTTAAAGAAACAATTTTCAATAAAAATAAAAATAATTTGTTGGGAAGAAGAGGGATGCAGATGAAATTAATTTCATACACCAGAACTATGCTTACATGTTTTGATTTAATTATGTAATATATAATGATGACCCATTTAATATCGACCATTCCCCTAATTAAACTATGTACAAAGTCCATTCATCCAAATATAATTACATATAAAACAACCAATAATACAGCACTAATCGATGCATTTCTCTTCTCTTTAATTAATCAATAATTTGTACAGGCCTAAATCATATTGTCTATTTGACATTCAACGGCCCATGGGCCTCAATATATTACCAGGTAGAAGAAATTTAGGGCGTATTCGGTGGTCGCGAGAATTTATGGGATGGGAAGTTTTGGAAATGGGAATCTAAAAACACATTTGTGGGAAGTATTGAGGTGGGAATGGGATGGGAATACCCCCAAACCATGTTCGGATGTTCTGTGTTATATCTCAATCAAAACTAAATTGTTTCAACAATGGTCTTTATTCAATCTTGAATCAAATGATTCAATGGAGTACAGAGTTTGTAAAGGAAATGGAAAGAAAGAAGAAGAAGAACAAAGATGAAAATGTCAAATGACAATTATCTCACAACTATCTATTACAATGTTTCAGATACCATTTATACTAATCTGATTACAATGTTTCAGATACCATTTATACTAATCTGATTACAATGTTTCTATCCTTCCACTGGAGAGCAGAACTGATATCTTCCTGGGCTCTAGCTGGGCCTTGGCCCATTATTCGAATTATTTCCTTCAACGGCTACTTATTCCTCTGTTGCTACTGACATTCCCTCCATCTCCAAATCAACCTTGTCCTCAAGGTTTGCATGAGGAAATTGCATCTTGAGATCATCATAATCCTCCCATGTGGCCTCAGCAATTGGTAAATTAGACCATTGAACCAGTACCTGAGGTACTGCCACATTCCCCTTTTTTATTAATCTCCTTTTCAGTATAGCAACAGGTTCCACTTTCCAAGTACCAGAAGAACTGAGAATTGGTAGTGTAGGAAGAATAGGTGTACCTGTACCAACTCTACCCTTCAATTGTGAGACATGAAAAACTGGATGAACTTGTGATCCTTGTGGAAGATTGAGTTTGTATGAGACTTGACCAATCCTTTCCAAAATTTCATAAGGGCCACTGAATTTGCATCTGAGTTTCTGGTTGGATTTACCTCCAATTGTTGTTTGTCTGTAAGGTTGCAGCTTCAAATACACCCAATCACCCACAGAAAATTTCCTTTCAGATCTTTTCAGATCAGCAAAATGTTTCATTCTAGCCTGAGCCTTCAGAAGTTGTTCTTTAAGGTTAACCAATGCCAACTGTTTTTCCTTGATCAATTCATCAATTGCTGCCACTTTGCTGCTTGGTATAGACCCCATAGGTAGATGAGGAGGATCATACCCATATAAAGCCTTAAATGGTGTACACTTAAGAGCTGTGTGAAAATTAGTATTGTACCACCATTCTGCCAAATAAAGCCACTTCACCCAGAGCCTAGGGTGAGCATGAACCATGCATCTAAGATATTGCTCCAAACATTGATTTAATCTTTCTGTTTGACCATTTGTCTGGGGATGGTATGCTGAGCTCATATTCATAGTGACCTGTAACTGTAACATGAGTTCCTTCCAAAAATTACTCACAAAAACTGGATCTCTGTCAGTTATAACCTTGACTGGCAACCCATGCAGTTTGTAAACATTTTCCATGAACACTTTGGCAATTCCTGTAGCAGTATATGGCAAGGAAATAGGAATAAAGTGTCCATACTTTGTGAATTTATCTATGATAACCATAATTCCTGTTTTGCCCTCCACCTTTGGCATGCCAGTAATGAAGTCCATACTAATAGTTTGCCAAGCTCCTGAAGGTATTGGAATGGGGTCAAGTAAACCAGGAGGAAGTATGTGCTCACCTTTATTCAACTGGCAGACATGGCAAGCTCTGACATGTTGAAGGACATCCAATTTCATATTGGGCCAGTAAAACATTTTCTTAGCTCTTTGCAATGTTCCAAGAATACCAGAATGTCCACCCACACTAGAGTCATGAATCCATTGCAAAACTTTTAATCTCCCTTCCTCACCAGATCCCACATACAACCTATTCTTGTACCTCAGAACTCCTTTATGAATGGTAATTTTGCTATCAGAACCCTGTGGGGTCTGCAACTGAGTCTGAGCCCATTGATCATCAGTATAACTAGATTTTAAATCCTCAATCCACTTGGGTATAATCTCAGTAATAGCAAAAGTTTGTCCTGCCTCCTGAACTGGCTCCTCTCTTCTTCTTGAGAGTGCATCAGCAACTGTATTTTCAGCTCCTTTTTTATATTGAATCACATAATCCAGCCCCAACAATTTGCACAATCCTTTGTGCTGAGGGGTATGATTTAACCTTTGATCAAAGAGGTACTTCAGACTAATGTGATCAGTCTTAATGATAAACTGAGCTCCCTGTAGATAGTGCCTCCACTTTTGTACAGCTGAGATTACTGCCAATAATTCTTTTTCATAGGTTGAGAGAGCTTGTGCCTTCATTCCCAAAGATTTGCTAAAATAAGCAATTGGGTGTTTTTCCTGCATGAGAACTGCACCTATGCCTTTTCCACAGGCATCTGTTTCTAAAATAAATTGCTTGGAGAAATCTGGCAATGCCAGAACTGGGGCTGTGCACATGGCTATTTTCATCTCTTGGAAAGCTTGATCAGTGAGATTATTCCATAAAAAAGCTTCCTTTTTTAAAAGGTCAGTAAGGGGCTTGCTTATAATTCCATAATTCCTTACAAACTTCCTATAGTAACCAGTCAGACCCAAGAACCCCCTCAATTCTTTCACATTCTTTGGTGTAGGCCAAGACATCATTGCCTTAATTTTATCAGGGTCAGTAGCCACTCCACTGGCACTAATGACATGACCTAGGTACTCAATCTGAGGCAGATGAAATGCACATTTTGATTCCTTAGCATATAACTTGTGTTCCCTTAGAATTTCCAGTACCAGTTCCAAATGTTTCATGTGCAGTTCGGATGAAATGCTGTATACTAAGATGTCATCAAAGAATACAAGCACAAAGTGTCTCAGATAGGGTTTAAAAATTTGGTTCATCAAGGATTGGAATGTTGCAGGAGCATTACTCAATCCAAAAGGCATCACCAAGTATTCAAAATGACCCTCTCCAGTTCTAAATGCAGTCTTGCAAATATCCTCCTCTTTCATCATAATTTGATGATATCCTGATCTTAAATCAATTTTAGAAAATACCTTAGCTCCATGCAGTTCATCCAAGAGATCTTCAATCACTGGCACTGGGTACTTATTCTTCACTGTGATAGAATTCAATTTCCTATAATCCACACAGAGGCGCCAGGTACCATCTTTTTTCTTAACCAACACAGCTGGAGAAGCATATGGGCTAGTGGAAGGTTGAATCACCGAACACTTCAGTAATTCTTCAATAATTTTTTCCATTTCTAACCTTTGAAAGTGGCTATACCTATATGGTCTGAGATTGACTGGTTGAGACCCTGGTATTAATGGTATTTGATGATCAAAAGATCTTGATGGAGGGAGTGAATGAGGCTCACTGAAAACATCCTCAAATTTGGATAAAATTTGTTTAACCTCTGACTGCGATGGTATTGTCTCTACAGGTGCAGCATTGATAAACAATACCTGAGCTATTATAACATCAGCCCCATTTTTGATCTCCTTGTCTATGTTAATAGACTGGCACATGGTAATTTGTGCACATTCCCTTCTCATTTGAATTAGCACCTGAGCTCCATTCATCTCAAAAGCAATCCATTTCTCAAGCCAATCCACCTGCATTGGCCTATGTTGCTCTAACCAATCCATCCCTAAGATGACATCAAATCCTTGAATAGTTAGAACCCTCAGATCATCACAAAAATTGTATCCTTGGAGACTGTAATTCATCTTCTCACATTTAATATCAGTCACCATTCTTCCACCATTGGCCACCATAACAATCATGGGGACAGTGTGAATCAGTTGGCACTGTAGATCTGGTAGGACTTGGGGATGGATAAAACTATGGGTACTTCCACAATCTATTAAAACACTCACATCTTTATTTCCAATTCTGCCCTTCACTTGCATTGAATGCCTAATTAAGTTTGGGGAAGTAGCACACATTGACACAATGGCTTCCTCAGTGTTTAACTCCTCAAGAGGAATTCCACTTTGTGATTCAACAAAAGACATATCTTCCATGTGATCTTCTGGCTCAGAACTTCCCATAAGCATGTGAATATTGACCTTACATTGATGTCCAGCAAAGTATTTATCACCACACTTAAAGCATTGACCTAAAGCTCTTCTTTGTTCAATCAAAGCCTTCTGGTTCAAATTTTGAGGTTTCCCTTCAAAGGTATGAGGTCTCTGAGGGGCAGGTGCAATTTGAGGATTGTTGTAGGGTGGCTTGTAAGGAAGTCTGTTATTCTTTTTTGTTTGATAATCCAATGCTGCCTCCATATGTTTTGCTTGGATAAAAGCATCCAGCAAATCAACTGGGTATCTTGACAGTACCAAGTGCTTAATATCATCTCTTAACCCATTCACAAATTCTGTCACAAAATGCTTCTCTGGCAGATATGGAGCTACCACTAAACATCTGCTCTTTACCATTTCAAATTTTTGCATGTAATCCTTTACAGTACCACTCTGGTACAATTTCTTTAACTCTTCTTGAGGGTTGGTTGTTCCAATATTAGAGAATCTGATTTTAACCAAGGCAACCAATTCCTGCCAGGAAGGATGGTCATGGTTTGCAGAATACCCCCTATACCAAGCTTCAGCTTCTCCCTTAAAGTTCAAAACCGCCTGTAAGGTTTTATGGTGATCTTGAATTTTGAACAACTCAAAACAATACTGACATTTTGATATCCATTCTTCTGGATTAGAACCATCAAAAGAGGGAAATTCTTGCCTTAATCCTTGTATTTTGCTCTCGCGATTTGTCTCAGTTCTCCAACCTGTTGACCTTGAAGGATCTGGAGTACAATGGATACCTGGGGAATTGATTGTACCTTTTGGAGTTTGAGTCAGTAATAACTCAATCCTGGCAAATCTTGATTCTGTTTCTTGTTGAAGAACTGCCTTGAATGCACTGAATTGATCGTTCACAAGTTTGAGAGCTCGTTCTTGTTGCTGTGTTTCTTGAATTTGGGTTCTTTCTGCTTCATGCTGGATTCTCAAATCTTGCTCCAATTGCATCCGGTCTAACCGATTCATAACTTCCTGAAGGGTTTGTATGATGTGACTCTCCTGCTCGCGACCAGAATTCGCCATGGTGGTGACTGCTGCGAAGCGGAGAAGGTTGCAGTCTGAGCAAGAGATGCTCTGATACCACTTTGTTATATCTCAATCAAAACTAAATTGTTTCAACAATGGTCTTTATTCAATCTTGAATCAAATGATTCAATGGAGTACAGAGTTTGTAAAGGAAATGGAAAGAAAGAAGAAGAAGAACAAAGATGAAAATGTCAAATGACAATTATCTCACAACTATCTATTACAATGTTTCAGATACCATTTATACTAATCTGATTACAATGTTTTTATCCTTCCACTGGAGAGCAGAACTGATATCTTCCTGGGCTCTAGCTGGGCCTTGGCCCATTATTCGAATTATTTCCTTCAACGGCTACTTATTCCTCTGTTGCTACTGACATTCTGATTGGAAAGGGAATGGGAATGTTATTGATACTTTATAAACTTCACTTAATCCTAAATCTTCAATAATCAGGATACTCTATGTTTCCATTTATATAGAATTATTTTCGTTGTCTTCATTATGCCACAGCCCTGACCGCCGATACAAAAGTAAGTAACATGGGACTTCTAGTAAATAAAGATTGAGGTCATAAAGATTAGTATATCAAAATGCTCATATGCTTTCAGATTTACAAAAGTAAACATCCTAGTAAACTCATTTTTCCTATACTAATTTGGCTCCAAAATTCACATATACTCTCATAATACAAGGCTTTGTCAGGCTTTTTAATTTTGAATATAACTCAAGGCTTCATCCCATAGCGTGCCATAGCAGTATCTTCATCTTCATTCTCCTGCTCTGCCTCTCCTGAATCCTGAGAATACACATGAATGTAAACATTATCCTTAGGCTTCTATGTATCTAGTTTTGTAGGGGTGGCAAAATCTGACCCGACCCAAAAAAACTGCCCGACCCGATCCGAAAAATGCCGGCAGATGTCAACTCAATACCCGATCCGAAAAAATGTTGGCAACCGTTAACCCGATACCCGACCGACCCGACAATCTGCCACCTCTATAGTTTTGCAAGTTAAATCAAGATATTAAATATTAGTTCACATACATATGAATGTAAACATGATCCTTATGCTTCTATATATCCAGTTTTGGAAGTTATATCAAGATATTCAATCTTAGCTCACATACACACACCGGTACCAATACCAGAGAGATTCATAATCTTGCCCCAGAAAGTTACTATGCTGGTACTGGGACTAGAAAGGTTCCATGAAGTGGCGGAAACAAAGATGGACTCAATATAGTAAACCGGTATCGATACCAATACGGTACTAGTACATGTTTTGGTACCAAGCTTGTAATGCATTATGCATCTCCAAGGCTTCATAATCTAATTCTCTTAATACAACACGCAAAATCATAAATAACAAGGGATCTACACCAGTTCAAATTCAAATTCTGATTTAAGCATTTCATCGAACACTTTGAGACCATTCAAGTGTTCAACTAATAACAAGTCACATATCAGGCTCCTGACTTCCTGATAACTGAAGGCAAATTACAACCTATCACAAATGCAAATTTTATTTTATAAATAATCTGCAATAAGACACCTTCATATATTCTTATTTTAAATAAGATTTCACATCTAAAGTGTATTAGACGTACTCATTTACTGTACCTTATTTTGAATCATATTTCAGGCTTGATTTCAGGGTCTCATTTACAGCATCTTGTGGTCAGTTTTTCACCAGGCGATGATGCTTCAAATTCTTTGTCTTGCCCCATCATTCCTTTCCATTTTGTATTTAAACTTTTTTCTTTTGGTGCGAACCCAAAACTCTCCCACCAATCTCAATATGGAGAGGGGATCGATTTTCAGCGCAGAGAGAGGAGCCAGAGATTAGAAGTTGGGAAAATAAAAATTGACTCCGACTGGATTTTCATTTTCCCTAGGGAACACGTTGTGACTAGGGTGGTAAAATGGGAAAGGGTAAGGGAACGGGAAATCATTTCGATACGCCGAACGCCATCTGGGTTGAAGTTTCCATTGGGTCTCATTTCCCTTCCGTTCCCAAGGGAAATGAGATCACCGAACAGGCCCTTAGTGCTGGAGCTTCCCACAGAGCCGGAAACTAAATGAGATACTCAGATTCAAAGATTGGACATACTTAATTAACATTCAGAATAAAATAAATTAACTTACCAAATTAACGCCAGGTTTCCCTCCTCTTAATTATGCATCATTTAAAAGAAAAGAAAGGAAGCTTGCAGTATCAGGTATATGTTACAAATTAATTAGCAACACATTGATAAATAGTACGATTATTGTTGAGTTAGATCAAGAGCAAGCTAGAGAAACTAGTAACTTATCTGTATTGCAAACTTTTATATATTTCTCTTACAACACACAACAGATTACAACCCTTTATATAGGGCTGAACATCAGAAAAATCTAAAAAATTCACATTAAATAACATAATACAGAACAGCCCTATTTCAGCTGACCCCCTGTCACTAAAACAGTCATAACTCCATATAGGGATCTCCAAACGTCTTAAGACTTGAACCATCAGAAACAAGACTTCAAGACCTTTCCATCAATAGGTCATTTACTCAAATCCACATTCGTTTGACCCTTTAAATCCCTTCATCAATCAGCCCCAAAATTCTGGCTGCTTCTGGCTGTTGTTGGTGGCTGCTGGCTGCTGCTACAACAACATTATTATCATAATAAACCTAACATTATTATCATAATTATGTTTATATTTTGAACAGTTACTTGATGTATGTTGTACTCATTAATGTAAAATTTTATTGAATTCATGATATTACACAACATGATAGTAATTTTCTTTCACAAAGTACAAAATTACAGTGAAGATGTGCTTAGTAATGCGAAGGAGGTGCACGTCAGGATGCAGGTGTCATGGATGCACCATGATATGACTCAAGTGTAGATAGTGGGTGACGGTGCAGGCGACACAGATGCAGGTGTTGGGGGCATGTATGTAGGCGGCACATCGGAAGGTGGCACGGATGTGGGAGGCACATCTGATGGCCGTTCGGGTGTAGGCGGCACATCAGACGGCGGCACAGGTGTAGGCGGCACATCGGAAGGCGGTACAGGTGTAGGTGTAGGCGGCACATATGAAGGCGGTACAGGTGTAGGCGGCACATCTGAAGACGGTACAGGTGTAGGTGGCACATCGGAAGGTGGTACAGGTGTAGGTGTAGGCGGCACATACGAAGGCGGTACAGGTGAAGGTGTAGGTGGTGCAGATGGTGTGGATACAGGTGGAGATTTAGGTGGCTTCGGTGCATGTTTAGGCGAGGGCGAGCTAAAGCATGGTGGAAGTGGATATCCACAAAGGCATGTATTGTTTGCAAAAACATCGGCGCTGAATCGTGCCATGTTTCCTCCTTGAGGTAATTCCCCGCATAGTTTGTTGAATGATAGATTGGCTAACTGCAAATTGTTAGCGGTAGCAAAGGACGGCGGCACATTGCCGAAGATTTTATTGTGGCTTAGGTTCAAAATATATAGTCTATCTGAGATTTCGACACGACTCAGATTAAACTTGAAGTTGTTGTTTGCCAAACCGATATTAACGGCGATTTTTTGCTTACCGAATAGGAAAGAAGCATCGCCATGGAGGTTGTTGTTCCCCACATTGATTATCCATAAATCGTCTGATCCATAAGATTCCGGTATTTCTCCGGTCAAGTTGTTGTCGGAAAGAATGAGCATTGCCCAGCCACCCGGGACAATCCTGGGTGGTATGGTACCATCGAGGTGATTCGAAGATAAATCTAAGGAAACTAAGCTTGATAAGGTAGAAAACGATCTCGGAATATGCCCGGTAAATTGGTTGTTACTTAGAGTGATGACTTTGAGATTGGAATTGTTCGAAAAATTGGGCACCGGGCCAGAGAATGACGACTCCTGTATCACAAACAGACCGAGATTGGGGAGTTTCGTAACGCAGGACGGAATCGAACCATGGAGCCCGGGAAAGGTATAGATTTCGAAGGAATTGAGTTCAGTAAGACCACAAATAGCATCAGGAAAAGAGGCACTGAAGTCCAAGTTCTTGAATCTAATACTGAAGACACGACCGGTTTCGGTACATGTCGTATATACGATGCCCGTGCTTGTCATGGCTGCATGCTCGCAGTAATCGAAGCCTTCGACCCAGCTACGCAGAATGTCAGGATTGCCGAGTTGTTCCTTCATTTTTAGGAGCAAACTTTCGTCTTCTCCGGCGGCTAACACCGACGAGGCGCAAGAGAGAAGGAACACCAAAAATAAGATACTAGACATCTCTATGTGTATATGTTTTCTTCCTGGTTCAGTTTTGAATGAGTTTTTAGACATTGTGGAGGTTGAAAAGCCATGGTTTGAGAAGGCAATTATATAGAGTAATTACTGGCCCTTTTCAGGGTCATATTTTGTGGATAAATTACAATGCACATAAAGAGTACTAACGATGAGATATTGCTACTATTAAGTTACGCATAAATTGACAAATAAAATTAGAGTGGTTCTGCTATGGATCGTAAGCAACCTTTCATTTTAAATCAAGCGGTTCTTATCAAATATATCTCTTTAATTGCATATAAAAGACATATCACGACCTTCCGATTATGAAAAATGAACGGCTCATATTTCATCTGATCCATAGCAGAATTAACCATAAAATTATATTAGAATATTACATAACATTTTATGGTTTTATTGTAAATTAGAAATCAATTTAGAACCGACTGTTGACAATTTAATTTAGCATGATATATAGTAACTTCAGAAATTTTTATATATTTTTCTCTATCAAAAAAAAAAAAAAAAAGTTTCTAGGAAAATAAATGAAAAAAAAATGCCCCATATTTTGGGGCTACATTTTTCAAGAAAGATAAAACTTCAACCCTGGGTTACTTACGATCAAACCTTCATTGGACTTTGAACACCGCATAACTTTAATTTCCTTCAAGAAATAACCCTATCTGTACTCAAAGTTGATATAGAAGATAATAATCTTTTTAAGAAATGTTTGTTCTTCACTGATTGAAGCCTCCAACGCCAACTTTAATGGCATTCTGATCCGATACCAGTGAGGTCGAACCAATTAATATGTAACCAGGGGCAGAGCTAATGTGATACAGGGGTCAGTGCCCACCCTGAAATTTTTTTTTTCAAAAATATACTCCTAAAAATTTGCAAAATTATCTCTTTTTTGAGAAAAAAATTACAAAAATATACTTAATTTCTAAGAAAATTTACAAAATTAGCTTTACCCTCTGAAAAATATTTGCACAAATGTACCTTAAAATTTTACAAATAATATACCCATACTTATAAAACTATGTTTCATCGAAAAAGTTGGACCCCTGCGTCGAAGTCTGGCTCCGCCCTTGACTGTAACACCTTCAGTCATCGATATATATAGAGTTTAAACCGGGATCAACACCTCTCTTCTACCACTCTCATTTGTGCATCAATTAATCCCTTCTGGAGCCAAGCTCTTTAGAGAGGCGAGCTCTGGTTCATTTGTTGTTTAATCCAGTATATATTAATTCGACCCATTAATTATTATGTCATGGTAATGATAAAATAAGTATTTTACAGTTTAAACATTAATATTTCATTCAGATATTTATTCCAAAAAAAAAATATAATAAATTTCAATTACATATGTTTTTCATCCAACATAACATCATTTTTAATGTAAAACAAAAAAAGAAATAATGATATTGCAGTTTGAACATGTATTTCAGCCTTTGTCAGTTACAAGAAATTCACTGCCTTCGATATATTCAAATTACATATATCAAGATTAGAAAAAAGAAATCTGATGACTTCCTACTGTTACTGTAGATGCTTTGTACTTCAACAAGGGCTTTCATGATATTTGTATCTAAATGGGTTCATCCATGTATCTAAAATTCTAAATGTTCTCTACGTACAGGACCCAGAATTGAGATCCTCTAAGTTAACTCAAAAATTGAGTTTGCCCGTATAGTGATTTTATAAAGGACCCCATAAATTTTAAACACTGACCGTCTTGACCGGCTTGACCAAGATCTGAAACCAACAGCCCAGATTTGTCCACAAATCAACTCAAATTTTGAGTTAACTTAAAGGATACTGACTCCAGGACCCATGCATGTCAGAATCTGAAAGTAACATACAGGTCTCCATTATGTATCAGTGATCACATAAATTGCAACTCTTGTTATTGAATCTCGGAGAAGAAGACCGAGACAGAGACAGAGACAGAGACAGATCCACGAGGCAATGACAGTATACACACGGCTGTAGTACCAGATTAGCATTTCCTGGCATTAACAGTTTAAACTTTAAACGGTTCAGCTTCACACTGCAATTCTTGCTAAACTAAATTACAAGCATCATCTAGTCAGAAATAAACTACAATTTTAGATGGTAAAAAGAAAAAAAGAAAAAAAGAAAAAAGAAGAGGCCATGAATTAATTGCATGTAACGAAATAATTGTAGCTCCAAGGAAGTAATAGGGAAGGGTAAACATCATGCGTCCAAACTATCCATATATTTATAATTAAGATTTTGTTGACGTGGATCTCTCCCACTCAGATTCGGTGATTACATTGTCTCTCCATAATCCAAATCATGTTCTCATAAAAAAAAGTAATGATGACCTACAACTCTAGACGGGAACATGTTAGTAGGGAAATTTTTTTTGCTTATTGGGATGCGTGACTTCTTGACAACAGGTGAAAGAAGAGACAAATTGAAACTTTGATCGAGAACAATTTTATTATTTTGCTGGCAACATTTCTGTCTTTTTTTTATTACTTATTTTGCTGACTTCTTGGCTTCATTGTTTCATATGTAGCAATTCTCAAATATAAAGTAACAATTTGTTGCCATAATGTAACAATTGTTCACCATTATGTAACGATTTTATTCAATCTACAAAGCACTAGAAGTTGACACATAAATTAAGATTAAGATTAATACCAACTTTTTAGTTGAATATATTGACAAATATTAAATTGGAGTAACATTTCACCGTAATGTAATAATTGTTAAATATAAAGTAACAATTTGGTGCCATAACGTAACATTTTGTTTTCCATGATGTAACAATTTGCATGAATCTACAAATCACTAGAAGCTGACACATAAATTAAGATTAGTATCAAATTTCTAGTTGAATATATTGACAAATATTACATTGGAGTAACATTTGTTCATCGTAATATAACAATTGTCAAATATAAAGTAACAATTGGTTACCATAATGTAATATTTGTTCATCATAATACAACAATTTGCATGGACGATACTTCAGACTATGTTTGAGCGTGATATAAGTTATTTTTAAAAAAATTGTCTCCTAAAATCAACCGAAGCTCATCCTAGGAAAAGGATTTCATATCCCCTGTAGCGCTGCATTGTGTAGCGCAGGATGCGAACTGTTAGATCATCTCGAGATCTGTGTCGACTCAAATCTCAAGATGATCCAACAGTTCTCGTGTTGCGCTACACAATGTAGCGCTACAGAGGATAAGCACTCAGGACAAAGTAACATGTTCTTAAAGGGATACCTAACTGGTACGTGTAAATAATGTGATGTGATGTGAACATTTTTTAAACAAAAAATATGAAGCCTACCAACTAGAGTATAGACTAGAGGCAATGTGGAAATAAAAATACGTGGCTACTTCATGGGAATCCAACTTGGCAGTACACGTAAGATTGATTAGAGGTGGCAAATCGGGTGGGCGGGTCGGGTTCGGGTTCGTGTCGGGTTAGTTTGACTTTCTAGAATATCTCAGGTCGGGTCGGGTCGGGTCAATTTTAATATCTATTTTTTTTAGAATCGTATGTTGATTTGAGTTGGATTGGATGCTATTTGATCTCGGGCCGGGTCGGGTTCGGGTCAGGTCGGGTCGAGTCGGGTCAGTTTGACTTCCTGGAAAATCCCTGGTCGGGTCGGGTTCGAATCGGGTCGGGTCGGATGGGTTTCTTGGGTCGGGTCGGGTTCTGCCACCTCTAAGATTGATAGATGTATGGATAAAATTTCTATGGATGGTAGGTCTTACACAGAATTCCACATCTCAAAAGCCATTACTGGTGGACCCCTAATTACATCGAGATGGTTCACTGTTATCACTGAATTATGTTTGTATTAGGAATTCACGGTGCATAATTAATGGGAATGATTTTCTCAATTTTCTCAAATACAGTACCGAATTAGTACTTTATTATCTATATTTTAGTTATCTATGTTTTATTAATTTAATAGTAAATTTTTGTAATTAAAAAGTTTTGATGTTTTATTGATTTAACAATAAATTAGTTATATAGTATTTTTTATTGATTGAATAATAATAAAATAAGTATACTATTATAAATAATTTGGACAAAATAGTTCGAAATATGTACACATTTTACTATATATCGAGTTATCACAATCCGAGTCCGGATCGAATCAAGAACCGGCTCAATCAATCTCAAGCTTAATTACAAAAACTGAAACCGAGCTAAATCAAACTCGAGCTCTGATTGAATTGAACACGAACAAGCACACGAACAAGCTGCGAGCTACGAACTTTTCTTGCAGCCTAGTACAATATTATACATTATACTTCTATATTGCCTTCCATGTTATGTTTGTATAATAAAACATTCATATGAATAAAATTATAGAATAAATCCGTCAGACATCTACCAAAAAAAATTGTAAATAAAATTCTATGTTTTATGCAACAAACACAATATTCTTTTTTTTTTTTTTTTATCTTATAGATTATTGTTTTTTTATCATTTACTTTGAACTTGTACTTGCCGTCTAAAATAATGCATGTAAATATGTAATAACCAGGATTGCATCTATAAATGATTGCGACCAACATATAAAAAAAAAAATAAAAAAATCGTTAAGGAGAAAATGTGCGGACGATTGTTTAGATGGGCTATCAATCACTAATAGGTTTATTTCAATGAAAATTAAGATCAATATAAGAAAGGGGCATGCTAACTGTCTTCCAAAAAAAATCTCTATTAAATGCCCCTTATCGGTATACCTTCTTGTGCATAAAGTATGAAAACCTCGGTGTAATAGATATGAACTCCTGACAATACATTGTATGAACACTCAAGTTAGGCAAACAGTTATTCACCAGAACGTGGAATCTTGGACCAGTCCTAACAAAATTATTCACCAGATGATGGAATCTTGGACGGCCCACGCAGAATCTTTGATGCATAGGTATGAACACTAATTACGTCAACTATGAACACTTCATCGTGGGAGATATGAACACATTGACGGATAGGTATGGACACCAAATTTGCACAGACTATTATTTACCGTAATACTATGATACGATAAATTTGACTATTAAGTAGCAGAACCTGACTTTTAGAATTAAAATAAATGTGTAATTAGTGAGAATCTGAATCTTAAACTAAAATCTTAGTGGAATCTTTGGTGGGGACAAAAAAAGGGGGGACAAAAATATTTCTTTATAAGAAAATCGTTGATTTATGTAATAAAATAAATTCCGGTGTTAAAAGTGCCTTGTCAAAACTCAAAGATCTCAATCGCAACAAACTTTTGCTGAATTTTCTTATGGCTTTGTATCGTATCATTTCATGCCTTTAAGCCAAAATATATATACCACAAATCTTCTTTATCGTGGCAAGAACATGATCGCTATTTTTCCACGAATTCATTAATTCTGAAGTTATAAAATCGTGGAATATATATCCCTGATTCTGCTGTCTGGTGGTACAATAATTAAATAATTATTGAACTTGAGCTGTACAGATGAAGGAAAAACAAATATGTAGTCTTGAAAGTCTATTTGAAAATGAATTAATTTGGAAGAGCTGTGAACTGATAAGCTTGAAAAATAGTAGGTTAATTAATGTAGTACATCTCAGGTGCTTATAATAATAGATTACGACATAATGAAACAATTTTTGATATAATTAATGAATTTTTAGTACCTTATAAGTTGACACGTACGGTCCCCTGGGTACTTCACAGCCTTGACTTGAAAGAAGTGCACAACTACAACCAAATTGTGCAGATTACAAGCAGAGCACTAATTCATCTAAAAAATAACAATAAATAAAAAAATGGTTATTATGTTGTCATGTTTGACCATTTTAGATCCTCTACAGTAATGCAATGTGCAGTGAAGCACGTCGATCATTGAATCGCCTCGAGACCAAAGCTTGCACAAATCTTGAGACAATCCAACGGCTGACGTGCTGCACTGCATATTGCCTTAAGGCAGCAGAGGATAAGCACTAGAGGGGGCAAATCAGACGGGCGGGCGGGTCGGGTTCGGGTCGAGTGGGTCGGATAGTTTGACCTTTTAGAAGATCTCGGGTCAGGTCGGGTCGGGTGATGGGTGGGTCGGGTCGGGTCAATTTTAATATCGGTTGTTTTTAGATTGTATGCTGATTTGAGTTGGATTGCATGCTGTTTGACCTCGGGTCGGGTCGGACGGGTTTTTGGGGTCGGGTCAGGTTTTGCCACCTCTAATAAGCACTCATGTTTGACAGACAGCTTGCATCAAGGCGAGAAGACAGATATATAAGGGATTCCTAATTACATGCATCCCATCCAGTGCTTATTTGAGGGGGGAGCTACCTGTATACCTTCGACAGTTTTATGCTGACAGTTTACAAATGCAGCCACCTGTTGTAAAAGACATGATACCGTATTATAAGGTTAAGGGCATTGGATCAACATCGATTGTTCTCAAGATCAATTTGGCAATACTCCTGGTGTCCGTTGTCACCATCGTTCTCGCCCTCCAACCAAGCTACATTTTCAAGAACTCAGCTACAATTCTGAAGGTACATACATGAACATTTTTTTTTTCTTTTCTAATATTTTTTTTTTTGGGGGGGGGGGGGGGGATGCGTTTATGAAATATTTTTGGAAGATAAATGACGTTTTTGGTTCCTATTAGATTTTAGCTTGTAAGATATATAAGTGGAGTCTGGCTATGGTGCTTCCATAAGCATTTCAAACCGAAACATTTACGGTTCAAATTTGAAAACCCGTCGTTCAAAATTTTAATCCAAATAGCTCATAACAATCTTAATAGAATTAACTTATAGAATCCCAAAATTTTCCATTTTTTAGAAAATTTTAGCTATTTTTAATGTTTTTTTTTTAAGATTGGCATACAAAATTGATTTATTTTTAATTATCTTAAGAGCCATCTTGCAAAAAATCATTAAAGTAGTAATAAAATTTCAAAAATAGTAAAAATTGGTACAATACAAGTTAACTATGTCAAGATTATTATGAGCTATTTAGATCAACGTTTCGGACGACAAATTTTCAAATTTGAACCGTAAGCGTTTCGGTCCAAAATGCTTACGGAAACACCGTAGCCGGACTCATATAAGTGCTAATTTTCTTATACAATTACAAGAATATGTAAAATAAGTATCTTCTTAGTTTTTGATTATATGAAATTTCTCATCACACTATCTTTAATATATGTTATTTATGCATCACATCGTGTTATAAGTTGGAAATTGAAAATGTTTCTAAATCATCTTAATAATTTTTAGTCAAATAAAAATCTGGAACAATTAAAACTTCACATGCTTACTTTATTTTTCCATGTGAAAAGGGCAGTTGGTTGCTGATCAATTGCATTAGACTACTAAAGTAAATTATTTTTTCATCTATTAAATTATGATTAGCAGATCAAAATATCCTGTTCCGAGTCTCTGACTACATAGAAAATATTTGGTTCAATTTAGTAAAATGGTTTAAGTATTTTTTTGAAAATCAGATCAAAATTTTGAATACAATCTAAAAGTAAAAAGATAACACAATCTAAAAATCCAAATTTAAAATTTGTAGGAAGAGAGCAGAAATCTAAATGGAGAAACCGAAACAGAGAAAATAGTGATTGAGAAGGTGCCGGAGTTCCTTGAAGGTTTAGATGAGAAGACGAGAATCGGTTTGGTTAACCTACAATACTCCGATGCAAAATCGATCGGGATCAAGGGCAGCCTCAAGGTCGTAGAGTTTGAACCGGTATCGAGTAATATCACATGGAAGAATTTGTTTCCGAGTTGGATAAACGAAGAAAACATGTCCGAGGAACAACCGAGATGCCCAACAATGCCAATGCCGGACTTGTTAGATTACGACGAGGTGGATTTAGTGCTGGCGCAGTTGCCGTGCCAGTGGCCAGATGCCGGCTGGAGCAGAGACGTGTTTCGGTTGCAAGTGCATATGGTGGCTGCCAAATTGGCCGTCGCAAAGGGGAAACGGAACGAGAACGGGGCGATCAAGGTTGTTTTCACGAGTCGATGTGAGCCTATGAAAGAGATCTTTAGGTGTGACGACCTGAAGACGAAGCATGGTACGTGGTGGATGTATGAGGTAGATGCGATCAGATTGGAGGAGGAAGTGAGATCTCCGATCGGAAGCTGCGAGCTCATCCTTCCCTTGCGTGATGAAGGTAATTAACCAACTTTTTTTTTTGGAACAAAAATTGTACATTTGAATCAAGTTCTCAAAATGACAGGTAGTTTTACTGGTAATTCTGAGTATCAGAAAGGAAATTCATTGTTAGTAATTAATTGTTCATGCCGAAAATAGGTAATTTAGTTCAGATTTAAGAACAGCCTAGCATCTTTTTCAAAATGAATAAAGGCTGATTTTGTTGGGAATTTGTTGAGTTTTATTATGCCACTTTTAATCTTAGTTGTATTCAAAACATATTTTAGGTTCAAACAAAGGATTTGATGTTACGAAACTGAAAGCGCTCCCGCACCACCGCAAACAGCGAGAAGCCTATGTAACAGTTCTTCATTCATCCGACGGCTACGTCTGCGGTGCTATTGCTCTTGCCCACAGCATCCGCAAGTCCGGTTCCACTCGAGATCTCATATTGCTGCACGATGAATTTATCAATGCTGACCAGCTAAGTGCTCTTCGTGCCGCTGGTTGGTCTCCTCGTCAAATCGAGCGCATACACAACCCCCATCCTCGTCCGGATGGACTGTTCGAGTACAACTACAGCAAGTTCCGCATCTTTCAACTTACCGAGTATGACAAAATCGTGTTTCTTGATTCCGACAACATAGTCCTTCGTAACCTCGACATTCTCTTCAGTTTCCCGTCCATATCTGCTCGCTCGGACCATGATTACATGTTCAATTCCGGTGTGATGGTTGTCGAGCCATCAAATTGTACGTTCAATAACATAATGTCGAATATACAGAATATCAAGTCGTACAATGGTGGCGACCAAGGGTTTTTAAACGAGATTTTCGTAAAGTGGCATCGCTTGCCCAGAATCATTAGTTTCTTCAAATTTACATGGCCAGCCGCACAGAGATTGATGGTAGACTCAATGTTCAAGTCAGACCCCCCGCAGTTGTACGCAATACACTATTTTGGTTTCAAACCATGGATGTGTTACAGGGATTATGACTGCAACTGGGACGAGGCAACGGTGAGGAATTATGCGAACGATGAGGCTCACTGGAGATGGTGGCGGGTGTATGATGGAATGGATGAGGGTCTGAAGAAAATGTGCTGGCTCTCAACACAACAAAAGAACAACTTGAAGTCGTTTCGTCGTGACGCTGAGAAAATGCAGTATAGTGATGGGCACTGGAAAATAAATATTACTGATCCGAGAAAAGATCAATAGATAGAGTGAGTACCGGTTGACCGAAAATGGTTTGAGCCTCGTAGTGATTTCTGCTGCATCCAAACACAAAATCACTAATCCGGAACTACGATGGAGCGAGTGCATGCACGGTTGTTCGAGCCTTGTAGCAATTTGCTTTTGCTTGATGTTTAGTTTACTAGCTATTCATTGGTGTATATTAGAGTCGCCACTATGCAAATTTTGTACCGATTCATTTGAATTGTACCACTCTTCGACTTTTATGATGTACGTTCATGTTCTCCGGTCTTCTTCCGATTTTGTTACCATTGTAATTGAACAGATGGAACTGTGAAAATGATAAAAAAAGGATCCTCAATACATGACTTCACTAAGAGGTGAATTGTTTTACCTTGATGCCTCTCCCCCTCAATTGGCCGTTCCTTTTCTATACATGACAAATAAATTGGTGATGTGAACTTTGCTCTCTACTGATTGAAGGCTTGAAGCCTCCAACACAGACTCTGAGCAAATCTGGAGAGGTGAACACAGTCGGCATTTATCGGAGAAGAGGAACAGTAAATGGCGCCGCCTACTAACATTTAATGGATCCCTTTCTTTACCGTGTCGCTTACAAGTGGGGTCCAGAGACAGGTTTAAATTTTTCGGTGCAGATCGATTTCCTCTTCATGGGCCCTGACGCCCCGTGAATCAATTAGCCGGGCTAATTACCCTGTCTTTTGTATCATCATAATTGGTTTATTTCTGTTTAAATCTGCCGCGTCTTTGTGTGGCACCTCAAGATAAGATAAATATTGCGTAGTTCATTTTTTGATCTCTAAACTATCACAAAAAAAAAAAAAACCACAATTTGGTCGTTAAATTTTCATTTTCACTAAATTAGTCCTTTAATTTTTCTTCAAAAAAAAAAAAAAAAACGCTCAAATTTGTTCCATAACTTCTTAGTTCTTGCCAAAAGAAAATGCAATCTTTACTGCATAACATTTATAGATTTATTATTCCTTTTTTTTTTTTAGTAAATATGGAGAATCCATGTCAAATACTTCAATCTAAGAGGTCAGAACAAAAACAAAAATGATGAATGTAAAAATGAGAAAATATTTTCTTTTAGCTCGATAAGGGGCGGATGTAGCCAAGTGGATCAAGACTTACGCAGCTTATTCCATTCTCCAATTAATTAGACCTATGCATTATTAGAAATTAAGAAAATGTAATATTAATGGACAAACAAGAAAATGTTTATGAGAGTTCGGCTAGTACGTCAGAAAGGGAGCAAAGAAATTCATGAAAATGATAATTTGCGCATAGAAGTAATCAAAATGGATAATTGAAACTTGAAAAAATTTGCAAATTTCGTCATATTCCGCAGGCAGCGTATTTGATAGAAATTAATGCTGCTGTATATATTTGTCTGCTTGATGCCATGCATTCATATATATATTTTACCAGACTTGCATTAGTATTTAGGCCTGAAAATCCCGAGTTTGCATGCATTTAGTTAGGAATATGTCTCGATTCCAGTTACTTGTCTACTTGTGTCCATATTTCAGGTTTATCAGGCGTTTGGAGCCAATTAGACGCGATTTGGAGCTTTAGATGGCAAGGCAGGACTGGATTCGGCTTCCTGCTGACTGCAAGTCACTTCCTGCGGCCAGCAGACGTCGGTTAGAGCATGTTCAACCATCCAAAGGGCGCTAGAAACTTCCAGAGCAGCAAAAACCGCCATTTCCCTTCGTCCTGCGGACAACAACACCGTTCTTGCGGACCGCAGGGAGTTATGCCAGGCTGCTATTTAAAGGGACTATCGCCCTGGACGGTTTCATCCACGTTTTGACTCATTTTCATTCTCACACCCCTTCGGTTCAGAGTGTCCAGAGGCAGAGAAGGAAGAGGTTTTGGCCGATTCATCGCCCGTCGAAGGAGATTCGAGAGAACGCCTTCTCACGCGACGATCGTGTCAACCCCGACATCCTCTTCGGTTTCTTTACACAATGAATTCTTCTTCTTTGTTTTGCTTTTCTGTTTGTGCGATGAGTGAGTAGATCTATATGTTCTTAGGGTTTGAATGATGATGATTGTGTCGACAGATTGACTGTATGTTTGGATTTATGTCGTTTTCATGATCACTTGAGATTTGCTTTTTAACGTGTTTGCATTCTGTTTGATTCGATTGATAAACCTGTAGGTTGTGGCCAGACCTAGTTGGTTAATGTAGTATCTTTTGACCAGATTTGATTGCTTGCACAGCCTTGGTTGATATTGTATCCGCAAGTACCCATTAGGCGAAACTGTGGTTTGATTAACCTTAAACCGGACCATAGAACTATAGTGATATGATCGTAGTTTATATCGTATTCTACGGATTTTGATTCAGTTTAGAACTGTTATTAGGACCAACAGTGAGAATTGTTGTAATTGTACCAGAATTGAATTGATAGGAATCGACGACATCGGTTGAAACACAACCAGAACCAAAACTGCTCTCGGTTCTTCTTCTTGCGGTCCGCAAGAGTCATCTTGCGGTTCGCAGTTAGTTACCAAGAGTGTAAGACAGTAGTTGTGGATCGCCTGATGGTTACAAGGACACTTGTGATCCGCAGACAGTTCTATAACTGCTAAATAACCACATCCTGCGGTCCGCAAGAGATATCTTGCGGAACGCAGGCAGTCAATCCGAGACCAATCTGATTCTGACAACCCTGAGAACGCCTTTAATTAATTGTCTTTTCAGTTATTTACTTGTTTTAGTCCTGTTTTACTTGTTTGTCAACCAACCCTGTTAAAACCCCCCAACAATTCCCTCTTTAATCCAAATTCTCTTAGGGTTTAGAGGTAGAGTAAAGTAAAATCTGGTGTTAACTCCGTCCCTGAGGATTCGACCCTCAAATACTCAACAAGATCGTACGCTTGCGATCAAGTCGTTTATAGAGGTTTAAAAGCCTATACCCGTTCGCGCGGTCACTGCTTAAGACACATTAAAAATTGTAGGAACAGTTTCTTACTTTCCAACTAATTAAATTATGGGAAACATTATGCGTCCATCATGGCGCTGAAATCGGCTGAGATCCAAATCGGATCTCAGGGTCCTGAGATCCCGATCCGACGGTTCTCAGGACCCGTATCTGCTGAGTCCGAATCTCGGGGTCCCTGAGAACTGATACGGCCAATTAGATTGGGCCCAAATTGGCAAACAAGGCCCATAAGTTCATGATCAATTATTAGACTTGAAACATGCTTGCAACATAGTTGACCACACAGATAGCATTACAGATAAGTTTGCTAGATCATGTATAGGACTATAAATAGGGCTGAAATCTAGGACATATGGGCTGGATTCTGGTTCCACTTTTTCCCAACATTCTTTCTCTGTCCTATTCCACTAAATACATACTTGATTCTGGGTCCAGGCCCATTATTTGGTGCTTTCGCTTCTGACTCAAGACTTACGTTTTTCCTCGGAAGCTGTTCCGAAGATTCCCTCAAAATTCAGCATGGCATCTGGAGAAAACGGAGTACCTCCCTCAACCGAAGTTTCTGTAGAACTGTCACTGAACAACACATCTCAATCTCATCCACCGGGGTTTACACCTCCTTACCAAAACCCTCATGCGAATGTACCAACAAATGGAATGGCGACACCACCCACAATTCCTCCACAAATCCCAGTTCCACCCATCCGAGCTTCTCCTATCCCACTGCATCTACCTCCACGCGGTGTGCGATTTGTAACACCTCCTCCTCATCACTCCCCACTTCATCCGTCAGTGCAGCTGTGAGCAACATCTCTTCCCCCCTTACACTTCTTACGCGCATCCTCCTCCCCAATATGCATCGTACCCGCCTCCTCCCTATGCTTCTCATGCACCTCCCCTCCACTTTGCCTCAGCTCCACCATACTTCGCGGCTCGGCAACCGGAGGTTTATTCCTATTACCCCGCAACAAGCATGCCTACAGCAGCAGCACCAGAACCACAATTCCAAGCAGATGCATTTACTGACGTGCGTCGAAACTTATACGCGGAGGGATATTTTAACACACCATATACCACAACTTCGGGGATTTCTGACCCACCTCGAATGCCGAGAGCAGTTGGTGGACCGTTAGCTCCGAGTTTATACCTTATCACTATCCCAAACCATGCAGAACTCCCATATATAGGTACGTTTGGGTCATCACAATCAAAGTACTCAGATCCAGGATCATTCATGCATAATTTCACCGAGAAGTTGCGTTTGTTTGGTTATGATGACGCGGTGATGTGCCGGTTGTTCCCAACATGTCTGGAGAGTTTGGCGTTTGACTAGTACGCCGAACTGCCTACAGGATCTATTACTCATTTCGCACAACTCTCCAAATTGTTAAAAAAATAGAAGTTACATGTGACAGTCTGTTATTGTTGCGGCAAGAAATAGACGAGCCAACCCGGGACTTCCTCGATCGTTTTGTAGACGCCTCCAGGAAAGTCACCGACTTTGATGAGAAGACAGCCCTACTCGCTGTCCGGCAAGGTTTGAAACACGGACAACTTCGGTTCCTAGCACACCAGAACCGTTTTGTCACTTTACAAGAGTTCGTGGATTTTGCTTCGACATATTGCAAGGGAGAAGAGGACGCGAGGGATTTCCATGAATTCGAGGAAGACAAAGGGACGAGTTCTGGTGGTTCGGGTAGTGGGGGAAGACTACCCAGACAAGTTCGGCAGCAGGAACCTACCAGACCTCCCAGGCCGGCACCGTACCGACCTATGGGGGAACGGAGGCAGCAAGCGTACAATACCTATCATACCTTATCCAAGCCTCAGGAAGAAATTTTTAGGGAACTCCGTGAAGAAGGAGTGTTGAGATACCCTCGGCGTCTCGAGACGTATGAGGTAAAGAAGGAAAGAATGTATTGTGAATTTCACAATAGTAGGGGACATGATACAAAAGACTGTAATGCTCTGAAAGACGAGTTGGAAAGACTGGCTCGGGATAGAGACGTTAAGGCGTTTGTGGAAAAGTACGTTACCAACCACGCTACTAACCGTAGTAATTACGGTGATGGCGGTAGGCGTAACAATTTTCGGGGTGGTTTTAGAGAAAACCGAGAGCAGTGGAGCAGGAACGATGAGGGACAACGCGGTCGCTCCTCTCCACCAAGGGCTGCTTCTGAGACACAACCAAAACCTGTTGCAATGGCACATGAAGGCGAACAGATAATCAATGTAATATCCGGCGGAATTGCCTCTGGAGGTGATACTGAACGAAAACGAAGAAGGTACATATACCATACCGAGAGAGCCCAGTGTTTTAAGATAGAAAAGAAATTTGATGGAGCAGATACACCCATTACCTTTACAGCAGAGGATTACGGTGATGTTCGTGTGCCCCATGATGATGCGGTAGTACTGTCCTTAAGAATGAATATACCCGAAAGCATGTCATATCAACGCGTGAAACGTGTCATGGTAGACACTGGGAGCTCGGCAGAGATACTATACAAAGATGCATTTGATCGAATGGGCATTCCATCTTCTCTCTTAAAACCTATTCGTACTCCCTTGACCGGGTTTGCCGAAGAAACTCTGCACTCCTTGGGTACGATAGTTTTGGAAGTTCAGTTCGGCCATGTCCCGCAAGTTGTAGTAGCACCTTTAACCTTTTTGGTAGTGGATGCACCATCAGGTTATAATGCCATCATTGGAAGAAAGGCTTTGAACAAATTGGGAGCGATAGTTTCTACCCCTCATCTAATAATGAAATTCCCGACAGAGGCAGGCATCAGTTTTGAGAAGGACGATCAGAGAGTAGCTCGAGATTGTTATGCAGTAAATTTACAAAAATTACTGGTAGTCAACAACATTGAAAGGGAATGGTTGGGACCACAGCTGCGGGACGAAACACAACCAGTGGCGGAGCCTGCCGAGGAGACTGAGGAATTCGAGGTTGGTCCAAATCGTACTCTCAAAGTAGGAGGTCGGCTTTCACAAGAAGAGAAGCAAGTGTTGCAAGTATGCCTGAAAGAACACGTAGATGTTTTCGCTTGGTCAGCAGATGAGATGCCAGGTTTACCGAGGCATGTGGCTGAGCATTGGTTGAAGGTGGAAAGTCGGTTCCGTCCAGTACATTAGAAGAAGAGAAAGCTGGGGACAGACCGTCAAGCTGCAGTTAAGGCCGAGATTGAAAAGTTGTTGAATGCGGGGTTTATTAGGGAAGTTCAATGCCCACCGTGGTTAGCAAACACGGTATTGGTGAAAAAGGCTAACGGATCGTGGCGGATGTGCATAGATTATACCGACCTAAATAAAGCATGCCCGAAGGATCCATTTCCTCTCCCAAGCATTGATAGCTTGGTGGATTCTACCGCAGGATTTCGAATGCTCAGCTTTATGGATGCTTATTCCGGTTACAACCAGATAAAGATGGCCGAAGCCAATGAGGAGAAAACAACATTTGTTACAGATCAAGGGATATATTGTTATAAAGTCATGCCGTTCGGTTTGAAGAATGCAGGGGCTACTTTTCAACGAATGGTTAATACAGTATTCTCTAAGCAGATAGGCCGAAACATGGAGGCGTATGTTGATGACATGGTGGTAAAAAGTTTAACATTTGCCGAACATGTGGCTGACCTTTCTGAGGCATTTACAGTCATGCGATCCGTTAATATGAAGTTAAACACGACGAAGAGTTTCTTTGGTCTTTCAGGAGGGAAATTCCTCGGATTTATGGTATCCGAACGGGGAATCAAAATTCACCCTTCGAAGTGTCGGGCTATCCTGGATATGCCCTCTCCCACAACTCCCAAAGAAGTACAAGTACTCACGGGTCGCGTGGCCGCCCTTAATCGATTCATTGCAAAATCAGGAGAAGTTTGCTCGCCATTCTTCCGAACTTTAAGAAAATCTAAGAACTTTGAATGGACAGACGAATGTGAGTCGGCATTCCGAAAGCTGAAAGAATATCTGACTAATCCTCCTGTGATAAGTCGACCTCTGGCTGGAGAAACCTTGTTGGTATACTTGGCGTTCTCCGAACAAGCAGTTAGTGCAGTCTTGGTTAGAGAGGAAGATCTAACCCAGAAACCCATCTATTTTGTATCTAGAATTCTTCGGGATGCAGAAACCCGATACCCATCTTTGGACAAGCTGGCGTACGCCCTAATCATAGCGGCCAGGAAGCTTCGACCGTATTTTCAGACTCACAAAATAAAGGTGATGACCAAAGAACCTTTGAAGAAGGTGCTGGGACAGTTCGATGTTTCGGGTCGATTGTTGAAATGGGCGTTGGAATTGTCAGAATTTGATATCTCATATCACTAGAGGTCGGCCTTGAAGTCACAAGTTCTAGCAGATTTTGTTGTAGAATCTGCAGTCCCTATTCCCACGAAGACTGAGGATAACTGGTGGTCAGTTTATGTTGATGGAGCGTCATCGTTTAAAGGTTCGGGTATTGGTGTCACCATGGTCGGTCCAAAAGGTGAAACTCTGAATTACGCGATACAGTTACTCTTCGTGGCATCCAATAACGTGGCAGAATATGAGGCATTGCTGGATGGGTTGAGGATAGCCCGAAGCGTTGGGGCAAGAAAAGTTATACTTTACAGCGACTCTCAATTAGCAGTTAATCAGATTTCTGGGGTTTTCGAAGTGAGAGATCCTAAGCTCGCTAAATACCTGGAGGAATTACGAAGTGAGAGTGCAGGTTTTGATGATGTCGAGATTACTCACATATCATGTACTCTCAACCAAAAGGCCGATGCTCTATCTAAACTGGCGGCAGGAGGTGACTTGGATAAAGATAGGCCAGTGGTGGTATTGGAGGTGCCTCAGCCGAGTGTAAATGTAGAATATATTGAGCAATATCATATCTTTCAGGGAAATGAATGGTATTTGCCTATATGGGATTTCATTAAAGACGGGGTTCTTCCTGAAGATGATAAAGAAGTTAAACGAATTAAGCGCATTGCACCGAGATACGCGATCATGGAGGGAAACTTATACCACCGAGGATATGTTATACCCTGGCAGAAGTGCATCACTTCTGTTGAAGCCGAAGTTGTTACGAAAGAAGTTCACGAAGGAGCATGCGGCAGTCACCAAGGAGCGAAAACTCTCGCACATCGTATCCTCAGAGCTGGTTATTTTTGGCCTACCGTCTTTTGTGATGCCAAACAGTGGGTACAAAGGTGCGAGAAATGTCAATTCTTTAGCAAATAGATACATGTACCTGCGGCTACGATGAAAAGTGTATCCAGTCCTTGGCCTTTTGATAGGTGGGGTATTGATCTTGTGGGACCATTTCCTCCTGGTAAAGGTCAGGTGCGATTTCTAGTTGTGGCTGTAGATTATTTTTCGAAATGGGTGGAAGCTTAGCCTTTGGCCACGGTGACGGCAAAAAAGATGACTGAATATTTGCAACGAAATATCCTCTGTCGGTATGGAATTCCATCTATCATTGTATCTGACAGTGGGCCCCAGTTTATGGCTCGGGAATTTCAAGAGTGGTGCGCCGAGAGAGGCATACTTAATAAATTTGCATCCGTAGCTCATCGTCAGAGTAACGGACAAGTGGAGGTTACCAATCGAACGATAGTTGAAGGAATTAAGAAAAAACTTGAGGGAGCTCAGGGTAATTGGCCGATGTTTCTAGATGAGGTTTTATAGGCTTATCGGGCTACCCCTCGAACGGCTACTCGGAGATCGCCGTACGAAATGACCTTTGGAATGGAAGTTGTCACACCAGTGGAATTGCTAGTCTCATCCCCAAGAGTGTAGTGTCATGAACTTGCTAGAAACAGGGAGGGTAAGCTTTTGGCGTTAGAAGCAATTGAGGAGTTAAGAGAGGAAGCTCGGCTTCGTAATGCTGATTTTCAGAGGCAGGTGAAGAAGGCTTTTGATAAAAGAGTGCCCCTAGGCATTTTCAGCCAGGTGACTTGGTGTTGCGTAGAATTGAGGCCACGGGCAAGAAGGTCGGCAAGCTGGACCCTATGTGGGAAGGTCCCTTTGAAGTGGTCCATAGGTATGAAGGTCGGGCATACAAGTTGAAAACCGTGGATGGAACAGAAGTGCCCCGAAGCTGGAACGCTGAACATCTCCGAAAGTTTTATGCTTAGGTAATTCACTTCTTTCCTTCTCCTTGATTCACATTACCCTTGTACATTCCTTATTGAATATAGTTTACTTTTCATTAGAATATACTGACATTTTCGTTTGTTTGCAACTTATTCTCTCCAAGCTACGGAGGTCGTTGGTCTAGGCCGAGCGCCATCGTTTCACCGAAGTCATTTCTATAGTTGTGTTTCTAATAAGGCATTAGTTTTGTTTCATAGAAGCCACGAAAAAGGGGACGTAAGGTAGAAAGTTATGATGTAATCAAAAGGGTTAGATGAGGAAGTTGTAATGATTCATACTTTAATACAAATGTTATCATTTTATGGAAATATTGTTTCTATTTTTTATGTACTTTATATTCGCTTTATTATTGGAAATAAATAAAAACTGATAGATGTCGGAAAACACTAGAGAAAAGAAATAACGTGACTTAGTTAATAATACAAGTTTATATCATATTAGTAACAACACAGTTTCAGAGTGGCAAAGTAACATCCACAGTTTACATTACATTCCAAAACAACAACACAAATTCACTCAACTCCTCCAGTTTGCTCTCTTCCTTCGGTTTGCTCTCCTCCTTCGGCTTGATCTCCTCCTGCGGTGTGACTGCTCTCGGCTTCTCCTCCTCCTCCTTCGGTGTTGTCTCCCTCGAAGTTTTGCTTTGGTGTAGTACCCACAAGAAATTGATTCGTATCAAAATCATCAAAACGTTCAGGCGTTTTTTCTTCGGGCAGCATATCTTCTGGCCAATCATCGTCAGACCACGCATAACGCAGTTTTGTCTGGGCCAAAGTAGCGGGATCAGGACACACCTTCGGAGTCTGAGCTACACCGCCTTCGGGGGCAAGCAGCTCATCATCTTCTTCTCTCCATATGTAGCCTACCATGCTAGGAGGATCGGCATTCTCTGGAGGGTAGATCTGAAATTCCTCAGCTTTGAAAGGGTAGTGGTTAGAAACAGCCTTAAGAACATCTATTAGGTTTTTCTGAAAAACTGGGGCTACTCTAATTAAAGCAGCTGTGTCAAAAGAAGCAGATGTTAAGAATTTTCGAATAACTAAATTCTTAGCATCTTCAATTCTTTCGGGCACACGCTCTAATTGCTCCTTGGCCTGGCCCAACTCAGCTTCTGTGAGAGTGAATCTATGGTTTTTTCCCCCTTAGCTCTCAGGAGCTCAAACTCGGCTTTCTCCTTTTCTAACACCGACCTTTTTTGATCAATGTCGGCCCGCTTTGCTTCGAGTGTCTCCTTCTCCACCGTAAGCTTGTAAGCCAAGAGATCCCTCTGGTGCTTCCAATCCTTCTTTATCTTGGCAGGAACTTCTCCTCTAAGAATGGAATCCATCCTCTCATTACGGGTCTTCAACTCCGTAATTTGAAAAGCTGCCTCCATCAAATCTGTAATTGCTCTACTAAGAATTATATCGGATCCTTCTTCGCTCATCTGTCTCTTCATGAACTTGGGACGAGCGTGCTCAACAAAAGCATTACAGTATTCGGAGAAGTCGGTAGGAGGATCCCCGATAGAACCACTTACGGCAGATTTTCCTTTTTTGCCCTTCATTTCGACAGTAAAAGGGACCTTTCGGGGCATGGCTTTCTTTTTCAAATTTAGTTCCTCGGTGTAATCATCACTACTCCGAGGATTCCATTGATGAGCTGGTTTCTTTTTCGGAGGTTCGGTTGTTCTGAAAGGTTTGGAGGACTTCGATAGAGCTGGTTCTTTGCCTTCAGTTTCAGAGTTGATGGAAGTTACAGGAGGAAGAGGAGGAAGGGAGTCTATTGGATTAACAGAAAGAGGGGCAACCGCGGCTTCTGCCGAAGTCGAGGATATTGTGAGAGTAACTTCGGGATCAGCTCGGGGTGCCGAGGGTTCAGAGGTGGTAATTAAAGAAATTTTTACTTTCTTAGCTAGAGGCTCTGAGACTTTTTCCCCCGCGGTCTCCCTTTCTCTTTTCTGAGAATCCGGATCAATGTGCGTGTGTTCCTCGGAAATAGGAGCCCTCCTTTCGGCGGCAGAAGCCACGACTTTCTTCGCCTTAACAGCCTGGCGTCTCTTCCTGTTATCCTCCGCCAGGATTTCTGCTAAGGAGGGACCCAGCTTCGCGCTAGCTTCGGTTCCGGTGAAAGAAAGCGGAATTTTTTCTTTCTGACCCATCTCTACAAATAACAAGGTTCAACAATTAATATATGATATTGTCAATAATTATATAAACTGTTAAAAAAAAATGTATTTTCGTTAGAAGGTTAACAACCAGTTAGCTTAAAAATCTTAGCAGCTTTCGTCCTGTCCTCCTTGGTCAGCTCTTCTCGCTGAGGTAACTCAATTTTGGTCTTCCATTCTACTCTAATTCCTTGGTTGGTAAGTTCGGTGTACCAATGTTTATCAGGAATGAGAAAGAAAAATCCTCGATTCCATTTATCCAATTTGGTTATCCCCTCAAATGGCCCATTTTTATGTCTCCTTCGGACAGAAATCCAACCTTTATCTGCGTAAAAGGTGAAGTAAAAAAGGAACAGATCTAGGGTGGGTGCCTTTATAGGGTCTCCTTCAAATATTTCGGAGTTCCGGAGGAAATATTCAAAGGAGTTAATTTGACAACAAGCAGTTGCGGTTAGTTAGGCGGGAGCCACATCCAAGGTAGTCAAAATAGTTTTAACAAATTCGGTTAGGGGAAATCGGATACCGTAATGAGCTGACTTCCAATAAAAGGCCATACCCTTAGAATGATCGAAAGGATAATCGTTAAGCTCGGGTATCGTAAAAATAGGAGGCTTCAAGGGACAGATAAGATGACCAAATCGCTCATAATGTTTTGGAATAAGGCAGTTCTCGTCCATCTTTACCGCCTTAACAAGATCCAGGTTAATAGAAACCATCTTGGTTTGTTTATCGGCTACTGAGAGATCAAACAAGCCTTGTTGTTCCATTAGGTGTATCGGTTTTGGCTCTGATTTCCCCCGACCCCTTTTTGGTTTATTCATCTCCTCAGCCGAAGGA
Organism: Cyperus esculentus; assembly: GCA_030179965.1. Taxonomy (NCBI): domain Eukaryota; kingdom Viridiplantae; phylum Streptophyta; class Magnoliopsida; order Poales; family Cyperaceae; genus Cyperus; species Cyperus esculentus. Next base: position 4,740,195 of record JASGLE010000009.1, on the reverse strand, counting down.
GAAACTTCATCGTCAGAACTCGAATCCTCGGAATCAGAACTCGAATCTAATGTATCCGAATGATCTTCTTGTATCGGCCTTTTCCCTTGCCGCTTATCAAGATCGGGTTGAGGATTGGTGCTGGTTCCGGCCTCGGGTTCTCGAGAGTGAGAAGGGGAAACATCCCCTTCGGTCTCTGATCCACTGTCTTTTGACTTGGTTTGAGACATGTTATCTACATTAGCCGGGGAAGAGTAAATTACATCATGCCAATCAATGTTTAAGCTAATAGTGGGGGAGGGAGTAGAAGTAGATGATGTCTCTGATCCCGAAGAATTTTTGGATGAAGTTTTAGGTGTATCTGACCCCGAGGAGTCAGGAGGACCTGTAATACTTGGTTCACTCTCGGGATCATACAAACTATCTTCGGGGTCAGAGGCTGGACTACTGGATTGGTATGAGGATCCTGCATTACTACTTCCTGACCTCTCCATATTAGGCAAACTATCAAAATAAAGAACTATCTGTTGTCAAATTCGGGTAAAGAGGGAAACCGAGGTAGCTCATTTCTGAAAAAACTAAATTTGACGGGTAAGGTGTGTGCTCAGTAAGCAATACCAGACTTTAGTGCTTAAACTCGCTTTGTATAATTTTGGCTAAAACCAAATCTTTTCGCATATCGATTCAAGTATCACATTAAGAATGATAATAAGTAACAAAGAAAGCAGACAATTTGTAAAATACCAAGGCGAAGATTAGATGTTGCGATCGGAGAAAAGGGAGTTCAGTCTTGAGAAGCTCTGCACCCTTAACAATGGTGATACTGCACAAATAACTGTTCAAACGAAAATTTACACAAATTAACAAAAGAGTACTTTACTAAGCCAACAATGGCAGATTAACTCAAACAATTTTCGAATTGTTACTAACCGTTTGTGAAAGAGACAGGAGAGGTTCAACACCGTTATGATCACCGGAATAGGAGTTGTGTACGTGCTGCTGCAACGGTGACAAGGGCAATGGCAATGGCGAAAAAGCACCAGAAGGAGGAAAGGACGCGGAAGAGAAAATAGGTTAAAAGAAGAGATTGAGTGTGAAAGTGAAAGAAGAAGAAGAAAGGGAAGAGAATAGAGGTATATATACTGTTTGGAAGGCAAAACGCGAAAAGACAGAAAGGCAAAAGGCGGGAAATTCGAAGCGTCGTGAGACGATGTACACGTGTTAAGTCGAAGGTTGGGACCGAGGATAGAAACCAGGAGTTGAGACCGAGGGTTGCAACCACAGAATTAAGACTAAGGGCCGCAACTAAGAGTTGAGAATGAGGATGGCAACCGAGAGTTGAAACCGAGGGCTACAACCGAGAGTTGAGATCGAGGGCTGCAACTGAGAGTTGAGAATGAGGGCTACAACCGAGAGTTGAAACCGAGGGCTGCAACCGAGAGTTGAGATCGATGGTTGAAACCGAGAGTTGAGATCGGGAGCTAAAATTGAAGGCTAAAACCGAGGGCTTGGTTAGTAAGGACTTCTGTAGCCATGATAACTACAGAAGTCCGAGGGCTAATGATATGGCCCAATTAGATTGGGCCCAAATTGGCAAACAAGGCCCATAAATTCATGATCAATTATTAGACTTCAAAAATGCTTGCAACACAGATGACCACACAGATAGCGTTACAGATAACTTTGCTAGATCATGTATAGGACTATAAATAGGGCTGAAATCTAGGACATAGGGGTTGGATTCTGGTTCCACTTTTTCCCAACATTCTTTCTCTGTCCTATTCCACTAAATACATACTTGATTCTGGGTCCAGGCCCATTAAGAACCATCGGATCGGAATCTCAGGACCCTAAGATCCGATTTGGATCTCAGCCGATACCGACGCGTCCATCATGGATCGTCCATAGAAGTCACATATGTGACTATAGATGTTACATTGGGACCCACATGGATCCCATTTGTCATGTGATTTGTGACTTCTATAGAGCGTCCATAGATGGATACTAGGCAGCACTCTTATTATGAAGTTATAAAAAAAAATAACAGCATGCATAGAGAAACTTTTTAATAGAATAGGCTCCATTGGGAAAAAACCACAAATTAATCAACAATGTGCAATACAATGACCACTATAAATGGACCTCTCCAATTAATAGAACAATAAAGTGACCTACTTATTTTGCAAACATAAAACAAAGATGACATTAGAACAGCACATTTTATTCCTAATATATAATTTTCAAGAGCACCCCTCCAGGGGAAAAGGCATGCGGAGGAGGTGATGCGAGAGGTTCTTGGCCGTGCTGAATCCTAGCATGCCGGTAATGGGCTCCCACACAGGCAGCTGTTGTTTGCAAAAACTTCGGGTCGAAATTTTCCCATGTTACCTCCTCGAGGCAGCTCCCCACAAAGTTTGTTGAATGATAAATTAGGGTCAAAATACCAATGCTCATTTTTTGCAAATGAGTCTGGTACTTTGCCATAAATTCGGTTGTGACTTAGATCAACCGTAGATAAATATTCCGAGAATTCAACATTACTCAGATCAAACTCAAAGTCATTATTAGCCAAGATGATATCTTGGGTTGTATTTCGTTTACCAAATAAAAAGGATGCATCCCCGCTAAGGTGATTGTTTCTCACATCAAATATTGAAAAATCTACAGTTCCAAAGCATTTCGGTATTTCACCTGTTAGGTAATTGTTGGATAGTGAAAGAACAGGATTGAAATGCATGGAATACGGACGATGGAATAGACCAGGTGGTATGTTACCTGTGAGGTTATTTGACGATAGGAATAAATAATATAACTCTGGTAAGGAGCTGAAAAAAGATGATGGTATTGTACCAGAGAAGTGATTACCAGGGAGGTTAATTTTCCTGAGCTTGGTTAAAGAGCTGATGGAATTGTAAATATCCGACAGAGAACCGGAAAAAGAGGTCTCAATTATGTCAAGTTCTTCGAGTTTGGAAAGTTTGGCTATGCACGAAGGAATATGACCATAAAATCCTGGCACTCTATAAAACACCAAGAGAGTTAGTTCAGTTAAACTGCAAATGGCCTCTGGAAATGGAGCAGAGATATTTTCTAAGCTATCAAAGATGAGAGTTCTTACACGACCGGGACTGCTATCGGTACACTCTACATTTACTTGACCAGTAAATGTAAATGGTGGTACTGGTTTATAAAAGGAACTGCCGGGACAGAATTGGAACCCCTTGACCCATCTACCTGCAAAGTCGGGGTCTCCAAGTTGCTTCTTCATTTCAAGGAACGCACTCTCATCATCGTTGTCAGATAATACCGCGGGTGTGGAGAACAAAAGCAGCACAAAAAGGAAAAGGAGAGACATCTGTGTGCGCTATCTTTTTTTGGGTTCTCTTGATTGGTACTATTTTTATTTTTTAGAGAAACTATTATGAGCCAAACGTATATATAGAGGACCAATAACACATTTACAGTCAGTAAGCATATTTAATCAGCATCATCTATTTAATTGGTTAATTTGAATCTCAATGCACATATGAGAAAGCATCTGGAGAAAGTGCACCTAAGAGTTGAAAATTAAAATAAAATTTACTTAAATTGGTTTGAATCTCAATGCACACAAATATGAATTGAAGTCAATAACTCGAGAACAACGAAGAAACATTTTGGAGATTTAATGGACACCGAGATAACAAAGTAATTAATTGTCAACTATTAGCTGCCAAATAAAGTAATTATTTCGAAATCCAACGCGCAGGTGCATGTTTTGATGAAGGCTTAATTATATTCAAATTAATTATCATTACCATTGACTAATCAATAGATCAAATTACTAAATATTACTGATCAATCATTCCCATCAAATTTTTATCTGGAAAAGAAATCATGCATTTTGTGCAGATTAAAGAGTTGAGTGGAATAGAAAAGATAAGAGATGGTTTCATATTGAAATCATATGAAATCTGTTGATCAGAATGAACAATGAGTAAAGAAGAGATGATTGCAATATATTACAAAATGACCAACTCGATAACCTAATTTACAATTTATGCCATTAGAAACCTGAGCTCTCATTCACCAGTGTCAGAGAAGAAAGAGGGGTAGGAGTGTCTTCTCAGAGGCAAGGACTGAAATCGCACCAAATACCTCCGTTTTGGGCGTGACTTCCGTACGAGAATTAAATGAGTTGAAATCTCTTCAAATCCAATTCACATTGCCCTCCTCCTCCATTCCAATCACAAGAGAGACACGATTTCTCCAAATCCATTTCTCGTTTTAGGTAGTGAGAATCCATTCCAATTTTGTAAACCTTCATATCTAGAGAAAACGGAACACAACTAAAACATCACCTACCTTAATTAAAGTTTCTTCTATAGTTATGCTTCAGGCAAACATACGGATTTTGACATTCTTTGACAAAACAAGAAAAATTTAGGTAACCCTTTCACTTCTAGATGCACCAAAAGGCAACATCACCATTTCTCCCTTGCTAATAAGCAATAGCTAAATCTTTATAAACCAAAATAAAAAAAAAAAGAGTACTATTATAAAAAAAAAGAGTATTATTATCATAATTCTGACGTTTTTATAAGTACAATATATAAGGAACATGATATCTCATTTATATATGTAACGGAAACAAAAGAGTACTTTGGCCATTGTGGTGCCTTAAACAAAAGAAAAAAAATTTTAGTAATATATATATTGTCACAGCTAAATTAAAATGGAAGCAGTACCTTTTGTAAATTTTTTTTTACTGTGAATGAGAGTGGTTTGCAAACTCAGCCAAGCCAGGTCAGATTTGGCAGGCAGCGAACCGAGTAGCTTATTTGGCCGCGTTCGAAGATGAAATTAAAGCTCATGATGAATCGGGCGATTTCACCGATGATTGACAATTTCCACCGATTTTAGTGAGTTTGAAAAAAAATTGAATATTGAAGAAGTCATCTAATTGGGAAAACTTCCACTTGTCAACTTGGTAGGAGAGTCAAAATTGTGTGCGAATTGGAAGCAGACGAGGTCCATTGCAAACCAGATATGATAATTAATTTAGCTTTAATTAATAGTTTGATGTAGCAAGTTTTTAGTTATGTTACAAAAGAATACATAATTATAACAATCTAGCTTTAATTAAATAATTTTTTACATTGTTTTCCTTTTTTTAATGAAAAATAATTTTTTTTCAAAAAAGAAAAAAAAAATCTGATCCGAATCGGCAGATTGCAACAACGATGTACTTTTGCAAACCTTGCATCAAAATATGGTTAAAGTTTGTTCAACACCCCAATTAAGCAGAAACGGACAAAGCAAATTAATCTAGTGGACAAAACAATAGAAGGCAATTTCAGAAAATAGAGATGCCCTCCGAACTAGTAAGAACAGTAAAGAAAGGGAGTAACTAAGAACAATACACCATTTTCTTGCTCATAAGAACACTAAAGAGACATAATTGACTCCCACAGAGACAACTGTTGTTTGCAAAAATTTCTGGCCCGAACTTCCTCATGTTACCTCCCTGAGGCAGCTCCTCCACAAAGCTTGTTGAATGAAAAATTTGCAGAGTTCATATTGCCAGCAATTGCAAATGATTCCGGTATTTTGCCATGGATTTTGTTGTGGCTCATATCAACACTATAAATATTATCCGAGAATTCTATGTAACTCAGGTCAAACTCAAATTCATTATCAGCCAAATTAAGAGTAGCAACTGTTTTCTGTTTACCAAATAAAAAGGAAGCATCCCCGCTAAGTCGATTGTTATTCACATGAAAGGTCTGAAAATCCACCGTTGCCAAGCATTTTGGTATTTCACCTGTGAGGTTATTGTTGGAAAGAACCAGATGATAATAAGGTACCATGGAATGAGAACGATGGAATAGCCCTTGTGGTATGCTGCCGGAGAAAGAGGTCCCTGATATGACAATTTCATTGAGATTTGCAAGATTTGTTATGCATGAAGGAATTGGACCATAAAATCCCTTCATATTATTGATAACGAGTGTAGTTAGCTCTGTTAAGCTGCAAACTATCAAAGGCGAGAGTGCTGACATGGCCGGAAGTAATATTACACTCTATATATACGATACCGGTATGTATTAGTAGTGGTGCTGTAAAGGTACTTACGGGACAGTATTGGAACCCCTTGACCCATCTACTTGCAAAGTCGGGGTCACCAAGTTGTTTCTTCAAAATAAGAAGTGCATTTTCATCATCGTTCTCTGATAATACCAAGGTGGTGCAGGAGATGATAAGCACTAAAATGGAAAGGACAGACATCTATGTGATTCCTTTGGGATTTCTGGATGCATACTGTTTTTTAGAACTCATTAATCTTGTATGAGCCAAAGGTTTATGTAGAGGAAAACATTGTAAAATTCAGTCACTAAGCGCATTTAATGAGCGTCATCTTTTAAATTGGTTTGAATCTCATGAATGCACATAATGAGAGGAAATCTCTGGAGAATAGTGCACATAAGAGTTGAAAATTTAAAAAAAAAAATTATACAAAAGGGTTTGAATCTCAGTGCACACACTAATAAAATGAAGTCAACTTTATGCTGAAGAAGAACAAAAAATCATATTGTAGAGTAAAAGAAGGCAAGTCTTTGTGAAGCCTATTGAGATTGTAATATTATAATTGTCAACTATATATAAGCTGGCATGCAAAATGGTAATGTGAAGATCCAATGAGCGCACGGTTTAATTGAAGAAGGTTTAAGACTTTAAGTTACCATTACTGTATATTGACTAAGGTTACTCACTCTGGATAAGATTACTTAATAAAACGTATCATTCACATTTAAAGAGATAAGAACTTGTATTTTGTTCATAAATTATAATGTACCTTTATAGCTATACCAAACAGAGCACAGCAATAACATCCCCTATCTCATATAATTTCACTTCTAATACAACTACACAAGCAAAAATTCCAACTAATTTAACAAATTAATAATATTTAAATATTCTTCGAAGAATTAAATAATTGAATAAACAAGAATCTTCACCTGGTTCTCTTTTGATTATCTTGATTTCTCAAATCAATCTGTAGAGGCCCAATAGGACACACCTTAGTTTCAAATTCAACACATTAGTTTAGAACAAATCCTGTTTTTTCATGATATACAACGTTTCAATTTGTTTCCCCCTAGAAATTTAATGTAAATGTCGAAGTATAGACGGCTGTTGTTTCAGTTCCAAATTTCAAAATTATCTAATTTTATTTGTTTTCCTTTTCTTTTATAATACTTTAGGTGAGAATGCAACAGTTTTTTTTTTTTAGCTGAAACGCTTGTATTATATTAAAATTTGTGGATTATTTAAAATCTGAATAATTGCTTTAACATCATATTTATTAATTAAACATATATTTCATTACATTGTTTCCTATTTTCTAATGAAAAATAGTTTTGTTCTTTTGAAAAAATATGTTTTCCGAATTGAATTCTAAAGTCAACTGAATGAATGCATGATTCTGATTTTCCGAACTTTATCAATCTAAGAATTCAGAATTCCATAAACACCTACTTAAGCAAAATAGACAAATTAAATCAAGCAGACAAACAGAAGGTTATTTGGAAAAAGTAACAAAACTAAGCATCAATCTTCACTACAGACTAAGCACACATTTTGCTTACATAAGAACAGTAAGAACACCAAAGAGACTTAATTATTTTTCGATATAGAAGAACTACACATGTGAATGATACATTGCTTAATGGAATACAAACTCGATGGTACTCTCCTTAATTAAGGTGAAAAGGCAGATGGAGGTGGCGAGGGGATTGCAGCTGCTGAATCCAAGCATGGCGGTAATGGGCCCCCGCAGAGACAGCTGTTGTTCGCAAAAATTCCTGGTCTGAAATACTCCGTTCCCGGAGGTAGCTCCCCACAAAGTTTGTTGAAGGACAAATTAAGGTCACGAACCCACCAGATAGCGGTTGCAATTGAGGCAGGCACTTTGCCGTAAATTTTGTTGTGACTTAAATCAATGAATTGAATAGTAACCGGGAAATCAACATTACTGAGGTCAAATTCAAAGCTATTGTTTGCCAGAATAAGAGAATAAGCCCCTTTTTGTTTATCAAACAAAAAGGAAGCATCCCCGCTTAGCTGATTGTTGCTCACCTCAAATCTCTCAAAATGTAGTGTTCCAAAGCATTTGGGTATTTCACCGGTTAAGTAGCTGTTGGATAGCAAAAGTACATTACCATAAAGAAATAAGGGCGGTGGATATGGATGGTGAAATAACCCATATGGTATGCTACCTGTGAGATAATTAAACGACAGATCTATGTATGATAAATTAGGTAAGGTAGAAAGAGATGATGGAATTGAACCAGACAAGTGATTCCCGCCAAAGTCGATTTGCCCGAGATTAGCATTGTTGTAAAAATTAGGCACAGAGCCATTGATAGAGGTCTCCCTTAGGACAAATTGGCGGAGATTGGGAAGTTGTGTTACACATGAAGGAAGAGGACTGTAAAAGCCCGGCATGCGATATATATAAATTCTCTCTATTCCTTTTAAACTGCAAATGGCGTCTGGAAATGGAGCACTGAGATTGCTTATATCAGAAATCCATAGATTTGTTACATGACCGAAAGTAACATTGGAACATTCAACAAGAATGGAGCCACCGGTTGGTGCTGAATACCTGTTGCCGCAATATTCGAACCCCTTGACCCAGCTACTGAGAAAATCGGGATCACCAAGTTGTTTCTTCATTTCAAGGAGCGCATTTTCATCATCATTGTCAGATGATGTAACAAAGGAAGTGCAAGAGAAGAGGAGTACCAAAAGGAATAGGACAGACATTTGTGTGTGTTATATTGTTTATTTCCTTCTTTCTGTGTTTTTTGGATGGATAATGTGTTTTGGTTAGGAGCCAAACCTATATATAGAAGCACAATGCATATTTTCAAACAATGGCACGTTTAATTCAGCTTTATTTGCCAAATTGGCCTGATTTTCAACTCTCACAATTTAATTACATCTGGAGAATAGTGCAGATAATGAAAAAAAATGTACTTATTAAATCATTAGTTAATACTGCATTAATATTCAAATAAATTTAACTTATGATCGATCCAGTATTTAACGCAGTGCACGTGGTATCTTTTAAACAGCTTGTAGACTGTTAGTAAATAAGTCCAAGATGAATCCATTCAAAAGTGGGAAGCCAACATAGTTACTTACTGCTGATGTAATCAACATATGTATGGTTGTTGCATTAGGAATATACAATTACATGCATATAGATCCGACGAACGAGGCCACTCATTAAATGTTTACTGTTATATATGAAAAAAAGTCAAGTCTGCACTGCACATATGAATATATATGACACTCAGATCCTACAGCAGCTCATATTAGAATTTGACTGATAGATTTTGTCTGATTCAGAACACCCAGTTACTGGTACAATATCTAAATATGACTACAGCATGCAGCTGTTATATTATCTAACCAGAGGTCCCTCTTCGATCCTAAACTCTTTGTGATGTCTATTGAGATCGCAATATTGTAATTCTCAACTATAAGATGGCATGCGAAAAAGTATTTTGAAGACCCGATGACTGCAAAGTCTTACGAAGGTTTAAGAATTTAAGTGACCATTACTATATATTGATTAAGGTTTTCCCGGATTAGATTACTTAATAAATGATCATAATTCACATTTCATCTTTAGCAAGAAAAAAAAAAAAACATGCATTTTGTTCGTCATAATATAGATATCTTTATGTCGACACCAAACAGAGCACAACCATAACATCCCCTACCTCATATAAATTTACTTCTAATACAAGCCAAAGTGCCAATTTTAACATTCTTTAACAAAATAACAATATAGATAATCCAGCCTACACCCAAAGCTAATCTTATCATGTCTTCCCTGCGCAACAGCAATGCATCACTTCATCTACAAAGAACCAAAAGAAAAATTAAAGGGTCTTCCTATCACGTTATGTTTGATCTTGATTTCTCAAATCAATCTGCAGATGCCCAACGGGACGGAGTTTAGTTTTAATTAACACATTCAGGAAAAGTCCTGTTTTTTGCACATGATATGCCCTGTTTTGTTTTCCCAGACATTTTTATGTAACGATCGAAGTCACGTGACTGTAGTTTGTGTTTCAAAATTCCAAATTTATCTATTTTTATTTGTTTTCCTTTTTCTTTTATACTGTATGTGAGAACGCATGACCGTTTTCTTAGTTTAAATGTTTGTATATATATGTTAAAATTAGTGGATAACTTAAATCTGAAATGTTGCCATAACATATCAATTATTCATTAATGTAAATTAGTTTTTTTTTCTTTCCTTTGAAAAAAAATATATGTTTCAATTTGAGTCAGCTGATTGTAAGACAAAAGTCAACTTAATGAACTTGTATCAAACTAATTGAGGATTCAGAATTCCTTAAGCATCCTAAATAAGCAAAATAGAACAATCAAATCAAGCAGAAAACCGAAGGTAATTTCGAGAAGTCACAAAATTAAGCAAAAATCTTCACTACAAGCAAGAAATATATTTTGCTTACTTAAGAACAATAATAACACTAAAGAGAAGTTTTTATTTTCGATACAGAAGAACTACATCACATGTAAATGATACATTATTTAATGAAATACAAACTCGATGGTACTCTCCTTAAATAAGCTGAAAAGGCAAATTGAGGTGGCGATGGGATTGCAATTGCTTAATCCTAGCATGGCGGTAATGGGCTCCCACAAAGACAGCTGTTGTTTGCAAACACTTCAGGTCTGAATTTGTCCATGCCCTGAGGCAGCTCCCCGCAAAGTTTGTTGAATGACAAATTAGCATCACCCCAACCAAGCCAGGGAGGATTTGCAAGTGAGGCTGGGACTTTGCCGAAAATTTTGTTGCGACTTAGGTCAAGAAGTCGGATATTAACCGGGATTTCAACATAACTGAGGTCAAACTCAAAGCTATTGTTTGCTAGAAGAATAGAATAGGCCCTTTTTTGTGTACCAAACAAAAAGGAAGCATCCCCGCTTAGTTGATTGTTGTTCACCTCGAGTCTCCCTAGATCTAGTGCTCCAAAGCATTTTGGTATTTCACCGGTTAGGTAATTGTTAGATAGCACAAGTACATCACCACCATAGTATGAGGGCAATGGATACGAATGGTGCAATAACCCAGATGGTATGCTACCTGTGAGATAATTAAATGACATATCTATGTATGATAAATTAGGTAAGGAAGACAGAGATGATGGAATGGAACCAGAGAAGTGATTCGCACCGAAGTCGATATATTGGAGATTGGCATTGTTGTAAAAGTTGGGCACAGAGCCGTTGATAGAGGTCTCCCTTAGGATAAATGAGCGGAGATTGGGAAGTTTTGTTACACATGAAGGAATAGGACCATAAAAGCCCGGCATGCGAAATATTAAAATTGTCTCTAGTTTTTTTAAACTGCAGATTGCATCAGGAAATGGAGCACTGAGATTGCTCATATCAGAAATCCATAGATACTTTACATGACCAAAAGTAACATTGGAACACTCAATAGAAATGACGCCGCCTGTTGGTGCTGGATACCTGTTGCCGCAGTATTCGAACCCCTTGACCCAGCTACTGAGAAAATCGGGGTCACCAAGTTGTTTCTTCATTTTCAGGAGTGCATTTTCATCATCCTTGTCAGAAGTTACTAAGGAGGTGCAAGAGAAGAGGAGTACCAGAAGGAATAGGACTGACATCTGTGTGTGTAAATTTCCTTTTTGTTGGGTTTTCTGGAGATGGATAATGTATTGTGATCATTCAGGACCCAAACCTTCAAACCAATATATAGAAGCACAATTAATGCATATTTTCATACAATGCATTTAATTCAGCACTATTTGATAAAATTTGTTTGATTTTCAACGCTCATAATGAGATTACATCTGGAGAATAGTGCACATAATAAGAAGTTATTTATTAACACATTGTGCATGTGGACATGTGGTATATATCTTTTAATTGGCTTGTAGCCTTGTGGTAAAAATCCAGATGCATGGTACTGTTTAAAAGTAGAAAGTCAACATAATTACTGCATATGGACTCACTCAACATATATATATATATAGGTGCTGCATTAGGAATAGAAAATTATAATTACATATAGATCCGACGAACGAGGCCGCTCAATTAATGTACACAGTTATATATGAATAAAAGTAAAGTCTGTACTGCACATATCACATACGAATATGACTGTTAGAATATAGCAGCTCCTGTTAGAATTTGACTGATTAGAATTTGTCTGATTCAGAACGCCCAGCTACTGGTACAAAAATATAGATATTACTACGGCAGCTCTTGTACTCATCGAACCAGACCAGGTGCCTCTTCCAAAACTCTGGTCCAGAAGAATGTAATATCATTCCGATCGAGTAATCTTCGTTGCACATCCTACTGTGATCTGTAGCCGTTTATTTGGAAGGATATAATGGTTGATCAGTCTATCCCTGTACTGCTGGTAATGGGTAGTCGGCCGTTTGATAATTTGCATTTAATTTTTTTTAAATACAAAAGGGTTTATAGCGACAACTTATTCAATGGCGACACTGAAAGTGCCACCATTGAGTTAGATGATTCCTTTGATGACGCCAACAGACGTTTTGTCCGGAGGATTCAGGAGTCCGAGGTAAAGGAGGCGTTAAAAAGGATGAAGGGAGGCAAAGCGATGGGACCTGACAATATCCCTATCGAGGTGTGGAGATGCCTTGGGGACGTAGCAATAGTATGGCTAACTAAGCTGTTCAACCACATTTTTCAGTCAAATGAGATGCCTGAAGAGTGGAGGAAAAGTATATTAGTACCAATCTTCAAGAATAAAGGAGATATTCAAAGTTGTACTAATTACAGAGGAATTAAGCTGATGAGTCATACAATGAAACTATGGGAGAGAGTGATTGAACATCGTCTAAGACGAATGACAAGCATCACAAAAAACCAATTTGGTTTTATGCCGGGGAGGTCGACTATGGAAGCGATTTTCCTGATACGACAACTTATGGAGCGATATAGGGAGCAGAAGAAGGATCTACACATGGTATTTATCGATATGGAGAAAGCATATGATAAAATACCAAGAAATGTCATGTGGTGGGCACTGGAGAAACAAAAAGTCCCAACAAAGTATGTTAATCTTATCAAGGATATGTACAATAATGTTGTGACTAGTGTCCGAACATGTGATGGGGAGACTGATGCTTTTCCCATTAAGATAGGACTACATCAAGGGTCAGCTTTGAGCCCATATATTTTTGCCTTAGTGATGGATGAGGTTACGAGGGATATACAAGGAGATGTCCCTTGGTGTATGCTTTTTGCTGATGATGTAGTGCTAATTGACGAGAGTAGGGCAGCTATCGACACGAAACTGGAGTTGTGGAGAAAGACGCTGGAGACGAAAGGTTTTAGGCTTAGTAGGACTAAGACCGAGTATATGAGATGCGACTTCAGTGATGGGAGATCTGAGAATGGAGATGTTAGTCTAGATGGACTAACAGTGCCAAAGAAGGACACATTTCGATATCTGGGCTCCATGCTACAGAGTGATGGGAATATTGATGCAGATGTTGGCCATAGAATTAAGGCGGGTTGGATGAAATGGCGACAAGCATCTGGTGTTCTCTGTGACAGCAAGGTCCCACAAAGGTTGAAAGGTAAATTCTATAGAACAGCCATTAGACCTGCAATGTTGTATGGGGCAGAATGTTGGCCTACTAAAAGAAACCATATCCAGAAGATGAGTGTAGCGGAGATGCGTATGCTACGATGGATGTGTGGCCACACCAGAAAAGATCGTATCAGAAATGATGACATACGTGACAAAGTAGGGGTGGCTCCGATTGAAGAGAAGATAGTCCAACACCGATTGAGGTGGTTTGGACATGTTCAACGGAGACCTCCTGAAGCACCAGTACGTAGCGGTGTCCTAACCCGTACCGAAAACACGAAAAGGGGTAGAGGTCGGCCAAAACTGACATGGGAGGAAGCTGTAAAAAGAGACTTGAAGGCATGGAGTATATCCGAAGAGCTGCTCTTGGATAGGGACGCGTGGAAGTTAGCAATCCACGTACCGGAACTATGACCAACAAATCAAACCCCTAGCGGCTACTATTATATTACTATTATTACTATGACTACTATTTCACTATTATTACTATTATTATTACTATTATTATTATTACTACTACTATTATTATTAGTATTATTACTACTACCACTATTACTACTATGTAGTATCATCATTATTATCATTCATATTAGTATTATGTAGTATCATACTCATCATCATTATCATTCATATTAGGACTAGTTTTTCACTATTACCATTGTTATTACTGTTCTTTCTTTATTTATCTATTTTATCTTTCTTACGATCATGATCATCATTGGATTTTACTTGGTTTCATTTCTAGCCTACCCCAACTTGTTTGGGACTAAAGGCTTGGTTGTTGTTGTTGTTGTTGTTGTTGTTGTACAAAAGGGTTTATAGGCACTATTGAATTCGGTACTGTTAAGAAATATAATTTAATAACAAAAATAAGAGAGTAGACATTATTGATATTGGTCCAATCAATTGAAAGAAGCCCAAAAGCCCAATTTACATTAGTTGGAATGAGCCGTTATTTTCTCAAGGAGGTCATCAGATCACAGTCAATTCAAGGAGCTATACAAAGGCCATGGAAGTTAGAAAATTGTAGAAGTAATAGACTTGGCGCCAGCAACCAAAATGAGGTCTCTGTAATAAGGGAGGGAAGACAGAACTGGTGATAGATTAAAAGTGAAACTGATATTAACATTTAGTTGCCTTTTTTTTTTTGTATATGATGAGCTTCACTAGTGACAATTAATTGCTCATCTTTCAGTGTAGTTCAGCGAATGCTTTTCTCTATTCAGGTATGGCTAGTATTATTTTTTTTAAGAAGATATATATATATATATATAACACATTTGATTGCAAAACTTATCATGAAAATGCACTAAAGTCAAAAAAAAATTTGTTTTCTTTGAATGGTCTTTAAGTTGCATAGTATTTAAGTTATCGAAGATATATGACGAGTGTACAAGCTGTTAAAAGCTATCAAAAGATTCAAAACATGGAAAATAAACCAAAAAGGAAAGATAACTATTTGAATGAAAGAAGCTGATCATAATGATAACCTTTTAATGTACACTATGATCATTACAACTATACAATAGAAATAATAAAACCAGATAGTGGCTTATTTTTTAGATTCCATATTTAATTATCTCTGATGCCTGACGGATATCGGCCTAAAATTAATAATCTTGAGCACATCAAACAGCATGACATCAAAATCTCATTTTTTGGAGCCATTTTTTTTTTCTTCTAATATAGATGCAAGCTTTTCATGGTCAGCAACAAAAATATAAATTCGTATGGATAATTTCAGCATTTTGATTCATCAATCAAACCAAAAGCTTAAGAAAAAATGGCACATTGCAACATGATCACTAAAAATGCATATTCTTCTTACTAAACTTAAAAGCCACAAATATTTTTTATTACACTAAAATAAGATAAGAATACAGTAGTACATTTTATTAAGGAAATAGAAAATCATAGCTTCACTCCTTGAGATGAAAAAGTTAATGGAGGCTGTGATGTGTGTGTGCAGGTGTTGAATCCTAGCATGGAGGGAGTGGGCTCCCACAGAGACAGCTGTTGTTCGCAAAAACTTCGAGTTTGAATCGCCCCATGTTACCTCCCTGAGGCAGCTCTCCACAAAGTTTGTTGAATGATAAATCAGGGTAATATAGAATGGCGGCATTTGCAAATGAGTTTGGTACTTTGCCGTAAATTTTGTTGTGACTTAGATCAACAGAAAATGTATAATCCGAAAAATCAACATAACTCAGGTCAAACTCAAGTTCATTGTTGGCCAAAGAAAGATAGTGTACCTTTCTTTGTTTACCAAACAAAGGCGAAGCATCCCCGCTAAGTCGATTGTTACTCACATCGAATGTATCAAAATCTACCATTCCAAGGCATTTTGGTATTTCACCTGTTAAGTAATTGTTGGAAAGTAATAGGATAGGATATGGAGGCACGATGATTAGCCCAGGTGGTATGCTCCCTACAAGGTAATTTGATGATAGATCTAGTTGATTTAAATTTGGTAAGGTAGAAAGAGTTGATGGAATTGTACCATAGAAGTGATTACGAGGGAGGACGATATGTGTAATTTGGGTGTGGTTGTAAAATTTGGGCACACCGCCTGAGAAAGAGGTATCTAATATGAAAAGTCGGTGGAGATTTGGTAGTTTTGTTATGCACGAAGGAATGGAACCATAAAACCCTGGTGTCTCCATAATTTCCAACAGAAATAGTTCTGTTAAACTGCAAATGGCATCTGGAAATGGAGCAGAGATATTCAATCTTCCCATGACGAGAGTGCTTAAATGGCCAGAAGAATAATTGCATCCTATATGTATGTAGCCGCCATCTGGTGCTATGGAGTTGCTATCACAGTATTGGAATCCCTTGACCCAGTTATTCAGAAAGTGGGGGTCGCCAAGTTGCTCCTTCAATTTGAGGAGTGCTTTTTCATCATCTTCATCAATATCAGATAATACTGAAGTACAAGAAAATAGGAGCACCAAAAAGAACAGAACAGACATCTTGTGTGTTCCCTTTTCTATTTTTTCAGGTGGATACTGTTGTGAAATCTCGTACGAGCTAAAATGTATATATATAGGCAAATTGCAAACTTTCAAACAATGAACACATTTAAGTTGGCATTATTTATTAAAATTTTGTGAATCTCAATGCACACATCTGGAGAAAGTACACTAATTAAGAGTTGAACTAGAAAATTAAAGGGAATTCTATGCTGCAATTAAATGTGGTTGACTTAACATGGATGTAACATGTAACACCTCATGCAAGGTGCATGTATCTTATAATAAGCCCGTAGTATTTACTATTTATATACAACCGTTCGAAATGTGAAAAGACAACTTACTGCATGATATCGAGATAAGATGTTACGAATATATCATACGCATACAAAATAGATTCGAGGGCACTTGGTCAAATCTGATCCGAAGAAGAAGGAACATCAATTAATATGGAGATCTAGCAATCACCACGCCTTATGAAGCCTATGGAGATAACAATGCAATGGTCAACTGTAACCTGGGAAAAGGAATATCTTGAAAATCCAAATAGCGCAATATTTGATGAAGGTTTAGAAAAATGAATTGTTCAGAATGAAAAGGACACATAGCTCTATTTTTTCTCAATTCATAATCATCGCACGTTTTATGGCTGATTCTGCTATGGATCAAATGAAATATGGACCGTTCATTTTATATAATCGGATGGTCACGATATGTCTTTTAGATACAATTAAAGAGAAATACTTAATAAGACCCTCTTGATTCAAAATGAAAGGTTGCTTAGTCGATCTATAGCAGAACAACTCTACCTATATATGTATATATCTGTAGTTCATGTATTCATCATGTCCAGTAATTGATAAGTACCCATTAATTAAGTGAGGTTACTCTGTTTTAGATGAGAGCAAAGCACCATTGATATATGTACTCTTTTGAATCACTGATTAATTATATTTTGATCTCATTTGTAAATTACAAATTAAGTCAGCATTTAATCTTTGAACTGGTTATGTCTTTATCAGAGTACAACTACACATTTTATACAAGCATATAGAACATTTCTACAACAAATTGTCATCCCCAGAAATTTGTTAAACAATACCTATTCCATAAATGACCATATACATATAAAAGGCATCTTCAGAATGGTTGTAAAGTGATTTTTTTTTTTGTCTATGCCTTAAAAAAATAAGAATTAGAGAGCTATGCCCGGTTTTAAACATATAACATAACTATGCCTACTTTTTAAACGTCGGCGTTCACAAGTCAATCTGAACGTCAACGATCACAAGATTGAGCATCTGAAAATTGTAATTTATAATCACTAAATTTGACTCTTAACGCCAGCGTCTGTTCAAAGAAACATAGCGATAACACGAAACAAGTACGTTCACGGTGTGCTGAACGCCACCGTTCAAATGTTGGCATTTAGACATTTTTTTTTTTTTTCAGTTTTCTTCGATCCAATTCCGACCGAGTAACCAGTTCTCTCTGAAGAAGACAAAATTGTGGGCATGTGGCATTCAATTATTGTTGGTTTCATATGTATTCCATTTATTAGTTCAATGAACGATATAAATAGTCTATGGTTGATCAGTACATTTTGTTTTAACCACTTTGTACTCTTTGAATTTCTAAATATGTAACTTTTTTATTGCACTTTGTACAAGAATAATTTCGTTCTTAAACAATATATTCACTCATGCAATCTATCGACGTTTTAGATTCGAGAATTAAAATTTTATACTCATTTAGAGGGTGTATCGGTAAGTGTGTAAAATTGAGAACAACATTTCTATATCTACACATCTAACTTTTTTTAGTATGAAGAAAATTAGAAGAAAATAATGCATTCTCATTAGCCACATCATTTTTTATATTAATGAACCATTTATCCAAAATGTGAACAAATTATATATATATATATATCTGTTTTACTTTCAGCGGGGTCAACAATAAAATAATAAACTCGTCACTTACTTTAATTTCATTGGTGCTTCATGGCTTGAATTAATACATTAGTGCTTCCAGATCATCCCCCATAGTTATTTTATGCAATCATATTATCATATATTTGAGGAAGTTATATATTTTACTCTATTTTTTTGTCTGAAAGTTAATTAAGCACCTTCAAAAAAAAACTCTGCTCCTTTCAGCTATGGTAACGATTTATACATTTTTCTATTTCTTTAACCTGATCATTTATCTCTATATTTCATTCAAATATATGCTCCAACATTATTTATGTTCATGTCATGTGCATCAAAATAGTCAAGGCGATCGATTGCTAGCTATATCATCCGAAAAAGTTTCAAAAATGAACGCTGGCGTCTTATACGTGGCGTTCAGACCACGTAACTTGGACAGAACATTTTATACTTGTTTTGTTTTATAACTGAACAGCGGTGTCTGAACGCCGGCGGTTAGACGTTGGTGTTCAGAGACAAATTTATTGATTATAAATTACAATTTTTAGATGCTTAATCTCGTGACCGCTAGCGTTTAGATTGACTTATGAACGCCGGCGTTTAAAAAGTAGGCATAGTCATGCTATATTTTTGAAAGCGGGCATAGCTCTCTAATTCTTATTTATTATAGGCATAGACAAAAAAAAATTCTTGTAAAGTACCAAAGTTGAAAAAGGCGGCAATGTGAATCCACTAACAAAAGCATTGTTTGAACAAAAATTCAGAATTAGATCACCACATATATATTATCACCCTGAGGCAATTAGGAAATCTTCCTAATACAAACTGAAAGGCATCCTTAGCCAAAATTTATTACTAAAGTGGAAAAAGAAAAAATAGAGAGAGAAGGTTATTTTGTGAAGTAACAATTATAGCAACATCAATCTTCACACAAGACAAAAGAAAAAAAAAACATTTTGCTTACTAATAAGAAATTTAGAACATTCGACTGACATAATTATCCTCGATACATGAAAATTGCACCTTATGAGAACAATTTATTTTATTAATGCGATACAAAATTTAAAGAGTCACTCCTAAAGGTGAAAGAGCAAACGGCATGCTGGTGCTGATTCCAACTAGCATGGTGGTAGTGGGTACCCACAGAGACAGCTGTTGTTCGCAAAAACCTCCGGTCTGTAATTCATTGTCCTCAAGATATATCCCTGAGGTATCTCCCCACAAAGTTTGTTGAATGAGAAATTGGGGTAAAACAGGCTGGTAGCATTAAGAATTGATTCTGGTACTCTACCGTAAATCTTGTTGTGACTTATATCGAGATTCATGATTTTATCCAAGAATTCGACATAACTCAGGTCAAACTCAAAATTGTTATTTGCCAGAATAATAGCATCAGCCCTCTTTTGTTTACTGAATAAAAACGAAGCATCCCCGCTGAGTTGATTGTTGTTGACAAAGAGCCTCGTCAAATCCGCAGTTCCAAGGCTCTCAGGTATTTCACCGGTTAAGTTATTGTAGGACAGCATAAGAATAGTGTAAGAAGGCTTTGGTGAAGTACAAAATAACCCGGTTGGTATGCTACCTGTGAGGAAATTATTCGATAGATCCATCAAGTATATTGTTTGTAAGGCGGAAAAAGATGAGGGGATTGTACCGGTGAGGCGATTAGACGCCATCATTAAGATCTGTAGATTTGGTAGGGTAGAGAAAGATGATGGAATCGTACCAGAAAAGTGATTCTGGGAGAGGACAATTTCTGTGAGATTGGTTTGGTCGTGGAATTCGGGCACAGAGCCGGAGACAGCGGTTTGAACTACTTGGAAGTAGTTAAGATGGTTAAGTTTTGTTACGCAGGAAGGAATAGTACCGTAAAGCCCCCAAACTGTAATAACCATAACCGTATCTAGTTCTGTCAATCTGCAAATGGCATCTGGAAATGGGGCGGAGATGTTTATCAAATTTACCATACTGAAGGATCTTACACGACCAGAGGTACCGTTGGTACATCCTATGGATATGGTACCGCCCATCGGTTCATTATAGTAGCTCTGACAGTATTGGAAGCCCTTGACCCAGCCACTGAGAATGTCGGGGTCGCCGAGTTGTTTTCTTATTTTGAGGAGCGCATTCTCGTCGTCGTTGTTGTCTGATGATGATACTAAGGAGGTGCAAGAGAAAATGAGCACCAAAAAGAAAAGGATAGACATTTTTATCTGAGTTGTTTCTTTTTGATGGATTGGATACTGTTGTAAAACTCTTTTGTGAAACTATATATAGAGGCACAAACACTGCAAATTTCTAAACAAAGTATGACTGCATTTATTTCAGGGTTATTTTATAGATTTGTTTTAATCTGATGCACCTAATTCGAGACTACATCTTGAAAATGAATTGTGCCCCTAATTAAGAGTTGAAAATGAAAATATATAATACTTGATGGGTTCGAATATCGATACTCAATCTAATTAGGAATACAAGTCGTACTTAATTCACAAACACCATGCTTAATTTATCATGAATCCTATAGAGATAACATACAACGTAATTGTCAATTAATTACAAGCTGAGAAAGAAAATATATATTTCAGGGATCTAACAAGCGCAAGGTTTGATCGACGGAGGTTTAAATTTAAAAAAGGTACAATTGGTTTTTTACTTTTTTAATTTGTTCAAAGTGACCAATTACTTTTTAATTAATCACTTGATAAATTATAATTACCATTGCCATTAGTGAACTATACTATATATGGATCAGATCAGAGAACCATATTAGTAAGTGATTTCTTAATCACTGGCATGGCCATAGATGGGCCAGTACCATTAATTGTGAAGCTTGACAGTACTGGGGCATGCATCTTATGGATCATATCAAAGGTACATATGCCTCCCAAATTAGCCCATAAGAGCCTGTTTAGGGACTCCTTAATTAGTCCTAACAGAATACAAGTCAAATCTTAATTGTTATGACAAAATGGCAAGAACGCGGCCGGGGGAGGCCGCTGACCGACCTCCCTGGCGAGCTAGGGTTTTGAGTGGAGAGCAAAGAGGAGGATAGGGCAGCCCTTTCCAGAAAATTCTATTCTCTCTCTCTTACTAAGTCTAATACATGATACAAATCCTTACTAATAATAAAAGCATATTGGAAAAAATGAAATTAAAGGGCTATCCTAACATCTGAGCCGTTGATCATTTTCATCGATAGATCAGAACCGTTGATTTGTTTTAATGTCTCAGCCTGGTTAAATTAAGCAGGCCCAAATGCATTTATAAGCGTTATGGGCTGTTCGATTTTTACCGACCCAAATCTGGGTCAACTATTTTTGCCGAGTTCCCATGCACTTTTTGACTAAAAAGGAGAGAACCACCTCATTTACTATCTAATACCTGTACACTCCTTTCTGAACAAGCTTTGTCCCCGTCTTCTTGTGTTACTCCTTCCTGAACAAGCTTTCTAATTTCCTTTAAAAGGAAAAAAAAAGAAAAATTTCTGAGCAAGCTTTATCCTCATTCTCTCCCATTATGCTAACAGTGGCACTACCCCTTTCAAGCCTTGAGCACAATTATTCTCTCATCAACTCTAGATCTCTTGGTAGTTGATCGGAAATCTTTTCGTCGTGGTGAGCCGGTGGGGTCACATCACTGCTCCGTTTAACGAAATCGGCAGTGAAGCTTGGCGGGAGGGATCTGATGAAGCAAGGCCAGAGGAATATTTGCTTCTTCTCCCTTCCGAACGTCCTCGAGCCTCTCTGCTTGTCTCAACAATGGTGAGCTGGTAAGTGTCAGTTATCATGTAATCAACCAGTATCAACTTGCATGTCTCCAAGTAACTTGAAGCCAGTAGGCCAGTACGGATATCAGTTTAAATGGCATAGGAGACAGTAATAGAAAGTGGAAATGATAAATGATCGTCATTTACATAATCTTGAAGGCTCCCTTCTTCTCTTTGGTGTTTGGATCAAGAGATGATGTTGTGCATATGATATGTTTTGTTACCATTTTTGCCATCTATTATTATGTTTTTTTTTCTAGCATTAAAACAGAATTGTTTTATAGATATTGTTTTGTATTAGTTTGTTATTATTATATTATATTAGTGTTTGATTATATATATATATGATGGAGTAATTAGAAGTCATGTATTATCTTAATATTTTAAAAAATATATTATAATGAATAAAATTTTATAGCCCATAGCAAAGCGTGAGCTCCTTACTAGTATAAAGAAAACAAGAACAAAGCCCAACGGGCCACAAACAATTCAGACCATATCTAACATTAATTTTGTGGGGGTATAATCTCTCCTCATTCCTGAACTTTTCACTTTTGACAACCCTCTGAACTATATGACTTGTGATGATCACCCCTTTGGAACTAATTAACTCTCTAGTACATTCATCTCACCTCAAAAACATTAAACATACTCCATTAATAAAGTAAACTGATCAAATGTACTTGTATATATATATGTTATGTCATAACATTTGAAGTACATATACTTCATAAATATAATTTCTGAAAAAACTAAATACTAAAAATTTTAATTCAATTCTCTATTTTTGTAATATTATATGTTTGTGATTTATTTTCTCTACAAGCAATTTTTTATAATTAACATCGTCATAAATGGAGGTGTGTATCTCGATTTCATATACAAAAATAACCCTAGGTAATTTATATAACATATATAGTATCCATTTTTGTAAGTTGTTCTTGATAAACTGTATTAAGAATATATCAGAGTTTTACTCATTTCACCTTTTATATTACGGTTCTAATGAACTTGTTAGTCTTGTTTTATTTGATTTTACTGTGACTAAAATGATTGGAACTTAAAAATAGATTTAATTAGTTGAGATTTGTGAAAATATAAATTCGTTTCTGCCTAGTGATGTATATATTATTACATGATATATAAGTAATTGAGGAGGGATCCATTGACAATGATTATATTGACAATCTTGACAATGAGGATTTTGAAAAATTTGTAAAAATAGTTAAAAAATCTAAAAAATAGAAAAAAGTTTATAGAGATATTATTGAACTTATAGATTGATTATGTTTCAAATTATATTCAATTTAAGTGACATTTGATAGCTCTTTAAAGCTCGTTAAATTTCAACCGTTAAAAAATGTATAAAATTTTGATAAACCATCAAACGATATTCAAATTGATTGAAATTTAAAATACTGTTAATCTATAAGTTAAAGAATGCATCCATAAAAGTTTTTTTTATTTTTAAGATTTTTTATAAAGTATTATAAATTTTTTAAAATCTCTATTGTCAAAATTGTCATTATAAGCATTGTCAATGGATCCCTCCTCTAAGTAATTTGCCTACATCTTGGCAGAACATTAATTACATCTATATATGTATACAATGAATGATAAATTTATTATATGAAACCATACAATAAATAACTAAAATTACATATTACAAAAGATCGATAGTACTATTTAAGTGAACTACAATCCGCAAAACATTTGAACAAAAAGAAACCAAAATCGATAACAACTCTTTTATTAACCAACACACAAATTTGACTGTCCAAAACTCGTCGACCGGTCTAACTTCTAAGCATAAAGAACAAGAAACAGACCACTCAACATTCAACAATATATATGTTACTTATAAAGTACTAAAACACCATGAAGATTGCACCAAGCATGCACAAACATGCTTCATCTTGTTACGTCGGGCACGCGTAGTTAGAGAACTCCCTTTTGCAGAGTTTCGCGACCAAGCCCTGAATATCCCCGACTGAGGAGCAAAGGCACTCCACCGCATCAGCGTCTGGGAGACTGTTAATCGCCATGCAGCAATTGTTCTCGTCGTACTTGCCTTTGGAACCATTGTTGAGCGCATTTTCACAGCACTGCAACTCGCGACACTTGTTTGTTGACAGAATGCTCCTGCCAAACTTCCTCGTATGCGCCCTTGATGCTTCAGTTGTAAAGGAGAATGCCATTAGGTTAAGACACACGAAGAGAGCGAATGCGAGTACCGATTTGGATGCCATTTTCTTCCTTTTTTTTGGAGGAGGTTTTAGACTTTTAGTAAGGTTTCTAGCTAACAGTGTATCACTGGATGTACACTTCAAATGAGAGATTTGGGGGTATTTATAGGTAAATGAGATACTGGTAAGTTCTGGTGAAGGTTCCTATATGAGTGATTTAAGAGCTATTAAATTAAATGCCAAGATCCAATCTTTTGACCTGATTTGAATAAAAACTCTTAAAAAAATTCTGATATTATAATAATGGGGGGTGATAATTGCCCCTCTTAAAAAATCCCCTTATCCATCCCCCAATACATTTTTAGTTAAATTCTTTTTCAAATACAACAAATCACATTTACTGGTTACAATTCACATTCTTAATCAAACAAAACACTTATAATATATACAATAAAAAGATCAAGAATAAAAAAAAAAATCACTCAAAATTTATAAAAGTACGACAAAGAAAGAGAAAATATTATCACTTAGTTTGGGACATGGATAAGGAGAAAAGTTAAGGGGACAAAAGATAATTTCTCTATATATAATAATTTCATTCAACTTATTAGTTGAAACTTTCAAACCAATTAAAAAACCAAAAAAGAGTGCCTTTTTTTGTATGCAACTATGTACAAGAATTAATTTTTCTGTACTATAAGGGAATCCTTGTGTTTCTTTTATGGGGGACTTGGACCCAAGATCGGCTGCATGAGTTATGGATCCCATCACACTTCACACAGTACCGATGGTCAGAAAATAGGCATTTTTAAGTTTGTGCATTAGACCCAAGATCTAGAAATGCTTGATTGTCAACTCTGTTAAGTCTTAGTATTTTTAGATCTTCAAATGATATAATTATGTTATGGTTTAAGAGGAATTCCCACCGTCCATCTTTAGACTTAGTAATTTAATCCAGATTCCACCTGAGACACATCATGTGATTAATTTTCTTTTGTTTAATTTCCTGATATCAATTTGTTCCAATTCATCTTGGGTAGATCCTATATAGGCAGTTTACTTGGAGAGAGTAATTATATATTTTGGGCATATGAAACCACATTAAAAGCTAGCATTTCTACCATGCATTCAAAACGCTGCATTTCTCTTTCATGAAATTAAAAGTTTATTGGACCATATATAAGAGAATTTCATCAAAATTATAACATTGGTTATGTCATGGAGATGATGTTTTATTCTGACCAAAGTAATTATATATGTGACTTCAGTATTTTCACAAGTAGAGGTAAGCTTGTAGTAATTTCTTTATATTTTTTCATCGCTAGATTTGAGACATTTGCAATATATATACTTACAACTAAAAATTGGGCTCAGAGCCCTGGACTCAACAGAATCATTGTCATTTAGTGAAGAATCCTACTCTTGTGCTTGTCCCAAAAAATTACGGCCCAAAAATCGACCCTTTGGCAAAGCCACAGATCAAAAACAATCTGCCTTAACAGAACATTAACCCTAATTATTTTGCATAGATGGAAGACACCATGACATGAGAACGGTACATACATTTCATTAATTAAAGAAATACAGGTAACAAAGTTTGAAGCTTGAAGAGGCATACAACCGTACAATATGTTAGGAGATCTGAAATCAAGGGGAAAAAGGCTTATATATAAGGCTCCCACAAAGGCTGTTCTTGTTCGCAATCGAAGTTTTGTTGAATGATTATTAGCATCATATCTATACAAACTACAAGCATTAGCAAATGAGTCCAATTTTTTACCATAAATTTTGTTGTGACTTTTATCAACCAAAATCAATGTACTGAGAATTTAACACAACTCTGGTCACACTCAAAGTCATTATGTGCCAAATTGGCAGCTGAATAGTAATTGAACTCAGGGGCCGAGGGAAGGGGTGGACACGGTGGGTGCTAAGCACCCCCATGATTTTGCCAATTAATAGAAAATATATCATTTTCAGTCTAATTTGATCTGTAATTTCAATTTGGCCCCTCTTATGACTGTTTGATGTATTATTTTATATTGCTAAACACCCTCCATACTGCAACTCTGGCTCCGCCTGCCCATGATTGGACTGTTGGTCCTCTTTTGTCAACCAGATGAATTAAGGGATGCGTCTCCACGGACTCGATTGTTTCTCCCATCCAAAGCATTCTTTTCCCCAAAGATCAAGATAACTTGATAATTCACCCGTTCAGTAATTGTTGGAAAGCAAAAGATCAAGATACGGAGAGGCATCGAATATATATTGATGACAGAAAATATCAAGTGGCATGAAATTGTATCAGAGAAAAAATTAATTGGAGAGCTCTACTTGCTGACAAGTGACAAGTTAAAGTCTTTGGAGTTGGAGATAGGAAAGTTTTATTTGTTATGTCATTTCAAATCACCGAAATTTCAATCACTTCAAAAATTTTGAAATCAGTGACCTTTTTTTAGTGATGCTGATGCATGTCATTTTTTCTTCCCAAAGAAATGCTCCAAAAGTATTCAATTTTTTCCCAAATTCCGTACTGTTGTAAGTTGTAACTTATTTTAGGATACAAGTGACAAAGCCATTCAGGAAAAAATAAAATTTTTGCGTCATAATGACACAGTAATTAAAGAACGATCAATAATAATAGTTTAAGCGTTTCAGATTAATTTAATTTGTTAGTAATCGATTGTATAGGTATTAAGTTCGGATCAACTCTTCCACTACTGTAGCTACAGTGATTTTATATTAAAATAATAACAACATAAAAAATCACGGTAACATGCTCTAGCACACTCTAGAGGTAATATCTCCTCTCCTCTATTAAAGTTCAATTCTTAGAATGAAACTCCCAGAGTTAGACACTATACTCAAGTTTTTCTGCCGTTTAAATAGTAAAAATGGTGCTGTACTCTGGCTTGCCCATGATTGGACTGTTGGTGCTAAAGAATAGTAGAAATATGGTGCTATTCGGGATAATAAAAATGTTGTTTGGATTGTTTATTTAGAATAGCGATGGATGGTAGAAAAGAATAGTAGCTAATCCATATTTTACAAGGAATAACGGATTAGCCATTATTCGGACTAATCCGGATTAGCATGTATGTGTTTGGATCACACAAAAGTTAGGAATAGCTTACTAATCTGACTAAAATACTATTCTATAGCAATTCAAACTCACCCTTAGACCCCATTCTCTTTCATAACTTTATAGTTTTGTGAAAATTATGACAATGGCAAGCCATGTTTGAAACATAGCTTCAAAAATCAAGTCTAACTTGATTTTTTACAAACCTGGTTTTAGAGCTCTTTTGACTTGATTTTTGTTCAAAGCCATGGCTAACTTTATTTAAAACTTGGTTTCTAAAATTATCATAAAACACTCCATAACTAAAATAAGTTACAATCATAGCTTGCTAGAACAAAACCACAAAAGAGAACACACCTTTAGTGCTTAGGCCCATGAATCATGAAACTTGGTTTCAACATTCTAATTGTCTCCATTCATTAGGTGTGATACCCCTCCATTTTACACTACGAAAAATTATTTTTGGGGATTCAATAGTTAAATTTTATTTTTGGGGATTCAATATTTAAAATATAACGCCAAATTTATATTCCTTTGTTAATTTTTCCCTGAACATTATGTTCCTTAGTTCTATAATAGAATCAATCATTGTACAGGTCTATAGGTGTATAACATTAAAATATTAATAATTTGGTAGTTCAGTTGAAAATCAAAAGTAAACAATCTAGAAGTTTCATAAAATAAGAAAACATATAGATATATATCTATTTGTATAGTGCTGACATGCTCAAATTAAACATAAAACACATTGACGAATCGACTTGAAGTAACATTCCCCTTATATAAAATCTCTCAACATATCTGTTCAATATTAAAAATCAAATTATGAATAAACTCAAACCACATATCAAGCAAATACTTAAAAATAGTGTTACTAAATTAATTAATTTAAAAATGATAAGATAAAATAAAATGACTTCAAATCTAAACATTTTAGTTACGGATAATTATTTTTAGTTATAACAATAATAAAAATATTCATATATATTAAAAAACTTTATTAAATAAGACTCGTTGGAACTCACAAACAAGAAGATGCTTGTAAGACCATAACATATATCTAATGGCTCCAAATTCCAAAATGCATCATAGTATTCACGGTACACGAAGTATACTTAATTGACTCTTTGGTGCAACAGTGCAAGCAAGTGCAACAGAGCAAGAGAGAGCACTTTTTTTTGAGATGACAAGAGAGCACTCGAGCGTCTCTTGGGATTTTGCGCCTGTTGAGTTCCATCAATATCATGCATTTATAACCATCCTACCTTTTAAGATCTTCATATCATGTCGTATCACCTGCCACTCTGCCAGATGCGCGCAATGCGTACCTCTCAGGCTCTCACGCCTCTTGTTCTCCTATTTACTTGAACAAGGACCAACTTTGAACCGTCTCTTAATTTCACCACTTACAAACACTAACATCCTTTCTTTCTCTTTCTCTGGTGAAGCTTGGTACAGTTTCCTTCTTCTGCTAATAGTTCTATTTAGCTGATATACTGGTTTCTGCGCTCCCTTTTTTTCTTTTCGTTTTCTTTTCATCTTTTGTTTGTGTGTGTTTTAGTTTGATAAAATTGAAGTCGCCATCTTCCTGGGTCCGATTTGGGTTTTCTTGTATTCACCATGCAGTACCCAAATTTTTTTTTTTTTTTTTTTTGTATTTTTAGGCCTTATAATACAGTTTTTGCGGATTAGGTTACTCTTATGGTAATTTTAATGTTTCTTTTGTCTTGTGTTGAAAAGTATAATGGAGATCAAGCCTCCAATGTCCAAAATACATAAGTTAATATTAATTAATGGCTTTGCAAAATTTTGGATCATGCGTTATACTACGGTCAAATATTTATTGCTAAATTTTGGTACTTAACCCACAGCTTTAATGTCTTGATATTAGTCTATCAGTCCAATCCAAAACTTCAAATCAGCGACCTTCATCAGTTCATCTCCTCGTGCGGGTCGGACGAGAAGATGAGTGCAAGCGCAAGCAATGAAGAATGTGTCATCTGTTTGGAGACGCTCACAAAATGCCGGCCAGTAACTGTATGTAGTTCTATATATATCTAGTTGTTTTCTTCTGCTTTTTCCGGTTCATTTTGTGAAACACTGATCAATTTGATGTGCTGTTTTGGTTTTAACTGATATATATCCAGGTGATTATATGCAGTTACAATCATAAATTTCACAAGAAGTGCATCCGGAAGTGGTACGTATTTATTTCACTCTGTGTCCTTTAGTTTCTTTTGAATGTTGTACGTATATGTGGAATAAGCAAAGATAAGCAATTAAGCATAAAGGACAACTTGAAGTAAGAGTTGAACAGAAAATTCAAGAAATTTGTTTTAGCAATTAGACAATATTAGTCATGTTGCCTTTGATTTTAACATTTGTATATAAGTTATCGAGTCGTATCTACCGTTCATATATGAACAATCCATAGAAGGCACAAAGTTGTATGATAAATGGGACTCATGTGGACCCCAATGTAACTTATGTCACAAATGTGACTCTATGGATAGTCCATGTATGGACGGAAGATGTTTTCCTAAGTTATCCATCTAGCTAATGCTATGGAGTTCTCATTGTATGTTCTTTTGATGTTGAACTACAAGCGCTTCAGCGTTGAATTTTTATACCAACCATTAATTTCATAAATTGTTAAATGATTAATTTCTACTACATTTGATAGTTGATACTCGTTGGGTTCTACATCCGAAAAGGAGGCCCTATGAAATCCAACTTATCATATTTATTGGATTTCAGCTTTTATGCTGAACTATTTGAAATGCAAAAAATATATCATATTGACTACTGGGTTTGGATTGGTGTGATCAAATATACCGTCCCTTGTGGCTTCAGCTAGCACTTTGCGAATTATGTTACTTAACTTATTTTAGCATTGGTTATAATAATCTTCAATTGGATTATATAATTCTACTGGGGTTTTACTGTTCTGATAGCAATAACCGAGTAAAAGAGAATGAGAAAACAGGAACAGGGAAAAAAAATAGAAAATCTATTTCTTTTTTCTCATACATCTATAAAAAATCTCCAATTGGGTTTGTATTATAATGTTAACAAACAGACCCTGAAAACTATTATATTAAACATTATGCATCAGTAACCTGACCTCATTTCCTATATCGCAAAACTCCCTTAACTGCCTTCTATTCCAACATATTTTTTAGAGAAATAGCAGAGTCCACAAGTTAGCATTTATGTGCATGTTCAATTTGATTATTTTTGCTTCCTAAATCTTTGAAATTATGATATATTCCTGATATAACTTGCATTTATCTCTCATTTTTACTTTCAACTTTCTTAATGAGATGTAGGCAAAACGGCAGTAAATGTGCCGTTTGCATGGCAACGCTCTCTCAGGATGCTTCCCGGTAAACTTGTTGTGCTTACACTCTTTTGTATTTTTTTGTAGTAGGTGTTCTGTTGTATTATTGTAGGTGCTTTTTTGGTCCAAATGAAGGTAAAACCTGCGGGCTGTGGACATGTATTTCATAAATTTTTCCAACCAGTATTTTGGTTCATGCAGTGGGATTATGTGAGAGGAAGATTTTTAATTTTTTCTGCTTCAAAAAAAAAAAAAAAAGATTTTAAATTTTAGTTTCTTCTTTTGCAAATACTGTATATAATTGAATCATGTTAAGGCATGTAGGTTTGATGAATCTTATAAGAGGCGGATTTGGACAATTTGATCTGTTAAAGAAAATGTTGCAATTGAAATCTTGATAAAATGCTTACAACTCAAATATTAGATTGAATGGCATGTAAAGCCACATAATGGATTGATCAAAATATTGCCCAGATACATACATATAGTTTTCTCTTGTTAAATTCCGATACTAAATTTATAAGTTATGTTGCTTCATGGTTCTTAAAGAACTTTGTAATGTCTCATCATTGTTTACGTGTACTAATTTGGTGCAGATGTTGATACTATTCTGGTTTCTGTTAAATATCACCACTTAATCTAATGTGAAAAATCACTAAATCAGAAATTAAGAAAATATCATCATAAACAACAGTTATCTCATTAGGAAATAACATGTAAAATTACTGTCATACCATGCCATTCCGATTCGGACCAACATAAGTTTCTTTTAATTTTTTGTCTTGCAGTTCTGCAAGGAAGAAGAGGCAATCTGATAAGGCCAGCACCTCAGAAGAACCAGAAAGTTCACAACTCGATGCCACACCAGGTCTTTATATATATGTCCTTATTATGATTTTCTTGCACATAAAGGAGTCCAAGTTTACATAAACAGCAACGACTGCAGGTCTTTATATTTATACGTTTTTAGTTTCTTACTTATCTATCTCGCATCAGAGCCAAAATTTATATACCATTTTTAATTTGTGCTCCACCAGGATATCTGAAAAAGCTGAAAGACATTTTTGCTATATTTAGGGGGTTCAAAGAGGAAGGAAACCTCCGAAACAAGTTTAAGGAGATCTACTCGCATTAAAGCCAATAGTTGTGGAGGAACAAAAGGTACCTATGAAGAGGAAGAATTGAAGTACGCACCTGACTGGGATGTTTTCACTACCGATCATATCTCAGACCCTCTTGTGGCGCAAAACCTTGCAGAAGGGCTGATCCTACCAACTCAAGCTGTAGAAATGGCGGAAATGCCTCGAAATCTGCAAAGAATGGTCATAACTCATCATCTTATTAGAGTAAGTCGAAAATTTTATCAGAGAAATTTCCATGCTCTCTAGATACAAGATACATGCTTGTCAAATAATATGCGTTTTCCAGTTTGTGTTGTACCCCCAGTCATTTTTTTTTTTTTTTAAAATAACCTAATGTCCCTCCAGTTTTCAATTTTTTAGACCAGAGTTTGTAACATATAGAACCAATCTGTGCAGCTTTCATTAATTTGCAGTGATTCGATGTGTTCAGCGAGGGGTAAGGCCACACATAGAAAATGCCTCCAATTAAGGATCAGTTTAAAAAAATCGTTTAAAGGCATAATGCAGTATTTGATAATTTATTTATCATGTACAAAGAATGAAGTTTCTAAACATCTGATATTTACATGATCATTGTAGGCCTTGAATTATCACACAGAATATTCAAGGGAGTGTAAGTGTACAGAGTTGAGTGAAACAGTGCAAGCTCTCAGAGAGCAGCTAGCCTCTGCTGATGCCAGGGCCACCGCTGCTGAAGCCAGGGCCGCCGCTGCTGAAGCCAGGGCCGCCGCTTCTGATGCCAGGACTGCAGATGCTGATGCCAATGCCAGGGCTGCAGTTGAGAAGTTCAAAGCTTCGGAGGAGTACCGGAATGCTCTCAAAGAGTATGCATTGGCATCATTCAAGAAATGTATACTCTCCTGAATGGGCTCAGGTTTGAGCTTCTTGTGGGTCTTTTGTCATGTTGAAGTTTGCCTATTAGTGTGACAGTGTCTAATTATAGTGTGTTCAAAACTTAAGCTACTTGGCTACTTTTGTGGTGTTAATCTGACCAAGTCTGTTTAGATGCTTGCACAAATTTTGGATTGATGATCCGTTAAGATCATGGATGTGCTTGGTGAATTAATATAAGTTAAATTATATCTTTTCTAGTTGCTTCTCTGTGCTATTAGTTGAATTCCACAACACTTGGGAAAGTAGGAAAAGTTAATGTCATTGATCATGAGTTCATGACTTCTCGCCGGCAAATTTTGGAAAAAAAAAAAGGGAAAATAGAAGTGGATATTCTTTTTTTTTTTTTTTTTTCGAAGTAGCAGGTGAATTGCCTACTATATTTTCATTAAAAATCAAAATAAAATGAGTGTAAAACATTAAAAAAGATAGAAGGAATAATGGACCCAGACTAAGACTAAGATATCCCCATTGTGCTATCCATTTCCTATTCTACCCCTCGCTCGAAAGGCCCCGTCTCAAAGTGCTGCCAATGTAATTATCTCATTCTGCAACATGACTAAGGTTCTGCTTGACACCTCGACCGGTGACCACGAAATTAAATCTTAAATATAACTATATTTTAAGTTATTAAATAACAAAACTAATTGATAGAATATGTTGTATATTATATAATTTATGTGTATACAAAAATATATAATTTTGATTTTATTTACATATGTATCAAGCGTTAGCAGAAATCAACAGTTCAAGAGTTTTATGATTTTTTCTCTTCTCTTGATGACTATCAAAACCATGCTCAAATTTTATCATTTTTTATGTATATACTATTGAGATAATATAAAATACATTTAATGATTTAGATTTTTCAATTTATGCATAAATAAAAAAATGGTCACCATGGATACCAATACCCATGGTTATAAAATACAAATTTGGATTCCTCCTCTTTTCCCATTTATGCATAAATAAAAAAACTCCTCTTTTTCAATTTATATGCATAAATAAAAAAAACTTGCATGTTGTTGAAATTAGATAGATATATATACCTTCATATCTACAGCAAACAAATTACACCTAGAACATCTCCTACCTAAATCACATAAAACACATTCTCTTTTAAGCTAACAGATATATCAATTAACTGTTTCTTTCCAAAATCTGAGAAGTTCAAGTAACCCGACGACACCTACACCAGAAGGCGACACCGCCGCCTCTCCCCTGCGCAACGGCGATCTCTTCATCCACATAGAACCAGATAAAAAAGGGGTCCTTTGTACCGGGCTCTTGCTGATCCTTCTTTCCGAAGTCGATCTGTAGAGGCCCCAAGGGACCGACTTTTATCTTAACGCATTCGAAAATGAATGCCAGTATCCTGTTCTTCCATGACAGCCTCCCTTCAAAGGTTAGGCTGCCAACCGGGCCAAGATACACCCCGTTTTCGATTCTCTTTCCCTGACAATTCGATATAACGATCAAAATGTCGTATCAAGAAATAGTTCTTTCAGGCCCAAATCTTGATTTTGAATTCTGCATTTATCAGTTATTCCAGTGTATTTACTAATGGGTACCAGGGCATAATTTCATGAATTAAGTTCAAAATTGCCTGATTGAAAATCTAATTTTCATTTTTTTTATGATTCATGGAAAAGGTTTACAAATTTACCGCAGCATCGAATCTCTGAACTGCCGTCAGGGGAAAATACCGCCCTTTGTCCAGTTTTCCCTACAAGTCGTAAAAATCAGCATCAATAAGCTTACCAGAAAAAAAAAAAAAAAAAAAAAAAAAGAAGTACAACTTATGTAAGAGTAACTGAGAAATAACCTGAGCAGTAAAAATAAGCATCCAGGTCCTGCCCGGCGACTCTGTCCCTCCAAGTGTCTCAAAAAATGCAGCAGGGTCCACTTTGGACTTTTTAATTTTTGAAAGCGCCGCTAGTACGTCAGAAGCTGGAACCTGCCGTGTCTTAGCCGCCTCCTTCAGCACTGCAACACTCTCCTTCACATTCTGCCAACAGAAGACGCGGAACAAAAAAATGTCAACAAAATCATAATTGAAAAGTTTAAGGTCTGTGCATGTAACTGAAAATTAAGTAAAACGGTTAACAGAAACATGAAGTGGAAAGCAATTTGAATAATTTAGATTGCCATTGTATACATGCCAGTATGGTACCAGAAAAACAGTACCATGTACTATATGCAAAATGTACTGTGTACAGCTTAACAAAAAGAGTGCTACCTAGCGTCCATAGATGAACAGTCCATAGAATTTAAAATATTACAAATTGGGTGTAACTGGTACAAAATTGGACGTAACTGTTGTAGAATTTGTACTCTATGGACCTATGGACAGTTCAGTGGACACATGATGTTTCCGTAACAAAAATAGAAGTCCATTTATATATGGCTTGGTTAAATTGCTACTGATATCAATATGCCCGGTACGTACATGCTGGTACCGATACTTATAAGGCTGTACCAATACCAGTAACCAGAGATTGAATACTCCACAAGGTAACTAAACAAAACAAACAGGAAATTAAATCTTTACCAACCGATTGTTCGTCTTTGATCAGAGGCTGCGCATTGGCGGGGTCGACTCCGGGTGCAACCGCGAACCGAAGAGTGGTACTCCGGCAACATCTATGAGGCGACAGAGTGAGTGTTGTGGGCACACCCAGAAATGGGTTTGGGTGAGGTCTCAGGAGGAGTGGGGTGGAAGAAGAAGAGAGGTGAAACTGAAATTGAGAAGCCATTTTTTGGTTTCTCTGTTCTTTGTTTTGTATTTGAGGTTTGTTAGTGGCAGTTAATGGCTCATCTTTTAGTGGAGTTCAGGGAGTGTTCTCTCCAGTTTGTACAGGATGGATACGTCCAGTACAGTAATACCGTGTATTGTGCATAGAGGTGGCAAATCAGGTGGGCGGGTCGGGTTCGGTATGACCTCTTAGAAGATCTCGGGTCTGGTCGGGTCGGGTGATGGGCGGGCCGGGACAAGTGTATTTTGATATCGACCTTTTTTGGATCGTATATTAGTTTAAGTTTGGTTGCATGATGTTTGATCTTAGATCGGGTCGGGTTCGGGTTCGGGTCGGATCGGGTCAAGTCGGGTCAGATCAGTTTGACCTTCTAAAAAATACGAGTCGGGCGGATTTCCCAGGTCGGGTCGTGCTCTGCCACCTCTAATTGTGCTCATGTCCAAGATGGTTGACTACTGGAGAGGAGCTGATGAACACAACAGAAAATTATTACATAAAATAGATACATACCAACTTGAATTCTTTTCAAAAAAAAAAAAAAAACTGAAATTTCACCGTTAACGGTCATCATTGTGATATAATTCTCTGATTTACAATTATAGAATTAATTAATCATGTTAAGGTTATATCACTTTAATTTTTTATAATTAGATTGAACACATGTAAATAAAATTCATTATATATTGACTGATGGTATTTAGCAAACTAATTTGTGTTCGTTGCAAGAAATAAAGACGCTCAGAGAACTTTTTATAATATAATCTGTAAATTAAAATGAATTATTCAAGATAACTCAAAAACCCTGTAAATTAAAGCGAATCAATACATTATACAGTATGAACCAAAACTAGGAAAAGGGAACTAATTACTTGAAAAAATGGTCATTTAGGTTTCCATCAATCATAAGTTCTAAATATAATTATAATTATACAATACAACGAAGATAATATTTTCATAATTCAAAACACAAACCAACACAAGATAATATCTATTTCACTTGAATTAATTAATACATGAGGAAGGATCTATTTATATAACAAAAATTGGACACAAAAATTATACTAAAACAATAAATTCATGAAAAATCTTAAAAATGAAATTTTTTTTATAACATATTCATTTACTTTTAGATCGATTATATTTCAAATTTTATTCAATTTGACTGTTATTTGATACTTAATAAAAAACATTGATGGTCCATCCATACTTAATAAAAAAACATTAAATTTAGATTGTCCTAATAACACATACAAATTTGATGGTCATGGATGGAGTGTCAAATGACAGTTAAATTGAATAAATCTAAAAAATGCAACCAATGAAGTAAATTAATACGGTTGTAAAAGATTTTCAATTTTTATGATTTTTTTTTTTATAAATTATCAATTTGATATAATTTCTGTGTCATAAGTTTGTCAAACTTATGGTTGTAAAAGATTTTCTCCCAAAAAAAAAAAAAAATTTGTGTCAAACTTATGACGTGTAAGTGGAATCCTCCTCTTCCTAGTAAAAATTCTCCACCTCTCACTCAATTTACCAAATACGAAAACAATAATAATACTTGAACCGTTGAACAAGAACCAGAACAAGAACAGCAGTCAGCAGTCAGCAGACCTCTTCAAAGGAGTGCTCATCCCCTACTATACTGTAAGTTGCAGTTCAGAACTTCAGCCGTTGGATCATCTCAAGATCCGCGCTGATTTGAATCTCAAGACAATCCAACTGTCGACGTTGTGAACCGCAACTTACACCACTGCAGGGGATACGAATACCTCTTCAAAGTTCCAAACGAACTCATATCCCCTGCTGTACAGCATTGTGCAGTTCACAACCTCAGTCGTTGGATTCTCTGACGATTCGTGCCAGCGCGGATCTCAAGAAGATCCAACGGCGGACGGTGTGGACTGCGCAATGCAGTGAGTCAGGGGATGAGCAGTCCTTCCAAACTTCTCTCTCGTTTCTTCTTTCTTTCTTTTCGTCTCTTTTCGTCTCCAATTCTCACTTTTCTTCTTCCTTCCCAAATTCTCTCGATCTATGATTCTCCTCCGCCGGCGCCGCCTCTTCTCCTCCCTCGCCGCCGCCGCGGCACCGGCAACGGCCCCGTCACGGCAGCGCATCAACCCGCTAACCTTCTCCGACGCCTGGTTCCCCGCGTCGATCTCCCACATCTCCCCCGCGACATCGGATCGCACGCTGTACCATCTCACTCTCGATCTCTCCTCCTACCCTTCCCTCCCCTCCCAGCACGCGCTGCCCGGGCAGTTCCTGCCCCTCCGCCTCCCGTGCCGCCATTCCTCGGCCCTGCCGCTGCCCCTGCTGCTGTCGATCGCCTCGCCGCCCCATGTGGCGAAGCTGGAGGCCGAGCTCCAGCTGCTGGTGAAACGCGTGCAGGGATCGGTGTCGGATGTGGTGTGCGGGATGAGGGAGGGGGATGAGGTCGAGGTTGGAGAGGTATTGGGGAAGGGGTTTGAGATCCATAAGCTGTGGAGTGGGAATGCCGGTGAGGATGATGGTGCTGCGTCGGTTCTGATGTTTGCTACTGGATCTGGGATCAGGTTGAATTGCTTGCTTTTACTTACCATGTAGGATTCTGGCAATTTAGGTCTAGTGTTGGTATTAGAGAAACATCTTGCGTCCATTGAAAATGCATCCGTACGTCCATAGACACACTTAGAATGTAACAAATACATCCGATTTTGTTTGTGACATGTGGACACTATGGACAGATATTTTGTGGACGCTAGGTATTACTCTTGGTATTATGAGAGCTGTCTGATTTTACTGGTACGGTATGGTATCAGTCATTTGGAATGTGCAACAGGGATTTTTGCATCTGATGCATGTGATTGGTAATTGTTTTGTGTCCAAATCATATGTGAGGTTATGTATGAATTGGTACAGTGGAATTCACGCTCTGGGTAGCTTAGGAAGTAGGAACCACTTACTGTCTTTTAAATGTATGCGACAATGGTACATGTTGGTATGAATACGTACAAGCAAATACTAATGCAAAACTAGGCTTTTTTTTTACATCTGATACATGTGATTGGTAACTGCTTTGTGTCAGATGTGAGCTTATGTATGAATTGGTACAGTGGAAATCACACTGTCTATAGCTGTAGGAACCACTACTGTCCATAAAATATATGCAATACTTGTACACGTTGTTGAAGACACATACTGGCAATTGCAAATGCAAAACTTTCTTCTGCATTTGCCATATGATTCATAGCAGCACTATATATGATGTATGATTGGAGCTTAGATGACAATTCTAAATGGTTTATGGTGTTTTGAATTGTGGCAGCCCAATTCGATCCCTTATTGAGTCTGGTTTCAATGAAAATAAAAATGCTGAAGTGCGGCTTTATTATGGGGCAAGAAATCTTGAGAGGATGGCTTATCAGGTGAATGTTCTTCTTTCACTCTTAACCTTTTTTTTTATGGTAATAAAAAAGTTAAAAAAATTAAAATAAGAATGATCTATTTTTTACCTGATAGGCAATACTTATTGTGAAATTGCATTTTAGGATAGGTTTAAATATTGGGAATCAAGTGGCGTGAAAGTTACACCAGTTCTCTCACGGCCAGATAATGGATGGAGTGGTGCAAGAGGTTATGTTCAGGTAATTTTGCTAGTTCTTTTATCATGAAATTTTGTTCACCTCTAAGGTCATATTCTAGTTCTTGCTATGTAGCTGTTACTTGAAGTATACTTTTTGTTGTATATTTCAGACTGTTTTTTCAAGAGAGAAGGAAATTTTGAGACCTCCAACAGGAGCAATCTTATGTGGACATCGGCAAATGACAGAGGTATACTCTCTCTCACACACACACTCACCCTCTATATGCAGAGAGGCAACAAATTCTATTAGTGTTGCCTGTGATCACAAACTCCTGCTATGTTGAGCCTTGCAAGTGCTCTAGATTGGTACCAGTACGGTCTTCAATTAATTCTGTTTTTACATAACTGGTACTGCACTACTAATGTGCTTTATCGAGATCTTTTTATTGGTATGCGACTATAGTCTGGTTATAAAGTTTATAAGCTGGCATTATATTTTTTATAAGTTGTGTTATGATTGACCTGACACTGGGCTTACTTATAATTAACAAAACTTCTATTTTGTTAGGAAATAACATCTATGCTCTTGGCTAATGGAGTGCCAAAAGATAAGATTCTAACCAACTTCTGATTGAAGGGATATCCCATCTCCTATCTATTTACAGCTAAAATGAAATAATAGGCAGCCTGATTCATTCATAGACGGCATGGTTTTTCTCCCTCATGCCTTGTTGTTGTATATGTATCATCGCATTTTTCATTCTTTGTAATACAAAAAAATTTTGGAAGTGCGGCTAGAGTAAACCCCAGATATTTTATTATTTTTTCTCTTTAAATCACATTGTGTTCATAAGGGTTCATAGAGGAAGCAATGCGAAATACTGAGCTAAAGCTCAGCATGGAGGTTATTTCTAACTAGATTGAGGTTATTTTCTCAAGCAATAAAGGAATTTTTTTTATGTATTAAACATTATTTTGGCATATTTGATTTATAACAGATTTTGAGTATAAATTTGTGGCGCCAGGGGTGTTCCTTACATTCTCTTGTTATACTGTAAGACGTGTCAACAGTTTTGCTGTTACACTGGTAATTCCTTGTGCTTTTTTGTTGTAGTGCATGTTAAGTTATTGAACAGAAATATGATATATTTGAACTTTGAGGCTTAGTTCACTTATTAGCGGTGCCAGTTCGTTTACGTTATAAAAAGTCCAACTAAAACTAGGCAATTTTAAATTTGTCGTGAAAAGAGTTTTCTCTCAAGTACGGAAGAAAATTCCACAGAAGCAAACTAGAGGTGGCAGATTCGCGGGTCGGGTTCAGGTCGGGTCAGTTTGACCAATTGGAAATGTCGGGTCGGGTTCAGGTTGACAGCTGTCGGCATTTTTTTTAGGTCGGGTCGGGTATCGGACTGACATCTGTCGGCATTTTTTCGGGTCAAGTCGGACGGGTTTTCGGGTTTGGTCGTTTTTTGTCAGATTTTGGACCTCTATTCTCGGGTCGGGTCGGGTTCGGGTCAGTTTGACTTTCTTGGAACACGGGTCGGGTCGGGTCGGGTTCGGGTCAATCTCACTTTGTCTGGAACTCGGGTCGGGTTCGGATCAGGTCGGGTTCGGGTCAGACTTTCCCTGAAACTTGAGTCGGGTCGGGCGGGTTTTTCGGGTCGGGTCAAAATTTGCACACCACTAAGCAAAACTGAGAAATTGCGGATATGGCAGTACAGCAAGTCAGCAACGGGCCAAAAATAGTAATAAAAAAAATAAAGGTCCACTGTTATATTTAGAGTTGGCAGAACCCGACCCGACCGGAGAAACCCGCCCGACCTGACCCAAAATTTTTCAGATAGTCAAACTGACCCGTCTTGACCCGACCTGATCCGAACCCGACCCGAGATCAAATAGCATCCAATCCAACTCAAACCAACATACGATCCAAAAAAAATAGATATTAAAATTGACCTGACCCGCCCATCACCCGACCCGACCTGATCCGAGATATTCTAAAAAGTCAAACTGACCCGACCCGCCCGACTCGGACCCGAACCCAACCTGCCCGATTTGCCACCTCTAGTTATATTGATACTTCTAAATGGTGTTATGATGTTCCATTTTATATAGAATTAATCAACTAACTTGCACACTATACACGAAGAAAAACACCGAAAAGAATCATTTATATTGGGTTAGATAGAACATCGTAGAAGGTACAGTAACTCCAAATCTTGTAACATAAAGCAACTGAATTCAATACAAAGTACTTGAAAGACAAGAATTTGATTATTAGTTGTACACCTTGCATGCAATCCCGTAGCAGCACCAAGCCCATCCGGTTATAATTCAACTAAGTTGATAATAAAGTTATTCTACAAGAAGAATCACAAGGAACGAACAATTCAACAACAACAAAGAATTTTATCACAGGATGACATACTAAATTCTCATGGGACCAACAGATCACACTACAATTAAACAACAAAGATAAATAAAGTTTTTAGCACTGACATTACACTACACTTATCAAATAGATGTTAATTCTGACAGCAAATCAGTGTTTCAGTTCGCTTAATCCAATCCATCTCCTTCGCTAGACGATTTCTTGCCTTCAATACCATGCCCATTTGCACGCCGATAATTCTCATGATGATGGTGACGATGGTGGTGATGACGTCGCTTAGCGTGATGCCGACCATGCCTGTGACCAGAACGACGGGCCCCATCATTGTCAGACCCAGAACTTCCTCCGTCAGTGCTCGATCCTGACCTATGCCTACGGTGGTGCCGCCTCTTATGTGAACTCCTATGTGTTGCTGAATCCTCAGAATCAGATTCAGAACCAGAATCAGAATAGTAACTCAAATCGGAATCGGAATCAGAATCCGAGTGCGACCCATTCCTTCTCTTTGACCTATGTTTCCTTCCATGCCTCTTTTCACTCCCCCTTCTCTTTCTCCTCTTTTTGTCAGAACCACTTCTATCAGAATCAGAATCTGAGTCTGAGTCTGTACCAGAATCGCTTCTTCGTTTCTGCTTCTTGTGCTTCCTCTTCCTCTCAGCCTTGGCTTTGGCCTCCGCTTCAGCCTTAGCCTTGGCTGCAGCCTCAAGCTTCTGCTCCCATTTCAGAGGCGCCTCTTTCTTCTCTAACATTCTCCTTTTCTTTTCTTCAACCAGCTGGAGGAACTTGCTCGTATCCATTTCTTAAATGAGACCAAATTGACACCTGCAACATGGTATGATGATGCAAGGAAGTGCATCTCATAAAGAGAAACAGGATATGTTAGCTTTTTGATACACCTGCTATCACATAGAAAGCAACCCAGACAATCGATTTGGATGAAAATTACGTCACCCATTAAAATCAAAATTAGGTTCAAATCTTGGTACCAACAATACTATTAAGTTTCAATAGTTGGTCAGGTAGCAATTTCAAAGGACAATTTATCTTTCACTTATTTCGGTTCTGATGCTTCATATACCGCAATTTTGAAAGCGCTCTAGTTTGGAACCAACAAATTCTATAACCTGAATAATTGAAAGGACTAAATAAATTCTATAGCAGTTGGTCAACTTTCTTACCTTGTCCAAGACTTCAACAAAGTTTCACAGTAATTTGAATTCCCCCTACTCAAATCAGTCCCAATTGCTCTGCACAAATAAACAATAAGAAAAGGTAAAAATTTATTCCTTCAAAACTATTTAATTTTATGTGGTTTTCTTGCAGAAAGGTGTTTG
The DNA here is from genome assembly GCA_030179965.1 of Cyperus esculentus. Taxonomy (NCBI): domain Eukaryota; kingdom Viridiplantae; phylum Streptophyta; class Magnoliopsida; order Poales; family Cyperaceae; genus Cyperus; species Cyperus esculentus. The sequence continues at coordinate 4,697,175 of JASGLE010000009.1, read as the reverse complement.
ATCTGGTGACAGAAATTGATGTATTTTAAACTACCAAACGAACTCCGGTTACGAACACACAAATCCTCATGTTTGAAGGATAACCAACCAACCAACACCAGATCCGACAATACTTAAAAAAGCATCAAGAAATCTCAACACCTCCACCAGATCTACAAGATTTCAACAAAGTTTCTCCCAAATATTCCTACAATAAGTACCAAATCGTCGACAGTCTCCTAATCTAAGCCACAACAACCAGAGCATAAACAAGACTAACCGAAACCCTAGACATACGCAAACCAAATAAAAACCACAGATCCGGCCATTCGACAGATTTCAACAATATTTCCCACAAATAAACCTACAAGACGCCTGTCCCCCCCCCCCCCCCCCCCCCCCCCCCCCCCAAAAAAAAGTACCAAATCGAGTACTGAATTCGTCAACAGTCTGCCAAACTAAGCCACAACACCCACTGCGTAAACGAGACAAACCGAAATCCTAGACCTACGCAAACCAAATAAAGAACCACAGATCCGGCCATTCAACAGATTTCTACAGACATCCCTACAAGACGCCTAATTCCCCCCCGGAAGTACCAAATCAACAACCGAATCCCGGAATTCGCCAACAGTCTGTTAAACTAAGCCACAATTACAGCGTAAATAAGACAAACCGAAACCCTAGTCCTACGCAAACCAAATAAAGAACCACAGATCCGGCCATTCAACAGATTTCTACAGACATCCCTACAAGACGCCTAATTCCCCCCCGGAAGTACCAAATCAACAACCGAATCCCGGAATGCGCCAACAGTCTGCCAAATCAAGCCACAATCACAGCGTAAATAAGACTAACCGAAACCCTAGACATACGCAAACCGAACAGGACCGCAGATCCGGCAATCCGCGGTCGGATCTGGACAATGAAACCCTAACCCTAACCCGACGTAACCTCACCTGAGAAGAAAGGGAGAAGAGAAGAAGCCGCTGGAAGCCGGAAGCGTCGAGTCGAGAGAGAGAGAGAGAGAGAGAGGGCGGAAGGAAAGAAAAGGAAAGGAAAGAAGAGATCTTGAAGAAGTTGAAGCGAATTGGGGTTTGGGGATTATTATGTTGGAGACTTTGCGGGCAGGTCCCTGTGAAAAGGGTTGAAGTTTATTTGTTGAGGAGCGTTTTAGTCAGATACGTCATTGTAAAGGGGTTGGGGTTCGGGTCGGGCGGGTCAGGTCGGTTTGACCTTCTAGAATATCTCGGGTCAGGTCGGGGTCGGGTGATGGGGGGTCGGGTCGGATCAATTTTAATATTTACTTTTTTTGGATTGTATGTTGATTTGAGTTGGATTGGATGCTATTTGATCTCGGGTTGGGTCGGGTCGAGTCGAGTCAGTTTGACTATCTGAAAAATTTCGGGTCGGGTCGGGTTCGAGTCGGGTAGGATCGGGCGGGTTTCTCAGGTCGGGTCGGGTTCTGCCACCTCTAGTTGGGACTTGTGAGAGAGTTTGCCAAAAGGGGGCTTTGACCGTTTGGAACGTTCCAACTTGAAAAAATTAGTAACTTGGGTTTAGAGTATCTCCAATAGACTCTCTAAAACACTCCTAAAACCAAAAATTGGGAATTAAGGAGAGAAAATCGTTTTCAAGAGATACCCAAAAATCTATCCTTATTTTTAGTACTCCCAAAACCAAAGCCAAATCTCCCTATTTTTGTGGCCTTTTTGGGCACTCCCAATCCAACTTCCCAAAACCAGAGCCAAATCCAGACCGTTCAAATGTATTGGGATCCATATTTTGGCCCAGTTTAAATGTATTGGGATCCATATTTTGGAAATCTGTTGGAGATTGAGGTGAAAATTGCTCCGAAAAAATTTAGGATGATACCCAATATAGATATATTGGGATCTATTTTTATGGAGTCTTGGAGATGCTTTAAAAGGGTTAAATTGGTTGAGACTTGAGAGAGAGTTTGCCGAAAGGGGGCTTTCACCGTTTGGAACGTTCCAACTTGAAAAAATTTGTAACTTGGGTTTACAGAACAAAACCATCTTCTATAATTTGCTATTATATCATTAATGTTTTTTTTTCCGTTTGATTTCTGTGACTTGCATATTATAATTGGTAAGGCAAAAATTATGACTTGTGTTAATTAATAATAAAACATGCTCCAATTTTTTTTTTTTTTTTTTTTGGCGTTAAATCGTAAAGATTTGCTTCTATGGGCAACTGTCATGAGTAAATTTTTACCGTCTCTGTGTTGCATCGTTTTGACAACCAATACTGGATGTTGGAGTTTCGTATGAAAACAAACAGATTTTTATCATTTTCACATTTTAGGCAATTTATGCAACAGGTGAAATTAAAATTTGAAAATATCTTCCACGGTATGTACAACAAAATCAAATGTTTCTAACCTTTTAGGTTAACTATTTTGAGAAACAAAAAAAAGACAACTGAATTGCACAAAGCAAAGAAGTAGCACAAGTTGAATTGATACGAATGTTTCTCCATCATCATAATAAAATCCATCGTAGTAAGTAGTAACATTTTGTTAAATCTTCCAGACATAAATTAGTACCGATTTGGAGAGACATCAGAATTCAGATATGTGCTTTTTCTTGTAGTTGGTTGGTAAAGGAGGTAGGTTTCTCTTACATATCCATAATCCATAATAATATACAAATTAGACAACGGCAGCAATTTTCACAAAGCGTGAAAGATAGCGATTTTATTTGGCAATGAATGCAACAGTGGCCACACGAGAACCCTGGATCCCACTGGAGACGATATGCGGGTAGTTTTGGACATGGTTTAGGTACTGAAAGACGGTGGCGGAGCCATCGTTAGCAGCTCCATTTGAGGTAGTTGTGATGGAGGTGGCTTTTCTCTGATTGAAATTATCCATTTCTTGCACCAGCTCGTCCTTGGTACTACTGCATGATGTTATAATCTGCAAGAGGAACAAAATAGAGAGGAAATAAGATGTCTAGATCAGAAATTATATGAAGGAACAGAGTATTGGTTACTAATGCAGCATACCAGTATTCCTCCAGGAGCAACCAAGCGCGACACTGATTCCCAATACATCATCCTGAAATAGGAATTATTTGTTTACTACAAATTGCTAGAATTAATCAAAGCACTTGATTATGTTACATGGTTCAGACCAATTGTGCTAACCAGTTCATACAAATTAGTTTTTCTTTTAGTACCATCTTTGTCAGAGGGAGGGGCAAGGTACATAAATGAGATTTTAGCAGGTCTTATCAGTAGTTTCAGTACTTAAACAGACAAGCTTACTGGTACCACTGTTGGTACGGTAATCAGTACTTAACTGTACCTTTTGACAGGACCATCAGGATGTAGAGTAATGGCATCAAGAGTTCCCTTGTCCAATACAAGCTGAAATTTCTTCTCAAGCTTTGTTTCCAGTACATCATCTACCTGTAATTGCCCACATAAGAACAAACAGTTGAGTTTCCAACAAGAAAGTATTTCAATTCTAATTTTCCAGTTCCAGCTTAAGACTCAAAAGGACTCTACCAGTAAATTCAGAGAGTGTTGTTGTATCGTCTATTCTCAAAATAAAGCTTTAGAGAAACAAATCTTAAATCCAATGAAATGAACAAATAATTACCAAAAAGTTGATATGAGAGTATCCATCTCGGTTAGCAAGGTTTCTTGCCACCTCAATTGCTGCTTCACTAAAATCTATCCCAGTTAAGTTGTTAAACCTAATTCAGAAATAAAAAAAAAAAGAATGCACTATTAACATATAATACAAAAGGAAGTATATCCGTAGTCACCAATAATTAGCAACTACGGTTGAAGGAGTCAGTAATATGCTACTAGTTTATGCAAAGCAACCACTTATAATCACAAAATTTGACTAATCTCACAGTTTAAACAAAAGCGGTTAAACTTGGTTATTTTTCTAGTACCCGCAAAATCTTACAGATTTCCCAACATACCCTTGCTTCGAAAGTTCTTGCAAAAGGCGGCCATTTCCTGTGCCGACATCTAAAACATTGCATGCACTGATATCTTTGTAGGTCCCACCAAGGCACAGATCTTTTGTCCACTTTACCAGCACATCCAACACTTCATTACCAAAACTGGAAACCAAAATTACGAACAACATGATTACTGAAGCATACTACAAGTGGCATTTGGCAAATCTAAACAATCTTTATTTCACTTGATACATTTGCTGCCTTTTCCCCATTTTTCTTTTTGACATATATATCACTATAAACAAGATAATAAAAGTCTGGCAAAAGCATTAATATACCAATGTAATCGATTGTGACCCTCTATTTTCCCTCTTTTCAAAATATTTTTTATGCTTTTGTTTCTGGAAAGTCACTAACCAAAGTTCACCAGCATGGCCATGCTCCTGGAAGTTAGCAAGATCCTCAGCATAAGTTGCATCACAAAAATTTTGCAATGTCTCAACGTCAGTACTGTCTGGCGCATCTTTGTCAGAACTGTTTGAGAAAACATATAAAAAGTAAAGCCGCGATTATTTCAAAAGTAAACTATGATGAATGATGATAAAGCTTCCATTGGAATAGTGGAAGCTTACATATTATACAAAATTTTCAGAAGCAATGAAACCTAAGGAATACATCTTTTCAGTGTACACACTCCATGATTATTGTACAGGAAAAGGCTACAAATCGCAAACAATACAACTGTAACATCATTGTTTGGAACTTTCAATTATGAATTCAGTACATTTCAACTTGTCAACTAACTTGATGAAAGTTTCCTTATTCAAGTTCCTGGCCAAATACCTCATTCTTAACATTTAAATTGTAAAGACCAAGTCAGCAATCATTATTGTAAGAACAAGCTATAGAAATCACATCCTCTGGCAAATTGAGCATATGGGAGTCATTAAGTGTCCACACAGTGGACGTCCATAGGTTACTTTTTGTGAGTGCAGTGGTTACAAATGGGGTCTATTGGGTCCCATTTGTCAGCCTATTTGTTATATCTATAGACGTCCATTGTATGGACGTCCACACAATGGACGTCCATGGTCAAATATCATATTGAGCCTGGCTACAGTGCACCAACTTCCATTTGGGCAGAAAATTCTTAATCGTATAATTTATGGCAATAAACCAAATGCCAAAGTCTGGCCATTGGAGCATACTTTCCATTTCCTTCTATTCATCATACATTTCAAAATGTTCCAACTCTACATTACCAAACAAAAGTTGGTATACTGTAGCAAAACTAATATAATATATATAACATATACAATATACTGATAAAAGATAAAACAGACATGATCCAAAATATATATTTGAAGCATTTGGACTGTACTTTTTTTTCTTTTCTTTTTGTGAAACAAATGGCATAATCCATACAAAGTTCTTACAAGATCTATCTACAAACCTGTATTATTTATCTAACAATACCATTACAATTGCTCATTCTGCAGATCAGAAACAGGAATTGGATCCGTTCAATTTGGGATTACAATTCCAACACGATTTGTACTTCACCATCCAATCAATCAATCAATCAAATCAGAGAAGGGAATCAGATCAGATCAAATCAAATCAAATCGGGACCTGTAATCGGAGGCAGCGCGGAAGTCGACGGTGGAGCTGCCGAAGTCGCTCTTGACGGACCACGAATCGGCGGCCACCGACGACCGCTCCTCGTCCGACTGCGCGGCCGCGCCCGCGCCCGCACCGGCGCCGCCCACCGGGAACTGCTGCCAGTGGTCCTCCGGCGGCGGCGGCCACCTCAGTCCGGCCATTGCACGTTATTGTACAGAAAGAATTGCAGAGAAAAAAAAGGAGAAAAAAGAGAGATCCGAGCAAAGATTTGAGAGAAATGAAATGAAACGAAAAAAAAAATGATAAAAATGAATTTGGGATCGTTTTTGTGTTTGTTTGATTTATTTCTTTCTTTGTTTTGTCGGAGAATTCGGAGAGAGATTTTGATTCATTGATTTATTTATTGAAGATTCATATCCCCTGCGGTACTGCATCGTGCAGTTCACAACCGTTGGATCGTCTCGAGATTCGTACCAGCGCGGCTCTCGAGACGATCCAACGGCTCGCGTCATGAACTGCAGTACGTTAGGGGATATGAATTGAACGGTGTGGGGTTATGTGTCGAGGGTTTGTTGTTTGTTCTGTGAGGAGCGTTGGGTTGTGCAGTGACTCGGCACAGAGTCTCCAGGACAGTTTCTGCCGCAGAGTTTATTGCATTCTATGTATTTTGTGGCGCAATGGTGTTGTTATATGTGAAGCGGATCGTGTGTGATTAGCAGTTTGACGTAGCGAAGAGCGGCAGGGACTTGCTACACGGTTGGATGCAGTTTCTGCGGCAGGGATTTGTTTCGATGCTTTCTAACTAATGTCAATGCTATGCTAATATTGACATGCCAATATTTTGACGTTTAATTGTTTGATTAATTAAGGAGATTATCGTTTCAAATATTTTCATTTAAAATGTGTTTTTAGAAAGTTTTTAATTGAATAGAAAAAGACGACCGTTCCTTATATGTTTGCCTTTAAGGGAGATTTAATTAATGGGTAAATGAATTGGAAACGTTGAATTGAATGTGATTTACTAAAAGATTTTTTTTCTAAATTTGTTTTGGTCAAATAACAATTTCGAGAACAGCTTTGACTGAATCTATTTTTATTTTTTTTTTACTTCGAGAAAATAGACTTTTTATAATTTTTATATATTTTTGACAATCTTAAGGGAAAAAAAAAAAAAAAAAAAAACATATGCATGAATCACGAAGTCAACTTGGTTATTCAAATGATCGAATAAATAAAATACATGATCAAACAAAATTCACCAAAAAAATGGTAAATCATAACATACTTTCACATGAAGGAAAATTACACACATTAATCATTATACAGTTTCTTTGAAAAGAATCCAATTAAATTAACAAGCAATCTAAAATGAAAATTAAACCACACATAATTCAACATGACACACTCAAATAATGAATTAAAATCCACAAATATCAAAAGGCAGCAAATTAAGGAAAGTTAATTAGAAACAGAAAATTAAAGAATGAAAAAAAAAATGAGAAATTAATTAATTAAAAGTACTTAACATTAATTCAGCTCAACACACCTCCATTATGGTATCGAGGGCGGGCCGCCAAGCCCGGTACGGCCGGACCACCTCGAAGGTCTCCGCGACATCACCGGTATGCTCCTCGACAACGCGCTCGGCATCCGCCGGGAACAGGCAGAAGTCACTCAGGTTTGGAATAATCATTTTTACCATTTTCTTCTTCTTGTCCTTCTTCCCTATTCTCCTTTTACAACCTGGTCAAGTTAATTAAGATTATCAAAATTCAAAATGAGAATAAATATTATGAATTTATGATATAAACATGATCATTATTGTGTTATTAGAGATGAACACATACATGTGAGTGTACAAAAATCAGGCACATGATTTTATGGTGATTATATATTACATACCTATATTCACAAATCACAATGATCATCAAGCTTGACTAATAACAATGTTTGCTAAATAGTTTGCATTTTCTATTAAAAATGAAATCAAATGTTAAAAGAATGTAACTTCAATTAATTCCTCCTGTAAAATAGAAACTCTGCATAGGTAATATGCATGGTAATTGACTAATTGTATCATTTTTTAAAAAATAAAAAAAATCAATTAACGATAAAATATAATTGGTACGTACGTTTAATATATGCAAGCACATATAAATAGAGTTAGACTATTATACTAACGTTAGCTAACGCCTCAAATTTTATATTATCGTGTCCGAAATTACGATTTATGGTGTGAAATAAATTCTTTATATGAAATTATTGGGGAATACAATTTTTTTTATTTTTAGAGTTTTCTAAGTATTTGTTTTAAATTTTAGAAAAGAGCTCATAAGTATTAATAAAATATTGATGTTTGTACATGCTATTTTCAACAATGCAAAACAAATAATTAGAAAACTCTAAAAAAGAAAAATTTTTGTATTCCCCTATAATTTCATATAAATAATTTATTGCACACCATAAATCGTGATTTTGGACACGATAACATAAAATTTGAGGCGTTAATTCTAATATTAGTATAATAGTCTAAATCCATATAAATATATAACATGACCTATGCATGTTATATATATGCTAGAGATATGGGCATATCATATATAGTACCTAACTTTATATTGCTGTATGCTAAAGTAATATGCCTGGCACCAGCTAGCTAGGATCATCATACAGTTTTGTGATTAAGAACAATTTCTTTTTTGGTATCAATTATTGGACACTTAATCAATTAATTAGAGAGAACATATTATTGCTAGCTAGTTGATACACTAATTATGAGCTTAATCATGATACTTACCAAATCAAAAGAATATTAATTAAGTGGCACAAATTAATTAATTAGTTAGACCATACCACCTCATTATATATATGCATTACCAAATTAAATTAATTAAATATACACTAATTAATAATTATATTCAACTAATTTATATAATAAAAATTAATTGAGCTAAATTAGGTTAATTAAAAATATTACCTCCTTCAGTGAATGCAATGGAAGCTTTGTAAGACAGAGAATAATTATGAATTTAATCATGATACTTACCGAATCAAAAGAATATTTAGTGGCACTATATACCAATTATATATATGCATTTTACCAAATTAAATTAATTAAAAATACACTAATTAATAATTTTATTCAACTAATTTATATAATAAAAATTCTGCTAATTAATCAAATTAAGTTAAAAAAAAAGTTACCTCCTTTAGTGAAGGCAATGGAGGCCTTGTAAGACAGAGAATCCATCTCCTCATCGGTGAGCACCGAGTACAGCATGTCGACGGGGAGGAGGAAGTAGAGGCGGCTTGGTTGGAGCGTCTCGTCCGCAGACAGTCCGGGCACGCGCAAGCCAACACCCAACTCCGCAGAATCGCAAACAAACCTCCCAGGGTTCTCAGTCATCACCTCAGCCGCCCGTACCGGCTTGTGCAGCTTGTACACCGTGCCATCCACCACCGAAATCAGCTTGATCGACGACGAGTGGCGGGCGTAGATCATGAGCTTGCATGTCAAGCTAGCATGCCCCATGTTGTGCTCTCCCCTCACCATTGTAGGCCAATGAAAAAGCTAGCCGCTTTGCTAGCAATTGGGGGTGTTTGAGATGATTAGGGCACAATTAACCATGAGAGGAGATCAGAGTTAGGGTTTGCAGAGGGGGAGAGGGGGTTGGCAAGGTGTCCCTTTTGAAAGGAAACAAGCTGATGATAAGTGGCACATGGAGGTTTAGTTTTGGGTGTGTTTAGAGTAGGACAAACCATTAATTATCATTGGGGTTTATTTTTATTTCTCTCTTGATTTTTTGTGACTGGATTTGTGCATCAAGTATAAACATTTAATGTTAAACAATAAACACACATTATTTGATGTTAATTACATAGTCTATGCATGATAGCTAATTATTTCGTAATGTGGTAGTTAAATGAGTTATTTCGTAATGTGGTAGTTAAATTTGACTATATATATGTTATTTTCTTAAAAATATTTATAACATAAAAAAAAAATCTGTATGTTCTTTAAGATATATTTTAAATTTTTAAAATTAAAATGACATTTTTTTTTTGATATAACTCTTGTTTAAACGCTTAAGTTCTTTAGAATGATGCATCTTCAAAATGCTTAATGGTTATATGAATGTTTTTTTTTTATATTTTTTATTTTTATGTCTGTCTAGATAGATATTGTATGTATATATAGTCCATTCAAATGATCAAGACATCACAAATAACCAACCTAAGTAACTAAAATTTAATTATTATCAGTACATACAACTATGAAAAATTAATGCTAATTGTTATTCTATCATTAAACCATACAAAGAAAATTGACTTATATATATATCATTATGTAGTTAGACTATTATACTAATGTTAGCATTTCGGACCGGAATGCTAACGCCTCAAAATTTATGCTATCGTATCCGAAATCATGGTTTTGGTGCTCAATAAATTCTTTATATGAAAATATTGGACAATACGAAAAATTTCATTTTTAGAGTTTTCTAAGTATTTATTTTGGATTTTTAGAAAAGAGCTCATAAATATTAATAAAATATTGATGTTTGACATGCTATTTTCAAAAATACAAAACAAATACTTAGAAAACTTTAAAAATGAAAAATTTTTGTATTCTCCAATATTTTCATATAAAGAATTTATTGAGCACCATAAATCGTAATTTCAAAGACACGATAACATTAATTTTGAGGCGTTAGCATTTCGGTCCGAAATGCTAACGTTAATATAATAGTCTATATCATTATGTGACAATATTCTTATCTAAATATCACTGAGTGAAACTAATAATATTAAAGTCCACAAAAAATACATATTTGCACAATTGTGCTCATACTGAATTGCCAGAGAACATCAACAAACAAAATATGGATGATGGAGATTGACTAAAGAATCAATCAAGGGTAATCATTAATCATCCATTCATCCTCGTTTTCGTTTTGTTGGGCTGCCACCAAACTTACACTCCAAGAGTTATTTCAAGACAAAATTAATTAAATTCGGTTCATTAATTAATTGTAGCTTTTTGAATCTTTATTAATTACAAGGGCCCCTTTAAATTAATTAGTTTGAAATAGAGATTTTAATTATATCGCTCAATTTCCTCCAAATTTGCATTATGTTGAGATTTTGTTTTTTTTTTTTTAAGATAAAGATGAGATTCAAGCAGCTCAAATTTAAATGTCTATAAAAGATCATCCATCTGGATTGTAAACCCACGACCTTCCATACAGAACGTTGTTCTTGGCCAGTAGTCCAAATGCCTGTTCTTATGTTGAGATCTTTTATGAAAATATCCCACAAATGACCCAAATTAATAAGGCATTATTAATGTTAGTACTTAATTACTACTAATTACATGCGCCCAAACATGGAATAGTGAAACTGTGATACATCTTAAGGGGTATTTCAAAATAATAATGGAACAAATTTCCTCTTACATTTCTTTTTTTTTTTAATTTTTCTTTTTTTTTTTTTTTTTGGGGTTAAGTTTGGAGTGTGGTGGAGATTAATTGGTGGTTGTCCACTGATCACAAGTCACAACAGCCATCTCTAAGATTATGGTGTCTTTAATTTTAGGTTGTACAACAATGATTATAAATTAGATTAATGGAATAAAATCAAGCATAGTTCATTAACCACCTATGGATGGATGAGCTATGTCCAGCTTGATTTTGTTCCTTAATATATGGGAGGAAGAACTATATATGATATGGGTCTCCAGAATTCTCACCAACACAAAACACAGATTATTTCAATTGCTGTTAACACTTATATTTAGTTCTAGATACAAATATATTATTTGAATTTGGGCTTGATCTATATCTTATTTTAAAACCCATAAAAAAAAAAGAAAAAAATGAGGAGAACTAGCTAGATTATTATAAATTAATTTGGTAAACATGCAGATTTGATGGTGATTTACTGATTTAAACAAACTAGAATATAATATGCAACTCTTTGCAAATGTATAAATTTATAATTTATAGTTAATGTATTTAGATATTTCCATTTGTTTTTGAATTTTTCACTTTCAATTTGGTTAATGGCACATACCTTATCATTGTACCAAGAGATGTTAATTATATGAGTGTGGTCACTTAGAAAATATTTCCTTTTAATGGAAAAAAAAAGGCAACATATATTTAAATTTCCTTATTCAGACGGAGGATATTTTATAGACATTTAAATTTGAGTGATTTGACTCTCATCTTTATCTTATAAAAAAAAATGATTTTAGAATCATTGAAATTTCGAATTCGAACAAGTTTTCAAATTTTCCACTGTTCATAAATAGTTGATTAAAAAAGTTCCTGCCAAATCATCATTGAATCTGGTGGGTCATTTTCTGGTTCTGAAAGAATTGTTCCTATTAATTACAGAAAGACATATATGCTTGCCAATGATTAGGAGCCTAATCCGGAGATTAGAATGTTATGATTGGAAGTTGGAACTTGATAGCAAAATATGAAATAAAATAATTGTTCTAACAAGAAATCAATTAAAAGACACGTGTCCTTTTATGTCATTATGTGCTTCTGCATTCAATGCATTTAAATTTAAAATCAAAAGATCATTTATGTTTCTGTTTTGACATTTGGAAGAGAAATTAAAGTACCAATTACCAACCAACTTTTTATATTTGCTGACAATTATGCAACTTATTCATAAATCATAATACAAAACAAGCTCTTAATAAAAATTGCAATCTAACTATAATTCTTCAAATTTGCAACTTCAATTTAGTATTTTTTTTTTTTCATATGTCAACACCAAATCAACCTAAAAAAATTACTATTTTGCCCCTCCAAATAACTTTAAAATTTTATCTTGAAGGCAGTGGCATGCTGACCAGAGTTTTCAAATTGATGGGCCTTATTTTGGAGGCATCACCATTCCATGCTGCCCTAAAAATGAGGTTGTATGCATGCTCTGTTGGGTGAAAGAAGTCCCAAAATATGTATTGGGTGGGGTCTTTGCACAGTTCATACTGCCCAGTTCCACACTGGGACATGCCTCTTAGTGCCCCTGATCCACAACATGCACCCAATTCTTTGAACCCTGAAAAATTGTGTACCATTTAATTAGACTAGTCAAAAAAATAATGAAAGAGCATGTGTTAATTAAGGAGCAGGACTATTACGAAAACGTTTACATTTTGCTCCGAAATACTAACGGTCCAAATTATATTTTGTCACGTCTGAAATTTTGATTTATGGTTCCCATTAAATTCATCATATGAAAATACTTGGAGATACAACCAAGCATTATTTTATTAATATTTTAGGGTCATTTTTAAAAATCCGAAATAAATACTTACAAAACTCCAAAAATGAAAAATTTTTGTATTCCCTAGTATTTTTATATAAGAGGAAGGATCCATTGACAATTGTTATTTAACAATCTTGACAGTGATATATTTCAAAAATTTATAAAAAATCACAAAAAATCTTAAAAATAGAAAAAAGTTTACGGAAGTATTGTTTAACTTATAGATTAATTATGTTTGCGATTATATTCAATTTAAGTGATATTTGATAGTTTTTCAAAGATCTGTTAAATTACAACCATTAAAATGTACACAAAATTTTGATAAGTCATCAAACGATATTCAAATTGATTGAAATTTGAAACACTATCGATCTACAAGTTAAGTAATGCATCCATGAATCTTTTTTCATTTTTAAGATTTTTTATGAATTTTTACAAATTTTTAAAATGTTATATTGTCGAGATTGTCAAAAAATGAATTGTCAATGGATCCCTCCTCTTTATATAATGAATTTAATGGGAACCATAAATCGAAATTTCGGACGTGGCAAAATATAATTTGGACCGTTAGCATTTCGGATTGAAATGCAAACGTTTTCAAAGTAGTCTAACTCGTTAATTAAGCTAACAAGTAGAAATCAGTATATGTAAATGGAGGAAAAATGTTGCAGTTCCATTTAGAATAAATATTTCAAGAAAAATATAAAATTAACCTTTTATCATTATTCATTAATACAAATTGTGTTGAAGTTAAACAATGAGTTTAAAGGATGAAAAACACTATGATATAAATAATAGTCTGACAACATCTCAATAAATTTTATGATATGGTTCTAATTTTAATATTGGTACCAGAATCAGAGGCCTTTTTTTTTTTTTTTTTTTTTTTACTTGTAAGCACCACTGGAATCAACTATGTGAAAAAAAAAAAATAATAAAAAAATTAATTGAACAAACCAAAAATTTCATCAGTAATTTATTGACTCACCATATTGATGAGGATATTCAAGGAAGAGCTGAACCACACTGAAAACAGAAGCATAAACTGGTACTGCCCCTTCACACCTAGTTTGCAATTCATGTACCAGATTCTCCAAACCCAAATTGTAGTTACTCACCATGTCATTCATAGTAGGGTTACAATAGTCTGCCGAGGCATTCGGGAGGATTAGCCTAGCAGGGATGCAGCCAACAGGACCGAGCCCGAAAACCGCAATCCGTCGGGCACCCAAGTCGTATATACGGTGTATGATTTGACTGAGTTCTGAAAGCAGTAGTTTGACAAATTCATCAGGGGATGGCAAGTTGGCTCCGGTCGGGAAGAAGTACGAGAAAACATCGTTCGAGCCTGTCTCGATTATGTAGAGTGCCTCTCTGATGGTTTCTTTGTCGATCTTGCTTTCTGTTACGAGCATCTCGAATTGCTGCAGCTGGACTTGCAACGGCGTGACACCCTGAAATATCGAAGGAAAAAAATGGACATCAATGCTGAAAAAATGGACCATCTTACAAGTTGATGCCATTTGAAAATGATAAAATTGGGTAGAAAATTTTGCTTTTATTTATGTATTTATTTATCCAATTTTGTTCAGATTCAGAAATAAATGGATACCACTATCTCATTAGTTTGTCTGAGGACACCGCTACCGGCACTGGCAAAGTTGATGCCGTTGGCCGGATATTCCCTGAGCTCTCCATTTTGTAAAAGCATTTCGATTTCTAGGTAGGGCTTCTGCAACTCCACCCCGAGTTCTTCCGCTGCATTCCAAAATAGGTAAAATGTAAAACAACAGAATATATAAGAAATTATTCATGCAATCACAAAATGAGAAAAAAAAAAGAAGCTAAATAACAACTTAATTACTGGCATATTTGTGGGATTTAACATGAAATAAATTATACCAGTACTGGCATATGTTGATACTTCGATCATGCTTTTAGTTTTAGTATAGCTGATGAAATTGGATTAGTTAAAAATTAAATATACCGACCAATGAAATCAGCGACAGTACGGCCATTGGTGAACCGTCCAGTTGGCCGGTGGAAGAAATCCTGACCATACGGCGGGAAGTTTGCCTGAATGGTGCAGTTCCTCACATAAGCATTGGTACCAGCATCGAAGATAGAGTCTCCGAACAGAAAGACAGTTTCGACCCTGCTACATGAGATCAAACAGGCATCGAAGAGACACCAAGATGCAACAAGGAGAACGCCAATGCTCTCTCGAACCATAGTGTGGCTGTTTATGTTTGAGGATCATATCACTGGCCTCTGGGGTATTTAAAATGAATCCAGGCACATTCCGAACAACAATCGATAAAGTTCTCTCTAACTGACTTCTTTAGTCGGTTCAGTTTGCCACTGTCAATTTGCCATGTCAAGCTGGTAACAAATGATGTGCTCTAGCAAGCAACTGGTACAGAAAACAAGAGCAAATCAACTTACCAGAAAACTACAAGGTAAAGGCATGGGCGAACCGAAACACAAAGCAAAACATAGAAGAAAGCAGCAAGAATATCGACTTTTATTGTATTTACAGTTGCTTCTTTAAGTTGCCAGTATACTGGTAATTGGGTATTCTGTTGTACCAGAAAGGTTGTTACTTTCTTTCTGCCATGCCATGTTTGTCTGTATCTTTTCACATGTAATTTCATGAACTAATTATTTAGGTATCTGATATTTTCATAGTTTCTGGCCCATACTCTTCCATAACTTCTTAAGGGTATTTTCTGGCCCATATTGAAAGGTTATTGACAATTTTATAAGGTCAAATTCAAATAAAGGATTCAGCTTTATTAATGGAGATTTATTCAGATTGAAAAACTAGACAAATTAATGGACCTCCAGCTGCTGGTTAACCAGATACTCAGCATTGAAAGACAGACAATTGACAGAACAGAAAGAATTTGATTGAAGTAAATGGTTTTTAATTAATGTAATGCATCTTGTCAATTGTTGTTCATTTATTGACCACTGCAATTTCATTAAAAAAGCTTTCACATTCAATGTGCATTTCTCCAAGAAAAATGTTGCCCAATTAGTCTTAAATTTAAAACCAAGTAATGAACTTCAACTGAACCAACTCTACCATACAATATAACCAGGAAAATGGATTTCAACCTAGAATCCATCCAATTATCACATTATCAGACAGCCAGAATTGAAAGATGCTTCAATCATACAGTATACACAAATCATCAGTAACGAAACACAATGCACTGGTATATATACGACGGTAGATATGATGCAATCCAACATGAATGATATAACAATTGTAATCCAAATCTGGCATTTCTGCCTTTTCCATTAGAACTGAAAACATAAATCTGTAATAGTTCCTTACTAGCTCTCTTCTGCCAGATTTACAATACGACCACTGCATCTTCATCCTTTTAAAGCGAGTGGCTTTTAAAGCTACAGATGCATATTTACATAGAAATTGTGTGTATAAAGTTGAAAGATAAAAATTTTTTCATTGTTCCCTCGGAAATTTTAGAATTCAAGATCTACTCTTCTTTATATCCTCAATCCTTCTTGCGTTGCTGAGGCGAATTGTTTCCGTAGGTTAGGGCTTTCTTCATCTCTTTGTTTTCTTTTTTCATCGAGGTATTCCTTAGTAAAACTCTGACAAGTTAGTGAAGTTGAATGATCCGAGCATGCAACCGAATGGTATCAGCTTCGGCGTCAACAGAACTATTGAGTTCCCGTGCTTCCTGCTGTTTTAAACAATCGAGGTCTTTACAATGAAATCCCCAACAAATAAATATTACAAAGTAAATAGCAAAGTAAATGGCATTATAAGAGTAAAAGTATGACAATGTAGAAGAAATATTTCATCAAAATTTCTTTCCAATTTGACTGTAAGATCATTTAAGAACCATAGGCATTTTTTAAATGAAACAAAAACGCCATTACATGCATAGCCCTTAAAAGTGTCAAAATTGTCATTGATTGCCCCTTGACTAAAGAACAAATTACAAATACCCCATAAAAACATGAACTATACATATTTATCAAATTGGCTTTCAAATATTTCTTAATACATCTACCATTTTGCATAATTGACGAAGAAAATGGGATATTTTGGGGCTCTTAGTTTTTATCTCTTTTCTACAGAAACTAAGTTATTATAAAAATGTGTGCAACCTGATGTTTAGCACATTTCAACCGAGGCCAAAGGTTATTTATTTTTTTAGCACATATATGAATTAATGAATATAAGCTAGCTTATTAAGATGGAGAGAAACCTGTTGCCTTCTTCGTCGATGAAAAACCGCCAACGCTCTTGCTATAACAGCAAGGGGAAATATAATTCCAGCAACTCTCAGCACAAGCAGCTATTTCAAAAGTCAAAGAGAAAGGAGAAGAACAAAGTCATTTTATGTTCACAAAAATTGTTCCTATTAGCTGAAGCAAATATTTCTAATGGAAAGCCCCGTATTCAAATATCCCCTCAACTCTGCCAATGCTTTTAGAACAAGTAGGTTACCAACTTTCCATATTAGTCTATGACACATGAAGCCCAATTGTTTAAATGAATCCTAATTCAGTGGCTCTTGAATTAAACAAAAGCTTCGACCGGGTAACAAGTATACATCTTCTCATATAAAGCAAGTGCACAACATTTTAGCTATGTTCTTACCGAAAATAGAGCGAAGGAGTACTGCTCGGCACCACCAATCAGGAAAGGAAGTGTGTGACGTAGTACAAGTAGAATCATGAACTGGAAGCATTGAAAGAGAAGAGTGTGTTAAATAATTCAAGCCCATAATTTTAAGTTAGAAAGCAAATCTAAATGCTTAATATCATCTTTCTAGGCCTGGTTATTAGATGACCAAAAACCAACTAATATTTGTTCGGTAACAGAATGATACAATGAAAGCAATGATCTGATGAATAATCTAGGTGTATAATTTAGCAGAGATTGAAAATTCCAAATCATGGTGTGGGAATTACAATAATGGCAACGGATCGGCAACATATCGAGCTCGATGTTCTCGAAGAGTACTCGTCGTAGTCTCCTATGATGTCACGATCAGATGGCACCATTGTAATTACTTGAGAATCCTGGACCCCTTGTCGTGATACCTCCCAGCTTCCTCTGTCATGTCCAAAATCATGTCAAACTAATCAATCAACAGTTACTTTTCCATAAAAATGTCAAAACTAATAAATGAGAATTGAAATACACTTTATTGCTTTTTTCTGTATTGAAAGCAATTGTCAGGTGACGGTGATTTGGAGTAACTTTCATAGTTATAGTTTCTAAATTTACAAAACAAATTTCTCTAAGCAGGTATTTGATTACCTAAAATTCATCGGCAAGCTTCCATAATGAAACAAATGCTGGGGCGCTGTATATCCCGGCTTGAATTGCTACACCCAATAGACCAACAGGAAAAAGAAATTCAAAATTGAACAAATTAAAATGGTAAACAACTATATAAAAAAATAGTGAAAAGCGATTGGACCTGAAGGCAAATCTCACAAGTAGTATCCCCCTTCTCGTTGCACCATCGCTGTATACACTTTCTATGAGCATACTGCATGAAAGAATAATCAAAGAAGCAATGTTCAAATATCATAATATTTGTTAGATATATTTAACAAACTAGAAGATGCAAATTGCAAATCTAAGAGGTACCTTCAAACTGCCGCAGCACGAGCATGGTGCCTCCAAGTTCAAATCAAAATCTTCTTCTTGGCAAATTCGGCATTCAACCAACTTATGGGCTGAGCCAACCTCACCCAAACCGGATATACCACTCGACTCTGATTTGCTGGTATCGTCACCAGGAGGAGAAACTGGTTCGAATTGAACCTGTTTTCTGCTCTTAATTGCAGCTTCGAGTGTTGACTCAGTCAACAGGCGATCCACTAGTAACGCTAGATGGTCTCCCATTCCTTAATATAAATTCCAAAATGTTAATATGAAATTGTAAAATGAACGTAACAGAAAATAAAGTAATAAACAACTACCTTATGGAATTTCGGTACTGTTATGTACCAGTTAGCACATGTGTCAAATGAATGTATACTCATGAACCATAATTATTATATTGTCCTTGTTATTTTTTGGGGCTTCAATATAAGAGGAGGGCTGATCTATAGCATTGTATGATTATAATAACTGCTTTTACACTGAATTAATGTTCAACTAAGAATTGCATATCTGCACTATCTTATGTAAGATATGAAACCAAGTAAGGATTGAACTTTTATGCTAAATATTTACTTATAACAATGTGAAATTGATTTTACCATATCAATTAGATAAAAAAAAAAAAAAAAAAAGCTAGATGATTACCTTGGAAAGAACAAGTCAAGTAATTGAGCTGCAATAGATAATAAAAACAAGAATATTAATTAATTCATCAAACTGCGAAATTGTTTTACATCGACAAATTAGCATATCAATTGATAAAGTGTAGAACAAAACATTTCTGAAAAGGTAAAGACTTTTCAACCCAACAATTAACAAAGGATAAAAGCAAGAAAAAGAACAATCAATACCCATGTTTTATTTATTGATTCTAAACCCAAAACCCCTTTTTCTTGAACTGAACAAAAAGAGAAAAGCACACAAATTTCAAAACCATTTGAATTTCAAGAACATCACCAAAACAGTATCTGAAACACAAACCAATTGGGGAAACCAAATTACAGAAAAAAACCAATATCCCCAAAATCACTTATAACACTAATAACACCCCAATGGTTTCTTAAATCAAACAGAAACAAAAATGGCAAGAAAATAAAATAAAATAAAAACCCATCAATTATCAAATCGATGGCTCCCCAAACCACCAATCAACAAACATTTTCAGCTTCAACAAACAAAACCAAACATGAAAAACACAACCAAAGGAGAAGTGATCTCTTACTTTAACTTGAAAAGCAGAAGATAACAATCCCAGAAAGATGGCAGCTTTCTAATGGAGATATAGAAGGAGACAGGCAGTGAAAGGGGGAGAGGAGAGGAGAAGGAAAGTGAGCAGTAGTGCAAGAAGGGTTAAGGTAAGTTGATGAAGGGATGCTACTTCCAAGTTGGGGTTTTGGACAATCGGAAATGTTCAAGCCAAGAAAAGACTTGAGAGCAAATTTGAGGAGAAAGCAAAGCAAGAGATGGAGAGAAGAGGAACTGAGAGAAACCCACAAAAGAAAACCAAAACACTTGAATTTAAACCGATTTCTTCTTTGTTGTTGTTCTTCTTCTTCTTTCTTCTAAACTGTCTCGTTTCATAATTTATTATTACTTTTTCATTAGTTTAGAAAGGGATTTGATACACATATACCAAAAGTGATACCAGAATTTATACCGACTATATTAATATTTCTGGTGATACATAGATATCAAAAGTGATACCAAAATTTATATCGACTGTATTGATATTCATATCATGATACATAGATACGAAAAGTGATACCAAAAATAATATCAAATTTTATACTGCTATATTAGCATTCATGCTACATGAATTTATATTTATACTAACGTATTCATTATGCAAAGTATTTACTAGAGGTGGCAGAACCCGACCCAACCCGAGAAACCCGCCCGACCCGACCCGACCTGGGATTTTTCAGAAAGTCAAACTGACCTGACCCAACCCGACCTGATCCGAACCCGACCCGACCCGAGATCAAATAGCATCCAGTCCAACTCAAATCAACATACGATCCAAACAAAATAGATATTAAAATTGACCCGACCCGACCCGCCCATCACCCGACCCGACCCGACCCGAGTAATTCTAAAAGGTCAAACTGACCCGACCCGCCCGACCCGAACCCGAACCCGACCCGCCCGCCCGATTTGCCACCTCTAGTATTTACATTAAATATATTATCTATTATATAAAATAAGTAAAATATTAAAGTCTTTAATTTGGACAGTTTCTCAATTAATCTAAATATTAGTCTAGTCGGTATCAATTTGAGTATCAACTTTGGGTATCCCTGTAACATGTTGAGAAGGGGCTTCTCTTTTTCAAATGAGTCCTTCATGAATGAAACTCTTTATAAAAACAGGCTTCAAAGGGCAATCTTTTGTTTCTCTGTTGCTTTTTCTGTACAACAAATTATGCTGCAAGTATTAATACAAGTTGTTAAAGTGAACCAAAATAATCTTTGTTACATGAATTATGTTACATATTGTTTTGGGGGTTAAAAAGTTGTGAGATTATTAAATTTGTCTGTGAGACCAAATGTGGCATTAGAGGAAGCACACGTTTGACACATCCTCCACGTCATGGTTTCTAATTAGTTACCCTTTGTAACAGGGAATTAATATTCAATGATTCATTCTCTCCAGTAACTCCAATTTGAACACACTTTATTTTGGAGCTTAATTGCTACATTTTAATAGAAAACAAATAAGAACATCAAGTAATTTAGAAGTTTCAATTCAGTTCAATCATTTTATTAATCTTGTATGAAAAGTATTATGTTTTGATAAGTATCATGTATTGTTTTAAAGTCGGATAATCCGATTTTATTTTCAGAGTTTTTTTAATGTCAGTAAATAATTAGTACAAAAAATTAAAAGTGTGTTATTTATTCATGTAAAAAACATGAAAAATACATATATATTATTATTATATATGGAAGCCTCTCTTCCCCTGATTAAATAGCAAGAATAATAAAAAAAATGATTAAGGATAATCATACATTATTATTAATTAAGTTGCCAAATTATGTCAAATAATTCAAAAAATAACTACGATTTTCCATTTGATATCTGATCAAGAGAACCAGAAACCAAAAAAAAAAACAGAAAAATTATTTTTAAGTCTTAGTTAGTTCAAAAATTGAGAGAAGATTAAGCTTGAAAATTAAGCCGTTAATCCCCATATATGCACGCCACCTTGTGGTTGTAATAATTACCCCTTTCTCTAGGTAATACACCTCATGAACTAATCATAATTATTTAATCCATACATGTCTTAATTTTGTATATGTTTGGATATATAGTAATCATCAAACTAAAACGCTCTCCCTTAATTAATTAGTGTACCAAGGATTCAAAATTTGAAATGAGAATCTCACATTTGAAATTAAAAATATTATAATCAGTTTAACAGTCACATTTTTTTTAATTTGTTTGTTAGGTTAGTTAATTATATTTAGTAGAGTAGATGTATATATATTCTTAATGTCTGATATTGCTTAACTCGTGTTTTAATTTATAAATTAGCACTTATTCATATAAAAAAAAGATGTAAGTTATGAATGATATCAATAAGTGATTGTGTCCAATAAAACTTCCCACATTTATTAAAAATAGAATGATTTATACATTCCTTGTGGTGTAAGTGTCAAATTAAATGATCAAGCTTGGAAAGTATGCTAAAAAAATTAATTAGATAACCGGTGGAAAGAAAACCAACAGGTCCTTTTAATGGTATATGTTAATTCAAAATTGCTAATTCAACAATTAATTTGAAGAAGATATATATCAGTGACCCAAATTGGTGCAAGATACAAAAAAGTTCCCAACTTTGTATATTGTATTAATTCAATTTGCACAAATATTGTATATATATATATATATATATATATATATATATATGGGATTTAATGTATTTCTACTAAATTAAATATGTAATTAAGCTAGCTAAATCAAGTTGAATTTCTCAAATTCTGCTGCTTGGTTGCTGATCAACTCTGCTTAACTTAACACAACAATTAATTTGTGGTGCTGTCTCTTTCAATTGTCAACATAATCACTTGCTTTGTGGTTTTGGTATCTCATTAATCTTTTAAGAAATTTGGAATGGTATTGCTTTCGGTACTAACCCACCTATATAATCCAAACAAAATATATACATAATTCTCATTGATTTTATATATTTCCATATATATTATTTGTGTACGTATTTATTATTATTTTATTCTAGTTTGGTACATATTTAAATATTAAAAATAGTATTACTATATATTTTTTTCATTTTTTAATTATATATATTCTTGAAACTGTGGGATTTTGATGTGGACACAAAGATATATGGGACACAAATTAATGGTAGAAAAGAATCATTAACAAAACCTAATTAAGATTCTAGCATTTGTCAAGTCAAAGTATTTGCATGCTCAACTAATTTCACCTCACCACATTTCCATGAATGCATTGGAGAGAAGGTCAATGAGGATGACCTAATTGACCAAAAGAAAAGATATATGCTTTGTGTTCTGGTAACTGCTTAAACATGCAAACTTTATTAGTTGCATATATTGCATATACCCTCAGAAAAAAGATATTGCATGATTTGTTTTCTCTTAAAGGTCATGAAAACTTTATGAAATTGTGAAGTTGGTGTAGATATATAGATACCAAAGCAGATATATATCAAAATAGATACATTAGCAAGTTATCTTGATACATTAACGGATTAAAATGAAACGTTGTAGTATTAAATTGAATAACACAAGTCATAAAATTGGATTATCTACCTAAAGGACTATTAAACAATATTTGTAAACATTACTTTAGAGTTGTGGAAAGAATATTTGAAAGCACAATTACGCGAAAGAACTACAAAAGGGATATATCTTTTTGACAATTTTGGGAGGAGGGTTCCATTGACAATAGATAATTTGACAATCTTGACAATATATCTTTTTAAAAATTTATAAAAAATCATAAAAAACCTTAAAAATGAAAAATGATTTATAGATGTATTACTTGACTTATAGATTGATAGTGTTACAAATTTCAATCAATTTGAACATCGTTTAATGACTTATCAAAATTTTGTGCACTTTTCAACTGTTATAATTTAACGGATCATTAAAGAGCTATCAAATGTCGCTTAAATTGAATATAATTGGAAACATAATCAATCTATATGTTAAGAAATACTTCCGTACACTTTTTTTTATTTTTGAGAATTTATATGATTTTTTATAAATTTTTGAAATTTCAAATTGTCAAGATTGTCAAAATGGGAATTGTCAATGGATCTCTCCTCTATATATATATATATATCATTTGTATTTTATTTTTATACTATTTCATTTTGATTGCATCATATTTCAGATTAACTTTATACGATATCTAATTTGGTGTTGGTATCTCGTGAACATTTTCCTAATTATGGAATATATTGGAACTAAAGTAATCTAAGAAAAACTAAGTTGCAAATATAGCTTTGCAAGGGTTAAAATGTTAAATGCAAATATTCCTTTAGCATAAATTTGAATTTGATTTCTTCGGTTGGTAAACCTCCTCAAATAAATGCCTTAATTAAATAGGAATATACATGATTGATGATTGCTTTCTGTTTGCAAGGAGACTAAAAAAGAGAGCCTGGAAAATAGTTTAATCACATAAAATGTACTTCAAGGATATTAATTCAAAATTTCAAATACAAGTGGTGTTCGAAACATGTAAACTAAATTTAATTTAAGTTTTTTTTTTTTTTTTGAGAATCATTTAAGTTCTTTTAGTTGAGAGGGTTTTCTCATATGGAATGGAACACACGACATTACTATGCGCACGTTTAACTAAGAATTTTAACAAATAAATTGCCAATTATTCAAGCATCTGTTCTCATAATATGGACGAATAATTGCCAATTTCTGAACTTCCTTATTTTTGTTAAAATTTTAACTGTTTTAAGATTTTTTTTCTCTCTCAAAACTCAAAAGCAATGCAACAAATTTTGAAAATTTGCAAGCATATTTACTTCTCAGGAGAAAAGAAAAGTTCTTTTGAGAAGGGAAAAGGATCAAATTTTGTCTATTTTCAGTTCTAGAACTTCAGAAACTTCATATTTAATCTCTATAATAATGTAAAATCATTTTCCTTAAAATGTAAATTCAGTTATATCACTATTAATTCCAAATGAAAAATAGTGAAATAATGCATGGTCATTATATTCGAATCGACACATTTGTTGTGATACATGAGCCGGACTAATTCTAAATTAATAATTGTGATTATGATTCCATTCCTAAAATATATAATGCATGATTTATATATACGTGTACGTCACATTAAATTGAGCAAATATGTAAACTAGATAACGTCACATAAGAAATAATTTAATATAATTCGACTTTGTAATTAATGGCAGAAAAGTAACAAAAATCATAAAATCAAATCAAATTTGAAACATAAAAATTATATATATTGGGCATGCCAAGTAGAATAAGATCGATCAAATTATTCAAACTAAACTAACCAATTCAGTTTCATATATAAGAACATTATTTTAGCTTAGAATTATTTATAAGCTTGATTAAGACATTCAAAAGTTGAATGTCTTGTTTTTTTTTTTTTTGGCAAAATTGGGTACATACCAATCAAAACTTTGGTTTTAAGATATTTGTCTATCAAACCTTAAATTTAGATATTCACCCATCAATTCTTCATTTTCTCCAATATTTGCCGATCAAAATAGTTTTAGAATAAAATAAACAAATTTTAATATAAAAAAGAAAATAAATATTAGAAATGATAACTTTGCCCCTCCGTTCTCTTTCTTTCTCGGGTATCGGGTTGACGGCTGCCAATATTTTTTTGGGTCGGGTCGGGTATCGGGTTGACGTCTGCAGGCATTTTTTTCAGGTCGGACGGGTTTTTCGGGTCTGGTCAGATTTTGCACCTCTATCGACTATTCCTGGGTTATCTCGGGTTTTTGGGTCGTTCAGGTGGGGTCGGCTTGGGTTCGGGTCAGTTTGATTTTCCCTGAAACACGGCCGGGTCGGGTTCGGGTCAGTCTGACTTTCCCTGAAACACGGGTCGGGTCGGGTCGGGTCGGTTTCGGATTCGGGTCAGTTTGACTTTCCCTGCTTCTTGCCTTGGAGAGACATACCGGTGGGGATGAGGGGAAGGACAAAGTTGTCAATTCTAATATTTATCTTCTTTTTCTATATCAAAATTTGTATATCATTCTAAAACTATTTTGATGGACAAATATAGGAGAAAATGAAGAATTGATTGGTGAATATCTAAATTTAAAGTTTGATGGATAAATATCTCAAAACCAAAGTTTTGATGGGCATATACCAATTTTGCCTTTGTTTTTATCTTTCAAAAAGACATTCAAAATTAATCAGAAAGGACGCAAACCAAACCATTTCTTTTTTTTTTTTGTTTAGAAAATGTGAAATATATCTCATGCTCATCTACTAATTCAAATTATAAAATTGATCTTATGCATCTCATTTGAGGGACCAAAAACTTCCGTTCCCAAAATATAAAAATAAATATATTGGAGTAATTAGTACACATAATATATATATATATAGAGTAAAACTACTGTGCTCTTAAACTCACGGGGGCCTCCTGTGAGCTTAATACCAAAAACGTATCAAACCATATCCAAATTTTTATTTATATGGCTCAATAAATTCTTTATATCAAAATCTTATAGCATGCAAAAAATTATCATTTTTAGAGATTTTTAAGTATTTATTTCGGATTTTTTAATAGCATAGTAGTTTTACTCTGTGTATATATATATATATCTATATCATAATTTATAACGCATTATTATTTAAGATATCGGATCTCTTCAATTTGGGTCCCTATGTTATATATATCAATTTATATTATTATATTATGAGCCCATTAGTTTAGTTAGTACACTAGCCTGATCTCCAAATGATCATTGAGACATTGACTAAATATATAGTAATTAATTACATGAACTAAACCATAGAATTGAAATCGTTAATACATACGTACCCTAAGAATTACCAAAATATATATATAGAGAGAGTAAAACTACAGTGTTCTTAAGTTTACGGAGACCTCCCGTGAGCTTAACACCAAAAACATATCAAAATCATATCCAAGTTTCGATTTATATGGCTCAATAAATTCTTTATATCAAAATTTTATAGCATGCAAATTTTTTTATTTTTGGAGATTTTTAAGTATTTATTTCGGATTTTTTTAATAGCAACTATACAATATTAATAAAATAATCAATGTTTCGTATGTAATTTTTAAAAATCTGAAATAAATGCTTAAAAATCTCTAAAAATGGAAACTTTTTGCATGACACATGATTTTGATATAAAGAATTTATTGAGCCATATAAATCAAAATTTGGATATGATTTGATATGTTTTTTGTGTTAAGCTTTTGGGAGGCCCCCGTGAGCTTAAGAGCACCATAGTTTTACTCTATATATATATGTATCAAAAAAGAAATTAATTATCCATAATTATTGAATTATTTTCCTACTAATAATTAAAGTAGTTCATATAATATCTAACTACACATGCAATACCTAATTAAACACGTACAATAAAATATATAGCAATCAATCTTCATGAATATTTTGAATACAAAATTCGGCCTACGATTAAGAGTAACTTTCAAATAGCCCAAAATTCAAAATTTGAACAATCTACATGCAAGAGCGCATGCAATTCAATTAAAGAAGTTAAAGAACCTAGGTCATAGAACTTATAAAAATTTCATTTCTACATGACCTCAATAATATCATTGCTTTGGAGTCTTTCATTTCATCTACTATTCAAATTAATCATGCAAGCATGTCTTTAGTTAATCCCAAGCTAATCATCCTCCTAATCCTTTAATTTACAAGTCTTTAGGCCACTTTTTTAATTAACAGGAGCCACCAAAATCTGCTTTATCTAAAAGTAGCATGCTTTCAATGACAAAACTCATAGTAATTGAGGCTTCCAATCAGAAGCAAGTTTTTGTGCCAATCATGGTTTGATTAATAATTTAATATAATTAATTAAGGATGAAACTTTTGCATATTAGTTGTGCACAGAGAAATTTTAATTTCCTGATCCTAGTTTTCCTTTTTATTTTTGTTTTTGTTTAATATCATTATCCAAGTTATTTAAGTTGCTACCTATGGCTATATGTATTACCCCAAATATATTTTAATTTCTCCTAGCTATGCACCTCCTTCTTGTAAAAAGCAAATAGTCATCTTTATAATTATAATCCTAATTCTCTAAGCTCTAGATTGTTGTGAACTTGTAAGCACTAAGTAGCCTTCTTTTTTTTTTTTTTCAGCCGGAACTAAAAGAGTTTGAAGACAAATCAATTAAAGTGCGGATACAAGATCGAACTGCATGATGCGTGTATGACACTAAAGATCATAATTAAGCTCTTGGCAAAATGCATATATATATATGATCGAGAGCGCTATATATAATGAGGAGGGATCCAATGACACTCAAAATTTTGACACAAATGTTATACTAAATCATATAAATTTATAAAAAATCTTAAAAATAAAATATCTTTTACAAACATGTTCATTTGCTTATAGATCGATTGTATTTAAAATTTCATCCAATTTGAATGTCATTTGATACTCCATCAACGATCATCAAGTTTATATAGTAATTAGAACGGTCTTAATTTAATGATTCTTGATGGAGTATTAAATGACACTAAAATTGAATAAAATTTGACACACAATCAATCTATAAGAAAATGAATATGTTTATAAAAGATTTTCCATTTTTAAGATTTTTTATAAATTTATATGATTTAGTGTAACATTTGTGTCAAAATATCATTGTGTCATTTGATCCCTCCTCATATATAATTACTCCATAATTAATTATATATGTCAATAAGACACATATGCAAGTAATGGTCATGTTTCACAAGTCGTAGCATCTTTCATCATATATATTCTTTAAAATTGAAAACATATTAATGAATACATATAGCAAAACTTTTTCAAAAAAAAAAAAAATACATATAGCAAATAAAATTTTTTTTTTTATTTTAACCATAGGTATATGGAGCGTCCAGTATTAAACTCGAATCGCAAAATTAGTTCTTATGTTAGAGTTAAAATAGTATACATCATTTTAATTATCGACGGCTACTACATCTCAAAAAAAAAAAAAAAAAAAAAAAAAAAAAAAAAAAAACTAATTTGATGTAGATATTTTTGTGGCACCTTAATAATTAGCTAGTAAGATGCCCGTGCATTGCAATATTGGAGACAACATTAATCAAACTACAAAATACAAAATATTAGTTAAACTAATCACATCAATAAAAAATGATCTAAAATTAATTATAATAGAAAAACACAATTGAAAAAAAATATAAATGAGATGATTTTGTGAATTTGTTAAAAGAAAATATCAAAATATATATCCCAATTTCTCAATAATTATGATTTTGTACCCCTACCTTAAAAAAAAAAATTCAAAATTTTGTCTTTTTATATCATTTTTATTAATTTTATTCACTTGCCCATTATTATCAAATAAAGAATTATCAAACACTAGCATTGTGTTCGATTCCAAAAAAATCAAACACAGGAAGACTTCCTTTTTCCTTGCCAATCATCATTCTTATCAAACACATGGTAATTAAAGGAATTAATTTTGAAATTGATTACGGACAAGCATTGATTAAATGCACAAATGGTATGTCTCCTTATAGGTTTATGAGGCTCTACGTGTAGCGGCCACAAAAAGAACTAATTGAAGACTTTTACACAAAACATTACCACAGAAAATCTAACTGCCGATCAAATAAAGTATGTTTGATTCGAAATTTCAAGATTAAATCCTGACCGTTACAGGATCAGAACACTCAACGTGCCATTATAAGGAGAAGGAGGAGAGATAAAGCAACTCTTTGTGGTCTTATTATTTTTTCTTTGTATTTTCCATGTACATTGAAATCTCTTCATATCTTTATGAAGTGAAAATAAGGAGACAGCATGATAACATATCGCCGGCTTCACTTCTCAAATAAAAAGTCTTTGTTCTGACTGATTAAAGATAGCCATATATAGATGATAATGAGTTGCAGGAATTTCTTCAAACCTATCATCACTACCATCATTTTGTTTCGTGCACAAACATTAGTTGTAATAATTAACCACTATAATTAACATACTATTTTTTTCATGACATGTAATTTTATAAATTTTTTTGTAAGGTAATTAAGTACATCGAAATTAAGCTAACTTTAATTTTTCATTAAAGTAATAAATTAAAAAATTAACAGAATATGGTTTAGAATTTCATCTACCATGCACAAAAAAAAAAAAAAAGACCTTTAATAGCACAATAGTACTACATTGAATGTTTTTGTCCAAAAAAATAATAACAAAGAAAACAAACTAGCTAATCATTCTCCAATACTCTGTTTCTGAGCCATTGATGATCATTCACTCATAAAATATGTGCACCAAACTTAGTATGGACCAATGTTAACTTCCACTAGCTAGGGATTGCTTGGATAAGGTAACTAAGATTAGAAATAAACCTAATTGGGTATAGACATCATGATATGTGCACTAACTTTTATCTTTTACTTGCAAAAGATCTCCCAAGTAACCAAGTTTTGCCGAATAAAATTAAACTATAATTAAACATATATGAATTGCAAAGATTGCTTTTAAGCAATGGGATTATGGCTGTTAAAAATTAAGAAATAATAGGTAAATGCTAATATTATGTCATACATTTTGAAGACAGAAACCAAGAAGCAAGAAAAATTAAACTGAATGATAAATTTCTTGTCAATATATAGATTAATTATGTGGTTAAGATCATGCCAAGCTAATAATAGATTAATTATTTTTTTTTACTTTGAAATGCATTTTTGCATAAAATATTGATGGCAAGAAAATAAGCATTCAAAGAGACAATCAAATTACTTGGCATATCACTTGAAATGCAAGGCTAGGTAGAGTTGGGGTAATATATTGAACTGTCTGCCACTGTCATTTTTCTCAGTAGTAAATATTACAGCTAGCTGGTCCAAGTGATAACAAGAGTTTGTGGAAAGAGTACTTCATGATATCTTTGCACTGAATTAAAAGAGAAATACAAGTTGAGAGACATATATTGTTTGAAGTTGAAGCAATTATTTATTAAAATTTAAAAATATAATCCCAAATTTAAAAAAAAAAATGGCTTGGAGGGAATTTTCATGTGTATATATGGAAGTTATTATGAAGGATACTAGAGAATAATTATAATTTTAGTTCCAGAGTGAAAGAATTGTAAATTAAAATTTAAAGGGGAAGTGCTATCAACAACAAAATTTCTGCTCTGCACACCAAATTTAATTTTTTTTAATAATTATTATGTTGCAATTAATAAGAAGGATATAAATTTTGTGTGCGGAATAAAAATTTTGATGCAGACAGAGCTCTCCAAATTATAAAATCTTCAACACAAAAAACCATCAAAAAAGCTCTGATCTTTTTTCTTCTTGGCAAGTTCTTCATATATAGAAGCAAATTAAGTCTCATGGGAAAAAGGAAAACACAACTGAAATTAAAATTTTAAACACCTGAGGTAGTGTTCAGAAATATTAGACAGAAAGTTTGAGTGGGTCCAAGGAAGTCAGTTTTAGACAAAGATATGATGAAACATAGGAATGGATGGATCAAGGATGATGATATATGCATGAGAAGTCAAAAAATTAGCCCCAAATAGAAGGAAGGGAGCAGCTTTCATTTTCAGAAATTGAAAGTGGTGAAGGCTTCATGTGCACGTGAGAAACAGATTAAAGATATGAAACAGTGCAGCCCACCACCATGTCTATAAACATGTCATTCATTATTACATATAAATTGCTGTTGTAATTTGTTCCAAAATAAGAAGTGGATTGATAGAAGGAATTGGATATTTGGATTGATGTGTTTGGAGATTTCATCATCTTATTACAAGAAAATGAAAAGTTCGCATCTTTTTTTCTTTTGAAAAAAAAAAATGTCCTCAAAGTGGTCATCACTTCATTGAAACATTAATTATCTGATATCCATCCATGCATATATCCTATTCAGTTCATAGAAGAGATTGCTGTGAAGAATGAATGCAGAGATGGAATTTCTAAGTTCAATGGAGAATCCCAGTGTTGCTATTTGGAAGTTGAAGGTCAATAACTATTGATAATTTTGCAAACTCTGTGAAGCTTTAGCAAAAAAGGAAGTGAAAGAAATATAGCATAGAATTCATAGAAGGATTTTGCATGTTACTCTTACAAAAAAATGAGCTAGAATTTCTTACTTATTTGTGATGAATAGAATAACATATATATAGATGACTTGTCTAGTCTTGCAAAAGGAAAAAAAAACTACTTTGGGCTGAAAATTGGTGTTCCCTTGCTGGGCCCAAAATTGAAGCCCATTTGTTTTAGCCATGCTGATATTGAGATACAAAAACCAGCACTGAAGTAAGGAATACCGTAATAAGACCTAATTGTTTATAACTATGTTTTTTTGTGACCGATCGGTGATCGTGAAATTAAATCTTAAATAACTACATTTTAAATTCTTAAATAACAAAACTAATTGATAGAATATGTTGTATATATCATATTTTATGTGTATACAAAAAAATTATATCATTTTGATTTTATTTACATGTGCATCAAGTATTAATAAAAATCAATGATTCAAGTTTTATGATTTTTTCTCCTCTCTTGATAAGTATTGAAACAATGTTAAAACTTTACCATTTTTTATATATATGTTATTAAAATAATATAGAATACATCTAACGGTTTAGATTTTTCAAATTATGTATAAATAAAAAAATAGTCACCATGGGCACCAATACCCATGGTTATTAGATCCCTCCTCTTGTTTCTTTGATATTATAACATATTATTGATATTATTGAGCAAAACTATTGTAAAGAGAAAGATGTAATCTTTGATATTATAACATATATGATATGATATTGATATTATTGAGCATAGCTATAGCCTGAAATGTTATATTACAATTTTACAATTTTACATGCTTCCAAACTTGTTATTCTCTTCAGCTATAATAATGATCTAATTTTACAATGGTTGCTAAGATGTATACTCACGGTCTCATGGAACAAACTCCTCCACCCTTCGGGGGC
Organism: Cyperus esculentus; assembly: GCA_030179965.1. Lineage (NCBI taxonomy): Eukaryota > Viridiplantae > Streptophyta > Magnoliopsida > Poales > Cyperaceae > Cyperus > Cyperus esculentus. The sequence goes on along the minus strand of JASGLE010000009.1, from coordinate 4,664,503 downwards.
GGTTTGCGTAGAAAACCCACAAGACGAGGCACAACAAGACTCCGGCCAAAATTAGGGCTAAACCGGCACATACTAACCTAAGATTTCTCTCTAATCGGGGGCAGTATTGCGCTGTGATCGAACTAAATGTGTCACGCACAAATTTGCAATCTTGCAGATTGAGAAGGAGGGGCGTGTAGTGGTACAGTGCATAGCTCGCATTAGCGGCCATTACTAACTGATTGTATATTATAGGGTTCACATTTCTGTAGTCATACTGGCATGAATCTGCACCTGGATCTGTGCATGTATAATTCTGCCAGACCTGCATGGGAAAAATTAGTAAAATTAATACAATTTTGTAAAAAAATGAGGTCAGTTACGATATAAAATAGAGTGATGTTATTATGAAAGAAAAATATGCAGTAGAGCACACACCAGCGATGCATTGCCAATAGGCACCTCTCTCGACTTGCATTCTCTGTCCTGGAGATCGGTATCATAAGGGGAACAAAGGTAAGGCAAAGGAGGCTTGTATTTTCTCTGGCCACCACTCTGGCTCTGACCTCTCCCAATAGAGGATATGACCCGGTTGACAATTTTGACCATCTGAACCACGACTTCCTTACTCTGGTATAGAGTTCGGTTAGTTGTGTGCTCATCTACACAAGGGAGAATGTTACTTAAAGCCGTTTCAGCCTGGGGGTACCGCACCCATTCATCCATTGCAGTACACGTATCTCCAGCCGCACTGTCAGACAGTAAAATAATTACATTTAGTTCATTTTTTAGTACAGAATGATTACTTCCATTTCCAAAAAGGCTATTTCTTATATAAATTCAATTTTTTTCCTCAACTTTTTAGTAAAAGAAAATCTTGTTATTTTACCTTTGTATAATGACAAACACGCCGAACAGCAGAAATGTGATCGCCACAAGAAACCAACCACTAATTACAAATCTGTAAAATTAAATAAATTAATCTATTAATTAAAAGGAAAAGAAAACGATATCATATTCACAAAAAAGAAAAATTCCATAACAATGTCAAATTTAGAACTCTCATGCAGCTTGACTTACATGTAAATTGCATGCCTGTGACCACATACTGAAAATACTGCACAAAAGTAAAATAAAACGTAATTAGATGATGTCAATAACCAAAATGAATATGCATTTCTGGATAGGACAATAGAAGCATACAAAAGGAAAAAAGTACATACTAAATCCAAGCAAAGCAAGGACAAGCATTAAGGAGGCCACCACGATTAGCATGTGCCTCCTGAAACAAATGCAAAACTTTTTTAATAATGTAACTTCAAGATGTCAGATAAAGGCTATAATTCATATCAGATATAATCTGTGAGATAAATATATAAAATCAGAGAACATACACATCTCCTATAACAAGCCTGATCTTCCTATAGTTCTCCTGTGTCTTTTGAGATATGGTTCCCGCCGTGTCAGTCAGTTCTACTTGGACTTTGTCAATCTGCTCTTGCACATCAGAAGGGAGGTTAACTGGACCCACATTGATTGTACGGGCAGATGAGAGGAAGTCGGTCACGTTCCTCAGGATCTGAACTGTGAAGTCTGACTGGTTTGCCACAAAATTTAATGTTCCAATGGCTTCAGTATTGAATTTGTTTTGACCAACTGTCAGTAGGATGCATCCAATACTGCGTAATAGATAACAAGTCAGAAAGAACGGTTATATGTTAACAACTTACAAGTTACAAGAACTCGACTATTACAGACTAAGGAGAATTGTTATCTTATCAGTCCTCAATACCAGCCTAGTCGACACCATCTATATCAAACTATTTCAGATAAGACTAAACTTGGTTATAGCTTGCACGAAAGCAGTTCATATCTTTCGATAGTGTACCAAATTGAGATTTCTTAAGGAAAACATCTGATGCAATTGCACCATGCTCTTCTATTAGAAGAAACACCGGTAATCACAAATAGGAAACAATAACAGCATCATTCAATTCCCCGATGTAAACCCAAAAAACAAAATTAAAAAAAAAAAAAAAAACCAAAGGATGTATACTGTTTATGTGGATTGCATATACGATATACGACTTAAGATGAAAAAGTTAACCTTCCAGAACTTAAATAATTCTTCAGGGTACTAAAAAATACCAATATAATGTTCATAGTGACTTACGAGGCAGCACAGGTGAAGAGTATCAGTAGGGCAAGCCACGCATTGGATGGTTCTCTCTGTTTAGTTTTTCCTCTCCACTTGCGACAAAAATGGAGAGAAAGTGCAGCACCAAACGAGAGAAACCATACGACTGCGAGTAGAAACCCAGAAACGCCAGTGAACGCAACTGACTGCAACAAAGCAATTTGTCAGATTGAGCCTCAGAAAAGTACAACAAATTTACTGGATATACCGTTATTAATCAATTTTTCATGATCTAGCATCTCTCAAATGTCTTCACCAGCTAGTAATCTGAAATGCTAACAAGCTTTGTTCTTGTTGTTGTAAAACTAAAGATTCTTCAATAAATTGAAGACAGCTGTTAATTTTGATCATGCAACATATATATAATTTTTAGAGTGGTTCTGCTATGAGTTGGCTAAGCAACTTTTCATTTTGAATCGAACCATTCATATCAAACATGTCTCTATAATTGTATCTATAATTGTATCTAAAAGATATATCGCGATCATCTGATTATGAAGAATGAACGGTCCATATTTGATCTGATCCATAGCAGAATTAGCCTTTTTTTTTTATCCGAGTAAAACCATATTTGTATAAAAACAATACAGAAGCAAACTATATGATACGTACCGACCAATAGTGCTTGTTAACAATATCCCAGCCGCCGACATAAACCCTGAACTTCTCAAGAAAATCAGGCCTCTTCGTCCTATCTTCCGCCAAGATCAGGGGGAATTTCTCGGCCGGCGCCATCGCAAGAGGGCCCGAAGCCGAGGCTCCGTCCGGGATGTTCTGCAGCAGACCCTTCGCCCATTCCCCCAAATTCTTCGCCTCTGCAAAATCAACCAACCAATCAACCAATCAATCGAAATGTCGAAAATGACTTATCAGAACAATCAATCAATCAATGTCTATCCATCTATGATCTATCTATTGGCAAGAAGTCATCTTTGCTGGATCAAGGTCAATTAATTACATCTACAGTTACAGTACCGAATACAGTAATGGAGAGTGGATCATACAAACACACATACATACACATACACATACAGCACAAAACAGATAGATGAGATTCAAATTGAAATCGAGATCAGATTGAGATCAGGCAATCAATCAATCGCATACCGGGCACGATCGCCTTGCCTGCAAACACCTGAGTCTCGGTCCCAGTCTCGCCATTACTCTCCTCAGCAACAGCGAGACCGACAATGGCAAACTCCAGTACAAGTACTGCCAGCAAAGAGGAGATCTTGAGACGGCGCGCAGCCATGGGCACGAGTACTGAAAGCAGCAGGCAGTGCCGCCGTGCGCATAGCCACCTGTCAGTCAGTCAGTTACTCGGTTACTTACCTACCTACCTAGGTTTGTCATGTCGGAAGGGAGGAGAAGAACAGAAGAAGAAGATGAAGGAAGGGATCAGTGATTAGTGTTTGGGTTTAGGAGGTAAATAAGTGGAAGGTAATAAAGAGGGAAGGGAGGGATGGAGGAATGGAAAGGAAAGGAAAGATGGCGCGCGGTGTGAAAGGAGTGGGGGTTAAGTAAGGAAGGGAGTAAGAGTAAGTAATTAGTGCGGGTTTCGTGGAGCGCTGTGTATGTGTGCCGCTTTCTTTGTCGGCACTCGGCACCCACAATAATCGGCGGCCCCATGATGCTTTTTCTTTATTCACTGCTCATGGCGTAAACTTATTCATAGATTCATTTTCTTTTTTTTCTTTTTTTTTTTGATAAAAGTGGACAAAACCTACCGTTTTTCATTATTTTCGGAAGATATTTCATAATTTCATATATCATATGAATGTAAAGACAAATTACGTAGTGTGTGCTGCAGAAAGGGGGAGAGGAGGGAGAGCTAATTAAGTTTGGAATTATCTGTCTAAGGTCATGTTAGTTGTTCTATAATTACAATTTGTGTCTTTGTTACTCTTCTCTCCTCTCTAGTAACTGTAGTTGTGGAGCAAGTAACATGACTTTGGACAGGTAACTTCAAGCTTAGAGTATTCCACTTTCTTCAAAAAAAACAAATCATTATACATTAATAATTGATCCAGGTGAGGTAGCTAAATCGCATTAAATAATATAATATAAATTCATTTCATTTTTTTATGCGATTAAAATATAAATTCATTTCATACAATACAACAAACCGATTCACCAAATGCAAACCGATGCACCAAATGCACCAAATCTCATGATATGATATATAACTAACACCAGGCTCGCTTTTATTGCGTGATTAAAGTTTCTACATCCTCGGTAACAAAAAAAATCTCCTCCTCCAAAAAAGCAGACCAAAACCAAGTGCTCATCCCATAACTAACTGCATTGTGCAATTCACAGCTTTAGCCGTTGGATTGTTTCAAGATCCGCGCGGGCACGAATCTTGAGGCCATCCAACGGCTTACGGTGTGACCCGCACAATGCACTACAGCAGGGGATATGGATTCCTAAAAGCGAGCAGACCACCCAATAATAAATCCCCGCACATGCGCGCACTGTTTACGCTTCCCCACGCATGACGTGTCGGAAATCCGAATCCGCCGCGTCGCTCTCGCCGCGCGGCGGATCCCACGGAGTCAAAAGGTCGTACGGCTCCCGAGTGCGTTTACCAGCGCCGAATCTTTCGGCGAATTCCTTTTCGGTAGATCAAGTAACGGATCCGGGTCTTGTATATTGCCCCCGGAAGAGGAGATATTAACGAGACCGCCATTCTGGTTAGTAATATTTGTTTGGAATCACATCGACCATGTTATTCTTATCCGGGCCGTCGGATCAAAATAAACGGATGTGATTAATTACAGAAAAGACCCCTATAATCTAGCTGGGCTGATCTGGACCGTCCGTTTTAATCTAACGGTCCAGATTGGAATAACAGGGTCCTGTTTTTCCTTTATAATAAACAGCAGATACGGACTTATATGTGTTTGGTTTAGTCAAAAGCTGCTTTAAATTTGGATGCGGTGGGAAATGACTGAATGAGAGGGATGGGTTTCTGAAAGCTGCCACTGACACAACACACTTGTGGATGTGGATGTGAATGTGAATGTGATGGGGAGAAATGAGAATACTTAAGGGGCATTTTCGTCATTAATTAATTAGGCGGGAAACTTTATATGGGTTCGTGCAAAATGTGTTTCCGGTTATTTTGGGGAGATCGGTTGTGACGGCTTTGGTGTATCCATTCATGTAAGGGGCATTTTTGATATTTTAGTAACCGTGAAAGTATGAAGTATCAACTATCAAGTAGTAACAAAATAACAACAAAAACTAAGAAGTTCTTGTGAAGTTGTGATGCAATTATTTTGGTACAGTTGGACTTTGTGGTTATATTTTGGTGCAACTCAAGGGTAATTCAGTATTTAATTATGGCCAATTCTGCTATGGTTTGGATGAAATATGGACTGTTCATTTTTCATTAATCAGGTGATCACGATATGATATTTAGATACAATTAAAAAGACATGTTTGATAAGAACTGCTCGATTCAAAACGAAATATTACTTAACCGATTCATAACAAAACCACTCTTTAATTATACATTATAGATTTTAAATTATTGATTTAATTATGAGAAAGATATTGTTGCTTTGGTCGTGTCGAAATCATCAGCAATCCAAATCGTATTGGAGGACCCTCCAATCCTGATCGTATGGCTGAAAATATTTTAGAAAAACCCACATAAAAATTTACAGTCATCAGATCGGAGAATCCTCCAATCAGATTTGAATCATACCTTAATACAAGTCTGTCAAAGCGGTTAATTTAGGTGTTGATAGTAATAACTGAGTGATGAGGGAGATTAACATGAAACGTTTGCATTTCGCTCTGAAAATGCTAACGGTCAAAATTATACTTTGCTACGTCTGAAATTTCGATTTATGGTTCCCATTAAATTTATCATATGAAAATACTAAGGGATGCAAAAATTTTCAATTTTTGGAGCTTTTTAAGTATTTGTTTTGGATTTTTCAAAATGACTCTAAAATATTAATAAAATAGTGCTTGTTTGTATATGGATTTTAAAAATACGAAATAAATATACTTAAAAAAACTCCAAAAATGAAAATTTTTGTATCCCCGAGTATTTTCATATGATAAATTTAATGAGAACCATAAATTGAAATTTTGGACATCACAAAGTATAATTTGGACTGTTAGTATTTCAAAGCAAAATGCAAACGTTTTCATACCAGTCTAGCTCCTGAGTGATTCGGTTTACAGAGAAGGAATAAATTTACAAAACAACGGAAAAAAAGATCAGATGGATCATTAATTACATTGAAAGCAATTTACAAATTTTAAAAAAAATAATAATATATATAATTAAGAAAATATGAATATTATACAAAATCATTTTCATTGTGCTAGGTTAATAATTATGTGACAGCTACAATTTAACATTGATCGGAATATATAAAATGACCACTTAACCATCCACTACTTCTCCATTTAAATTATTGTCATATCTTAAAAAAAAAAAAAAAAAACACTTTATCAGAGATCAAAATCAAAGTACTTTGTTTCTGTCAAGTATCAAGGATGAATGTGTGGAAATTAAACAGAAGGATGGTGTTATATACAAATCAAAAGATTAATTTCTATAAAAGTTAGTTGGTTAGCTTATTTAATATTAATCGCTCATAAAATGGGGAAATTAACTAACTGACAGCCATTTTACATCTTTGTTATGCATATAAAATTGACAATATTAATTAAATAATTAATTAGTGAATTAATCATAATCAATACATGACATGAGTGGTCACTTGTCAGGTGCCTCTCTGCCTTCATATATAGATACATTTGCAACTAACTAACTATGATTAATTAAATTAACAGATGTAGACAAAATTAATCCAAGCACTTTTTCATGCACTCACCTACTTTTTAGTTATCAAATGATGACCTACTTCCATTAGACATTAACAAAACTAATAAAAGGTAACGAAGATGGGCTGCCTAAGATACGCGCGAAAGGGACGTCACTGTTTGTTAGCTAATATATAGCTAGTAGATATATGATCTTTGGCGTACACATGAAGAGAACACGCCATGACCAACATATAAATATAGCATTGTTAATTTTTAGAGGACGGATTTGATGACACAACTGTTACACCAAAGCATATAAATTTAGAGATATTATATGGTGCACTGTGGTGTAATAAACTGCTTATTTGCACTGCCATCAAATCACTACTTCCAAAACTCAAATGACCAAACTGATTTACCCAACACAATCTACATATTAAGATTATGCAAAGTACCAAATTTTACAATTTTTGGAACATTTTAACTATTTTTTCAGATTTTTCAAAGATAGGTACTTTTTGATAATCCAAATAGCATTATTTTATTATTATTAATTTTTGGTTCATCGTTCAAAAATCCAAAAAAAAGTTAAAAAATTCTAAAAATTGTAAAATTTGGTATTCTACCATATTTCAATAAGTAGAATGTGTTGTTTTAATTAGATTTGGCATTTGAAGTTCGGTTTGTGAGATTTTGAAAATGGTGGTGCAAAAACGCGGTTTGCACTGCGGTGCACCATATAATATCTCATAAATTTATACAAAATTTTAAAAATAAAAAATCTTTTACAAACATATTCATTCAATTTGAGTTTCGTTTGATACTTTATCAAAAATCATTAAATTTAGACTGTTCTAATAAATATCATATAAACTTGATGTTCGTTAATTGGTGGTGTATCAAATGATACTCGAAGAATGAAATTTGAAAGAGACGTCACTGTTTGTTAGCTAGTAGATAATCTTTGGTGTACAAAGAGAACACGCCATGACCAACATATGTATGGCGTTGTTTTATTAGGGAATAAACTCGGAATAATATCTTATTGAAGTTCTTAAATATGCTATTTATGAGTCTTTGTAATCATTTTTTTCTTAAGGAATATGGTGTTACATTTTTTTTTTTTTTTTTTTTTGTGAAGTAGTTACTAATTCTTAATGCCTTGAAGGATATTTTATTAAGTAATAAAAAATGTTGCAAATAAGGACAATTAAAATATGCTGTAAATAGTAGGGGAATAATTTAATTAAGGATACAGACATATTGCTGAACATATAGATTGAAAATATGATAAGTTTATGATGAAAGTTGATTAAAGTATTTTTGTAGAATTTATTTAAAATCTCATTCACAAGATTTTCAAACTAATTATTTTTCTCAATATATTAAGATGCTCTGTAATTTTAATTGGAAAAGCAATTTTCAGCACATGTACCACATGAAAGTGTAATAAATATATACTGTACTCTAACATTTTCAAAATAATAATAATAAAAATGATGATGATAATGATAATAATGATAATAATAATAATATTATTATTTTTCAAAAATAAGTTTCTTAAAGGCGTAAAGCCAATAATCAAGCAATTTCCACCAAAAAAACTAAAAAAAGTTTTTGGTTCTGTAAAAACTAAAAAGCAACCTTTCAATTAACCCTCCAAAAATAAGTGCATCGCATATTCACATATATGTGGCTTGGACAAAATGCCATTTTGCAAGAACCCAATAGCTACGTGTTATAGTGCAAAATACCAAATCAAGCTAGCATCACCTCAGTGTCAAAAAGTGACCCGACCCGATCCAAATCCGACCCGACACAAAGCGATTTGAGATTAAATGGGTCAGATATAAATCAAGATTTTTTGACCCGCCACAGGTCGGGTCGGATATGGGTTAAGCCGTTTAAGAAAAATTAATAAAATAAGAATTAACGTGACCCGACCCATTGACTGTTGACACCCTTAATCACCGGTAACCTAATTAAAGTTAACATGTTCATCATGTTCTTTTGGATCTGGTCAGCCACGGCGCATCATATGATAAGTTTGATTAAATATGGATTAATAGATCATAGTTTATAGATCCCTTGTTAATGAAGTAAAGAGATCACATGAAGTTGCTTGCAAAAAAAAAATCATGTTCTAAGATAACTTGTGGTAGCTAACTAACCATGCATATTTTATGGATGTGTGAAATGAATTGTGGCGTATGAAACTATGAATAAATTAGAACAACAGTTTGGAATGTTGTTGTAATATTAAAAATATAACTTGAACCATCCAGTGTAATATTATTGTACAACTAATAAAATATGAAATTTTGAAAATTTCAGATTTTTTACATTTTATTATTTTTTTAGGTTATTAAGAAATTTTTTACATGTAATGTTCTAAAAAAAGGTAAATATTATAAAAATAAACATAAAAAGTTTAGATTTTTTTTTTAATAAATAATATTGATATAGCTCATTTAGCGAAATATACATGAAAGACATGTAAGATGTTGCCATTAAATATATGAAGTCTACACAAATTTGACCGATGGAATTTTCAATTTATAATTTTAACGCAGATGTCAGATGCACACTTCTATACAAAATGTTTCTTTTATTTTATTTTTTTAATAAAAATGAGAGTTAAGCCACTCAAATTTAAATGTATATAAAACATCTTCCATCTGGATTTCGAATTTGCGACCTCCCACACAGAGCGTTGTCCTTAGCCACCAGATCAAAGGTTCGTTCTTAACATTTTTCATTTAGAACTTGTTATTTATTACTAGGTAATTCTTAAAGTAAACGTTCAAATGCTATGTAAATTTTGAATAAATTTTTGCTAAAATTTGAGTTACTACTTGCTAGATTCCAAGCATATCTTTGATTACGGTCCATCAAATTTACGTCAGTTCTGATGTCTGAATCAAATTTGGATTTGGTTAGGGCCACAATGTCGTGCAAAAGGGAACCGAATAAATCTGCTACTGAAATTTGGCATCCTACTTCTGCCCAATTGATTTGCTTTAATTTCCCTCATTACATTTGTAACTTTCACATTGAGATATATTCGTTTAGGCTAATTCTGTTATGTACTGGATGAAATATGAGCCGTTCATTTTTTATAATCGGATGGTCACGGTATTTCTTTTAGATATAATCAAAGAAAAATGTTTGATGATAACCTTTCGATTCAAAATGAAATGTTGCTTAACCAATCCATAGCAGAACATTAAATCAATACATTAACAGCTTGAACCAGCTAGAATACAGTGAAAATATAATTTTTCGCTATCCAAAAAGAAAAAAAAATAAGGGGGAACTTAGCAATACCAGTATACTTCCTTGATGTCATGCCTAAACCAGACACAAATCACAAATGTGTGTGTCTTTTTAATTTTTTAAAAGGTGGATGTGTTTTTTATCTAACTGATGATGATAAGATATGGCACTGGTTTAAAAGATTGCTCTCCTCTTGACAGTACCCATGTACCAGTAATATATAGTGGGACGGTACCGGATGAGAAAATAGTAAAATACTTGGATATCATCAGGCATCCTTGTACCACATTAGCTTGCCTGATACACAGTAGTTACCACTTACCAGTGCTCTAATAAACAATAAATATACACTTGCTGGACTGATATATGGTACCAGTGCAGATGCCATTGTATATAATTCAAATACCAGCACAGTGAACCTACAAATTTCCTTGGATATAGCAGCAACATGGATACTGTTTCATAACAGCAACATACTGGTGGCCTTAATACACCAGCTTATCAGCATCATTTTTTTGGGTATGAACTGGTACATAACAACAAAAAGTACAATAGAAATCACATCATGCTGGTATTATATAAGGTAGACCAGCATATACTGGTACCATACAATAAACAAAACAATCAGCCAAAATATATAACATCTAAATAAATAAATAAATAAAATGATGATGATTCCTATATTAATCAATGGTAATGAATGGCATGAATTGCCCATAACAAGTTACTGGTACACCAAAATTTCCTTCCAGGAATACATAAAAAAGAAGGCCATATGAAAGAAAAACATGTTACTGCTAGTTTGCTACTACCAGATAGATAAAAACTCCCCCCTTTCTCCTCTCTATTTGTTCAAAATCGCAACCGTTCCGTCTTTCTTCGCCAGAACAATGTCGGTTGCCATGTCGAGAAACATGCCGTGCTCGATCACGCCGTTAATTCTGAGCAACCCGTCACTCACCTCGTTCAAATCGCCGCTAACCCCTTTCTCAAAGAACATTTCTACGATGTAATTCTTGTTATCGGTCTCAAAAGGCTTTTCCTGATCGACTCTAAGCCTAGCGCTGAACCCGATTTCGTGTTCGAACAATTTCTGAATCCTGGACAGGGTGTATTTCCAACTAAAAGGGACTATCTCAACCGGTACCGAGAGCCCGCTACCGCCTAAGCAACTCACCATCTTGGTCTCATCCACGATCACCACGAATTTACGGCTTGCCCCCTCGATCATCTTCTCTCTAAAAAGCGACCCACCTCGGCCCTTCACCAAATTGAACCCCGGGTCGACTTCATCCGCACCGTCGATCGAAATATCCACGACGGGATGCGAATCGAGGGTGGACAACGGTATACCGGCCTTGATCGCATGCTTCTCGGTTTTGAGTGATGTTGGTATCCCGATTATACCCGTAAGAGACCCGTTATGCATCAACTCAGCTAACCGGCCGATGAAATGCGCCGCGGTCGAACCGGTACCGATACCCACAACCATGCCAGACGTCACCATCTCGGCGGCCCGGTACGCGGCGATCCGCTTCATGTCGTCTTGGGTCAATTGTATCGGATCAGCTCTGTGCGGCATAAGATGCGGGGATGACGAAGGAAGAGGGCTGGTCACCGGTTGTGCGCACGCCATGGCGGTTCTCATCTTGAATACACCCAACAAAGAGGAAAACCCAAAATTGGGAATGATCTGATCAGATCAAATTGTTGGTTATTTGAGAAATAAAGAAACAAAGAAAGAAATAATTAATGCAAATTGGGTATGGAATTGAACAAAGAAAAAGAAAGAATCTTGCTTTGAGAAGGAGGTAGGGAGAGCTAATTGGGACTGATCTGATCAAATCAAATTGTTGGTTTTTGAGAAATAAACAAAGAATGCAAATTGGGTATGGAATTGAACAAGGAAAGAAAAAGAAAGAAAGAATCTTTCTTTGATAATAAAGATAAGGGTAGGGTTAGGGTTTGATTGATGGGTTGGATTGGATTGGATTGGATTGGATGGAAGCGCGTAATAAGGAGACGGCGGTGAAAAGGGGGGAAGGAAAAAGGAGGGAAGCGAGTGGAGGCGGGCGGGAGGGATGGGTTAAGGGTATGATAATTGATGAGGTTGTGTGATTGTTAGTTTGGGATGGAACAGGGGATATCATTTGAGGCTAATAGTCTTCGGACACGTCTGTGTATAGCAAAAATACCTGAATTACCCCGCAAATATCAGGATCAGGGATCATCTGCGATCCGACGGTTGAGAAACGCTAAAGTACTTTGAGATCAGTGCAACAAATATCGAAGTACTTTGAGAGCAGGCTCTGCAAAGCAGCATATTTTTATCCCAAATATCATGTTGATATTGTTATTCTTTATCTATTTATATATATATGAGGATTAATTGATTTGATTATCATCCCATTCCTATTATTTGCAATTGCGAAATAATTTATCACCGATAACTGCTTAATAATAATATGCTTCTTTGTTTTTTTAAATAAAATGGAGGGTTTCATGTAAAAAGAAATGCTGAATTAAGTTAATTGACATAAGTTTTGAGCTTTCCCACCGTATTTTTGATGAGATTGGTATTTGGTGAAAGAAGGAGAATACACGATGAGAAAGAAAGATGTATAATAAGGGAATCAATCATTCAATATTCAATGAATGATGACCTAGTCCTAGTCTAGTCTCCGCGTAAAGTTCCAAGGAAAGAGGGCTCGGCGTCGGCGTTTACTAACACCAAATAAAAAGCATTAGCAAAATCTTTGACTAATATATAATACCGAGTGACCTCACTCACCTCCCCTCCACACAAAATATATCTCTACGATCTTGTGTGGCTTGGCCTCTGCGGTGTGATATTAGTAGGGACAACTTACCATTTATATGTATTTTATTTATTGAGTTTGACAATATTTACTATCAAGTAGACTACATGGGTCTCATTTGTAACAACATGTGAGTGTAGATGTGTCTACTCTGTGGACGCAACATGTTTCCCATATCAGTAATTGGGAATCACATATGCTGTTATTCTATTTAGAAATTTAGAAATTTTTTTTTTGCCAAACATTATATTTAGAATAAATAAAGAGTGAGGCTACGGTACTATTAATAGTACGGATTGGTCAGTACTACGGCTCTATATTGTTGTTTTTTTAAAGTTCAAATAGCCGATCGAACCGTTCAATGTGATCTCCAAATTTAATAATTTTATAGACCAAATTTTATATTTTTTAGAATATTTTAACTGTTTTTCTAGATGGATAAAAAAAAAAAAAACCATATTTTTGAATGGTCAATAATGTTTTGATTAAGTCATTTTCTAATTATGTAAAAAATAGTAAGAAATTATCAAAAAAATATAAAATTTGGTCTACAAGGACACTTGTATACGAAGATCACGTTGAACGGTTCAGATCGGTCATTTGAATTTTAAAAACTAAAATATGAAGCCATAGTACATGCTAATATGTACTATTAATAGTACCATAGCTGCACTCTAGAATAGAGTAAATAGAATTAACATGATCCTAAGTTTCTATTCGGGCCGTTGGATCAAAATCAACTTAGAATTAACATGATCCTAAGTTAATAGTACCATACCTTTTCTTTCTTTTTTCTTTAAAAAAAAAGAATTGTTATATTATAATTAAGGTCCAAATATAAATTCAGGACAAGACATTTATATGAGTGAATGTGCTGGAATTCATATCTACTGTTATAACAGACCCTGTTATTCTCTGTTGGATTAAAATCAACGGATCATATTTATTTAGAAAAGGTCCTCTATTATCTAAATTGGGCCGATCCGATCTGTCTGTTTTGATTTAACGGTTGAAGTTATTGTCTTAGTGTATGCATGCATAAATTTGCAACTGTATGATATCTTTCTTATTGGATCAAAATTGTCAGGTTAAGTAATATCACTTTCTCAGTAGATATACATATGTCTGTTAGCTTGCCACATGAAACCCAATATTATCCAGCCGGTTGCTAAAATTGGGGTTATTATTATTAAAGCCCACATCCGAGTCATCATTTACTCACAAAATAAATATTGGGCCGTGAAACATTAAACCCAATATTGGGCCTTACACCCATTTGATGGGCCTGCGATGCTTTCAATTTGTAAAGGCTGCAACAAGCCTTGTTATTGTATATGCATCATACTTCCCATTAGATAAAAGAGAGAATAAGAGTGGATAAATTTATCACCTGTGAGAGGAGTGATAACTTTATCTCTCATTTTATCTCCATACCAAACATAGCCTAAAGTGGAGATAGGAGAGATAACTTTCTCTCTCATTTTATCTCTATATCACTTTAGGCTGTGGTTGTTTACATGATAAAAGTGGAGATAGGAGAGATAACTCTTATCACCACTCTCATACGTGATAAGAGTTATCCCTCTTATCTCCAGATTTATCCTGAAAACAAACATGGCCTTAGTGTAGTGATGAAGGGTAATGCACTCATCCTCCAATTAACGTACTGTAATGTGATCTCAAGATGATCCAACGGCTGTCATTGTGAACTGTACAATGCAGTGCGTACGTTAAGAGATATGAATTGCACTCGTATACGGGATGTAATAACATACATCTTCATATATATGGGTCTAGACTGGTTCTGTAGTTTGGTAATGTTAGTTTAATTAACTTTTTAAGTGCTTTAAAGTTAATGGTAAGCTAGTGGGATCATATATATGCAATAACATTGCTGCTCTTATATGGGTCAAGATATATACAATAACATTTGTGAAAGAAATAATATCTTGATCCGGTTCTTAAAGGACAAGGAAATGCACAATTAATGCATAGTCTACTCTACGCACATCCATAAAAGGACTAATTTTTAAGCTTTTTTCACTGTGGATCTACAGTTTATCCAACGGTTCTCAATCTTCCTCAATTCTCAGCCGTAAGATCTGATTTATTATTTTTTTTCTTTTTTGTGTGTTTTAATTTTTACTGTACAGCGGACTGACTCTCGTGCACCTAATTGTTGGAATAATATCGGTGGAAAAGCGAAGTCGAACAAAGAGATACAGAATTTTGAATAACAATTGAATATATACGCGTACATTGATCTGATCTGCCTTAAGAAAAGAAAAATATTATGTACAATGATGCATTTTATAATGCATGCTGTCCAAAATATGTAATTCCTAAACATATACAGTTGCTCACGTATTGCAAGCAACTGATCACTCATACACAAACGCAATATATATATACGCCTAACTATAGCCAGACTGATAATTTTTGGCATGCACCCAACACAATAATGAAGGAGTAATACCTAGTGTCCATAGCGTCCATAGGTTACATTCCAGCTGTTACAATATTTCAGGACATATATACTTGTTACATTATGTTACACGTCTGTCTATGGATGTATGGATGGTTTCTTAATGGACACAAGATCGATGTTTCTCATAACGAAGATACTGGTATATAGCAGATCAGACAAGCAGTCGACACCAAATGCTTCTGCTTCAGTTACAATTTTATGTTTGGGGATTGTAAATCTTAGGTACAAGCTCAAGGGATGTCTTCCTGCTGAAAGTGATGCCCCCGCTTTCTTCCATGCTTAGATCGTTTACCGTCATGCCGCGAGGCAGCTCCCAGTCGAAACGATAGAGCAGGTTTGCTAGTGCTAACTCCACCGTTGCGATTCCCATCGGAAACCCGGGACACATCCTCCTCCCCGCTCCAAATGGTATGAACTGAAAGTCTGATCCCCTGCAAGCAAGCAACAACAAATTTTTTTTCGGCGTAATGAGTAGCTGTTCAAATTTTAATTTCTTACTTTTTATCACAGTTTTTGCAGCATATTTTTAAACCGTGTGCTTTAAATGCATTTCCACCGTGGATGATAATTATAAACAAAAGATGTTATAGATATATAATCAGAAAGGATACCAAAATCGATACCATCTGTGCAAATATATTCATATGAAATGTGTAAACTATATAAAATAATAGCTTTGTTATGCGTAAACTATATAAAATAATAGCTTTATTATGCGTAATATGTTGTGTAGTATACTTTTTATACTTTACAAAATAAGTTGTGTAGTATAGTACTTTTTATACTAACATAGATAGTATTAAATATTAATTGTCCGTATCACTTATGAATTATGTTAGTATTGTATTGTACCTAAAGTCGACATGAGTGCCTTCAAATCTCTCTGGACAAAACTCCTCCGGATTCGCCCAGACGCCGGGATCTCGTCCAATAGCCCACACATTGACATATATAACTGTGCCCGAAGGCACCGAATACTCGCCAATGTCGATAGGAGCCGTTGTGAAGCGTGGAACCAGCAGCGGGATCACCGGATGTAACCTCAAGGTTTCCATGACCACCATCTTCAGGTAAGGAATCCTCTCTATATCCTCGTCTTTGATGGATTGCGCCTTGTTTCCTTCGACTATGTTTCTGATCTCATCTGCCAACCTCTCCATAACTCGCGGGTTCTTTATTATCTCGGTGAAGCACCATTGTAGCGCCACGGCTGGTGTGCCAACGCCACCTACGAATGTATCCTAATAAAACACAATTAATTTTGTTATATATATATATATAGAATTATGCTACAGTGATATGCATATCACCGTTTTATCGTGCTATGCGGTTCGTTCTACATTTCCAGCGTCCAAATAGTCGATCTGAACCGCTCAATGTGATCTCTCTATCAAAATATATTAGGAAATAAAATTTTTTTTGCTATTTTGAGTGATGGGGAGAAAATTGTTGTTTTGTATGAACTACAATCTTTAGATCTAGTCATTTTCTTCCAATCATTAAAAATAGCAAAAAATTCTAAAAATTCTAAAATTTGGTTTTCTAGCATATTTTGATGTAAAGATTATGTTGAGCGGTTCGGATCAACTATTTGGACCCCGGAAACTGAGATATAGACCACATAGCACAGTAAAACTGTGATATGCATATCACCGTAGCCGGACTCTATATATATATATGCTTTTTCTATAGTTGTGGAAGAGGCTAGTGAAGATAAGAATAAAGAAAATTAGATGAATTACAAAAAGAAGAGCCTTGATGTGCTGCCTTGTGAGAGTTACAGAAACCAGCTGCTCTCCTATCTTTTTCAACAGCCCATCTGCCAGATCTTCCTGTCCGGACTCGACCCGCCATGCCGGGTCACAATGTTTATCTACAATCAGGTCGAAAAATGCATCGAGTTTTTGAGAGAACCTCTTGTACAGTGCTGCTACGCCATTAAATTTGTCTATGACCCGCCCGATAGCTGCTGACGGGAAGAAGTCCTGCGCCGATACAGAACTGTGAACCCTTGTTATAGTGGCAAATACATCCCTCAATTTCTGATCCTTGAAATGATCTGCACCGTATGTCCTCCCGAAGGCCACGGTTCCAACTATTCGATCCATAAGCTCGTAAAACAAATCGTCAAGCACTATCGGGGTCGAGTCTGACATGGCGATTGAATCCATCAAGCGGTTTACCTATTGAGAGTTGAGACTCATTGTTTCATAAGTAAATCACTTTGTCATATCAAAGCTTTCAGTGTCTTAAGGGATCACATCAAAGCTGGTTGTCTGGAGGATAATTTGGCTCCTCAAATATATAAGTTAAACGAATTTTTTAAATTAATTGATATGCACATAAAAGAGTTGCGCAAATGTTAGACATATATAAAAGTTAAATGACCCCAACATATACAACATTATAACCTGACCAAATAAAACTTGAGATGAATCAAATGCAAGACAAATATATATATTATACAGAGTTGGGTTATTGTATTATGCATAACGAACTGATGCCGGTGTTATGCGCTCGTATCTCAGCAATCATAACTCCGATGGCTGATCCGATTTGATCAGTACATTCTACATATTGAAATCTCGTAGGATACAAAATTTTTCTATTTTTTGGTAGTTGCTAACTATTTTTATCTTCTTTTGAAAGATGGACATAAAATAATAATAAAATAATCTATTTGGAACTCATATTCAGGGTTGTTTTTCAAAAAATCGTTAAAAATAGTTAGCAATCTCCAAAAATAGAAAAAATTGTATCATATGAGATTTTGATATGTAGCATACACCGTTCAAATCAGATCGGCCATCAGAGTTACAGTTGTAGAGATACGAGCACATAACACGGAGATAAGTTTATTATGCATAACACGGTAATTAACCTAATTCATATTATACATATGAATATTAATTTGATTACTCAGATATGTGTACCTCGGTCTCTCTAACCGTCGCTAACATCTGAGCACGTTTAGCAAGAAGCTCGAGCGAGAAGAGCTTCTTGAGACCAAGGCTTGCAAAATCGGCCGAGTCCGAGTTGACTCGGCCGAGTTGACTCGGACTCGGCCCATTCCGAGCCGATTTCGTCCGAGTCTGGTGACTGTGCGAGTTTTGATGGGAAAATCGGATAACTCGGCCGAGTCGTCCGAGTCGACGCCGAGTCGTCCGAGTTATGCGGCCGAGTCGTCCGAGTCATCCGAGTCAGACCGAGTCTGGTGACAATTCTGCTTTGTTTCTGCTTAATTATTACAATTTTGTTATTTATATTCTTTTTTTCATGTGATTTTATTGGATTGCTATTTTTTAAGTTGTTTTTCATTGTTTGTCACATTTTTCTCTTTTTTGTTTATGTTATTGTACTATACGTGAGAATTCATCAGACTATCTGGTTAGTTTGAATATTTTTATTAATTTGAATTAGTGGTTTAATTGTGTGTAATATGTTGTTTTAACATTATTTTGTGATTAGATATTTTTTTTACATTTTTTATGATTTTTTTAAGTGAAAAGCTTTTTCCGAAAAAATCCGAGTTTCCGATACGAGTCGGCCGAGTCCGGCCGAGTCGGCCGATTCCGAGTCCACAGTCCCATGGCCGAGTCCGAGTCCGATTCCGAGTTTGCGGGCCTTGCTTGAGACCACGCGAGTACTCACTATGCGGCGAGAAGGCAACATTCAGTCTGTCGTATGACAACGCCCTGATCCCCTGCCACGGCGGTCTGTTGGCACACTCATTATCATATGTTTTCAACACAGCCTTGGCGGCGTCAGCCGAGGATACTACTATGGCCCGGCATCTACCCAACTGAAGCAGCATGACCGGGCCGTACTTTGTGGACAGTTTTGCGAGAACTCGGTGGGGTTTATGTCCCAGGAGATGAAGGTGACCCGTTATGGGAAGTTTAGGCGGAATTGGTGGGAGATTTTTCCTATCATCATCATCACCCCTTTTGCCCTTGTAAGCAAGGAACACTGCAAAGAGTGTAACAATGGTACCTAGTATAGCAACATAAAAACTTTGATTTGGGCTTGTTTCTGAGAGCCATTCTTCCATTGATGTTGATGATACTAATCTCAGATTTTGAGGAATATATATATGCTTCTCTTTTGAATTGAGAAAACTAAGGATACCGGAGGTTCTTAAATAGACAACACAAAATAATTTTTTTTTTTTAAAATTTAAAAGTTGACATCAGCTACGAACGTAAAACACACCCTAAACATTTTACACACAACAAGTAACATCAGCTACCAACGTAAAGCACACCCTAAACGTTTTACACACAACAAGTAACATCTGACGCATCTCTCAAAGTAAAATAGTTTTTAAAATTTTTTTTTTCTATGCATGTATATGCTCCCATTTAAAATCAATTAACAATAGTTTTCGTTCTTTTTTTTTATGCATGTATCAGCTCCCATTTTTTCTTTCCCCAAACCACTTTCATACTAAATTTGTTCTAGAATAATTAGTGGTTACTATAGATTAAATTTAAGTTTTTCTCAGTTCAGTTAAATTAAACTTTATAAAATTAACCTCAACTCGAATACATTTAAACCAAGTATAAGTAAATGGCACTTTATATCGAATCTCATCTGTTACAAAGTAATCGAGGTACATATGCCAAATTGGTTCCTAATTAATTAAGTGATACTAGAAGAGTGTCTCGCTTTGCTTCGGCAGTAAATATTGAGCTATATTATTTGCTTATGCTAAACAAATTGAGTTTCTAATGAACTTACAAAGCGATTTGAGTTTCCATCAAAGAATATAAAGTTTACATAAAATTTAATATACAATTAATGTACAAATTTAAAAAAGGACATGTTTGTAATGAAAAGTTATTAATTATGAATTGGAAATTCTCTGTAAGATTGTTAAAATAATTGTTCTCACAAAACCCCCACCCTTTGTAGTGCCAGAGAAAATAATTTTAATATAATTTAGTTTGTTGTGATGTGTTAATATTATATTGAACTATATGAAATTTGGATGGAGTCAATATTTATATAAGTATATATATTTTTAAATATATTGCAAATTATTTTTAAAATTATAAATTGACCATTGTTAATATATCTATATATATTCTTCAAGATCAGTTTTTTGTACACTCAAGAACATAATCAAGTCTTTAGAGTCATCATATAAGACCTAAAACCATACTATAATTAATCGTCGAGAATAAAATAATTGATGTCAAGAAAATCAAAAGCCTCAACTCAAATCCAATTGCCTCGTCAAAAAAATCAAGACAAATAAAATATGAATTCTTATACCAAAGTGTGTCTAGCTTTCAAATTTTGCTAACTCAAAATATATTCAATAAAAGAAAGATGTACAACATAAATAAAAAAAGAGGTTTTTTTTTTTTCTTTTTAAGAATTTACTTACTCAAAACTCAAATTATATAAGAATATCAAATTTCTGATAAAATTGTGAAGAACTTCAAAGTTGCAAAGCTCAAACTCTCCAAAAATCATTAGATGTTCTAATTAAGCATTAAAAAGATATTACCACGCGAATATAAAAATTATAAACAAAGAATACCTGAAATGATTATTTGATGATAATATGATCTCTTGTACAATTTTTGGTGAAAAGCACAATGGGTTTTCTAAGAAATCATTTTGAAAACAATTATAAAGAGAAAAATGAAATTTAAAAAGTCAAATGGATATCTCCATTTTAATTCTAATGAAGTAGTGTAAAACGATAGAGCTAGCCACTGTATTCCTTTCTTTCTCCATCGTAGAAGCATAAAGCCAAATAATTAAAAAAAAAGGAATAGCAAATCATACTAATGGTTAGAGGTGGCAAAATTTGATCCGACCCAAAAAACCCACCCAACCCGACCCGAATTTTTAGAGAAAGTCAAACTGACCCAAACCCGACCCGACCCGTGTTTCAGGGTAAGGCAGACTGACTCGAACCTGATCCGACCCAACCCGTGTTTCAGGGAAAGTCGGACTGACCTGAACCCGACCAGACCTGACCCGAACCCAAACGACCCGAACCCGAGATGACCTAGGGAATAAAGGTGCACAATCTGACCAGACCGAAAAAACCCGCCCGACCCGGAAAAATTTTGGCAGACGTCAACTCGATACCCGACTCGACCCGAAAAAATGCCGGCAACCGTCAACCCAATACCTGATCAGACCCGAACCTAACATTTCAATTTGATCAAATTGACCCAATCCGACCCGACAATCTACCGCCTCTACTAATGGTGCAAACTACGGACCGCTTACTTTGACAAGTTCCCTCCATGATGATTCAGTTCTCGTTACCAAAAAAAAACATGTTTACTGTAGTTAATACTTAATAGTGTAGATTTTACTGTAGATATGCATCCCAAAATAATATACTATAATAGGGATTTCAAGTCCTTTCAAGTGGTCCTAAAAATATAAAAGGACATTGGCGTTGGAGAGTGTTTAATTTTTATTGCTTTTCAAATCATTTTTGTGATGCTCAAAGGTGTGAAAAGGTTTCCATGTATAGGTAACTAAAGGAGGGATTCATTGACAATGTTCATGTTGACAACCTTGACAATGCCAAATTTCAAAAATTGGAAAAATATAGTTAGAAATTCTTAAAAATAGAAAAAAAGTTTACGGAACTATATATTGTTTAAGTTATGGATTGATTATGTTTCCGATTATATTTAATTTAAGTGACGTTTGATAGCTCTTTAAAGATCTGTAAAATTACAACTATTAAAAAATGTATGAAATTTTGATAAGCCATCAAACAATATCTAAATTGATTGAAATTTGAAAGACTATCAATCTATTAGTTAAATAATACATCCATCAACTTTTTTTCATTTTTAAAAATTTATATGATTTTATTCAAAATTTTTGAAGTTAGATTGTTAAGATAGAGATTGTCAATGAATCCCTCCTCTAACCTAAAATATATATATATATACGACGCCAATCATGAGACCAGGTTACAGCTAGCGATCGAAGACAACAAATTGAATAATGAAACAATTATATTATGGTTACTCGCCAGGTTTTAGTTTAATTTTCCAAATGACAGATCGGATCTTATTGAAGTTCGGATATATTATAAGTTTTAAATCAGGCTCGGATCTTAGATCCGAAAGGAAAACATGTATAGTCTAATCCTATAAGTAGGCCAACCATTTAACTCTCTCTCACAGTCTGACACATCTACATATACTGATATGTGTTTCACATAGCTGCATAAATGTAAACTGGAAGCCGTAGTATATCGGTTCACTGGAAAAATGATATCTATCAATCGAAAAGATATAAATGTTTACTGAAAATTGAAAAATGATACTTGTTAACTAAAATAAAACACGTTGGACGGTTGGATAGGTAAATCCGTTGGACGCTATTTATTACTTGATCAGAGAGATAAATTAAATATGCAATCTAATTTCATTAATTCAAGCTAATTGTGAATGACAATGCACGCAATTATCGAAAGATAAAATATGCGAGTCTTCGATCGAGTAATTTCAGTCTTTCAAGCAAAATAATTAGCCAACCCTGACAGCTGATGAGTTATTTAAACAGTGCCAGATAATATGGGGAATCCTTTTTCCTATAGATAATTAATGCCAGTTTTAAACATGCACCATATATATATATTATTGCGTTTTTGGGTTTATTATACAAATACAAATGCAATGTCTTCTTGCTTTAATTCTGAAGAGTATGTACCTGTAATAAATAAGAGGAGGGATCCCTTGACAATGCTTAGTGTGACAATCATGACAATAAGATAATTAATAAATTCGAAAAAAATAGTTACAAAATCTTAAAAATAGAAAAAAGTTTATATACGTCTTGCTAAATTTATAGATTGATTATATATTCTTAACAACATTTAATTTAAGTGTTGTCTAATAATCTATCAAAATATCTTTAAATTACAACTGTTAAAAAGAGTACAAAATTTTGATGAGTTATCAAACAATACTCAAATTGATTGAAATTTGAAACACTATCAATCCATATACTAAATAATACATCTATATACTTTTTTTTTTCATTTTTAAGATTTTTTAAATATTTTTTTCAAAATTATTAAGTGCCCCGTTGTCATGATTATCAAAATAAGTAATGTTAAGGATCCTCCTCTATAAATTATTACTCAATATAATAGAACCATATAATATCATATATATTTTATCTGATATTGTTTGTCCGTACCGAATTAGTAAATATCTAAAACCCAACACAATGTAATCAGAGTGCCCCAAGTCTAAAAATAGTGCAACTTGGGATCGGAGCCCCCTTTTCTTTGAAACATAGGACCAAGTTTATAGCATAGTTGTACATATAGGGGGTGTTTGGCACTCACACTAGTTGGAATAGCATCACTATTCTACTCAAAGTTATTGCCAAACAAGATTTAGTGTATTCGAATAGTACCTTGAATAATCTATTCCGCTATTTAGGGGTAGTGGCCGAATAGCGGATTAGCACTCCAATTTATTTAGCTAATCCAATTGGCATTTGCCAAACAATATTTTCACTATCCGAATAGCTCTAAACATTACTATTCTTTTCACTCTTCTAACAATTACTAATCGGATATCACTATTCTAGTACTATTCTTTGATTTGCCAAACGGACCATATATAATAACGTACACTACAAAACTTTGAACTATATATATTTAATGAGGAGGGATCAAATAACCATGTTTTTGGTGACCGATCGGTGACCGTGAAATTAAATATGAAATAACTACAATTTAAACTGTTAAATGACAAAACTAATTGATAAAATGTGTTGTATATATCATGTTTTATGTGTATACAAAAAATTATATCATTTTGATTTTATTAACATATGCATCAAGCATTAACAAAAATCGACGGTTCAAATTTCATGATTTTTTCTCCTCACTTGATGACTATTGAAACGACGTTAAAACTTTATTATTTTTTTGTGTATATATTATTTAGATGATTTAGAATACATCTAACGGTTTAGATTTATCAATTTATATATAAATAGTGAAATGGTTACCGCGATCACCAAAGTTCATAGTTATTGGATCCCTCCTCATATTTAATTAGCCAAGAGATAGAGGAACTATTACTGAGTTGGTGGACTTTCAGTTGTATTCCGTCTTAAATTATATATGCTTTCTGACTATCAACCCACAACTTTGAAATATGAAAAAGAATAATGACAAATGATCATACATAAAAACAAATTAAATCAAACATAATCAATTAATGATGATACCATTTAATAGCTCACATCAGACGTACGGTGCTTGGAAGCATGGAACCAGTCACACAAGCAAGCATGAGAACTCATTGGTTTTTTTTTTTAAGGTAGAGATATATTGAATCTTGTAGAAGTTCTAGATTGGGAGTAGCAAGTATCAAGGGGTTCTTGTATAGAGGAGAGATCCAATGACAATACTTATCTTAATAATATTGGTAATAAGACATTTTAAATTTTGTAAAAATTCATAAAAAATCTTAAAAATAAAAAAAAATTATGAATGTATTACTTAACTGATAGATCGATTGTGTTTTAATTTTCAATCAATTTGAACATCGTTTGATAGTTTATCAAAATTTTATGTAAAATTTAACAGGTTGTAATGTAACATGTATTTCAAGAGTTATCATATGTCACTTAAATTGAATATAATCGGAAATATAATCAATCTATAAGTTAAATAATATATCTATAAACTTTTTCCTATTTTTGAGAATTTTCATGATTTTTAAAGAATTTTTGAAAAATCTAATTATCAATATTATCAAGATAAACTTTGTCAATTGATCCCTCCTCTCTTATATATAGGCTTAATAGTGCTAGAATTATGTAAGTAGAATTTTAGCATTAGTTGGATGTATCCTATATAGCTTTATATAGCTTTGTGGATCTAGTTGTAAGATTTAAAAAATGTATTATTTTTTTATTTTAATGGCAATATAATATATTTGTGCGAGAATGCTACTGATCGATTGTGTATTTGTCTAATGGCTATGAATATGATTTGGTATCGATTATTATAAAATCGGAACATATATAATAAATAGGAAAATTGCAAAATGCCTTCATTAGCATCAATTGGAGCCAAGCTGAAAGATATGGCCTAGTGGATGCCACAAATCATTTGCTGCATCGGCTAAGCTGATGTAGAAAGTCAAGTGCATGAGTTAAGCAGATGTCATTGGGTTTTGTTTTGCATCAGCTTGGTGGATGTTATTGGTTTTATTTTGCATCAACTTGGCAGATGCAAAAAAGGGCCGATGCGGATAATGAAGCCGATCCCAAAAACATCGACCAGCAGATGCTAATCACATTATGCATCTAGAAAAATGGATGCTGACGCAAAGCGGTCCCGCTACGGTATTGCCCGTTAAGCTCATGAGTCGGTTTAGTAGTAATAGAGACAAGAAAAGAGTCACTAAGAGAGAAAGAGAGACAAGATAACACACATAAACTTTTCTATTAATCAAATTCTGTCTACTCTTACAATCACCATGCTATTTATAACCAAAACATATCTCTTCATATTCTCTAATTAAGTAAGTATTAAATAAAAGAGAAACCAAAAGGTGTCTTGGGAAACAAGTGCCTTGAGAAACAAACTAACAGAAAATTAATGGAGAAGTTCATGAGTTACAGAATTTGTTCATCCAATGCAAAATTCGTTTATCCAATGCAGAATTCATTCATTCAATGCAGAACTAGTTCATCAGATGCATGAATAAGTCTATCCGATGCACAATTTCGTTCATGCATCCAAATGACTTATTTCTCAAGATGAATAAGTATCTCATTGATTGCTTTGAACCTTGTGTCCTCATTCTCTGAATCTGATTCAACATCAGAGATGTGCATTGTGTCATGCTCCCCGGGTTGTTTGAAGTTTGCCCTCAAGCTTGAATCTTCAGTGTAGTTATGAAGATGACTAACATTGAATGTGTTGGAAATATGCAAGTCATCTGGCAATTTCACACGATAGGCATTAGCTCCATACTTCTCCAAAATCTCACACGGTCCCATCTTCTTCTTTTAAGCTTATGATACTCGCCACGTGGGAAACGTTCCCTTGGTAAATAGACCCAAACCAGCCCTCCAACCTCGAATTGCACATCGCGGCGAGTCTCATCCGCTTTAGCTTTGTACTTGGCATAGGATTGCTCTAATTTCTCTCGAACAGTCTTATGCAATTCTCTCAAATCTTCAAGCCTTTCGTCCACCTTTTTGACCTTAGTCTTGGGCCTTTCAATAGAGAGAGTGTCAAGAGGACCACGGGGAATATATCCATACACGATCTGGAAGGGTGCAAACCCTATAGAGCGGTTCACGAAATAATTGTATTCAAACTCAATTTTCGGCAGCAAAGTGTCCCACATGCCAAAAGTTGTCACTTGGGCACGAAGCATATTTCCAAGGCTTCGGTTTACGGCTTCTGTTTGACCATCAGTTTGAGGGTGAAAAGTGGAGCTAAACTTTAGTTCGGTCTTTAACTTCTTCCAAAGTTCTAATAAGAATTTGCTCAAAAATTTTGTGTCACGGTCTGAAAAAATAGTACTCGGCAAGCCATGATGCCGCACAACTTCATTGAAATAAAGCTCGGCCACCTTAGGCGCATCCACATTGGTCTTGCAAGCAATAAAAATTGCCATTTTGCTGAAACGATCAACAACGACCATGATGCTGTCATTCTTCTTTCTTGTTATTGGCAAGCGTATCACAAAGTCCATCGATATGTCACGCCACGTCTCAAAAGGGATGGGCAACGGATTGTAGAGGCCTTGGTTGGTGTTGGTGCCCTTAGATGTTTGACATACATGGCAAGATCGAACAAAGTGTTTGATGTCTCGCCACATATTCGGCCAAAAGAATCGTTCTCGCACAAGATGAAGAGTCTTGTCGAGGCCAAAATGACCTTGGTTATGCATTTCTTTGATGATGAGGTGACGTAGAGAGGTTGCTGGAATACATAGTGCCATTCCTCGAAACAAGTACTCGTTATGTAACGAGTAATCGTCCCGCAAATTCTGCTTCACATCTACCAATATTTGTACAAAATCGGGGTCTTCTTTTAGAATTTCGGGCACTTGCTCAAACCCAAGTGTGTAGGTTGACATGGCTGCAAGTAATCCATGCCGGCAGCTTAGAGCGTCCGCTACTTTGTTGCTCGATCCTGCCTTGTGGATGATAGAGAAAGAATATTCTTGGAGTGAGGTGACCCACTTGGCATGCCTAGAGCTTAATTTGTTTTGGTCTTGCACAAATTTCAGCGCTTGATGATTGGTGTACACCACAAACTCCCGAGATAAAAGGTAATGCCGCCAATGTTGTAGAGCTTTCACAACGGCATATAACTCAAGGTCATATACCGGATAGTTAGTTTTGGCTCCACCAAGTTTTTCACTAAAGAACGCCACGGGTTTCTTCTCTTGAGAAAGTACAGCACCAATACCAACTTTCGAAGCGTCACACTCGACTTCAAAAGTTTTCTCAAAATCTGGCTGCGCTAACACCGGGGCTTGAGTTAAGCATTGCTTGAGCTTCTCAAAAGCTTGTTGTGCATCTTCACTCCATTCAAAAATTTTCAGTTTGAGGAGTTCAGTTATTGGGGTAGAAATGCTACTGAAACCTTTGATGAAACACCGGTAGAATCCCGCTAACCCGAGAAATGATTGCACCTCCGTGATGGAAGAGGGTTTCGGCCAGTCTTTGATTGCTTGGATCTTTCTTTCTTCGGGTAGGATGCCATTTCCTGAGATATTGAATCCCAAGAATATGAGGGTTGGAGTCATCCACACACACTTCTTCGGGTTTGCGTAGAGGTTTTGTTTGAAGTGTTTCAAGGATTTCACGCAAGTGTTCAAGGTGTTCTTCTTGGTTTCAGCTATGGATAAGAATGTCATCGAAATAAACAACGACAAACTTGTTGAGAAAAGGCCGCAAAACTTGGTTCATCACGCGCATGAAAGTACTTGGAGTATTGGAAAGGCCGAATGGCATGACAAGCCACTCAAAAAGACCGTCTTTGGTTTTAAAAGCTGTTTTCCACTCATCGCCCGGTTTGATTCGAATTTGGTGATAGCCACTTTTAAGATCAATTTTAGAGAATACCTTGGCACCGCTGAGTTGATCGAGCATATCCTCGAGTCGTGAATCAGGAATCGATACTTTGTTGTGATGCGGTTTATGGCTCGGCTGTCCACGCACATGCGGAATCTTCCATCCTTCTTTGGCACTAATAGCGCCGGAACAGCACATGGACTTATACTCTCCTGTACAAATCCTTTGTCGAGTAGTTCTTGCACTTGACGTTTCAGTTCAGCATGTTGTTGCGGGTCATGCGGTAGTGAGCCTTGTTGGGAAGACTAGCCCGGGCACCAAGTCGATTTGGTGTTGAATGTCACGGAGTTGGGGCAATCCATCAGGATGCTCATCAGGAAGTATGTGCTGGAATTCGGCTAAAATGGGCTTGACCATGTCCGGCACTTGTTGCTTGGTTTCTTCGGAATCACGTGCGGTTAGTGCGAAACAAATTTCAGCACCATCCAACTCTTTCTGAAATTCTTCATGTGGCCCACAAAATATTGTATGTGATTCTTTCACTTCTTCTTTAAGTGGATTAATTCGAAGCTTTTGAGCTCCAACTCGAATGGTATATGTGTGCTTCCTTCCATCATACACGGCTTGATTGTCGTACTGCCACGGACAACCAAATCGTTGTGGTGTAGTGCGGCCCAAGAGTGAGCTGAAAATAACACCTCTTGTTAACTTGAATTTCAGCACCTTTGTGTACCCAACCGAGTTTGTAGGGGTTGGTGTGAGTGGTTGTGCTTAGCTTGAATCTTCGGACCGCTTCTTCTGAAATCACATTCTCCCAACTTCCCGAATCAATTATCATGACACACCTTTTGTTTTCAATGATGCACACCGTTTTGAAAATGGCGTGTCGCTTCCAATCTTCAGAGGTTTTTGGACCTAAGCAAAGCCTTCTCATGACTAAGCTTTCAGCATCAATGTCTTCGGGGTTTATCTCATAGGTTGGCTCATTTTCGATCTCTTCTTCATAATATTCTTCGTCTTCTTCAAAACCATCATTAGCATAGAAGCGAGGTCGAGGTTTTGGACATTCTCTTGCATAGTGGCGTGGTTCTCGGCAATTGTGACAACGAATGTTGGTTCTGAAATTTTCAGTGGTGTTTTGGCTTGGTTTAGGAATATTATTTGTGTTTGGTTTCAGTGGAGGTGGAGGAAGAAGTGGTTGGTTTCGGTTGGCATTTGTGGAGTTACTTGGAGTAGAGCGCATATGAGAAGTATTAGAGTTAGAAGAAGAATTACCACGGCTGAAATTGCCGGTTCTTGCGAGTTGCTTTTCTATAGCTTTTGCCTTGGCTTGAGCTTCGGCCACGTTGTGGAAAGTGTGAACAGCAAGCACATCTTGGATCGACATTCGGAGGGGTGCAAATAATGGGTAACTCTCAAATCTTCAGTCTCATTAAGCTGGTTTCGGGCTTCAAGTTTATAGAATTCAAGAGTATAGTCTTCTACACTTTGGTGCCTTGAGTGAGAGATTGAAGTTGTTGGAAAAGTGTTTGCCTATAGTTGAGCGGCAGAAACTCACGGTCCATCTCACGCTTCAAATCGAGCCAAAGGTTGAGAGGGGGAAGGCCATCAAGGTAGCGACGATACTTGAATGATTGCCACCATACTGCTGCCCTGTCTCTTAGCCTTATCGTCACTAGCGCCACTTGCTTGTCAGGAGGGACATCTTTGAGCTCGAAAACTTCTTCAACTTTGCTCGTCCAATCCAAATATTCTTCAGGGTCTAGACTGCCCGAATAATCTGGAATTTCGACTCGTATGCCGCCATCCCATTGGTCACGGTTTGGAGGGTTTCGGTTGACGAGTGGGTTATTGTTGTTTTGAGGATTTTCTTGATTATTGTGGTTGTTGTTCGGGTTAAGGCGTTCAACAAGAGTGGTGAGTATTTGCATGGTTTCGGTATGATGTTGTTGCATTCGGTCCAGAATAGCAAGAAGGTTTCGATCGGCCATGGAGATGGTGATGATGGTACACGAATTATGGATGGTGTCAGCGTTAAGTTTGTTGATGGAGATGGTTGTCGAAGATACAACTTCACGCAAGCTCAAAGGTGGAGGGGTTTGTCGAACCTCGCTTTGATACCACTTGACGCAAAGCGGTCCTGCTACGTTATTGCCCGTTAAGCTCACAAGTCGGTTTAGTAGTAATAGAGACAAGAAAAGAGTCACTAAGAGAGAAAGAGAGACAAGATAACACACAAACTTTTCTATTAATCAAATTCTGTCTACTCTTACAATCACCATGCTATTTATAACCAAAACATATCTCTTCATATTCTCTAATTAAGTAAGTATTAAATAAAAGAAAAACCAAAAGGTGTCTTGGGAAACAAGTGTCTTGAGAAACAAACTAACAGAAAATTAATGGAGAAGTTCATGAGTTGTAGAATTTGTTCATCCAATGCAAAATTCGTTTATCCAATACAGAATTCGTTCATTCAATGCAGAACTAGTTCATCAGATGCATGAATGAGTCTATCCGATGCACAATTTCGTTCATGCATCCAAATGACTTATTTCTCAAGATGAATAAGTATCTCATTGATTACTTTGAACCTTGTGTCCTCATTCTCTGAATCTGATTCAACATCAGAGATGTGCATTGCGTCAGATGCGAAAGACCAGTCATGCCCGATGCAAATAAGCATGTTTCCTGTAGTGGGTACTAAACTACTAATGTACTAATCGTAACATACATTACATCATATAGAACCAAACAACAGATGGAACTATGACCCTTCCTGCCAAAATATTAATCCAAACCCTAACAAATAAAATTTGCCCAGACATACATAAAAGACAAAACATATCTTAGAAATCAACATATTAAAAGGCTATTAATTATATGAGCAAATGAAGACCTTTTCAGCTGGCCATAATGCATGATAGCTCCAGTTTCATTATCTTCTACCTCTTGCTCAGTATTGACTTCCAAAGATAAGCATAAAATTAAAAGATTACAGTATCGATCAATAGTCCAAAATAAACCTCTTGCTCAAAATTTGACTTCCAAATGATAAGCTTAAAAAAGATTGCAGTATCGACCTGTCCAACATAAGCCTTCAGTTTGGCACTAAGATGTGGGCATGCCGCAAAGATGGGTATATATATATAGCAACATTAATTAAAATTTGTGACAATGTTGATAAAGGGAAAAATGGCTGTGGGCAAACTAGAGAAAGATTTTGAAAGTCATATTAATTAATTGCTGCACCCAATTAAAAGGATTGAATTTATCGTATGCATGGGTACATGCTCATGCAAATGCAAATGCAATTAATATATATAGCAAGACAAAATCAATACTAAAAAAACTATGAAATAAAAACTATATATTATTAGTTTTTAGAAAAAAGAGAATTAGATCTTTAAGAGCTGTAGGATATTCAATTATTCACTTAGCTTCATTTTGGTGTCAGAAAAATAAGAGAGACATATTTCTAAGATTACAACTAATCTTACCATTTACTGTGATTAATTTGCCTTTACAGATAAGAGAGGATTCACACACTCCACATATGGATTTGCCGGAGGATCTTATGTGTGGAGAAGAGATTCTATGAAGAAAAAGTGATGCATATATATTCAGCTGTAGTTGTTTTTGTTATAATTCAAAGTATCAGTAGTTGCTATAAAATACTTAGTTGTGTCTGTTGTGATATGCTGCTTATGGAAGTTAAGCAAAACTATGCATACTTTGGTGATGGATAGTAATCTGGATTGTTCACTACTACAGAAAGTTCCATGGGTAACGGTTATTTGGATTGATTTATAACGGTTGTAGAACCGTTACGGGTGGACCTGTCACTGAATGTTTATAAGAACCGTTGGGAAATAGTACACATTTTGTAACGGTTTCTATAAAGAAACAATTACAAAATCACATATCTACTAACAGCTCTATATAAGAACTGTTACGAAATGGTCTATTCAAAAACAGTTCTTATGTCGAACCGTTACAGAAAGTATTTGTTTAGAAACACTTTATATGCGAACCGTTACAGAAAGTATTTGTTTAGAAACACTTGGATATCCAAGGCCCGTTATAAAAAGTATTTGTTTAGAAACAGTTTATATATAAGACTGTTACAAAATGTGTTTGTATGACAATATTCAATTTAATAATTTAATAACAGTCTTTGTGTAATAACCGTTGCTGAAATTCTGTTTAATTGATGTAAACATACATTTGATTTGAGGTGACTAGCCCACTGTTGCTAGCCATATACATTATAAAAAAATACATTCACAACCAAATTAACAGTAACAATCTTCAATCTCCAAAAAATAGATATCTTAAGCATGTCAATCACATATCCATAAGCAGCATATCCTTGATATTCAAGTTGATATAACCAAAACATAAGTTATAATCTCCAAAAATATAAGTTAGATATCATGGCCTAACTCCTAATTTAGATATCATGGCTATATATCAAAACACAAGTTATAACCTCCAAAAACATAACAACTAGATGTTATGACCTAAGTATCTCCAAAATATAATTATGAAAATCGAACTGTAATATATTCCACTACTTGTGTTTTCACCTCCTCGATCAGATTCTTTGGATATTCATCACGGTTTGGTTCTAAAACCTTAAAAGAATAACAATATAACATTTTAGGTTTGTTGAGAGTATGTGATATATAGAGATGATGCCAACAGTCAATTATTAATGAAAGACAGACACCATTGGATGATTGATTTTCACTATATAACAGTACCAAGTTTTAAATTTAGACATTCAAAGTTATATGCATACTGGACAGGAATTTGTGAACTAAGTATACAAAATAAGACAAAATTTCATAAATGATTGCACAAATATCTCACAGTGTTCCATTTTGATTTAAGACAATTTATTTAAAATATATAGTTCATACCCGAGGCAAACCATCTGCATTGGCATAATCTCTGATTATATCATGCATAAACCTCATGACATAATAACCACATTCTGTATTACCCGATTGTTGCGGACCCTACAATTATGAACATAGCAAATATTTAAGTAACATAGTCCATCACATGTGCAATTTGCAAAAGACTCAAATTTTAAACCCAAGTCCAGATAAGTTATTGTACCAGAATTTGTTTATATTTCAAGATCTGGGGCTGCCTCTTATGCACCTTCCTATTCATCCAATAATGACGTGGCGCTCTATAACAAAAAAAGATCTAATTAGTATAGTTATTTAGTATGTGTTAGGGTGCATGAATGAGTCAAAAGACTTACGCATTTAGTGCCAATTTGATAGCTGCATGACAGTTCCATTCATTGTTTAATGGATCCACATAGTAAACAACATCACCATGAAAATGTACAATAAGAAGAATCCAATGGTCCCTACAACACATACTACTTATCAGAGAAGTAGGAATTAGGGGGAAAAAAAAAAGTTGAAAGCTATGTAATTGAACCCTTTGTTGTATGGCAAAAGGATGTAATTCCCATCTCGCACTTTATCCACATAGGGCAACAGGTAAGATGATGTCACTTTATCAAAATCGCTCATGATAGTCAGCTCTGCACAGCGGTATGGGTCCATAAAGAGGAACTTGGAGGGTTGCATGATCTTTAGGCTATTAGCGAGATGCCTACATGCGTAACACACATGCATCAAGATAATGACATGTTCAATACTAAAAAACATAAATTGAAGATTCTTACATGCAATACATCTGAAGAATCGAGGCGTCGAGGCATTCATTCTTGTAGAGCGCGAGAATGTCGCTGACGCACAAAATGGCAGAATCTTCAATGCCAAAATCCTCCTTAGAATAAGTAATTTCAAAACCCATTGAGTTAGGAACTTGGAGCATCAATGCTTGATACAACAACTTGTACGGGAAAGAGAGGCAATCCAATGTTGCATTGTCGAGAAGCGGTGGCCGCTCGAAGGACTCCTCACTTGGCACATTCTTTTCTACAGCTTTCTCCTTTTCATTGGACCTTTTAGGAATGGAATCCTGCTTTCCATTAGACTTTTTAGCCATGGAATCCTGTTGCAATAAACATTATCAATGAATTAGGAATATGTAGCCAGAAGCACAACTGCATAAATTGCTCTAAATGAGCATAATTCCTAAGTTAATTTTAAACTATGTGAAAGTAGTATAATTTAATCAAGAACGTTCTCATATATGTTTTATCAAACATTCATTAAAAATTTGCTTACATCAGTTCAGCTTAAAGTTTAACTAAGGGTAGCCAATAAGCAGCTTCAATAGGGACTGTTTTGTAAAAATAATTTTTTTTTTATTGGATAGTAATTTAATATATGTTAAAACATCTAAACTACAATATGGACTGGACAAGTAATTGAATACCTGCTCAAGGAGGTCCACGAGATTTGCTGGCCACCTGAGGGGGGTTCCAATCAGTTTAACAACATGTTCTTCATCATCTACAGGAAAAGGAACAATAACATGTTCGCTTCCCTATACAGGACGGTCAATAGTTACCTTAACCTGATCGGGACTGAGTGGTTCATGGTGTACTACACCTCCTTTGACTGAAGGGAGGACTCTGCCATACGCCACTTTCATCCTACCAATATCCCTCTGGACAAATAATACACACTTGGTAGGACTCTGAAAAAAAAAAAAAAATTATTCACATTACAAACCCTTTTAAATTTAAATACACCATAGAAATTGCTTGGAAACAAGAACCCTAACCTGGATCTCATGCACAAGCATCGGATTTGTCTCCATCATATTGGAGCTCACTTGAGTCGAGGGTCGAGATAAAGCAGACGGAGGGGTATTAATTTGAGGAGACATTGCACAATCTTGAAACATTTGCGAGACTTGCACGTTAACTTCATTCATCACTTCTTCTATCAATTCCGCCTTCCATTCCCCTTTTGTTCTTGCTAGTTGCTTCCTTAGCTGTAAACATAAACAATTGATATTTTCTTTTAATTGAGATACAAAAGTAAGTTTTAATTTTAAATTTTGAGTTAACATATTGAAATATACCCACTTCCTCAATCTCAGCTAAACAATTAGCATGAGATGACCTCTTCTTTGGGCCTTTGCCATACACAGTGGAGATGCTCGTGAGTCCAGAATATCCTCTTAATCTACCTGGATGCTCGGCCGTTCCAACCGCTGAAGTCAATTCATCATTGTAGCGATCTGGCTGAAATGTACCTTGAGAAGCTTCTTGAACCTTTGACTCCTATTATAGAAGAAAACATTATCAAATACCTTAAGGATCTCTCTCTGCCATATAAGAAGATGACTCTAATCTTAAATATTTTTCAGCATTTTTCATTTACCAACTTAATCCAATTGACACAAATTAAAATCTCAACCTGTCCCCTCCCCTTTCTTATAAAAAAAAAAAAAAAAAAAAAAATCTCAACTTGCAGTATCATCCCATTGCACTGAAATGTGCTCTCTCACAAGTTCTTATCAAGTATGTTTTTTTTTTTAAAAAAAAAAAAACTGAACAATTGTTTTAAGTTTCACAAATGGCACAATTATTGTTTGAAAAGGAAAAATATTTTTAGATGTTTGTACCATTCGTTGGAGGACCTCTAGAGTTGCTTGGTTGGGGACTACACGTTTTCCATCTTTGTCTTTTATTGACCTTGCCCAGACCCATCTATAGCCTCTTGGTGCATTATTCAAAGTGATTCCTGACGAGTCTGCTGAAGAAGAAATGACTTCATCATCCTTCCACTCACTCATGGCTGCTCTATAGCCGCCTGATCCAAGTCTGTGAGGATGGACATTCTTTGCTTGTGCCGCTCTTGCTTTCTCCCTTGTTGCCTACAAAGAGAATTGAAGAAGCTTGTTAGTTACTGTATGAAAAAAATTCTGATGCGCAAACTATTTAATATGATAGTGAGGGTTAGTTTCAGATATACTTGAAACGCAGGAGTGGACTTCTGTCGAACAAATTCTTCCCATTGCTCCCGTGTCATTGTGAATTCATCCCAAGGATTTTTCAGGTTTTCATTGTCAATAAATTGTTTTATCAGTCGATTTTTCCACGACCTCCAAGTGTTACATGCTGCTTTCAGAATTTTATTTCTGTAAGTATCATCATAGATAGTCCAACTCTCCTGAATTAAAACATTTAACCTCGCATTAGTTTTTTAGGCAACAAACATATACATTTTAGGGTTAAAGATTTAGTGATATACCTTCACGTGGGTCCAAATATCATCCTTAAGGTTCCCAGGTACCTGTTTCCAGTCCTTATATGTGGGTGGCACATTATCTCTTACTGTCCACGCTAACCATGAGGACCAACTTATAGCATCTTTACCGGTTATTGTGCCATCTGGTAGAAAGTTTATCTCTAACACCTCACCATTCTTCAACCTTTTCAATAACTTGGCCAAATTAGTTCTTCCTCTTTTCCCAGAAGGGCGTCTAGTCATGGCTGTCATTCAAAAATTAAAGGAATTAAAAATCAAAAAGCACAAACCCTAAAATGAAAGTTCCAAATTATAAGAACACAGTCGGGCAAACTAAGCACGGCTGGGCCAGCACCACTAACTTCCCAAACTAAGCAAGTAAAAACACAATCACAACCCTAAATTCCCAATATCTATATTCATGCACAATCTAAGCACGGCTGAGCCAGCAACACTAAACAACACTGAACAACCACGAAAGAGTAAGAACGGCTCAGTGAGCTAGAGAGTAGAGAGCGACTTACTGAGAGAGGCACGAGAACCTTGCGGTCTTGCTGGCTTGCAATCTTGCTGAGCGTTGCTAGGAGAGGAAGCGGGCCTGCAATCTTGCTGGAGAGGAAGCGGCGAGAGCACCGATGGAACTTTCTGGATAACTTTCTGGAGGGAAAAACTTAGGGCATTTTGGAGTGGGAGGGAAAGGGTTTAGGTTAGAAGAGGGCATGAGTTTTGGGATTTATATTTAAGGAGTCCTCATCCTCTGTAGCGCTCCATTGTGTAGTACGGGATGTGAACCGTTAGATCATCTCGAGATTCGAGATTGCACAAACAACGAGATGATCTAACGGTTCACATCCAGTCGGGTTAAGTGGGTTTAGTTAAGTGAGTCCAGTTGGTCTGAGTCCTGTCGTAGGTCTGGGTTGAGTCCAGTCGTATAAGTGTACAAGTACAGCGGCGGTGTAAGTACAGTTCCGATGTCTAAGTAGGTTTGGGTTGAGTCCAGTCGTATAAGTGTATATTTCAGTAGGTTTGGGTTGAGTCCAGTCGTATAAGTGTATAAGTGTATATTTCAATAGGTTTGGGTTGAGTCCAGTTCCGATATCTGAGTACAGCGGCGGTGTATAAGTGTGATATATGATATATTTGTGTGATATATATGGGTTAAGTTCCGATGTCAAGTCCAGTGGGTTAAGTCCCGATATTATAAATTGTTCAAATAATCTAAGAGAAATTAATTTTCTACAAAGAGAATTGTAACAAAATTTAAGCTAAATTTAATGGATATAAAGTCAAACTATTATGCAAAAGTTAGCATTCCGGACCATATTATCATATCCGGAATCACAATTTAATAAAATTTATAAAAAAACTCATAAATATTAATAAGATATTAATGTTTTGCTAAACAAATACTTAAAAAACTCTAAAAAATAGAAAATTTTTGTTTTCCCCAATTTGTTATACAAAGCATTTTTTTTATATTAAGAATTTATTGAGCAAAATAAGATCGTGATTTCGGATATGATAATATATATTTTGAGGCGTTAGCATTTTGGTCCGAAATGTTAACGTTTGTACAATAGTTTAACTCAATGGATATAATATGGAAAGTGATCACATAATAATTAATTATCTTGACAACATGATTAAATAAAAAAAGTGGCACGGCCGTTTGATTAGTAGGCCTAAAGAGTATATTATAGTTAAGGCAGCCATCCCGAGAACGACACCTGGGCTTTAAACATCACTAATCCACCTCGATTAAACAGACTTTGCTGTTAGAGTTTAAAACAATCGTGGATCCCACCTGTCATAGGCAGACACCATGATTAAAAAAAAAGGGGCACGGCCGTTTGATCTCTCCTCCGCCGAAACTGCCATCTTTCCGGATAAAATTCGATCTCCTCCGGCGACCGTTTTGGGTGTTCTTGGGCTCGTTGGAATCGTGGAAGCGAGCTCTACATAGCGGTGCTATCATGAGGGGCTATAGATCATAGAATCAAAAAAGAAGGGGAAGGGAGAAAGGAGGTGCTGGTTTGGGGCTCGATGTCGATTCCGGCGATCGGGAAGGAGTCAGCTTCAATTGAAGGGTTCCCGAGCTTCTCCAAAGACCCACGATGGTGTAAATGTGCCCAAATTTATTGGAGGGAGCTGCTGCATACGAGCTTCACCATTAACCTCTCCACTGACAAGGTCAAGGTGCTGGAGGAATATATAGAAGACTGCAATTGAACAAGGGAATGAGATGAAACCTCATAACAGGGTTGAATGGTGCTGTAAGAAGAGGAAATTGGCAAGAGAAGGGGATGTATCGCCATCAACTTGATTCTTACTTGAGCTCAGCCATATCAATGAAGGGACAATGGTGTTACAGTTTCTAATTTTAAGAACATTCCCTTAAAGCCACAATTATCCAATTGAACGGGTATCCAAACACATCAGTGCCTCAAATGCCCCAATTGAGCTCGATTAAGTGAAATTTGAACACAAGGAAGATGCAACAGTAGAGAAGTGAAATTCTGACAAGGAGATGGCAGTTTTACAACCACACCCCTCAGTTCTTGGGAAATTATAATTGAGTAAAAAAGAAGACAATATGCTTAACTAACTTAAAAAAGACATGACTGAATTATGTGCCAACACTTAGCAGTTAAAGACACGACTAACACAAAATTAATGCATATAACGCAATACATCATCTACTATTCAATTTTTAGAATTCCGCCAGCACTCAGCATAAACCTGCATACATTTGGTAAGAAAGAAATTTGATTGTTAGTATAATTTATCAATCATGATGGATACACTATCTTTTATAAATTAAAAATACGTACATTTATATAGCTAGTCTTTTTTGGTACTTCGCTTTCGAATCCACACTCCTTCTTGATGATCCGAGCGTAGGTAAATTGTTTCTTCACCATCATCAACTGGCACAGGTGTGATACCTGTGGAAAATGGGGGAACTTCCTCGAAATTATCATATGTTTCTTCCTCTACCACGTTTTCTACTCCGACAATGTGCCTTTTACCCGAAAGGACAATATTCCATTTTTCATTAGATGGGTCCTGAACATAAAAAACCTGCTTTGCTTGTTTTGCAAGTATGAACGGGTCATCTTGATAACCCAATCTATTGAAGTCAACACATATGAAACCATCCTTATCTTTGTGGACCCCTCTTCGATTGTCAACCCATTTACAAAAAAATAGTGGTATTTTGAATTTCATATAATCAAGTTCCCAAATTTCTTCGATCCAACCGTAATACGAATCCGATGTATTATCATCACCTGATAAAGCTATCAATGTCACTCCACTATTTTGTACAGTGCTCTTACCATCTTGTTGCCTGGTGTACCAAGTAAATCCATTCATCTCATACCCTTGATAAGTGTGTACTGTCGAACTGGGACCGCGCGCTAGCCATCTAATAGTTTCATCAACAGTTTCTGATGTATGAAAATTTACTTTACTTCCAAACCATTGTACAAACTTTTTATTGTGCTCTTTGGTAATCCACCCTTCATTTCTTAAAGGATTTTGTTCTCTTAACTCGGCCAAGTGTTCATTCACATAGGGTGTCATAGCGGTAAGGTGTTGCAAGACTTTAAGGTGTGCTTGTTCTCGCCTTTCAAGCCCCACTTTAACAAGTCTAAATCCAATAGTACCAATACCTTGGAGCCTACCCTCGTGTCGAGACTTTGGAAGGCCAATGGGTTCAACCCCCTCTAGGTAATCAGTATAGAACTCGATGACCTCTTCAGCGACTTTTCCCTCAACCATACTTCCATCGGGCTTAGATCGACTTCGTACCATACCTTTTAATTGACCCAAGGCTCTCTCAAATGGGTACATGTGGCGCAAGAATATGGGTCCACACATTTTTATCTCCCTTACCAGATGAACGGTCAAATGTACCATGATATCAAAAAATGATGGTGGAAAATACATCTCGAGCTCACATAGGGTTTCAATAGCATTTACTTGCAATTCGTCCAGGGCATCGGGATCGACTACTTTCAGGCAAATCGAGTTGTAGAAGAAACACAACTTGGTGATGGAGTGCCTAACAGATGTAGGAAGAATTCCTCGAATTGCAACTGGGAGCAATTGGGTTAATAGGACATGATAATCATGCGACTTCATGCAAATTAGTTTGCCTTCCTTAATTGATACCTTTCTAGAGATATTCGAGGAATAACCGGTAGGAACCTTAATTGATTTCAAGCACTCCAAAAAACTTTTTTTCTCTTTCTTAGATAATGTAAAGCACGCAGGAGGTAGGAAAATCCGCTTTCCATCTTCTTCTATAGGGGCCAATTCTGGTCTTATTCCCATTTCAACCATGTCTCTCCTAACATTGACACCGTCTTTTGTTTTCCCTCGAACATTCAACAACAATCCAATTAAACTTTCACAGA
Organism: Cyperus esculentus; assembly: GCA_030179965.1. NCBI lineage: Eukaryota > Viridiplantae > Streptophyta > Magnoliopsida > Poales > Cyperaceae > Cyperus > Cyperus esculentus. The sequence goes on along the minus strand of JASGLE010000009.1, from coordinate 4,623,275 downwards.
TATTCTTAATTATATGCATCCCATCTAAGCAATGTCTGACTTGTAGAGAAGACCAGTATGGAAGACTCCAAAATATGGATTTCCTTTTCCATATGCCATCTTGTAAATCTTTTCCTCCTTCACCAAGTTGGTTTGTTATCTGATTCTCTACTTGTATCCCAGTTAATGGTGTTGGTGCTTTCTGGTTCTCAACCTTTCCATTAAATTCTTTTTTCCTCCGTCGATACGGGTGACTCCGGCGGAGGAACCTACGATGTCCCAAATACACTATCTTCATGCAATTTTTCAGCCGTACAGAGCAAGTTTCTTCCCCACAGATGGGACACGCTTTAAATCCTTTTATCTCAAAACCAGACAGGTTACCGTAAGCGGGGAAATCATTGATCGTGCACAAAATCATGACACGAAGGATAAAGTACTCTTTACGATATGCATCAAACACCTTCATACCGTGCTCCCACAATTTTATAAGATCCTCAAACAAAGGAGCTAAGAACACGTCAATATCATTGCCTGGCTGTTTAGGTCCAGAAATTAGCAGTGGCATCATTATGTACCTTCTTTTCATGCACAACCATGGAGGAAGATTGTAAATGCATAGTAAAACTGGCCATGTGCTGTGACGACTACTCATGTTTCCATAAGGATTAATGCCATCCGTACACAATCCTAATCTCAAGTTTCTGATCTCACTGCCAAAATTCTCATAAATACTATCAATGTTCCTCCAATCAGGAGAATCGGCAGGGTGTCGAAGCATTCCATCATCTTTTCTACAAAGAGCGTGCCACAACAATAATTCTGCATCTCTCGCATTTGAGAATAGACGGCGAAGCCTCGGTTCAATTGGCAAATACCACACCACTTTTGCTAATGCTCCTTTCTTATTTTCAGTGCCATCGCCCTTGGCCTTGTACCGTGAAGCATTGCATTTTGGACATTTATCTAAATTTTCATACTCTTTCTGAAATAGAATGCAATTCTTTGGACATGCGGGTATTCTAACTACATCCATACACAAAGGGCACAACAATTTTTTCACTTTGTAAGTCGAATCGGGCAACTCATTTTTTTCTGGAAGCATATCTCCTAATAGCTTGAGCAATGATGTAAAACTCTTATCGCTCCATCCATTTTTGGCTTTCAGGTTATACAATTTAAAAATAGCTGACATTTTTGTAAATTTTGTACAACCAGGATACAATGGTACACTAGATTCATTACATAAGCTCTCAAGTATTTTGGGAATATTAGCATCATCAGAATCAACATTATTCATTGTTTCATCCAAATGTTCACTTTCACACTGCGGAATGTCTAAATTTTCTTCATTTTCACCCCCCATTTCCCCCAGTACATCATTATCTAAATCAAATCTAAAACATTCTCATGGCTCTCTAATTCATCTCCTTTATTGTTCGTTGAATTGGGTACAACCCTTCTTGTCTCAAAAGTGCACGCGTCTTCTCTCCGCTCTCCATGCCATATCCAAACATTGTACCGTTCCATAAATCCACGAACTATCAAATGATCTCTCAATTCTTCCACACGCCGCACTCTTCGGAAGTTTCGGCAATCACGACAAGGACAAGGAATTGTTGGTAAACCTGTCACCTTCATATTTTCTGTAGCACATTGTACAAATTCCTCAACTCCATTTACATATTCAATCGTATCTCGCCTTCCATACATCCAACTTCTGTGATCCATCTGAAGAAAAATTTTGGGAATATTAGCATCATGTCAAATTTGGTATAAGAAGTTTTTATAAGGCTTTGGGCTGGACAACCATCCTAACCCACTCTTTCATTACTTTGTCTCATTAGCAAATATACGCAGGAAAATGTGGTATTTGAGAAAAATTCGGCAGCATTTCCCCTTAGCTCCCCGAGCACGCCAACATACATTTGCATGTATGTACGTACACGTGGGAACAAAAGGAGAAATACTAAACCAAATTTTTCTCAAACACCACATTTGTCCACGTATATTTGCTAAACCTAAATGAGACAAAGTATTCAAAGAGCAGTCCCAAATGGGGACAATTCGAGATTAATCCCTATTGGATTAATCTCGAACGGGTACCGACCTAAATCAATTGAAGTTCCGATAAATTGGTTCTATATGACCATACTACTAATTACTTGTGCAACTAATATGCTCTGATGATTAAATTAAAGAAAAAATCAGACATAAAATAAAATAAAATAAATAAAGGTAGCTTAAACATATAATAGGATGGACCTCAAAATATACTGAGCATAGATGAGGTTGGAGGGGAGAAGTCGGAGGAGACTCTCTGTTAGTGCTGGTGATCAGAAGATGAGAACACCGGGGAAGAGGAGATCAAATTTTGGAGAAGAGGCGGCTACTGGAAGTGCAAAATGGTGTAAGAGGCGGCTGCTGGAACAAAATGCGAGTTGGAAGAGGAAGGAAAAAAAAGAGCCAACAGAAATTAACCTAATGAACATTTCGTAACGGTTCTGATTAAACAACTGTTGGTAAAGTTTTAGTAATGGTTTCCATATAATAACCGTGATAAAAATGAAATTAATTTGTATCGGTTCATATATAAGAACCGTTACAGAATGGACATGATGTTTACTAACAGTTGATATCTAAAATATGTTACAAAATTAAGATAATTCACAATGGTCTAGATATGGCAACCGTTATGAAATATATTTGCTAACTTTTCGAATAGTTTAGAGACATTTACTAACATGTCATTTGTATGAACCGTTACAAAATAGTTTATCAATATTTCGAAAATGCCACCAGACCTATTTACTAACAGTTATCACTGATAACTGTTATTGAAATGGTGTTACTAATGCCCAATTCTGTTGTAGTGGTTTTTATGATGTAGGAGCCGATATTAAGAGTAGGTTAATAGTAGGATTAAGTACTTAGGTGTAAATTCCTCATTGATGCCAAGGATATTGTGGCCTCTAAAACAATCTGTTTCTTCAATGAAACTGGTGGGCCTTCCCACTTCTTTTTTTTCTTTTTTAAAAAAAAAATATTATTTCATTACCAAAAAAGTTAAAAATTAAAAAGATTTTACTCAACAACATGTAAAGTTTGTCAACAATTTTATAAAACGAATTAAGATTTGTGATTTATGGTAATTTGACCATTATATATACGCTTTTCATATTTGCAAATTACATATGTATGTGGTATATAGCGATTTTGTAGAGGAAGAGAAATGAATTGGCACGTTCATAAATTTGTCCATCCATTGAATTAGTCGATCGTTCGGTCTTTTACTAATCAATAAATAATAGCAATCAATATTGAAGAGTGGAATATTCCTTCTCTAGGTGGCTTCACAAGTATTGGCCTTCTCTAGATGGCTTCTCTAGGCGGCCTAAGGACGGAGCCTTGCATGTACTCATAAATAATTATATATATATAAAGAAACTAGGGTGTCCTTAAGTTTATGGAGGCTTTCGTGAGGTTGACACAAAAAACGTATCAAATTATATCCAAATTTTGATTTATATGGCTCAATAAATTCTTTATATCAAAATCATGTGGCATGCAAAAATTTTATATTTTTAGAGATTTTTAAGTATTTATTTCGGATTTTTTAAAAGTTAAACATTGATTATTTTATATATATCTAGTTGAGTTCATATTTCAATTGTTCATCGTTTAGTTGAAGCGTCCAAATTTTTTTATGAATGAGAGCTTTGCGGAGAGCCGAGAACAGCCTCTTGATGGCCTTTTTCACAAAAATAAGCTGAACGGATGGAAGATCAGGAACGTCCAAATATTTAACATGGACGCTGCAATACTGGCACGTCCCATAAACCCTGTGGACTCAGCTGTACTGTAGCATCCTCAAGGCAAAACTTCTAATTTAAGATTCTGTAGTGAAATTGGTAGGACTTAATCCTAGCTACTTCTCTCTGCGCTATCTCCTTCTTACAAACAGGGAACCTGGACGTCAAAATAATACAACATCCTCACAAAATTTGGACGTCGTTGTGGTACTTGTGCGTCCCATCTGGACAGACGCGTCTGGTTATTTTCCAAAAATTTGTTTGTGACGGCCTGATTGTTCCATCTCATTCCACTACGGGGCTTATTAATAAAAAAAATCGGGTTGAAGTGTCAAGGATGCTATTTCAATATTGGAAACATCTACCGACCACCCTTAATAGCTCGCCACCCATCCACCGCACATGAGGTCTGACAACGGAAGCCAAAGAAGAAATGTTGCCTGCTGCCTCTCATTTCCCAAGAAAAGAAGAATAAGGCTGCTTTTAATCCACGGAAATTTCCTCAAAAAAAAAAATAAATAAATTCACGATTTCAGATCTCCTAACATATGGCACAGTGCTATGCAACACATGAGCCGTTGGATCTCCTAACATATTCCACCGAAGTCATTAAACAATTTTTCTGTAGTGATCCAACGGCCTACGTGCTACATGCACCGTGCCATATGTTAGGGTATAAACACGTATGCTTACCCCAACGGGTTCACTATGTTGAAAATAATTAATCCCAAGTCTGATTATGAATGTTAGAAGTCTAACACCGATATAGCAGTTCTATTTTTAGAAGCTTTTTATTTTTACTATGTACGTGTAGTACATGTAATTCGTGGGTCTATTTCAGGTTTGCTAATTAATTAGGAGCTTAAGAGTTAGTGCTGTATATATACTCCTAATTAATTAGCAAACCTGAAAAATGTAAGTACTAAACTTTTCATTTTGTTCGAAATAGACCCACTGAAAATTGTAAGTACACGTACATAGTAAAAATAAAAAGTTCATTTTAGTTATAGGTTAGTATCTGTATATATACTCTTATAAAAAATGTAAGTACTAGACTTTTTCATTTTGTTCGAAGTCTACCTCTGAAATGGAGAAAAAATATCATGCTTCATCAGGTCAAAAACTTAACAAAGTTCGTATTTTTTTCCTAGTCAGGTTAATATATATATATAGTAGGCTTGATTTTTTTTTTTCCAAAAGAAATAATTGTCTAGCCAGCAAAATATTTTAATTTGGAAGTAGATTGCGTTGCAATTTTAATTCATTTTATTTAATTTTAATATTATTTATGTAGCAATTACTACATTATAAAAAATTCAAAATATTGTTAACTAAGTACTAATAAAGACGTATTCTTTATTGGAGATGGTCTACCAATGGTGTTTTCTCTGTATCTTCATTCTATTCCTGGTTAGAGGATGGGGGTGTTAAGAGTAATAGGTTTCAATTAACTTGGAGTTCAATTCTACCTTTAAAAATTAAAGCATTTTTGTGGTTAATACAAAGAAATAGGATTTTAACTAAACATAATTTAAGTAAAAAAGGTTGGGAAGGAGATACTAAGTGTGTTTTTTGTGATGAATTGGAAACTACCAATCATTTATTTGTTAATTGTCCTTTAGTTAGAATATTTTGGAATTGGACGCTAGATATAATGATTTTAATTTTCAATGTACCAGTATAGATGAATTATGGCAAATTGATAACAATATCCCTTTAAGGGATAGTCAAGTAATCGAAGTTGTTAGAGGAGCTGTTTTAAGAGTAATATGGTTAGAAAGAAATAATGTCATATTTAGAAATAAAAAACTAAGATCTTTTAGGGCCATTGGTTATTCTATTATACAAATAGCTCTCTATTGGTGTCAGAAGGATAAGAAAGGGATTTGTTTGAAAATACAATCTGTTTTACCATCTAATACACATGATTTGCCTTTACAGCTCAGGGAGGAAGTATTTACTCCAAGTTTGGATTTGCCGGAGGATCCGTGGTCTGGCAGCGAGGATATCTGAAGAAGTGAATTGACTTACTCTTTGAGAATCTAGTCAGAGAATATAAATACATTGCTTTCTTTGTTTTGTTGCAGGTTTACTTGAGAAGATGCCTCTATTAACTACATTTTCTGTCTTTTGTTAATTAGTTGATACTGTGTTTGGTTAAAATTTTTGGAGTTAGAATGCTTAGATATGGTTAATGTTGTTTAGATGCTAATGTAGGTTTAAAGTACTATGTTTAGGACTTAAATACTCTATGAATGTCGGGGTCTTGTGACATTCACATCATTAGTTTCTTAATGAAACTGGTGGGTTTCCCACTTTTTTTTTTTTTAAAAAAAAAGTAATAAAGACGTAAACTACAGATGAATTTATATAAACAACATGTCTTGTGTTAGCTAGGAAATTTGTTCGGAGTCATTTCCTTAATTCAACCAACGAACTTAAAAAACTTCATAATTTAATGATCAATTAATCTGCATACTTAATATAGACAACAATTATTTGATTGGAAATTTAATTATCGAAAAATAATTCGAAACTACTGCCAACATCATTGGCATTTGTGCGAGTTACTTGTCAATTATCACGCGGAGGTGATAACAAGGTGAGGGATTTTTTTTTTTTTTTTTTTGAGTGGAATAACAAGGTGAGGGATAAAAATCTGCTGCTTTTCTTTTCCGTTAATGTTTTTTATTTGTGCAGAGTGTAGACTGTAGACTATAATGTTCTGGTCAAATACTGGCTTGTCAATTTATAAACGATAATTTGAACTCCCAGAAATGAAACAATGATCAATCCTTGGAACCATTGGTTAAATGCTCGGCAAAGCCCAGGCACCCAACGTTTTTGGACTGTATAATTTCACACCCGAAAAGGCAAAAGTGATACCCGGGCACTTATACCCAAAATTTAAGGTAAGGCACCTGCCCGGGCATGCCTACATGTAAATCCATCCCTGTCTCCTATAGATGGAACCGGTGACTTTTCGATTTTTCTTTCTTTCCACTCCCAACATTTTTCTTTTGAACGTACCGTCTTCTCTCCCTGTCTAATTACTTTTCCGTTTTCCTTTCATTGTGATCAAAGGAAAGAAAAAAAAAAATATTGCTTTCAGTTTTCAGTTTTGTTCTTTGCAACTTGGTTTGACTTTTATCTTTGATCCATTGCCTCAGATGAAGAAACTGCGACACTTTGCTCCTGATCCAATGTTCTTGTCCGACAGGTTTTGGCCTCGCTCCTTCCTAAGATGTAACACTTCAATCAATTTTATAATTCTATCATTCTATTTCTACTGCATATTATTAAAAAAAAGTTTATTGTTTCGACTTTAGTTTAAAAGGCTCGCCCAATGGACGGGTTTCTTTCTAATTATAAACGAGTCCATGTATCGTGTACATTTTTTGTGTGGAATTATAATATGAGTTAAGTTGTTGTTATGCTCTCTGTTCTTGTTTGTTGCACCGAAATTATTTCCCACAATTTAGTATCAAAGCCCAAGGTTCAAGATCGATACAAATCAGAGCCAAAGGTTCATGATCAAGGCAAGTTGAGAGTCAAAGGTGAGAGATCAAAGCAGATGCGACCATAGCTAAGGATGTGAATGTTTTGAATTCGATAATTCCACTGTTCAATGGAGAGAATTATGAATTTTAAAGCATCAAGATGAAGACGTTGCGCCTCAATTCGCAAGGGCTATGGGAATTCGATATTTCCACTGTTCACCGGATCCTGATCTGGCACCACTCGATTCAACAAAGTGTGATGCAAAGACACTTTTCTTTATTCAGCAAGCCGTATACGACTCAGTGTTTGTGAAGATTTCATGATCATAAATGTCAAATGAGGCCTGGACTATTCTGAAAACCGCCTTTCAGGAAAGTTCCAAGATAGTTTCCATCAAGTTACAAGGCTTGAGGTGGAATTTTGAGGACATTGAGCATGAATCAAGACGAATCTGTTCAAGCATTTCTCACGAGGGTGACATCCCTAGTCAACCTGTAACGGCCCCATATTTTAACAAGGGAAACGAGCTGTCCACTGCGTTTTTCAATGCAAGGCGTCAAATACAATCAAGTCATCAACACAAATTTCATGCCACTATTCACATAATAATCATAACATAGTTCAAAATATAATTTAACAACAAAACAAACTCTTATTAACATACATCAATTTTACAAAAGTACAGCGGAAGCCTTTAAAACAAATTACAAATAAATCTAGGAAGAGGTGCACAAAGGTGCACATGAGAAACCTAGCGTCTCCCAATGCAAACTGGGTAGCAATCGAATATAGAGCAATTGGAGAAAAATTTGAAATCTCTGTAACTGTAAAATTACGGAAGCAAAACTCCGCGATTTTAGAGCGCCACGTCAGCATTTACGTCATCAATATTTTAATACATACCGTCTGATACAATATAATTTAAATGGGATAAATTATTTTTATTCCATGTTTGAGAATTTATCAGGCTATCTGATTAGTTTGAACATTTATATTATATTGAATTATTGGATAAATTGAGTGTAATTTGTTGTTTCAACATCACTTTTTCCATAAAATAAGATTTTTAACATTTTTTCCTATTTTTTAAAATAAAAATTAGCTTTTTCCGAAAAATCCGAGTTTCCGATTCGAGTCGGCCGATTCCGATTCCACAGCCCACTGGCCGAGTCCGATTCCGACTCCGATTCCGAGTTTGCGAGCCTTGTTCAAAACCATATCAGATTAAAAACCAGAAGAAAGGCTTTTGGATACTCTACCCAGTACAACCAATCTGTCAATGCCATATTAGTTGATGCTCTACAGAGTTTCCAATGAAGAAGTCACAGGCTTCCACTTCCCCGGCCACAACTGCGGCAAGGCAGCACCACCTTCTCTTTTGCCTCATTTCGGCTCGCATCTATTTGTCCATGACCTGCCCGAATTGCTTGAATATATTCATGTTATATTTAACTAGCAAAAAACCCGCCCAGTGTTTTAAATTTTGATTTTATACCGTATAATACATATAATGTGTTTTTAATTTTTGACTAATTGTTCACCATTTAAATTTTATCATTACACTAAATCAACGATTGAATGTTATAATATAAAGCGTTAATTACTTAATGTAAATTCTAGTCAAATTGATGTCTTTCATATTAAGATTGACCTCTTTCTATTTTTGTAAAACCAAAATGGAGAGGAAGTTGTTTAATTGGAGAACATCAACACCTTTGAAATAAATGTATTTTGATCTATACCATTGATTAAGGGGTAGAATGGGTATTAAAAAAATTTGAAGAAGAAAGAAAAAAATAGAGAGTGTAATAGTTATGTGCTTTTTAATATAGTATAGATAAACATAATTTATGTTTTATGTTCAAATTACAAGAAAATTATCTAACAAAACCAAAAGAGCAAAGTTTTGATGTTTTTAATTTCCTTAACAGAAGATTATTTGTATTATTTTTGTGGATACTTTAACTTGATCAAATATTTGACTAATTAAAGTGGTGGTTTTTAATTTCTGCAGATTAATCGAAGAAGAAAAATATTTGGTGGCTTTGTATATCATATTTTACAATTTCTTCACTGTGCTTAAATTTTGGAGTGATTCTGAAAAGTAAAGTAGTCAATTTACAGTAGTTCTTATTGATTCCCTCCATCAATTTTCCTCCTTTAGTCTCCATGGTACCATCTACACATTAAACAATAGGAAAATAAAAGGTGTCGCGTACATTTTAATTTATTACAATATTTATTAATTTTAAATGTTTTAATTTCAATTCTTTTTTCAGGCTATCACTATTTCTCTATTTATGTTCTTTACATTGATGACTTTGCCACCCAGCCAAAAGGTTATTGATTCTCTTATTACTGATTTAGTTTGTGGTCTTCTCTATTCTCAATTTAAAGTTACTTTCATTATTCAGTCTATCTAATTATCTATCCATTATTTAGTTTGTGGTCTTACATTTGGGTTGTCGCAATTGGTTTCCGTTTAATCTTCAAAAGTACACCATTCAATTTTTTTTTTTTTTTATTATCTTGGTTCATATTTCTATTTAATCTAACAGAAATAAATTCTTTTTTCAGATTCTAATTTGTAGAAGAAAAGAAGAACAGTTACAGTATCTTGGCTGGGACATAGGTATTTTCTTTCCTCAATTTTGTTCTCCTCTTTTACAAACGCCGTCTTGGTTTTAGTGTAATTTCAATTGAATTAAAATTTTCATTTGTTTCACGCAAAATTATAAAGCGTCAAGTCAAAATCCTTCATCAGATGCTATCTTCATATATATAAGAAAGAAACAAAAAAAAAAAAAAAAAGGAAACAGAGATGCAGGCACATATAGTTGCATACTTACCTCTCCTTAGCAAGCACTTGGTGGAAGGATTGTTGAAACTCGGCCTCGTTTGGACAAGCTCGAGCCAACCTCGAGTATACCTCAGCGCTTTGCTAACCGAGCGTATCTCGCACTATACGTCTTACCCGAGGACCTTGCACCCGGGGTTCACTCACTCACTCGTCCTTGCACTCTCTGTGATGAACTGGAATATAGGAGAATAAAAACATAATAAAACTGGATCTTTGATCCGGGAGAAGGAAGAGAAATAGCTGAAAGTTGTTTTGTATTAAACTCTGAAAATTACAATGTATTTTCTCTCTTCTCTCTTTTTAAATCTACACTACTCTACTACTATATATATTACTACATCTCGAACTACTCCTACTACAAAAGTCTACTACTATCTACTCCTAGATACAATGCTGCCAAGTGTCCTGTGCTCCTGCTGAGCTGTCTCTGACAAGTGCAGCTTGCTGTCAGACTGGTAGTTCGAGCTTCCATCCTGAGATTGCACACATCTCGAGGTTTCTCAAGTCTTTGACTCGGAACATCACCGAGCTCCTGCTCGGCCACTCTTCTCGGGTTCGGCATGACACCGAAGCTCGGAAGTCTTCTCACTGCTGCTACTGCTGAATCCCTTCGGGTTTGGGGCGAAGCTCGAGTTACCCACATAGTTCGAATTTCCACTTCGGGTTTCACCCGAGCTTCCTCCTCGGGTCACACTCGAGCTATCTCCTCGGGTTGTACCCGACCTCGAGCTACCACTTCGGGTTGTACCCGAACTACCACCTCGGGTTGCACCCGAGCTACCTGTCCGGGTCACACCCGAGCTCGAGTTATCCTTCGAGATTTCGAGCTTGCCATTATTTCCAACATCCTCCCTCAAGCTCAATCTCGAACATCCATCATCCCCAACATTTGCTTGCAGTTTTCGAACAAAGGCTTTGCCAGAGCCTTAGTGAAAATATCTGCAACTTGGTCATGGCTTCGCACATGTACCACCCGAACTTCCCCTTCCTTGATGTGCTCCCTGATTGAGTGGAACCGAACATCAATATGCTTCGACCTCTCATGGTGCACGGGGTTCTTGGCCAACTCGATTGCCGACTTGTTGTCTACTCGGATCTCGGTTGCCTCCAACTGCGTGATTCCCAGCACTTGCAGCAATCTCCTGAGCCAGATTGCACGGCTCACACCAAGTGATGCCGCCACATACTCGGCCTCACTGGTTGACAGGGTCACTATGGGCTGCTTCTTCGACAACCATGTGAAGGCTGTGCCTCCCATGAAAAATGCAAATCCCGAAGTGCTCTTGCGATCATCTATGTCGCCGCACCAGTCACTGTCCACATAACCTGCAAGTTCGAACTGGTCAGTCTTTGTACAATAGAGCCCGAGTCCCTCTGTCCCTTTGACATATCGGAGTATCCTCTTCACCGTCTTCAGGCGAGGATACCTCGGGTCCTCCATGCACCGACTTGCTACGTCAACAGTGAATGCTATGTCCGGCCTCGTGCAAGTTAAGTACCTCAGACTGCCAATGATGCTTCGGTAGTAGTTCGAGTCTACGGCCTCGCCGCCCTCGTTCTTCGAAAGCTTATTCCCGAGTTCCATCGGGGTTGCTACCGAGTTACATCCTTCCATGCAGAATTTCATGAGAATGTCCCAAGCATATGCTTGCTGCGAGACGAAGATTCTGCCCTTCTCTTGTCTCACCTCGAGACCAAGGAAGTACTTCATGAGTCCGAGGTCAGTCATCTCGAACTCCCCGGTCATCGCCACCTTGAACTGGTCCACGAGCCTTTGGCTGTTTTCCATGAAGATGAGGTCGTCCACATACTGTGCGACCACCAACATCTCCTCCTTGTGCACTTTCACATAGATGGCATGTTCGTAAGGACACTGCTCGAACCCGTTCTTCTTCATGTAAGAATCAATCCTCGAGTTCCATGCTCTCGGAGCCTGTTTCAGTCCATACAGTGCCTTCTTCAACCTGAGCACCTTGTGCTCCTCGCCCGACTTCATGTACCCGAGAGGTTGTTCGACAAACACCTCCTCCTCGAGCACTCCATTCAAGAATGCCGACTTCACGTCCATCTGATAGATCGGCCATTCGAACTGGGCTGCTTGTGCGATCAGTAGCCGAATTGTCTCCATTCGTGCTACTGGCGCGAATACCTCATCATAGTCAATCCCGGCTTTCTGCCGATATCCCTTGACTACAAGCCGAGCTTTGTACCTCTCGACTTCACCTTGTGGGTTCATTTTCTTCTTGTACACCCACTTGACACCGATGGCTTTACTCCCTTTGGGTAGTTCCGCCAACTCCCAAGTGTCATTCTTCTCGATTGCCTTGATCTCTTCGTCCATGGCTCCCTTCCACTTCGGGTCTCGGGCAGCCTCCTCAAATGAGCCCTCCTCGGCATCGGCTAATAGACACACTAGGTGCACTTCCCCAGTTGTCTCATACAGGTCATGTACACTTCGGTACCTCGGGTTTCTCGGCATATCCTCGCCTTCACCCTCTTCTTCGTCTTCGGAGCTCTCCGAGCTCCCCGAGGTGGATGCTTGTTCGAGCTGAACTGGGGTCTCGAGAACGGTTCGGTCCTCCCCACCCACCAACTTCTGTGGCTGGTTCAACTCCCAGTCCCATCCAGCTTCCTTATTCACCTCGACATCCCTGCTGACCACGAGTTTCTTCTCGATCGGGTCATATAGCTTGTATGCTTTCGACTTCTCACTATAGCTGACAAGCACCAACTTCCTGCTCTTGTCATCGAGCTTCTTCCTCTTTTCTTCCGGGACCTTCGCATAGGCCACACTCCCGAATACTCTCAAGTGAGCAACATTTGGCCTTTTGCCATTCCACTTCTCCTGTGGGGTCTTCTGCTCAAGAATCGCATGTGGGCACCTGTTCTGAACATACACCGTGCACGACACAGCCTCGGCCCAGAACTCCTTGGGCATGCTCTTCATCTTCAGCATTGACCGAACCATATTGAGGATGGTTCGATTCTTTCTTTCTGCGACTCCATTCTGCTGTGGTGTGTACGAGGCTGTGAGATACCTTTGAATTCCCTCCTTCTCGCAGTACGAGATGAACTGCTTCGACAGGTACTCTCCACCTCGGTCAGATCTTAGTGCCCGAATCCGAAGTCCAGTGTTCTTCTCGACCTTGGCCTTGAATACTTCGAAGGCCTGGAATGCTTCAGATTTCTCCTTCAGGAAATATACCCAACACTTCCTCGAGAAGTCGTCGATGAAAGTGATGAAGTACCTCTTCCCTTGAATGAGCCTAGGGTGATCGGTCCGCAGATGTCGGTATGAATCAGTTCGAGAGGCTTTTTCGCGTGAAACTGTGCCTTCCCGAATGAAGCTCTCGTCTGCTTTGCGGCCACGCAATCTTCACAAAATTTCTTTTCAAACTCGAGATTCGGTAGTCCTTGCACTCCTTGCTTCTTGACTAACTCCTTGAGTCCAGTGTAACCCAAGTGACCGAACCTCCTGTGCCACAGCCAGGCCTCATCCTCCCTGTCTGCCTTGAGACATTTCTCCTCGATTCCCCTCAGATTGAGTTTGAACATCCGGTTCGTATCCATCTCGATTCGAGCCGCCCGAACTTATCAGTCAGATGTAGGGTCGTACCCTCCGACGATACACCGAACCCCTTTTCCATCAGCTGCCCCATACTGAGTAAGTTGCTCGTCATCTTCGGGACGTAGTATACATCCTTGATTTTTTCAACATTCCCACTCTTCTGCAGTAATTGGATTTTACCTCGGCCTTCCACCTGGACCCTCGAGTCATCACCGAACCCGACTGATCCTCTCTTCACAGTCAGCTCTCCGGACATGTGCTTTAGGCCGGTCATATGATTGCTGGCACCAGAGTCGAGATACCATATTGTATCACCTTTGGAACACTTTGTGCTTCCCGAAGTCGAAGTGCTTTGAGACATCAACAACACCTCATCGTCCCCCATCACCTCTGCGTAGTTGGCTTTGCCTTCTACCTTCTTGTCTGCCTAGCAATCCTGAGCATAGTGCCCGTGTTTCCCGCAATTGTAGCAATCTACATCGGGTTTCTTGCCTTTGCCCTCTTGACTTCGGTCTCGACCTCGCGAGTTGGAGCTCGACTGACCCCTCGAGCTTCTACCTCGACCACGACCTCCACCACTGCTGGACTGGCCGTGTCCTTATATCCTTGTCCCCTCTGGACATACATTGCCTTCTCTTCAAGAGACACCTTGGCTTTTAAAGCCCCTTCGAGTGACTTTTTCTTCTTCAACTTCTTCCTCTGTTCGTGTGCCATGAGGGAACCTTGCAACCTGTCCACCGATAGTTCTTGCAGGTCCTTCGACTCCTCTATTGCGCACACAACATTCTCGAAGACATCTGTCAACGACCTCAGTATCTTCTCCACGACCCTATTCTCGGTCAGTTTCTCCCTATTCATTTTCAGGTTGTTCACCACCACCTGCACCCTAGCGACGTAGTCCGAGATCTCTTCGGATTCCTTCATGGTGAGTGACTCGAACTTTCTTCGTAGAGTTTGTAGTCTCACCTGCTTGACCCTTTCTGCTCCTTTATAGGCAACCTCGAGAATCTCCCAAGCCTCTTTCTAAGTCACCGCCCCGGCGAACTTCTCAAAACCAGCTTCGTCTACAGCCTGATACAGGATGTAGAGAGTCGTCTTGTCTTTCATCCTTCTTTCTCGCAATGCCTTCTGCTGTGCATTGTTGAGAACTGTTCCGGCTTCGGGCTCAGCGAATCCTTCCTCGACTACTTCCCAACAGTCTTGCGCCCCTAGCAATGCCTTTACCTGGATGCTCCAGTTGTCGTAGTTTGACTTTGACAACTTCGGTATGGACATCCCGAGTGAGCTTCCTCCGAATCCAGCCATAGGCTCTGATACCAATTTGTTGAAACTCGGCCTCGTTTGGACAAGCTCGAGCCAACCTCGAGTATACCTCAGCGCTTTGCTAACCGAGCGTATCTCGCACTATACGTCTTACCCGAGGACCTTGCACCCGGGGTTCACTCACTCACTCGTCCTTGCACTCTCTGTGATGAACTGGAATATAGGAGAATAAAAACATAATAAAACTGGATCTTTGATCCGGGAGAAGGAAGAGAAATAGCTGAAAGCTATTTTGTATTAAACTCTGAAAATTACAATGTATTTTCTCTCTTATCTCTCTTTTTAAATCTACACTACTCTACTACTATATATACTACTACATCTCGAACTACTCCTACTACAAAAGTCTACTACTATCTACTCCTAGATACAATGCTGCCAAGTGTCCTGTGCTCCTGCTGAGCTGTCTCTGACAAGTGCAGCTTGCTGTCAGACTGGTAGTTCGAGCTTCCATCCCGAGATTGCACACATCTCGAGGTTTCTCAAGTCTTTGACTCGGAACATCACCGAGCTCCTGCTCGGCCACTCTTCTCGGGTTCGGCATGACACCGAAGCTCGGAAGTCTTCTCACTGCTGCTGCTGCTGAATCCCTTCGGGTTTGGGGCGAAGCTCGAGTTACCCACATAGTTCGAGTTTCCACTTCGGGTTTCACCCGAGCTTCCTCCTCGGGTCACACTCGAGCTATCTCCTCGGGTTGTACCCGACCTCGAGCTACCACTTCGGGTTGTACCCGAACTACCACATCGGGTTGCACCCGAGCTACCTGTCCGGGTCACACCCGAGCTCGAGTTATCCTTCGAGATTTCGAGCTTGCGATTATTTCCAACATCCTCCCTCAAGCTCAAATCTCGAACATCCATCATCCCCAACATTTGCTTGCAGTACCCGAACTACCACCTCGGGTTTGTGTTGTTTGTTTATTATATTGAGTATCATCTTGACTGAGACTACATGATACCAAGTAAATTTAGGAGAAAAAAATTACATAAATATAGTTTTAAGCACAGTACTGCTTAAGGTGACCAATGACCATCAATGTTAATTGGGTTAATTATGTGAGATATCAATGCTCATATTATAAAGTTACATTTGATTTCCAACGCTTATGTGAGACATTATTTAGGACTAAATTTTTTTTCAATGAAAATCCTTTCACATCATCTTAATCAGACCATATTTGCATTATCCTGTATATTTCATCTCTCTTTCAATGCAATGACTCAATTGTTATAGATTTGTTTTTTACTTTCATAACCAAAGTATATTCTGAACAGAGGTTTCACACAAGCGGTCATGCGATTCCAATTGAGAACTGATTGGGAACTGAAAGACGCACTTCGGTGATTCCAATTGAAAACATAAATTCTTTTAAAGATATATGTTTGCCGTCATGTGAGGTTTTATAGATCATTGTACAAATATAGATTGTAGTTTTATAAATATATGTGTTATAGATAGTTTTTCTTTAGTTTGGTGACCCTGAACCGTAAGCTCTGGAAAATTGTGGTAGCACTCAATATTAATAATGAATAATTTTAGGAACAACAGAGAAGGCATGTTTTATTTTGCTTGATGTATGTTAATTTGTAAAGTTTCTGATTAAGGTTGATGCTTTTAAGTTTTAACACACTATACCTAATGTGTACATTGATAATGCAGGTAATACCAGATGTAGTAGATGCAACACATAGTTAGCAAACTTTTTGTTTATGACTTTTCACCACGCCCTGAGGGCTACAGTTGACTACCTAAGGTTTCACCTTAATTGTCAATTGTATCTGTATATTCAGTTTTTTCTTTTGTTTTTTTTTGTTATTAAATCCATTCATTATGCTTTGTATTTCTAAATTCAATAATTTTCATGAATCAATAAAGTTGTTGACAAGTTAGTGCTGATAATCCATTCTTTTCTTCAACTAGCGAGAGACCCGCCCATTGTGCGGGGCAATACTTAAATGTTTTTTAATATAGTATAGATAGATATTTGAAATGTCAATAATATACAACCAGAAAGGAAGATAATTGAATTGTTATACTTGAAAACAATTCTCCTAGATTTGATCGTTCCAATTCCAACTAGAGAGATTGCACATCAACTACACTATTGAAACAAATGGAGAGGAAACAAGATTATAGTAACCAATCGTAACCATTCAACAAGCTGGAATTAATTTGTACCATTCGATCAACACTGGAAACACTGGAAAAAATTGGAGGTGTGCAATTCATAGGTGCTTTTTAATATAGTATAGATTATTCCGTTATCTGTCTTGATAGAGTCAATCTTTAGAAAAATATATATATATATATATATATATATATATATGAGCAAATATACTGTGAGCTTAAGCTCATGGAGCCTTCTGTGAGTTTAACCTCCAAAAACCTATCAAATCACCTCCAAATTTTGATTTATATGGCTCAATAAATTCTTTATATCAAAACCTTACGAGATACAAAATTTTTCCATTTTTTAAAATTTTTAAGTATTTGTTTGAGATTTTTTAAAAATGACTATACCATATAATAAAATAATCAAGTTTTATGTATCACTTTTAAAAAATCTTAAACAAATACTTAAAAATTTTCAAAAATGAAAAATTTTTGTATCCCGTAAGGTTTTGATATAAAGAATTTATTGAACCATATAAATCGAAATTTGGAGGTGATTTGATAGGTTTTTGGAGGTTAAGCTAACGGAAGGCTCCGTAAGCTTAAGCTCACGGTATATTTGCTATATATATATATATATATATAGTTAATTACTCTCCAGTGAGTAAAATAACCTAATTTTTTTTTTGGTTTATTATATTTATTTTCAAGTTGTAAGAATAACCCTAATTCATAACTATAAATTGCAATTGTTGAAACTAATTTAATTGACTGTCAATTACTTAATTTTACTCTTTAATCAATTTATATTTTTACTTATATATATATTTTTATATTTACATTTTTGTATTATTTTTCCCTAACGTATTACAAATTACCAAAAAATTAAAAAAAAACTTCACCATACCACTTGGATTGAAATAGCAGTTGAAAACAAAATCCGTGCATTGCACAAACTACACGTTAGCTATAATACATTGATCCCCGTGCACGCCACGGGTTTAACGCTATTTCAATTTAATTTAATATCAGTCTAGTAATTCGCCATACCATATTCCTAATTCTAGTTATTGGTTTCACCATCCCAATTCGAACATACTCAAGTCAATGATTTGTTACAAAACTTAATATCGAAGACAATTAATCAATAAGTTGATCTATTAATCATTTGGTCAATGCTAATGTTGTCGGACGATAATCTATAGAACCATAATCCATAGTAAATAGAGACAACGAAGCGAAATAAAATCCGGAGTTCCATATTATATTCTATTTCAGTTTATTAAATCAAAAATCTAAATTAGACGTAGACGCGTAATTCCATAATACGACCGAGCTTTCAATAAAAACCGTTGTTAATATGTGTAATTCTACAGCGGTTACTAGTTAATGACCGCTGTAAAACTGTTTAGCTGCGGTTTTGAAGTGAGTAGCTCAAAAGACCGCTGTAACATAGCGTTGTTAAATGGCATTTTTCTTGTAGTGGAGGTCGATCCAAATCATGATGTAAGTACGATAGTTTTACAAATCAATTTACAGTATTAGTTTTCGGAAGTTTATTTAGAAGGGTTGCAATGCGAATAATCACAAATCAAAAGAAAACATTGCAATTCAATAGAGATTTGATTACTTCAAACAACAAAGCAATCGATACACAAAATCGGAATATAATAACAAAAGGAGGACTACACACCGTAAATTCCGTTACTGCGTCGGATCGTCGTTTGAGCACTTCATCTTCTTCGCACGTGAAGCTCCGATCGTCTGGTGTCGAGCTTCTCTCTGTCTCCTCTGTTTGTTTTGCATCCGGGGGTTTGACGTTGAGGTTCAAATTTATAACTATGACTAACTAATTAAGGCACTATTCGAATTGGTTATGCGTCATGGAGAATATGGGGACGTGCCTTACGTGGCGGGTTATAATTAGTTGGGTACTATTTTAGTTAACTAAATTCTAAATGACAAGAATTGGCTGACTCTCCTATTTTTAGCATAGTTCGATTAATTAGATGTACTATTTTTTTTACCAGTGTCAGAATTATGATAGCTAATTTTAAGATAATTCTATTATCGATATCCCGTATTACATTACATAAACTTCAAAATAGCATAAATCTATTTTTTTAGATTACCAAATTTACTAATTAATTAATTCAGAAAATATGACAAAATAAAATTTAAGTATCATATGTTACACAACCAAATAAGGAGTTGTGGTAATGATCTTGAAGAAAAGACCGTGGTTATAAAAGTTCGTAGCCTTACAACAAAGTTTGATCATGTCGTGGCAGCAATCAAAGAGTCGAGAGATCTGTCCACATACAAGTTTGATGAGTTGATGGGATCACTGCAGGTTCATGAAACCCGTCTCAATCAATCAGAAGCAAGGTGCATATGACATTAAAGATTTCTATACCAAAAGTGGGTCCTCAAATAACCAACAACATGGTGGAATTTTTTTTTTTTGTCTATGCCTATTAAAAATAAAAATTACAGACCTATCCCCGCTTTTAAATATATAACAGGACTATGCCTACTTTGTAAACGCCGGCGTTTACAAGTTAATCTAAACGTCAGCAGTCACAAAATCAGATATCTGAAAACCGCAACTCTTAATCGACAAATTCGACTCTGAACGCTGGCGCTCAGAACGCCACCATTTAGCAATTACGAAATCAGAAAACAAGATAATAATAGAACTTTCCTTCAGAACGCCACGGTTTAAGCTCCAGCGTTTAGACATTTCTTTTTTTTTTTCAGTTTTCCTCGACCCAATTAAGTGACAAGGATGCACATATATCGGAGATACGGGTATGGGCTGCATCGCATACATGTGCTGGCCAGTAAAGAAGGACATCTGGAAAGAATCGGAGAGGTATAACACTTGGTATCAGCTCATCAGCTCAATAGCTAAGTTTCATGCAAACTTGGATTTTTCCTTGGAGCATCGCACATATGTGACATGTTGACAAGGATATACAAAATTTCTAATTTTCCTATGTTCACATTTACATCTCATATTAAGGTCATGCAGTTAGCTAGATAGTTTTTTTTAGATAAAGCACTTAGCTAGATAGTTACAAATAGCTACATATTCCATGTTTGACACGAAGTATACTAAAAGCACGGTTCTAATTCTAATAGCATGTTATTCACTATTCATTAGAAATAACAGATCCATCATTCTTATATTAAAGTTTGTTTATTGCAATAAATCTCTAGAAATGCTTTCATATTAATTAGTTCAATTTGTTAAATAAACTTGCACCATTAACACTTCTATATTATAAATTATAAAAATTATTCATGTTAGAAAAAATCAAAGTGTAAAATTCAAAATATGATGCAAAGCTATTATATATATGTTTATCTGCTAAAGAACATGAATATAGATTTGCATGTCTCTATTGATTTTTTTTTTCTTAATATATAAGTTGGAGTAAATATACAACGAGCTCTCGGAAACATATCAAAATCACTTTTAAATTTTGTATGAATTGCTCAATATATTCTTTATATTGAGCCATTTAACTAAACCATATAAATCAAAATTTAAAAGTAATTTGACATTTTTTTTAGCTTAAGTTCACGGAAAATCTATGTGACTTAATTAAGCTTACGGTATATTTTTCTCAAATTCTCTATTGATTTTTTTTTTAACATATGAATAGAGTATAACTATTGTACAAATGTTAGCATTTCGGAGTGAAATACTAACGGCTCAAATTATATTTTGCCATATCCGGAATTTTGATTTATGGTTCTCATTAAATTCATTATATAAAAATACTTGGGCATACAAAAATTTTTCATTTTTGGAGCTTTTTAAGTAATTGTTTTGGATTTTTCAAAATGATTCTAAAATATTAATTAAATAATGCTTGTTTGTACCTGAGGACTAAATGGAAAATTTTTGTATCCTCAAGTATTTTCATATGATGAATTTGATGAGAACTATAAATAAAAAAAATTTGAGTATGACTAGAGGTGACAAAAATCTGACCCGACCCTACCCGACCCGAGTTTCAGGGGAAGTCAAACTGACCCGAACCGACCCGAACCTGAACCCGACCCGTGTTCCAGGGAAAGTCAGACTGACCCGAACTCGACGTGACCCGTGTTCCAAGGAAGTCAGACTGACCTGAACCCGATCCGACCTGACTCGGGAATAGAGGTGCAAAATCTGACCAAAACGAAAAACCCGCCCAACCCGACCCGACCCGACATGGACCCGACCCAAACCGACCCGACATTTCCAGTTGGTCAAACTGACCCGACTCGACCGAACCCGACCCGACCCAAGAATCTGCCACCTCTAAGCATGACAAAGTATAATTTGAACTGTTAGCATTTAACTCCGAAATGCTAACATTTGCATAATAGTTCTACTCCATATTAATATATTCTTTTAATCTCTTACAATGTCCAAAGTAATTTTTCATGTATTAAGCTTTAAAAGAAAAGTTGTTGTATCGGTTTCTAAATTAGTTCTTTGTCCGCATATATATCATCCTCGTCAATTAAAGAAAAATGTATCTTGCATTGCACTTGCTTCGGAGAAAGAACTACTTCAGATGTTACGCCATTATAACATTTGACTAAACGAGTGAACGACAGTTTGCTAGCTATCATGATATGCGTGACGACAACTGAGAAAACTTGACTGTTGCATAAAAAATATTGGAAAATTTAGAACTGTTTTTTTGTCTGAACGCCAGCGTGCAATGGTTGGCGTTTAGACGCAATATTTATCGTTCATTTATTTGGTTCAAAGTTTTCGTAGACGTTGCTGTCTAGACACCGGCGTTCAAAATGAAATCAAGTTGTTATAAGTTGTTGTTTTCAGATATCCGATTTTGTGACCTCTGACGTTTAGATTGACTTGTAAACGCCGGCGTTTAAAAAGTAGGCATAGTCTTTTTATATGTTTAAAAGAGGGGATAGGTCTCTAATTTTTATTTTTAATAGGCATAGACAGAAAAAAAATACCAACATGGTGGAGGTAGAGGACAATGTAGTAGAAGAGACATTGAATGCCACTATTGTCACAAGAAAGGCCACATGTAGGCTGATTGCTACAACAAGAAGACGGATGACGGGCAATGCAAGCAAGGTGTTGAATGTCATTATTGTCACAAGTTCAATTACATGCAAGCCGATTGTTACAAGAAGAAAAGAGAAGAAAAGTAAGCAAGTTTTGTTGAGGAGAAGAATAATCAGCAACAATTATTTTTTATCAAGACGGTTGAAAAATCTGATGTGAGGCAAATTCGTTTTTTGGAGAACGAATGCTCAAATCATATTAATTAAGCATTCGTTTGATGATTTGGATGAGTTTCCAACTCAGGTGGATACTGTTGATGTGATGGAGTTGCATGGAGATCTTGAGGAATCTATGGCTATGATTGAGTTAAATAAGATTTCAGCTCTGAAGGATGCTGATGAGATAACAAAGGTGAATGAGATGGCACATGCAGCCAAGAACATAAATTTGGACAAGTTGGTGAGTAAACTTGCAAATGTTGAGGATGGTGAAACTCCACTTCAAATGAAGCAAAAGGGGCTTGCGATCAATGGTAAAATTGTTTTGTTTACCGCTGTTGTGATTCTAATTGTATTGGCATACAACTTGTTGAGTAATTTTCTTGGGTTAGAATTTGTGAAGGAAAATATAGTTATTTTTGAGTCACAAAAGAAGTATGGAGATGATGTTCTTAGGAAGTTTGAGATGCATGATTGGAATGCAGCAAGTGCAGAGATAAATAAGGAAAAAGAGGATGTTGAACAAGGAGAAAATAAGTACGTTGAAGATGAGATTACGAAATCGAAGAGAAGATTAATTAGAAAAGGTTTAAATAGCGATCATAATGGCCACTATAGCGTCCGATATAGCGTTTTGGAAGCAAAACGCTACGACACTATCGGTTTTTCCCCGCTATTTGATACTTTATATAGTAACATATAAAATAGTGGTTTGAATCATCTAAATTTTTAATTAGTTTATGATATCTAATACTTAATAGTTGTTATTTATGTTTTACAATCATTTAACATATAATTAATTGGATTTATACACAACAGTTAATGTTATATAAACTTGAATCCACGTAAGAAAAATAGTGGGATTGATTAGTGAAAATGAAAGTCATATACTTGAAATACATTAAAATGTAATATAATCAATAATTTTTTTTATTTACATAATGTTTTATCATAATTTGTTTACAATTTTTCTATCATAATTTTTAGATTCTAATTTCTTCCTTGAAAAATGATAGATAGACAATTTATTTTTTATAACTTTAATAATTCTCTAATATAGTGAAGCCAACAACAATATAAGTAAACTTTTCTATCATTAATGTTATAGAAAATTAAATTTTTAATATTTAGGAAAAGTAATTACTCAATGATTCAATTTGAAATCCTTTTGATAGAAACAAATAATATGTGCAAT
Source organism: Cyperus esculentus (assembly GCA_030179965.1). Classification (NCBI taxonomy): domain Eukaryota; kingdom Viridiplantae; phylum Streptophyta; class Magnoliopsida; order Poales; family Cyperaceae; genus Cyperus; species Cyperus esculentus. Next base: position 4,599,663 of record JASGLE010000009.1, on the reverse strand, counting down.
AAAAAATTGACAACATGTTGTACTACGTCAATACATCGGAATAAGAATGTATTTGTTTCAAGAGTGATACAATAATAATTATATAATTTTCAAATAATTTAGTTAGAAAACTTTATACATTATTCTAATTATTCATCATTTTTATTGAATATGTTAGCTCATAAACCAATAAAATAGTTAAATATTCCAAATAACAGAAACCGGTAGCGCCTGTGATAGCACCGATATCCGATATCCGCTATCAAATATACCCCACCGCAACGAGTCCGCTATCCGCTATTTAAACCTTTGTTAATTAGTGTTGTGACATGATGGTTGCATTGGACTTTAGATTAGGGGGAGTATTGAAAATAATTAATCCAAAGTCTGATTATTAATAGCAGTTCTATTTTTAGAAGTCTAACACCAATATAGTTCTATTTTTAGAAGCTTATTATTTTTAGTATGTACGTGTAGTACATGTAATTCGTGGGTCTATTTCAGGTTTGCTAATAGGAGCTTAAGAGTTAGTGCTGTTATGAGTTAGTACATGCATGGTAATGCATACAGTAGCATAGTTGGTGCAGTAATGGTTAGTTATAGGTTAGTATTATAAAAGAGTCCATGTGTACCTTTTTGTGTGGATTGTGGAATAATAATATGAGTTAAGTTGTTTTTATATACTCTTTTTTTCTTGGTTCCACCGAAATTATTTCCAATAATTTGGTTTCGAAGCGGTTTAATATCCAACACACTATATCTGATTATAAACTAGAATTAAAAAATATATTATACCTTTACTGAGCAAAAAGCATTTGACAAAGTAACTTTTTTTTTTTTAAGTGATATCCAATCTTTGTGAATCAGGCTACATATTACACGTTAATTTTCGTGCTATAGTTTCCAAATATTGACCCAAGACAACCGGTGTAAATAATGCAGATTGAAAAGGAAGGGTTCCCCCCTGGTGCTGAAATCGGCTGAGATCCCGATCCGACGGTTCTCAGGTCCCGTATCTGCTGAGTCCGAATCTCGAGGTCCTTGAGAACCGTCGGATCGGAATCTCAGGACCCTGAGATCCGATTTGGATCTCAGCCGATACCGACGCTTCCCTCTGGTATTCCCCAAATGATCCCCAGTTAAGAAAAAAAAAATAAAATCATTAAGATGTTGAGCAAACTACAAAGAGAAAAAGGACAATTATTATGAGCAGTGGGGCACTTGAAGTAATTCAATTCCTTATCTTAACGAAGCAACTTGACAAGTAATTCAATTCCTTATCTTAACGAAGCAACTTGACCGCAGAAATATTTCTCTAGATAAATCTGATTCCTGATAAGATTTGTCATGTGTGATGCAAATTAATAGCAATCTCACCATCAATATATTCAAAATACAGTTTCATGTCTTTTCATTTCTATTCTCATTTGTGTTCCAATTAATTAGTTCCCATTCTCAATTGGTGCACCAATTAAAGTTGGTTAAGCATCATTGTTTCGGTACAGTTTGATTTAATTATGCAAATTAAGACCTATGTACGGATACCATGTGCCAAAATGGTGCCATCTCCTTGACAATTTAATGATGGAAAGAAAACACCTTCAATAAAACCATCAACTCCTTCAAAAGGCTGTTAAGATGAGCGATTCTTCCATGAGAGATTTGAAATTTTATACCATCAGATATTCCGCCTATTTTTTAAAATAAAAAATAAAAGATCTTATTTAAATAAGTAGAAAAATAAATAAATTTATGTATAACAATATAAATTCGGGTCCTAGGAACCCGGCCTTTATATTTTTTCTTTTTGATAATTTTTTCAGATAACTCTCATTGTTAGCTGGTACAGTCCAAGTTTGTATTAAGAGAATATTAGATTATGAAGACGCCCTCACTCCAAGATACATTCCAAGTTTTGTACTAGATGCACAACATGATACTGGTACAGCCCCGACGCACTAGTATGGATTGTTATGTTGTACCAAATTTTGCATCTTGTTGTTGTATATAGAGCAAATCATGGCAAAAATTACATTTACTGTTTCAGTCAGTTCTCAAATAAACTGTAATGAGAGTTAGACTATTATACTAACGTTAGCATTTCGGACCGAAATGCTTACGCCTCAATTTATGTTATCGTGTCCGAAATCGCGATTTATTGTGCTCAATAAATTCTTTATATGAAAATATTGGAGAACACAAATTTTTTCTATTTTTAGAGTTTTCTATGTATTTGTTTTGAATTTGAGAAAAGAGCTCATAAATATTAATAACATATTGATGTTTGTACATGTTATTTTCAAAAATACAAAACAAATACTTAGAAAATTCTAAAAATAAAAAATTTTTGTATTCTCCAATATTTTCATATAAAGAATTTATTGAGCACCATAAACACGATTTCGGACACGATAACATAAAATTTGAGGTGTTAGCATTTCGGTCCGAAATGCTAACGTTAGTATAATAGTCTAGCTCCTGTAATGATTATACCAACTCTCTTATAGTAAACTGGGATACCATGATGCACCTCCATTGACAGATATATCCCAAAATTTTGTTATATCAATTGAATAGTTTTACATTTTACTCGTGCAAGGCAATAAGCAAGCAAGTATTAGATCAGCTTGGAGTGAGTTACAAAGAACATTTTTCACTGTTATTCATGGAATTTAATACACCCAAAGCATGGCAAGTTGGCAACAAAACGGGTGGAGCAGTATCACATGGAATGACATAATGGGATGTTTTAAAGCCATGTTCTCTACTATACTAACTTTTCATTGAATTCTGCATTTGCCATATTTGCTTTTTTAATTTCACAATACTTTTATGACTTTGTTTTTGAAGTGGTCGGCAAAGCCGACTTTTGTGACTTTGTTGTTTTAGATGATTCCTGTCACCTGTTATATCCGCGCGCTGGCAACTCTGGGTCCTCAAATATTGTCAAACCCGCTGTGTCCTGCATGTAAGCCTCAACAATGCTGCTATTTCAACATTTGATGCACAGAAGATTGATGGCTGCTTCAAAGAGCTACTGGCTCAGGTTGCCGGGAATTACTTGGGCCTTGATTGCCGCATTGTTTGGATATCGATAGTTTTGCTCTGAGACAGTGTCTGTATTTCCATTAATGCTTTTTTGGTATAAGTTATAACTTATAACTGATTCAATATTTGTTTAGTTCATTTAGTTTGGTTTTGTTCTTTAAGAACAAATTGATAAATTTGAAACTTTAAGGATTTAATTTGGTAAAAAAGTGATTCATATAATTTACTGTACACTAATTATTTGTCTTGTACGAGCATATCCAATTGTACATATTTGTCAACAAATCCAATTAATAAAGAGGAGGGATCTTGACCATGCTTATTTTGACAATTATGACAATGGGACACTTAATAAATTTGAAAATATTTAAAAATTCTTAAAAATGGAAAAAAGTTTATAGATGTCTTATTCAGTATATGGATTGATAGTGACACAAGTTTCAATCAATTTGGGTATCGTTTGATAGCTCATCAAAATTTTGTACTCTTTTTAAAGTTTATAATTTATACTACTAGACAACACTTAAATTGAATGTTGTTAAGAATATAATCAATCTATAAATTTAACAATACGTATATAAACTTGTTTCTATTTTTAAGATTTTTTAAATATTTTTTTCAAATTTATTAATTGTCTCATTGTCATGGTTGTCAAAATAAGCATGGTCAAGGAATCCCTCCTCATTAATAAATATCAGTATGTACATATTCAAACTAAAACAATAATTGGTTATTTTATATTACTTACTATTTTCATATCTAAATAAATAATATTTTCGTCAATTTATTAAATTTATAAAATTATATCTCTTCCCAGTAAAATAAAACAAGGCATAAAACGGAATGGCTGAATGGTGATATACTAATTCGTAACTTTAATTATAATACATATCCTGAAATATAATTATTAAGTAAAAGTGGCAAATTATTTTTACAATGCATTAAACTACAATTGCCTATTTCTTGTGAGTGCAACTTTAGGGGCAGGTTTATGAAGATGGAGGCCGATGAGGCTCTTGACCTTTTTGAGACATTGGCTGCACTGGAGCAGTGGGTAGACAAGGACGGTGCCTGAGGATTCGACGAACGATATGGTGTGGACGAGATTGCTATGCTCTTAGCCAAGATTGATGCTTTACAAGCGACACTTAATACGAAGAATTCTATAAAGGCTATCCACAACCATGCACCTATCACATGCGAGCTCTGTGGTGAGGAAGATCACTTATTTCAAGACTGTCCCTTTGCACAACCACAACAGCAGCCTCAAGTTCTCACCGACTTAATGCTTGAGCAAGGAAAAATGAACCAAATGATCCTTGAGCATATGCAAGTGATCTCATCTCAGCTTGCAAAGTTGACAGTTGAAAGTCAAGGGGGAGAGCAACCAAGGAAAGCCCCGTCTCGACAAGACCCAGTAACCAAATTCCCTAGTCAACTAGAAGTCAACCGAAGGTATTGGGAGACAGTATCTCTCAGCGAACCATCTGAAGGACTGGCAGCAACTAAACCTAAACAAGACCTTACAACCCGTACAGACACCTTACGGGCCGTAAGGCAAGAAGAGAAACCAAAGGTTGAGGAAGAAGTGGAGGCTGCCCTAAAATTGAATGAGCACCTTACGACCTGTATAGGTCCTTGTAAGCAATGGGGTACATAGCCAGAAGGAACATGCAAAGAGCAAGGTTGCAGAGTCTTTAGAGTTGAAACCCTATCATCCACCAGCACCATTCTCATAAAAAGAGGGTAATTACAAGTTGGATGAGCGGTCCACAAAGTTTGGAAAGCGCAACATGGTGCAATTGAGTCTCGAATGTAGTGCTTTTCTCAACAAGGAGCTCCCACTAAAGCTCGAAGTTCCTAGCTAGGAGGCTTACCATTCCTAGGCAAGGTCAAGTTCAAGAAAGATTTGCATGATCGCGAAGGGGAAACTCATTTGAAGGGCATTCAGTAGCATCAAGCAGCAACATACAACAAGGACAAGCCTTACGGACTATACACTTCCCTTACGAACCGTATGGGTAAGCTGAAGACTTGCCGACAAGTAATCAAGTAATTGAGTAAATGGTTATGTATTTTGTGACAATGAGTTGTCTTAACCTGTCTGATACCTTATGTGAACCTTTATGTACCCCGATGATCCATTTGGGTTTCTAAAAAAAATAAAAAAAGAAAAAGAAAAAGAAAAAATAAAAGAAATCCTAAAAATAATTTTACTTTTCAAATAGAATAAGTGGTTACCACAAGAGGTCAAAAACATAAAAGGGATGTGAATAATGACCATGCTGTCAGTGATGAGGGCTGAGTCCCGACCTCTCCAATTGGATCACTTTTGAATAAAAAGGTACACGCAAGGGAGAAATATCAAGTAGTTCATCCAGATTGGCCGAAAAGCTGAAAATACTATTTAGTGCATAATGCTAATAATTCTGAACTGCACGGATCGTAAGGAAACCCTTGCGCCCCGTAAGGTCTGATTTTGGTTTATATGATTGCCGGACACTCCCTGTGACGCCCCTTATGCCCCGTAAGGTACACTTACACCCCGAAAGGTCCAAAATTGGAAAGATTGACAAAATTGGCTAAGGGTTTTTAGGTCAGTTTTGATGTTTATATATATGGTTTTGACCCGTTTTGAGGTATTCTAGAGGCACCACGCCTCCAAGGAGGTAGAGAGAGTTTTTGGCGATGATTGGAGCGAGCAAAGTGGATCGGAGCGAAAGGACAAGAGCAACACTGAGGCGCATCTCTTCAACAGCCTTCATCTTCGCACTTTCTTGTTGATTGGTTGTATCTTATGTTGCTTCTATACCTTTTACTCTTTTTTGCTTTTGTTGCATTCATTTTGTAGCCATGCTAGGCTAGATCTTCAGTTCTTAAGGTTAGGATTTTGACTTGAGACCTGGTTATTGTGCGATGTGACTTTTTGATAATTTATTTTAGTTTTCCTGTGCTGAGTATTGTTTTTCCCGATACACGACTATACTTGAGTTGTGCACCACGCGGGCGACAAGTAGGTATCGGCCGGTACTCTAGGTCTTTAAGCCAAGTTAATGTGCATCGCTAGGGTTTAGTTATAATTTAGGTGGATTAGAGAACCGAGAGGTCAACCGGACAACAAGCGAAAGTTCAGTCTTATCGCTGCTCGAGAGAGATCAGTACACCTTAGAATACCAGCACTAGAACTTAGGTTAGGCCTACAAGCGACGGCTGCGGTTTGTACCTTTGTCTTACAAGCGAGAGCTGCGGTCCAGTCCTTTTACTGCCAAAACTGAACAATTGAACTGCTAAAAGTCTATTGCAGAACTTTACTTGTATTGCATGCGAGTCGGATGCAAGATCGACTACTCGCACACATTTAGCTAGCGGATGCGAGAGTACAGTCTAGATAGTTGTGCAAGTTGTATGTGAGATATGACTTGTGTGATCCAATGCCAAGTGGATTGTTTGTCCGAGACCTTGAGAAAACCTTTAGTATTATTGTCCTTAGTTTAGTCTAATTTAGATTTCATAATCACAAAGAAACACCAAAATCAGATTTCATACTTCTTGCTTAGGAAATAAACCAAGTCTAGTCCGGTTTTTCCAACTATACCTGTGGATTCGACCCCACGCTATGCTACAACTTCGTTGTGCGCTTGCGACTGATTTGAGGTTTAGTTGGGATTTAAAAGTAGTGCACTTTCGAGTGAATAGGCTTTTTGACACCGTTGTCGAAGACAATTGCGTCATTTCTAGACATTTCTTGTTTTATTTCTTGAGCATTTTTTTTATTTTCATTTGTACTTGTTTGTATTCTTTTTGTTGTTTTTAGGACTCATACTAGAGAGGATGTTCAACAATTTGGGAAGCAGAATAAAGGACCATATTGCACAACCTAATTTCCAACTTGAAACAACAGCAACTTCAGCACATAATGCATTCCTTACGAACCAATACGTACACCTTCCTTACAAACCGTAAGCCAGTCAACTGAGGTAGAAGTGATACCAACCATGAGTACTTATGCTCCACCACGCACTTTGCGAGGCTCTGCCATGCCAAGAGCTAATGATGTTGGAGATGCCATCGTCATTTCACAACTTCCAGCGAGCCCACCAATCATCAACCCCATCTCCTTCGATATTGTCCAGCAGAATCTCTACCATGGCTTGGATCATGAGGACCCTCACGATCATCTTCGCACCTTCATGCCTATATGTCAATCCATCGAGAAGAATGGTGGATCAGCTAAATACATTCAACTCATTATGTTCCCCTTCACACTCAGGGACAAAGCGAAAAAGTGGTTTAACTCTCTACCTCACAACTCAGTTGGTAGCTGTATGGTTCTATCTTATCTCTTTTTGAGTAACTTTTTCCACACAAGAGAACCACTATGATCACTAGCTGAGGCATGGGAAAAATTGAGGGAATTGCTTGCTTCACGCCCGCACCATAACTGTTGAAGATAATTCAAAGTCTGAAAGTATCTGAATGCTAAATTTACCAATCGTTCGGAAAGTTCAGAAATAGGCGCACACAAATAATAGTTGAGATCTAGAATTAGGATTATTTATTTGTAATAGTAGCTAAAATAAAGTTGTTAGTTAATTTAGGAAGTCAGGAGTCTAATTTAGGTAGATAATTTTGTGTATGTTAGGCTATATAATGAGTCTTTGTAATTGTGTTTAAGATGTGTGGAATAGAAACCATAATGTGTGGAATAGTAATAATGTATTGTCACACTTTTCGACAACCCGCCGCGTATTTCTACGCAAGGCGTTTAAGTACATCACATACATTACCAATAAACTGTAATAAATGTCACAATATTGTTACAATAGCTACAATAATTTTTTTTTATTTGAATATAGAATACATTTATCTCTAAATACAAGTGGCATTCATTCTTCCCGCAAGTCTTCATCTTACTCTTGACCTTGCTCGCCCTCATCCCTTGTATTACCTGGAACCCACGAAAACAGTGGCACAGGTGAGAGATTGAACTTTCTCTCAATGCGAGATTTAGTTCCAGCCCAGAGATTTTTGAATAATTCTTATCAAAAACAAATATCAATAGCATTTCTATACTATTATGCAATGCAGTTCCTAACTTTAACTACTCTTGTCATGCCATGCAACTTTTAAAAATACCTCTTATTTAACTTTTCCTATTCTATGTATGCTGATAAAGGGTACTCTCCCAACTATCAGTCTTTGACGAATTTATCCGCTCGCCTTACCAGTAAAGGGGTATATCTCCCCAGAACTGGGACCACGTCGTCTCGCCAGAGGGTACTCTCCCAACTGAGTCTTTAACTATGTCTCACCGTGGGGGCCTCACTGCACGCACCGGGTCTTGACCCGTGTCTGGACCGCAGGATATTTTCCGCCTATAGCCCACGTTAGCGCGGGATGTTGCCGAAGCTCCACCCAAGGTATACCTCCCGTTATCTATGACTTACATAATCGGTGCCTGGTTCTGTGACGTTCTACTCAGTCCTTATCTGTATTAATTATTATTCCAAAAGCTTCGTTAATTTTTTTATGTATGCCATCATGTTTCAAGGTATGTGTGAGGATCCTATCATGTGATTTCTAACAAAAGAAAAAGGGCGTTCGATACAAATATGAAATAACATAAAGTAAACATGGATCAAAAAGAAATAAGCAATTAAACAAAAAGTCCAAGAACCCGCACCTCTGATTTTCGAAGAGACCATAGAAATGTCCTTCAATCTCGAACTCTCGTGGTCTGATTAGTTCTTGTTGTTTCGTTTCTAAGTCTATATTAATTTCAAGTAGAAATACATACTCAGGAAACTGTTCGGTAAATAAAAATGAAAATACGAAATTGGTTGATATATACTGTCTAGTTTGATTAGGCAAATGGTCGGTAGTTTTGCATAAATTATTTATGTGTTGGAAATCATATTCAATCGTAATCATAATTTAACTATATAATATATTTTTTTTACTTATTTATTTTTTTTTGAACAATATCTGTTTCAACCATTTTTTTTTGAAATAACCTTTCAAATAGTCTGACAATATTGTGGCTTAATATAATGCTTATAATATGAACTTATCACATTAAATTTTCCAGTAATTATTGTGAACTTAAAGTAAAGTTTGAAACTAACCAGACATTGCAAAGATGTTGCATGGGAAGCCGTGATCAAATTTATAAAGCAACAAACTCCACACCTCCTTGTGTATGCACACCAAGTTTGGCTATTTGTGCATTGCTCTCTAGAAAGTCTTCCAAGGATTCCTCAAATAATTTCACATGTTAGAACGTTGTGGGAAAAAAAACAGAGGAATAAGACGAAGTTGTACTCAGTTCAGATTTGAGGGTTCAAGTTTTGCCAGAGATATTAGGAGATATAATATGTCCATTTCATGCCATCAAAGGAAACAATGCAATTAAAATTGGGAGAGTATATTTCGGTAGAGGGATTGTGGCAATTAAGGGAATTAATGTTCCCTGGGACAGCAAATCCGAAAAGAAATCATGCAAATGTAATTAAGTGGCAACACGTCAAGGATATATTTCAGCAGGACAATTAATTATTGGACAATTGTCATGGAGAAGATTAAGGAAATTTGCAAGAAATGGACGGTAGTATTTTCAATTCCTTTTCTTTTCTTTCTTTTTTTTTTTTTGTCTGTTTATTCTACGCCCTAAATTTGAAGCTTCATGATCTTGTCCTAGGGCAAAATTTTGATTCGTTTAATTTGGTATTAATTTGCGTTAATATTTATTAAGATCCTGACTAGTGTCTGAAATAATTTTTCCTACACAATCTAGGAAAAATGATCATTCTTTTAGATAAGGTACGTTCATAATTTTAGAGAAATCAAATAAATAAATAATTATAAAGGATGTATTATGCAAGTTAGTTTTCTAGGGAAGAATATGTTTATTCGAAAACAATATGTTCTCTAAGAGATGTATGATAGTTATGATACTTAATATTCGAAATCATCATAGAGTATAATTAGAATGCAGAGATAATTTAGTTACCCATTTTTTATATCAATTACTATAATATTCTTATGCATTTTAATTAGCATTTAACATAGAACTTGAAATATTTTCTATAACATTACATGTATTCACGTATATTGTGTTCCCACCAAAATAATTTCTGTATCAGATGGTATTAGAGTTTATCATTTGGTACCAGAGCAGTTTTAACAAGTGGTATCAAAGCATATCAGCTCTAGTTTTTATTTTTAACAAGTGGTATCAGAGCAAGTTCTATTCTTCATGGGCGTCATCATAAATTGATGATAAGAAGAATTGTGGAGTAGCGGATGAGTAGTCGGGCACAAACTTTTAGTCAAAAAGGAACCTGGGACAATACAGGTGTGGTCGACAAGCCGAGCAGCAATTTAGATCACAGAAGGGAACCAGAGCAAGGCATCTGGTGTGCTTGGTAGGGGCAGCTAGACAAAGGATAATCGGTTGTGATGTACAAGCAGTAGCTGTGGGATTGTTATTGGCTTGCCGCTACCACATAGAGGCAGAGGTCAGAGATCAAGGTCGTGCCTAACTCAAGAATGTCCTTCAGAAGCCAATATTTCACTGAAGTGAGGGAGAATATAGAAACAATTTTCTATACAAGCCACTCAGCAAGAGAAGAAAGAGGCAATATTTGTTTAAAGGACAGTAGATGTTTAGACATATGTCAAGAGTTAAACATCAGTTTGAGGAATTGGTGCAGATATAATTACGAAGTTACATAGAAGTTTGATTGGTGTCATGACGTAACGAAGGTGATGAACTTTGAATTAAGGGGCAGTGTTGAAGAGAATTCAAAGTCTGAAAATATCTGAATGCTGAATTTACCCTCGTTCAGAAAGTTCAGAAATATGCGCACAAAAATAATAGTTGAGATCTAGAATTAGGATTACTTATTTGTAATAGTAACTAAAATAAAGTTGTTAGTTAATTTAGAAAGTCAGGAGTCTAATATAGGTAGATAATTTTGTGTATGTTAGGCTATATAATAAGTCTTTGTAATTGTGTTTAAGACGTGTGGAATAGAAACCATAATGTGTGAAATAGTAATAATGTATTCACGTATATTGCATTCCCACCAGAATAGTTTCTGTATCAGATGGTATTAGAGTTTATCATTTGGTATCAGAGCAGTTTTAACAATAACACACCTGATTTATGTTAGTTGAAACTTTTTCCAATGCATTAAACGACAATTGCCTATTTCTTGTGAATGCAACTTCAGGTAGCAGATTTATGGAGATGGAGGTCGATGATGCTCTTGACCTTTTTGAGACAATGGTTGCACAGGATCAGTGGGCAGACAGGGACGGTGCCCATCCTATACTACAACTTAGTCGTGCGCTTGCAACTAATTTGAGGTTTAGTTCGGATTTAAAAGTAGTGCACTTTCGAGTGAACAGTGAACTAGAATGATATACAGAAATTGTTGAAGAAATTACTTCTATATTCTCCAATTAATAATAACCTGTATTTTATGGGCATATATGTAATTCAAAAGATGATGAAAAAAATCAGAACAAAATGGAGTGAATCGGAAATAAGATGGAAATTCTTGGAGGGAAATTGTGTGGGAAAATGAAAAAATTGGAGGGAGGATATAACCAAGTATTTTTCTTGTATAGTATTGTACATTTGCTAGATAAATTTGGCATCTAAAGCAAAGAAATAATGAAAAAGCATATCTTTCATCCAACACTAGTCATGGTCTTGCATATCGATCACTCTTTCAAACAAGAGGATATAGCCACACCAAACGAAGTCTTTTTGCTGGATTCCTTTTGCTAAAAGGCTTATTTGTTTTAGTGATAATAACATCAATAAGTTGGATATTATAATAATAAAATGAATAATAAATTGTACGGTATTCCAATAGTATCTCTGTGGTATCACTGTAACCCATAAAATATAACTCATGGACATTAAGCATTGCTTTTCGATTTGTAATTAACTGTTTTGCTGTCTATTTAAGAACCTCCTGATCAGCTTTCAAAAGAGAAGCACATATTCCTCAAAGTCTCAGACATACCGGTATCATCAATGGAAGAATGGCTCTCAGAAACGAAAAGCCAACATCGGATAATAAACCCGACGAGCCCAAATAAAAATTTTTATTATGCAATACTAGTCACTTTTGTTACCTTCTGTGCAGTGTTCCTTGCTTACAAGGGCAAAAGGGGTGATAGGATAAATCTCCCACCAAGTCCCCCTAAACTTCCCATAACGGGTCACCTTCACCTCCTGGGATGTTTACCCCACCGAGTTCTAGAGAAACTGTCCACAAAATATGGCCCTGTCATGCTGCTTCGGTTGGGTAGATGCCAGGCCATAGTAGTATCCTGGGTTGACGGTGCCAAGGCTGTGTTGAAAACATATGATAAGGAGTGTGCCAACAGACCGCCGTGGCAGGGGATTCGAGCGTTGTCATACGACAGATTGGATGTGGCCTTCTTGCCATATGGTGATTACTCACGTGGTGTCAAGAAGCTCTTCTCGCTCGAGCTTCTTGCCAGAAGTGCTCAGATGTTGGCCACAGTTAGAGAGACCGAGGTACATATATCTGAAAAATCAAATTAATATTCATATGCATAATATATATATACACTTCTTGCATTTGAGTCATCTCAAGTTTCATTTGATTAGGTTATAATGTTATATATGTTGGGGCCATTTAAGTTTTATTTATGTCTATCATTTCCACAACTCTTATATATGTGCATACCAATTAAAATATCCGTTTACCTTAATAGAGGAGCCAATTATATATTCTCCAGACAACCAGCTTTTATGTGATCTCATTAAGATACTAAAACCTTTGATATTACAAAGTGATTTACTTATGAAACAAAGAGTCTCAACTCTCAATAGGTTAACCACTTGATGGATTCAATCGCCATGTCGGATTCGACCCCGATAATGCTTGATGATTTGTTTTATAAGCTTACGGATCGAATAATTGGAACTGCGGCATTCGGGAGGACATACGGTGCTGATTATTTCAAGGATCATCACAAATTTAGGGATGTGTTTGCCACTGTGACCAAGGTTCACAGTTCCATATCTGCAGAGGACTTTTTCCTGTCAGCAGCTATCGGGCGTGTCATAGACAAATTGAACGGGGTAACGGCACTACGCAAGAGGACCTTTCAAGAACTTGATGCATTTTTCGAGCTGATTGTAGATAAACATTCTGACCCAACATGGCAGGTCGAGCAGGGACACGAAGATCTGGTAGATGGGTTGTTGAAAAAGATAGGAGAACAACTGGTATCCGTAAATCTCACAAGGGAGCACATCAAGGCTATCCTTTTTGTAATTCATCTAATTTTCTTTATTCTTATCTTCATTACTTAACCTATCCTATAATTTAGGGTTTAGGGTAATACCCCATTATATAAATTAAAATGATTCAGATCTAGTACCTTGAGATTGATCACCAGTTATGTTATTCGTTTGGAATTCTTTTTGCACTGGGAAACACTCAGTTTCTCATGCGCACCTTTGTGCCTTTTTTCGCAGGTGAGAAAGAAATTGCTGAGTTACCACGTAAATGAAGAGTTTTGAAGTTGCATTTCAAGATTTAGTTTTAATAATTTTTTTAATTTGTTATAAGAAAAAGACTTCAGCTGTATTTTGTCTTAAAATTGTTGTATGTTATTAGAAAAAAAATGTTATGTTGTAAAATGTATTATGATTTTGTGGCATGAAATTTGTATTGATGACTTGCTTGTTTTGGCGCCTTACGTTGAAAAGTGCGGCGAACGGCCTATTTTCCTATTATGAAAATCTGGGCCGTTACAAAAGGCGTTGTTCTTTATTCGGCAAGCCGTACACGACTCGGTGTTTGTGAATATTTCATGAGCAAAAATGTCAAAGGAGTCCTGGACTATTATGAAAACCACATTTCAGGGAAGTTCCAAGATAGTTTCCATCAAGTTACAAGCTTGAGGTGGAATTTTGAGACGTTACGCATGAATCAAGACAAATATATTCAAGCGTTTCTCATGAGGGTGACATCCGTAGACAACCAAATAAAGAGTTGTGATAATGATCTTGAAGAAAAGATCGTGGTTATGAAAGTGTTTCGTAGCCTTACAACAAAGTTTGATCATATCGTGTCAACAATTGAAGAGTCGAGAGATCTGTCCACATACACGTTTGATGAGTTGATGTGATCACTGCAGGTTCATAAAACCCGTCTCAATCAATCAGAAGCAAGATACGTATGACATTAAAGATGTCTATACCAAAGGTGGGTCCTTAAATAACGAATAACATGGTCGAGGTAGAGGACAAGGTAGTAGAAGAGACATTGAATGCTACTATTGTCACAAGAAAGGCCACATGCAGACTGATTGCTACAAGAAGAAGAGGGATGACGGGTAATGCAAGCAAGGCATTGAATGTCCTGATTGCTACAAGAAGAGGAGGAATTGTTACAAGAAGAAAAGAGAGGACAAGTATGGAAGTTTTGTTGAGGAGAAGAATAATCAGCAACAATTATTTTTTATCAAGACGGTTGAAGAATCTGATGTGAGGCAGATCCGTTTTTCGGAGAGCGGATGCTCAAATCACATTAATTAAGCATTCGTTTGGTGATTTGGATGAGTCCCCAGTGGTGGAACCAGGATTGTTTTGAAGGATGTGCCGAGATTTAAAAGGCTATGAAAGTTATAATACATATATTTAGATGATACATAGTCATTTAATTAAACTATCAAAATTCAGAACATTTATCGTAAAGATTAGTATTGGAGTCATCCATCTCATTTGTAGGATGAAAATTTTATTTGGTACTTTATTTAATCGGTCTCTTGACTTTTTTGTCTTGTCTCTTACTTGCTTCCTTTTGTGTCGTTTTGTCAAAAAAATATTGACAAAAGAAGAAAAGTACAAAAATTGTAACAACTATACAAGTCTAGTATATGAGCTAGACCCCGGCTATAAATTTAATTATAACCGTTAGAAAAATTTGATTTTCTATTATTTGTATCAATCAATATAGTTTTAAATAAAATATATAGTAAGTTGATACGTCGATACCAAAAGAAAGCCAAAATCTATACCGCATAGGTTAGTATTTATATAAAATGAATTAATACTTGCATTAAGTCATTTAACATGCAATGTATTTTGTATAGTATATAAATACACTGCACAAAATAATTAGCATAATAAAACTATTAGTGTTAAATAACAACTCATTTAATATGAATACTTGTACAATATTATCAATTTATAATATTTTTTAAATATATAAAGGTCAAATTACCAAATCACTTCTGACGATCAGTATAAAATAATTTTATAAGTTTAAGGGTTTATCAATTTTTTTCCGGCCAAGGTAGTGCCCGAGCACTACCCTTGGTTCCGCCACTGTGAGTCCCCAACGCAGGTAGATACTGTTGATGTGATATAGTCGCATGAAGATCTTGAGGAATCCATGGCTATGATTGAGTTAAATAAGTTTTCAGCTCTAAAGAATGCTGATGAGATAACAAAGGTGAATGAGATGGCACATGCAATCAAGGAGATTATTTTGGACAAGTTGGTGAGTGAACTTGAAAATGTTGAGGATGTTGGAGATGGTGAAACTCCACTTCAGGTGAAGCAAAAGGGGCTTGTGATCAATTAGTAAAATTGTTTTGCTTAACGATGTTGTGATGTTGGTTGTATTAGCGTACAATTTGTTGAGCAATTTTCTTGATTTAGAATTTGTGAAGGAAAAGATAAATATTTTTGAGTCACAAAAAAAGTATGGAGATGATGTTCTTAGGAAGTTTGAGATGCATGATTGAAATGCAGCAAGTGCAGAGATAAACAAGGAAAAATGAGATGTTGAATAAGGAGAAAACAAGTACTTTGTAGATGAGATTACAAAATTGAAGAGAAGTTTAATTGGTGTTGTGACGTGACGATTGCGTTGGACTTTGGATTAGTGGGAGTGTTGAAAATGTTTGTTTTGGTGGGTAGGTGATATGCCTCTTGCAAGAATTCTTGCTGCTAGTTTCAATTGTGCGTTACAGTATCGCTTTCCTTAAGGCTTAATTGTCCCCACCAAATATTCACTGGTGTGCAAGCATAGATGTGGCAAATTTCCAAGTTAGGTCGGGTTCGGGTCGGGTCAGGTCAATTTGATCAACTGGAAATGTCGGGTCGGGTCGGGTATCGGGTTGATGGCTGCCGGCATTTTTTCGGGTCGGGTCGGGTCGGGTCGAGTATCGGGTTGACTTCTGCCGGCATTTTTTCGGGTCGGGTCAGGTTGGGCGGGCTTTTCGTTTTTTGTCAGATTTTGCACCTCTATTCTCGGGTCGGGTCGGGTTCGGGTCAGTTTGACTTCCCTTGAAACTCGGGTCGGGTCGGGTTTCGGGTCGGGCAGGTTTTTCAGGTCGGGTCAAATTTTGTCACCTCTATGCAAGCGGGTGCAACGAATAGCCTCTCAGGGTACTAAAGCGCGTTCGACGACGTCTACATAAACAAAATCAGACCCAAACAACATCAGAGATTTGACAAGACTATAGGATACTTGATACAAATTTCTCGAGCAATTTGTATCAAGTCGATCTGGTAGAAAATTGACAAGAAATAAAGAGACTTGTATTGCTTTAGAACTCTAAGAATTCGGATTGCATGATCAACTCCATACCTAATGTATGCATGGTTATTTATAACCATCCAAACCGCCATGAAAGTCGTTTTAAGAATCCAAAATCAAATTTTATTTGATGTCCTTTTGTATGGCAAAGTCGGTTTAATATTTACAATTCAATTTGAATTTGAATTGCAACATGTCATCATATTATTAGTTGTACTTTAGATGATATATACAAACTTAATATGCAACTTCATAATTCATGTTGGCTTAGCAACTATTAATTGCCGACATGATTTAGTTCTTTTGATTCATATGAAATAATTTGGATACTGTAACTTAGCACGTCGGGGAGCAAAGAAGTCGGCAAACCCAAATTCAATTTCATATTTGCATTTGCCAACTTATCACTAATACAATTATGTCATATGTAAAATGCCAAATCAATGCCACTTTATTGATATATGTTGGCATTATAATTTAATTATCTTATAATTGGTCTATATGCAAGATAATTCAAATTTGTTTGACAACACAAGTATCAAATATTATTTATTAATTTTTCAAGATAAAATACACCCATTTTGAAAACAAAAATTATTTTGAAAATTCTTCAACAGAAAATAATTAATCCAATTAATTAGTGTTCCAATTAATTAGTTCCCATTCTATAATTTGTACACCAATTAGAGTTGGTTAACCATCATTGTTTTGGCACAGTTTGATTTAATTATGCAAATCAAGACCTATGCACGGATTCTTACAGATGGGTGTTTACCATCGCTTTATATTATTTAAATCTGTAATACAACAATCACCCACTAGTGATTCATGTAATTCTTACAGATTAATGAAATTTGGGGGCCAAGGCCCTCATCTTTTTTATCAAAAAAAAAGACCTATGCACGGATAACATGTGCCAAAATGGTGTCATGTCCTTGACAATTTAATGATAGAAAGAAAGCACTTAAGCACCTTCAATAAAACCTGCCAGTCCCTTCCAAAAGGCTGTTAAGATGAGCGATTCTTCCATGAGACTTGAAATTTGATACCGTCAGATGTTTTGCCTATTTTGAGTAGTGCTAATAGTACCCTAACTCTTGTACCCCACTTTTGTACCCCAAACAATTAATGTTATTTAGTACAATGAAAAGAGTGATTTCTGGAAACTCAAAAAATAGAAAGAAAGGGTAGCATTCTCCTTAACGCACTAGGTTCATCTTCTCTCATGCACCAAGAATGTTAAATCTTTTGTCAAGAAGAAGAAGCACATTTGTAGAAATATAAACACTCTTTAAAATAATATAAACACTATGTTAAGAAGAAACACCGTTAAGAATAAATAAAAAATACAAAAATGCTAGATTTTTTATATAAACACTGTTAAGTATCATAAACACTGGTTTTGGATTTGTAAGCACTGTGTTTATTTTTTCATAACATGTGTTTATACTTTTATATTAGGTGTTTATATTTTCATAACCGGTGTTTATATTTTTATAACCGGTGTGTATACTAGTGTTTATACCTTTACACTAGGTGTTTATATTTTCATAACCGGTGTTTATACTTTTACGCTTGGTATTTGTACCTTTACATTAGGTGTTTATATTTTCATAACCGGTGTTTATACTTTTATATTAGGTGTTTATATTATTATAACCGGTGTTTATATTTTTATAACCGGTGTGTATACTAGTGTTTATACCTTTACACTAGGTGTTTATATTTTCATAACCAGTGTTTATACTTTTACGCTTGGTGTTTGTACCTTTACGTTAGATGTTTATATTTTCATAACCATGTGTTTATACTTTTACATTAGGTGTTTATATTTTTATAACCGGTGTTTATACTTTTACACTAGGTGTTTATATTTTTATAACCGGTGTTTATCCCTTTAGACTAGGTGTTTATATTTTAACAACCGGTGTTTATAACTTTACATTAGTGTTTATATTTTAACAACCGGTGTTTATACTTCATACTAGATATTTATATTTTTTATAATCGGTGTTAATATTTTTATAACCGATACACATATATATATTTTTTGCAATAGGTGTTTATATTTTTGTACGACTAGACCATTTCTAAGTAATTACCAATTATTTTTTATTAAAAAGAAAAATAAATAATCATAAAAAATTCAATATATAATTGCAATACCAACCATTTCATTCCAATGTTATGCACGTATACCAAGTCGACACAAGTTTCAAGTTAATTAATAAACTCATTTTAATTAGGAGAGCAAGCTGGTCTACTAAAACGAATTGGACTCATTTTAATTAGGAGAGCAAGCTGGTCTACTAAAACGAATTGGACTCATTTTAATTAGGAGAGCAAGCTGGTCTACTGATACATGGATACCAAAATTGATAACAAGTCAATACCGATTTTGTTGTTTTTTAAATTAAATGGGTTAATTTTCATATTAACTAATTTAGTACTCAAGACATTTGTCTATACTGTATAAAAATAACTAGCACGGTAAAGCCATTAGTTTGAATTTAATATCTTATTTGAACCCCATAGAAAATTTTTCGGGCTCCACCACCGAGTAAATTGAGGAGCTTTGAGAAGGTCGAAAATGGAAATGGGGAAAGGCCGAAAGGGGAGATGGTGAGCTGGAATGGTGTACAGAAGTTGTTGAAGAAATTTACTTATATATCCTCCGAATAATAATAACTTGTATTTTATGGGCATATTTGTAATTCAAAAGATGATGAAAAAATTCAGAACAAAATGGAGTGAATCGGAAATAAGATGGAAGTTCCTGGAGGGAAATTGTGTGCCAAAATGGAAAAATTGGAGGGAATTACCAAGTATTTTTCATGTATAGTTTTTTACATTTGCTAGATTAATTTGGTCTTGCTGTTGAGTTTACTACATAAGTTTTGGTATCTATACTATATTAAAAAGCACCTATGAATTGGACACCTCCAGTTTTTTCTATTGTTTCCAGTGTTGATCGGACGGTGCAAATTAATTCCAGCTTGTTGAATGGCTACGATTGGTTTCTATAATCTTGTTTCCTCTCCATTTGTTTCAAACAATGTTATCATAACCGGACCGGACGCCGACCCGGTAAAGTATCGGGTCAATGGTTTACTGGTCGGATCGTTGGGTCAACCGGTTCAACCACTGTTTTTTTTTTTTAATTCTCTTATATATGTATATTATATAAAAAATAGAGGTCTAAAAAATATTATAAAATAGCAGTGTTTTACATATACGATGTGTATATATATATTGATACACATTGAATTATGTTGTATAAGAATACATTTAAAGTTATATTTATAACATTTTATGCATGATATAATGGAAATCTCGATTATAAGAACGAGTAAAATTATTTTTAACGAATGAATGCAAATAATATTTTGTAGGAACTGTACATTTTGTAGTGATTATTGGTAAATAATATTTCAAATTTTTTTTCTTAAATTTCAAGAGTTAACAATAGAATAATAATACGTTTATTTTATGAATAATATATACAAATTTTGTTCGTAGTTGATGTATATGTGATTCTATTTTTTAAATACCAAAATATTTAAGGTCATTTATGTAATTCTACAAAGCAAAATAAAATATGTTTATACATCAAAGTGTGAGAGCTATAGGGCTATATAGCCTTTACAGGTTACTATATCACTCTCTCTTCCTCATTGATTGGCAGCACGTGGGAGAGCGCACGGTTTTTCTTTCAAAGTGTTAAATTTATCCGGTTCTTTGCAGATAACCGTCCAATTAACCCGCTTTTGTCCGGTTTACATGCATATCCGATCCACTTGAAGAATCAAGCCGGATACAAGTCCGGTTCCGGTTTTTTTCGGTTGAACCGTCCGGTCCGGTCCGGTTTTAATAACACTGGTTTCAAAAGTGTAGTTGATGTGCAATCTCTTTATTTGGAATTGGAACGAGCAAATCTAAAAAAATTGTTTCCAAGTATAACAATTCAATTATCTTCCTTTCTGGTAAAGAAATATCTATCTATACTATATTCAAATATCTAACAATTCAATTATTCTTGATATTTCAAATATTTATCTATACTATATTAAAAAACACCTAAGTATTGCCTCGCACAACGAGCGGGTCTCTCGCTAGCCTAAAGAACATAAATAATGAAAAAGTATATCATTCATCCAATACTAGTCATAGTCATCCCTCTTGCAAACATGAGGAAATAGCCACACCAAACGAAGTATTTTTGCTGGATTCCTTTTGCCAGATTCCTTTTGCCAAAGGACTTATTTGTATATACTATGTAGTGACAATAACATCAATAAGTTGAATATTATAATAATAAAATATATAATAAAATAAATTGTACAGTATTCCAATAGTATGGGTCCGTATCTGCTGCCATAAAAAACTATGGCAGGAAAGTGCCATAGTTTTTATGGCCCTTGGATTTGATCTAAACGGTCCAATTTTTAGAAACAGGGGGTGCTTTTTAAGTGTGGGTCCCATGTGCATAGATGGAAAAAAAACTATTGTGCCATAGAAAAACTATGGCAGCGGATGTCAATCCCCAATAGTATCTCTGTGGTATCACTGTACCATAATATAACTCATGGACAATAAGCATTGCTTTTCAATCTGTTAACTGTTTTGCTGTGTATTTAAGAACCTCCTGATCAGCTTTCTCAATTCAAAAGAGAAGCACATGATATTCCTCAAAGTCTCAGACGTACCGGTATCATCAATGGAAGAATGGCTCTCAGAAACGAAAAGCCAACATCGGATAATTAATCCAACGAGCCCAAATCAAAATTTTTATTATGCAATACTAGTCACCTTTATTGCTCTCTATACAGTGTTCTTTGCTTACAAAGGCAAAAGGGATGATAGGATAAATCTCCCACCAAGTCCCCCTAAACTTCCCATATTGGGTCACCTTCACCTCCTGGGATGTTTACCCCACCGAGTTCTTGCGAAACTGTCCACAAAGTATGGCCCGGTCATGCTGCTTCGGTTGGGTAGATGCCAGGCCATAGTAGTATCCTCGGTTGACGCCGCCAAGGCTGTGTTGAAAACATATGATAAGGAGTGTGCCAACAGACCGCTATGGCAGGGGATTAGAGCGTTGTCATACGACAGATTGGATGTGGCCTTCTCGCCATATGGTGATTACTCACGTGGTGTCAAGAAGCTCTTCTCGCTCGAGCTTCTTGCCAAACGTGCTCAGATGTTAGCCACAGTTAGAGAGACCGAGGTACGTATATCTGACAAATCAAAATAATGTTTACATGTAAATGTTGTTGGATAATATTCGGTGGACTAAACAAAAAAAAAGAGGTACAGAGTCTATAACAGAGTCATCTCAAGTTTATAATGTTATATATGCTGGCGCCATTTAAGTTTTATTTATGTCTATCATTTCTGCAACTCTTTTATGTGCATACCAATTAAAAAATCCGTTTACGTTATTAGAGGAGCCAATTATGTATCATTACCGGCCGCGGCTTTTATATGATCTCATTAAGATACTAGCTTTGATATGATAAAGTGATTTAGTTATGAAACAACGAGTCTCAACTCTCAATAGGTAAACCACTTGATGGATTCAATCGCCATGTCGGATTCGACCCCGATAATGCTTGATGATTTGTTTTATAAGCTTACGGATCGAATAATTGGAACTGCGGCATTCGGGAGGACATACGGTGCTGATTATTTCAAGGATCATCACAAATTCAGGGATGTGTTTGCCACTGTGACCAAGGTTCACAGTTCCATATCTGCAGAGGACTTTTTCCCGTCAGCAGCTATCGGGCGGGTCATAGACAAATTGAACAGGGTAGCAGCACTACGCAAGAGGACCTTTCAAGAACTTGATGCATTTTTCGAGCTGATTGTAGATAAACATTCTGACCCAACATGGCAGGCCGAGCAGGGACACGAAGATCTTGTAGATGGGCTGTTGAAAAAGATAGGAGAACAACTGGTATCCGTAACTCTCACAAGGGAGCACATCAAGGCTATTCTTTTTGTAATTCATCTAATTTTCTTTATTCTTATCTTCATTACTTAACCTATTCCTCAACTATATGGAAAGCATAAAATTATATATAACAAAATTAATTGTGTTTTTATTAGGATACATTCATAGGTGGCGTTGACACGCCGGCCGTTATGCTACAATGGGCCTTCACCGAGATAATAAAAAACCCGCGAGTTATGGAGAGGTTGGTAGATGAGATTAGAAATGCACTCGGGAAAACTAATAAAGCGCAATTAGTCAGAGCTGAGGATATAGATAGGATTCCTTACCTAAAGATGGTAGTCAAGGAAACCATGAGGTTACATCCCGTAGTCCCGCTGCTAGTTCCACGCATTACGACGGCTCCTATAAATATTGGCACGTATGATGTGCCTTCAGACACAGTTATATATGTCAATGTGTGGGCTATTGGAAGAGATCCCGGTATCTGGGAGAATCCTGAGGAGTTTTGTCCAGAGAGATTTGAAGGCACTGATGTCGAGTACTTAAGGTACAATAAAATACTAACATAATTCACAAGTGATACAGACATACCAGTATCGCAAGAAATTCATAGTATGCTACTATTTTATAATGAAAACTCATTAGATATCAAAAAAATATCAAAACCGAGAGAAATTAAAAAATAATGATGCAAAAAACTGTGAAAAAATAATAAATTAAAATTTGAACAGCTAAATGATTAGAGAATTTACAGTTGTAACACTACTCATTACACAGAAAAAAATTGCTGTTGCTTGCAGGGGATCAGACTTTCAGTTCATACCATTTGGAGCCGGGAGGAGGATGTGTCCCGGGTTTCCCATGGGAATTGCCACAGTGGAGTTAACACTTGCAAACCTACTCTATCGCTTCAATTGGGAGCTGCTGCGCGGCATGACGGTAAACGATCTAAGCATGGAAGAAAGCGGGGGCATCACTTTCAGCCGGAAGACATCCCTTGAGCTTGTACCTAAGATTTACAATCCCCAAACATGAATCTACAGGAAATTATAAATGTAATATTCGAAGCAATAATTGGTGTCGACTGCTTGCCTGACCTGCTAATTAACAGTATCTTCATTATTACGCGTTGGGTGCATATAGCCAGAATTAGTGTTGAGAGTAAGAGAGTTGATCTAAAATTACCAGTCTGTAATAAGGATGTGCTATCATCATGTACTGCCACTGGGGTTAGTTTCTTTATCTGGTGTATTGCATACAGCAGTCAAGTTCATTAGTGATATCAGTAACAAGGCCCGCAAACTCGGAATCGGACTCGGACTCGGCCATGGGACTGTGGACTCGGAATCGGCCGACTCGGCCGGACTCGGCCGACTCGTATCGGAAACTCGGATTTTTTCGGAAAAAACTTATTTTTCACTTAAAAAAATCATAAAAAATGTAAAAAAATATCTAATCACAAAATAATGTTAAAACAACATATTACACACAATTAAACCACTAATTCAATTTAATAAAAATATTCAAACTAACCAGATAGTCTGATGAATTCTCACATATAGTACAAAAACATAAAAAAAAAAAGAAAATGTGACAAACAATGAAAAACAACTTAAAAAATAGCAATCCAATAAAATCACATGAAAAAAAGAATATAAATAACGAAATTGTTATAATTAAGCAGAAACAAAGCAGAATTGTCACCAGACTCGGTCTGACTCGGATGACTCGGACGACTCGGCCGCATAACTCGGACGACTCAGCGTCGACTCGGATGACTCGGCTGAGTTATCCGATTTTCCCATCAAAACTCGCACAGTCACCAGACTCAGACGAAATCGGCTCGGAATGGGCCGAGTCCGAGTCAACTCGGCCGAGTCAACTCGGACTCGGCCGATTTTGCAAGCCTTGATCAGTAAGTTGCAATATATATATACGTGACCAGCAATGTTTAGGATTTACATATTTTGCATAGCATTATAAAATGCATCATTGTAAATTTGTAATGTATATATTTTTAAGGCAGAACAGATCAATGTACGCTTGTTCTTTTCCACCGATATTATTCCAATAACTTGGTGTGCGTACGTACTACGTAGTCGCGTAGATCGAGCTATGGTATGTGCAGTTCCTTGTCCTTTAAAATAGGAAGGCCTTTTATTTTGTGAGTAAATGACTCAGTTGTGGGCTTTAATTATACCATTTCTATATATAGTAATAAAAGGCCCTATATACCATTTTAATAGTAATACCAGTAATGTTTTAACGCTGGTGCAGATTGGGTCTAAGCCGTCAGGTTGCTCAGGTTTAACTTGACAACTGTCAAATTGTGTTTTGACAGTGGGATGGAGATGCTCTGACCTCTGATACTCTCGGGTTGCCTTGGTTAAACTCTCAGATCGGATCGGTCAGATCATTTTTTATCCATACTTCCCTTTTTCGGGTTCGCACTCCCGTTTTTTTTTTTTTTTTGAGATAAAGATGAGGGTCAAGGCACTCAAATTTAAATGTCTATAAAACACTCCCCATCCGAGTTTCGAACCAACGACCTCCCACACGGAGAGCGTTGCTCTTAGCCACTAGACCAAAGGCTGATTCTTGACTCCAGGTTTTTTTCAAACCACTAAATGCCAGTCTGCTATATGATCACTAATAGAAAATAAAATTGAGTTAACTAATAATTAGTGTATTGTTGCGTGATTAGTGCCTTCATTGAATAGATGGTCGTCATTGTCATATTCAGAGGCAGGTAATATATAATCATTCTATTATGCAACATGCGTCACCCTGCCACCTGGTGGACTCTAGTGACTCTGAATATTTCAACAGAACGAAGCGTGACAGATTTTTTTATGTAATTTCTTAGTGTTAAAAGGGAATGGGTGGATTATTGATATTTTATTAAAATATAAATCCAATCTTAATATGAGGAATAGATAAAAATGATTACCCGTATCATAATCGATTCCATGTTTAATATGTTGTCATGCATGCCAATTAATTATAAGCTATTATATCCTTGATCCTTCTAATTATTACTTTTTCTTGAAATCTATAAACTAGAAAGAGGGGTAACTCTCCAAGCACCTCAACTATGTCACATCATCAATATTATTAACCATTGATTTTGTTTAAATCTCTTCATCTACTTTGATCCAATGGTTTATATTTATTCTCTCCCCATTTAATAACATGATATGATATGTTTAAGACAAAATTTAATCCTTAAAGTGGTCCAACATATATATGCTATTATTTATAAATTATACATCATCATCATTATTCACATAAAAAATTTTAAAATTATGTTTAATATTTTTAAAATAAATATTTTTATTTTATAAGCTTAATTATTTTTTCGTTATCATATTTCGGGGCAAAGCCGGAGTTACTGCTCTAGTTTTATAATAGACACTACAAGCTAAAAACTATATATGAACAATTGAAATATGAAGTCAGCTAGATATAATTTATGAGTGCAATTAAGGCGTGCTTAGACCGACTATCTCCCAGTTACTCGCAGATAAGGTCAATATATACTTGTGAAGTCAACTAAAGGAATTTCAATCTTCAATGTCGATTGCTATTATTTATTTATTACACGTATTATTGATTAGTAATAGACCAAATGACATATATAGAGTTATGTTATTGAAATGACATATTGAGGTATTTCTGAGATTTTTCACTACCGTTTTTAAAAGAGAGAATTTTTTATATACCCACTAAAACTTTTAAAATTTGATATTTCTCCATAAAACCACTAAAATTAGTTATTTATCCATAGAAATTTACTTTTATATTAATTTCTTCATTAATGGTTGTTCAATACATCAGTGCTGTCATATTAGGAAAAAAAATTCAGATTAATGTTTTCTATTATTCGTGCATAATTATTTCCAGTTCCAAATTTATATATGAAATTAGAAACCTGAATCTTACCAATATCATTCATAGATGTGGTAGATTGTCGGGTCGGATCGGGTTCAGGTGAGGTCAGGTCAGTTTGACCAAATGGAAATGTCGGGTTGGGTATCGGGTTGACGTTTGCCGGCATTTTTTTCGGGTTGGTCGGGCGGGTTTTTCGGGTATGGTCAGATTTTGTACCTCTATTCTCGGGTCATCTCGGGTTTCGGGTCGTTCGGGTTTGAGTCAGTTTGACTTTCCCTATTACACGGGTCGGGTCAAGTTCAGGCCAGTTTGAATTTCCCTAAAACACTGGTTGGGTCGGGTCCGGTTTGAGTCCGTTTGACTTTCTTGAAACACAGGTTGGGTCGGGTTAGATTTTGTCACCTCTAATCACTCAAAAGGGGATATGAAGAAGAAAATAATATTTAAATAGGTAAATATCCAATTATGATAGTTCGACGGGAAAATATATAAAACACAAAGTTTTAATGGGTACATAACTAATTTTCTCTTTTTAAAAAATAACCATTTCCCAAAATCTCATTTGCACCCTGTTCAAAAATCCCATTTGGTACTTCACATAATCTCAATATGTAGATTGTGTTGGGCAAATCGTTTTGTTTATTTGACTTTTGGAAATAGAGATTCAATGGCGGTGCAAAATGCTAACTCTATATAATAATGGTTAATTAAAGCAGCAGATCCGCCCAAACTATTGTAGATCCTCTAAACTGGATCAATGTATAAACAAAGATTGGCAGTCTACACATATTCACAGAACCACACTGTTTTGATAGTCGATAGAAGAGCAGTGAAAGTTTATTATGTGTAAATCTCTTAATTTAATTCAGACACAATCACACAATAAGCCAAACCTATAATGAAACAAGATAATCAGATCAGTTATTTACATATATATCAGCGTCAATCTATGATAAGAGAGAAGAAACTCTCTGATCAATCGATTAACTTAATTTATCAACTTTTAAAGTAGGAATCAAAGGTTTAAATAGCGGATAGCGGACTCGTCGCAGTGAGGTATATTTGATAGCGGATATCGGATATCGGCGCTATCGCGGGCGCTACCGGTTGGATATCTTTAAGAGATTTCTCCAGTGAGCGAAGAAAAGGAGCATCGATCTTGAGCAAATTAGTGTGTATATATTGGCCATTGTTGAAACCAATATCAGACATATCTTGAACAAGCTAGTGTCTGACGCAAATTTCTGCAAGCAACATCTCTGTGCCAAATTGCTGATCATGAGCTCGAAATGCCCAAAGAAGCATATAAAATGATTACGTCGACGTACTTAGGAAGCACGTTGGACCCTGACTGCCTGACTCTCTTTCAAGTCTCAGCCTTGTATATTAGCCCCATAAATGTTGAAGTTAATTCAAAGTCTGAAAATATCAGAGTTCTAAATTTACTCTTGGTTCAGAAAGTTTAAAAATAGCCGCACAAAAATAATAGTTGAGATCTAGAATTAGGATTACTTATTTGTAATAGTAGCTAAAATAGAGTACACTACAACAAAAAGGGCCTTTTGCAACGCCTTGTTTACAACGGTTGTGGTTAATAACAGCTGCTAAGATGTATCCGTACCGTGGGATATGGTTTAGCAACGGGTATTTACAAACAACCGTTGTAAATTTGGTACATTTTACAGCGGTTATTAGTAGAAAACCGTTGTTAAATGGCATGATAGACTTTAACAGCTGTTATTAGTACACAACCGTTGTAAAAGCTAGAAATTTTACAACGGTTGTTAACAAAGAACCGCTGTTAAATTAATTAACAATGGTCATTTGTAATAACCGTTGTAAATTTGTTATTTAGGTTTTGCTTAACATTTAAGTTGTCCTCTTTCTCCTCAATCGATCCATCACTACTCGAATCTTGATTAAATCCTAGCCGTCCGATCGGAATAGAGGAAGATAAAAACCTAGCTCTCAGTCTCCGCCTCCATCCTCTCCTCACTCGATCGCCCCTACTCTCTCAGAACTCACAGAGGAGACGAACCCTAGATCTGGTTTCGTCTCCTCCTCCCTCCTCTCTGTGTCCGTCGTTGTCACCGGCCGGCGTTACTTGCCGAAACCAAGCCACGACTCGTCTCGTCTCGCCTCGCCTCGGCCGCAACTCACCTCGCGACAGCCGTGACTCACCTCGCGTCGGCCACGACTCGCCTCGGCGGCGACTCACCTCGCGTCGGCCGCGACTCACCCCGCGTCGGCCACGACTCGCCTCGGCCGCGACGTCACCCGCCGGCGTCACCTGCTGAAACCAAGCTAGGCCGTCTCTTGCGCAGAAGAAGACAGGTTTCTTCTCCGACCAACTCACTCCCTCCACCCAGTCTCCTTCCAAGGCCGCTGCCGTGTCTCCGCAAAAAGGTCATCTCATCTCATCCTGTTGTGATTTCACTTACTGCTCCAAATTGACATTTGTTTGTTTATTACCTTTTGTTGTTAGAAGGAAAGAAGGCAAGAGGATCCAGGAGATATGTGCCCCAGTAAGTTATTCTAGTAAATTCAAGTGGTGAACCTCAAAATATCAGATTTCCAGTGGTGTCAGGTTCTTCACAATTTTCTCTTATCTGAAGTTATTCTGGTAAATTCAAGTTTGTTTGTAGGATGTCCTTAAGATTATCAATACATTTGCTGGAGAACAGGATGTTGGCAACCAATCAGGGTACAGGAAGCACTTTTATTTCTATAATTTGTATAATTGACATTATAATAATCATGCCAGTTGGAAAAATATATTCTCTTGTAGGTTAGAGGTGAGTATGTCAATTTAAGTCACAATTGCATCTCTTTGAGAAAAAAGGACAATTTAGTGGTAGTTAAAAGATACACAAATTTGGATACATCTGATATAGATTGCTGCCGGTAAAAAAATTTTGTATCCAATATGATTTATTCTTACTCTGCTGTGTTCTTGGGTTGGTGGATTACTCAGACCTGCTGCACCTGATAGACAGATACATACAGATAAAAACTAAATAGTTCTTTAGTGACTTCTATTAAGAACATTTTTCTAATGATTTTTTTCTTATGTACCAAAACTCTACTTGATTCCTGTCTGATACGATGATACCAGTGCAATAAAGATAGTTCCTGATGTGACTTTTATATATGTGTACATTCAGTTGGTCAACATCAGTAAACTGTGGCTGGTATGAGCTATGCAGTAATAGTGATCATGTGAACTAAAATATCAAATTTTGTCTTACCGCAATATATGTGATCAATTGTGACTAATATGTGATTGTGTTTGTCAAACATAGGAGATTAAACAGAGAAGGAGATCAAACGAGAGAGCGACCTGATTGAGCTCATGCTGCTCCATCTAGAAAAGAAGTACCAATACTTTCTTGAAAAATTTCACTCCTCCACTTTTAGTAATAGTTGATTTCAATATCTCATGATTGCTCACATGGTTTCATATAAGTCAACTTGTGTGCACTTGCAGAATGATGCACCCAGGCAGGGAAGCATTTAAATAAGAGCAAGAGTTCCAGGAGCTTCTTCAAGGCCTCGAGTATCTTCGTCGTATGATTTCTGACAGGGGTATTTTTTTTTTTTCCTTTTTAATCATCCTCTTATATTTGTTGTTTTGCGGTGGCAGAGAGGCACAGCTTAATGAGATACTGTAAGGCTGATAAATTGTTCCCATTTCTTTTCCATTTTCAGGAACGACTTGAGCCCCAGGAACATTCTGGGAACACCTCTTACAACACTTCATGCAGCACACAGGTGCTCAGTTTTTTTTTTTTTTTTTTTAACTTGATTCATGTTTTGAACTTAAGTTGGTTATGACATTCCCTGAAATTGATACTGTGAACAAAACCTGTTAAAATTTTCAACTCGATTGAAAATGGATATAATAAACACAACATTGCCAAGTGCTAACTGTTTTATTTTTTCTCTGCATCTATAGAATACAGACAGACAGATACCGGTGCAGCAGCCGCAAACAAGAATTGAGGGTGGAATGTTGGGCTCACTGCAAGGCAGAGTTCACATGCATCAGGGAGTCCCGATATCCGGAATGGATTATCCAGTTTCATCTTCGGTACAACTATGATTTCCTTGTGTATACACAATATCTATAATTGCAAAGAAAACACCAGAAGCATATAACACAATAAAATCTTTTACCATCATAATTGTTTTGACATAAAAATCACGTCAAGGGGAAAAGATGAACTTTGTCTTTGACGAGGCTGTTGAGAATTGGTCAAGTAAGGATTTCAATTTTTCATATAGTGTGAGTTATTTTGACTTTGTCTATGATCAGGTTGTTCATTTTGGTCCCTTCCAAATTGCTCGGAAAACATAAAAATCACTACTCAAATAGCACAAATAAAAATCACTACTCATTTCATACTATTACATTTTTAAATAAATATGCTCTTTTTTCAGTTCAGAGGACTAAGTGAAGTGTAGCTTATTGTTTTGGATGAAGAAAGGAATCTCCGGAGTGTAGCAAATGAGACTAACATGAATACTTGTACAATTCTATAGAATGTAGCAAATAGGACTTGCTTGAATACTTGTATCAATTTGTGTTGTAAGACATTTGATCTATATTAATGGAATAAATCTTTAATATTAATTGTTTAATAAATGAATTTATATGTGGCTTTTAATTAATTGATAGAATATAATTTTTTTTTTAAGAGAAATGGAAATATTTGCAACGGTTATTGATTCAGAACTGTTGCTAAGTTTGACATTTAGCAGCTGTTATTAACTTATAACCGTTGTAAATATCAACTAATAGCAGTGGTTATTTTCAGAACAACTGCTATGTTTGACATTTAGCAGCTGTTATTAACATATAACCGTTGTAAATATAAACTAATAGCAACGGTTTTTCGCTAATAACCGCTGTAAAATGACATGTTTAACAGCGGTTATTAACAAACAACCGTTGCTAAACTTCTAGTTGCTGAGCTGCGTTTGCAACGGTTATTTATTACATTTAGCAACGCCCTATGCTACAACGGTTGTATAACCGCTGCTAAAGGCTCAAAATAACCGTTGTAAAAGGCCTATTTGTGTTGTAGTGGTAGTTAGTTAATTTAGGAAGTCAATAGTCTAATTTAGGTAGATAATTTTGTGTATGTTAGGCTATATAATGAGCCATTGTAGTTGTGTTTGAGATGTGTGGAATAGTAATCATGTAGTCATGTATTGTCGTCCCACCAGTTTAGAGCCTTTGAGCTCTAGTATCAAGAGCCTTTGAGCTCTAGTTTAGAATTGTATCAAACAGCACTACAACAAAATAGACCTTTTGCAACGCCCTATTTACAACGGTTATTGTTAATAACAGCTGCTAAGATGGATCTATACAGTTAGAAAAGACTCAACAGCGGGTTTTTACAAACAACCGTTGTAAAATGTGTAGGTTTTACAACGGTTATTAAGTAAAAACCGTTGTTAAATAGACTGACAGACTTTAACAACGGTTGTTAGTAAATAACCGCTGTAAACTCTGTAGATTTTACAACGGTTATAGTTGATAACCGCTACTAAGATGAGGTCCGCACTGTCATAAAAGATTTAGCAACGATTGTTTACAAAAGGCCTTTGTAAAAATAAAAATTTACAATGGTTTTTAAAAAAGAACCGTTGTTAATTTGTTACAATAAGAATTGCCTGTAGGCTGTATCAGGAAACAAATACTTGGTTAATTTTTCATTTTTCAGATGACCCCATAAAATCGAAACCAAAACCCTAGCCGCTCTTTCTTTGTTTCCTTCCTTCCTCCCTAAACCGATTACTCGCCTCTCTTCTCCCCTCTTATCCTCCCCCTCGCGGCATCGGACGATGATCCCCTTTCCCCGCGTCTCACTGAGAACGACGACATGCCCAGCCACCCACCCACCGACTCCACCACCCAGTGCCAAAACCCTAACCTCCGCTCGCCGCCACCTCCGCGCCCCACCCTAGCCTCTCCTCTCAGCTGCCACTGCATAACCAACCCCGATCCGCGCAGCAGCAGCACCTCCGATCGACGCTTTCGGTCGCCAATCTCAGATCGACTCTTCCGACTGTCGATCTCTCCGATCTCTGTGAGAACTGAGAAGGGTAGGCGCCGCCGGCAGCAGCAGCAGCAGCCATGAGGCGCTGGCCCTTGGAGCGGAGCAAGAGCTCCTGTTCGAGTGCCCCAGCGCTGTCGTTGGGCAAGTCGTGCACGAACCTGCAGCTGGTGTTGTTCTTGCAGTAGCCTCTGGCTGAAGAGGTCGTCGGTGAGAAGAGGCGCAGTGGCGTTGCAGCTGTGGGAGCGGGAGAAGACGGGGAGGGTTCAGGAGGAGGGAGAGGAGACGGAGAGGAGATGAGGAAGAGGAGACGGAGAGGAGATGAGGAAGAGGAGGATGGACTTGGGGCCGAAGGCGAGGCGGATCATCTCCTTTGGCAAATGACAGCAGTACTGGTATATTCATGGGTTTAACAAAGGACAGCAGTACCAGTATTCCCAAAAATCAGAATTGCTTCTGCAGCTGCTAATTCCCAGTTTCTTAATTCCAATTTTACATACAAATTTACTCTGGGCTACTTCTATTTATTTCTTCCAGTTTCATCCATGTAAAAAGCCTGTAGTAACAGGAACCTATAGTAGAAATGTAAAATGTAGAAATTGTCGAGTATGAAGTCCAATGAAACTAAACTATACTAACCTGTAGCCGCAATTTCTGGAGATGGCAGATGAGGCGAAACAGCACACAGGTCAGAAAGAAAATGGATGATCGGTAAAGCCACGATGCAAGCTCAAGGAAGCATGCAACAATATCACTCAGAATGGGATTGCCAAGCTAGGGAACTCTGTCGGCACTGGCATAGTATCACCAGATCTTGTAGGTAACTCTTATTTCTAAGCAATTTATTTGTTTCTTCATTTTGGCTAATTTGGATTCGTCCAAATGGTTGTGTTTGTACAGAGGGAGCAGCAGTCTGGAGACATATTTCAGGTGATAATAATACACATCTTTCATGCTACAAACATTCCTTATGCATGTGCAAAAATTCAAGTCAGGTAGTCACTCACCCTCTCTCCCTCATGTTAGCTATCTACTAAACTGGATGACCAAGATTGATGGTGATAATATTTCTTATGTATCAGGACATTTCTGGTGCAAGTATCCATCTCACAGCAATCATGGTCCAATTGGATTGAAGATTGTAATTGGAAACAACAGCAGGAATAATACTTCCTACCTTCTGACCAGAAATTTGTAATTGGAATAATACTTTCTCGATTCATCCTTATTATCAGGACATTTCTGATTTTTTTTGCCCCATCTACTACCAGAATTCTAATATTTTATGCAATTTTTTTAAATTTAAATTACTGGTCAGAAGGTAGGAAGAAGAATGAGCAACAAAAAGAAGAAGAAGAAGAAGAGAGTTGTTGCTTGATAGCAGAATTGTAAGCCATGCTTGTTTTCAATGATTTATATTTTTCCTTAGTTTATAATTTAAATTTTAAAAGGTATATGTGCCAGTAACATAGAGTGGGTTTATTATTTTACCAGCATAATGTGTTGAGGTTTGTAGTTAAGTGTAGTTAGAGGAAACTTGTTAAGGATTTTCTACATTGATTTTTCAGCCAAAGGAAGGCGTATTAGAAGGAGAAGCTATAACTGCAGTCCCTATAGCACACAAATATAATGTAAAGGATGACTATGGCTTATATCCTCCGAATTTGTCTCGATTTGATAATGCACTAATCCTTCTTTTGAAGAGTACTTTTCAGCATAAGATTTTTTTTTCACTATAATTTATTTTTTTTATTTAGGTTAATGTAATTGGTAAAGTAACCTCTTGGCACCAAAGAACCTGTTCTTACTGAAGAAAATGAGGCACCAGTCACCAGATAACAGTCCTCCGTAGACTTCTTTTAAGGATGATTTTTGTATTTCTCTTTCCATTACTTACTGGATTGATCTACACTAGCATTAGACCCGTGCAATGCCCGGGGTCCAAAAATAAATAATGTTTTTAAAGTTAATTTTTTTTCATTAGTCCTTTTTAAGTTGCATATTTCTGTAAATTTTATATAACTTAACATTTTTAAGAAGAACATCATTCATCCAGTGAAAAATTAAGACACCATTTAACAACGCATATTACTTTTGCCAAATAGGAATGGGTCCTACAATCATAGAAAACTTCATGATCCTATTTAAATGTTGCGTTTTGTATTATAAGATGTTTAAAAAAAGTTTACCATGAAAAATTTGCACAGTTAAGGATGTTACAATAAAGATTGCCTTTGCATGGTTGCAGCTTCAACTTGACTGAGATAGTTCCCCACATTTTCTGCTTCTTTTCCCCTCAAAATAATTGTAGCGTTTTCACCTATGTATTTTCATATTAGTAAAAGAGCAGGTCAAAATAATTATTTCACAATTCATACCATTTCATATGTAAACAAATTGTTATAGATAAAATGAGAATAATTAAACTATAAAGAAGTGAACATGCATATATTTCTCCAATTTTACGTAAAATCTGTGAGAATTTTGTTTCCTGCTATCAATTCATTTGCTCCACAAAACATAACTATTACATCTGTTGGAATTAAAATTCTTTTAGAAAATAATGTATATACTAATATTAATTTATGAAAATGTATATATTAATGTTAATTTATTAAGAAAAACATTTGTATATAGGCTAATATAAAATGTTTTTACGGTAGCCCAACTCCAACCTTCTCTAACTTGAGGGTTAAACAATTCACAATAGTCCTTATTTGTTCTTGAATATATTAGAGGTTTCCCTACACTTGAGTATAATATGTCACTATCAATTCTTTTTGTAAGCCAAAATTGCAATATTCTTTTTTAATAAATTTTGATAAGATTAAAATTACAGAATATTGATGTTATCAGAATTAACCTTTTCATCAGCGAAAATAGCAATAAGTCCGATGCAGGTCTTAGTGTTAGGGCTGATGCCGTCCGGCCCTTGCATCTTCAGTGAAATCCTTTTTAATATTTTTTTTCATGTTTGTTTTTATTCTTCATCCTGAAAAAATAAAATCAACTAAAATAAAAACTTATAGATAATGAAACTTAAAGGGTAATTGTCTAATTGAAATCATAATCAATTATTGATTACTTTCAAATTTAGTTTGTTCGTCAATTTTTCGTCCGTAACCTTAAATCATAATCAACGCAACTGGATTGAACGAAATTGTCTGCAGTCAGAAAGCAATACAGATAAAAACGAAAATAAAATTAAAAAAACACGGAAAGAAAATCGAAAACAAAGCTCATACAGATGAAATGAAAGAGAAGTGGCATGGCCTGTTTCATCAAAAAAAGAAATAAAAGAGAAGCCAATATAGAGACAGTGAGGCCCTGTTCGGCGACAACAAATTCCGTAGGAAATTTTCTTTGTAGGAATAGGAATTGAGTTGACAGTTGATGCAAACCTACAGGATTAAAATTTGGTAGGAATATAGTACAAAAGTTGTTCGGTCATCAAAGGAAAGATTTGGAGGAATTGGTCAATTTTTGGAGCGAATGGAGAGCTCGTGGCCGGTAGGAAAAAAATAATTAGGATCGAGCTAATTAATTTTTTCCTGTGAAAACACGTATTTTGGAGGAATTAATTTCTGAAAGGAAACGATCCTATGGCCTGCCGAACGGGGTTCAGCCATTATTTCCTGCAAGTATTAAATTCAGATAAAATACTGTAGAAATAGGTGCTGCCGAACAGGCCCTGAGAAGATTACATCGATGAGGACGATGAAAGAGCCACCTATTGGCTATTGGTGATTTTTTTTATTATTTAAATGACGGGATGCATCCAAAGTGAAGCGTATATCATATATATAATCCAGCCCTGTGGAGAAATTAAGCGAAGGGATGCATAATAACAGGAGTAAAATCGCAGTTTGTAGAATATGACGTGGCAGGCTGTAGAGTCTTTAATCTCTTCTGCTTTTCTTTAAAGAAAGAGATTTGTTCCTATTATCAATATAGATACAAGTCTTTGGCCTTGTTTTTATGTGATTAATGGATCATTTATTCTCAATGTATGTGTTTTGTGAACGTCTTTGTAGTATATATCTGTTGTGTTACCTGTTTGTGAATATATAAAAATATATATATTTTTTTTCTAGCATATTTGGGGCACTACATGACAGAACACAAAATGAACATTAAAAAAATATATAGGTATCTACAATGGTTATTAATCGAGAACCATTGCAAAGTATATAATACAATTTTATATATTTCTAATACAGTTTATTATTTTACAACGGTTATCAAGTAATAACCATTGCTAAGTTTGTGATTTAACAACGGTTGTCAACTAATAAACGCTGTAAATATAACACATAACAACAGTTTTAGGCTAAGAACCGCTGTAAATAGACAAGTTTTGCAACAGTTATTAACTAACAACCGTTGCTAAATGACTAACAGCCAAGCAGTGTTTGCAACGGTTATTTATTACATTTAGCAACGCCCTACGCTACAACGGTTGTATAACCGTTGTTAAAGGCCCAAAATAACCGTTGTAAAAGGCCCTTTTGTGTTGTAGTGCAGTCTAGTTATATCAATTGGTATCAGAGCATATCAGCTCTAGTTACAGTTCCAAAAATTGATATCAAAGCGTTTGGAGCTCTAGGAGCTCTAGTAGTTTTTTAGTTTCAACAATAAACGTCTTGGATTATCTAGACTCGAATGCACTTTAGCGTTATAGGCATGCATGCATGATGAACCCACAATTGTCTTAGCTCAGCTGCCCACAGAATGAACAGAAATCAATGTTCTTCTTTAATGTTCGCTGCTGCGCACACTGTATCTCATTTGCCAAACCGGCTGGTCTGCACATGAGGCGTTCCAGGAAAATCCCAGGAGAACCTCTAGGATTTGAAAGACATTGCAATGAAAATTTAATCAGATATATTCAACACACAATTACATTGCAATGATGGAAGAAAGACAACCAGTTAAATATTTGTTTTAAAGAATGTATAATTAATATTGCGTGATCGATTAGCACATTCAATTAGTTGAAATGTTGAATCGATGGTCGTCGTCTTCGTAGCCGGTCAGGCAGATAATAATGATAATATTATATATCCAACATTACCCTGCATACCACCTGTGGACTCGTATATATGACTTTGAATAATTCCACAGTCACACCTGGGTATTTATGTATGTTATTTCTTAGGGGCACATATATACTACATACAACATAACCCAGGCGATTTATGTTATTTGCATCAAAACTTGAACCCAATGCGGTTATATATACCGAGATATTTGAACAAAAAATTACCTTGATTCACCCATATTTCAACTCGGTGCATCTATTTATTCACATTAAATTATATAGGTTAAAAATATTGTCATCTCAATTACATAAGATATACATTATATTATATTATATACTTCCCATTAATTAATTCCTTTTGTGAACGTGTACAGTACGATATTAGTGATCACGTTACAACTAAAGGATAAAAAAAAAATTGAGAATGTGAAAAAAATACATATAATTAACTCCTCATTAAACATGCACAGATTAATTTATATAAACTAAAATTAATATTTGTTAAATTTAAAGAAAAAAATAAAAATTGTCACTATATATTAATGTTGAGAAAAAGCGTGATGACATAAGGAATCATAAGAAGGACACAAAATATTAATTATGTAGACACATTAGCAATACATAACTAAATGCAAAATTAAGAAATTATAAAATTAAGTACCATATTTTCACTATTAAGAAATTTTTATTGTGATTTATATATAAATTATGCTGTATTGCAAAACTAACCGAATTTAAATGCAATAAATTGGCTAGTGAATTGTTGTACACCCTACTAGTGTATCTGTACATTCGGTGACACTACATATATATCTGCCCGGAGCATATCCATTATAATAGGGCTATTGGTGGATATTTAATTCCAGACAGAATATATATAGAAGAGACGAATTTCCAATTTTCTTAGATCCTAGAAATTAAATATACTGGTATTCAGAAATAACCAGCCAATACCAAACCGTAATTTCTTCTTTCTTAAGATGCATTTATCAAATAATATATCATATAGGACAAGACACATTTAATATATAGTTCCTAATATATTTATCACAAGGTAAGGAGAAATCTAGACTATATATAGAGATGATGGCAATGATTCCTGAGCACTGAGAGCTTAATTATTACTTTCATTTCCAAGCAACAGTGTACTGTTGAGAGAACAAGAATGCAGTTGTCCCATATTTTTGCACTCTCTCTTATAATTCTCCATGTATTATCTATACAGAGTTGGATAAATCATGAGAGAGAGGCACTACTTGAATTTAAGGCCGGAATCGTCCGTGACCGCAGCAAGAGGTTGGCTTCATGGAGCGGCAATGATTGTTGTAACTGGATGGGGATCCGATGCAGCAATCAAACAGGACATGTTGTTCAACTTAACCTTGGAAATTATAGCTTGATAGGTGATGTGAGCCCATCTTTAATTGGTCTCAGCAACTTAGAATACTTAGATCTCAGTTATAATGGTTTTTTCCGAGTTCCAGAGATTATTGGATCGTTTAAAGAGCTAAAATATCTTAATCTGTCATCTACTTACTTAATTGAAAAGATACCCCCGCAACTTGGAAATCTGACACGCTTAGAGTTTCTTGACCTTAGCAACAGCTATCTATGGGATTCGTTAGATATATCATGGTTATCTCATCTTCAATCTCTGAGGTATCTGGACATGTCTTGGGTTAATCTCACAGATTCAAAAGAGTGGGTACAGTCTTTGAACAAGCTACCTTCATTAGAGGTGTTAATTTTATATAACAATGGGCTTACCTATATTCCTCAATCACTTTCTTACGTAAACTTCAGCTCCCTGATATTACTTTTTCTCGCTGAGCAACAATTCAACACCACCATACCTTCCTGGATATTCAGTTTACATCAACTAACCTATCCAGACCTTGAAAATTGTAACTTTTTTGGTCCATTTCCTGTTGCCTTAGGAAACTTATCTTCTCTTACTGAACTTGCACAAGGTGAAAATGCATTCCACAGAAAATTACCGTCACTCCATAATCTGACCAAACTAAAGTACCTATTTTTGTCCGGAATATCCTTAGATGAAAATTTTACAGATATATATAGTAGATTTTCACATGAGACCTGGAGGAAGTTGGAAGTGTTGGCACTAGATGGTTGTAATTTGCACGGAACTTTGACTAGAAGGATAGGTGAGATGTCCAATTTAAACGCCCTCGACCTCAGTTTTAATAACCTCACTGGACCGATAACAGTTGAAATTAGAAATCTCAGAAACCTAGTGGAACTTCAACTCTCCTACACTTCATTCATAGGAACTTTAACTGCTTCACATTTATACAGTTTGTCAGAACTAAAGGTGCTAAGGATAGATAATAACCCCATATCGATTGCCATGGAAAGCAACTCAAAACCAACTTTTCAACTTCAAATTTTGGATCTTACATCAACTCAAGTAGGACCAAAATTTCCAACGTGGCTCCAAAATCAAGTCAATATTGAGGCACTTTATTTATCAGAGGCTGGGATCAACGATGTTATACCAGATTGGCTTTGGAGTTTTGGATCACTGTCATCTATATTCCTGTCCAATAACAAAATTAGAGGGAAATTGCCAGAAAGTTTGAAAAATATGAAAAAACTTACCGATTTGTTTCTAAATGGCAATCAGCTTGAAGGAAAACTCCCAACTTATTTCCCAAATTACATTAGCACTATTGATCTATCAAACAACAGACTCCAACAATTACCAAAATCGATTCAAGCTCCAGAACTATCCAGTTTTTCTGTTTCAAACAACAATCTTAGTGGTAATATCCAATTCTCCCTTTGCCAATTAACTAGATTGACTTTTTTTGATTTCTCAAAAAACATTTTATCTGGTTATCTCCCGAATTGCTCCCTACCTTCCCTACTAGAAGTAAACATTGCAAATAATAAGTTCAAAGGGACTATACCAAGCTCACTTTGCAGAGTGAGTCCATTATCGTCACTTCTGGTCATGAATAACAATCTGACCGGACCATTTCCTACATCTTTGCAATTTTGCACGAAAATAGTTGCCCTTGGTCTTGGAGAAAATAATTTTGTTGGGTCTGTTCCAGAATGGGTAGGAAACTTGACTCAGTTAGAGTTTCTTAGCCTACGATCAAATTCGTTTTCTGGCCGTATCCCAACAACATTAACTTCACTTAACAATATCCGAATCCTAGACCTTGCTGATAACTATTTTTGTGGGCCAATACCAACACATTTAGAAAACTTCACTATGATGAGTTACCACAATTCTACAAGTTACCCAGAGAGCTGGTCAGTATCAATGAAAGGCATCATTCTTCAGTACATATATGCTTATTCTCTTTCCTACATAGGAAGTGTTGATTTATCCAATAACTATCTGACAGGTGAGATACCTGAAACAATTGTGACTCTTGCCGGATTGATCAACCTAAACTTATCCAAAAACCAGCTGACAGGAAAAATCCCAGTAAAAATAGGAAACATTAAGTCCTTGGAGTCCCTGGATATTCATATGAACAATCTCTCAGGACCAATCCCAGAAAGCTTGTCGACTTCAAGTTTTTTGGAAGTACTCAACGTTTCATACAACAATCTCTCTGGGAGTATTCCAGCAGGGAATCAGTTGCAGACTCTTGTTGATCCTTCTATCTACATAGGCAATCCATATCTCTGTGGACCTCCATTGAAGACAAGTTGCAATAGCGGCGGGAGTTCTCCCGATCATAAAAACAATTACAGTTCAAATTTCAACAATTCTGGTCACAAGGAGAAATTGTGGTTCTATTTATTCATCGAACTTGGATTTGTGATTGGATTTATGGTTGTGATTTTCATCCTACTATTCAAAAGAAGCTGGAGGTCTACTTATTTCCGGTGGGTTGATAACAAGTTTGACAAGCTGTACGTTTCTGGAGCGCTTATATTGAAGAAGTTGAGGAAAGAATAAGGGAAAATGATCCAGAGATCACTGTGATTTTATGGTTTATACAGTAAGTGGTGAATTTTTATTTATTTTTTTGTTTTTGATTTTGTTATTTCCTTCGGTGTGTTAATGATTTGATGGTTTATACAGTAAGTCGTGCATTTTTTTTTTTTTTGGTTTTGTTATGTCCTTCGGTATGTTAATTTGTTCTAGTGTGCACTTGTACTGTACTTTAGAAGTTTGATCACCTTGTTAGTACCATATAGGTTGTTTTGTCATATAAAATAAGAAATTGGATTGCTTCACCTATAGCTTAGAAGTTATTTGTACTTCTGTGAGAACTGAGAAGCCATGTTATGAATGTGTCTTCAGTACTTATATTAAATTTAATTTTCTTATTTAATATTGTACTTTCAGTGATTTTGTAATGGTGTAAGATATATAATAGATGCAAATCACTTGAAATCAGATATTATGAAGCAATCATTGATTTGCTTGGGTCATAACCGAAATTGATCAAATCCGAAACAGATAATTAACAAATGGCCATGAACTAATTACATGACTACCAAACTACCACTCTAGAGTCATTTTCGGCCAGGACTTGTCGAGGTTTTTTCTAGTTTCAAGCACACACCCATTTAACATCATGGGTCTTCTAGACTCCACAATGGCCAACCTAATTAATATGTTGATTTTCAGTTTACACATCAAAATCAAAGACAATTCTAAAGTAATGTATCATGAATGTGTGGTTTTCTTACGAAACAATTATTGATGAAAATGATGTACATTCAATATTTTACATGGCTTCTGCTTCAAAAAAATATTTTACATGATTCAGTCACTTTGAAAACTGATTTTCATAGTGATGCACGAACGGTAGGAGACGACAAGCGACGAACAAGAAAGAACTCGAAAGATTTTGAAAGAATTCACACAGAATTCTAAGGTTTTGATAAACTTTGATAAAATAACAACTAGTCCTGCCCAAAGGGCTTGAGTTTGCTTATATAAGAAAAATAGAAATAACCCTCCTAAAGAAAAACAAAGAAAGAAACAATTAAAACTGTCTAAGAACGCAACAAAATTCCAAAATACACTATCTGAACCGACTGACAGAATTTCGGACCGAAATAGTTAATTTCGGACCGAAATTCTGTTCTGTCCCGAAAAATTTATTTTCGGTCCGAACTAAAAGAGTTCGGTCCGAACTCTTGCCTGCGCATCATTCTCCCCCGCTAGGAAAAAGATTCGCCCTCGAATCTGCCACGTCATCATTCGCCTCATCATCCACTGACGACTCACCCTCAGTGTCGGTAATGTATGGTGATAGATCCGCCACGTTGAAGGTGGCCGACACATTATACTCCCCCGGGAGATCAATCTTGTAAGCATTGTCATTGATCCTCTCCAACACCCGAAATGGTCCATCGGCCCGAGGTTGGAGCTTGCCATGCCGGCCTGTAGGAAATCGTGCTTTCCTGAGATGAACCCATACCAAATCGCCGGCCTTAAATACCACCCTCTTGCGGTGCCTGTCCACACGCTCTTTATACTTCTTGTTTGACTTCTCAATCTGAGTACGGACTTGGGAATGTACCTGTTTAATGTGCTCGGCACGCTCCTCGGCATCGCCACTGAATTGCTTGTCGACAGGCAACGGCGTGAGCTCTAGGGGTGTGATTGGATTGGATCCATAGACAACCTCAAAGGGACTCTTGCCAGTGGTCCGACTTCGCGATCTATTGTATGCAAACTCTGCTTGTGACAAGGCGAGATCCCATTGGCGTGGACTGTCTCCAACTAGGCTTCTCAACAAATTTCCTAGACTTCGGTTGACCACCTCGGTTTGGCCATCGGTTTGGGGATGGTGAGAAGAGCTGAACTGCAATTTAGTGCCCATCTTCCGCCAAAGAGTGCGCCAAAAATGACTCACGAACTTCACATCTCGATCCGAGGTTATGGTTTTGGGCACGCCATGCAACCGGACAATTTCCTGCAAAAATAAACGGGCTACCTGCGATGCATCAAAAGTTTTATTGCAAGCGATGAAATGCGCCATCTTGGAGAACCGATCCACCACCACCATGATCGAATCCTTGTTCCTTTGTGTCCGGGGTAACCCGAGAACAAAATCGAGACTAACATCTTCCCATGGGGCCATTGGAACGGGTAGAGGTTGATACAAACCCGCATTAGATCCCCGAGTCTTAGCCACTCGGCATATCCTGCACTTCCCCACAAATCGAGCCACATCTCGCTCCATTCTCGGCCAATAGAACTGATCTTGAAGCCATGCCAAGGTTTTATCAACCCCAAAATGACCCGCAAGGCCTCCCGCATGTCCCTCAGTCATAACCGACTCCCTCAAAGAACATTTAGGAATACACAGCCGGTTACCTTTGAAAAGAAAGCCTCCTTGTTGAACAAACTGCTGAAAGGGACGAGACTCACATTTCCGCCAAATATCTCCAAAGTCGGGATCGTCCGCGTACATCTCCTTGAACGCATCGAACCCAACCACTTGCACGCGCATGGTCGAGATGAGAGCATACCTCCGACTTAGCGCGTCCGCCACGTTATTCAGCGCCCCCGCCTTGTGCTTGATGGAAAAACTGAACGCTTGTAAGAATTCGAC
Organism: Cyperus esculentus; assembly: GCA_030179965.1. Classification (NCBI taxonomy): domain Eukaryota; kingdom Viridiplantae; phylum Streptophyta; class Magnoliopsida; order Poales; family Cyperaceae; genus Cyperus; species Cyperus esculentus. The sequence goes on along the minus strand of JASGLE010000009.1, from coordinate 4,555,522 downwards.
CCACTTGGCATGCCTCGGCTTCAACTTGTGCTGCCCATTGATGTATTTCAATGCCTCATGATCAGAGTATAGAACAAACTCCTTGGAAATGAGGTAGTGGCGCCAATACTCGAGGCTTCTGACAATGGCATAGAACTCCTTGTCATAAGTCGAGTACTTGACCTTGACATCGTTCAACTTCTCGCTAAAAAACGCCACGGGTCTATTCTTTTGACTCAACACGCCACCAATACCCACACCCGACGCGTCACAGTGAACCTCAAAGACTTCCTCAAAATCCGGCAAAATTAGAACGGGTGCCTCAGTTACCTTTTTCTTTAGCAACTGAAACGCATCTTCGGCCTCCCTGGTCCAAGTGTATTTGCCGCCTTTGGTGCAGTCGGTGATGGGTGCGATGATGGTGCTAAAGTTGCGAATGAACCGTCGGTAGAATGAGGCTAAGCCGTGAAAGCTCCGGACATCATGGATGCTCGTCGGTGTTGGCCATCCGGTAATTGCCTCCACCTTCGCCGGGTCCATCCGAATGCCCTCCTTGGACACTATGTATCCGAGAAACGTTACCTCGTCGGTGAGGAAGTGACACTTCTTTGTGTTGGCATACAACTTCTGCTCCCGCAAAACCTCAAAGACTTGGCGCAAGTGTTGTAAGTGCTGCTCCTCCGAAGAGCTGTACACCAAAATATCATCAAAATAAACCACCACGAATTGACCAATAAAGGCACGAAAGACCTGATTCATCAAGCGCATGAAGGTGCTTGGCGCATTGGACAAGCCGAACGGCATCACCCTCCACTCGTAGAGACCGTCTCGAGTCTTGAATTCCGTCTTCCATTCATCTCCGGGCCGAATCCGGATTTGGTGATACCCGCTCCGCAAATCAATCTTGGAAAAGATTGTCGCCCCATGCAATTGGTCAATTAGATCATCAAATCGCGGTATAGGAAAACGGTACTTGATGGTGATCTTGTTAACGGCGCGGCTGTCGATGCACATTCTCCACGAGCCATCTTTCTTCGGTACCAACAACGCGGGCGCCGCGCACGGGCTCATACTCTCCTCCACGTACCCCTTGCTCAACAACTCGTGCACTTGCCTCTGCAATTCCTCGTGCTCTTTGGGGCTCATGCGATAAGCGGCTCTATGAGGAATGACCGCCCCTGGCACGAAGTCAATGCAATGCTGGATGTCGCGCATGGGTGGCAATCCGGATGGCAATTCTGTCGGTGCAACATCAGCGAATTCTTCGATCAACGATCGGACCCGCGGTGGAAGTTTGGGACCGTCATCATTAGCCTCAGTCACCACCAAGGCAAACACCTCATCCGTCTGCCCCACCTCGCTCTGAAACTCCGAGCGCGACAGTAATTGGCTCTTGGGCTCCTTCCTCAAGTCCGAAGGACCGAGGGTAATGGTAACACCGTCCTTCTGAAACGTATAGGTGTTCCTATGGCCGTCATGCTTCGTCCTTCGATCAAACTGCCACGGCCTACCCAACAGGATGTGACATGCGTCCATAGGAACCACATCGCACCAAACCTCATCGGCGTATTTCCTCCCAATTGAAAATTTCACGAGGCACCGCTTTGACACTTTTACCTCGATCGTTACCCTTCTTGAACCACGTCAACTTGTAGGGTTGTGGATGGTCCTCGGTTTTGAGTCCAAGTTTCTCCACCATCGTGTTAGACACCACATTCTCACAACTGCCCCCATCAATGATCACGTTGCATACCTTGCCGCTGCTGGTGCATTTGGTATGAAAGATGTTGTGCCTCAACCACGACTCGTCTTCATGGACTGTCGCGCTTAACGCGCGTCTGACCACCAAGGATTCACCCGAATCGGCATAGATGACCTCCTCATCGGCTGCCTGATGATCCTCAAGACCCTCGTCATACTCGTCATATACCGGGTCCACATCCTCCTCAACTAGCATAACGATCTGCCGGTTCGGACAATCGGCCGCCAAGTGTCCGAGCCCTTGACACTTAAAGCACCGCCGGTTGGCCATAGAGCCTCCCCGACTGATTTGTCCTTTCTCGGCTTGGAGTTTGGGGCTTGGAGTTTGGGTTGTTGAAGTTGCGGGTTTAAGGTTGGAGGGAGGTGCTCGCTTGCTAGTCTCGGCGCCCGAGAAACGGTTTTGGTACCTCGGTTGACTGACGCCCTTTCTCCTCTGTTGCGACTCGACCTTCAAGGCCAATCTACACACATCATCATACGAGTAATACTGTTGTAGATACACCACATCGGAGATTTCTGGTTTCAACCCGGCCAAATACCGAGCAACGATCTGTTCGTCCTCCTCGACAATATCGCATCGCATCCGCAACATGTCGAACTCATTGGTATACTGCTCCACCGACATACCTCTTTGCTTGAGATTGTGATACTCGATGAAAGCCTCCTGACGGTATTGGGTAGGTAAGAACTTGGCCATCAGTTTCTTCTTTATCTTACTCCAACTCCGAATCTTAGGCTTCCCTTCCCGGGCACGCCTAGTTTTCACGTGCTCCCACCAAATCGAGGCGTGCTTCCTCAATTTAATGGCTACTAACTTCACTTTCTGCTCGTCGGTCAGAGTCTTCACATCGAAAACCCGTTCGACGGTGTGCAACCAATCAATAAACTCATCGGGGTGAGATTTACCATTGAATTCCGGTAGGTCGATCTTCATCCCTAGAGTTTGATAGGGCTGTTCGGGCTCCGGCCGCTGCTGCTGATTTCGCCCGTGATTCGGAGTCCCCCACGGGTTGAACTCCTCATCATCGTCGCCCGCTGTCGAAGAGTCAAAGGAGACCGACTCCTCCTCTTCCTCCCCGTTGGTGGAACCCATCCTTGCCTCGGCGAGTTGGCGTTCCAACTCTCGGATCCGTCTCCCCATCGTTGCGATCTCCAGATCTCGCTGGTCTCGATGGCGGTTCGCCGGCGCTTCTTCCTCAGGATCGACTCCACGACCCCGACCTCGGCCACGACCCCGACCACGACCACGGTTTGCATCCGCCATCAACCTGGTTGCTCTGATACCAACTGATGCACGAACGGTAGGAGACGACAAGCGACGAACAAGAAAGAACTCGAAAGATTTTGAAAGAATTCACACAGAATTCTAAGGTTTTGATAAACTTTGATAAAATAACAACTAGTCCTGCCCAAAGGGCTTGAGTTTGCTTATATAAAAAAAATAGAAATAACCCTCCTAAAGAAAAACAAAGAAAGAAACAATTAAAACTGTCTAAGAACGCAACAAAATTCCAAAATACACTATCTGAACCGACTGACAGAATTTCGGACCGAAATTCTGTTCTGTCCCGAAAAATTTATTTTCGGTCCGAACTAAAAGAGTTCGGTCGGAACTCTTGCCTGCGCATCACATAGTAAATAAAGACTTTCCAACAGCTTTATGCTAGAAGTTGTAGTTTCCTCTTTTCGATGGCAAGGATAGTTAATTCACCATTTAAATTGTTATCAGAAGTCATATAATTATTTGGAACTAGAAGTGTCTCTAAGATTGTGTCAAAAGTATGGCTTAAGCACGAACTGACCCTTGTGTCTAGAGGTGATGTTGGTTGAAGTTATAAATGTTATATTGTTTAGAAGTGTGATACCAAAGTCAGGCATATGCTAGCACAAATCGACCCTTGTTCTTAATTTGGCAGATTAGTTGCTCATACAAAGTACTTTGACAGATTGCAATTAAGCTAGAATTTATATACCTCATAGACCACTAGATACATCAGGAGCTTTGTCTTTGTGCCTAGCTTTTGTCGAAGTTCTGGTTCTAGTTTTTGGGTGATAACTTTTGTAAAATATTTCTGTAAAATATTTTCATTTTTTCATATTAACATATCGTGTATCTTTCCTAACACAAGAGAAGGCCAAAGTTAATAACCTCTAATATAATAAGTAATTAACAAATTGAATTCCAGCAAATCATACAATGCACATATATAAAGTACATGTACACAACACATCTCAAAATAACTTCAAAATTCAGTCTATTCACATTCCTCTAAAAGCAATTCAAATCACAGGAACTATGAAAGTTTTTCATCATGAAAATTGCTTCTGCATTAAGATAAAAATATATCGCACTCTACGTGCTCACAAATGAAAGTCTAAAGGCAAACGAAAAGAAAATAAAAAATAAAAAAAAACATACAGGACAAATATTGCACTTGCAACACAAGACATAACACACATATATATAACAGGATAATTAACTACATGACACTAGTATTGTTCCTCCCTCAGCCTTTTGAATGCTAATTTTCCTATAACATAAACCCTGTCAAACACACGATCGACCATTTGGAAATAAGCATACTGCCACGATGCTTTGAACAATAGGATGAAAAACACTATGAGCAGTCCCGAAACGAACCCAAATTCAATAAGCAAGTAAAACCACTTATCTGTGTCTACAACTTGATATGAACTGGAATTGTTGTAACCATCACCATGAAGAAAACTCCGGTTTCCACCACAACTGGTCCCCAATGGGGGTCCACAAAGGTATGGATTGCCAGTGTAGATCGATGGGTCATCAAGTGTTTGCAACTGGCGCCCACTCGGAATGCTCCCAGATAGATTATTGTATGAAAAATTGAGCGCTTCCAAAGAATATAAAGCAGAAATGCTCTCTGGGATAGTACCTGATAGGTTATTCATACAAAAATCCAGTGACTCTAGAGATGTCATGTTCCCGATTTCAAATGGAATGTTTCCTATTAGGTGATTATGAGACAAGTTTAGGTTCACTAAACCAGTAAGAACAACTATTTCTGGAGGTATCTCTCCCGTTAGATAATTATTTGAGAAGTCCATACTGGTCCAGAATGAAAGCTCTTCACTATCATACTCAAGGACTATCCCTTTGGTGATTGTAGTTATAGAGTCACCATATTCTACACCAACTGACGAGGGCGACGGACCCATCACAGTAAAATTTTGCAAACCCTTTGGTAGCAGTCCAGAAAGATAGTTATTTGCAAGATCTAAGACACACAGATTGTTGAGGCTTGTAAGCTCAGATGGGATAGTACCAGAAAAAAAGTTGGACCGCAACCTTAGGAAATTTAGCTGATTTAAGCGTTCTCCAATCCAATCTGGAATTGTCCCATGAAAATGATTTTCTCCAAGATCAAGCAGTTGTAACCCGCTGCAATATTGCAAGTGCAGCGGAAATTCTCCAGTTAAATTGTTGTTCCCAAGCTTAAATGTGGTTAGCCATGTAGAACAACTCAAAGAGACGGGCACAATTCCAGAGAGCTTATTGTTTGCAAGATTAAGATGACGGCTAAAGTTGGACAAGCACAGAGGAAGATGCCCTGATAAATTATTATTTGACAGATCGAGAGATTCCCAACTTGTTAGTTCACATCGGAAGATTTCTACAACCCTACCAATGTAATTACTCGAGGGAATTGAGTTTTTCATATTTGGTGGTGTATAGTTTTTCCGCAGTTGGCCTGATAATGAATTATTTGAAAGATTCAAATCTACCAAACTAATAGGAAGAAACGGGATTTCACCCACAAGTCGGTTATTTCCCAAGTTCATCAGCATGAGTTTGGTCATATGTATCAAGCTAAATGGTAACGGTCCTCTAAGTTTGTTATCGTTCATGTCAAGAAGGTTAAGGGAAGATAAGTTCCAAAACCAATCCGGTATAGAGTCATCAATTCCACAGTTTACCAGCTCTAGATAGTCAATTTCTGCTTGCTTTTGGAGCCACGCGGGAAACTTTGGCCCGAGTAAGCATGAACTCAACCAGACTTCATTGAGTTGAAAAGAGGGGGTCCAATTGCTATCAAGGGAAACAGTCAAGCTGTTGTTTGTTAGATCTAGATGCCTAAGTTTGAATAGGCCATCTAGTTGAGTTTCTGATAGTAATCCAGTAAAAAAGTTAAAACTAAGATCAAGATATACGAGATTTGTTAAATTTCTGATACCAACTGGTATTGTGCCCCTTAGGTTGTTTGAAGAAAGTCCAAGATAATTCACACTTGTCATCTCCCCTATCAACCCTGACAAAGTTCCGCTCAAGTTAGTTGATAACATATCTAAATACTCAATCTTTCCCAATGTGTAATTTGACAGCTTACTCAAAAACTCTTCTATATCCCCTTCTATAGTGTTGTAAGATAAAGATAAATGAGTTAATTTATTTAGATTATACAGTGGTGGTATCATGCCATAAAGTTCATAATTATAATCAAGTGCAAGTATGTTTAGAGAAGTAAGATTCCCCAATGTGGCAAGATATGGTCCCACTAAGCTACAATCTTGAACAATCAGATCAGTGAGATTAGGTAAACTCCCCAACCAATCAGGCATGGTGGTATTGAATACCTGATCAGAAATATGAAGCACTCTGAGGGAAGTGAAGTTCACAAAAGTCAGTGTGTTGGAAATTTGTGTGAGATTGTTCTCCGACAAAACCAACACTTCAAGTGATGGTAGTTGGTTCAGAGTCTCCACCCAGTTGTTTGATTCTCTAAAGGTAATTCCAGACATATCCAGATGCCTTAGGGAATGCATATTAGCTAACCACTTTGTATTAGTGTTCAATATAGGACCATAAAATGTGTCACAGCTAAGATCAAGGTACTGCAGCCTGGAGAGGTTTCCAAGCTGTGCATGTATCGATCCTGATAGGCCCATATTGGACAAATTGAGATACTTCAAGTTTTCAAACGCACCAATGAAATTTGGAAATTTGTTACCAGTAAAATTATTGAAGCTGAGATCCAGGTGCTTCAGATCACTGAGAACTAGCAAAGATTGGTTGATCTTGCCTGTTAAGCTATTGTTATTTGAATAAGAGAAATCTCCATTGATAAATTGCAATTCAGGTATGGTAGTTTGAAGGTTAAGCTCGACAACATGACCTGTTCGGTTGCTGCATCTGATCCCTGCCCAGAGGCAGCAATTATTGCCGCTCCATGACGCCAAGCGGTTGCTTTTATCAATGAGACTGGCTTTAAATTCGAGCAGCGCATCTCTCTCATGCTCAATACAGCAATTTGCCAAGAAAGCTTGAATGAGTAAGATGAGGAGGAGAAAATTAGGTGAAAAATAGTGCATGTTGAATTGAATTGATTGTGTGAAAAAACTTGTACTTGATTCTCCAAACTAGTTTCACCAATTTATACATGTAGAAGTCTGTCTTGCTTGTTCTATGATAATGACCTGAAATTAATGCACTGATGGATCAGTATGTGGAATTTGGACATATAAACGACTAACATAAGTCAAGTATAAGTCTAGCCTCATGTCTTAATATCTATAAATTTTTCATATAATATTTGAGGTCTCAATGCTATGTGGTATCGCAAGTCAATTCTACTAGTGTTGTTTCTAGGGCAATTTGATGAATTCAGCATTCCAACCACAAACATATAAACCTTTGACCAAAGACTGGAATGTTGAAATACATTATTATCTTGACCAAAGACTTCAATTCTTGATTTTTCTGAAGTAAAATCTCCTGTTAGAGAATATATTTGTTTGCAATTAGTTCTCTCTTTCTTAAGTGATCATAATTATAGACAGTAGTCAGTAAGTATCCTATTAGAGAATATATTTGTTTCCGTTCGTGCTAGCTTACTCCTGACTTTGGTATCACACTTAATTTGATATCATTTCTTTATGGAGGCTTGTCCTTTCAAGCAACAATATATCTGATGAAGTACTCTTTAATTAATTGACTTATTCTGTTGAAATATGCAAATTATTACTTAGCTATATGCGTGTACAACTCGAACTAATAAAGTATTATATACTTATTCTTATATGGCTAAATCTGCTGTGGATCAAATGAAATATGAGCTGTTCATTTTTTATAATTTTTAGATACAATTAAAGAGACATGTTTGATAAGAACCATTCAATTTAAAATGAAAAGTTGCTTAGCCAATTCATAGCAGAACTAGTCTTCTTATGTTCTATACCTGCCACAACAACAACCTCACTTGGGACTTTTGTCAAACACCTTGAATGCACAAATAGACAGAAGAGCCCAAATAGATAGCTTACAGAATTTGATACCAAACCCACAAATTTTGCACATATAGAAGCACTTTGATAGCAAACCATGAAAACTATGAACCAAATTAATTAAAAATCCAGGGTACTGTACCTGTTCTGGTCAACTGAATTTGGGTTGTTCCAAGTCTGAAAATGCATGAGACATCTTTGGTTTAACAGGACAATGAGTATATACAGTTAAGGAGGCATGAACATATATCAGCTGTTCACTTGGGATATTTGTCAAACACCTTGTGCATGTTCGGCAGTGGTTCCTTAGGGGTCCTTAGTACTCCTTAGCCTGCTAAGCTGTCTAAAATGCAACGAACACGAGCTCCTTTGAAAATATTGAGGTTCCTTCCTTAGACACAACCACTAAGGGAACCCTCCCCCTTCCTTAACTTGTCACCCTCCTTAGATGGCTCCTTAGCCTAATAAAAAAGTCTGAAATATTTTTAATTGGCTGCCATCATCATGATTTATTTTTTTAGAGAGATCCTTAAATTGTCACTCTGCGGAACAATGGCTCCTTAGCCACACTTAAATTTTTAAGCTTTTGTCTTTAAGCTTCGGTGCCGAACAAGCCCAAGTGTGCAGACCGGTTTGGTAAAATGAGAATCAGTGCAGCGGCCGACAATTGAAAACCTAAGCGAACAATGTCACAATGAGAAGTGGGTTTCGTTTCCTCAAAAAAAACAAGAAGTGGGTTTCGTAACTGAGCTGAACCTAAGAGAAATGTCGGCCTTTTATGATGCTTAGCTATAAGACCATTCCACAAATTTGGATTTATTACAATAATTTGCTTCAGCTGAAAACCATTGAGGTCTAAAAGACCGTATATAATAATAAGAGGAGGGATTAAATGACACTTTTGTAGTGTAAAATAGGTGTATTATATTTTTTATATATTTTTTTGTTTTGTTTTCTTATATTTTTGACATATAACTTCGGGACCGGTCAACCCGAGCAACCCGGACGGGGAAACCCGGGCAACTCGGGAGAAATGGTTCTAAGCTAGGTCCAATCGCCTTCCCCCCAAAATTTTTTCGAGGTTTCCCGAACCGGGAAAACCCATGGACCGGGGAAACCCGTGGACCGGGGCGGGTTTGGACCCACCCGGACCTATCCGGACCGTTTTTAAATCACTATCTACTACTAATCCAAATCACTTTTTTCTACTATTCCTACTCACTAATCTCAATTCCTCTATTCTTACACTAATCCTTACACCATCCAAACGTACCCCAAAGGGATATCTTCCCCAAAGAATAAATCTCAGCCGTTGATTGTTTACTTAGATTGATCACCACCGTTGATGTACGTTAATGCCCGTTCACGTTCTCAGTCCATTAAAATTAAAGGCCCATATAAATTATCTCAATTTAAAGCTCATTATATATTATCTTAAAAGTTTATTATAAAAAATAACAATTTCAATCAAAAGCAAGGTGTGAGCTTTTTACTAGTGTTATACATGATAATGGAACGTGAGACTCCCAATCCGCTTACATGACACATCGTCGTCATTTTGACAGAAAAACCATAATAATGGCGGATTGGGAGTCTCACGTTTTGATTGAAGGAGCTGCTCTCTCTTTCCATGGTAATGCAATGCGATCCTCTTTTAGAAATTAAAACGACAAAGAAGAAGAGAATGGGGAGAACAACAAGAAAAGAAGAGTGGGAAAATGAGAAATTAGAATGGAAAAGCAGAAGAAGAAAGGGTGGGTCAGTAATTTTGACAGATGAAGAATCAGTTTTTGACTTTTTGGTCTAGTAGCTAATGATAATGTTTTATATATAGGAGGTCACGAGTTCGAAGCCTAAATAATAGAATGGATACTATTTTATAGACATTTTAATTTAAGTGACTTGACCTCATTTTTCTCTCCAAAAAGAAAATTTGGGCAGATGGATACCATTGTAATTAAATTCAATTTAATCAGAGACCTCCATTTATATCCATTTATATAGACGGTGGATGCAGGGGCGGAGCCAGCACGTTACAGGGGTGGGCACTGGCCCACCCTGGAAAAAAAATTCAAAAATATGCTCCTAAGTATTTGCAAAATATCCCTTTTTAAGGAAAAATTACAAAAATATACTTCTAACAAAATTTACAAAATTGGCCCTACCCTAAAAAATATTTGCATAAATATACTTTAAAAATTTTACAAAAATGTACCTATACTTATAAAACTATATTTCATCCAAAAAGTTGGACCCCTGATTTAGAGTCTGGCTCCGTCCCTGGGTGGATGAAGACTAATCCAATTTTTGAGTTAGGATCCGAAAACTAATTTCATAGCGTCCTCTTCTCTCCTCTCCTCTCACTCCACGCTCGATAATGTTGCTGCCTCTTCACTCACTCCCTGCTCCTCTCCCAATGTTGCCGATTTCTTCTTCAGATACCAAATTCTTAAGCAAATTAATTCTTCTGCTTAAAATTGTTCAAGATCAAGTTCCAGAGTTCCAGTTCTGCTGATTTTCGCTGATGTAGTTGTAGTGCTTCTGATTTTATTTTTGCCAAAACTATCTTGCACTTGAAGTGTTCGACGAAATGCCCAAGTGAGCACCTGAGAGGTATTCATGTGTGCCTCCTGCTGCAGGACTTCACTTCTATCATTTTGTTGCCACTCAGCTATATACATTCAGGATCCACACTACCAAAATGTCTCACGATTTTTCAAACCTGGCACAACCGAAATGTACTTGACCACAACAGGTGAAGTAACCTGAATTGTAATCAATTTGTTTCGTAATTTTTATGGTTTGCCATCAAAGTGCTTCTATATGTGCAAAATTATTCTGTAAGGAAATTGGTTGGGCTCTTCTGTTTATTGTTCAATGCTGCTTATTTTACCGAAATCATCTGCACTCAAGGTGTTTGACAAAAATGCCGATTGAGGTTGTTGTTGTTGCACTTGTACACTCATATAGCTAAGTAAAATTTTGCATATTTCAACACAATAGGTCCATAAATTTAGATACGACAACAAAAGCAATAATTTTAGCATCTTACAAATTAGAAGCATGTAAATAGCAAACCCAAACTAAAAAACAAAAAAAAACATACATGGATAAGTCACACAAATTACTCTACGATTACCTCTTGCTTACCATAACATACATCACTTCTTCACATAATGCTTGACTGTATATGTTACGAAGATAAACAACAGGACCAAGAACAGCACGAAACATCCAATCACAAACCCGAATTCAGTGGTCATGTATAGCCACCACTTTCCCTCACGACCGATGTGGTTCGAGTTCTCGTTACTAGAAGGAGATGTTCCTGTTCGAGCACAATTGTTCTTTTGCGGTGGGCCACAGAGATAAGGGTTGGCAATGTAGGATGAGGCATTGAGTTTCTCCAGTTGATGGCCTGTTGGTATACTTCCAGATAGATTGTTGTAGGACAGATTGAGTGCTTTCAATGAATTTAAAGCAGAGATGCTGGCTGGGATTGTTCCTGACAGATTATTTGAATGCAGGTCAAGAGACTGCAGAGAGCTCATCCTCCCGATATCTGTCGGGATTTCTCCTATCAGCTGATTGTTCGATAAGTTCAGGTCAACTAATCCTCTCAAAATTACTAAATTCTTTGGTATCTTGCCGGTAAGGTAGTTATTTGACAAATCAATTTTTGTCGGGTAGTACAGATACCAAGACTCGTTATTGACATAGATCTCTTGATTCTCTTCCATGTTTTCAAACATAGATTGAAAGGGTGCATCCTCAACGGAACTCAAAACAGACTTCAATGAACTCATTCCAGTAAAGTTGCCCAAGTTTTCCGGGAGTGGTCCCGATAGATTGTTACCAGCGAGATCTAGGACGCGAAGTTTGTTGAGCAGTGCCAATTTTGAGGGTATATGACCGGAAAATAAGTTCGAGTGCAACCTCAGAATCATCAATTTATTCAAGTTTTCACCAACCCATTGTGGTATTTCCTCATCAAACCTGTTCTCACCAAGATCGAGATACATCAACCCTCTGCAAGATTGCAAAAAAGAAGGGAAACCACCTGTAAAGCTGTTGTTGTTGAGGTAGATCTCCCGTAATAAATCTGAACAGTTCAGAGACCCTTGTATGGTACTGGTTGGATGGATTTTTGCAGGATTAATTGCTTGGGTGTTATCAGGCAAGCAATTTGTACGAAAATCTGAGATATTATTGCCTGAAAGGATAAGCCTCCATAAAGAAGTGAACCTGCAAAGAGGAAAATTGATTGTACCGGTAATGTGGTTATTGTTCAAAGAGAATTCCTGGAGATTTGGTGCTTCAAATGAATCCGGAAACTGCTCAAATCTGTTATCTGAAAGATCAAAAACAGATATGCCACACGGAGGAGTTGGAATTTTTCCTTCAAGATGGTTCTGCCCCAGCAAGAAAATCTCAAGTTTCAGCAAATGATTTAAACGAGCATCTGTTAAAGAACCTGATAGCGAATTGTAAGAAAGATCAACGTGAACAAGATCAGTGAGGTTCCAAAATCCGTCGGGTATAGGACCACTGAGTTGGTTTATACTGAGGTCAAGATAGTTCAAATTTTGACACTCAGTTACCAATCCCACTAAAGTTCCAGTCAAGTGAGTATCATAGAGTACCAATCCTTCCAATTTTCGCTTTGCCTCATGGGAAAATTTACTTAGCACTTCATCAATATCAACCGGTTGACCATTGAGAATGCACGATAAATCTACATAGGTCAGTTTGGTCAGATTGTTGAGTGCTGGTAGTTTGCCTTGTAAAGCACTGCAACCCAGGATGAGTGTACTGAGAGATGTTAAGTTTCCTAAACCGGCAGGAAAATATCCCTCAAAGTGAGACTGCTCAAAGTTGAGATCAGTTAGAGTATGTAAACCAAAAATCCAATCCGGTATTGGCGTGCCGAAATCCTGATTGGTAAGATGGAATACTCTGAGGGAGGTGAAGTTTACAAAAGGGAGGGTTTGTGTAATATGTGCGAAACTGTTATTGTCCAAAATCAACACCTCAAGTGCCGGTAATTCGTTCAAGGGTTGCAACCATTCTCTCGAATCCTGGAGATTGACATGAGACATGTCTAGATATCTCAAAGATTGAAGATGAGATAACCACGATATGTCAGCCGAAGCCATTATGTTATAGTTGTTGCTGAGGTCAAGGTACTCCAGTTTGGTCAAGTTTCCAAGTTGAGGAGGTAATGTGCCAGAAAAAACAGAACTTGACAGGTTAAGATACTTCAGGTTCTCAAATGTACCAATGAAATCTGGAATTTGAGTACCATCACCGAAATTATTCCAGCTCAGATCCAAGTACTCTAAAGCACTCAGGGCAAGCAAAGATGGGGTAATTTTACCTCTCATATGGTTCTTGTAACCATGATATGTCAAGTAAGAAAAGGAGTTTGAGAGGTCAAGCTCGGTAACTTGACCTGTTTGGTTGTTGCATTTGATCCCTGCCCAGTTGCAACATTCATTGCTGCTCCAGGAAGCCAAATGGTTGCTTGGATCATGCACGCCGGCCTTGAATTTCAGCAGAGCTTCCCTTTCTTGCTTGATGCAACTTTGCACCGACAGTGAGAGTGTGTAAATAACTGAAAGATAGAGTAGAAATGTTTGTAGAGAATGCATTTTCTTTTCTTTCATTGCTCAACAGATGAAATCTAGTGTAACTGTGTAAGTGAAAGTGGCTTATAAGTGCTCAGTTAGTATCCTCACTATCTCCATATATTTATTGTTTGTTTGTTGTGTACTAGAAAATCTTAGATGCTGCCATGTGATTTGTTGAGTATGGAGGCACTAGCTATAACAATATTTTCTATTATATCTCAAAATATTGTTACAACTACTACTACTCAAATACTACACCTCCATATACCCCTAGCTTCTTACTACAATCCTAACCTCCAAGCTACTAACTCTTGCTTTTCTTGCTTCATCCAACTCCACACCCCTATTTATACTAGTTCTATGGAGGGTGGTGGATAATTCTAGATACAAGATATTTTTCTCAAGATATTTCTCAAGTATATTCTAGACTTGAGATATTTTTCTTGTCTCTAGAATATTCCTAATAAATATCTATTATCTCCATAATTCTAGATAATTCTTGTATATGGGCCTTGGACCTTTTTGGGTTGGGCTTATGGGCTCAGCGTTGCTCATCTTAACACTCCCCCTCAACGCTGACTCGGTGTTGCTCTGAACTTTGGCACTCCGCGTCCATCCGGATCGTTATGCTTATTTGCGGTCGAACTTTTTGATTCTTTACTTCTTGATCGGCACGGCTCAATTGCTTGTAGCTGAACTTCTCGATTCTTTACTTCGGGACTCTGATTCAGTACCAGCCTTGGCACTGGTTCTCGTCGAATGGATACTCCTCTGCGGATCACTTGACGTGTTGCATCTCCTTGCAAGATTATCTGTCTATCACCGACACTCCTATGTGTCATCTCATCAGCATCACCTTCCTCAGTGATGGTTTCCACCCCGTCATTCTCTTGAGGCTTCTCTTCATCCGCCACGACGCAACTCATAATTCCGACCTCCTTTATGACTTTGGTTTCCTCATCGAGTAATTCTTTAATTGGTTCTTTAAAAGGTAATGACTCAAAGTCAAGCTTACTTACCTCTTTGACATCTTCGGTGTCTTCCATGAAGAACGATGACTCGGAATTGATCTCTTCCTCCTTGACTTCTGTGGCATCTTCTCCATCTTTGATCGGCCACGACTCCATGTCAAACTCCTCTTCCTCTGATTCATCACTGTCGGCAACCTCTATGCCAACTACCGACTGTATTCCAACAGTCGCCACTGTGTCCCAATCTTCTTCATATGGGACCTCCTCCGGCACCATCTCCACTGTGGTCACCGCGAGGCTTTCTTCATCTTCCACGATTGCAGCAGTGAGTGCTACTTCTGCATCCCACTCTTCTTCACAACTACTGCTCTCATGGACTATGTCTTGGCTTCTTGAGGTCGCCACATTACCATGGCCTTTCTTCTTCTTCCGCCAGCAATCTCGTGCATAATGCCCTCTTTTGCCACAGTTATAACATCGATCGTCATCGTCTTCATCGTCATCGGATGAGTCTCGAGCTCCCCCTGAAGAATTAGTCTTCTCTTTAGGCCTTCGTTGCTGGCTAGACCTTCCTTCGGGTCTACCTCTTGACTTTCGGTCAGGTCGACCCGTCTTTCGGTTGCTGAACAAGGCCTCTTCTTCTTGCTTCAACGAGACTCCGGCCATTTGCTTCGCTAGAGCCTCCTGGTTTGCGAGCATATTCTCCAGCTCCAATAGTGTTGGCTGCGTTGGCCAACCTCGGATGGCTGCTATGAACCCGCTATACTCGGGTCTTAGCCCATTGATGAGAATCCTTCTCATCCTTTGCTCGCTGATCTTCTCTTCAGGGTCTATCTGAGCAATATCACTACAAAGAGATTTTACTTTCGTAAAGTAATGGTTAATCATCATGTTACCTTGTGAGATTGTCATGAGTTCCTTCTCAAGTAGTTGGAGGCGCGCGTCGTTCTTCTTTGAGAAGAGTGTTGCTAGGGTATCCCAGGCTACCTTCGGCGTGGGCGCTTCTCTGATGTACTCCAGTAGCTCGTCTTCAACGGCTGTCCTGAGTACAAACATTGCCTTCCCGGCCTTGATTCGCCATTTCCGCAGAGCTTCGGCTTGCTTCTCCACGGACAGAGTTTCGGCTGGCTTCTCTGAAGCCTTCTTCTTTTTCGTTTTGGGGTCAGCAACCTGTTCCAATACTGTCTCTTCTACGGCATCAACTTCCGGCGGGGTCGTCTCAGACCCGCCTACTACCTCCCATAGGTCCTGCCCTTGGAGGTAGGACTCTATGCATGCCTTCCAATATATATAATTACTAGAATTCAATTTCTTCATTCCACCAATCGTACCTGAGAAATCCATGGCTTCAACTAGGACGGCCGACGTCTAGTAAGCCTTCTTGAAGATTTCTCCTCCACCGCACTTCGCAGTCCCGGACTGTCGTCAAGCTGCGGCTCCTTCGACAACTTGTCGATACCACTATATTGACTGGCGGAACACCGGCAGAATTCCGGCTCTATGCTTGACCCCTACCACCGACTCTGAACAAGCTCCGACAACTCCGGCTCTGATACCAGATTGTTGAGTATGGAGGCACTAGCTATAACAATATTTTCTATTATATCTCAAAATATTGTTACAACTACTACTACTCAAATACTACACCTCCATATACCCCTAGCTTCTTACTACAATCCTAACCTCCAAGCTACTAACTCTTGCTTTTCTTGCTTCATCCAACTCCACACCCCTATTTATACTAGTTCTATGGAGGGTGGTGGATAATTCTAGATACAAGATATTTTTCTCAAGATATTTTTATAGATATTCTAGACTTGAGATATTTTTCTTGTCTCTAGAATATTCCTAATAAATATCTATTATCTCCATAATTCTAGATAATTCTTGTATATGGGCCTTGGACCTTTTTGGGTTGGGCTTATGGGCTCAGCGTTGCTCATCTTAACATGATTCTTATCACAGAAATGAAAAAGATACCATATGTTGCCACTTATATTGGTTTTTCTATGTAAAGAAACAGGACATATAATTGTGATGTGATGATAGCCAGGTTTCCATGTATAGAAGACAAATTAATAATTGTATCCTTATGACCAGTGCATATTTTTGTGTAAAGAAGACAAATAAAAAGTGGCGTATCTATTCAATGACTGTGTTTATCCCCTAGCCAATTTATTTATTTCTATCCTTTTTTTATTATTTCATTTTGAAATTCAGGGTGGAGCACTAGCTTGCATGTGATGCACATCACTCAGCCTGGTGAAGTCATTGTACAAGTGCCACATCTGGGGAAGATATGTTGCAAGTTTCAGTACAGTGTGCAAACAATCAAAATAGCAGTCACCACTTGCCAATTGCCATCAGCACATGAATTTGAGAGACACTTCCTTTTATTTATATTTATAATCGGCAATATGTGATCTGACGTGCTCCTATTAATATGCGAAAGTACATTTATATACATCACTCTTAAGAGGAAATATCATAGTTTGTTCTCTGGCCCTTTATCAGTTAATCACAATTACCTTTCCTGTTTAAAACTATTAACGGTTTTAAACTTTTTATTTTACGGACTTGTTTTTACTGCTTTCATAGATTCTTGAATGATTGCAATTATTAAGGATTATATATTTACAACAAACATGTAATTCTGCATGAAGATATATACCGTTTTTATGAACGTACTAAAGTCCTTAATATAATAATTTGTGACTAGAGAATTTTTTCTTCGGTTCATATAGTGAAGTATCGAATGACTACGAAGATGGTGGCGTTCCCTTGTCTCTGAGCCCATAACTGTACGTCTCAAAATTACATTCTCTAGCACCTCAGAGCCTAATCGAACCAAATCCATATGTAACTAAGCATAAATTCAGATTGAACTGAGCCTAGTAAACCGGATGAAAATGCAACAAACAACCGAGTGCCCTTCCCCTGACTCACTCCATTTTGCAATACAGCACGGGAGCTGTTGGATCGTCTCGAGATCCTTGCTGGCATGAACCTCGAGACGTTATGCTCACGTGTACAGGGCATATAAATCCCAAACAACCAGCTTCCTATTTCTTATGAAAGACTTCATACATGTGCAATGGATTGAAGTTGTCACATGTTAATTACCAGTGGGCAAAAAAAAAAAGTTTTGGATTAATTTGATCTCTGCATATGACCTTGCCTTGCAGCATTCATTCCAGCTTCATGGTAAAAAGCTGTTTCTTCCATCCTCCACCCGCACCTTAATTAAATTCAAGAGGTGCCTCTCATTCATGCTGGATGTAGGGCTGCTAATGGACTGGATAGTCCATGGACTAATTGGACAATTCGAGGAATGGACTAAATTTGGTTGGACCCAAACGATATATGGGCTTTATATTTGGATCATGTCCAAACATATTGTCTGTGTATGGAAAATCACGGTAAAAGTCCGGAAAATCCTTGGACAGGTTCCGAACTCAAGTAAAACTAATTAATTTCTAATTTTCTATAGTTGACATGTACATATAATGAAAGGAACTCATATATGTAAGTTTAGCCTGGCACGTTGATGTGCTCAGGTGGCATAAAAATGTATTATGACTTGTGATAACAAAACAACTCAAATAGCATAAATGGTCCATAATCAAACCCATGATGATGATTAAACTATGGACAATTCGTAGGCTTCTAATGATTAGATGATGATATGGGCTTGGGCTGGAAAAATTGGTAGGGGATTGATTTGAACATGGACTGGACTTTTGCAGGCCATTATTGATTTGAGTATGGACAATCAGTAGAACTCGTCCACTAGCCTGGATGTAGGAATTTGCATAAATGACAAAGAGCAAATGTGCGATTTTATTATGCATTTTTACGTCTCAAAAAGATTTCACGATTTGAAGAGGGCAAGATCAAGCACTCGATCGCTGAATATGAATTTCCAACAATATATAGAATAACTAATTTTCTCTTTTCTGTGGAATTCTTCTGTTCAAATTGGTTTTAGCACTACAAGACTTCGTTTTTCTCTGCTTTATGGTCGATAGTCATTGAAAATCCTTGCCTTGACTAATTGTGTGCTATGAACACTGTACAATAAAAAAAAAAAAAAAGAATGCTTGTGCCGATCTAACTAAATCCCATTGATTATATATATTTGTTAAACAGTACGGGTGAAGTGAGTTGCCCAACGGTAATTAAATAGCTAGCATACAGAAAACCATTGAACCCGTATGTGTGTAGTAAAATTACTATTATCCATTGACTTGCATATCTGTTTGGATCATAGATTATACTAGTGAGGAGAATTAAACAGTCTATAACACTTCAATCAACTAACTAATTACGAGATTTCTTTTGCCTTACTGCATGACTTCAAATGCTTACCAATTTCATGTCGTCCGAGCAAGGGTACTTAATTGGTTCAATTGTTTCACTGATTTTCTATCATATAGTTTCCATCACAGGTAGTAAAATATCCTTACATTTTCCTTCTGATAGGGC
The DNA here is from genome assembly GCA_030179965.1 of Cyperus esculentus. Classification (NCBI taxonomy): domain Eukaryota; kingdom Viridiplantae; phylum Streptophyta; class Magnoliopsida; order Poales; family Cyperaceae; genus Cyperus; species Cyperus esculentus. The sequence goes on along the minus strand of JASGLE010000009.1, from coordinate 4,536,438 downwards.
TTTCTGATAGCCAGAGCATGTCACTATTTAGTTGACTAGTTGGTTCTGTAAAATTCAAAGTAAATGTCAATTGTACGTGGATTTGCCACCACTTCAGAAAAACGTCAATTGTAAGTAACAATCACGGCACCAAATTTAATGTTTAAATGACAGGTTGATTTATCATTTATATAATGGAATTAATATGTGGTCGCTAGATTAACTCAGTAATATGAAGTCAAACTAATGCTTACATAGTATTTTGTTCTTTCTGGATTGATAGATTTGATAAACCGTGTGCTGTAATGAAATTGGCCATAAGTTAAAATCAACAATTTACAGCAACTTTTGCTAAAGACGAAGCTTAAAAAAAATAAAAAAGGAATGGCCCATGTCGTTGTATGGTTTGCATTTGCAAAATCAATTTTCCTTTCTTTAATTAATTCACTCATTCTGTCTTCTTCGCCTATTATTTCATATTTCTTCACTGTCGGCATTTCTTATAAAGCAGACACTGGCAAATTCTATTTAAACTTTAAAGTTTAAACTATGGGTTTGCCACATCCCATAAAGAACTAGAACGAAATATCACAGCCCAGTTTGGGTCTCAGTGCTCTGATCTTCCATTTTAATATCACAATCCCAGAACCGGCCTTTGGCCTAGTGGCAAAGGGCAACGCTCCGTGTGGGAGGTCGCGGGTTCGAAACCCGGATGTAGAGTCTTTTATAGATATTTAAAATTTGAGTGGCTTAACATTCATCTTTATCTCAAAAAAAATATCACAATCCCATAATTTTTTTTCGAAAGATATTTCGAGCCCACATAAAAAAAAAAATATCACAATCCCATAATTGATATTTCGAGCCCACATAATTAATTAGTTAGTCGAATACGTCTCAATTCCATGATCCACGAAGTGCACTATACATGGACACTGACCTTATTGTACGGGTAATCTTTTCCTTCCCGAGGATATTTTTTACTAATTAGCTTGAATCCATATGATGGTTCCCTGACAGGTTTGGGTATATATATTCAATTTAGAATGGGAGTTTTATTCATGGGTTGCATAGATTTCTATTCTCTGAGAAACTGTAGCCCTCTGAGTGTGAAAATTAACAAACCAGACGACAAATATATGCAATAAATACAGTTGGAAACTTGGAATCAGTCTTGAACGTATAATACTAGACTTCAACCCCTGTCAAGCAATTCTCATCTTGACAGCGAAATCTCATGACCGAATACCAGAACACGGTCCGTGAAATTCCAGCTGTTCTCTAATCATTTTTACTGATAAGTGATAACCATATTATTATCACCAGTAAAGATGTAGAATATACAGCTGTGACTTGGACTGCCGACAGCCATCTAAACTGTTTTCGATCTTATGCAGTCGACTTCTCACTTGAATTGACTATCACAACCTGTTTGTTTGACGCTATTCCACATGTACAATTACACTTTATATGATTCATTGTAAAACTCAATTATTTATTTAAATCATGACCCACAAAAAGTGAACTTTAATTAGCTCGCTTATATAATCAGCCACCAGATTTGATTTCAAAAATAAGCAACTTCTATGACAACGAATTCTGCCATGATGATTAGGTTCATCACCTTATATATATATATCATGCGTGCCAGGACTTGTAAATTAGCAAATGAACATGAGAAACAAGAAAGTGAAAACTTTTTTATGTATAGTGAACACCTGAGTTTCAGATATACCGATGTAGTATATATATATTGGAGACTATATCTTAATTCATTTTAATGTTGAATATTAGTTCATTAATTAATTCATTAATGTCAACATGATCATAGATAAAAGGATAACCAAATCGAATGATTACACCTTAATTAATTAGTCTTGTTTTCTATTATTAATTAAAGATTGATATTCACAACTTATTTTGGACAATTCCCATTGGATGGATGTACATGTGGTTAGAACTAACACCATCTGTGTGTCCATTATGCATCATGTCAATTCGAATTACCAACAAAATATCGGATGTAATATTAGATGATTGAAAGCACCGTAACGTAAGTAAAAGCATATATCGATCAACTATATAAAGGGGTACATGATAGTTTCTGTTGAGACAAACATAGCTGTTACATTCTTCCTTCCAACTTATAAAAATATAAACTCTGCTGAACCAAATTAAGATGCATCAATTCATACCCAATTGCCTCCTCTTTTTACTGATCATTCGAGCCTTGTCAGCTAACTGTTGCATTGAGCATGAAAGACAGGCACTGCTGAAATTCAAGGGAAGTCTCAATGACCCGAGCGGAAGGTTGGCTTCCTGGACAGGTGAAAAATGTTGCAACTGGACTGGTATCAGATGCAGCAACCAAACAGGTCATGTGGTCAAGCTTAACCTCAGAAATTCTGATGATGAAGCCAATAACAATAGTTTGAGTGGTGAGATCAACCCAGCCTTGCTTCTTGTAAGTGATTTAAAGCACTTAGATCTTAGCTCCAGAATTCAGCAGCTCATTTAAGAATTTGAAGTACCTCAATCTCTCCTCAACAGGCTTGTTGGGGTTAATACCTCCTCAGCTTGGTAACCTTTCCAAACTACAATACCTCGATCTAAGTTCTTTGCCTCGTACCTCTGTTTCAAGCTTAAGGTGGTTGACTCACCTGACCTCCTTAAAGTATCTTGACATGTCAATGGTTTATATTAAAGATTCAAAGGAATGGCTACAAGCTTTGAATATGCTACCTCTTCTACACACTTTGAAATTAAGTGAAAATAAACTGACCTCAATTCCCCCATCCATTAATCTGGTCAATTTCTCATCCCTTGAAGTTCTTTATATACAAGATAATTGTTTCAACACTGTGATGCCCGATTGGATCGGGAAACTACCCAATCTAATAGAATTGCAGCTGTTGGACTGTTGTTTTACTGGTCCAATTCCGAATCATCTTGGCAACTTATCATCACTCAATTGCCTTAATTTTAAGGAAAAACTTTCAAAGGGTCCAATGCCACCTCTTTACAATCTTAAGAATTTGACTCACCTCTATATTGTCGATGTGGATATTGGGGAGGACATAAGAGATGTTGTTGGAAAATTGGCGAACAACACTTTTGAAAAACTTGAGGGTCTTGCCCTTGTAGATGCCAACTTGAGAGGAAACTTATCTGGGTGGTTGATTAAGATGCCTAATATAAAATTTGTCGATCTTTCTTCTAATAATCTGACTGGTAGCATACCAACTAATATTCATAGTTTAACCCACCTAGAGTACTTGTACCTCTGTGAGAATTCTTTCACTGGAAATGTTTCTGAAGATCACTTTACAGATCTGTCGAAATTAAAAGGGATATCCCTCCGTTTTAACTTCGTCAAAGTAACATTAAGGAATAACTGGATACCATAACTGGATACCTCCTTTTCAAATAGAACATCTTCTACTTGGTACATGTAGTTTAGGGCCTTCTTTTCCATCTTGGCTTCAAAACCAATCCAGCCTAATGTATATAGATATATCAGCTAATGGAATCATTGACACTATACCTGATTGGTTTTGGAATTTTCCATCTCTCTTTTTTGTAAATATATCCGTCAACAATATAAAAGGTAAGCTGCCCAGCTTAGAGCATCTAGCACAGCTAAATACATTATATTTGCAGAGTAATCATTTTGAAGGCAGGATTCCAACACTTCCAAATTCCCTTGAATATGTTGAACTCTCAAACAATTCTTTCCAAGGTGCCATAGAGAAACTTACTTGTGGCTTGGATCATTTGACCATCCTAAACCTTGCAGAAAATAAACTTTCTGGAAATCTTCCCCTCTGTTGGTCCAATACACTAATGGTTGTTAATATGGCACATAACAATTTTTCCGGTGTTATTCCTAGTTCATTGGGTAGCTTAAGTTCCTTACGAGTCTTGCAACTCAATAATAATAGTTTGAATGGTGAACTTCCATTGACTTTGAAGTTGTGTAGAAATCTTGTTGTTCTTGATATTGGGGAAAATAAGTTGTCAGGCCAAATACCAGAATGGATTGGAAAAGGCCTAAAAAATCTCCAAATTCTTCGTCTACGATCTAATATGTTTTCTGGAGAAATCCCCACCGAATTATTGCTTCTAACAGACCTTCATGTTTTAGATCTTGCAAGCAACCACATTTCAGGCTCTCTTCCTTATAACCTGGAGTTTTTGCAGGCAATGGGTTCCACAACAGGCAACAGTATTGTAGCAGCATACCCAACTTTCAAACTTTCTGGCTTTATTGTATATTATGTTATTGACTATACCTTAAGCACATTACTCGTAACGAAGGATGTGGAGCAAAGTTACACGACAAATCTACTTCTATTCAAAAGTATTGATTTGTCAAGTAATAATCTAATGGGGGAGATACCACATCCAATGATTGCACTTCAGGGATTGATAAATCTGAACTTGTCTAATAACCACCTCCATGGCCCGATTCCAATGCAGATTGGACATATGCAATCAATAGAGTCTCTTGACCTCAGTATGAACGAACTTTCGGGCATGATTCCCCAGAGCTTAGCCAGTTTGAATTTCCTGTCCACACTGAATCTCTCTTACAACAATCTATCATGCGATATACCAACTGGAAATCAATTGCAAACCCTTAATAACCCATATAACTACATAGGCAATGATTCACTACCACAGATTTTATCTTTTACAGCGGTTATCCAAGCTGATTTACAGCTGTTTTGTACCGCTGCTGACAGAAGAGCTGCAAATCGTTATAAAAAACCGCTGTAAATTGGTTACCAGAAAGTATTATTATAATGACATTCTGCAGCGGTTTTTAAGAAAAAGCGCTGCAGAATATCTTTATTCTGCAGCGTTTTTGCTTAAAAAGCGCTGCAGACTGAAGATATTCTGCAGCGGTTTTTATAGAAAAGCGCTGCAGGATATCATAATTCTGCAGCGGTTTTTCTTAATAACCGCTGCAGAATTAAAGATATTCTGCAGCGCTTTATTAATAAAAACCGCTGCAGAATGTCAATAATTCCAACGTAATATTTTTAATATATGAAATTAACAACCAGAAATTCCAGATCAATATAGGATATTAACAACCAGAAATTCCAGATCAGATTAATCTACACCATTAATCTACAACATTAGACTACACCATATCAAAATTAATTTACACGATATCAACAAAATATGCCACCAAAAAAGTATATATTAATTACAAAATTTACAACAATTATCCGAAAATTACCGAGTATCTTAGGACATCATCAAATTAAAATAATGTTGCATCATGTACTCCAACAGTGATCTCTTTACTTCCTCAATCTGCTCCTCCGGATATTCGACGCTAGCAGGCTCAAGTGACTGAAAAATTAAATTGAATTAGACACTTATTTTATCGGTATACATAGTACGTAATTGAACAAATAAACATCTAGATATTCATACCTGCGGAAAGCCCTCGAATACGTGCTGTGAGATGACGTCCATCATGTACCGCATGACATAATAACCGCATGCTTTATCATCCTTCTGTTTTGGACCCTATAATTAATTAAAAATCAAATAGCAATGATCCATCACATCTGTAAACAAGTCTTTAATTCTTACGTATTTTTTTTAATTACTGTACCGGGATCTTCTTAAATCGCATGGCATTCAACGTGTTTCTCCTGATATTTCTTTGCTGCCAATAAAACCTTGCCGCCCTGCAACCAAATTAGAAAGCAATTAATATGTAATTAGTATATATATAATATAAAATGCTGTAATAAATCCTGTAATTTTTTTTGAGATAGAAGATCTAGGAAGCAAGTCATATTTCGCTGAATGGAAACGCTTACGTATTGAGGGGCATCTTCAGAGTGAAATTACTTTCATCCAATACGTTGTCCAATGAATCGATGTAGTAAACGGTTGAACTGTGGAAATGCACCAATAAAAGTATCCAATGGGCCCTATATATAAAAACCGCTAATGTCAGGAGATAGAGAAAGTAGGGAGAAATTGTATTGGATTTAGGGGTAATAAATATACTTACGCGAAATTATATGGCACGCAGACATACTCGTCATCTGTGACCGTCAGAACATATTCATTCATGTAGCGCATCGCTCCGTCCAGATCCAACTTGACCGCAGCTTGTCCACGGATACTGGGGTCCATGAATCTAAACCTTGTAGAACCGCATGTCTCCAATTGGTTCTTCCAGAACCTGCATTCAGTTATACGATATTGTTATACATAGATCGAAACTAACAAGCTATATATTTATTTTAAAAGCACCTACATGCACCAAATCTGTAGTATCGGAGCATTGAGAAGGTCATACTTGTAGACGTCAATAATGTCGGATATTCGGAGCGCGATGTGACCTTCGATCCCAAATAACCCCTCCGGATAAGGAATTGTATACGACGTATAATCGGCGGGTTGGAGCATCAAAACATTATGGAATGTACGGTCATACTCCGGGAGCTGTGCTAACAAGGTCTCATCAACCAATGGCGGCCGTCTGATCGACGAGGATGCACTTGCCACATGCCGCGCGGCTTTCTTCTTTGTTGGGCGCTGTTCTGACACCAAGTTCTACGCATAATAGAAAAAATAGTAACATTAGAAGACAGTTATATTGTAAGATAGGTGAATATATATATCACTCACATTTAATTCAAACGAAACAAATACCTGATGTTGCACGAGCCGTGAAGGCCATTTAAGGATGGCAGTTCTTAAAGCGCCCAATCGATCCTCTTCATCCACCGGAAAAGGGACCGACATTAGGCAGCAGTTCTCAAACACCTGATCAATGCTAACCTTCAGGCAGTCGGCAGGGAGGGGTTCATGGTGAACTAGAGTTCCCGGAGGGCACGGATAAATCCTCCCGAATGCTACCGGCGCTGGCCCACTATCCGTATCGATGAGGAAGAGTACACACGGGGTAGGGTTCTAACACAAAATTTGAACACCAGGTTACACACAAATAATACAAGAATGTAACAAAGTTTAAAAAAATATAAAGGATCTCGTTACCTCGTCTACCATAGGTAGCTGTTGTTCACCAAGATTATTGGAGCTCACTTGAGTAGGGAAAACGGATGGTCTAGTAGGGGTGACTCCAAACTGCTGTTGAACTTCGGCAGGCAAGAACTCCAATACTTTGCCCAGCATTTCCTGTTGGGTGTGCAGCATGCTCTCGAGATGCTCAATCCTTTCATTACAGCAGTTATGATGTGCCTTCCTCCGGCTTTTACCGTACACGGCTTTCACCCCGGTGTATCCCACCGCATGTCCTCTCAACCTCCCGGGATGCTCAAGCGTCCCAATAGAAGTAGACAACACGTCATTGTATCTGTCTGCCTTGAACGCCCCTCTCCTTTCTTCATCCCGAAATGCTTCCTGTTATGAAAATATTGAATACAATTAATTGGTAAACAATTTAATTAGGATTAGGTTCATTATATGCATTATAATTGGTAAACAATTTAAACAATTTAATTATGAAAATATTGAATAATGTACCATCCGCTGGAAAGCCATCCGAGTCGCCTCGTCGGGGAAATAGATACCCCTTTCGGCGTCCTTTTTTGTTCTTGCCATGAACCAATTGTAGGCTCTACTGTTTTCTTCTTCGCTAAGTCCGGAACTGTCCGATGTGGAAGGAAGAACATCTTTATTCTTTTTTCACTTCATTGTCGCGGTTTTGTACCCGCCGGACCTGAGTCTGTGAGGGTAGAGGTTTTTCGATGCCGCCGCTCTTCCCTGTTCACTTTTTGCCTTGACACACAAGTTTAATAAATTTTGTCAGTACGTTGTAAAAATCCAAAGTAATGATGTACGGTAATATTTCTTATTGATTGCACCTGAAACTCAGGGGTTTCCCTCTGCCTTCTGAATTCCTCCCACTGACCGTCTGTTATGGTATATTCATCAAGCGGGCTTCTACCTTTATCGAGGTAATCTCGTTTCAACGTGGTTCTCCAGTTCCGAAAAGTAATGCCCATATTAACCAACACCTTATCCCTGTGAGTATCGTCGGGGATATTGCAAACACCCTACAAGTTAAAAACGTTACATTGGTCAATTAATTTTCATTCATTATCAATCAATGTTCATTCAAATTTTAGATTTGTAAGGAAACATAATCTTGCCTTGACGTTATTCCACAGTCTGTTTCGAAGCTCTTCATCAGCTTGCTTCCAATTTTGTAAGGTACATGGCACCGTTTCTCTCAAATACCACCCGAGATAGTTTGAGAAGTTGGCAGCAAATTTTCCGGTAGGCATACCGTTATCAAGAAACTCAATGTACCTTGTTATATCTTTGGTCTCGTCTAAAAACTTTTGCATGTTGGTTTTATTCCTCGACCTTCTTCTGAGGGCATCTCTGTCCATGCCTTGATAATCCATGTCTTTATCTACCAAATTTGTACCAAAATTTATCTACAATTCCAAATTGGGCACTGGGACTGAACTGGTACTGGTACTGGATACGGGTACTGGATACTGGTACTGGTACAGGTACTGGTACTGGATACTGGGACTGGTGCCGGTACTGGTCACTGGTACTGGTACTGGTCACTAGTACTGGTATTGGTACCAGTACCGAGGGGGAGGAGGAGGGAGAGGTACAATGGTACTTACCTTAGCACGGGAGGGAGCTGAGCGGCGGGGCTGGGGCTGGGCTAGAGCTGCGGCGGGGCTGGGGCTGCGACAGGAGCTGGGGCTGGGCTGGGGCTGCGGCGGGGCTGGGGCTGGGCTAGAGTTGCGGCGGGGCTGGGGCTGGGCTAGAGCTGTGGCAGGTGCGGCGGGGCTTAGTACTTACCTAGAAAAAATAGAGTATTGGAGTGTGAAAATAGTGTGAAAAAATTCAAAACTTAGAAAATTTGGAGGGTAATCAAACCCCAGTACATATCTACAGCAGTTTTTTATTAAAAACCGCTGCAGATCAGGTCTACAGCGGTTTTTAACATAAAACCGCTGCAGATCAGCTCTACAGCGGTTTTTAAGGACAACTGATGCAGAAATCTGCAGCGGTTGTAAGTTAAAAACCGCTGTAGATATGTTTTTTAAAAAATGAAAGAAAAATTGGCATTTGTAAGGATTCGAACCAGGGTCATTCAATTGACAAGCAAGTGCCCAACCACTGAGGCTTCAAGCTTCTTAGTGATTATTACTGATATATATGTTTTGTATATTATTGTTAGTTTATCCTACATTTTAATATTATTATTTTATATATTTTTTTAATATTATTATTTTTATTTATATTACTTGTAAATATTATTTTAATATTATTATTTTTATTTATTTTATTTGTATATAATTTTGTGAGTGTCTCCAAACAGATGCGGCATTTTGGGAGTGTCTCCAAACAGATGAGACATTTTGTGAGTGTCTCCAAACAGATGAGACATTCTTCATTGGTTGCGCTTGCACTCACAACGCAGCAATTTGGGTTCTTGGAGCAAACCATCACAACAATTTGGGTTCTTGTTGCCTTGTGATCACAGCAATTTAGTTTTTTTGTTCTTGTTGCCTTGTGATCACAGCAATTTGCTGGTACGATGAGACAGTAGTAAATACCTAACTAATCTGCAACGGTTTTTTAATTAATAAGCGCTGCAGAATAATCTGCAGCGGTTGTTAATAGAAAACTACTGCAAAAAAATAATACAATTTACAGCGGTTTTTAGGAAAAAACAGCTGCTATGTTTGCAGCGGTTTTTAATAAAAAACAGCTGCAGATTGTATTCTTTTCTGCAGCTGTTATTTATTAACAACCCCTGCAGATTAATCTACAGCGCGTATTAATGAAAAACCGCTGCAAATTTTAATATTTTTTAATGCAGAACTTTTATTACGTATTTTTTTATTTCTTTTGCATCGTTTTTTAATTTAGAACCGCTGCAGTATAGTTCCATATATTAACGAAAATGCCACTGACCTATATTAGCAGTGGCTATCAAAGATAAACGCTGTTAATTGGGCGCTGTAGAATGCCAATTCTGTGGTAGTGATTATTTATGTGGACCCCCACTTAATAAGAGTTGTGAAATAGGTGCAAGACCTAATAGATGTGAACAAGCAGCTGGCTACAATGTTGATGAAGTACTGTTGTGCTTGTTTCTCATATTTGGTTTTGCATTGGGATTTTGGGTGATATGTGGAATTCTGATCTTCAAAGCAAATTGGAGGCGTTGTTTTTGCCGGGTAATTGATAACTGGTTTGATAAGCTCTATGCATTTATCAGGATGCATGCTGTCATATATGTACCCAAAAGGGAAATTGGGTCTGAACCAGTTTGGTTATTTTGACAGAAATGAAAAAGAGTTTGGTGAGAGACAGAAAAACTTGACAACCGCTGTCAAACTTTCAAAAAAAACACAGAGAGAAAGGGGAAGAGAGCCTGAAAGAAAATGAAATCTATTAAGCGCCGCATTCGTCGCTTTATATATTTGATATTCTTGTTGATTAATGTATAAACTATGGAGGGTGTGAGAGTGTAAAAATGCTTTAATTATCTCTTGTATTTGTAAAACACTCAAATATAATAAAGAAGTGTTGTGTCTTCCCGTGGTTTTTTCCCTTAAGGGTTTCCACGTAAAATAATGTCTCGCTCTTAACTTCTTTGTTTTTGCTGCCTGATTTTGTAAGTTTTTCTAATTTATTTTTCTTTTGGTTACATTCCGCTTAGGGAAGGACTAGTCAATAATGTTTATCTCGATAATCCTGACAAATAGTTTTTAATAAATTGGTAAATTCTTTTCAAAATCTAAAAAATGGAACAGGTTTATATATTTAGTTTTTAGCTTATACACAATGAAAATGTTTTAAAATTTAAATATCATTTGATAAGCTCTATGCACTTATAAATGTCATAAATTTTAATCAATTGTAAGTATTGTCTTGTAATCCATCAATTTGAATAGCTCATCAAAATTGTACACATTTTTTAATTATTGTCATAACAGAGTAAGCAACCTTGACGCTGATAAACTCCTTAACAATCTTTGACCAGTGCCAAGGTTGTTGACTGGTACTTGGTACTGTTATCAAGAAACTTTAATGCCGAGATGAGTATTAGAGGTGACAAAATCTGATCCGATCCGAAAAACCCGGTCGACCCACTCTGACCAGAACCCGACCCCAACATGAGTTTTGAGGAAAAGTCAAATTGACCCGAAACTGACCGGTCCCCAACCCGAACAATCCAAAACCCGAGATGAACCAGAGATCTAGTGACCTGAACCTGAGCCGACCAGAACCCGACCCGACTTGACCCGAACGACCTGAAGCCTGAGATGATCCGGAAATCTATTGACCCAAACCCATCCCGACACGAACCTGAAGGACCCGAAACTGTAGATGATCCGGAAATCTAGTGACCTGAGCACGACTCGACCCGACCCGACCCAAACGACCTAAAGCTTGAGGTGATTCGAAAATCTGTGACCCGAACCCAACCCGACCTGAATTCGAATGACCCGAAAAACGAGATAATCTGAAAATCATGGGAACCGAATCCGACTCGACTCCGAACAACCTGGAACATGACCCGACCCGAAATTAGATGACATATAAATGACCCAAGACTCGACACGCGGCACCCGACACTCGACACTTGATATCCGACCCGACTCGAAATGAACCGAGACCCAACAAATTTCGACAGCCGTCAACTCGATATCCGACCCGACTCCACCCGAAATGACCTAAGACTCAAAAATATGCCGACACTGGTCAATCCGAAACCTAATCTGTCCTGACCCGACCCGACTCGTAACCCGGGATTTCCATTTGGTCAAACTGACCCAACCAGATCCGACCTAACAAATTGCCACCTATAACTGCATAACAAAAACTTAGAAAAAAACTCGCATAAAACGTACATATCACACTACATAAAATTAAGAATTATATATATATGCATAACACTACAACAAAATGGACCTTTTGCAACGCCCTGTTTGCAACGGTTATTGTTAAAAACAGCTGCTAAGATGGATCCGTACTGTTGAAACAAACTCAGCAACGGGTTTTTACAAACAACCGTTGTAAAATGGGTAGGTTTTACAACGGTTATTACGTAAAAACCGTTGTTAAATGGGATGACAGAATTTAACAGCGGTTGTTAGTAAACAACTGTTGTAAACTCCAAGATTTAGCAATGGATGTTTATAAAAACCGTTGTAAACCTGAATATTTACAATGGTTAAAAAACAACCGTTGTTAATTAAACTAACAGGTGCTCCAAGTGGCGATACTTAGCCAATTTTTCAGATGACCCGATAATCAAAACCAAAACCCTAGCCTCTCCTCTCCTCTCCTGTTTCAGATTTACCGAGCCCCACTGCGCAGCAGCAGGGGCGGCTCCCCTCCGCACAGCAGCAGCGCTGGCCCGGCCCTCCTCCGGGCAGCAGCGCCGGCCCTCCTCCGCGCAGCAGCGGCGGCTCCCCTCCGCGCAGCAGCGGCGGCTCCCTCCTCAGCGCAGCAGCGGCGGCTCCCTCCTCAGCGCAGCAGCGGCGGCTCCCTCCTCCGCGCAGCAGCGGCGCTCTCGCCTCCGCGCTCTCTCCTCCTCCGTGTGCCGCCCTAGCCTCTCCTCTCGGCTGCGACTGCACAGCCAACCCCAATCTGCTGCCTGTTGCTTCCTCCTTCACTCCACTCCGCAAAGACGCTTCGCGCTGTGACTGCTCTCGACTGCGACTGCACAGACGAGCCTCAAAAGTTGCTGGAGGTTGTTTTTATTCATTTCTGTTATCATTTCGGTTTTTGGTTTTTGGTTTTATTTTGGTGAAAAGAAATCAAAACGTTGTTTGTATTTTGGAAGCAGGGAGACAGTGGATTGAGAAAAGGGTGTAATTTTATTTGGTTAGTAATCGTTGATTTGATTTGGTTAGTAATCAAAATTATAGATACCCAGGTTTGACACAAACCCCTGATTGTTTGATTGCATTTTCTTGTCCGGCTATGTATTTATTTCCACCATAATTTTGGCTCTAGAAAATGATGGATATGTGGTTGTAGATACTTGAGGTCTTTTCTATTTATCTAAAATTGGGTCAGTGGGGAGGAAGTACGGTGCTTACATGAAAGGTAACGAAAGGATATGTGAGGAGAGCAACAGGAAACAAATTCATTCTTTTTTTTTTCTGTTTTTGAAGAGAATGAAAGGACATCATCTTTTTGAAGAACATGGATGCCTGCAGATGGATGAAGGCCTGAGGGGGCCATAGATGCTTGACAAAATTCACTTTGGTATCATACATATTGGAGTATGGTTCTGGAATTAGAGAACCCTCACTGCTTAAACATGTTAATATTTTTTTCTTACCAAATAAAATTTTCCTTCTAAAGAGTCAATTTAGTTGTTTAATTTGAGATAATGAATGGTTTCTGAACAAAAAAGGTGCATATATCATGTATTGTTAGATAAAAGTATGAGCATTGTTGCATACTCATTTTCTGTTGCTTGATTAACTGGACTAACCTAAAGAGTAAACAAGGGAACAACATTGAATATATCCCACTGGAGAAAAACATTTGACATTTTCTAGTTGTTCTAATGTTGGCAGGAGCAAATGTTGAATATAGCAAGAAGGTTGCAAATAAGATTGTAAGTTTCTTTGCTTCTCAAATAGATAAATCTGTTTTAAAAAAAAATAAAGTTAAATTCTGCTGATTGGTATTGTTAATTGCAAGACTAAAAGGGAGGCATCAAAGAATTAAAGATTGTCTTGGGCAGCATGAACCCACTGCTTATAGTATTATTGGATCTGTCTCACAAGGTGAACCTTTTCCTTATTTGCTTGCTTTCTTTCATTCTTTCTTTTTCTTTGTCTGCTTACAGGGGGTGCAAGGATCAGTTAGTATGGTTGGTACTTGGCATTTTGAAATGTTTTAGTTTTTAGGATCCGAGTTTAGCCATGCTAATAGAATAATTAACTGGTCCAATTCTTCTCATGTATCATTTCTGCATTTTATCAATTTTAGCCTCACCACCATCACAAGCATGCTGTCCTGCATTTCCTCTACCACCCACGAGTCTAGCGCACTGGCTTCTCATGTGAAAGAGTTCTCCATCTAGGTATGAATATGGTACCACTCTTTTTCAATTAATGTCTCCTTACTGAGCGTTATTTGTGATTTTCTAAATAAACAAGCTAGCTACATATATATGGCGTCTCAGTTGAGTGTGATTTGTAATTTGTAATTTACTAGTGGGTGGACAACGACGTCTCAGCTGGTTGGCAATATATATATGATTCACTACCACCAGAAGGAGATTGATTTTGGGAAGAAGAATGCCTTCCCATTCTGTGATCAGATAAGAAGGAAATAAGTTATGAAAAGAAATGTACAAATGTGTAACTAGATTAAGCTGGTTGGCAATATATTTTAAACTAAGCACAATATGAAATTTTGTTTGTGTATGTCAGTAAAAGCATTCAACTCTTTAATTATAGTTATAAATAATTTGTTTATGAAGGTTGGCTGATTGATAGTCTTATTGTAATGTAGCATTTCTTTGCATCAACTAAGAAAGCACGAAGAGAGTTTGGATGGGCCCAAGTATTTCTTTTGGTACAGAAGGCTTGGCTGATTCATATATGTATATAACCTTGATTTTGGCCATGGGACATTCCGCAAGGCCAGCCAACTTCATGACAGATGACATGATATGTAGTTCCATATTACATGAGTTCGGTTTCTCATATGTAGTTCCTTGAGAAGGTGATTCCAGAAGAGACAGTACAAGCTGTTGCTCATTATTGTACTCTCTAATATGCTAAGTCTATATAGCTGTCCAACAGTATTTTTGTTCTTTAAATTTATATATGAATATGTAGTATAATTAATTGTATCAATTTGTGTTGTAAGACATTTGATCTATATTAATGAAATAAATCTTTGATATTATTTGCTTAATGAATGAATTTATATGTCGCTTTCAATTAATTGATGAAATATAATTTTTTTAAGAGAAAAAGAAAATATTTGCAACGGTTATTACTTTGACACCATTGCAAGCTAAAATTACAATTTTTCAGAATACACTCTTTTACAACTGTTATTAAGAAATAACTGTTGCAAATTTAGAGGTTTACAACGGTTATTTACAAATAACAGTTGTAAAATGCTATGTTTGCAACGGTTTTTAACAAATAACAGCTGTAAAGTGTTACGTTTGCAACGGTTATTTATAAATAACAGCTGTAAAGTACTAAGTTTGCAACGGTTATTAACAAATAACAGCTGTAAATTGTTACGTTTGCAGCGGTTATTTACTAAATAACCGTTGTAAACCCTTCAATAGGGCTGGGTTGTAGTACCTTGTTTACAACGGTTATTTATTACATTTAACACCGCCCTACGCTGCAACGGTTGTACAACCGTTGCTAAAGACCCAAAATAACCGTTGTAAAAGGCCCTTTTGTGTTGTAGTGTAAAACAAATATCACATGATGCAATACCCCGTTATTTTGAAACTTTTCATATTAGATAATTTAAATTCGTTAGTTAAATTATTTTTTCATACTTTAGTACATTTAAATGTCAAATAACAATTAAATGCTAGGGGGTGGGAGGGGCTGTGTGGGGGCTGCTTGGGGCATGCTGTGAAAGATTGAGGGCAATTTGGTCATTCAAACATTTTAATGGCAATAATGCAATTTGATTAAGTTTGTAGTGACAAATTTGCAATTTCTAAGTTTGGAGTGGAAAAGTTACAAATAGAAGATTTTGGAGTGCCAAATATACAAATATCCCATTCTAAATTATGTCATGCTGAATTACATATTTAGCAATTGTCCTTAGAAATATTTTGATATTCCGTACATTGCATATACATCTTCAATTAGCTAAAGAAACTTTTTTGACTTGAACTTAAAGTTCACGGAGCAGGAAGTAATCGAACATTAAGTTCGAATATGTAACACCCGGTACAGGGCGCTAGGGTACAGTATCTTGTGTATCCATCTGATGGTTCATCAATCTACGTCGCCAACAAAAAGAACACAAAATAACAAAACAGAGTCAACTAAAAAGCTTAGTAACCGGTTATTTAACGACGCGCTTCTTTATAACAAGTTTTTAATAACACAATACTTTACAAATGCAATAAAATTGATGCACAGGACATGTAACATTTACTCTCACATATTTACTGAGTCAATCATCGGTCTCTTAGATCAGTACACGATCATTTACATGAATCCCTTTCTGGCGATTCCATGTACCGTCATGTCACAAAACTATAAGATTGACGATTGGACTCGATAATATGCTGTCATAAATCTCACAAAATCCCAAATCATTTTTCATGCACATAACAAGTACCATGACAAACCAATTTCATCCAAAAATCCTTTTCTCATATCACAAACCGTTTCCAAGAATACATTTCCATGCACATAACAAATTCACATTTTCAAAATCGAATCACATGCACAAACTAATAACCATAAATAAGTACTAACGATTCACAAAATAGCAATTAACTAATAATTTATTAAATCGAGTCACAGAGAAGTCCGATTACCTCTTTCGATTTTAAAAGGTGATGACAATAGAAATTATTGTTGATTCCATACTCGACCAATTGGAGAAGAGGATTAGAAGCTGATCAAAACGGTGATCAAGAAACAACTTAATTCTATTTATAAAATGGAACAAGGATAAACAATAATGACATAGATAAAAAAGATATTCATACCTCGGAAAATTATCAATTTATTTTCGAATCCTTTTTGACCAAACGAAATTGAGAAGGAAGAATCACGTTTTCTTTTCCTTGTCGTTGCTCAATCAAAAGCAAGGGAGAATCAAGTGGAAATGGGGTGGAAATTGCTTAATTCTATGAGTAATTTATTTTTCCCTTCTTTCATTGCAAATGAAAACACAGAGGAGAGGTGGAGAGCTGCGGCCATTTTCAGAAGACGAAGGCCAAACACGGGAGCAGCTAGGGTTCCATTTTATTAAGAAAATTTTACAAATGGGACCTTTTAAGTTTTTTTAATATTAATTTATGGAGAGATCTTACTAAAATTTCATCAAAGCCCATACTTGTTTTATATTTACGACTTCATAAATATCAATCAAAAGTTTGGGGATGTTACAGAATACAAATTATCTATTTTTTTCGTTTCGTGATACATGTAACGTTTACATCTTTATACACTAATTTGATATATTTCATCTCAATATTCTCGTAATGTTGTCTTTATATTAGTGCATATCCCACGTCAATGAATGAAATTTCTAATATAGTTTTTTGAGGGCTAGATGGCAAAACCATGCTAGCAATTTTCATAAAGAAAGTGAAAAGTTATGTACAGAAGACTCAGTAATATCTTCTAAGTGTTAATCAAATTAAAAACAATTTGTTACTTATGATCGATCACGCTGTTTCCAAACAATTTCAATTTGTATTTGTTCATCTTGTGAATGCATATGGACCATCTAAAGCATGTTAATTTACCAGTCATTGTATATATGTTTATGAATCTGGAAATTGTTAGTCATGATAAAAACTAACTAAGAAAAACCTGTAGCTCATTATGTTCCATTGAAAGGCACATCTCAATTCTCAGTGTGGAAATTAGTTTTCTTTAACTATCTTGTAAACAATTCAGTAAAATAATTAAACACATATCTAAGGATAAAAAAAAAAGTGAATAATTACCGGGCTACTAACATTCAAATCAGATCAGTAATCTACTGAAATCAGTAATCGACCTCACCTGCATATTGATTCAAAGTAATAGCTAGAAGCACTTTATAAAGTTTTATACAAAGCCATACACATGATCACTCATAATCACATAGAGAGAAATAATAGTTTTAATGATTTGACTTAATTAGTCCTTAATAAATCCAAAAATTGATATAGGAAGTATGGTGAAAGTAAATATCAGATTAAAAAGACTACATATAAAGTAATTCCTACATGCCTCCCGCATCCAAAACATGTTGATGAGCTAGTATATATAGGTATGTTGAAAAGAATAGAGAGAGCGAGAGAAAATATGCTTCATGGACAGAAACGATGCCTTCCGGATAATGTATATATCTACGACTCATATGTACAACTTTTGTAATAGCAATTGTGTAAACAACTTAATTGCAATTTCAACTGCTTTATTCAATTATAAATTTATAACAACACTGCGAATTCAGGCTGAATTCATACATACATAATAGGACATGATTAGAGCACCATGATAATCAGGTGCTCTTTTATTAAACTTGGGTATATATAATACACATACATATATAGTTCACGGCTAGGTTATAAGTAAAAAGATGGCTAAAATTGATAAGGTATTGCACGCAACAACAGAGGAGACTTCCTTGTGGCGGTGGAACCAAAAGACTCTGTCATGTCCAATTCATCTGGGCTCATCCCGTCAGGAAGCTCCCAGTCGAAATGGTACAAAAGGTTTGCAAGCGCAAGCTCCACAATTGCTAAACCGAACATCATACCGGGACATATCCTACGCCCGCCACCAAATGGAATGAACTTGAAATCCCCACCCTTTGATTCCACGTCGAATTTGACTTCTAAAAACCTTTCTGGCTTGAATTCCTCTGGATCACTCCAGTAGTTTGCATTCCTCCCTGTTGGTTAAAAATATTTGAATTGTATGTAGTTAATCAATTTAAATCTTTTCAATTTAAAAGTTTAATGCAGTAGGTTTAGTCCTCCCTATTGCATCTTTCCAGTGTTATAATTTAAATCAGGAAATATGGATAATGTTTGAAGTGGAATTTACCCATGTCCCACGCATTTAAAATCACGGTTGTCCCCTTAGGAATATCATAACCTAGGATATTACATGTTTCACGACATTCTCTTGGTAGAAGCAGTGGAGTAGGAGCATGCAATCTCAGTGCCTCTTTAATAATAAGATGTACGATCTCAAGATCAACTAGATCAGATTCAGTTATATCTTCATCTGCACGAAGCTGCTGTCGAACTTTAGTTTGTGCTCTCTTCATCACTTCAGGATTTTTCATCAATTCCGTCATGGCCCATACTAACATTGACGCCGGGCTCTCGGTGCCTCCAACAATTAGATCCTTAAGTTACAATCAAATTAAAATTATCATAAAATTAGTTCAATGTTGCAATATTTTTAAATGAAAATTAATATGCTAATTGATAAAACTGTTTAATAAATGATAAATTAAATTAACTCCAAGAAAACTTACAAAGATGACGGCTATGATGTTATCCATTTTTATAGTTTTGTGCTCTAAATCTTCATCGTATTGTCTTAATAGAACACTAATGACATCATCAGCATCTCTAGATCCCTCCATTCTGTGTTTTTTGATGATATCTTCAAGAAATTGTGTGACACTGTCACGGCACTGCTTGGCACTACGCTCGAGCCCAGTGAGCATGCTCACGAAGCGGAATGATGGAAACAAGTTGGCTATCTTGAACGTTGCAAAGTACTCAACTGTATGAAGGATATCCCTTAGAAGCACATCTTTTTCTTTGCTGGTACTTCCCGTGACAGCCCGTAGCGATATGTCATTTGTCAGGCTGAGCAATTTGTCACTGAGATTAAAAACCTGGGTGCACGATGATGAGATATGTTTAATCATGCTATTGACCTCCTCTTCACGGATGGATCTAAATGACTGGACCCGTCTTGAGCTAAGGAATCCTTGCATCGCAACCTTTTTCATCTCTCGCCAGAATTCACCGTATGGTGCAAATACAATATCTTTACCGAAATAACCCATAAGTTTCAAAGTGTTATTAAGGGGGCGATTGCAGAATTTAAGGTCATGTGTTGTCATGATTTCTTTGACTGCTTCTCTTGAGGAGACTACGACTGTTGGGTGCTCGCCGAGCTGGAGAAACATGAGGCCACCGTATTGCTGAGACAAATCACGTAGTGCACGGTGCGGAAGGCCTCTGCCAATGAGGTGGTGGATGCTACCTATAATGGGGAGTGTCCATGGACCTGGAGGAAGTCTGTAGTTCTTCTTTGCAGATAGGGTTTTCAGTTTGGATTTTAGGAGTAGAAAAGGGAATATTAAGAGAGGCAACAAGAGATAAAAGGATGCCATCAAATTAGTTTGCTCGGTGAACTGGCCTTGAGTATAAGCAGTCACCAAAAATAGCATTTTATAGACAGATTTGGTGTAGCTTTCACTTATAACGTACGGACTTCAATAATTAAGCCTAATAATTATTGATGCGTACTATTGTTTGTATATGTCTTAAATTGGAGCACATTTTGTACGCTTTTCTATAACATACTGGTTGTAAAGCTTAGGTATGATCAGCAAAACAGAGTTATCTCCAAGTAAAACACAAGACTATAATATTGTGCCGCACACACCTGTATTGAATACAAGACACATAAGAACAACTCAAAAATGAACACAAACAACGAGAGCGCTCCTAATTAATTCAGATAAAATCGGAGAAAAAATTAAGAGAAGTATACGTTGTATACGTCTCTCATCTCACAGTCACTACAGTTGATATCACAGATCGTATAAGTACAGTAGGCGCTTATTTGCAGGTTAAGGAGAAAGATATTCGTATTAATTACGTGACATATTTTAGATTGGTTTATTAATGTGTATATTAAGGGGAGGATTTGTTGTGTACGTATGTCTCTCATCTCACCATCCAAATTAGCAGGCGCTGAATTGCATACTTTGTTAAGGAGGAGGATATTTCGTATTAATTATATACATGGGATATTTTAGATTGGGTTTATTAATATCAGGATTTTTTTAGAGATTTTTTATATTATAAATAAACCATTTATATCCATGTTATATCAAGTCAAGTTGATGCAGATAGAGGGCGGTCTGCCCCAGAATTGGTCAGATTGATATGCTATGGTATTTCGACTATAACTTCCTCAATACAGGTCCAAATGAGGTGATTCAAAATTCTCTAGAAAGATAGCAAAAAGAGCTACAACTTTCATGTTTTGGGTTTCTCATATTCGGAAGGCATCCCACTCGAAATGGCGAATTAATACAGCATGGTCATTATGGCAGGAATAATTTCGGACCGAATTTTTGTGTTTTGAAACAGTGCCATAATTCGGCCCGAAATTATTTATTTCGGTCCGAAATTTTAGCAGACGGTTCTGTTGTGCGTTTTCGAGTTGTTCTTTGCATTTTTAGTGTTATTTTTGTAATTGTTGCTTGATGTTGTCTCTTAGGGTTCTATTTTTGTTTTCCTATTTAAGTAGTGTCATGCCCTTTGGGCAGAAGAAGTTGTTGTTTTGTTTATTATGTTATCAAGAAAATGAATTCTGTATGAATTCTCAAAAATCTCTCGTGTTCTTGTGTTCTTCTATTGTCTCTCCCTACCGTCCCTGCATCACAAGTAATACAATTTATCTTCCTCATAGATTCTATCTTTTGTTTCTCTCTTTCATATTTCCATATATCTCCCAATTTCTAACAGTATATCACCCGTTATATATTGTGGAATAGAGAACTGGGTCGATTAAGGCGTACCGTTCTGTTATTGTCTATATAAATTATGGAGCAAGAATGCGATTTTGATGTGTTCTTACTTCTTATCATGTTTATACATACAATACCAAACTTATTGTTCTGGCAATTTGGATTGATTCCAAATCACTTTTCTTTTCTTTTTTTTTCAAATGTTGCATTGAAAGAATTACTCACAAAAAAAAAAAAAAAAGTGTTGAAAGAGACCAAACTGCAAACAACAACAACACATGGAACCTTGCACCGAATACAATTTCTAAATTGTATTTACTAGCTAGCTCCACATTCTTATACAAACTTTTAAAAAGATAATTTTGCTCTGACAGAATTCAGTGACTTCTGGAAATAGAAATTCATGACCGGTTCAATAATAATGAAATTTACTGGCTGCATTTGTTACAATAATTCATGGTTTAATTTTCTTATATGAAACGGACATGGATGAAATGACAACCCTATATTAACTTGGCATGACTTGAGTCTTGACCTCTACCGTGTTGTGGAGTGAATATTCCAACTCTTCGATAGTGAGGATTTAAGTTGGGTTTGGATGGTGCAAAGATTAGTACAAGAGTAATGATATTTGGCTTAGTGATTTAGAGTAGTGTGAGGTTAGTGCTAACTCAGAAATTGTGTGAGTAAAACTAACTGTTGATTATTCTATTTAGTAAAATATTGCTTGGATGGTAATTTTAGAGTAATGATGAGTGGATGAATAAAATATTAGCTTATTTTATCTATTTTTCCAAATAACTCTAATCTTGAGCTTCTTATATATATATATATATATATATATATATATATATATATATATATATATATATATATATATCCTTACTAATAATAAAAGCATATTGAAAAAAATGATATGAAAGGGCTATCCTCACCTCTGAGCCGTTGATCATTTTCTTCGATAGATCAGAACCGTTGATGTACGTTAATGCCCGTTGACGTTCTCAGCCCATTAAAATTAAGGCCCATATAAATTATATCAAATTAAGGTCAATTACATATTATCTTAAAAGTTTATTATAAGAAATAATAATTTCAGCCCAAAACAAGGAGTGGGCTTTTTACTAGTATATATATATATATATACATATATACATATATATATATATATATATATATGGTTGGGTTACGGTGATATGCATAGCAAAACTACCTTTTTGCTATGCGCTCGTATCTCAACAACCGTAACTCGGATGGCCGATCCGATTTGACCGGTACATTATACATATCGAAAACTCATTGGATACTAATTTTTACTATTTTTTGAGATTCCTAACTATTTTTAACGATTTTTGAAAGATGACAAGAAAATAATAATAAAATAATATATTTGGAACTCACAATCAGGGTCATTTTTTCAAAAATCGTTAAAAATAGTTAGGAATCTCCAAAAATAGTAAAAATTAGTATCTGATAAGTTTTCAATATGTAGAATGCACCGGTCGAATCGGATCGGCCATCCAAGTTACGGTTGTTGAGATACGAGCGCATAGCAAAAACGTAGTTTTGCTATATATATCACCGTAACCCAACTCTATATATATATATATATATATATATATGAGGAGGGTTCTAATGCCTCAATTTTTTGTGCCTCAATCATGCCTCCACTTTTTAAATTTCAAATAACTCAAAATTTAAAACTAATTTTTCAAAACAAAACCGTTAGATGTAATCCATATCATTTCATTTATGTATATGTAAAAAATCATCAAATTTGAATATTATTTTGTTTGACATCAAAGGCTTCAAAAAAATGCACTAATTTGAGCAACTTCTAGATGTTGATTTTATAACTCATTGATTTATATAAAATAAAACAAAAAAGTGTAAAAATTTGTTATGTGCACATAGAGAATATCATATTAATCAAATCTAACGGTTTTGTTTTGAAAAATTAGTTTTAAATTTTGAGTTATTTGAAATTTAAAAAGTTGAGGCATGATTGAGGCACAAAAAATTGAGGCATTGGAACCCTCCTCTATATATATATATGTCGCGTATATGGTTATGGAACATGAAAATAATCCTGTTGGAAAATATCTAAGCTTTAGAAGTTTCTTTGATATTTTTATATAAGAAAAATATTTAAGTCACCAATTAGTTTATGATCTTTGCTTTGAAATATACTTTACCAAATCCAAATTAGCATCATGTTGAAACAAGAACCAGGGTCATGGATGAACGGACTGGGAAGAGAAACAAATAAAAAAAATGATTGGATAGGTGTTTTTTGTTGATATCACTGCCCTCAGGATGGTCTACTCTACAAAACCAATATTGGTACGAGTTAGTTGAGTAGTGCTACTCGGGACTACTCCTAATTTGCTGATTCATGTTTGGATGGTACCCTTGCTCAGGTTAGCAACACTAACATGAGAGTTAGCACTAACCTTTAGCGATCCAGACACCCTTATACTGTTTTTTAATGTGCAATCGATCAAGAGAACTGCTTTTCTTAAAAATATACATAAAATAAATAAATCCATTGTAAGGATTCTCTAAATAAGGATAGTGATATTTTAAAGATGACATAGTTTTATATATTATTATTTTGATAACATCCTATAAAATTCCAAAACAAATTAATACTTCAAAAACTCAAATATGGAAAATTTTTTTTATACTAAGAGATTTTGATATAAAGAATTTAATGAGAATCATAAATCAAAATTTTGTGATTGTTAGTATGATTTTTGAGTTAGAAGCACGGAAGGTCTCCCTGCTCTTAGGAGCACGGACGACCTCCATACTTTTAGGAGCACGGGCGGCCTCCATACTCTTAGGAGCAAGGTAGATTCATTCATATTATATATTCACTCTGGACCGGACGTTTGATGAACATTAAAAATACTTTTGTTGCCAACAACTACTAGGGCAGTTGGATTATGGTGAATTCCCTGTTCTGTGACCTTTGGAAAATTTGTTGTTTGACCCTATAAAAATACAAATCTTAAAGTTATCTCTTTTTTAAAAGAAATATTAAAAGTTTAAAACTATACCTATTTGAACATCCTAGTTCAAAAGAAACGAAAACAAAAAAAGAAGAAGGATAATAAAACAGAGCGAAAATGACGCAAAGCGGTCCCGCTACGGTATTGCCTGTTAAGCTCACAAGTCGGTTTAGTAGTAGAAGAGACAAGAAAAGAGTCACTAAGAGACACAGAGAGACAAGATAACACTCATAAAACAATTTTATTGATTAAATTTTGAATTTTATAGACAACATTTGGCTTCTTATATAGCCTTACGATTAACTAGAACATTCCACAAAGAAAACAACAACAATATTTTCTTTGACTCCTAAATTTACTAAGTATTAACTCTAAATAATTCTCGTGGAAGACCACAATTATTAATTGTAAGTTCTGCACTTCCTTGTTCATGCATCTCCTTTGAATGCATAATTAATGAAGACATTTATCCAATGCACAATTTTGTTCACTCCATACACAATTATGTTCACTGTATCTAGCTCAGAGATCAAACCGTCATCATGATCTTATTGTTCATGTATTTAAATGGCTTGTTTCTCAAGATGAATAAATATCTCATAAAATTATTAATCGGCTTAGATTCGACGTGGCCATCATTTACGTCCAAGTGTGAATTGGACATATAGCCATGCGCATTGCGTCAGAAAACCCCAAGAGTTGCCATATATATTTCAATAGATCTTATTGCAGAATAAGCTACTCACAATTGATAATTTGATAAAACGGGGTTGGCAGTTACGTCCAATATGTGTCACTTGTGCAGAATGGCATCAGAAGCAGAATTTTTTTTTTGTCTATGCCTAAAATAAAAAGAAATCTTAAAGGTATGCCTTCTTTAGTACAAATTACAGGACTATGCCTACTTTTCAAACGCCGGCGGTCAAGCGGTCACATTAAACGCCGGCGTTCAAAGATTGATATAATCCCGGACTTGTAATTTTTTATGAAAATCATTTTTTCGAACGCCGGAGTTCGAACTCCGGAGTTCGAACTCTAGAGTTTACACGTGTATTTCAAACTCCGGAGTTCGAACTCTGGAGTTTATATGTGTATTTCGAACTCCGGAGTTCGAACTCTGGCGTTTGAACTCCGGCGTTCGGAGCATGATTTTCACAAAAAATTTCAAGTCCGGGATTATATTCATCTTTGAACGCTGGTGTTTTCGATGACTTTTCGAACTCCGGCGTTTGAAAAGTAGGCATAGTCCTGTAATTTGTATTAAAGTAGGCATACTCTTAAGATTTCTTTTTATTTTAGGCATAGACAAAAAAAAAATTCTCAGAAGCAGGGATATATACTCCTATTCATGGAATGTACATTAAATTCACACAGCGATACACACCTATTCATGGAATTAATGTCAACATCGCTTTCCAAGACCCGATAACTGTCTCCTAGAAATTTCGAAGTGGACGTTACAAGCAACTCCTGTTGGAACAGCAGGGTGAGGCCCAACAGAGACTTTGCATTACAGTGATCTTTAATTGTGATATGGAGACATCCATGTGCAAGAATATTTAGCTAGAGATGAACCAAATAAAAGGCGCTGAAATCAGCTGAGATCCAAATCGGATCTCAGCCCTGAGATTCCGATCCGAAGGTTCTCAGGGACTCCGAGATCCGGACTCAACAGATACGGACCCTGAGAACCGTCGGATCCGGATCTCGGGGTCCTGAGATCCGATTTGGAACTCAGCAGATACGGACGCAAATAAAAGATATAATGCAAATTTACAGGGAAGTACCTGACAAATACAGAATTTGATTTCAAAGATAAATTATCGATTGAATGATATATAGTATATACCATGGACTGGCCATACTTATTGGGTTCTTTCTTGTAAATTATTTCTGGTTTTTTCTTTTTTTTCTTGTAAATAAATATTCACACAACTGATGTTCCTTAATAAAAAATTTGAGGCATGACCCTCATCTTTTTATCAAATAATATAACAAATATATCCGATTTGTAGCATCAAATTTGTAAATGGATAAATGATGAAGCATGAGGTGTCAAAGAAGTACAAAGAATCTAAATTTAGTTAGTCACGTTTCAGACTTGAAAGTAGTCGTCACATTAAAGACAAGCTACATCTGTCAAAGAAGTACAAATAAATTTAGTTAGCCACATTTGAGACTTGAATATTCTCAAAAAAAAAAAAAAAAAAAAAAAAAAAAAAAAAAAAAACATTTGAGACTTGAAAGTAGTCGTCACATTAAAGACAAGCATGCTGGCTAACACAGTAATACGTAGAGTTGGCAAAACTTGACCCCAACAGGGAAACCCACCCGATCTGATACGATCCGTATTTTTTAAAATGTTAACTGATCCGACCTAATAAGATCCGACCCGAACCTGACCTGATCCTGAGATCAAACATCGTGCAACCAAATTAAAATTAAGGGATGATTCAAAAAAAGTCAATATTATAATTGACCCGACCCGGCCTGCTCATCACCTGACCTGAGATATTAAAATTCAACGCTTCACGGTGATCAAAAGACAGAGAAAAAGAAAGGTGCTACCCTTCTACGATGCTTAATTGGAGCGTTCAATGCTCTGAAGTTTTGGCACGCTTCATTGAAGTGTTCAACGCTTCGTGCCGTCAGAATTGGCATGGAAGGTTTTTCACAGGCTATTGACGGGGAAGGAAATCTATTTTCTTCTCCACACTTCTTCTATTGCAAAACCCTAGCCGCCAGCAGCTGTTGTTGTCTTTCTTGCTCAAGAGTGTTTGTGATTAAGCAATAATCTTCTAAGAAATTCTTCAGAGAGATTGAGAGTTTTTGTTGTTGTTCTTTGATCCTTTGTGATCATCTGTGTTGTTTCTTCTTTCCTAGTCATCCATCCTTTATGTAAGGAGGTTAGAGTATTGTAAGAAACTCTTGTGTTAGTTGAATCGGCGCAATCTGACGGTTGGTGATTGTAAGTCCTGGAAAGTAGGCAAAAAAGCTAAACTCCGTGAAATCAGCATGTCTTCACTGCGTTCTTTCTCTCTATTTCTATTTACTTATTTTACTTTATTTTTTTTAGTAGAGATAAACCAGTGTGGTATTGTGGTTTTAAGTTGGTTGATTTTGAATTTGATACTAAGGACGTTACGTTAGACTTGACCAACTTTATTATTTATTTCAAGGATGTTACCATTATTACTATAAATTCAAAATGAATTGGTTGAAAATATCATTGGATTGCATGAATAATTTAGTAATTTCAATTTATTAGTCATTGGATATCCTTTATGTTCCATTTCCCTCTCGTCCCTCATTCATTCCTCATCCTCTCCACCTCCTCTCTTCCTCTTCTCTTCTTATAATTTACTTTTTATGGCTAAATAGTCGTTTCAAACCGCTCATCCTAATCTTTATATTAAAATCTTCTAGCTACCCAAAATTTATTTTTTAAATTTTGTTTACTATTTTTAAAGATGGAGAGAAAATGACTATATCAAAAGTATTATGATTCATATAAAACAATATTTTTCTTCCAGTCAACAAAAGTAGAAATTTTTTTTAAAAAAATTATCAAATTTCGTTGAAAGTAGATTTTAATATAAAGATTATATTGAGCAATGCAGATCGACTATTTGAATATCGGAAATAGAGATACGAGCCCTATAGCATAGTCAAAGTATGTGATATGCATATTAACCTATTTTTGAAAAATAATTAAAAATAGTTAGGAATCTCTAAAAATAGAAAAAAATTGTGTCCAATGAGTTTTCGATATGTAGATCGCACTAGTCCAATTGGATCGGCTATCATAGTTGATACGAGCGCATAACACCGACATCATTTTGTTATGCATAATACCGTAACCCAAGTCATATAGAGTTATGTTTATATATATAGAGGAGGGATCTATTCATGATGCTTATCTTGACAATCTTGACAATGAGACCTTTCAGATAATTGAAAAAATTCATAAAAATTCTTAAAAATGAAAAAAAAAATTATGGATGTATTACTTTACTTATAGACTATAGAGTATAGATTGATAGTATTTCAAGTTTCAATTAATTTAAATATCGTTTAATGACTTATCAAAATTTTATGTATTTTTGAACTGTTGTAATTCAATGGTCTTTGAAGAACTATCAAATATCATTTAAATTGAATATAATCGGAAACACAATCAATCTATAACTTAAACAATGCCCCATCAATAATTTTGAGAATTTTTAATGATTTTTTGAAAATTTTGAAAAATCTCATAGTCAAAATTGTCAATGTAATTAGTATTGTCAATGGATCCTCTCTCATATATATATATATAGAGGAGAGATCTATTGACAATAGTTATTTTGACAATCTTGACAATGGTGTTTTTTAAAAATTTATGAAAAATCACAAAAAGTCATAAAATAGAAAAAAGTTTATGGAAGTATTACTTAACTTATAGATTGATAATATTTCCAATTATTTCAATTTAAACGACATTTGATAGCTTTTTAAAGTTCAGCTAAATTACAACCGTTAAAAAATTTATAAAATTTTAATAAGGCATTAAACGATATTCAAATTAATCGAAACTTGAAACATCATCAATCAAACAATATCCAAATTCCAATACATAAAACTTTTTCCATTTTCAAGATTTTTTATGAATTTTATAATTTTTTTTAAAAACTATATTGTCAAGATTGTCAATATAGCTATTGTCAATGGATCCCTCCTCATATATATATTGAGGACCTCATCATAAATAAATTAGTTAATCTAATTAACTACCTATACGTTAGATATTTCTTTTTCTTTTTACAAAAATAAGTGACTTATATATAACCACACCTTTCTATTTCTTTCTAGGAGGAACCGCCTGCGTAAAGTTAACCAAAATTCAAGCTCCTGTTCAAGAAGACTTAATTTTAATATATTAAAAATGAGCTATCCTTCAATGCGGACCAAAAATTCTTGCCGTCCGATTTTTTCAAACGTGTGGCGCTGATTCGAAGTTGAGCCGGTTACCTAGGGAGACAGCAGGTGAACCAAAGGTATTAGCCGGTTATCAAAAACTTGTAAAAAGGTCAATTTTGTCATTTGCTAAAATTTCAGAATCGCCGAGATTGAAGGATACGAGTCTCGTCCAGTTCTCCTCCCATGATTAAATAAGGAACCTCTTCACATACTGGGTGGTGCCAATTAATTAATTAAAGAAGTCTTTCCATTTAAAGTATATACTACAAAAAAAAAAAAAAACACAAGGAAAGTGTGCACGAAAAATTTATACTATGCAAAAAAAAAAAATATAGAGAGAACTGACTCATGATCATTTAAATGTATATTAGTTTGTTATAACAGTGGAATTATATTTTCGTACATAAAGTCTGTTAAAATAATTGTGTTATATATAATTTTGATATAAAGAATGGTTGAGTGACATAAGTTAATTCAATTTAAAGATGATTATATATAAATACTTTTGAAAAATAATCATTTTTTTTAATGTCAACTATACAATATTAATAAAATAATCAATGTTTTATGTGTAGCTTTAAAAAATACAAAATAAATATTTAAAAATCTCTAAAAATGAAAATTTTTTACATGGCACACTATTTTGGTATAAAGAATTTATTGAGCAATATAAATCAGAATTTGGATATGGTTTAATATGTTTTTGGTGTTAAGCTCATAGAAAAAATCTGTAAGCTTAAAGAACACCATAGATTTACTCTATTTATTTAATATGAACAATAAAAGGTATTAGAATGTGGTATCTAGATATTATTTAATATGAATATTTAAAAGTATAAGAATATCTTATCTATTTTGGTATCATATAGTACCATTAGCTCCCTTGTTAAGATAAAAAACAAAAACAGAGCTGTGTATATATTTGATAACCGTAAACTTAATTAAGCCGCTCATTAATTTTAATGGGTCTTTGATGATACTATTGATAATACCATTACGTATACCATACAGTTTGACTTGTTCAAACGAAGTAATTACTCAACATAATATGATAATTGTTCAACTTGACATGCTAATTAATTATATAACTTAACATCAACTTATGAGTTGAATAATTATATCAACTAGAGTTGTAACTCGGGCTTCGCGCCTGAAAAGTGGTATCAAAAAAATAATTAAGAATTTTATAAAATTTTAAATATTTATATTAAACAAAAATTTTAAAAAATTTGTAAATTTTTCAAGTAAGTAAATAATAATAATATAATAATTTATAAATAAGAATATATATAAATGTTGGACCATTTTAAGGGTTAAAATTTGTTTTAGACATGTCATATTCATCTTATTTAATGAGGAGAGAAAAAAAAAACCATTGGATCAAAGTAGATGAAGAGTTTCAAACAAAATCAATGGTTAATAAGAGTGATGATGTGGTATAGTTGAGATGCTTGGAAATCTACCCCTCTTTATGGAGTATAGATAATTATTGAACTTAATATGTTATGAATTAAAATAGAAAAAAAAACTAATTATTCAACTTAACATCAACTTATGACTTAAATAATTATATCAATAATTATTAAACTTAATATATTATGCATTAAAATAGAAAAAAAAATCTAATTATTCAACTTAACATCAACTTATGAGTTAAATAATTATATCAATAATTATTAAACTTAATATATTATGCATTAAAATAGAAAAAAATAACTAATTATTCAACTTAACATCAACTTATAAGTTGAATAGTTATATCAATAATTATTTAACTTAATATATCATGCTTAAAATAGAAAAATAACTAATTATTCAACTAAACAGCAACTTATTAATTAAATAATTATATCAATAATTATTAAACTTAATGTATTATGCATTAAAATAGAAAAAATAACTAATTATTCAACTTAACATCAACTTATAAGCTGCTTAATATATTATGCTTAAAATAGAAAAAATATATTAGGTTGACAGCTGCTGGCATTTTTTGGGGTCGGGACGGGTATCAGGTTGACAGCTTCCGGCATTTTTTTGGGTCGGATTGGGTATTGGGTTGACGTCTGCCAGCATTTTTTCGGGTCGAGTTAGGGTCGGGTCGGCGGGTTTTTCAGGTCTGGTCTGATTTTGTGCCGATATTCCTGGGTCATCTCGGGTTTTGAGTCGTCCGGGTTCGAGTCAATCTGACTCTTCCTGAAACACGGGTCGGGTTTAGGTTAGTCTAACTTTCCCTAAAACATGGGTCGGGTTCGGGTCGGGTCAGGTCTGGTCTGGTATGGTCGGATCGGGTCAGTTTGAATTTCCTAAAACTTAGGTCGGGCGGGTTTTTTGGGTCGGGTTAGATTTTGTCACCTCTGTATAATTCATCGGAAAATTTTTCGATTTTGTATTGCATTTATCACATGCCAGGGAGAGTTAAATGACAATTAAGAAGATCATTAATTAGGTGGAGAGCGTATAGTCAGTTTTCCTTTCTTTTTTATCCTCTGTCTTTATTATAACGACTGGAGAGAACAATCCAATGATGACCGGAGATAATTTGATAACTGCTCTTGCCCTAGGAACAGGAGTGACTGGCTATTATTAAATTACGGATGTGTCCTTTTTATTTTTGGAAGTTTCGAGTCCGCATGGAAGAAGAACTCATTAAAAATTGAAAATTCAGGAATCAAGCAAGTCGCGACAAGCACCATTCGAGTTTAACAAGCACCTACAATACTATTAGATAATAATTAGTCATATATACTTCTATTGTAATCACTAATCATCAATATAATATTGCCAAGTTAAATTAAAGTTACTTAAGGTGGCCAACACGCCGGCATCTCAATTTATAATGCAATACAGCATAAAACAGTGAAACAGGTGCAACGACTATGTAACCTGGCATTCTGAGATATCTCAACAGTTTGACAATAATTATATTCTTCAAAACGAAAGTGATGCTTACCGCAATTTTTTTCATTAACAAAATTAAAGTGTCACTCTCAGCCCAGTTTGATTCTATTTCCACAGGATCATTCTGGCAAAGATAATTCAAAGTCTAAAAATATCAGAATGCTGAATTTACCTCTAGTTCAGAAAGTTCAGAAATAGGCGCACAAAAATAATAGTTGAGATCTAGAATTAGCATTACTTATTTGTAATGGTAGCTAAAATAAAGTTGTTAGTTAATTTAGGATGTCAAGAGTCTAATTTAGGTAGATAATTTTGTGTATGTTAGACTATATAATGAGTCTTGTAATTGTGTTTAAGATGTGTGGAATAGTAATATTGTACAGTTGTATATTCCACCGGGAATAGTTTTTTTTATCATATGGTATCAGAACATTTAAGCTCTAGTTTTCAGTTTCTACAATTGGTTTCAGGGCTAGCTCTAATTTGAGTTTTTTTAACACATGCATTCGCTATATATGAAATTAAGCCATACCAAAAGTAGCCAACTGTTATTCTGATTTGAAATGATATAGTGAAATGCATAGTAATAGAAGAAAAAACGTTCCTACCAAAAAACAGATTTTGAATCGGAGAAATTGATAACATTTATATTTATGCTTATCATCTCATGATCTCATAACATGCAGAACTCTGTCCTTGCAGTATGAGTGGATTTTTGTATGGATCGAACTCTTCTACATCGTTTACATTTTACCAAAAAAAAAAAAAATGAAATAAGTTTTACAGAAGCAATATAAAATCTAACATGACCATTGCAGAATATATTATATACCTTTCCCTGAGGAGTAACCAGTATGGTTATCAAAATGCATAATCTTCAGAGTATACTTGTATTTGTGTCTAGGTATGATTAAGTGAAGCAAGAATGAACTTTCAACACTCAGACTTGTAAATGAACTTTGACTAATGACATGTTAAAGATAGCACAAATCATTAGCTAGCTAGCCACAGGATATTGGCCTCACTAACAAAACTATAGATTCATGTCTGATATTACTAATTTAATTAAGAAACATACTGAACTATTTTTTTTAGAACACGCAAGTCGAGCAATCAAATCTAAATCAATACCAGCAAAATCTATCAACAATATTCTGGCACCATGCCAAATGTTCAGAAAAAGAAAAACAAGGAAGCGACGTACAGCTATATGGGTGTGCTTACCAACGCGTTCACTATATCTGATTATAAACTAAAATTAAAACTATATATTATACCTTTATTGAGCGGAATACATTTGACAAAGTAACTTCTTTTAAGTGATATCCAATCTTTGCAAATCAGGCTACATATTGCGCTTTTTGGTGCTAGTTCCCATCCCAAATGGGATTTTTTTTCATGACAAGCTTGTTTCCAGCCAGTAAATTATACAAATGGGAAAGGAGGGTTTCCCCCCTGTTATTCCCCAAATGATCTCGTTTTAAGAAAAATATGAAATCATTAAGATGTTCAGCAAATCATAAAGAGAAAAGGACAATTGTTATGACTTATGAGCAGTGGGGCACTTGAAGTAATTAATTCATATTCCTTGTCTTAAATCAGAAACGAAACTTAAACCGAATATATATTTGTCTAGATAAATCTGATTCCTGATAAGATTTGTGATGCCTAAAGCAACTTAATAGCATGGGAACTAATTCAAAATACAGTTTAATGTCTTTTCATCATTTCTGATAGCATCTGTGTTCCAATTAATTAGTTCCCATTCTATAATTTGTGCCCCAGTTAAATTTGGTTAACCATCATTGCTTTGGCACAGCTTGATTGAATTATGCAAATCAAGCCTAAGTATGGATCATAACATGTGCCAATTCATACTCTAGAAAGAGGGGGCAAGCTTTCAAGCTTTTAGCTATGCAACATCATCATTAATCTCAACCATTGATATCTTAATCAAATGGCTCAAATTAATTTTTTTCAATATGATGTATCTAAAGAACAATTTAAGACTCAAAATATTTGAATGATTCTTTATATATTCTTTTATATAAATTGAGATGTAGCTAAAATATATTATATAGAAAATATATTAAGTCCAATATTTATCTAATAAAATATATTTATGAAAAATGTATATTTATTTTGAATATCTATAAATTTATGTAATATTATTTTTTTGGGGCGACACTCT
The DNA here is from genome assembly GCA_030179965.1 of Cyperus esculentus. Lineage (NCBI taxonomy): Eukaryota > Viridiplantae > Streptophyta > Magnoliopsida > Poales > Cyperaceae > Cyperus > Cyperus esculentus. Next base: position 4,501,941 of record JASGLE010000009.1, on the reverse strand, counting down.
AGTATAGAAAGAAAGCGCCTTCAATAAAACCTTCAACTCCTTTAAAAGGCTGTTAAGATGAGCGATTCTTCCATGAGACTTGAAATTTGATACTGTGAGATTTTTCGCCTATTTTTTGAAATAAAAAATCTTATTTAAATAAGTAAAAAATAAATAAACTAATATCTAACAATAGTAAATTGGGGTCCTGGGAACCCGGCCTTAATATTTTTTTTCTTGAAATTTTTTCAGATAGTTTTTGTTGTTAGCTGGTACGGATCAGAATCGGCTGCTTTTCTTGATCCGGCGGTTCAGAAACACCGAAGTACTTTGAGATCCGTGCAGAAACTACTAAAGCACTTAGAGAGTGGTGCGACAACCGATCCCGACGCACCAGTATGGATTGTTATGCTGTACCAATTTTGTTGTTGTTGTATATAGAATTATAGAGCATATCATTGCGAAAATTACATTTATTTTGAGTTCCAGTCAGTTCTCAAATAAACTGTAATGATTATACCGACTCTCTAATAGTAAACTGGCATACTATGATGCACCTCTATTGATATATATATATATATATCCCAAAATTTTGTTTTGTTTATTGAACAGTTTTACATTTTACTCGTGGAAGGCAGTTATAAGCAAGCAAGTATTAGAGCGGCTTGGAGTGATTTGTAATGAACATTTCTCACTGTTACTCGTGGAATTTAATACACCCAAAGCATGGAAAGTTGGCAACAAAACGGGTGGAGCAGTATCACATGGAATGACATAATGGGATGTTTTAAAGCTAAATTCTCTACTACTAACTTTTCATTGAATTCTGCGTTTGTCATATTTGCTATTTTAATTTCACAATACTTTTATTTTATGACTTAGTTGTTTTAGATGATTACTGTCACCTATTATATCCACTGTTAACTCTGGGTCCTCAAAGATTGTCAAAATCACTGTGTCATGCATGTAAGCCTTACCAATGCTACTATTTCAACATCCCATGCACAGATGATTGATTGATGGCTGCTTCAAAGAGCTACTGTGGCTTTGGTTGCCGCCGCCGGAATTACTCGGGCCTTGATTGCCGCATTGATTGGATAGTTTTTTTTTTTTCTGAGATGGTATCATTGTATTTCCATTTATGCTTAATTTGGGTATAAATGATTCAATATTTGTTTAGTAAATTTTAGTTCTGTTTTGTTCTTTAAGAACAAATTTATTGATAAGTTTGAAGGAAGTTCAATCATTTTTGCTAATTCATTTAATATAGAGAAAACTCCGAATTTGGTCATTAAATTATTGTATTTGGTTCAAATTGCTATCTAAACTATTTATTTGTTCAAAATGGTTCTTTAACAAATTTTTTAATTAAATTGGCTCCTGAATTGTATGGTTTGATTCACATATTACTCCCCAATTTACTTTTATTTGATGCTAACTTATATATTTTAGAAGCTAATTTTGGTCTCAATTTGTGTAAACAAAAGTTATTAGGAGGGATGAATTTAGAAATCAATTTGAACCAAAAAGTAGTTTAAGGACCAATTTGAAGCAAATGATTTGAACTAAAAAAGTAGTTTATGGACCAATTTGAACCAAATATAATAATTTTGGGACTAAAATTGGATTTTTTTTTTTCTCCATTAATTTATGTTGCAACATAAAAATATCTCCAAAAATAGTGGAGATAAACACCATAAAATCTCTTAGGGTGCATTTGGATTGTGCAAGTACTAGTGAAAGAATAGTAGAATAGAGAATAATAGATGAGATTAGTAAAAAAATTGTTATTTTGGATTATTTAAAGAATAATAGAATTATGGTGCTATTCGGAATAGTAAAAATGTTGTTTGGATTAGCTAACGAATAGTAGAAATATGGTGCTGTTCAGAATAGTGATGAATGGTTGAAAAAAATAGGAGCTAATCCATGTTTTATATGTGTAGAATAGCAACTAATCTCACTATTCCGGATTAGTGATTGTGCGTTTGGATCACTCACAAGTTAGAAATATCTTACTAATCCGAATAGTAACTATTCTTTGTCAATCCCAACGCACCCTAAATTCCTAGCGTTATAATCCATACCCAGAAAGAGGTTTGGTTTCCTCTCACCACAGCTATGCCACGTTAACAAATTAATTAATAACCGTTGTTAACTTTCTTTTTTTAGGGTTTTTTTTCAGTTTTGGTGCCCACGTGCTAGCCATATATATATTTTTCATTCACCACAACAATCAATATCAAAAAATTTATTTTATTAGTATAATTCAAATGTCTTACATATTGATACAATCATTTCTCAAATATATTCCACGTAATTCAATAGACCAATAGTTCAAACTATCTTGAACTTACAAGCCCTTAATCCCAAACTTACATAATTAATCTCAATCAACATATATACAAAACTAATTAAAAAAAAAAAAGTAGCTATCTTTTTAAATGGGTCCATAAATTTTCAGGATACTTATTCACCTAATAGAAGATCGACTTGCTAGGATCTAGCCATGAAACGGGTATAATTAAACAGGCTCCTACGTACAAATAAGTGACTTGTGGCAGAAGTGACTTGTCTAAAGAAAAGGAAAAAAAACAGAGATAAAGAAGCAATTACCGTTGGAATTATGCCCTCATTGTAGTCACCAATCTGGAAATTATAAAAAAAATAAAGATTTAATTCAGAAAATGGAATACAAGGAAGAAATTAAAGAGTTTCCAAGTCAGTAAAAAATAAGGAGCTAGACTATCATACTAACGTTAGTATTTCGGACCGAAATGCTAACGCCTCAAATATTATGCTATCGTGTCCTAAATCACGATTTACGGTGCTCAATAAATTCTTTATATGAAAATATTGGGGAATACAAAATTTTTTTATTTTTAGAGTTTTCTAAGTATTTCTTTTGAATATTAGAAAAAGGTCATAAATATTAATCAAATATTGATATTTGTACATGCTATTTTCAAAAATGCAAAACAAATACTTAGAAACTCTAAAAATAAAATTTGATATGAAACTTCCTTATCAATTTCGGCATGTAGTTCCCAAACCTGAAAAGCAAAAACAAAAAAATTATTAGAACTTACAAGATATTTTTCCATGCATTGTTAAACAGCCTTTTTTTCCTTGTAGTGATAAACTTTCTAAATAGATAACAAAGTGTTAAATATTGCATATAAAAAAATTGTGCATAAAATTATATCAACAAATATAATTTTAGCATTTTCAAAGTTCAAAAATTATCCAATAATAATTTTATTTCGGGGTGAAGCCTGAATTATAGCACTAGTACTAGTAAAGCCCATCCGCTTCTACCTAATTTAGATTGTCATATCGGAAAATTGTAAGATCTGTTGAATATTTTATGCTTATAGTTTATTACTTAAAATTTCTGGTAATTATTAATTATTTGATCAATCGATCATGAAGAATCAATAATGAGATCATTGAAATTAAAACGTTACCTAAAGCTTGCAAGATTAATAATTACGTACTGTGTGACAAACTGACAATTACCTAAGAGAGGCATTTAGATATTCCCTATTCTTTTTGTTTTGTTTCGGTTTGTTTCTTTTGTAATTCTGGGTTTTGGTGAAGATAATTCAAAGTCTAAAAATATCAGAACGCTGAATTTACTTCTGATTCAGAAAGTTCAGAAATAGCTGCACAAAAATAATAGTTGAGATTTAGAATTAGCTTTACATATTTCTAATAGTAGCTAAAATAGAGTTGTTAGTTAATTTAGGAAGTCAAAAGTCTATTTTAGGTAGATAATTTTGGATATGTTAAGCTATATAATGAGTCTTTGTAATTGTGTTTGAGATGTGTGAAATAGTAATCATGTATAGTTTATTTCCACTAAAATAGTTTTTCTTTTTTTATTTCCACTAAAATAGTTTTTTTTTATTTCCACTAAACTAACTTTTTTTTTTATTTCCACTAAAATAGTTTTTTTTTTTATCATATTGTATCAGAGCAAATCAGCTCTAGTTTCGTATGAGAGAGTTTTAGTTCTAACAGGTTTGTGGTAGATTTAGAAAACCTCATGTGTATCAATACACTGCCCAAAAGCTTTGATGTAAAGTAATTAAGAAAGGAAATTGATGTGTATCAATGTATCATCATGGTTTGTTGGATTTAGTTAGCCAGCCCGAGAAGTGAAAAATAAAGCCTTCATACACTGCCCAAAAGCTTCATGTAAGAAATAAAGTTGTATTCTCGGACGGAAAATTAAAGGAAATGCACAAATTTGAAGGCCCATCATAACAAGTTTTAGTAAACTCTTCCAAGCCCATAGGCCATAGGCCTGCATAACAGTATAAATAATCCATAGTTAGAACTCAGAAGAAGAAAAACGAATAATAAACAAAATCAGGCCTTTAGAGCACTCAGCAGCTATATATATTGGTGGAATGAATGTCTAGTACATGGTAGAATTATCTAGCAGCTCCTACACTTCTCAGGAACTTAAAAGAGAGGAAGGTACATGGTCCCGCCTTTTCTCTGGAGAACTCCAGAGATATTCAAACCAAGCCAAGTTTCCATTTCCTATAAATAGAACCGGAGTTCAGCTGTCTCAGCATCAGAAAAGAAATCAGCAATCTTCAACATAGCCTACTGAACAAGCACACAACTCAATTTTCAATTCAATTCAATTCGGTAGAATTCTCAAGTTTTTTGAATTTTGATCAAACAAACAAGCACAATGTCACTTATCAGGAGCAACATCTTTGATCCTTTCTCCATGGATCTTTGGGACCCATTCCAGGGCTTCCCGTTCAACAATTCGCGATCCCTCGCCACAACCGATGAAACATCTTCCTTTGCCAATGCGCGGATTGATTGGAAGGAGACCCCTGAAGCGCATGTCTTCAAGGCGGATCTCCCCGGCATCAAGAAAGAGGAGGTGAAGGTGGAGGTTGAGGAAGGCAATGTGCTCAAGATCAGTGGCGAGCGTAAGAAAGAGAAAGAGGAGAAGAACGACAAGTGGCACCGCATGGAACGCAGTAGTGGCAAGTTCTTGAGGAGGTTCAGACTGCCCGACAATGCGAAGGTCGATCAGGTCAAGGCAGCCATGGAGAACGGCGTGCTTACCATCACTGTGCCGAAAGAGGAAGTGAAGAAGCCTCAGGTCAAGGCCATTGAAATCACCGGTTAAGCTTGATTCAATTTGGCAATCAATGAGGTGAAGAATGCATCAGTAATCAAATGCTTTTCGGGCGGTTTACCTGTAGTCGTGTTTCCTTGTAATCCATGTACTGTTGAATGGTCTGCTTGTATCTTGAAGAAATGTGTGATGTTTAAGTTTAATCCATGACTTGCTGTAATGGTTTGTAATTGGTACCACCAATAAATCACTTTAGCCCTCTGTATTCTAATTCTGTCCCAGTTTATTTTCTATTTCTTTCATTTTTATGCAAAAACGTACAGCAATCTGTGCCATAAAATTGAGATATCTCAAAAGGAGGGGAACATAAAACAAGCATTATAAAGAAAAATTAATGATCGGATTTTGAAAGGTGTTGTCTTGAGGGCATATATATATATATATCTAAGATCTGATTGCCGGCCTCGCACCCTAAATTAAACTACTACTATTCATACTACATATCTTCTTCTTTTAAAGAAAAGCGGAAGAGTACAGAACGCTCTCAAGTAGCCACGTCATCGTTTTTATTGAGAGCCTTTAGATGGTATACTATATGATATACCGTATATCAACAGATGCTCTCAATAAAATCACTTTACTGGCTAAACATACACGACTCTTCGTACTAGAATTCCTCACTCAGAACTCAGAAGCGCTGAAAAAAAAAAAAAGAAAAATAAAATCACATTGGGTTTACCCTGCCTGCGCATCCCATCATTCAATTAGTTGATTAGTTCTCTTCAACCGGCGCCTTCTCCGTCCGACTTCTTCATCTCGACCGGCGCCTCTCTCTTGAGCACTGTCTTCACCGCTTTCTTCTCCCAATCAAAAGAGACTTCTCCTGCCGCAGATCAACTGATGAGGGTTTCATGAATCGATGCCACGCCCGCGAATCATCTTCGTCGAAATCTCCGATCCCCATTAAATTGGTCCATCGCCATTGATGCAGCAATGTCCTTCACTTCTCTCATTCTCCCTCTCTTTCTCAGTCCTCCTCTCACAGCCTCTTCCTCTTATCCTCTTCAACAATTTTTTTCATTTTTATTTGCAAATTTCTTTGTATATGGCTGATAAAGTTTGCAGTATTGCATTCAACAGATGATGGTGTCTCTCGCATACAGGATGGGTATTTGTTTAGTTTCTTTTTTGCACTTTTCAATTCGATATTTTGTTTAATTTTTTAACTGCAATTACAAGTGAACTCTCAGATGACTGGCAAGATCTATTCCTCCAACCATTGTGTGGCGTTTCAATTCCTCCAGGTTCCTTTCCTGTACAAAGACCAGGTTCGTAAATTTTGGACTTGAGGATCATAGTTTCAAAGGAATTCACTTCTCAACTATATTTAATTAATTTGTGTTCCCTTGCAAACTGTTTTACTGATTGGGATTTAACAATTGAGTAAGTAGTTAATTTGATATAGAAATTGGACTCATTTGTTTCATTATACTAAATTTAAGATTGTCTATGATTTTCACATTTTCTAGATTGAAAGTTTGACACCTTTTGTGCCCCCAATTGGGATTGCACTGCCCTCTTTCCTTGCAATTCAGACAAGGTATTGGGTTAATATTTAATTTTTGCTATTTTTTTCCTACAAACAAATATATTTTCAACTAACAGTATTATAATTGAAAGGTAGATGAATGAAACGTAGGTCTCTCAAATTAATTGGAAAAAAAAAAGGCTAGGCACTGTTTAATTGTATATTTTTCTGTAATTAGCAAAGACATGTTTATAGCATTTGTGTTGGTGTATTATAAATTTAAGTTTTAATTTGTGTATTAATTCCTGTAACCTTTTATGTTGGTATGGTTGTGGATATATTTCTGCCCGTGTCATTTTTCTCTAATAGATTGAGATAAGTGCTATTCATTATTAGATTGCTAGAAATTTTACTTTGCTTACTACTCTTTACCACTTCATATGAAAGGGTTTTGTTCATTTAACTTCAAAAGTTTAAAAGATTGGCTACATGTCTCAACTCTATGCGTTAATTGAAAACGCAGTTGTCTTTCAGCAATTATACGCGATGCATGCATAGAGATATTTAGTATAAATTTATTATAATTGTGAATGATAGTTTGATTGTGGCAATAAGAATTTTGAGTAAATTACGAGATTTGATGTTTGCTTGGGCACCTATTATTGTGGGATTTGTTGGCTAATGTACTTTCTTTATGAATTGTTCATTTGAGCATGTTGCCTGTGACTTCTTATTCCCTATGTTTCTGAAAAGCAATCAAGCAAATGAACCTATTTTCAAGGTACAATCTCATTCAAAGTACTGAAATAAATTGGTGATATGTATTCTATTTTTACTTCTACATAAGCAGGTCTATGTTTTAAGCTTTTAGATTACAACCGCTACAGTACTATGATTTATTGAGTAAAATAAAATAAATTGGAAGTTAAAACATATTATGTTTAGGAAAAATGAGAAAGAAGGGCCATATACTACAGAAAATTATTGATATCTGCTCCGAAGAAATGGCGTGATTGTCCTCTAAAGCAATCGGATGACTCATCTGCTGTGCAGTACGGTACTACGCAGTAGGTGATATGAATCTGAAGAAATGGAGCAGTTTATCACTTCGTCTTTAAGATAAAAGGCTCTACATATAGATTGATTTGTGAGTTGTGGGTTTCACTGGCCTTTCATATTTAAAATATTTTTTTTACTTAGAAAAATGACTTTACTTTATATTTTTTTACGCGTGTGTATGTGTTTTTATTTTTATTTTTTTTAATTAGAAAGGATGTTAGATGATTATTCTTAAATGACTTTACTTTATATTGTTGATTTAGCAGCTTTTTTATGTTTATTTAATTTTTCTTTTAAATGTTTTACAAAGCTGTCATATTTTAATGAGTTTCTTTATCTTATAAGAATACTTTGTTGGTAACATTTTGAGGAGGTATGTAAAATACATGTACTCTATAACATGCATGGAATTAAATAGTATATATGAAATAGGATTTTAATGGTCCTTCATATTCAAAATTGTGTTTGCTTCATATTTTAAGGGATAAAATATGATCATTTTTTTTTCCTCATCTTTCTAGGATATAAACCATTACCATACTAGATGTATAAATTATGATAATTTATTGATAATTTCCAAGATATAAACCATTACCTCAAATTGATCGTTTCTATGTTTTTAGAAGTTACACGAGTTCATACTATTATAAGGAAATGTAGATGAATTATCTATGAACTATTTACTATCTTACATTTTCAAGCAAAATAAAATGAAAATGTATATAAATTTTCAAAATAACTTATCTTAGATTACTAAAATATTTTAATCCATAGCCCCGTGCATTGTACGGGTCAAATGCTAGTTTACAACCAACACCAAAGCCGTATTCCTTATCTTTAGTATGTTATAAATCTTGAAGCATTCATCCACAGTAAAATGAACAGTAGGTTTGATCGATCCAGGGCGTCTGTTTAGTTTTGACCGCAGATCCGGGCCGTTCAGCGCTTGACTCTTACTGTAGTTCTACAGTACAAAACAGTAGCCCAATATGGACCGTTGATCTTGTAAGATCTAATAATCCTTACCTCTTATCTTTCATTCCAGAAAAATCTACACTCATCTCTCCCATCTCCTCTCCTCGTCTCCAGAGTAATCGAGCCCGACAACGAGCATTTCCTTTCCTCCGTGCGAGCACACCTCCATCGCCACCGAATTACAAAAAGAAAAGAATACAGAGAAAAACAGAATCATCTGTACATGTAAGCACATATATTATGCCCAAGCAACGCCTGGCAGGTACTGTTCGACGTAATGTCTCAGTGAGATGGAAATCGAGACCTTATCGTCGCCTCGGCAATCATCCACAAGACCATGTACAACCACAAGGAATTATCAAGTTACCATTCTGCTTGCTTCTATCGAACCAGGAAAAGGTGGAAAATCTTGGATCACATATATGATATATAGTTGTTTTCAAATGTTGTATTACAATTTCTAAGTTGTATTTGCTAGACCCATGCACGTTCGTTCTTATACAAACTTGTCTAGGTTGCCTCTGAATAAGTCCACCCCAGATGAGACATCAATTGCAACCACCTCTGCTTCCTCTTCATACAGCAACAATGGTCAATTATATATCTGAATCCAATTCACAAATCAGCGTTGTACAAAAATAATATGAAACTATATATATATGCCAAAGTCTAATTCCTCTATATGCTTTTCTTCACACTGCTCATCTTTCTCTCCTTAATTTCCTAGCCTCAACTGAGTGACTATTCACATACCGGTCGGCAGTACTGAGAATTACGCTGAGTGCTGCAAGAGTGGCGGATGATAATCCTCTGACTTGCTGCAAGGTTGCAGCCTTTCCTAATTAGGTAATATTGCTTTATTTAAATGGTGTGGTCTTTCGTGTGTCAGATTTAACTCAACCAGACGGGTTCCAACAAGACTTAACGGCTTCTTGCCTCTACGTCTATCTATGGCCTGGCCTAATTCTTTTGTTCGAATCTTTTCACAATTATTACCACTTATCCTTTAAATTCTTGGCTTACACCTATGGTATATTATAGCTTTTAATTGTACAGGAACTCTTCTAAGGTTTTTATAAATATTCTTTAAAGCTATATAAACACATTTTACTTGTACACAAACATTTCTTAGACCTTTATAAATATTATTTAATATTTGGATATAAAACTGCAAAATTTTAATATAGTTCAATATTTGGCATACATCATCCTAATTTTGGGTAAACAAATGAACAGAATAACAATCTTAGTACAGTATTTCCGTCCTTACTACCTAGAATATATAGAAATTTAGAAAGCCATTAATACCTTGCTAGAATCTTGCAAAAACCTTGCTCTGATACCAGGTAGGAAAGAGGATCACTCCAAACTTCAAAACTTTGGTTACTAAGAACACGAGTTTTTAGAAGTGGAAAGTGGAAATTTTATTTTACTCAGAGATATTATACAAGAGAGAAGAGTAAGACTTCAGATGATTTCTGCGTGTCTTGCTACTTCTAAAACACACCTATTTATAAGGGGGAAAAGGTATCTCAATAATTTGAGTCGGCTACACTTATGGGCCCCATCGTCACTCAAAATTAAAGGATTACCACAATTTCCGCTATCAAAGGTACAATAATGCACCGAAAGGTGCCAAACCACTACTAAAGTAGGCCAAAACATGTAGACCGAAAATTAAGGAAAATCACACAGCTGGGCAAAAGTAAAGGTGCCCTGCATTATTTAGTTCAATAATGCAAACTACTCCTCAATAATAGAGGATGACTCACACAAAGAAACAAAGATAAGAGTAAAGACAAACAAAAGCCAGTGGTTATTATCCTCTCTGGTTGAATTATTGAAGCACACTTAGTGAGACAGCTAGTATTCCACTATCATCTGTCTCTAATAATTTGGATTTATGGGTCCACCACTTTCCAAGGCCCTCTAGATGAACCAGATGCGATCTGCTTTTGCAATTGGCTCTATTATTGCCTCTGCCTGCATCACCTTTTCCAACTGATTACGCAAAATTGGCTCAGCATCACCAGCCATTGAGTCATGGCCTTGGTAAGGGAAAGCCAACTTATACTCTGCCTTTAACATGAACCTTAAGTTACTGATTTCTTTGAAGGCTCGCATGAGCTGCTTTTTCTTGAGCCGCTCCCTGTCTTTTCCATTCCACATGAAATCGTACCAGCTCTGGGGTTTTTCATACTCGTAGAGCAATTTTTCCTATTCCAGGAATGTGTTTCCACGGAGAACATACTCATCATCACTTGATTCAGTTGCTGGATCTGTGGACTGTTGTTCTGCAGCTGTGAACTGTTGCTCTTTATTTGTTCCTGCAGTGCTTCCTCCCATAGCACTAGATTCTCCTGCTGCTCTTGCGTCAGACATCCTGAAATGCACAAATTAGTTAGTCGTGAAAGAGAATCTGTTAGGACATTAAGTTTCCCATCTATGTGCTCAAAATTAATTTGGACTCCTGTCCCCGTGATAAAATCACAAAAATTTATCCATCTGACCCTTGATGGTTTGTTTTGAGCTGATTTATTATAGAAACTTATGATTGCTTGGCAATCAGTCCTTAGCGTAATTTCCTCCCTATCCAGGTAATGGATTTTTAGTGCCTTGAGAGTTTCCATGCATGCAAAAATTTCTGCATCAATGGTTGATTTGATGACCGGAAATTTCCCACTTGCATAGGCACAGATCTTTTCAGAACTTCTTGGATCATTTTTGAAAGGTTTCCACTTGCATATTCCACCCCATCCTTCCAGACATCCATCCGTCTCCAAGATGATGTATGAGCACTGAGGTGCAATCTCCAAATTTGGCAAATTTTGCACATTTTCTTTGATTTTTCTGATTAATTCATAATCAGAAGGTTTGAGTCTCTTGTCTCCATGTGGGCTGGTTTTCGAATAGAGGGGGCCTAGTAGTGTGCCCAGATTAGGGATGTAGGATCGCGCATAGTTGAGTATGCCTAACCAGGAGCGAAGCCCTGATTTTTCCTTCAGTTTTTCCTCACTGAATGAGATGATCTTTTTGATAATGTGAGGTTGGAGTTTGATCTTGCGGTTGCCAATAATTGCACCAAGGAATTCAATTTCTTTGACTGCAATTTTCATTTTGGATGGACTAAGGACAAGTCCATTGGCCTCACAGATTTGAAGCATCACCTCCAAGTGCCTGGCATGTTGCTCTTCAGTTTCAGAGAATACCAGGATATCATCAATGTAAACAGCAATGAAATCACTGGTGCCAGCAAAGCAGTTATCCATTTTTCTTTGGAATATTGCTAGAGCATTTTTCAATCCGAACGGCATCACTAGCCATTCATACAACCCGTTTGGGACAACAAAAGCTGTCCACTCTATGGACTGTGGGTCCATGGCCACCTGGTGGAATCCACTCTTCAAGTCGAATTTTGAGTAGATTTTCGAGTTGCTCACCTTCATGAGTATGGTATTGATACCGGGTAACGAGTACTGGTCTTTATGAGTATTGTCATTAAGGGTACGGTAATTAAAGACCATTCTTTCTTTTTCTTTCACCTCTTTTCCAGTAATAGGGTCAATAGAGGTACCGGAATTTACCATTATTGCCATGGTCCTGTGTCTGCTCTTACTTGGCCTGATCACGCCTATCTCCAGCAAGGCTTTGGTGTGTCTTTCGAATTGTTCCTTCTGAGCAGGAGTGACATGCTAATTTATTGGTTTATCTTGAATGGTTAGGTCTGGGTTGATGATCTCCAGTTTGCACGTCACTTGGTTTTTGGACCAATGTTTTATCGGGTCATTCCCGATAAATCCTTGTACTTCCAATCTCTTTAGGAGTTGATCAAAGCGGCTTTTGAAAAACTTGTTTTCTTCACCAAAATTATAAAACACCGCCTCTTGAATTTCTATATACTCCTGTTCATCGAGCTCTAGTTCGGGAATTGAGGTTTTGTTGACAACCTCAATGTCGGCTTGTGTCTTAATTGAGGTCACTCCTTTGTAGAACGTGATTGTATTGCCTTCTATGCGTAGGCCTCCCTGAACGGCTCTGATGAAATTACATCCAATCAGCATTTGGATACCATCTCCAGTACCCATATCAAAGCTGAATGTAAAGGGGATTCTAAAACTGTTTTCCCCTATTCTCATAAGACCATTTCTTAGTTTGAGTTTTGCCTCTTGCCTTGAATTGACACCATTCATAATGACTGGATAAGCGCTTAGCTCTAAGGCCTCTAGAGGTACGGCTCGTTGATTGACACAGCAGGTTGAGGAGCCAGTGTCAAGGATAGCTCGTAACTCAAAACTCTTTACTCCAGGAATTTCTATGACTGCAATGAAATTATACAGCTTGTTGACTACTCGCCTTGATTCTTTATATTTTGGAACATCGGTTGTGGTAGTGGTATGAATTTCAATTTCTTCAAATACCACATTGGCGAATTCTTCATCAACCTTGGCTTTTCCTTTTAACTTGTCGTGAATGAGCAGGCTTTTGAAATCTTCCTCCAGATTTTCCACGAGCAGCTCATCCAACTGCTTTTGCAGTCGATCATTTTCTGCCTGCAAATAGTCGATGTATTGCAGCAGCTCTTTGATTAGGGAATCCTTCCCTGAGAACACCTTGGGACTACTCTGTACTGGTTTGATCTTCTCCTTAACATAGTGCCTTGCACATATAGGACATGCTGTAATTTCACAATTCCCACAGAAAATTCTCATGTTTCTGGCTATGAGGAATTTGCAAAAAGTACAACGCCCCTTGCCCTTAGGAACTTCATCATTGTGTTGCCATAGATGATTGCAATTTTTCTGGGCATCAGTCAGCTTCACATGTGGCCTCCAACTGCTGACTGATAGCATAAACGCATCCTCATAAGGGTATGACTCAATGATTGTTTCTGCCTTTAATGAAGATACACCAGTTTCGCCTTCAGACATACTGCAAATTGCGTCTGAATCGGGCTCATCTTGATCTACTGAAACAACATCCCAATCATCCGGGATATCAAGGTTCTCCAAAACTGCAGCTTTGGTGATGTTATCGCGGTTTTTCTTGCATTCTTTGGCAAAATGCCCTTCTTCTCCACAAATAAAACATTTGCACTTTCTCACTTTGTCTGCATGCTTTCTTTGAGGGGTTTTTACTGTAATACCCTAGTACGGGTATCTTTGAACAGAAAGATAAATCTTTCAAACTCCGTTGCAGGGCTGCTTGTTGGCACATTTCTTGCAGGTACTTCTGACAGAAATAGATCCTTGGTACAAGACCTATTACACCTCCTTCATGCTGGCCTGGATACTTCTTGTTAAAGGCCTCCATTAGGATATTGCCAATTGGGTCTGGCATCTTCATGAATAGTTTGTTGTTGAGGTCCAGGTTCATGTACGCTCTGCCAGATCAGGCTGCCAGTGCCAAATAATCATTTAGGTACTGCATGATGTTGGCCATGCCTGGGCATGTGAGACGCTCCAAGTCTCTGATCGCCTTGTTTTGCTCTTCTGTTGACCCTTGGGCAGGGTCTTCGAATAGAAACATCCTTCTAATTTGAGAAGTAACATTCTGGGGATCTTCAGCTATGTTTACCAACTCTTCATAATCCTTCGGGTATGCTGCTCGCCATTGCATGAACAGCATCTTCTCAACTTCTCCCAAAAGGTTTTCAATAAACATGACTTTGGATCTATTGTCATTCCAGACTCTCTCATTCACAATGTTTAGTGTAATGGACTCCCATCTGGATATGACATCTGGGTATAGTGAAATGTCTTCTGGTAAAGCCAATATCGCCCCTTCATTTTGTTGTGCTGAAGGGAGATCATACATCTCATTATGATGTTTTCTGTAGCCACCTTTGAAACGGCTACCTCCAGTGAATCCTTCAGGCCGGGTTGAGGACTCTCCTCGCTCATAACGGCCAGGTTGGTAATTTGCTTGGGACATAATTGGCTCCCTTGGTATGCCTGATACTCCACTCGTAGCAGTTGAGTACTCCTTTTCGACTGGCATCTGCTTTTGAGCTTCTGCCTTCTCCAGTAATTTTTGCAACTTAGGGTACTCCATTTCTGCTGAAAACGTGAAAGAATTGGGTATACTCCCACCAACTTCTGCAAATGGATTGACGAATCCATTTTCATCTTCATCATCTGACATATCCCATGCAGGGCAATAGTCAGGTTGGGACACAACTTCCCTAGGTAGGGCCGCCAATGTTTGGATAACATCCAGGAAATCATCCTGATCGTCATCCTCTGGGTCATCTTCTGGCTCATCGTCTGTAAACTCTCCTTCCAGGAGATTTACAAATTCTTCTTCATCACTGAGGATATCTTCCCCAGCTGCACCTTTCTTTGCCCCCGTTTGTGGTTCGGTTGGGGCATAATCTCCGAATTGTACTTGAACTGAACCATCTGTTCTTGCTCGGAAGTGTGCACTTTGTGGGTTTTGGATTTGTGCTACTTCAGGTGTTCGTATTATCCATTGTCTTCCTCTCAGTTCAGCAGTACTTTGGTTCCTTCCAGGTATTGCTTGTACACCATGACTTGCTAGGTGATCAGTAACATTTTGTATGTTGTAATTGAACCTGGTGAAACTATCATTTGACAGTCTCCCAATCAGAGATCTAGAGATAAGCAAGTTGCTTTCTCCAGCTTGCCAGTTGTCGTATCCGTGAGTTTGCACCACCAGTTGTATATGATTAAAGAAATCATGGATACTCATCATCAGATCAGGTGCCGTGTACGCCAGTTGGGCACCTCCTGTGAGATCAATCTCCATTGTTGATATGATAGATCGATCATCAGACCACCTTGTGTCTCGGAATACCACCAACGCATTTACACCCGCATTCCTTCTATGCAGCGTGCTTAGCCTCACCATAATCATGCCAATGTGTAGGTGCTAGAAACCTGATTGCCTGAGCCGTTCATACGACTCATTTGTGATGAATGGTAGCTCTAGCTGCTGGCTACCAACCACCAGAATTCTTTCGTCAGAGTTATGTTGGTAAACTCTGTTTCGAGACTGATTCCATCCGACTTGATAGAGAACTTCAGCCGGAACATTCTGAGCCTGTCTGAAATTTGACAAACTCAGCTCAGTATTCGGGTCCATCTCTGACTCCAGAGTTCGTCTGAAGCCATTGTTTCGCCTTAGCAACATCCTTTGGGCTTGATGACGGAGTCTATGACCCAGTCTGTAGCCACGTATCTGGTCCTGGACTGAGGGGGTTCTTTCATTCTGAGCCTCACGGTTAGAGATTGAGGGTCTGGGCTCAACAACAGTTTGAGTCCTGTTTGAACTCATTTTGACCCCTTCTTCTTTTCTTCTGCAAGGATTTTGAGAGGATCCTTGAACACGTAAATTGGACCTTTAGGACGAGGTTTAGGCTTGGCTAGCTCACCTAGAGACAATTTTCTCAAATTTGACTCAAGGTTTGAGAATGCTTCTGTAATTTGAGGCTCCGGCTCTTTCTGTGCTGCTAGTTTTTGCTGAATCTCGTTGATTGTGGTTTTACAATCGTCAAGATCTTGTTTAGTTTGGACCAAAAGTTGAATGAGGAGGTTGTTCTGTTTTATGATTGTTTTTACGGCTTCGTTTCTGTCAGTTACATCTTCGAGCTTAGTAAAGCCGACTGCAGGAGCTCCAAGAGAGGTTGTTGCGATTAGAGCTTCCTTGTAATCGTCACTGCCAGATGTTAGACGCCAGTATGACATGAACTGTCTGAGAAAGTTTTAGTTGAAAGGGATAGTATCCCTTGGAAAGGTTTTTGTAAAGTTGCAGATTTTACAGGGTTTTTATGCAAAAAGCAAGAAAATTCTTGTATTAAAACATGGTACAAAGACTTCTTAATTCAAATATTTTAGGTTCGTAATTCAGGAATTACCATACCAATATTGTATACTCTGTTCAAATCCTTACAACATAATTAGAATATAGCTCTTTACACCAAAGTTACAAAGTTTGAGGTTACATTTAATCAGGTCTTTTTCTAAATGTGGAGGGCTGCATAACGTGCAGCAGGTCAGACGATTTCAATTCAAGTGTGGCAATTGTATATAACTATATATGAACAGTACTGGTGCTATCCTCTTGTCACCAATCAAACTTATGCCGTGTTGAATATCGCATGCAGCTGGCTTCTCTCAAGGCAGCGATGGTGGGGGTCCAGCAAATTAAGGAAGAGACATGAGGAAATAGAAATTCATGACCGGTTCAATAATAAAGGAATTTACTGCGTTTGGTAATTGGTACAATAATTCATGGCTGACTAGACAATCATCTAGACCCAACTCACACTTCATGGATTCATGGATTAATTTTCTTATGAAACGGACATGGATGAAATAACAACCGTATATTTACTTGGGATGACTTGAGTCTTGACCTCTACCGTGTTGTGGAGTGAATATATTCCAACTATCGTGAGGAAACATAGTCTTCTATTTGTCCACGGCAAGAGTAGTTTTTCCTTTAGATGATATGGACAGACAATATTAATTCTCTTTAGACCAAGTCTTAAGTTTGGCTCAATATTCACGGCCTGATCGACCTGGAGTCCAACTATCAATAAGTCATGTGTTGAGCCAATCATTTATACTGTTTTGTATTGTGCAATTGAGAGAACTGCTTTTCTTAAAAATATACATAAAATAAATAAAAGCCATATCATTGTAATTTCATTCATTTTTTTTTTGCATTATACATTGTTCACATATTGAAACTTATTATAAGAGTAACAAACAAAATGACTTTTAAAATTTTAGTTACTTATAAATTTTATTATCAAGTTATAAAAATGATGAAAGAAATACATATCAAGAAATTTAAACTAAATAAAACCTGTTACAACGTACAGGCAATATACTTGTACTAGCAATACGGGCCTAAAGTAAGTTCAGTGTACGTACTTTGAAGATCTTTTGTTAATGAAAACTTAAAAAAAAAATCATATACATGAAATTAAACTTGACGTTTAGTTTCAACACGGCATGGCAATGTCACTTTTCTGGGCTAACAATGGGAGAAGACTTGATTTGACTTGACTTGCTTGCTTGACTAGCTTCTAGTCAAGCTAGCTACATGACTTGCGTGTGTACAGAGAGTTACTGTGTACTGTCCATTAATTCTTGCTAGATATAACACTTTGAACCGTGTGAACACTATACTTACATGTTATATCTAGAGATATTGATCGAGGGTGCTATATATATATAATACGGAGGAACTAAGAGATATACTTTCTCACATACATATACTGCTAATTAAGAGAACATACACAATGCAACCATTACATATTACTCTCCTTTCTCTCTTTCTAATCTATGCTGCACTCGGCACACAGAGCTGCATCGAGCATGAAAGAGAGGCATTGCTGAAGTTTAAGGCTGGTGTTACTGATCCGAGCAATCGATTGGCTTCATGGAGCGATAGCAAATGCTGCAATTGGGCTGGCATCCAATGTGATTACTCAACAGGTCATGTTATCCACCTTGACCTACGAAATCGCTATCCTTATTTAGAAAATCCTTACTATCCTGATATGAACTACCGCTTGAGTGGTAATATCAGCCCATCGTTGATTGCTCTAAGTGACTTGAAGTATTTGGATCTGAGTTACAACAATTTCTTTGGTAAAATTCCAGAGTTCATTGGGTCATTCAAAAAATTGAAATATCTTAACCTGTCTGATAGTCAGCTCTCAGGAAAGGTGCCTCTTCACTTGGGGAACCTATCGCAACTACAGTACCTTGACATTAGCTGCAAAACCATTTGGGGCTGGAGTACTGATGAGGTATTGGAATCCGCCGATATATCATGGTTATCTCACCTCAAGTCTCTAATATATCTTGACATGTCCTTTGTTGATCTGTCTCATTCAATGGAATGGGTACAATCTTTGAATAAACTACCCTCACTTGAGGTGCTAATTTTTGAAGGAAATGGTCTTAGTTACATTCCTCAATCAGTTGCTTCCATAAATTTCACTTCCCTAAGAGTACTTCAGCTTAACGATCAGAATTTTAACACAACCATACCTAACTGGATATTCAATTTACATAATCTAGTCACTCTCAACCTCGGGTCCTCTGGTTTTGTGGGCCCAATTCCTGTGGCCATAGGAAACTTAACTTTTCTCTATGAACTCGTACTAACCAATTCATTGTACAGCGAGATGCCATCACTCTATAATCTAACCAAACTGAACTATTTAGATTTGTCACATATTCCCATTGGTGAGCACAACAATGTTAACGATATACCCAAAAGCTTCTTACCTCGAACCTGGAGAGGAATGAAAGGGTTGATACTTGCGGGTTGCAATTTGTCAGGAGCATTGCCGGAATGGATAGGTGAGATGGCTAACTTACAATATCTTGTCCTTACAAACAACCACCTCAGTGGTACAATACCGGTTTATATCATGAATCTCACAAACCTCATTGAACTTGATCTTTCTCTCAACTCATTTACTGGATCGGTAACAGATGCCCATTTACATAAATTGTCAAAACTTGAGTACTTGAGTTTGGAGGATAATTTCATATCAATTGCAACCAAAAACAATTGGCAACCGTCCTTTCGACTCCAAACCCTTAGACTCGATTCATGTAAAGTGGGGCCAAAATTTCCAGCATGGCTCCAAAACCAAGTCAACATTGAGACTGTTATTTTATCGAACACTCAAATTGATGATTTAATACCTAGCTGGTTTTGGAGTTTGAGATCAATCACTAATTTAGATTTATCCAATAATAATATTAGAGGAACATTGCCACACAGTTTGGTACATATCGCAAAACTTACCTTTATGTTTCTGAATAACAACCAACTTGTGGGAAAAGTTCCGTCTTTATTCACCGATTACCTGACAAATATTGATCTATCTGACAATAACTTTCAAGAATTACCTAGAACATTTCAAGCATCGGGTCTACTTAAACTCTACCTCTTTAACAACAACCTTACTGGCAGCATCGAATTTTGCCTTTGTAGGTTAACTAACCTGGCATATATTGATTTCTCAAGAAACAACCTTTCTGGTTATCTACCTGACTGCTTACCTAATCTTGAAGGACTAAACGTTGCCAATAATAAGATATCGGGGAATATACCTAAATCACTATGTAGTAGCAATTCACTACTTGAGATTCAGGTTACGAATAACAATCTGACAGGAAGCTTTCCTCCTGCATTGCAATTTTGCACATTTTTAGATTTTATTGATTTGGGAGAAAATCATTTTCTTGGCGAGGTGCCGGAATGGGTGGGAGAAAGCTGGCCTTTATTAGAATTACTTAGTCTACGGTCCAACTCATTTTCTGGGAGAATCCCGTCAAAACTAACATTACTCAACAATCTCCAGGTCCTGGATCTTTCGAATAACCAATTCTCAGGATCAATGCCAGCGCATTTAGAAAATTTTACTTCAATGATTAATATGATTACTACAGACATGCCTCATGCTGTGGGTTGGTCTTCAACAATGAAAGGGATTGGTATTGAGTATAATCCATATGACAATTCTTTTGGATACTTGAGAAGCATAGATTTGTCAAATAACAATTTGACAGGTGAGATACCTGAAACAATAGTTGCTCTTGCCGGATTATTGAATCTAAATTTATCCCAAAATCACCTTATAGGGAAAATCCCAGTTAAACTCGGAATGATGAAATCTCTAGAGTCTTTAGATCTTCATATGAATAACCTCTCGGGAGAAATCCCACAAAGCATGTCAGCTTTAACATATTTGGAAGTACTCAATGTTTCATACAACAACCTCTCTGGTAATATTCCCACGGGACCTCAGTTGCAGACTCTTGTTAACCCTTCAATTTACATGGGAAATCCCTATCTTTGTGGGCCTCCACTAAAGACGAGTTGTAGTATTGTCCAAAATTTTCATAATGGTAACAACAATTCCAATTTCAAGAATTCCGGTCACAAGGAGAAATTGTGGTTCTATTTGTTCATAGAATTTGGATTTGTGATCGGATTTTTGGTTGTAATTTTCATCCTTATTTTTAAAAGAAGATGGAGGTATGCTTATTTCCGATGGGTGGATAACAAGTTTGATAAGTTGTACGTAGCTCGAGCATTGATATTGAAGAAATTCAGGAAAGAATATGATCAAAATGTTTGAGTGATCAGTGTGGTTTAATAATTCCTAGTACGCACTTATGATAAGTGTTGCATGTATTTTCAATTTTTTTTCTTTTTGGTTTTATATTTGTTCTTTGTGTTCTTATACTATATGAGAGTTTGCTTTGTATTATATAAAGCAGTTAAATATATAATATATTTCTGACTTGCTTAAGTTATTTATTGAAATTTCTTTGTTTAAAATTTAGTTTATTTTAGTCTTTAATCTTTTAGGTTATTAGAATTGGAGTTCACAAAAAATATGATCAATACGACTTGCTTAGTGCGCTAAGCTATCTATTTGGAAAATCAATTTAAAGTTAGACACGTGAGATGGATTTGTATGTGGGGGTATCACTAGACTACTCTTGTAATTAAAGGCGCAACACCAGTTATCTAGTGATTTTGTAAATCAAAATTTGTGGGATAAATTGTTGCTCGACTCAAAGAAGTCAAATTCAATATCTCAGCGCAGCTGCCGATAATAGTTCAAGGTCTTCTGCTTATTGTTCGCTTAATCATTTCCGTTCTTTCATTTAATTCGGTAGTGGTCACTAATGTTCCCTTCTGTAGTGCTGCTCATTTTGCCCAGCCGGTCTGCACATAAGGTGTTCGACGAAAGTCCCAAGTGAACAGCTGAGATATAAATTATAATCATGCCTTCCCCCTGAAAGATGTTTAGCCTCCTACCGACCCAAAAATCTGTCTGACATATTATTCAAACCTGCACAAACCAAGCACCATTGACCAGAGTACAGGTACGGTATACGGCCCGAGGTTTCCCGAGGTTTTCCCGAACCGGGAAAATCCGTGGACCGGGGAAACCCGTGAACCGGAGAACCCGTAGACCGGGGCGGGTTTGGACCGACCCGGACCTACCCGGACCGTTTTTAAATCACTATTGATATCTAGTATGGAGCCTGCTTTTGGTGACGGAGAGATCAGAGAAGGATAAATGGAGCGATCCAAAGAGAGAGGGTGCTTGCACCGGCACCTCTACCAAAGTTCATAGTTTGTCAGTAATAGAAAACCGGATCGAGAAGAAGTCGAAGGAATTGAGGTGCTTGGATTGGGGGACCAGTGGTGTTGCCTGAGTATCAGTCAGATGATGAGGAGGCTCACAGAGTATATATAGACTAAAAACCCAATATGGAATTCATATGCTGAATATGAAATATATATACTTTTTATTTGGTTCTTGCATAATTGGAGCAAATACCAACATGGTGTCCTTCTGGGGCTATCGGAACTCGTAATGATAAAGCCCAATTCACACTGCCTCTCATAGTCTAATCCAACCAATTGAAAATTTAACCCAGCCCAATCAGATTGAACTAAGCCTATCATACCCAATGAAAAATGTAAGCCTCATATTGTTGGGCGAGTTGTCCAGTCCATATATAACTTAGCTTTCAATTGTATGGTTCTAGGGCACTTATCCAATGCTTACCAGGTCACAGGTGTTCGACGTAATGTCTGTGTGACTGTGTGACACACTAAGACCTCTTCGCCTTAGTGCTCATTCGCTCCAAGCGTCAAAGTGGGAATGAAAATTAGTTATCTATACTATCGTTTCTGCGTTGTTGGAACAACAGTTTTATCAAACCAAAGAGATGTTGAAGATACTTCAAAGTCTAAAAATAACAGAATATTGAATTTACCCCTTGTTCAGAAAGCTCAGAAAGAGATGCACAAAAATAATAGTTGAGATCTAGAATTAGCATTACTTATTACTTATTTGTAATAGTATCTAAAATAGAGTAGTTGGTTAACTTAGGAAGTCAAGAGTCCAATTTAGGTTGATAATTTTGTATATATTAGGCTATATAACGAGTATTTGTAATTATGTTTGAGATGTGTGGAATAGAAACCATGATGTGTGGAATAATAATCATGTATAGTTTATTCCAACCAAAATATTTTTGTATCATATATCGTATTTGAGAGTTTTAATAAGTGGTATCAGAGCTAAAAATATTAATAAGTGGTATCAGAGCGTTTTGAGCTCTAGTTTTAGTTCCAACAAGAGAAAGGTAGAAAATCATTCATAATATAGTGTAACTAGCTAGTAGTTCTGTGTAGTTGTTTGTGGTTCTATCTAAATTGGAATATGTATTTTCCTCACATAGAAATGGGATGACTAGCAACGACATACTTTGTTGTTCTTGCCAACCTAGTTTCAAATTCTTCTGGAAATAGAACACAGACAAATTATAATCTTTGTCAAAGACAGTAATTTTTTTACTACATTTCAATACTGACCAAGACTTCAGAGGGCATAATGTTGACTCTCAGTTTTACACAACAAAACCAAAGACAATTTTGAAGTAATATGTATATTGTTTTCTTGGTATACAGCCATGATGAAAATGACATGCATTTATTTTAGACGACTCTAGTCACTTTGACAACTGCTCTTTTTAAGAAAAACTCTCCAACAACTTCATTATGAACAATGCCAAACTGTTTACTTGTCTCTTTCCTATGGCGAGGATAGCTGCACAATTCAAATTGTTGTCAAAAAGTCAAGTCATTATGTGGAATTAGAAGTATCTAATAGATTTAGTCAAAGTTTGGTTTAAGCACGACCTGACCCTGGTGTCTGTAAGTGATGTTGATGGAAAATTATGAAATTTGCCACAACACCGTAACCTAACTCTATATAGATGCTAAAACTTAGGTGCAAAGCCTGCAATCAGTCGATCTTGAACGTGATATTCAACGCCCGCCAAGCAATTGTAATATTGACAATGAAATAGAAGATCAATTACAATCACACAGAGTCCAAGATATTAATTAATAGCTTATATTTGGACAATTCCCTTTGGTTAAATGACATGTGCATAAAAAACTAACACCCTCTCCATCACGTTAAGACTAATTAAGAATTTAAGACAAAGATATTTAGTATTAGAATATTGAAAGCTACCAGAAATTAAGAAAAAAATGAAGTACTATTTATAGGGACAATTAAACTTCTGTCGAGACAAATAGAGAGGTTTTTACATTCATCCTTTCTACTTGTATACTCTACTGAACAAAAAGATGCATCAAATCTTACCTTACTGCCTCCTCCTCCTCTTACTCATTCAAGTCTTCCCAGCAAATTGTTGCATTGAGCATGAAAGACGGGCGCTGTTGAAATTCAAAAAAAAGTCTCAATGATCCAAGTAGCCGTTTGGCTTCCTGGAGAGGTGATGGATGCTGCAATTGGGCTGGAATAAGATGCAGCAACCAAACAGGTCATGTGGTCATGCTTGACCTTCGATGTTCCGTCAATGAAGGCAATAACCAGAGCTTGAGTGGTAAAATCAACCCAGCTTTGCTTCTTTTAAGTGGCTTAAAATACTTAGATCTGAGCTGCAATAATTTTACGGGCAATATATTTCCAGAGTTCAGCAGCTCATTTAAAAATTTGTACTACCTCAATCTCTCTTCCTCAGGTTTTTCAGGCTTAATACCTCCCCAGCTTGGTAACCTTTCCAAATTACAATATCTCGATCTGAGTTATATGCCTGATACCTTTCTTTCAAGCGTGTGGTGGCTGTCTCATCTGATTTCGTTAAAGTATCTTGACATGTCAGAGGTTTATTTTCGAGATTCAAAAAAATGGATAGAAGCAATGAACATGCTGCCTCTTTTACACACTCTTATATTAAGTGGAAATGGTCTCACCTCAATTCCTGCATCCATGAATCTGGTCAATTTCTCATCCCTTGAAGTTCTTTACATACAAGATAATAGTTTCCATACTCGAATGCCCGATTGGATGGGGAAACTCAATAATTTGAAGGAATTGCAGCTCACAAACTGCCATTTTATTGGTCCGATGCCAAATCAACTAGGCAACTTAACTTCCCTCAATTACCTTGCTTTTGAGGATAAGCTTTCTGTGGGCCCAATGCCATCTCTTCACAATCTTAAGAATCTGACTCAATTGTTTATCCAAGATGTGAATATTGGGGAGGACATAAGAAATGTTATAAGCAGATTGGCAAATGATACTTTATACAAACTTACAGATGTGTCCCTTCTAAACACAAGTTTGACTGGAAACTTGATTGGGTGGTTGAGCAAGGTCCCTAATTTGAAAAATCTTGTCCTTTCTTATAGTAATCTAAATGGCACCATACCTACTGATATTAACAATTTAACCCAACTTGTATTCTTACGCCTCCGTGCTAACTCTTTCACTGGTAATGTATCTGAAAAGCACATTAATGGTCTATCCATGTTAAGAGGGCTATCCTTCCGTTCTAACTTCATCACTATTACAGTGGACAGAAGTTGGATACCTCCATTTCACCTAGAATATCTCTTCCTAGGAGAGTGTAAGTTAGAGCCGCATTTTCCAATTTGGTTTTGAAATCAATCTCACATGGTGTCCATAGGACTATCAAATACAGGAATTACTGACACTATCCCTGATTGGTTTTGGAACTTTCCATCTCTCAATTTTGTAAACTTATCCGAAAACAATATAAGGGGTAAGTTGCCTAGCTTGAATCATTTAACACAGCTAAGTACTTTGGATATGCAAAATAATAGGTTTGATGGTGGTATTCCATCTCTTCCTAGTTCCGTTGAATTTGTGGATCTCTCAAACAATTTTTTCGATGGTGCCATAGAGGGCTTTACTTGTGGACTAGGTAATTTGACCATTCTAAACCTAGCACAAAATAAACTTTCTGGAAACCTCCCATTTTGTTGGCCCAATACACTAGTAGTTGTAGATATGGCAGATAATAAACTTTCAGGTGCTATTCCCAGTACTATGGGCAATTCAAATTTCCTACGTGTTTTGCAGCTCAGTAGAAATAATTTGACTGGTGAACTTCCGTCAACCATGAAGTACTGTCGAAACCTTATTTCTCTTGATATTGGGGAGAATAAATTGTCTGGCCAAATACCGGAATGGATCGGAAAAGACCAAAGGTTTAAATAGCGGATAGCGGACTCATCGCGGTAGGGTATATTTGATAGCGGATATCGGATATCGGCGCTATCGCGGATGCTACCGGTTCCTGTTATGTAGAATATTTTAACTATTTTATTGGTTCATGAGTTAAAATATTTAATAAAAATGATGAATAATTAGAATAATTTATAAAGTTTTCTAACCAAATTGTTTAAAAATTATATAATTATTGTATTTCTCTTGAAACAAAAACATTCTTATTCAGATATATTGACATAGTACAGCATGTTGGTCAGTCTTTTATTGCACAAGTATAATTTGTTTCTATCAAAAGGATTTCAAATTGAATAATTGAGTAATTACTTTTCCTAAATATTAGAAAATTGAATGGATTATTGAAGTTATCAAAAATAAATTATCTACCTATCATTTTTCAAGAAAAAAGTTAGAATCTAAAAATTCTGCTAGAAAAATTGTAAACAAATCATGATAAACATTACGTAAAAAAATATTTATTGGTTATATAACATTTTAATAGATTTCAAGTATATGACTTTCATTTTCACTAATTAATCCCACTATTTTTATTATATGGATACTAAGCTTATATAACATTGATTGTTGTTTATAAATCCAATTAATTATGTGATAAATGATTGTAAAACATAAATTAATAACGACTATTAGGTGTTAGATATCATAAAATAATTAAAAATTCAGATGATTCGAACCATATTTTATATATTACTATATAAAGTATCATATAGCGGGAAAAAACCGATAGCGTCGTAGCGTTTTGGTTCCAAAATGCTATATCGACCGCTATAGCGGCCAATAGCGGCGCTATTTAAACCTTTGGAAAAGACCTAAAAAGCTTGAAAATTCTTCGTCTGCGATCAAACATGTTTTCTGGAGAAATTCCCATGCAAACAATGCACCTGACCGACCTTCATATCTTAGATCTTGCTAATAACCATATCTCAGGCCAGGTTCCTCATAATTTGGAGTTTTTGGAGGCAATGAGTTCCCCAACGAGCAACAATATGGATTCAGCATCCCTAAGTTATAATGTTGCTGGAGATGTATACTACATCATTTACTATAACATAAGCACATTTGTAGTAACAAAGGATTTGGAGCAAAAATATACAAGAAATCTACCTTTTCTCAGAAGTATTGATTTGTCGTGTAACAACTTAACGGGAGAGATACCTCACGAAATAATTACTCTTCTGGGATTAATTAATCTAAACTTATCTAATAACCACCTCCATGGCCCGATCCCATCGAAAATTGGGCATATGCAATCGATAGAGTCTCTTGACCTAAGCATGAATGAACTTTCGGGCTTGATACCACAGAGCTTGACCAATTTAAATTTCCTGTCCACACTGAATCTCTCTTACAACAATCTATCCGGCAAAATACCAACTGGAAATCAATTGCAAACCCTGAATTATCCATATATCTACATAGGTAATGATTACTTATGCGGCCCCCCATTGAATAAGAGTTGTGACATATATGAAGCTGAGAATAAATATGAGCCAACAGACAGTTATGCTGTAGATAAAGTACTGTTGTACTCACTTCTTGTACTTGGTTTTGCGTTGGGATATTGGGTGATATGTGGAATTCTGTTTTTCAAACCAAATTGGAGGTGTTGGTTTTTCAGGATAGTTGATTGTTGGTTTGATAAGCTCTATGAATTTGTCGTGATGCAAGAGTAATGAAAGATCTGACCATAAGTGAGGCACAAGTGAGAATGTTGCAAGGGTACTCACACAAGAGCTACTCAGTGTACTTGTATAATTTGGATTAAGTGTATATTATAGCTCCTGATATAGCTAGTTAGTAATTATCTTTCTTTTCATAATATTTTTCATTTTACAAGTTATGTTTGGTATGTATTTATGTTATTGTGCTAAAAAGAAAGAAAAAAAAAAATATATATATATATATAGAGTCTAGCTACGGTGAGTCACGACTCACAGGCTGCTCCGTGAATTACGGTCCAAAAACATATCAAATCACCTCCAAATTTCAATTTATATGGCTCAATAAATTCTTCATATCAAAATCTTATAGCACGCAAAAATTTTTCATTTTTGGAGATTTTTAAGTATTTGTTCTAGATTTTTTAAAATGATACATAAAACATTGATTATTTTATTAATATTGTATAGTCACTTTTAAAAAATCTCAAACAAATACTTAAAAATCTCCAAAAATGAAAAATTTTTGTGTGCTATAAGATTTTGATATGAAGAATTTATTGAGCCATATAAATCAAAGTTTGCAAGTGATTTGATATGTTTCTGGACCGTGACTCACGGAGCAGCCCGTGAGTCATGACTCGCGTTAGCAAAATTCTATATATATATATACAGAGTTTTGCTAAAATGAGTCATGACTCACAGGCTGCTCCGTGAATCACAATCCACAAACATATCAAATCACCTCCAAATTTTGATTTATATGGCTCAATAAAATTCTTCATATCAAAATCTCATAACACGCAAAAATTTTTCATTTTTTGAGATTTTTCTAAGTATTTGTCTACATTTTTTAAAAGTGACTATACAATATTAATAAAATAATCGATGTTTTATGTATCATTTTAAAAAATCTAGAATAAATACTTAAAAATCTCCAAAAATTAAAAATTTTTGCGTGCTATAAGATTTTGATATGAAGGATTTATTGAGCTATATAAATAGAAATTTTGAGGTGATTTGATATGTTTTTGGATCCTGACTCACGGAGCAGCCCATGAGTCATGACTCATTTTTAGCAAATTCTATATATATATATATAGAGAGAGAGAGAGAGAGAGAGAGTTGAGTTATGTAATTAGGCATAGCAAAACGACGTTTTTGCTATGCGCTCATATCTCAACAACCGTAACTCAAATGGCCAATCCAATTTGACCAGTGCGTTCTTCATATTAAAATCTCATAGGATACTAATTTTTTCTATTTTTGGAGATTGCTAACTATTTTTAACGATTTTTTATAGATGGACAGAAAATAATAATAAAATAATCTATTTGGAACTCATATTTAGGGTCGTTTTTTCAAAAATCGTTAAAAATAGTTAGGAATCTCCAAAAGTAGTAAAAATTAGTATCCGATGGGTTTTCGATATGTAGAATGTATCGGTCAAATCGGATCGGCCTTCCGAGTTACGGTTGTAGAGATACGAGTGTATAGCAAAAATGTTGTTTTGCTATGCATAACACCATAACCCATATAATTAAGCTACAGTGATATGCATATCACGGTTTTACCGTACTATGCAGTCCGTATCTCTGTTTTCGGTGTCCAAATAGTCGATCTGAAAAGATTACGTTGAGCGGTTCGGATCGACTATTTGGTCACCGAAAACTGAGATATGGACCGCATAGCACGGCAAAACCGTGATATATATGCATATCACCGTAGCCGGACTCTCTATATATGTGTGTATGCATATCTTGTTACATGCAATATTGCACATGTTTAATTAATGTGATAATTTTATTATTATAATCCTTGAACTGTGTTAAATACTGTTACTTTATATTTGAAAATTGAGAAGATATCCATTGAAATTGGAAAATCATTTTCCTTTCATTTTTTAAAAAAAAAAAAGTAGAATATTTATAATTTGAACTACCTTAAGTTATTCATGAATAGTTACTGTAACGAACATTCTTTGAAGTATACATTATGAGTAATTGATGCTGTTGTTTCGTAACTGTGCAATACTGGTAAATGGTAATCTGCACTTGTTCAATACAGATGGGTACACTCCTAGTGTTCTGTTTCAAATATGTCAAATACCTGTGTTAACTTGGAAGAAACAGATATATCGGAAGGGGATTTTCAATTGTCCACATTTTAAGTGTCCTTATGTCTACAAATATACAAACTTTGTAACACATATCTTAAAGTTTGTAACACTTATCTCAAATTTATGTCAATATAGACACATTTGGTATGTCAATAATCAATATGAACACATTTGCTATGATTCTCCTATTTAATTCCACCAGCCAGCCTACGAAACCCACATGAATTTGACTCGTCAAGGGCTGGGGGGGCCGAGTCTTCTCTCATAATTTGAAGAGCCCAAACCAGTCTTCTCTCAAGAATCAAAATCATACTCATCCCTCTAAGATGTAAGAAAGCCCAAATTTATGAATTCGTATCCCCTGTTGTACTGCACTGTGCAGTTCACAACGTCAACCGTTGGATTGTCTCGAGATTCGTGCCAGCATGGATCTCAAAATGAATCAACGGCTGACATTGTGAACTGCACAATGTAGTAAATCATGGCATGAGCACTCAAAATATATTGGACTAAGGTAGCTACCAGCTTTCATGTATCCCTAGGCGAGTTGTTTTGGTTCAAGGCCCAAGGCCTGCTCCAACGCCTGGCAGGTGTTCGACGTAATGTCTCTGTGACATAAGAGGGACGTTCTCTTCGTCTCGGCGATCATCTACAGCCATAACATAAGGAATCGAGTTACCATTCTGGTTGGTTGTATTAGAACATGGGAAAGGTGGAAAATCTTGGATGCCATCATAACTTTTCAGTTTTGAGCTGGTTCAGAATTTAGCTTATATATGAAATTATAAAACATGAATGTGATTTTGATGAGTGTTCTTAATTACCAAGTTTATACATACAGTACCAAACTTACTGTTCTGGCAATGAGATTTATGATTTTGAGATCATATAGCTGCTTTCAAATTTTGTATTCAAAGATCTATCAAAAAAAAAAAAAATTGTAATGAACGAAACCAAACTGCAAGGACAACAACAGATGGAACCATGAACCGAATACAATTTTTATATTGTATGGCTAGCCCCATATTCTTATATACAAAGAGAATTTTCCTCAGAAAGAAAGAGACTTGTGGAATTATTAATTGGCTGCAATGGGTACAATAATTCATGGTTGACTAGACAATCATCCAGACCCAATTCTCACACTTCACAGTGATGAATGCTGCTTTCATTTTCTTATGAAACGGACAGGGATGAAATAACAAGCATAAATTTGTTTGGGATGACTTGAGTCTTGACCTCCACCGTGTTGTGCAGTGAATATTTCCAAGTCTTCATGAGCAAAATTAGTTTTCTGTTTGTCCACGGCAAGATGGAGTAGTCATTCCCTTCAGATCTCTGTCAGATATCAACCTGCCAATATTCTCTTAGACTCACTAGTCATAAGTTTGGCTTAATATTCACGGCCATGACTTGGAGACCAATTGTCCGAAGTGTGTTTTCCTATACTGTTATCTATTAAGCAATCAATTTGAGAATATTTCAGTTGAATAATTAAGCGTGAATGAAGCTACATATGCCTTTTTTTAATATATTTCAGAAAACTATATATACTTTGGTACGACACGGTAAGAAATTTTCACAACCGAGAATGCCATCATCATGCATGATCGATTCTTCCTTTATTGGAAGGGGAGTGCTATTTTGCACGCAAGAATTCTTATTTTGAGAGCAAAGAGAAATTTTTTCTCTATGTTTCCAGTTTTACCCATTGCAATGTTAATGCATCATTAAAGAGAGTTTAATGAAAAGCATCTCTATTTTCGAGAGGCAGGAGAACGCTTTCAAAAGAGAGATCATATCCACATGAGACCAAACTATTCAGTATATCCATTTGCAACATAAAAGTTTTTTTTTTTTGATAGAAATTTGCAACATAAAAGTTAAAATGTTTTTTTTGCTATAAATAAAAATTTGACTGACAACAACCCGTGATTAATTAATTGTTAGTGCAATATATTTGATAATTTTTCATGCAAACATTCCACTTCGTGAGTTGGTCGTATTCTCATCATATCATGCAAAGTTCAGATTAAAATATTAATTCATTAATTCATCAAATATTCTCATTTTATAAAATTCTTTCAATTGTGGAATACATCCAAATCAAATTTTGGGTTTACATGGTTCATTATATTTTTATATTAAAATATTGTAGAATACAAAAATTTTCCATTTTGGAGTATTGATTTTTTAAAAGTGATGCATAAAATATTGAATATTTTATTAATATTATATAATCACTTTAAAAAAATCAAAACAAATATTTAAAAATCTCCAAAAATAAAAAAAGTTGCATGTCACAAGATTTTGACACAAAATTTAATTGAAATTCCTCTTAATTAGCCGGGTTATTTTTGTGGCGTTGTACAAATTAAATATGTTCAATTTTTATAATATAAAAAAAAATAAAACAAGGTCACTAAACATTAATCAAGTATATAATAGGTTTCCTTTCTTTTTGAAGGGTGTGCCGGCCTAGCAAAACAGTTATTAGCCATCAGCCTATCCTAATGAAAGCAAAACAATTTAATAAATAAGTGATTAATAGGGACAAAATTGGTATTAAGAAGTAAATATTCTCTTTGTTCTCAAAATAAGAATTATTGCGTGCAAAATAGCACTCCCCTTATTGGAAATGTCGGTCATGATAAATCTTTTTTTTGATGAGATGGCAGCAGCTGCCACTTGCTTTTCTTCCTCAATTTTGTACAAACAAGAATAGGAAGTGAAATATGAACCCCCCCCATGCACATCGAGGTCATCTCAGTACCAGTAGTTAATCTTGTTGTAACTTTTTATGTTATATTTGAACTACACTGAATTTCGTATTATAGAAGGATGCTGCAGTGATGAGCCAAAATTTATCTAGTTAACTACAGTAAATTACTCCCCTTGTGGCCTCGACCTAATTTATTATGGAGGAGGGATCCAATAACCATGGATATTGGTGCTCATGGTGACTATTTTTTTATTTATGTATAAATTAAAAAAATCTAAAACGTTAAATGTATTCCATATTATCTCAATAATATATACATAAAAAATGAGAAAGTTTTAATATTATTTCGATAGCCATCAAGAGAGGAAAAAAATCATAAAACTTGAATCGTTGGTTTTTGTTAATGCTTGATGCACATGAAAATAAAATCAAAATGATATATTTTTTTGTATACACATAAAATATGATATATACAACATATTCTATCAATTAGTTTTGTTATTTATAAATTTAAAATGTAGTTATTTAATATTTAATTTCATAATCACCGATCGGTCACCAAAAAAATGGTTATTTGATCCCTCCTCTTTATTATGTTCCATCATTAATTTACTTCGCAATCGCATTATCATGATTTTGGGAGTTTTACATCATTATTTGAGTAAAACACATTTTGCCCCTAGCAACTTTCAAAGACATGTTCTTAAGTTTTACATCATTATTTGAGTTAAACACTTTTTGCCCCTAGCAACTTTCAAAGACATATTCTTAAATGAACTAAATTCTATATATCAAATGAAATAAAATAAAAATTAAACAACTTATAATTTTGGATATTCCGTAATTAAACAACTTAAAGTGGGAAGCACTTCTTCACGATTGAACTTTATATTTGCTCCATATATTTTTGCGACGATGATAAAGATGTCCCCTGGAGAAATATTGAAAGCGGCACACACATCAATTAAACAACGGAGGGCGCAGAGGAGTTAAAGATTGGAACATGGAAGGTCTGAGAGCAAATTATCTTCACGAGTAAATTTGAGATTTTAGAAGAGGGAGACGATACCAAAAGACGCTTCTGAGTGACTGAGTTTGGGATGCGAATAAAAAATAGTTGTATGTCGTTTTGTAACTGTGATTGTTCTTTATTGCATTTGTTAAATTCCTAATTTCGGAGACTAAAGATAGAACGGTATGTGAATATGACGTGGCTTCTTTTAGAAGAGGACCAAATGCTGGATGCGTCCCTTGGGAGTTCAGACGGAGGGCTAAAAGAAAATTCAGAGCGACCTGATATCTGACGGTTTATAAAAGGGTGACGTGGCCTGATTAGAAGACGTTTTTTTTCTTCTAAAATTATATAGTAACAGTGATTTTAGTCCGTATAGAGGATTGGAATATATCCAAATTTTGCAAATTTGATCCATCAAAGTACACAAGTTAATTTTTTCAAATTAGCTGATCTGAAACTTAAAACATCCCATATTTGGAAATTGTATGATCCATTTAATAATTGATGCTTATAATTTTACAGTTCATTATTCAATTAGTATTCCTGGTAATCGACAAAAAATTGTTGTATTAATTATGAAGAATAAATAATAAGATAGTTTTAATCGGATAGTTAAACATTAAAAAACTCATAAATTGCTTGCATCTATATAGAACTGCTAGTCTAAACTCTAAAAAATATTATATTAAATTTTAAATGATAATAGAACAATTAAATAATAAATCCATAAAAAACAAATTAAGTTGCTGTTGCTCATAATTGCTGCATCAATTTTAAATTTCTTGATAAACATAACTACCTACTAACTGATACTGTTGTTATTCTTTAGTTATTAGTGTCTTATGCTGGCACCCAGCCTTAGAGACCGCAAAAATCAGGATTCAGGACCTAACAAACAAAACAAAAGGCAACTGGTTACCTGAGAGTGGAAGGGAAGCCTAATGAAGAATGTTGACTCGTCGTGTGGACTGTGGAAGTGTGGAACCGAGCCAGAGGTTAGATCTGTGTCGGGGAGCCCACAATTTCATATATACCTATGCAAGTTGTTTTGGTTGAAGGCCCAAGGCATGCTCCAACGCCTGACAGGTGTTCGACGTATTGTCGCTGTGAGATGGAGAGACGTTCTCTTCCCCTGGGCGATCATCCACACACAACATCCATCATAAGTCGTAACTTTTAAGTTTTGCTGGTTCTGAATTTGGCTTATGTTTGAAAATTGAAATTGTGAAGCATGATTGTGATTTTGATGAGCGCTTTTACCAAGTTTATACATGTACAGTACTAAACTTCATTGTCCTGGCAATTAGATTTAAGATTTACAAATCACTTAGTTTTTTTATTTTTCAAATGTTTTATTAAAAGATATGTACTAAAAAAAAAAAGTGGTATTGAAAGGAACCAAACTGCAAACGACAACAACAGATGGAACCTTGCAGCGAATACAATCTCTAAGTAGTATTTCCTAGCCCCATATTCTTATACAAACTTGCCTGGGCATACCTCTGAATATGTCCACACCTAACATCAACAACCTGCTTCCTCTTCATATAGCAATAATTAATGGTCAAATTATATGTTAAATAACCTACATTTGGCATCAGTACGTCTCCAGTACAACACCACATTCCCAATTATATCTGTGAAAGTTTGAAATCTCCAATTCACAAATCAGCTGTGTACAAACTACAAAGATAAATATCAAACTTTGCTGAATTCTAATTCCTCTATACTTCTCGAAAACTCTTCTCATCTTTTTCTCCCTTGCAGTCTCAACAGAGCAACTATCCACATACTGGTCTGCACTTGCCATGCCAGTGGCTTCCTCCTGCCTGGAAATAAGGGGTTTTGCACCACTGAGAATTATGCTAAGTGCTGCAAGAGCTGTGAATTGTATGAACGGTACCGTTGCTCTCCTCCTGTCACCAATGAAACTTATGTTCAAGATAATTCAAAGTCTAAAAATATCAGGATGTTGAATTTACCCCTTATTCAGAAAATTCAGAAATTGCTGTATAAAAATAATAGTTAAGATCTAGAATTAGCATTACTTATTTGTAATAGTAGCTAAAATAGAGTTGCTGGTTAATTTAGGAAGTCAAGAGTTCAATTTAGGTAGATAATTTTGTGTATGTTAGCCTATATAATAACCCTTTGTAATTGTGCTTAAGATGTGTGGAATAGTAATCATTTATACATAGTATTAGTTTCTTATGCCGTACGTGTTGAATATCGAAGGCTTCTCTCAAGGCAGCGATGGTGGGGGCCCAGCAAAAGGGACTTGAGGAAATAGAAATTCAAGACCAGTTCAATAATACAGGAATTTACTGCATTTGGTACAACAATTCATGGCTGACTAGACAATCATATATTCACAGAGGAATATACTGCATTTGGTACAATAATTCACAGTGATATATGGATATTGCTGGTTAATATTCTTATGAAACGGACATGGATGAAATGAGAACCGTATATTCACTGGGATGACTCGACTCTTGACCTCAACCGTGTTGTGTGGGGTGTTTATTACAACTCTTCATGAGGAAAAGTAGTTCCCTATTGTCCATGGCAAGAATTAAATAGTTTTTCCTTTCAGATCATTGTCAGATATCGACATGAAAATATACTCTCTGAACAAGTCTTAAGTTTGGCTTAATATTCACGACATGATTGACCTGGAGTCCAACTATCGTTCAGTATGTTTTGGCAATTATTTATACTGTTATTTGTTATATATGCAATCAATTTGAGAATTTTCAATTGAATAATTGAGTGTAAATGAAGTACCAAAACCTGTCGGTTTGAAGCTATATATGTTAAAATATCTAATATTTAAATTCTAGTATCTATAGGATTTGCTCAATATTTGCCTCTTAATTTTGTGCATTATTATTTTCCTTATTTGATGCATTTTCTCCATTATAAATATGTATTCTGATATTAGTGAATAACAAGATAGTACAATACAATTTCTTCATTTTATCTCTTTTGCCATTTCTGACAACATATACCTTCTATTAATCGATTTTCAGAAAACTACGCTTTGGTACTGAGTACTGACACAATAAGCAACTTTCACAACAGAGAATTCCATCATTATAGATTCTTCTTTGTTTGGAAATGACTGTCATGATCGATATTCTACTTAATTTTGTACAAATAAAATTAGGATGAGAAATACGAACCCTCCACGAAGTTCATCTCAGTACCAATATTTATTTTTAATTGTAATCTACTAATCTCCAATCTTATATTTGCACTACATTGAATAATTAATGAATGTATCATAGAAAGATGCTGCAGGGACGAGCTAGCCAAAATATATGAAAATTTCCAAGTGTCCACAGTTTAACTATCCACATATCCATACATACATCAATTTCGTAACTCTTTCTTCAAATTTTGTAACTTTTATCTCAAAATGTTATAACAATGTAGATATGTATATAGACACAAATATTGAGGACACTAGATATATATGACCCAAAATATATCTAGTTGGTTACTGTAAGATTACTCCTTTTGTGTCCGACCTAATTTATTATGTTCCATTGTTACTTCGCATGCATTATCGTGATCTTAGGAGTTTTATATCATTATTTTTGTGTTACGGTTTTTACCCTTAGCAACTTTCAAAGACATATTTTTAAATTAACTAAATTCTATATATGAAATAAAATAAAATAAAAGTTAAAAAACTAATAATTTTGGATATTCCGTAATTACCTAATGGATGTATCATGTATCAACCGCTGGTCAAAGTGGTTGAAGTGTGCCCAATCAATCACGGCAAGACTAATCTAAACAAAGATATGAATATATGATTGGAAGCGCCACTAGAGAGTAAATACAAAAATCAACGATATATATAAAGGAGCATCAAAACTTATGTTGGACATACAGAAAGCTCATTACATAGTTCCTTCCAAATCACATATATACTCGATTACTGAGCAAAAGATGCATCTTTTCATACCCAATTTCTTCCTTTTTCTCTTACTCATTCAAGCCTTCCCAGCTAACTGTTGCATTGAGCATGAAAGACAGGCGCTCTTAAAATTCAAGGGCGGTCTCAATGACCCGAGCAGCCATTTGGCTTCCTGGAGAGGTGACAAGTGCTGCAACTGGGCTGGGATTAGATACAACAATCAAACGGGTCACGTGGTCATGCTTGACCTTGAAGATTATGAAGATTACCTGTCAAATGATGGATGGAGTAATCATAGCTTGAGCGGTAAGATCAATCCAGATTTGGTGTTTTTAAGTGATTTAGAACACTTAGATCTTAGCTACAACAATTTCTCTGGAAATAGATTTCCAGAATTCATCAGCTCATTTAAAAATTTGAAGTACCTCAATCTAGGTTCTACGGGTTTGTCAGGATTAATACCTCCTCGACTTGGCAATCTTTCCAAGTTACAACACCTCGAGCTAAGTTATATCCCAGACACTTTTGTTTCAAATGCTTGGTGGTTGTCACATCTGATATCTTTAAAATATCTAGACATGTCAAAGGTTTATTTCAAAGAGTCGAAAGAATGGTTGCTAGCACTGAATACGCTACCTCATCTAGATACTTTAATATTATATGAAAACGGTCTGACCACAATTCCCATGTTCATTAATTTGGCTAATTTCTCATCCCTTGAAGTTCTAGATATGGAATACAATTGTTTTAATACTACAATGCCCGATTGGATTGGGAAACTACCTAATCTGAAACAACTAGAGCTAGTAGACTGTTGTTTTATTGGTCGAATTCCAAATCAACTTGGCAACTTAACTTCACTCCAATGGCTTTCTTTGCGGGATGAATTTTTGGAGGGCCCAATGCCACCTCTTTACGGTCTTAACAATTTGACTGAACTTGTGATTTCTGATGTGTATATTGGGGAGGACATAAGAGGTCTCATCAGAAAACTGTCAAATGACACTTTATATAGACTCAAGGTTTTGGCCCTTCAAAACACGAGTTTGACTGGAAATATGTTCGGGTGGTTGAGCAAGATTCCTAATTTAAATTTTCTTGCTCTTTCTTCCAATAACCTTAATGGCACAATACCAACTGATGTCGGTGATCTGACCTATCTTGAGTACTTATACCTCAATGATAATTATTTCACTGGAGAAGTATCTGAAAAGCACCTTAATGGTCTATCCATGTTGAGTGACCTATCCCTCCAGTTTAACTACATCAATTTTACAGTAGGAAGAAACTGGATACCTCCATTTCAACTAGAATATGTTGAGCTAGATCGTTGTAAG
Source organism: Cyperus esculentus (assembly GCA_030179965.1). Taxonomy (NCBI): domain Eukaryota; kingdom Viridiplantae; phylum Streptophyta; class Magnoliopsida; order Poales; family Cyperaceae; genus Cyperus; species Cyperus esculentus. The sequence continues at coordinate 4,463,404 of JASGLE010000009.1, read as the reverse complement.
TTAGGACCTTATTTTCCATATTGGCTTCAAAATCAATCTCAGATACAGTCAATACAATTATCAAACAATGGAATTATTTGACACTGTACCTGATTGGTTTTGGAATTTTTCGTCTCTCTGTTATGTAAACTTGTCTAAAAATGCCATGAGTGGTACTCTGCCTTTTAGCTTGATGCATTTGACCCAGCTAAATGTATTGCTTTTGCAAAATAATAAATTTGAAGGTATGATTCCATATCTTCCAAATTCCCTTATGTTTGTTGATCTCTCAATTAATTTTTTCCATGGAACTGTAGAACAACTTACATGCGGATTGGATAGTTTGATTGTCCTAAACCTGGAAAAAAATAACCTTTTTGGAAATCTTCCCTTATGTTGGCCCAAGACATTACAAGTCATCTCTTTGGCATATAACAAATTTTCAAGTGTTATCCCCGATTCAATAAGCAACTCCAGTTCCTTATTAATATTAAAACTCAATAGTAATAGTATCACCGGAGATCTTCCATCAACATTGGAATCCATCCAAAATCTCACTATTCTTGATATTGGGGAAAATAAGTTGTCTGGTCAAGTACCAGAATGGATCGGAAAAAGCCTAACAAATCTGGAAGTTTTGCGTCTGCCATTTAACATGCTCTCAGGTGAAATCCCTTTCCAAATAATGCATCTGCCAAACCTTCAAGTGTTAGATATTTCGAGCAACCAATTTTCTGGCTCGGTTCCTAATAGTATGGAGTTCATGCTGGCGATGATTTCAACAAGAAAGAACAACAATAATTTAGCATATGAAAGTTTCCGAAGAAATGAAGGTGCATATTATGAAGTAAGCATATCAGTGATAACAAAGGGTCAACATCTTGAATATTCAAAAATACTCTCTCTTATTAGAAGCATTGATCTGTCAAGTAATAATTTAATTGGAGAAATACCTCAAACAATAACCACACTTCACGGATTAGAAAGTTTGAACTTGTCAAACAACAACCTTTATGGTTCAATTCCATCACGAATCGGCGACATGCAGTCAATAGAGTCACTTGACCTTCCAGCGAATGGGCTATCAGGCACGATTCCACATAGCTTGGGCAATTTAAATTTTTTAACCACATTAAATCTCTCATATAACAATCTCTCCGATGAAATACCAACTGGAAATCAATTACAAACGCTTGATGATCCATACATCTACATAGGCAATGCTTACTTGTGCGGTTCCCCATTGAGTAAGAGTTGCAACACAAGTCAAACACTTGATGGTCATGAGGCAGAATCGAATAATGAGTTGGACAATCCACTCATGTACTTGTTTGTAGTGATTGGTTTTGGAATTGGCTTTTGGTTAGTTTGTGGGACTCTTCTTTGTAATGCAAAATGGAGGTATTGCTTTTTCCGAGCGATTGATAATGGCATTGATTGGCTTTTTGTGTTTTGCGTAGTTTATGTGGGAAGATTGTTGAAAGTTATGAAAAAAAATCATGGGTGAATGAGATGTTACCTAGGTAAGTAATCATACAAAAATAGTGCTTGTATTCGAATAAAGTGTGCATGAAGTTTTTGTTTTGCCTTTACTTGTAACTCAAATTAAGAATATGTGTTGGAATTTAATAGAAAATCTGCTTGTAGATTTTGTTTACCTTCAATTTATGTTTACATTCTCTGAACTCTAAAGAAGAGTGCTTAACAAATGAGATGTTTTTGGCAAAATCAACTGCTTGTATATAGGTTCTTTTGATTGAGAGGAAGATTTTGTCACATATAAAAAAACTAATAGTTATAATTTGAAAAGGCCACAATCATTGTTGATACTTTGTTCTATGCTGGGATGCCATGATACGTAAGATGTTATTATGTGTAAAATTTAAACACATAAATTATCCTCGAAAATAGTGGAGAGACGCCACAAAATATTTTCTAACATCACAACAATAATAAAGCTCATCCGCTTTATCTGAGGAGGGATCAAATGACCACAACTTTTGGTACCCCATTGGTAACCACAAAATTAAATCTCAAATAAATACATTTTTAAAGGTTAAATAACAAAACCAATTGATGGAATGTTTTGTGTATATCATATTTTATGTGTAGTAAAAAAAATTATATCATTTTGATTTTATTTACATGTGAATTAAGCATTAACAAAAAATCAACGGTTCAAATTTTATGATTTTTTCTTCTTTCTTGATGGCTATCGAAACGATGTTAAATTTTCATCATTTTCTATATATATGTTATTGAGATGATATATAATACATCTAACGGTTTAGATTTATTAATTTATTTATAAATAATAATGTGGTTATTAAGGACACTAAATTTTGTAGTTATTGGATCCCTTCTCTTTTCCTAATCAGTAATTGACATTGCATTTGTTTTAACGGCCCAGAACGAACAAGATGCAATAAATTTGCACATTTGTTGTTTTTCAAATGAGTCTATATATACAATACAGCCCACCTCATAGATTCAATTGATACATCAATAGCCCAACATATGGGCCATATCTAATGAGGTTCCTTTTAACGTCTTTCACATTCCCAAGTTATATATAAATAAATTTAGCCCGTATAGAGGATGGGAATATATCTAAACTACGCAAATTTGATCCACCAAAGTGCACAAGTTAATTTTCTCAAATGAGCTGATCTGAAGCTTAAAACATCCCTTATTTGGAAATTGTAAGATCCGTTGAACAATGATGCTTATAGTTTTACATTTCATTATTCAATATTCCTGGTAACAGATAAAATTGTTGTATCAATTATGAAGAATAAATAATAAGATTGTTTTGATCGGATATATATAGTTACCTAAACCTTTAAAAAATAACAATTGCTTGCATCTGTGCATGGGACTGCTAGTCTGAACTCTACAAAATATTATATGAAATTTTAAAATGATAACAGTACAAAATACTTAATCCATCGAAATACAAACGTTACTGTTGACTATAATTGCTGTATCAACTTTAAATTTCTTGACAAACATAATTATCTTTTTTTGAAGAAGGACAAACATAATTATCACCTAACTAATACTGTTGTGTTATTCTTTATTAGTGTCTTACTATTATGATATATAGCTATCGACATAATTATCCCCTTCCCCGAATTCAATTCCACCAGCCAGCCTACAAAACCCCAACTCTACTTAATTTTCTGCAGCTACTGACACAAACCAGGAACTAACAAAACAAAACAAAACAACACAAAACCAGGAGGCAGAAGCCCCAAATGAATGCTATGCTGTTGACTAGTCAAAGGCATGGGGGCACGATAGTGCTGTAAACGAATCGAATCGAATCGATTCGAACTTGAACCGAATAGAGCTAGAGCTAAACCGAACTTGAGCTAAATTGAAGTCAAGCTAAACTGAATCGAATTAGCTCGAACTTGAAGCCCATAATTTAAAGAGCTCAAAACCATGTCTTCTGTCAAGAATTCTAGATCGTGCGTACTCATCCGTTTAAGTTGTAAGAAAGCCCAATCATATTGAACTGAGCTAGCCCAATCATATATATATTCCCAGGCGAGTTGGTTTGATTCAAGGCCCATGGTCTGCTCCAACGCCAGATGTGTTCGACGTAATGTCTCTGTAAGATAGAGAGACGTTCTCTTCCCCCCGGCGATCGATCATCCACAACCGCAACATAAGGAATGAAGGTACCATTCTGGTTGGTTCTATAGAACATGGGAACGGTGAGAAAATCTTGGATGCCATCATAACATTTCAGTTTTGCTTGTTCCGAATTTAGCTTGTATGTGAAATTATGAAGCGTGAATGTGGTTTTGATGAGTGTTCTTATTACCGACTTATATATACGTACAGTATAAAACTTTGTTGTTTTGGCAATTTGATTTATCACTTAGAAAAAACATAGTTGTTTTTCAGAAATGTTGTATTGAAAGATGTACTAACAAAAAAATATATGTATTGAAAGAAACCAAACTGCAAATGGCAACAACAGATGGAACCTAGCACTGAGTACAATTTGTAAATTATATTTGTTAGCCCCATCTTCGTATACAAACTTGCCTGGGCTTGACTCTGATCAAGCCACCCCTGTCAACCAGCTCTGCTTCCCCTTCATACAGCAACAAATGGTCAAATTATATATAAATTTAACCTACAATTGGCACCAGTATCCAGAACAACACAACATTCCCAAATATATCTGTGTAATTTCGAAATATCCAATTCACAAATCAGCTGTGTACAAAGATAAATATCAACCTATGCCAAACTCTAATTCCTCTATATGCTTTTCTTCACTCTGCTAATCTTTCTGTCCCTTCCCAGCCTCAACAGAGCTACTATCCGCATTCCGGTCAGCAGCACTTCCCATGCCAGCAGCTTCCTCCCTGGAAATTCTGGGTTCTGCACCCCTGAGAATTACACTGACTGCCGCAAGAGCAGCGAATTGTATGAGCAGTACTGGTGCTATCCTCCACTCACCAATGAAACTTATGCCGTGCATGTTGAATATTGGAGGCTTCTCTCAAAGCAGCAATGGTGGGGGTCCCGCAAAAGGGACTTGAGTAAATAGAAATTAATTCATGAACGGTTCAATAATACAGGAATTTACTGCATTTGGTACAATAATTCATGGCTGACTACACAATCAATCATGCAGACCCAATTAATACTTCACAGTGATGGATGCTGGTTTAATTTTCTTATGAAATGGACATGGATGAAATGAGAACTGTATATTCACTTTGGATGACTTGCATGAGTCTTGACCTCTACCTTGTTGTGGAGTGAATATTCCAACTCTTTGTGAGGAAAATTAGTTCTCTCTCGTTCAGGCAAGAATAGATTTCCCTTCTAAGTCTTTTAAGTTTGACTTAATTGTTTTCACTACATGATTGACCGAGAGTCCAACTATCCTGCAGTCAGTATGTTTTGGCGATTAATTATACTGTTATTTATTGTGCAATCAAATTGAGAATGTTCAATTGAATGATTAAGCGTGAATGGAATACCAAAACCTGTTCGATTAGATTTCACATCCTCTAACATATGGCACGTGGGCCGTTGGATCTCCTCGAGATTCATGCTGGTCCAAATGTCGAGGTGATCCAACGGCCCACGTGCCGAACGACGTGATAAGCAACTTTCACAACAGAGAATATTCCGTCATGATAGATTCTTATTTGTTTGGAAATGCCTGTGATGATTGATATTCCTCAGTTTTGTACAAATAAAATTAAGTAGGAAGAAAAAAAAAAAATAGTCTTGCCGTGGACAATAGAGAACTACCTTTTCCTCATGAAGAGTTGGAATACTCACTCCACAACAAGGTAGAGGTCAAGACTCAAGTCATGCCAACTAAATTTACGGTTCACAATTCATCCCTGTTCATAAGAAAGTTAAGCCAGCATCACTTTACCCGTACTGTTTAACATATAAGTATCATTAATGGGATTTGAAAATTCTAGTAAGTTAATTCCGCAAATCCTTTTTTTTTTAATATAAATCGTATAGACTGTACAGATTGTTCATATATATAGCACACAGCTAGCTAGTCAAGGCATGGACTTTGAATGGTATCCAAAGACAGAAAAGCGAGGACTTGTAGTGCTAAGATCAATTAATTTGACCAGAAGATCGAAATCCACATAAAAGAGAAAACTAGTTATACTATTGGAAATTCATATTTAGCCATAGAGTGCATGATCTTGCCTTCTTCCATCCAGAGACACTTTCGAGACAAAAGAAAAAAAAAAATGCATAACAACATCGCACATTTGCTCTTTGTCATTTTAGTTATCCAAGCCTTTTATGCAAATTGCTGTATCCAGCATGAACAAGAGGCACTTCTCGAATTTAAGGTGGGTGTGGAGGATCCAACCAACCGTTTGGCATCATGGAGTGGCAACAAATGTTGCGACTGGGCAGGGGTCATATGCAGCAATCGAACTGGTCGTGTTATCAAGCTTGATCTCGGATGTCCTGATCCGTATAATCACAGCATCTCTTTGTTTGGTAACTTCAGCTCATCTTTACAGGCTCTCACCAATTTACAGTACTTAGATCTCAGTTTTAATGAACTTAGATTTCCAGATAATTTCTCGTTTCAAGAACTGCAGTATCTCAACCTGTCTCGTACATATTTCCCAGGTGGATTAAAACCACCTCAGTTAGGAAATCTATCGCGAGTACAGTATCTAGACCTCAGTTACAGTCATGTACGGGTAAATAATGAAAATATACATTGGTTTTCTCATCTCAGTTCTCTAAGGTATCTCGACATGTCTTGCATTGACCTCTATGATGTGAAGGAATGGATACAACCCTTCAACAAACTACCTTCCCTTGAGGTATTGATTTTGGCTGGTAATGGTCTCACCCATATTCCAAATTTACCTTCAGTTAACTTCACCACCCTCAAAATGCTCAAAATTTCGGAGCAAGATTTCAACAGCATCATACCTCAGTGGATAGGGAGTTTGTATAAACTAACTTATCTTGACCTTGGGTATTGTTACTTTGTTGGCCAACTTCCAGATGCTTTAGGAAACTTAACCTCGCTCTGTACACTTGTATTAGATTCCAATTCACTACACGGCCAACTACCACCCCTCCACAATCTGACCAAACTAACGACTTTATCTTTAGCCGATTTTTCCATTGGTGAACATAGTGATATTACGCAGATGTTAAGCAAGTTCTCTCATGGTACCTGGAGAAGTTTGGAAAGATTGATACTGAGAAATAATAATTTGACGGGGAATATTATTGAATGGCTGGGTGAGATGTCCGGCTTAAAGTATCTCGACCTCAGTGGCAACTACCTTAGTGGTCCAATCCCCGACGGTTTGGGAAACCTTACTCTGCTTACTGAACTGGATCTATCAAACAATTCATTCACAGGATTATTAACTGATGTCCATTTAGATCGTCTGTCAAAACTTGAGACCCTAATATTGGACGCTAACCCTTTAAAAATTACGACAAAAATCAATTGGTTGCCCTCTTTTCAACTCCGTCTCTTTCACTAAATTCATGTCTCCTGGGGCCAAAATTTCCATCCTGGTTACAAAACCAAGTAAAAATCAACACACTCCGTCTATCAAACACTCAAATTGATGATGTTTTACCCGATTGGATCTGGAACTTCACTTTACTGTATGATATGGATTTATCCGGTAATAAAATTAAAGGGAATTTGCCAGAAAGTTTGGAAAATTTGACATCACTTGAATATATGTACATAAATGATAACCAGTTTGATGGAAAAATTTCATGTTCATTTCCATATGCTCTATTTGAAATTGATTTATCTAACAACATATTTCAACAATTGCCTGACGTGTTGGAGCACCAAATATGTGGTGGTTTTCTCTGTCAAACAATACCATTAGCGGTAGCATAGAATCTTCCTCTTTTAGAATGGCTGCATTGCATTATCTTGACCTTTCAAGCAATAATATATCTGGCTATCTTCCTAATTGCTTCCCAAATAATCTGGAGGGAGTAAATCTTGCAAACAATAGACTCACAGGCACTATACCTAGCACACTGTGTAGTACGTCACTTACTGCCCTTCATCTTCGGAATAACAACTTCAGTGGAGAATTCCCTTCTGCTTTGCAATTCTGCAAAGGAATCTCTCTGGTCGATCTTGGGGAAAATAACTTTCATGGAGAAGTACCAGAATGGGTGGGACAGGAATTGCCTGTCTTACAGTTTCTTATCCTGCGATCCAACTTTTTTTCTGGCAATATTCCCAAATCATTGACACAACGTAGATGCCTTCGGATAATCGATCTTGCTCATAACTATCTTTCAGGTCCAATACCAGAAAATTTGGATAATATAACAGCAATGGGTGCTTGGAATTACACGAGCTTGTTTTACTATCAGGATTTGTCAGTGACAATAAAAGGAAGCTTTCTCTACTACAATTCAGGTGATTCTCTGAGGCCCTTGAGAAGCATTGATTTATCAGATAACAACCTAACAGGTGTAATACCTGAGGCAATTGTTGCTCTTACTGGATTAGTGAACCTGAACCTATCCTATAATCACCTAACTGGAGCAATTCCGTTAAAAATTGGGAATATGAAATCTCTTGAGTCTCTTGATCTTCATATGAATGATCTCTCTGGAACAATCCCACAGAGCATGTCCATCTTAAATTTCTTGGAAGTACTTGATCTTTCGTTCAATAACCTATCAGGGAGAATTCCAACAGGAAATCAATTGCAGTCACTCGATGATCCGTCAAAATACATGGGGAATCCATTCCTCTGTGGACCTCCTCTAAACAACAGCTGTACTGATAATATTGGCAACTACAATAGAGAAAATGATGTTAAGAGGGAAAAATTGTGGTTTTACTTGTTCATTGAATTAGGGTTCCTTTCTGGACTGCTGGGGGTGGTTTTCATCCTGTTGTTCAAGAGAAGCTGGAGACGCGCTTATTTCAGAATGTTTGATGACTCTTTTGATAGGGTATATATTTATGTAGCATTGATGATTAAGCGCTTTAAAGAAAGAAAACTATAATATCTCACATATGAATGAATCATGCGGTCATGCCAATAACTATAAGTGTGTCACTGCATATGTATGATTCTTCTTTTCTCTTCTATTTTCTTGCTTTTCCGTAATTATGTTGAGTTACTGTTCTTAAGCTATATATACGTGGTGTATTGAAATATATTGCCTTCTCTTATAGTAATGCGGATCATTTATTTGGGATTTGGGCAAAAAGTGCTTGTAAAATGCTGTTAGTAAATAAGTTGTTTGCATAAAACTTAAATCTATATTTTCTTAATTCTTGTTAACTGTAAAGCTTGCATAGAGTCTGTGTAGAATATTTGTGACGCTCCTCTTAATTCCCCAGACCTGTTTAAATAAAACTTGAATAGTGTTTAACTAGCATTGCATTTCTTTTTTCTCATATTATAAACACTTCAGTCATATCAATATATGAGCTTCGCTTAATGTTAGACACATAATTATGGCAGAGATGGATCTGTGATCACAATGGTTCGATAATACAGGAATCTATGACTGGTTCAATAATACAGGAATTTACTGCATTTGGTACAATAATTCATGGCTGACTAGACAATCAATCATCCTGACCCAATTAACACTTCACAGTGATGGATGCTGGTACAATTTTCTTATGAAACAGACATGGATGAAATGACAACCATATATTTACTTGGGATGACTTGAGTCTTGAGTCTTGACCTCTACCGTGTTGTGTGGAGTGTTTATTCCAACTCTTCAAGAACAAAAGTAGTTCCCTATTGTCCATGGCAAGAATTAATAGTTTTTCCCTTCAGATCATTGTCAGATATGGACCTGAAAAAAATACTCTCTGAACAAGTATTATGTTTCGCTTAATATTCACGACATGATCGACCTGGAGTCCAACTATCCTTTAGTATGTTTTGGCAAGTATTTATACTGTTATTGGTTATATATGCAATCAATTTGAGAATTTTTAGTTGAATAATTGAGTGTAACTGAAATACCAAAACCTGTCGGTTTGAAGCTATGTATACCTTCTATTAATAGAATTTCAGATAACTACGCTTTGGTACTGAGTACTGACATGATAAGCAACTTTTACAAAAGAGAATTCCATCATTAATATAGATTCTTCTTTGTTTGGAAATGACTGTCATGATTGATATTCCTGCTTATTTTGTACAAATAAAATTAGGAAGAGAAATACGAACCCCTGCATCAAGTTCATCTCAGCACCAATGTTTATTTTTCATTATAATCTACTAATCTCCAATCTTATAATTTGCACTACATTGAATAATTAAGGACTGTATCATAGAAAGATGTTGCAGGGACGAGCTAACCAAAATATATCTAGTTGGCTACCGTAAGATTACTCCCTTTTTGTGTCCGACCTAATTTATTATGTTCCATCGTTACTTCGCATGCATTATCGTGATCTTAATTAGGAGTTATACATCATTATTTGTATAATTGTGTTACACATTTTTTACCCCTAGCAACTTTCAAAGATCCAAATTAATAGTACAAATTGCACCGTACTATTGGCTTATATCTCCAATTTCAAAATATTAATAGTCAATTTAAACCGCTCATTATGATCTTAATATACAATTTTACTTGTAAACCAAAATTTATATTTTTTACAATTTTTTTTACTATTTTTAGAATATTTTGAAATGTCACTTGCTTAGAACATTATGAGCCATCCAAACAAATGACATTTCAAAATATCTTAAAAAATAGTAAAAAAAATTCTAAAAAATATAAAATTTGGTTTACAAGTAAAATTGTGTATGAATATCATAATGAGCAGTTTGGATCGACTATATTTTAGAATTGGAGATATGAGCCAATAGTACGGTGCAATTTGTACTGTTAATAGTACCATAGCTCAACTATTTTTATATTAACTATAAAATTATATATATATATATATATCAAATGAAATAAAATAAAAGTTAAACAACTTATAATTTTGGATATTCCGTGATTTTCTAATGGATGTATCATGTATCAACCACTGGTCAAAGTGGTAGAAGTTTGCCCAATCAATCACGGCAAGATTAATCAAAAAAAGATATGAATATATGATTGAAAGCGCCACTGGAGAATAAATACAAAAATCAACAATATATATAAAGGAGCATCAGAACTTACGTTGGACATACAGAAAGCTTATTACATAGTTCCTTCCAAATCACATACTCGATTACTGAGCAAAAGATGCAGCTTTTCATACCCAATTTCTTCCTTTTTCTCTTACTCATACAAGCTTTCCCAAGTAACTGTTGCATTGAGCATGAAAGACAGGCGCTGTTGCAATTCAAGGGCAATCTCAACGACCCTAGCAGCCGTTTGGCTTCCTGGAGAGGTGACAACTGCTGCAACTGGGCTGGGATAAGATGCAACAACCAAACAGGTCACGTGGTCATGCTTGACCTTGAAGATTCTGAAGATTACTATTCAATTAATTATGGATGGAGTAATCATAGCTTGAGTGGTAAGGTCAATCCACATTTGGTGTTTTTAAGTGATTTAGAACACTTAGATCTTAGCTACAACAATTTCTCTGGAAATAGAGTTCCAGAATTCATCAGCTCGTTTAAAAACTTGAAGTACCTCAATTTAGGTTCAACGGGTTTGTCAGGATTAATACCCCCTCAGCTTGGTAATCTTTCCAAATTACAGTACCTTGACTTGAGCTACATGGATCAACCTTTCGCTTCGAATGTGCAGTGGTTGTCTCACCTAAGCTCCTTACAATATCTTGACATGTCAGAGGTTTATTTTCAAGATTCAAAAGAATGGTTACAAGCAATAAATATGCTACCTCATCTACACACTTTACGGTTAGCTAGAAACGGTCTGACCACACTTCCTACATCCATTAATTTGGCCAATTTCTCAACCCTTGAAGTTCTAAGAATGGTAGATAATTGTTTTAATCTTACGATGCCCGACTGGATTGGGAAACTACCTAACCTGACACATCTACAACTATTGTGGTGTTGTTTCATTGGTCCGATTCCTGATCAACTTGGCAATTTAACTTCACTCGAATCCCTGATTTTGCAGGATGACCTTTTAGAGGGCCCAATGCCACCTCTTTACAATCTTAAGAATTTGACTAAACTTGGGATTTTGGAAGTGGATATTAGGGAGGACATAAGAGATATCATGAGAAAATTGGCAAATGAAACTTTCTACAAACTAACGGAATTGGTCCTTAGAAACACTAGTTTGACTGGAAACTTTACCGGGTGGTTGAGTAAGGTGTCTAATTTAAAATATCTTATCCTTTCTATTAATAACCTTAGTGGCACCATACCAACAGATATTGGTAATCTGACCCACCTTAAATACTTAGATCTCAGTTATAATTCTTTCACTGGAGAAGTATCTGAAAATCACCTTAATGGTCTATCCATGTTAACAGATCTAATTCTCCAATTTAACTTCATCAATTTTACAATAGGAAGAAATTGGTTACCTCCATTTCAGCTGGAATCTCTTTTTCTAGATCGTTGTATGTTAGGGCCTTATTTTCCATCTTGGCTTCAAAATCAATCCAAGATATCAGACATAGGATTATCAGATGCTGGAATTGTCGGCACTATACCTGATTGGTTTTGGAACTTTCCATCTCTTTCTTTTCTAAACTTGTCTAAAAATGTCCTAAGCAGTAGGTTGCCGCTTAGCTTGAAGCATTTGACCCAGCTAGATGTATTGCTTTTGCAAAATAATCAATTTGAAGGTGCAATTCCCTATCTTCCAAACTCCCTTGAATTTGTCGATCTCTCAGTTAATCTTTTTCATGGTACTATAGACCAACATATGTGCAGATTAGATAGTTTGATTGTCCTAAACCTCGAAAAAAATAACCTTTCTGGAAATCTTCCCCTTTGTTGGCCCAATACAATGCAGGTCATCTCTTTGGCACATAACAAATTTTCAGGTGCTATCCCTGATGCAATAAGCAACTCTAGTTCCTTATTAATATTACAACTTAATAATAATAGTATCACCGGAGACCTTTCGTCAAGAATGGAATCCTGCCAGAATCTCACTATTCTTGATATTGGGGAAAATAAGTTGTCTGGCCAAATACCAGAATGGATCGGGAAAAGCCTAACAAATCTGGAAGTTCTCCGTTTACCATGTAACATGCTTTCCGGTGAAATCCCCATCCAAATAACGCATCTAGCTAACCTTCAAGTTTTAGATCTTTCGAGGAATCAAATTTCAGGCTCAATTCCTCATAGTATGGAGCTCATGCTTGCAATGACTTCAACAACAGAGAACAACAATAATTCAGCATACCAAGATTTCTTAGGAACACGCAGCAGCTACTTTGAAGTACGCATATTGGTGATAACAAAGGATTTAGACCTTGAATATACAAAGACACTTCCTCTTTTGAGAAGCATTGATCTGTCAAGTAATAATTTAACAGGAGATATACCTCAAACAATAACCACACTTCATGGATTAAAAAGTTTGAACCTGTCCAACAACCAGCTTCATGGCTCAATTCCACTTCGAATCGGTGAGATGGAGGCAATGGAGTCACTTGACCTTCGTATGAATGGGCTTTCTGGCACAATACCACATAGCTTGAGTAATTTAACTTTTTTAACTACATTGAATCTCTCATATAACAATCTCTCCGGTGAAATACCAACTGGGAATCAATTGCAAACGCTTGATGATCCATACATCTACATAGGCAATGCTTACTTGTGCGGTTCCCCATTGAGTAAGAGTTGCAACACAAGTCAAACACTTGATGGTCATGAGGCAGAATCGAATAACTATTTGGACAATCCACTCATGTACTTGTTTGCAGTGATTGGTTTTGGAATTGGCTTTTGGTTAGTCTGTGGGACTCTTCTTTGCAATGCAAAATGGAGGTATTGTTTTTTCCGAGCGATTGATAATGGCATTGATTGGCTCTTTGTGTTTTGTGTAGTTTATGTGGGAAGATTGTTGAAAGTTGTGAGAAAGAATCATGGGTGAATAAAATATTACCTAGTTAAGTAAGCATACTAAATAGTGCTTGTATTTGAATAAATTGTCCATGAGTTTTGTTTTGTCTTTTACTTGTAACTCAAATTAAGAATATGTGTTGGAATTTAAAAGAAAATCTGCTTCTAGATTTTGTTTACATTCAATTTATGTTTACATTCTCTGAACGCTAAAGAAGAGTGCTTAACAAATTAGATGTTTTTGGCAAAATCAACTGCATGTATACAGGTTCTTTTGATTGAGAGGAAGATTTCGTCACATATAACAAAACTAATAGATATAATCTGAAAAGGCCACAATCATTGTTGATACTTAATTTGTTCTATGTTGAGATGCCATGATGCGTAAGATGTTATTATATGTGTAAGATTAAAACACATAAAATATCCTCGAAAAAAGTGGAGACTGGAGAGACGCCACCAAATCTTTTCTAACATCACAACAATAATAAAACCCATCCGCTTTTTCCTAAACGGTAATTGACATTGCATATTTGTTTTAACAGCCCAGAACGAACAAGATGTAACAATTTTGCACATTTGTTGTTTTTCAAATGAGTCTATACATACAAATACAGCCCACCTCATTGACTCAATTGATATATCAATAGCCCAACATGGGCCACAGCTAATGAGTTCATTAGGTTCCTTTTAACGTCTTTCACATTCCCAACTTATATATAAATTTAGCCCGTATAGAGGACTGGAATATATCTTAACTGCGCCAATTTGATCCACCAAAGTGCACAGGTTAATTTTCTCGTATTACCTGATCTGAAGCTTAAACTCTCATGTCCGGAAATTGTAAGATCCGTTGAATATTTTTTATGCTTATAGTTTTACATTTCATTGTTCAATATTCTGGTAACAGGTAAATTTAATTGTTGTATCAATTATGAAGAATAAATAATAAGATAGTTTTAATCGGATATATATAGTTACCTAAACTTTTAAAAAATAACAATTGCTTGCATCTGTACATGGAACTGCTAGTCTGAACTCTAAAAATATTACATTAAATTTAAAAATGATAATAGTTCAATTAAATAATTAATACATCAAAATACAAAGTTACTGTTGCTCATAATTGCTGTATCAATTCTAAATTTCTTGACAAGCATAACTTCCTCCTAACTACTGCTGTTATTATTCTTTAGTTGTTAGTGTCTTACTCTATGCTAGCAGCTAGCTAACCAGAGATGGGATCGAACCTTGGATCCATAATTTGCAGAGTCCAAACCAGTCTTCTATCAAGATCATTCCGATCATACTGTCATCCGTCTAAGATGTAAGAAAGCCCAATTATATTGAACTGAGCTCTTGCTATCTGCAGTCATATATATATTCCTAGGCGAGTTGTTTGGCTTCCAGGCCAACGCCTGGCAGGTGTTCGACGTAATGTCTCTGTGAGATAGAGAGACGTTCTCTTCCCCACGCGGTCATGCCAATCATTTACAACCACAACGTAAGGAATCAAGGTACCATTCTGCTGGTTGGTTCTATAGAACATTGGAAAGGTAGAAATCTTGGATATTATCGTAAATTTTTAGTTTTGCTTGTTCCGAATTTAGCTTGTGTATGAAATTATGAAGCATGAATGCGATTTTGATAAGTGTTCTTAATTACCAATTTTATACTTTATACATATATAACAGTACCGAACTTATTGTTCTGACAATTTGATTTATGATTTAGAAATAACATTTTTTTTTTTTTTTACCAAAAAGTTTGTTGAATGCATGATTGACTCACAAAAAATAATGTATTGAAAGAAACAAACTGCAAACTACAACAACAGATGGAACCTTGCACCAGATACAATATCTAAGTTGTATTTGTTAGCCCCACATTCTTATATATACAAACTTAATTGCCTATGCTTGCCTCGGCCGAGTTGACTCGGACTCGGCCGGTGACAAGCCGATTTTAGGCCGAGTCCAAGGAGTGGGCGTGTTATGGATCAAAAATCATCTGACTCGGCCGAGTTTCCGAGTTTGCATCCGAGTCGTCCGAGTTTTGATCCGAGTCGGCCGAGTTTCGGTGCACAGATTTTTTTTTTTTTTTTTTTACTTTTTCATATTGTAAAAAAAAAAGCTACCATAGGTTAATAACTTAATAATATACAACATCAGCGTAATATATGCACATTGCCACGCATTATGGTGAAGAAGAGCTGCTACCGTAGGTTAATAATATATATGCAGTGACTACAGCATAAGTAGCAAGAAGTTTCTAACGCATGAAATCCATACGTTGGACATGAATATAGTTACAACTTACAACTCTCAATTTGGCTCTACAATTTCTTTATTTTTTGGTTCTGTTGAGTAATATCCTCCTTGGCATTTCAATACAGAAGAAAACAAAGTGATCCAGCCAGCTCGACACAGTTTCTATCAGTAAATTGGTGTGTTTCATTAGTAATTGTAGTTTATATTTTCTAAGTTTGAAGTTTAAATATTATTATTATTATTATTATATTGTAGCTCTTCTTTTTTTTTTGGTATGTATTTGTATTAAATGTGAGAACGTATTGGACTATCTATCTGGTTTGTTTTCATGTTTGTATTAAATTAATTAATAGATTATTTGAGTGTAATATGTTGTTTATCATTATTTTGTGATTAAACTTTTTTTTTTACATTTTTTTCCTAATTTTTTCGGTGAAAAATGAGCTTTTTCTTGAAAAATTCGAGTTTCCGAGCCGAGTCGGCCGATTTCGAGTCCACGGTTGAGTGGCCAAGTCCGATTCCGATTCCGAGTTTGCGAACCTTGCCTCTGAATATGTTCAAACCTAAACATCAACCACCTGCTTCCTCTTCATATAGCAATAATTAATGGTCAAATTATATATATTAAATTAACCTACAATTTGCATCAGTATCCAGCAAAACACAACATTCCCGAATATATCTGTGTAATTTCGAAATCTCCAATTCATAAATCAGCTGTATACAAAGATAAATGTCAAACTTTGCTGAACTCTAATATTCCTCCCTATGCTTTTCGAAAACTCTTCTCATCTTTTTCTCCCTTGCCATTAGGGGGGTGTCAAACGTTTCAAACGGCAACGGAAATTGGTTTTTCCGTTTCCATTTCCGTTCCATTATAACGGACGGAACCAAAATCCGTTCTGGAACGGAACAACGGAAATACGTAAAAAATACGTGTTTAGGACGGAAATAGGTTGTTCTGTTTCCGTTCCGTTATAACGGACGGAACCAAAATCTGTTCCGTTATCACGGACAGAACCAAAATCCGTTCCGTTATAACGGAATGGAATAACGGAAAACGTTCTTCCATTGACACCCCTACTTGCCATCCTCAAGATTCACTGCATAGTACAATAATTCATGGCTGACTGGACAATCAATCATCCAGACGGTGATGGAAGCTGGTTTAATTTTCTTATGAAACAGGTATGGATGAAAGGTGAACCGTAATATATATATTTGGCATGACTTAAGAGTCTTGACCTCTACCATGTTGTGGAGGGAATATTCCAAGGAAATTTCCAAGTGTCCACAAACTAACTACCCACATATGCATACGTACAAAAATTTTATTAATTATTACTTCAAATTTTTGTAGTTTTTCTTGTCCACGGCAAGAATAGTTTTTTTCCTTCAGATCTTTGTAAGATATCGACCTAACAATTAATATTCTCTTAGACTAAGGCTTAAGTAGCTTGGCTTAATATTCATGACATGATCGTTGACCTTGAGTCCAACTATCCGTAAGCATGTTGTAGCAATTATTAATATTGTTATTTATTCTGCAAAAAAATTGAGGATTTTCAGTTGAATAATTAAGCATGCATGAAGTACCAAATTCTGTTGGTTCATTTGATGCTATATATATATACTTTTTTTAATGAATTTCAGAAAATCACACTTTGGTAATGACATGATAAGCAATAAGCAAATTTCACAGCAGAAAATTCCATCATGATCGGTTCTTCTGTTTTTGGAAATGTCTATACTCTATCATGATAAATCTTCCTCCCCAATTTTGTATAAATAATGTATGTATTATTCGAGCATTTAAGTGCTCCTAAGATATTTTAAAGTTCATTATAATATATGCAAATGCGACAATAGTCTTTTTTTTTCCCTTTTTTCTATAAATGTTGCCTGTAAAGAAAAACAATGTATGTATTATGAATTAAAGTATAAATCAGACCAAATAAATAAATTAATATTTCTGTTTATGTCAATTTGATAAATATTGAGTACTCATCGGTAATGCATGGCAAAGCATCAATACAAATTTATTAGTTTTCAAATTTTGAATTATACATTATAATACAAAAATAATATTTTATTATTGTAACATCCCAGCAAGCAGGTAGAACAGTAGCCGTGCTAACAAGCACAAAACTATAAAATATGCAACAATATACTTTACCAATAACAAGTAACTAGCCAAAATTCTCAAATAAACCATCCCCAGATCTCAAACTCTTTATATACAGTAGAATCAATTAATAAAATAAAATCCCGTAAAAATCTTTTGTGGCAATTACCGCAATCTTTTCTTTCACCCAAGTCATCCTTTCATCGCAAACCTGTAACTTGAAACCCACAAAAGTGGAACGGGTGAGAATGTGAAATACTATCGTGCATTATTTAGTTCCAGCCAGTGGTATTTATCAAATCCACTAGTGAAACTGAATACCAGCTAAAAATATTCGGTTTTAATAATGATAACATAAATAGTGCTTATCAAATAAAAATATTGCACGTCAGTGATGATAATAATTATCCCTGCAACTACAAAGAATTAGACGTCAAGTAGATAAATACATTTCATTTTCCATTCAAAACCGCTTTTAGTTTATCCTGCAAAAACATACATAATAGTTCACTATCTCATATCATACCAACGCAAAAACTAGAACATAAATATAAACAACACCAACTTGTATCAGAAATCCAAATTTCACACATATCACACAAACCTGTATCTGACGAATCCCGTGCATCTCAGCACATATCACGAATCTCGTGCATACCAACACGTATCACATATACCACACAAGTAAAACAAACACAATCACGTGCATCAGCACGTATCGTATAATACACAGAACAAGCAAACAATCATGTGCATCTAGCACGTATATCCTCATGTACCTGACAAACCCAGAGATCAAAATATATATATCCCGTACATGCCTCCACATAAACCATAGCGTTATAGTGAGGTAGCCAACCTCCTGCTGGTATCTTTATCCAGGTACATGATCACAAACCCCAACAACAATCACAACAACAACAACAGTAACAACAGTATCCACAAATACACAGAAATGCATAATGTCATATATGCAATCACTTACCTTTATCAACTCATGCAAACATGCAAGCATTCAAATCAGTTCACACAATTCAACGCATAAACAGTATATCAACAATATAAACAATCACATAGAAACATTCCGATAAATAAAGTATTCAGTTCAATTCATAGATTTGATAAATAACTAGAACCTGCACCTGTTTGACGATCCTGAGTCCAAACCAGTTATCTGAAACAGCAATCAAAACAAAACCTGGACGTCTCCACATATATATCCATCCTAGTAATCATTTGATAGCCTTTTTAGTTCCTTTTAAATCTATACCCTTTTTATGGATAAATTTTCAAACACCTCAAATATGCTACATCATCACTTTTATTAACCATTAATTTTTTTTGAAACTTTTTCATCTACTTCGATCCAATGATTAATATTTTTTTTCTCTCCTCATTAAATAAGATGAATGTGATGTGTCTAAAACAAATTTTAATCCTTAAAAAATTAAAATGATCCAACATTTATATATATTATTATGTATAAATTATTGTAATATTTTTATTATTATTATTTAATTACATTAAAAATTTTTGAAAAACTTCAAGTTTTGTTTAATGTAAATATTTATTATAAAATTTTTAGTTATTTATTTGATACCACTTTTCAGGGCGAAGACCGAGTTTTAGCTCTAGTACTATTTAATCTCCACAAGAATGAGATTGTTTTCGTGCTATACATAATTTAAGTCATCAATTGACCTGACAGGCTGAAAACGATTCGTATCACAGTACGTTCTTAATTGTATCCGACTCTTTGTAGTTTAATATTGAATTGTATGTCATCATCAGTAATTTCCATTTAAATGCATGTCTAATCCCTTTGGTCACCTCTTTGCCCATTTTAAAGTCAGACCTCTTAAATGAGTCTTCCTATATGATCAATTTACTCATTAATTAACTTCATGATTTATTAACTATAACATGCATGTGATGTATTAAGTGCGTGAAATGCATCTAGTTGCCTTAATTCAATACTACTTGTGTCTCATATTTTTACTTCCATAATTTGACTTACTCTATGTTGGTAGCTGCTATCAACTTTTTGAAAAAATAATTTGACTTGCTCCATACATAGTATTAGGCTGACCACCTGTCAAGTTACTCATAAACTTCATTTGTGCAATTCACGGCTCAACAAACCCATGCTTTCTGATTTGTTTTTAATATAATATCCAAACTTAAACACAAAGTTAGGAGTTTTTATACACTACTTCTCACAACACCATAATGAAACCTAGCTAATTAAGGAAAAACAAGAGTAGGAGATCTCTATTGTAACAACCCAAATTTTCAGAAGCATTTGTTAAATAAATATCGGATCATTTTTCTTGTAACATTCCTAAATTTTTAATGTTATAAAATAATTTGTATTGAACCATATTGTTAAATTATATAAAATAATGTATGGATCTAGTGAAATTTAAGAGAGCTGGTGAGTAATTATGTAGGATGACTAAATTATTTAATATGGTACAATTAAAACAGAAACAAATATATAAAACGAGTAACGATATCATCATTTGTATTATGTATTATGGTCATCTATTAATTTTCAACAAAATTGAGGACTTGGATGTAAAACTTACCACACTATAACCCTAACTCTCTCTTGCCACCGCTGGTGTCTTCTCGATCTCCATCCAGACCATCCTCGTTTCTGTCTCCCTTTGCTCATTTGATCGGCTCAAGGAAGGAGCAAATGAAAACAAAAAAAAAATACTCATCCGAGTTATATCATTTCCACCCCTCCTTCCATTTAATTAAGAGAGAACCAAGTCTCCTCCCCCCCCCGATTCTGATTGGAAACAAAGAAAAAAAATGTGATTCTTCAATATCCTTTTTGTCTGGTCAAAAAAGAATCCGAAAATGAATCGATAATCCTCTAAGGTATGAACATCTCCTTGATCTATGTTATTGTTCTTGATCCTTTTTCAATTTTATGAACGGAAACTAAGTTGTTTCTTGATCGCCTTTTGAATCAGTTTCTAATCCTCCTCCAATTGATCGAGTGTGGAATCTACAAGAATCTTGTTTTGTCATCACTTGGTACAAATCGGTATGAGGTTAGAAACAATTTTACAAACCAGAAATTATAATATGCCCAAATTGAATACAAGTTTAAGTGGTATCTTTGACAAATCACAAAGCAATTTAATAAGCCAAGAAAAATGAAAAAGGCAAGTTCCGATTGTCCAAATGCCTTAAAATTTTCAGAGAATATAAACAGCAACCAAAGGAACAACTTGCCCAAATTTTACCATTTTTGCAATTTTCTGTGATTTTTCAAAGTTAGAACAGAAAATGGAAACTGAGTTGAAAACAGCCAAAGGCTGGTACTGAAAAGAATGAATAAACTGCTATGTTCCATGAATTGGACCATATTATTTTATTTTATATTCTTGGAGAACACATTGATTTGAATTTGCTCACAAATTTTGGGTTAGAAAACTCCAAGTTTAAAGCCTTCAAATAAATTGGTAAAGACAATGGCAGCAGAAATTCTAGATTTGACCCTACTTGTGAAATTGACTCAAATGTATATGAAAACAGTACCAAAATCAAATGGTCTCAACATAAAAAATGTTCCCAAAACATCCCTCTAAGTGTTTGTGAAATAAAAATGGTGCATCTTTAACAGAATTTTCAAGTTATAGACTGATTTGCCCCTAACAGTCTGCTGCTACAGTTCCAGTATACTGGCAGCAGCTGGAATTCTCTGTTTTCTCTCATATTTTGAACATAACATAGTCACATGAGATCATTGACATGTAATATATAGTCTTAGGTGTCTCTTGACCAAATTTCACATTTTTCCGAATTTTCTGTTAACAAAGTTTTCGAATAAAGGACTGATTTGCCCGATGTTTACTCTATTGTGAACATTGTTCAATTTGATCAAAATGAGCACCATTCTGTTATTAAGCCTCTGATCAGTTTTGCTTCTCTCCGATTGATCTAAAACAGAAAAAAAAAAAAAGAGTACAAGCTGAATTGTCGATGTTGCTAGAGAAACTGAGTTGACTCAATTGTCGATTTGTTGTCTTTCTCCGATTGAAGGTAACTGGACTTCTCTATGACTCGATTTACTGTTTAGTAGTTAATTGTTATTTTTAGTTCTTAATGTTAATTAGTTTGTGCATATAATTTGATCTTGAAAATGTGAAATTGTTATGTGCATGGAAATGTATTCTTGGAAAATGGTTGTGGCGTGATAAAACGATTTGTGCATGAAGTTGGTTTGTCATGGTATTTCTTTTATATGCATGAAAAAGGATTTTGGGATTTTTTGTCAGATTTATGACGGTATATTTATCGAGCCCAATCACCGGCCTTATAGTTCTGTGACACGACGGTTCATGGAATCGCCAGAAAGGCCAGAAAAGGATTCCTGTAAATGACGGTGTTCCGATCTGAGAGACTGACGATTGATTCGGTAAATATGCGGGAGTAAATGTTACATGTCCCGTGCATCAAATTTATTTCATTTGTTAATATTGAAATTGAATGCTCTTTCAAAGATTCTGGAACAAAATAGATTTGCAACAGATACAAGATTAATGTTGGTTTGTATGTGCATATGTGTTTACTGGTTTTGCAATAGGCGATGATGTATAGGAAATAAAGTTTTCCTAAAAGAAATTAAGAATAATTAAAATTTACTAAATGTCACTACGGGAATATACAGACGGTGTCGGATATTATAACGCGATTATATTCCCATTATTACGGAATCTTAAGTACTTAAGTGAACGTCCCTTACGGTGCCCATACTAGTCGGGTAAGGGAACGGACGGTGTGACATACGGGTCAGATTATAAAAAAAAAAAAACAGAGAACGTATTTAATCGGACATAACTGAACTTTGTTCAGTACGGGACAGATTATTTTTAATGGAAATGTATTTAATCGGACATAACTGAACTTCAGTTCAGTACGGGACAGATTACAACTTTCTACTTGATGACTTTTTAAATTACAAGATAAGCTTCTTTTTCCGATAAAAATCTATTTAATCTGACATAACTGTTCTTCTGTTAGGTATTAGACAAATTTTCTTTATGGATGAGTTCTTAAAATAAATTCATAATATATGTTATATAAGCATTTTACTTGTGGTAAAAATATTGGATGTCATGTTAAAGCCTGATATTGTATATATATGTTGTGATAAATACATTGCATGGCATATTTAGTTTTATTTTTAAATGTTACAGGTCCTGTGCATCGATTTTATTGCATTGGTAAAGTACTTTGGTATTAAAAACTTGTCATAGAGAAGCGCGTCGTTAAATAACCGGTTACTGAGCTTTTTAGCTAACTCCGTTTTGTTGTTTTCCTTTCTTTTTGTTGGTGACGTAGGTCGACGGACCGTAGGATGGATGCACAGGATACCGGACCGTAGCGCCCTGTGTCGGGGCGTTACATCTGTACCCATAATCATCCCTGCCCATGTTCATCCCTGCTTCTCTATACTGATATATGAAACCCTAGTGAATTGCATTGAAGAAATAAGAGAGAGCAGTAGAACCACTTCAAATCGGCTCCTCTATTGAATTACAAATACTTGAGAGAGAAGGTTTAGCTGAACCAGTTTAGTCATCGAACGAGAAATACAGCTAGAAGATGCCATGCAAGTTATGAGTAATTTACAGGATAATTCCAGACAATACTCCCTACCAGTGTTTTGTATTATGAAGAAACCCCTTTCCTAGCTTCGGTTAAGGTTCCCAATTCCCATTTCTTAATTTAATAAATTTTAAGTGTCACGTTTTGGAAATTAGCGCAAAATTTCTTATATCATGAAAACGATAAAAACTCTTCTTAAATATGTTAAATATGAACAAGTCCTAACTTTGTAAAATAAACCGATCTCTAGTTATATGATGATCAAAATCTTTATTTTGTTTCCCTGCTATACTATATATTCAAGATCTCAGATGATGACATTACCAACTACTAAATATTTCACATCACTCAAATCTTGTTGAATAACAATTAAATGCCACCTAGATATATGGACTTACACTATATGATTTCTTAAAATATAGATTATATTGTAAACCACATAAATAAATTCCCAATTATTAAGAAAAGCAGTTGCAGAAAAATATATCTTAATTTTTTGGTGTCGAAAATTCAGATGTCACAATTATGTAACATATATATTGTAAGAAAATAGGGTATTTCAATTTAGGTTCTGCTAACGGAACCCGGAGTCTCGTACCCCAGGAGCGTACCCCGAATAGAAAATTCTAATATACGCAACTTGACCGGTCAGTGAAGGTTAGAAACGGAAAAAGAGATATTGCACAAATGCACATGTATTTATTACCAGCGCTTCACACTAAACACATGACCTTTTGGTGCTTGTGATTAGATTTCAGTTTTATGTATGTTTATAATTTTGTTTTGTGAATATTTTTTAAGCAATTGTATGATAGGGTGTTCATACTTTACATTTAGGTACTAATTAATATGAATGATCAAGGTGTTTATATTTTTGAGCTAGGTGTTAATATTTTTTATCATGACGGTTATATTTTTCAAAAAATTATATGACCGAGGCATTTATATTTTTGAACTAGGTGTTAATATTTTTAATTTCAGTGGTTAGATTTTCCAACAAATTATTTGTGAAGTTGTTTATATTTTATACACTAGGTTTTATCACTGATGTATATATTTTGACATTAGCTGTTTATTTATATTATTAAATTATGTTAGACTAATAGTTTGAGTACCTCAACAACATTTTTCTTAATCCCGAGTGTTTATATTTTACCTAATTCGTTCAAATGTTTATGTAGGTATTTATTTTATATTTTTCAAACTTTAGAATACATAAATTATTTTACATATATATGAACAGAGCTAGACTAATATGAAAACGTTTGCATTTCGCTCTGAAATGCTAACGATCCAAATTATAGTTTGCCACGTCCAAAATTTCGATTTATGGTTCCCATTAAATTAACTATATCAAAATACTGGAGTACAAAAATTTTCCATTTTTTGAGTTTCTAAGTATTTGTTTTGGATTTTTCAAAATGACTCTAAAACATTAATAAAGTAGTGCTTGTTTGTACATGGATTTTAAATTTTTAACAAATACAAAACTTAAAAAATTTTAAAAATGAAAAATTTTTGTGTCTCCTAGTATTTTCATATGATAAATTTAATGGGAACCCTAAATCAAAATTTTGGACGTGGCAAAATATAATTTGGACCATTAACATTTCGGAGCAAAATGCAAACGTTTTGTTCAACTCCATATGAACATGTATAAGTTTTTGTAAATCTGAAAATATTAAAACTATTTTGTCATTGTTCTGGCCTTCTAGCTAGCTAATATTGAAATTGAAATAAAAATATCTTACTGTCTACCCAATAACATTGTAGGAGGCCAGTGAAATCTAGGCCCAATTTAACTTGATTCTTTTTATACTCGATATTGCAGTCCAAGCCTCAGAGGTTTTTATTGTTTTGTCATAATTGCATGAATGAACTATACGCTTCAATATTTGTGAAATGGAGGAGGACAAAGTTGGTACGAACTTACGGGTACTTAGAGATTTTCTCTTCAATTTATTATCATAAATAAACATTGAAAGATTAAAGAAAGTGAATAGAAGAGAGGGAGAATAAAGGTTAAATTAGGATAAATATGGATCCCACAAGAGTATTTTGACGAACATTTTAGGTGAAATTTTTGAAATGAGGTTAGTTTATAAAATTCCCCAATACGAACCCTGTATCAAGTTCGTCCAGTGCCATAGTTAATTTTAATTATAATTTCCAATGTTATATATGCAGTTATGCACTAATTAATTGTTAGTACTTGATCCAGTAGAGCAGCATTGAATAGCGTATCATTAAAGGGTGCTGCAGGGATGAGTCATAATATATCTAGAATATGACTACTTTGTGGCCTCAATTAATCAAATTTATTATGTTCCCTCACAACTTTTCAATTTTCATTATCATGATCTTGGGAGTTTTACATCATTATTTTAAGTTAAACTCATGCTCCAAAGCTACGTTCAAAGATGATCATTTTTATATTAACTAAATTCTATCTATCAGATGAAATAAAATAAAACTAAGCAACTTAAAATTTTGGATATCCGTCAATTCAAAAATTAATGGGTGTATCATGCATCAACCTCTGGTTCGATCAGCTAGTTTAAGTACACCTAATCAAGTCAAGACTCGACACAAATTAAAATACAAATGCAATTATAAATGATTGAAAGCGACACTAGAAAGTAAATACGAAAGCCAACAATATATAGAGGAGCATTGGAACTTCTGCTGGGACATGCTCATTATATATACTTCCTTTCTTCCAAATTGCATACTCCATATACAGAGCAAAAGATGCTTCTTTTAATAACCAATTGCTTCCTTTTTCTCTTACTCATTCAAGCATTCCCAGCTAACTGTTGTATTGAGCATGAAAGACAGGCGTTGTTGAAATTCAAGGGCAGTCTCAATGACCCAAGCAGTCGTTGGGCTTCTTGGACAGGTGACAAATACTGCAGCTGGGCTGGGATTAGATGCAGCAACCGAACAGGTCATGTGGTCAAGCTTGACCTACATAATTCTGACCTTGATTACCATCAAGGTTACTACGAACGGAACAACCATAGCTTGAGCGGTAAGATCAATCCAGCTTTGTTGTTATTAAGTGATTTAAAGCACTTAGATCTCAGCAACAACAATTTCTCTGGAAATACATTTCCAGATTTCATCAGCTCGTTTAAAAATTTGAAGTATCTTAATCTTGCTGAAACGGGTTTGTCAGGGTTAATACCACCTCAGCTTGGTAATCTTTCCAATTTACAGCACCTCGACCTGGGAGATTCCATGTCTGACACTTTTGTTTTGAACGTGGGATGGTTATCTCATCTGAGTTCCATAAAGTATCTTGATATGTCAGGGGTTTATTTCCGAGAGTCAGAAGAATGGTTACAAACAATAAATATGCTACCTCATCTACAGACTTTAATATTAGGTGGAAACGGTCTGACCACAATTCCTGTTGGAGTCCCTACTCATTCCTCTTTTGTTTTTATGTTTTCTATTGTTGTTTGTAATTATTTGTATTTGTAGGGTCTAATTCGTAAATTTGTAAAAGACCAAATAAATATTAGAAAATGGAAAAATTGGGTGTGCTTCTTCTTCCCACAAAATTCTGCCCCCTTCTTCTCTCTTCTTCCTCTCTTCCTCCTACACACATAAAAATCCACTAGCAAAATCTCAACAATTGGTATCAGAGCCACCGTTCGCCGCCGTCGCCGGAGCTTCGCCGCCGTCACTGTTGCTCGTTGCTGCCGCTGTCCTGCTCGTTCCGCTCGCTGCCACCGTCGCTGCCCCACTGTCGTTGCCGTCGCTTCGCCGGCGCTCGAGTTTGTTCTGCCGCGTCTCGCCGAGTCGTGTGCGGATTGGGGATTTGGTGTGAGTTGCGAAATCTGGTTGGTGCTGAGCAGATCTGAGGTTAGTAGAGTGCTGATTTGGTGGGCGTCGTCGCTGGTCGCTGCTCCGACGATCGAAGGCGTCAGCGATCTGAGGTAAAACCTAGTCAGATCTTTGTTCCGTTATAACGCATTGTTTGGTCCGTTATAACGCAAGCTGAGACCCTCTGAAACTGGTGCCGAAATCTGTTCGTTATAACGGAAGGTGTATTGCGTTATAACGGGTGCTCTCTGGAAGGTCAGTGCATTGTTCCGTTATAACGGAAGTGGTGTTGTGTTACAACGCAATCTGGGTGAACCATTTGGAGTTGTTCCGTTACAACGGAATTTGGGGTGCGTTATAACGCAAAGCCTCTGAAAGGCAATTGAATTATTCCGTTATAACGGAAGTTGGAGTTGCGTTATAACGCAAGCTGTGCTGATTTCTGTTGACTGTTTGTTGCCCGGTTTGGGATTTGATTTGATTAATTTGGGGATTTGCTAGTTGGGTATTTGTTAAATTGAGATGGAAGAAAGTAGTAGCAGTGGTACCATGATTAAATTGACCTCATCCAATTATGGTATTTGGAAGTCTCGAATGGAGGATTTGTTGTATTGTAAGGATGCTTTCAGACCCCTTACCGGTACCAAACCCGCCGAAACCTCGGAGGATGCTTGGAAAGTGTCTAATCGGAAGACCATAGCCTTGATTAGACAATGGGTGGATGATTCCGTATTCCACCATATCTCAACCGAAACCGATGCCAAAGTTTTGTGGGAGAAACTTGAGAGCATGTACGAGCGCAAGACTGCTCAGAACAAGGCGTTTCTCATTCGAAAATTGGTAAACATGAAATACCAAGAAGGTACATCGGTCTCGGATCATTTGAGTCGTTTCCAAGATTGTGTAAATCGTTTGTCAACCATGAGAATGGTTTTGGATGAGGAATTGCAAGCTTTGATTTTGTTGAGTTCTCTACCCGATAGTTGGGAAACTTTGGTGGTGACCTTGAGTAATTCGGCTCCAAACGGTGACGTGACACTATCCATGGTGAAGGATAGTATGCTCAATGAGGAGTTGAGGCGTAAGGAGTTGGGTGTCACCGGTGAGTCTTCGGCTCTAGTCACCGAGAATCGGGGGAGGAGTTCTCATAGAAACTCTCATAATGATGACAAACGAAATAAATCGAAGGGAAGATCGAAGTCGAGAAAGGGGATCATTTGTCATTATTGCAAGAAGCCCGGCCATATGAAATTTGAATGCCGGAAGTTGAAAGCCAAGAATGATGGCTTTAATAGAAGTCAATCTAAGGAGAGAGGCGGTGATGGTGAGAATGAAAACACCACCGCCCTTGCTTCCGATGGAGAGGTGTTCATAGCCTACAATGAAGGCTTTGTGAATTATATTGGTCAAGACTCCAATTGGATCGTAGACTCCGCCGCTTCCTTCCACGTCACATCCAAACGTGACTTGTTCACTTCCTATACGGAAGGTGAACGTGGTGTTGTAAGGTTGGGAGATAACGGAGTTTGCAAAATTGTTGGCATTGGAGACATTTGTGTCGAGACCAATTTGGGAAGCAAGCTTGTTTTGAAAAATGTTCGGCATGTGCCGGATATGAGACTTCATTTGATCTCGGTTGGTATCCTTGATGACGAAGGGTACAAGAGTAGCTTCTTTGGAGGCAAATGGAAATTGTCGAGAGGACAATTGGTGATTGCGGGCGGTACGAAATCAGGTTCGCTTTATGCAACCCAAGTTAAAGTATGTGGGGAGGTGAATGTTTCGGAAAATGGCTCGACCGATTTGTGGCATTTGCGGTTGGGTCACATGAGCCAAAAAGGCATAGAAATTCTCGCTAAAAGAAATTTCGTGCCTTGTGACGGTAGATCTCTCACCTCTTGCACCCATTGTTTGGCGGGCAAGCAACACCGTGTCGCCTTCAAGAGAACGCCACATGGTAAGAAACCGAGTTTGTTGGATTTGGTACACACCGATCTTTGTTCTATGGGAGATAGAAGCATTGGTGGTGCACTTTATTTTGTGACTTTTGTGGATGACCACTCAAGGAAATTGTGGGCATACCCGTTGAAGTCAAAAGATCAAGTTTTGGACGTGTTCAAGAAGTGGGTTGTGGAAGTGGAACGAGAAACCGGAAAGAAGGTGATGTGCATCCGGTCCGATAACGGAGGAGAATACCGTGGTCCATTCGAATCATTTTGCAAGACCATCGGTATCAAGCTTGAGAAAACCGTTCCAAAGACCCCACAACAAAACGGTGTAGCCGAGAGAATGAACCGCACCATTTGTGAGAGAATTCGTTGTATGCTCTCTCATTCTAAACTCTCGAAAGGTTTTTGGGGTGAAGCCTTGAACACGGCGGTCCATTTGATCAACCGCTCCCCTTCACATGCGTTGGACGGTGATATACCGGAAACGATTTGGAAAGGTAAAGATGTTTCTTATGATCATCTTAGAGTGTTTGGTTGTAGAGCTTTTGTGCACATTCCTAGAGATGAAAGGTCAAAGCTCGATAGCAAGACCAAAGAATGTGTTTTCTTGGGGTATGGGAATGGTGAATTCGGGTACCGATTGTGGGATCCGGTTGAGAAGAAGGTAGTTAGAAGTCGAGATGTAGTGTTCTTTGAACAAGAGCACGTTGGTGATTCGCAAAACCTCGACAAAGCCGAAACCTCTTCGAGGAACCTTGTTGATCTAACTTCTCTCTCAAACTCTAACCCAAATTCCCAAACAACTCAACCAAACCCGAATCAACCAACCGAAACCAATGACTCTCAAGAGGTGAATGAACCTCAAGCCGAAACCTCTTCGAGTGTGGATCCTCAACCACAAGAAGTGAGGAGGTCAACCCGAGAAAGGCGGGCCAACACAAGGTACTCTACCAATGATTTTATTTTGTTAGTAGATGATGGTGAGCCCGAATGCTTTGATCAAGCAATTGAATCGGCGCACAAAAATAAGTGGATGGAAGCCATGCAAGATGAGATGAAATCCTTGCATGAGAACAACACTTTTGATTTGGTAGAATTGCCGAAAGGCAAAAATGTGCTCAAAAATAAATGGGTATATCGGGTGAAATCGGAGGGTCAAGAAGGAAAGCCGAGATACAAGGCTCGGTTGGTAGTAAAGGGATTTGATCAAAAGAAGGGAGTTGATTTTGATGAAATTTTCTCTCCCGTTGTGAAGATGTCCTCTATCCGGGTTATGCTCGGTTTGGCCGCTAGTTTGGATTTGGAGATCGAACAACTAGACGTCAAAACCGCATTCCTCCATGGTGATTTGGAGGAGGAGCTCTATATGGAGCAACCCGAAGGATTCGTGGCGGAAGGACAAGAGCACTTGGTGTGCAAGTTGAGGAGGAGCCTCTATGGCTTGAAGCAAGCGCCACGAAATTGGTACAAAAGGTTTGAATCTTTTATGAGTGACAACAATTTCGTGAAAACTAATTCCGACAATTGTGTTTTTGTGAAACGGTATTCTAGCGGTGATTTTATTATTCTCTTGCTCTATGTCGATGACATGTTGGTCATCGGTAGTGATTTGCGAAAAATTAGAGCATTGAAAGAGAGACTTGGTAGTGAATTTGCTATGAAAGATTTGGGTGCGGCTAAGCAAATTCTTGGAATGAGAATCACTAGAAACCGGAAAGATCGAAAAATTTGGTTGTCACAAGAAAAGTACATTGAGAAGGTACTTGAAAGATTCAACATGGCAAATTGTAAACCGGTAACCACTCCCCTTGCGAGCCATTTTAAATTGTCTCATGATAGTTGTCCGAAGGATGACAAGGAGAAGGAGGAGATGAAGAATGTGCCATATGCCTCGGTTGTAGGCTCGTTGATGTATGCAATGGTGTGCACGAGACCGGACATTGCCCATGCCGTTGGCGTGGTAAGTCGCTTTCTTTCGAATCCGGGTAAGGCACATTGGAATGCCACTAAGTGGATTCTTAGATACTTGCGAGGTACAAGTAATCATTGCATTTGTTTTGGTAGCACAACCGAACCGGTGTTGGAGGCATATACGGATGCCGATTGGGCCGGTGACGTAGACTCAAGGAAGTCTACATCCGGTTATTTGGTTTGTTTTGGAAACGGGGCCGTGTCATGGCAATCTAAATTGCAAAAGTGTGTTGCACTCTCAACAACCGAAGCCGAGTACATAGCCGTTACGGAAGCGTGCAAAGAAGTCATTTGGATGAAGAAATTCTTGCACGAGTTGGGTATTCGGCAAGAACGGTATGTTTTATTTTGTGATAGTAAAAGTGCAATTCACTTAAGTAAAAATCCGATGTTTCACTCTCGTTCCAAGCATATCGATTTGAGGTATCATTGGATTCGAGATGTGCTTGAGAATAAAGAATTGGCGTTGGAGAAAATCCATACGAATGAAAATTGTTCGGATATGTTGACGAAGCCGGTACCGCCGTTAAAGCTTGAAGCTTGTTGTAAGAAGGCGGGTTTGGTAGGCGGACACGCTCCATGAGTCGGGAGGAGGAGGATTGTTGGAGTCCCTACTCATTCCTCTTTTGTTTTTATGTTTTCCATTGTTGTTTGTAATTATTTGTATTTGCAGGGTCTAATTCGTAAATTTGTAAAAGACCAAATAAATATTAGAAAATGGAAAAATTGGGTGTGCTTCTTCTTCCCACAAAATTCTGCCCCCTTCTTCTCTCTTCTTCCTCTCTTCCTCCTACACACACAAAAATCCACTAGCAAAATCTCAACAATTCCTACATCCATTAGTTTGGCCAATTTCTCATCCCTTGAAGTTCTAAAAATTGGATATAATTATTTTAATTCTCCAATGCCAAACTGGATCGGGAAACTACCAAATATGAAAAAACTATTTCTATGGGAGTGTTGTTTTATTGGTCCAGTCCCAAATGAACTTGGCAACTTAACTTCACTGGAAAGCCTTGATTTGAGAGGTGAATTTTTGGAGGGCCCAATACCACCTCTTTACAATCTAACAAAATTGACTGGACTTCAGATTTGGGATGTGGATATTGGGGAGGACATCAGAGATGTCATTACAAAATTGGCAGATGAAACCTTATACAAACTAACCTTTTTGTCCCTTGAAAACACTAGTTTGACAGGAAATTTGACCGGGTGGTTGAGCAAAGTGCCTAATTTAAATGTATTTGACCTTTATTATAATAACCTAAATGCCACCATACCGACTGATATCAGTAAATTAACCCACCTTGGAGACTTAGATCTCAGTTATAATTCTTTCACTGGAGAAGTATCTGAAAATCACCTTAATGGTCTATCCATGTTGACACATCTATCTCTCCAATTTAACTTCATCAATTTTACTGTAGGAAGAAATTGGTTACCTCCATTTCAGCTAGAATCTCTTTATCTAGATCGTTGTAAGTTGGGGCCTTATTTTCCATC
This sequence comes from Cyperus esculentus, assembly GCA_030179965.1. Taxonomy (NCBI): domain Eukaryota; kingdom Viridiplantae; phylum Streptophyta; class Magnoliopsida; order Poales; family Cyperaceae; genus Cyperus; species Cyperus esculentus. The sequence goes on along the minus strand of JASGLE010000009.1, from coordinate 4,430,643 downwards.
TTGGCTTCAAAATCAATCCCAGATATTATACATAGGATTATCAGACAATGGAATTAGTGGCATTGTACCTGATTGGTTTTGGAACTATCCATCTCTCTATTTTCTAAACATGTCTGAAAATTTCCTAAGCGGTAAGCTGCCGCTTAGCTTAAAAGCATATGACCCAAATAGAAGAACTACTTTTGCAAAATAATCAATTTGAAGGTACGATTTCGTATCTTCCAAATTCTCTTACATCTGTTGATCTCTCAAAAAATATTTTCCATGGTACCATAGAACAAATTATATGCGGATTGAATAGTTTGATTTTCCTAAATCTGGAATATAATAACCTTTCTAGAAATCTTCCCCTTTGTTGGTCCAATATGATAGTGGTCATCTCTTTGGCACATAACAAATTTTCAGGTCCTATCCCCGATTCAATAAGCAACTCTAGTTTCTTATTAATATTACAACTTAATAATAATACTATCACCGGAGGCCTTCCGTCAACATTGGAATCCTGCCAAAATCTCACTATTCTTGATATTGGGGAAAATAAGTTGTCTGGTCAAATACCAGATGGATCGGGAAAAGCCTAACAAATCTAGAAGTTCTTCGTCTGTCATCGAACATGCTATCTGGTGAAATCCCCATCCAAATAATGCACCTGAAAAACCTTCAAGTATTAGATCTTTCAAGCAACCAAATTTCAGGTTCAATTCCTCATAGTATGGAGCTCATGCTTGCAATGACTTCAACAACAGAGAACAACAATAATTCAGCATATCGAAAATAGTGCTTGTATTGAATAAAGTGTGCATGAAGTTTTTGTTTTGTCTTCACTTTTAGAATGTGTTGGAATTTAAAAGAAAGTCTGCTTACAGATTTTTACCTTCGTTTATGTTTACATTGAAAAATATTTACAAAAATAACCCTCAAATATTTACAAAAAAAATACCTCCGACCCAAAACATTTTACAAAAATGACCCTCCCGACCCACATGCCACCTCATCATAGGGTTGTGGGGGCAAAGTTTGTAGCATGGTATCATTGTCCTTTATATATTAGTATGTAGGTATTAATTATTACTTTTAGTTTTTGTGTTGTTGATTATGTGATATGGCTGGTTTGTTATGTATTTTATATATGAGGAGGGATCCAATAACCATGGACATTAGTGTCCATGGTGTCCATTTTTTTATTTATGCATAAATTGAAAAATCTAAACCGTTAAATGTATTATATATTACCTCAATAATATATATATAAAAAATAATAAAATTTGAACATTGTTTCGATAGTAATCAAGAGAGGAGAAAAAATCATTAAACTTGAACCGTTGATTTTTGTATGCTTAATGCATAAGTAAATAAAATCAAAATGATATAAATTTTTGTATACAACATATTCTATCACTTAGTTTTGTTATTGAACAATTTAAAATGTATTTATTTAAGTTTTAATTTCATGATCACCGATCGGTCACCAAAAACGTGGTTATTTGATCCCTCCTCTTTATATATACGTATAGTACTAAACTTTATTGTTCTAGCCATTTATTGACTCACAATAAAGTATCTATTGAGAGAAACCAAACGGATTTACTCAAAAAAAAAAAAAAAAAAAAGAAACCAAACGGCAAACGACAATAACAGATGGAACCTTGCACCGAATACAATATCTATGTTGTATTTGTTTGCCCCATATTCTTATACAAACTTGCCTGGGCTTGCCTCTGAATAAGTCCACCCCCGTCAACCACCTCTGCTTCCTCTTCATACAGCAATAAATGGTCAAATTATATGAAAACTTAACCTACAATTGGCATCAGTATCCAGTACAACACGACATTCCCAAATATATCTGTGTAATTTCGAAATCTCCAATTCATAAATCAGCTGTGTACAAAGATAAATATCAACCTATGCCAAACTCTGCTCATCTCTCTCCCTTGCCAGTCTCAAGAGAGCAACTATTCGCCTACCGGTCGGCAGTACTTGCCATGCATGCCAGCGGCTTCCTCCCTGGAAATACTGGGTTTTGCTCCCCTGAGAATTACGCAGACTGCCACAAGAGTGACAAATTGTATGAACAGTACCGGTGTTCTCCTCCTGTCACCAATGAAACTTAATTATGCCGTGTTGAATATTGCAGGCTCCTCTCAAGGCAGCGATGGTGGGGGTCCCGCAAAAGGGACTTGAGTAAATAGAAATTAATTCATGACCGGCTCAATAATAATGGAATTTACTGCATTTGGTAATTGGTACAATAATTCATGGCTGACATCCTGACCCAATTCACACTTCACAGTGAAGGATGCTGGTTTAATTTTCTTATGAAATGGACATGGATGAAATAACAACCGTATATTCACTTGGGATAACTTGAGTCTTGAGTCTTGACATCTACCGTGCTGTGTGGGGTGTTTATTCCAACTCTTTATGAGGAAAAGTAGTTCCCTATTGTCCATGGCAAGAATATACTCTCTGAACAAGTCTCTGAACAAGTCTTAAGTTTGGCTTAATATTCACGACATGATCGACCTGAAGTCCAACTATCCTTTTAGTATGTTTTGGCAATTATTTATACTGTTATTTGTTATACATATATGCAATCAATTTGAGAATTTTCAGTTGAATAATTAAGTGTAAATGAAATACCAAATCCAAAAAAGCTGTCGGCTACATATACCTTCTATATATTAATCGAATTTCTGAAAACTACGCTTTGTACTACTGAGTATTGACATGATAAGCAACTTTCATAACAGAGAATTCCATCATGATAGATTCTTCTTTGTTTGGAAAAGACTGTCATGGTCGATATTTCTCCTCAATTTTGTACAAATAAAATTAGGAAGACAAATACGAACCCTGCGTCAAGTTCATCTCAGTACCAATATTTACTTTTCATTCTAATCTACTAATCTTTAATCTTATATTTGCACTACATCCTAAGTCTTAATAAAAGGAGATTAGATTTTTTGACATGAAATTCTATCTTCCCCAAATAATAAACCTCAGTTATTGATTGTTTACTTAAATTGATCACCACCGTTGACGTTCGTTAATGTCTCGGCCCATTCAAATTTAAGGCCCATATCAGTTTTCTCACAAGGGATGAGCTCTCGGCCCATTACCCACGCGCAATGTGTCAGTAACTAAACATTTTTCCTTTTAGTCCCGATACACTTTTTTGACTAATAATCTACTGTACTTTTTTTTAATAAGCTTGACCTATTTCTTCATGTTACATATTATCTTAAAAATTTATTATAAGAAATAATAATTCCAGCCCGAAGTAAGGCGTGTGCTCTTTACTAGTTGAATAATTAATGACTGTGTCATAGAAAGATGCTGCAGGGACGTTCTAGCCAAAATATATCTAGTTCGCTACTATAAATTGCTCCCTTTATGTGTCCGACCTAATTTATTATGTTCCATCGTTAACTTCGCATGCATATCGTGATCTTAGGAGTTTTACATCATTATTTGTGTTACACTTTTTACCCCTAGCAACTTTCAAAGACATATTTTTAAATTAACTAAATTCTATATATCAAATGAAATAAAATAAAAGTTAAAACAACTTATAATTTTGGATATTCCGAAATTCCCTAACGGATGTATGGTTGAAGTATACCCAATTAATCACGTCAACACTAATCAAAATACAGATGCAAATAAATGATTGAAAGAGCCACTGGAAAGTAAATACAAAAATCAACGATATATAGAGGAGCATTGGCACTTATGTTGGACATACAGAAAGCTTATTACATACTTCCAAATCACATACTCGATTTACTGAGCAAAAGATGCATCTTTTCATACCCAATTGCTTCCTTTTACTCTTACTCATTCAAGTCTTCCCAGCTAATTGTTGCATTCAGCATGAAAGACAGGCGTTGTTGAAGTTCAAGGGCAGTCTGAATGACCCGAGCAACCGTTTGGCTTCATGGAGAGGTGGCAAGTGCTGCAACTGGACTGGAATTAGATGCAGCAACCAAACAGGTCATGTGATTGTGCTTGACCTGCAAAATTCTTACTATGATTGGAGTAACAATAGCTTGAGTGGTAAGATCAACCCAGCTTTGTTGTCTTTAGGTGATTTAAAGCACTTAGATCTCAGCAACAACAATTTCTCTGAAAATAGATTCCCAGAATTCCTCGGCTCATTTAAAAATTTGAAGCACCTCAATCTATCTTCAACGGGTTTGTCAGGGTTAATACCACCTCAGCTTGGTAATCTTTCCAAGTTACAGCACCTTGACCTGAGAAATATCATGACTGACACTTTTGTTTTGAACGTGGGATGGTTATCTCATCTGAGTTCCATAAAGTATCTTGACATGTTTGGGGTTTATTTCCGAGAGCCAGAAGAATGGTTACAAGCAATAAATATGCTACCTCATCTGCAGAGTTTAATATTAGGTGGAAACGGTCTGACCACAATTCCTACATCCATTAGTTTGGCCAATTTCTCATCCCTCAAAGTTCTGGATATACAAGATAATTGTTTTAATTCTACGATGCCTGATTGGATTTGGAAACTACCAAATCTGAAACATCTAGACCTGTTTAAATGTTGTTTTATTGGTCCAATTCCATATCAACTTGGCAACTTAACCTCACTACAAAGGCTTATATTAGGGGATATATTTTTGGAGGGCCCAATGCCACTGCCACCTCTTTACAATCTTAAGAATTTGACTCAACTTGGGATTTGGGATGTGGATATTAGGGAGGACATAAGAGATGTCATTGGAAAATTGGCAAATGAAACTTTATACAAACTAACGGAATTGGTCCTTTTTAACACTAGTCTGACTGGAAACTTGACCGGTTGGCTGAGTAAGGTGCCTAATTTAAATTATCTTCTCCTTTCTTATAATAACCTTAGTGGCACCATACCAACCGATATTGGTATTCTAACCCACCTTAACTACTTATATCTCGGTTATAATTCTTTTACTGGAGAAGTATCTGAAAATCACCTTAATGATCTATCCATGTTGACACATCTACATCTCCAGTTTAACTTCATCAATTTTACGGTAGGAAGAAATTGGTTACCTCCATTTCAGCTAGAATCTCTTCATCTAAATCATTGTAAGTTAGGGCCTTATCTTCCATCTTGGCTTCAAAATCAATCCGAGATACACTCCATAGGACTATCAGGCAACGGAATTATTGACACTGTACCTGATTGGTTTTGGAACTTTCCATCTCTCTGTTATCTAAACTTGTCTAAAAATGCCCTAAGTGGTAGGCTGCCACTTAGCTTAAAGCATTTGACCCAACTAGATGGACTGCTTTTGCAAAATAATCAATTTGAAGGTACGATTCCGTATCTTCCAAATTCCCTTCGGTTTGTTGATCTCTCAGTCAATTCTTTCCATGGTACTACAGAACAACTCATATGCGGATTAGATAGTTTGATTGTCCTAAACCTAGAAAAAAATAACTTTTCTGGAAATCTTCCCCAATGTTGGCCTAAGTCATTAGAAGCCATCTCTTTGGCACATAACAAATTTTCAGGTGCTATCCCTGATTCAATAAGCACCTCCAGTTCCTTATTAATGTTAAAACTTAATAGTAATAGTATCACCGGACATCTTCCATCCACATTGGAATCCATGCAAAATCTCACTATTCTTGATATTGGGGAAAATAGGTTGTCCGGTGAAATACCAGAATGGATCGGGAAAAGCCTAAAAAATCTGGAAGTTCTCCGTTTACCATCTAACATGCTTTTCGGTGAAATCCCCATCCAAATAACGCATCTAGCTAACCTTCAAGTTTTAGATCTTTCGAGGAATCAAATTTCAGGCTCAATTCCTCATAGTATGGAGCTCATGCTTGCAATGACTTCAACAACAGAGAACAACAATAATTCAGCATACCAAGATTTCTTAGGAACACGCAGCAGCTACTTTGAAGTACGCATATTGGTGATAACAAAGGATTTAGACCTTGAATATACAAAGACACTTCCTCTTTTGAGAAGCATTGATCTGTCAAGTAATAATTTAACAGGAGATATACCTCAAACAATAACCACACTTCATGGATTAAAAAGTTTGAACTTGTCCAACAACCAGCTTCATGGCTCAATTCCACTTCGAATCGGTGAGATGGAGGCAATGGAGTCACTTGACCTTCGTATGAATGGGCTTTCTGGCACAATACCACATAGCTTGAGTAATTTAACTTTTTTAACTACATTGAATCTCTCATATAACAATCTCTCCGGTGAAATACCAACTGGGAATCAATTGCAAACGCTTGATGATCCTTACATCTACATAGGCAATGCTTACTTGTGCGGTTTCCCATTGATTAAGAGTTGCAATACAGGTCAAATACTTTATGGTCATGAGTCAGAATCAAACAATTATTCCGACAATCCACTCATGTACTTGTTTGCAGTTATTGGTTTTGGAATTGGCTTTTGGTTAGTTTGTGGGACTCTTCTTTGCAATGTAAAATGGAGGTATTGCTTCTTCCGAGCGATTGATAATGGCATTGATTGGCTCTTTTTGTTTTGCATAGTTTATGTGGGAAGATTGTTGAAAGATATGATAAAAAATCATGGGTGAATGAGATATTACCTAGGTAAGTAATCATAAAAAATAGTGCTTGTATTTGAATAAAGTGTGCATGAAGTTTTTGTTTTGTCTTTACTTTTAGAATGTGTTGGAATTTAAAAGAAAGTCTGCTTGTAGATTTTTACCTTCAATTTATGTTTACATTCTCTAAACTCTAAAGAAGAGTAGTGGTTTATCAATTTAACCACATAGTTGTAACTTGTAACAATAGACTTTAAAGTATACTTTTTTTTTTTTAAGGTAATTAAAGTATGCTTAGCCAGTGTTGGAAATAATCCAAACTCTAGTTGTGTAAATCTGAAGTCCTAAACCTATTTTAGAAAACTAAATATAGCACTTTCAGTTGTAGCTGCTTTCCTTGGTCTGTACGTGTAGTACATGTATATAATATGTGGGGTTTGCTGATTAAATTAGGAGTTAGTGGTTCAGTTGCTCTGATAGATAGTTACAGTTAGTGGAAAGCAACAATTAAAAGGCTCTAATCTTGGATCCGTGTGCCCATAATTTGGAGAACCCAATTATATTGAACTAAGCTAGCTATATATCAGCTGTCATATGTATATTCCCAGGCGAGTTGTTTTGCTCGCGCGAAGGCCCAAGGCTTGCTCCAATGCCTAGCAGGTGTTTGACGTAATGTCTCTGTGAGACGAAGAAACGTTCTCTTCCCCTCGGCGATCATCCACAACATAAGGAATCAAGGTACCATTCTGGTTAATTCAATAGAACATAGGAAAGGTAGAAAATCATGGATGCCATCATAAATATTCAGTTTTGTCGATTCCTAATTAATTTAGCTTATATATGAAATTATGAAGCGTGAAATGTGACTTTGCTGAGTGTTCTTATTAATTTGAAACACAATCGATCTATAAGTAAATGAATATGTTTATAAAAGATTTTCTATTTTTAAGATTTTACATGAATTTATATGATTTAGTGTAAGAGTTGTGTCAAAATTTTAGGTGTTATTGGATCCCTCCTCTTTATATATATGTACAGTTTTTTGTTCTAGCAATTTGTTTTATGATTTAGAAATAATATATTTTATTTGAGTTAATGTATCATCCCCGTCCTAAAATACCCCGCTATCGTACCTGAGATCTGACAGCCCACAGTACCCTGCCATCATAAACAAACCAAGTAACACTTAAACAAACACCAGCACTTCCTTCCGTCCGTCCATTCCTCCCGAGCGAGCAAGCGACGACCAACTCAAACAAACAAACAGAGACTTCTTCTTCAGATCGAGCCCCAAATCTCACCTTGTTACAAGACAGAGTAAGTAAGGGGAGGAGGGAGGGAGATACTATTGAGGGTGGGGCAATGGCAGAAGGAGAGGGAGGAGATCTGTGGCAGGACACGGCGCGGCTCAACGGTGGCTCGGCGGGGCGAGGGATCGGAGGAGGACTCCATGAAGCTGTTTGCCGGCCAGGTGTCCAAGCACATGACGGAGGACATGACCAGCTCCTCGTGCTCTTCAAGGAGCCGCGCTCGTTGACGAGGTAACAATCATCCGCAACAAGGCCACCAAGGCCTCCCAAGGTCCGTGCTGCCCCTCTCTCGCTTGCAAATCGCTTGGGGAGAGAGATCTCTGATTCTGATGTTTTTTCTGATTGATTTGATTGAGAACGCGAGATCTCTGCTTGCTTGTCTGTTTGTGCGCAGGTTGCTGCTTCTTGATCTGTCAGTCCAGAGAGGAGGCTGACAAGGCGGTCACGGCCTACCACAATAAGCGCACTCTGCATACAAGTACTTCCATGATATTGTGGTGATTGATGCAACTTATCAGTGTTGATACAAATTAATATTGTGTCAAATTTATATTTCTAGTTTGGTTTGATTGTATTATTATTATCTGCATTCACTATTATCACTTCAATTACATACAATTCTTTTTGGATATTTGCACTAGTTTTTGCTACTATTTTGACTTTTCCATTTACATATTATTACTTTTCTATTTATATATTAACATCTAATTAACATGTTGTAATCTATTCATTTTGTGCACTTCTCTACCACAATTTTTAGGATATGAAGTAGAATCAGTGTTTGTAGATATTATTACTATTAATGTTTAGTATTTGCAATTGATTCTGCACATATTAATACTTCTGAAAATATGCAGGTATGATATGCCTCTGGTTCTTTGGGTTGGCATTAATCATCATGGACACACTATTAGTTTTGCTTGTGCACTGTTGTCTCAAAAAACTGCTGATGACTACAATTGGGCATTTTCCAAATTTCTCGAGTGCATGCAGAATGTTAAGCCAGAGGGAGTGTTGACAGAGTAATGTCCTAGTTAGGTTTGCTAAAGATGATAAAGAAGGTGATGATGTGAAGAAAGGCAAACAAGAAGCTTATGTCCCAGTAAGAATATCTCCTCGACTCAAAGGTGATAGGAAAAATGTGGACAAAGCTACTTCTTCCAAGAAGAGGCCTCACCCAAAACCCCTACCATCCCTATGCGTGTTGGCAAGCTAGATATGACACTGTTTCTCCCCAAGCTGGTAAAGATCTTCCCATGAAGGCCAAGAAGGCTAAATCCAAAACTCAACCTGCTCCTGAGAGCAAGTGGTGGAATGTAGAACATCAAACGTTTGATCTTGGATTTTCTTCTCCTGAGCCAATACTGATCGAGGCCTTTGTTATAATGATATATAGTTTTCGGATTTTAGTATTATAGCAATAGTCTTTTTATATTTACATATTAGTATGTAGGTATTATTACTTTTAGTTTTTGTGCTGTTGATTATGTGATATAGCTAGTTGTTATGTATTTTATATATACGTACCGTACTAAACTTTATTGTTCTAGCAATTTGTTTTATGATTTAGAAATAACATTTTTTTTTAACAAAAGTTTTGTTGAAAGATTGACTCACAAAAAAGAATGTATGATTGAAAGAAACCAAACTGCAAATGACAACAACAGATGGAACCTTGCACCAAATACAGTATCTAAGTTGTATTTGTTAGCCCCATATTCTTATACAAACATGCCTGGGTTTGACTCTGAATATGTCCACACCTAACATCAACCACCGGCTTCCTCTTCATATAGCAATAATTAATCTCCAAATTACATATTAAATTAACCTACAATTGGCATCAGTATTCAGCAAAACACGACATTCCCAAATATATCTGTGTAATTTCGAAATCTCCAATTCAGAAATCAGATGTGTACAAAGATAAATGTCAAACTTTGTTGAACTCTAATATTCCTCTATGCTTTTCTTCACACTACTCATCTTTCTGTCCCATCCCAGCCTCAACAGAGCGACTATCCGCATACTGGTCGGCACTTGCCATGTTAGCAGCTTCCTCCTTGGAAATTCTGGGTTTTGCGCCACTGAGAATTACGCTGACTGCTGCCAAAGTGGCGAATTGTATGAACAGTACTGGTGCTATCCTCCTGTCACCAATGAAACTTATCCGTGTTGAATATAGCAGGCTTCTCTCAAGGCAGCGATGGTGGGGGTCCGGCAAAAGGGACTTAAATAAATAGAAATTAATTCATGACCGGTTCAATAATACAGGAATTAACTGCATTTGGTACAATATTAATTCATGGCGAACTAGACAATCATCCAGACCCAATTAATTCGCATGTCACAGTGATGGATGCTGGTTTAATCTTCTAATGAAACGGATATGGATGAAATGACAAACCGTACATGTGTGAGTTGAATATTCGAACTCTTAATTAGTTCATGAGGAAAAGTATTTTTCTCTTATCCATGGCAAGAATAGTTCTTCCCTCAGATCTTTGTCAGATATCGACCTGACACTATTATCTTAGACTAAGTCATAAGTTCGGCTTGATCACCACCGGAGACCGTGGAGTTCAACTATCCATACAAACCATATATGCGTGTGTTGTTTCCATCAATTGTGCAGCGTGCTGTTATTCCTAATGCAATCATTTGAAAATCTTCACTTTAGAATAAGAGCGAGTGAAATACCAAAACCTATTGGTTTAAAACTATACCTATTCGTCTTATTGAATTTCAGAAACTACACTTTGGTACCGACATGCATGGTTCATAATAAAAAGAATTCCAACACTATATATGAATTACTTTTTCTTTTATGGTCAATTTTCCTCGTCAATTTTGTATAAATATATAAAAATAGGAAGGGAAATACGCCCTGCAGCATATATAAAGCTTAGCATAGTACCTGACTGTCAGTAGTTATTTTATAGTAAAGGCGCTAGCTTGGGTGGAATGACTATAGTGGTGAGCATAATAGAAATAAAACTGGTAAGGGTAACTGATAGCATGGGGTAACACAAGCAGCAGGTGCAGGTCTATGGGAATGGCCCACCATTTTAAAGAGCATCGGTCCTCAATCCTCATATTTCCAAGCAATTCACAAGTGTTTTCCTTGCAAATGCTGCAGATTCTAGTAATGCAACTCTTCATGAGGAAAAGTAGTTTTCCCTTGTCCATGCACAGCAAGACAATATTCTCTTAGACCAAGTCCTATGTAAATTTGGCTTAATATTCATGACATGACCTGAAGTCTATGAGTGTGTTTGATATACTGTTTTGGCAAATATTATGCTGTTATTTATTATGCAATCGATTACAAAATTTTCAGTTGAATAATTAAGCATGAATGACCAAAACCTGTTGGTTAATTTATAACCACTAGCAAAATAATGTTTTGATATTTATAAAATGAATGATCCACTTACACAACAAAAATTTGACACAAAAAATAACACCACAACTTATAAAAGAAGGGATCAAATAATCATATTTTTGGTGACCGATTGGTAACCATGAAATTGAATTTTAAATAACTACACATTTTAAACTCTTAAATAACAATATTGTCATGTCGATATCTGACAAAGATCTGAGGGGAAAACTACCTTTCCTCATGAAGAGTTGCACTACTAGAATATGCAGCATTTGCAAGGAAAACACATGTGAATTGCATGGAAATATCATGAGGACCGATGCTCTTTAAAATGGTGGGCCATTCCCATATATCTGGTGCGGGAGGCAATGTGAGAGGAAATATCTATTTTTCCACACTCAAAATATATAAAAGTTTAGCCCAGGGCCCCAAGTAGGGGTGAAGCTATCCGCAGCGCCAAATTGGCTCAAGCAGCGCAGCGGTCAAATAAACTTTTCAAAAGGACAAAAGTACCCTCATACAGTGCTGTTTACATGTGTACGCTGTAAGCCTTCAACAAATAATGATGTGGCATCGTGCATAGCCCACATTCCTCATAATTTTGGTTTGATGTTTAATTTTAAAAACTTTTGGCTTGATGTTTAAATCTGGCTATTTTTTTTCATTTGATTTGTTTTAAGAATATGTTATTGTCAATTATTACCTTTATGACTAAAGTTTAAGTTCGATCCTAATATAATTTAACAATGGGGATCAAATGACTCATAAGTAATAATGCACCGCATTCATATATGCATTTTATCAGACTTGTACCTTGTTTTCGACCTAAAATCCTGAGTTTAACTACATTTTAGTGTTAGAATTCTTAGATTCCAGTTACTTGTTCAATTATGTCCATGTTTCAGGTAAATTGGGCTTTTGGAGCCACTTAGACGCGATTTGAAGCCCTGGAGAGCAAGTCTGCACTGGAACTCACTTCCTGCGGGCCGCAAGACCCGCGGCAGCGCTGTTTCTGTTTCTACCGCCTTTTTGGCTATTTAAACCATCCTTTTGGACGGTTTTGGCTTCTTACTTTCTGTCTCTTCCACCCTAGCCGCCAGGGACCAGAGGAGAGCGTGTTTGGGAGTCGATCTTCACCATCTTTCGAGGAGATTTCGAGAGGACTTCTTGGAGACGTTGAAGATTGAAGCCACGCTAGTTCTTCTTCGGTTCTTTAGTATCATGAACTTCTTCTTTGTTTTGCTTTCTTTGTTTTCCCTCGCCATGAGCGAGTAGTCTTTTAGTTCTTAGGGTAGATGATGAAGTTTGTGTTAATGGATTGACTTCTTATTGTGAGACTTACGTTATTTTCATGTTACTTGTGATTTTCATGATTATGTGTGTTTGACTTGACTTGTTGATGTGATAGACCTGTAGATTGCGAGCAAAATCTAGTTGGTTAATAGAATATCATGCTTGTTGTATGGTAAACCTGTAGATTAGGCACAAGGTTTAGTTGGTCAATAGAGTATCATATTTGCAAGAATTGTTATTTACACTGTTTGGATTGATAACTTGTTGTCCAAGAGTAACCGAACGGTAAAATTGCGGTTCTTACGAGAGTGGAACCGAATCCTAGATATAAAAGTAACTTGAACGTAGATTTAGAAATAGATCCACGAATTTCTGTCGAACCGGTATTGTTAGAAGAACCAAAATACGAAAGTTGAGGACTTGTACTGTTGCTGGTTTGATTCAGAATTGATAACGTGAGTCGAACATTAAACCAGAACCAGAACTGCTCTCTGTCAGATTTCCTGCGGGCCGCAAGAGATATCCTGCGGGCCGCAAGGATCTGCAGAAAGTGTAAGACAGAGATTACAAAACTGTTTGTGATTCACAGGAGTTATTCTGTGGGTAACAGGTAGTTTTGGAATCTCTAACCAACCCCTGCGACCCGCAAGAGACCTTCCTGCCGGCCGCAAGAAGTTAATCCAGAGACCAAACAGATTCAGAAAACCCTGAGGACGCCTTTTTAATTAGTTGTTTTCCAGTATTTACTTGTTGTTTACTGTTTGCATCTGTTACTATTTAAACCAACCTTTCAAAAACCCCCACTTTATTTAGGATTTGAATTGCGATTGAAGTCTGGTTTAGAATTGATTCCCGTCCTTGTGGTTCGACCTCGATTGTACTACACGAGATCGTACGCTTGCGATTGAGTGTTCTGCTTCGAGTAACAAATTTAAAAGCCTATACGTTTTAGGACATCAAGCTTTTTGGCGCCGTTGCCGGGGACGGCGACATTAGTTCTAAACCTTACTTTATTTTCTTTTCGAATTCTGATTTTTCTTTTTCTTTTCTTTTTTTTCTGTTTCAGGTGACAGGCACTGGCACAATACCCTCCGTTTGGTGACTACTTTCTCAGAAGCGGACGCAGGAGCCCGAAATTCCATCCGCTGCCAGCAAGGGTCAGCCCAGACTCATCTGACTCAGAAACCACATCGTCATCTGACATGGGTGACAACGTCTTGGAGCGGGAGCAGCTCAGGCTGCAAGCCGCAGAAGCAGAAATGCAGAGGCAAGCTGCTGAAGCAGCTCGGCGAGAGCTTGAAGAGGAAGTCCGCTAACTCCGGCGAGAGGCAGAAGCCGAGCGGCAGCGAAAACAAGCAGAGCCGCAGACACTCCGAGACTACCACAGTCCCAGAGTCGATGACTCAGAAGGTCCCATCGTTCTGCCGGAGTTGCAAGGAGACCCTCCCAACTTCGGTTCGGGTGCAGTTACACTCGTCCAGCAGAACTGCTTCCACGGGCTGGAGTCCGAGAATCCTCATGACCATCTGAACAGCTTCTACCAAGCCTGCCGGACCGTTAAGCACCTCGCTACGATGCCAGACTATGTCAAGCTAGCCTTGTTCCCTTTCTCTCTTCAGGACAAAGCGAAATTCTGGTTCAACTCTCTCCCTAAAGGCTCAATTGGTACCTAGGCCGAAATGTCTACTCAATTTTTACAGAAATTTTACCCTGTTAGGAGAACCACCAAAGTTCGGGCTGAAATTTCCTCATTTAAACAAGGGTATGATGAGTCTCTAAGCGAGGCATGGGATAGGTTTAACCGGTTATGTCTGTCCTGCCCTCACCATAATTTCTTTGATTGGATGCTTGCTGATGCTATTTATGAGGGACTGACTGCGCAGAGTCGCGCTTTAGTTGATTATAGTGCAAGTGGATCGATAGCAGATTTGCGACCGCGTGCAATCCTGGAGCATATTGAGAAGGCAGCCCACCAGCAGCAGTGGTCCAACCGGGAGTCCAACCGGGAGTCCAGTAGGGAGTCTAGCAGAGGATCGAAAGGGCGGTACGAGGTGGATCAACTTGCCCTCATACAAGCCAAGCTAGAAGACCCTGCAGCTTCGGATGGACAAGCAGACAAACCAGCAAAAGGCGTCTGCCAAGGCGGTACAGGTTGAACCTTGCACGCTTTGCGGGGAGGACTCTCATGATTATGACCACTGCCCGCTGCGTCAACCTGAGGGGGAGGAAGAGCACGTGCACTCGCTCAACAACGAGCCCTCCTTCTTCCCCAGACCTCCGTTCTCGCGATCATACTCCAATGACCCAGCAGACCGCCAAAGCTGGAGAGAGAAACCAGACCGTCCCAACTTCGGTACCAACAATTACAACCCTCCTCAGAAACTCCAAAGCCAAGGGCAAGGAAGTGGAAGCCGAAACTTCTACAGCAATGCTCACTTCTAAAACCAGAACAGAAACACTCAACCGAACAATACCTACCGCCAACCGTATGTGCCTCCCCACCAAGTGCCCAAGCCTGCCGAACCTGCTGTGCCCACCGTGGTCGACAATTTCATGCAAGAGCAGGGTAAGATGAACCAGATGATATTCAAGCAGATGCAGGCTCTTAATGAGAAACTAGCAAGGATGTCGGGAGGAGGTGTAGGCGTAGCGTCGAGCCCCGGGACCGCAACCTCACTGCCAAGTCAGCCAGTGAACCCTAATGGCGAAGTGAAGGCCATTCACACACTTAGGAGTGGCACGCAGTACGCTGATCTGCCCATGCCGGAAGAGGAGGACCAGGCTGTTACAAAACCAGCAGCCGCTAAATCCCAGCCAGAACCAGCGAAAACCCATCCTGTCGCCGATTTCTGCGGTCTGCAGGACCCCTCTTGCGGCCCGCAGGATTTCCCCAGTGGCCAGCCAATTCTTCAGCAAGCGCAAACAGACCCTCTGCCGCCTAATCCCGACCTCTCAGTTTCCTCTCAAGGACTGCAGAAGGTGGTAACTGAGGGGCAAGCGAATCAGAACTCTATGCCTGCCGAGTCAGTCTTGCCAGCGAAGGACAAGGGTAAAGCGAGAATAGCCCCACCGCCATACCAACCGCAGGTTCCATTCCCACAAAGGCTCGCTAAGAACCGTTTAGATGAGCAATTCTCTAAATTTATGGAGGTCCTCAAGCAGCTGACTATCTCCATCCCCTTCACCGATGCGCTCGCACAAATGCCGTCTTACGCAAAATTCTTGAAGGACATTTTGTCCAAAAAGCGGAGCTTAAAGGACTGTAGGAGCGTGCAACTCAATCATGAATGCAGCGCGGTGGTGAGTCGGGAGCTTCCACCCAAGCTTGGAGATCCGGGAAAGTTCACCATCCCTTGCACCATCGGGAAGGCAACCATCAGAAGGGCGTTATGCGACTTGGGCGCCAGTGTGAGCCTCATGCCTCACACTGTTTTTCAGGGGATCGGGGTAGGTGAGCTCAGACCCACCCGCATGACCCTGCAGCTAGCAGACGCCTCCACTCGCTTACCGCTGGGGATAGTTGAGGATGTACCGGTACAGGTAGGCAAGTTCTTTGTGCCTGGTGATTTTGTAGTGATGGATATGGAGGAGGATAAGGATGTACCGATCATCCTTGGTCGACCTTTTCTGCGGACAGCCAGGACTGTTTTCGATACGTACGAGGGTACCCTCACCATGAACATTGGCGGCAAGAAGGTACAATTCCAGGTTGCACAAGCAATGAAATATCCCGATTTTTCGGAGGATTGCAACCGGTTGGATATCATTGATGAGCTCGTTTGGGAGGCGCAGGAGGATCAGCTGGAAGAGCATCAGATCGCACTCGAGTATCATCTTGACTTTCTTTCCTCCTTGCAAAATGAATTAGGTTCTTTTGATGAGGTGTCTGAGGAGGATGAAAAGGTCCGCTTGGGGGTACTGCCTGCAGCCTGCAGGGCATGCCCCACGATCCCGTAGATGATGAGGAACAGCTACTCACCAGGGTCAAACCATTTCTCTCGCTCTCCCAGTCTGCAGGTGACAGTTCTTGCGGCCCGCAGGAAGACGGACCAGAGGCGAAAATCGACAAGTCACCGCCATTAGACGCGCCAAGTAAGGTAGACCTGAAACCATTGCCCGACAGCCTCAGGCATGAGTTTCTTGACTCCGACAAAACTTTTCCAGTTATTGTTGGCGCTCAATTGAGTTTTGATGAAACTTCGAAGCTTTTGGAAAAGTTGCGCATTCACAGGGGTGCCTTAGGGTATTCGATTAAAGACATCAAGGGACTCAGTCCTGCCATATGTGCCCATCAGATACATCTCGAGGAAGACCACAAACCTTCCGTGCAGCATCAAAGGAGGCTTAACCCCGTGCTTCAAGAGGTAGTGAAAAAGGAGATTCTTAAATTACTTGATGCTAACATCATTTTTCCTATTTCAGATAGCAAGTGGGTGAGCCCAGTGCACGTGGTCCCGAAAAAGGGAGGGCACACCGTTGTCATCAACGACAGAGGCGAGAAGGTCCAGATGCGACCCACCAATGGATGGAGGATGTGCATTGATTACCGCAAATTAAATGCTGCGACCCGCAAGGATCACTTCCCGCTGCCTTTCGTGGACCAGATGTTGGAGCGCCTCGTCAAACATTCCCACTTCTGCTACCTTGACGGGTACTCAGGCTTCTTTCAGGTACCCATCCTCCCTCAGGATATGGAAAAGACGACATTCACTTGTCCTTATGGTACCTTCGCCTACCGAAGAATGCCGTTCGGTTTGTGCAATGCGCCTGCTACATTCCAGAGGGCGATGATGGCCATTTTCTCTCCTTACATTGAGAAAGAAGTCGAGATTTTTATGGATGATTTTTCTGTTGTTGGAACTTCTTTCGATGACTGTTTGGCAAATTTGTGTAAGATCCTACAGAGGTGCCAGGAAACCAATCTGGTCCTCAATTGCGAGAAGTGCCATTTCATGGTACAAGAGGGCATTGTGCTCTGTCACAGAGTCACGAGCAAGGGCGTCGAGGTGGACAAAGCAAAGATTGAAGTGATCGAACAGATGTGCACGCCCACCGTAGTCAAAGACATGCGCAGCTTTCTCAGACACTACGGATTCTACCGTCGATTCATCAAGGACTTCGCTCAGATCACCAAACCCTTGACCAACCTGCTGGTAAAAGACTCTGATTTTGTTTTTACTGACGAGTGTGTTCAGTCTTTTCTCAGGTTAAAGGAAGCCCTCGTCTCCGCCCCGATCCTGCAGTCTCCAGACTGGTCTCAATCTTTTGAGATCATGTGCGACGCCAGTGACTATGCCGTAGGTGCGATTTTGGGGCAACGCAAGGACAACAAACCCGTAGCCATCTGCTACGCCAGCAAAGTCCTCGACTCCGCGCAGGTTAATTACACCACAACTGAGAAAGAGCTGCTAGCCGTGGTGTTTGCGCTGGAGAAGTTTCGCTCTTACCTGGTCGGCTCTCAGATAATCGTCTACACCGACCATGCAGCACTCAGGTATCTTCTTTCCAAAAAGGATGCGAAACCACGTCTTATTCGTTGGATTCTTCTTCTGCAGGAATTTGACATTGAGATTCGGGACAAGAAAGGATCGGAAAACTCAGTCGCAGATCACTTGTCCCGCTTGCATTGGGAAGGGGAGGAGTAGAGCAACATTCTGATTGACGACTCAATTCCAGGGGAACAGCTCTACGTCCTGGGAACAAGCACAAACAGCCACCCACAGCCCATATCTGAGCAAATCAACAATCTGCCGAAATCCTGCGGGACGCAGGGCCGTTTCTTGCGGGACGCAGGAGGCACTCAGCAGTTTCCATGGTACGCAGACTTCGCCAACTTCCTCGTAGCAGGCCTCTTGCCTGCTGAGATGACCTCTCAGCAGAGGAAGAAGTTCAGGGCTGATGTCAAGTTCTACCTTTGGGAGGAGCCTTTTCTCTTCAAGGTAGGTATTGATGGTATCTATCGTCGATGCGTGCCGCAGGAGGAGGTACACTCTATACTCTCTCATTGTCATTCTTCTGCTTATGGAGGCCACGCCTCCTCATCTAAAACTGCTGCCAAGGTTTTGCAGGCAGGTTTCTTTTGGCCAACGATCTTCAAGGATGCACATGCCCTTGTGCAATCATACGACCAGTGCCAGCGGACGGGTAACATCTCAAGGCGTAGCGAGATGCCACAGCAGCCCATCTTGGAGGTCGAGATTTTTGACATGTGGGGCATCGACTTCATGGGGCCATTCCCTTCCTCAAAGGGATTTGAGTACATTCTCGTGGCAGTGGACTATGTGTCTAAATGGGTGGAGGCGCTCGCTTGTGCAAAGGCGGATGCAAATTCAGTTAAGCGCCTCTTCAATGATGTGATCTTCCCTCGTTTTGGGGTGCCTCGTGCCGTGATCAGTGACGGCGGCAAGCACTTCATCAACCGTCAGTTTGAGCAGCTTTTGAGCAAACACGGGGTGACTCACAAAGTCTCCACCTCCTACCATCCTCAGACTAACGGGCAAGTCGAAGTCTCTAACCGGGAGATAGAAATCATTCTTGAGAAAACCGTGGCGAGATCACGAAAAGACTGGGCTTTCAAGCTCAACGACGCACTTTGGGCGTACCGCACGGCTTTCAAGACCCCGATCGGCATGAGCCTATTCAAGCTGGTTTATGGCAAACCTTGCCATTTGCCGGTCGAGATCGAGCATAAAGCGTTTTGGGCCACGCGCACCATCAACATGGACCTGCAAGCAGCAGGCAAGAAGCGCATCCTTGACTTGCATGAGTTGGAGGAAGCAAGGCTTCACACCTACGATAATGCCCGGATGTACAAAGAGCGCACTAAAAGAGTGCATGACAACCGCATCACGTGTTGCGACTTCAAGGAAGGGGACCTCGTTCTTCTCTTTAACTCGCGCTTGAGACTCTTTCCGGGTAAGCTCAAATCCAGATGGTCGGGACCTTTTATCATCAAGAAGGTTTACCCATTCGGCGCAGTAGACATTGCTGGCAAGGATGGCGTAGCATTTAAGGTGAACGGTCAACGCCTCAAGGTGTACGTAGCTGATCAGCAGAAGGAGGAACGCCTGTCCCTGCACCTGTCCGACCCCCCACCAGCAGATACGTAGATGCATTATGGTCAAGCTCGGGACCTAAAACAAGCGCTCCTTGGGAGGCAACCCAAGACTTTTGGTTTTCTTTTCTTCTTTTTTTTTCTTTTTCCTTATTTTAGTTCTTTCACATTGTTTTGCATTTATTTTATTTTATTTTTCATATTGCATAAGGTCTTCTTAATTGTGTATGTGCAGCGTCGCAGAGCATTTCATGATGAAACGGCAGTAATCGGGGTTCAAATCTAAGGCGAAATTATCTTAAGACAGAATCTTGCGGCCGCAGGAATTACGCCTTGCGCCCGCAAGAGTTTCCAGTTCGGCACGGACTCCGATGTAAACTGGTGGTTTGGAATTAAGGTAAGTGGGGCCGGTTTTATTTTTCTTTTATTTCTTTCCTTCTTTTCTTTTTTTTCCTCTCTTTTCTTCCCTTTCTTTCTTTCCTTCCTTCTTTCTCATTTTCTTCCCTTTCCTTCTTCTTCTTCTTTCTTCTTCCTTCTCTTTTTCCTCCTTTTCTTTTTTCCTCTCCTTGCCACCACCCGACCACGCCGGCCACCCGCCGGACCGCCAGCGTACCACCCATCGGCCTGCCAGCACACCATCGCGCGGGCGCCATCTCTGCCGGTGCAGCCAGCCGACCCCCCCGCGCCAGAGCCCTCGCCCTCGCCGGAACCCTCCTGCCGGCCAGCCGACCCCGCGCCAGAACCTCGCCGGAACCCTCCTCCGTTGAGCCCCCCCTTCCTCTCCCGCGCCGGAGCAGCCGCCACGCCAGCAGCCAGGCCTGCCAGAACCCCGCCGTGCCGGCCAGCCCTCCGCCGCGCCAGCAGCCAGGCCTGCCAGAACCCTGCCGCGCCAGCAGCCGGGCCTGCCAGCCCTCCGCCGCGCCAGAAGTCGGGCCTGCTAGAACCTCCGCCGCGCCAGCAGCCGGCCTGCCGACCGTCGGCCTTGCTACACGCCGACCGAACACCGCCGAAACCTCTTCTCGCACCAAACCAAGTCCCACTGCGCAGATCTGATCAAAAACAGGACAAAACCTCCAGGTTTGGACTTCCCGCGCTATTCAAATTTAAATCTGACAGTTGGTGGAATTTCAAACCGGACTTGGACTCGCGCCACGTCGCAACTCCTGTGACTTATATTCTGCCGACCCTCACGCCCGCAAGAATCGCCCCTTGCGCCGGCAGAACCTCTCTCTGCCAGAAACTTCTCCATGTCGCCCGCAAAACGGGCTGTCGGGAAACCAGAGGCATCTCGTCGCGCAGCAGGCCCGGTACCATCCGCGGAGGACCTACAGATTGCACGTAAACGCGAGCTCCTCGACGGTAAAACTGTTATCTCTACATCTATTGTCGATTTTGAGTTTCTTGAGGAGATCGGTATTCTTGACGATTTCACTCGTCTCACTGAGCGGGGGGATTCTCCCGTGCCTTTTGGGAGATTCCATCTCAGCACCCCGCCTATCTCGAGCCGACATTGGATTTTCTAGCTTCGCTAGACCTCGAGGAGCACCCTGACGAGACATACTCCATCTCTTTTCGCCTCATGGGCATTACTTACCGCATGACCCTGGCCGACCTTGCCCATCTGTTTCATCTGAGACCTCACCAGACCGACTACTTGGGATACATCTCAGCGGATCAGGTTGATGATGAGCACCCCGTCTCTCAGTCCCGTCTCCGTGCCGCATTCTGGTACCGTATCAGTGGCCAGGAGCTTCCTCTGACAGGCCCGGACCCCCGGGTCAATGCCATCACACATCTCGCCCTCCGCTTCATATGCCGAGCTCTTGCTTCCTCGCTTTGTGCCCGCGGAGAGTCCTCGCTCCGACCTCGCCACGAGGAGCTCCAGCTCCTCGCTACCATGCTCCGACCGGATACCCACATGCAGCGACCCCATCTGATTCTGACCATGGTCCG
Source organism: Cyperus esculentus (assembly GCA_030179965.1). NCBI lineage: Eukaryota > Viridiplantae > Streptophyta > Magnoliopsida > Poales > Cyperaceae > Cyperus > Cyperus esculentus. Next base: position 4,409,094 of record JASGLE010000009.1, on the reverse strand, counting down.
TTACTAGCTTTCCATCATTAGCGTGAAGAAGTCGACGGGTGTTGTAGCCATGGGGTCCTATATTACCTGTATCGCTTCTCATCTCGGGGTAGATATCACCATGGCCGGTGGTGAGGTTAGTTACCATCACAAGTGCACCACGGTAAAGACTCTTGATCGAGAGCAGTTGACCGCGCGAACGGGTATAGGCTTTTAAACCTAAAGTATGCACTCGATCGCAAGCGTACGATCTCGTGTAGTACTTGAGGGTCGAATCCTCAGGGACGGGATTAACACCAGACTTTACTTAAACCTACTTCTAAATTCTAAGAGAGTTTGGATTAAAGGGTCAATTGTTGGGGGTTTTAACAAGGCTGGTTACAAACACAAGGAAACAGTGCTAAAACAAGTTTTAACTGAAAGAAAATTAATTAAAAGGCGTTCTCAGGGTTGTCAGAATCAGATTGGTCTCAGGATCAGTTGCCTGCGTTCCGCAAGATGTCTCTTGCGGACCGCAAGTAGTTGGTTAGGGTCGCAAAACCGTCCACGAACCACAGATCTTTCTAATAATCCGCAGTCAGTTTTGTAACTCCTGTCTTGCACTTTCTGTAACTGAGTGCGGACCGCAGGCACGTCCCTGCGGACCGCAGGCACGTCCCTGCGGACCGCAGGCACGTCCCTGCGGACCGCAGGCAGTTGACAGAGAGCAGTTTTCAATTCTGGTTTGGTGTTGTGACTAACGTCGTCAGTTCCTAAGCAATTCAAAGTTGGTACAAGTCCTGGGTTTTCACCTTTGGTCCTCCTAACAATCCTAAATCGATTCGAAACTCGTAGAATAGGTTCTAAACTATGTTCATGTCACTTGTTTAACTCTAGGGTCCGTTTCGAGGTTAGTCGAAACGCAGTTTCGCCTTACGGGTACTTTCGGATACAAATCAACCCAAATTGTGCAAGCAATCAGATCTGGTCAAATGATACTACATTAACCAACTAGGTCTGGCCACAACCTATAGGTTTACCAATTGAACAAACAAATCACAAACACGTTATAATGAAAATCTCAAGTGATTATGAAAACAACGTAAGTCTACACATTCAACTAATCCATCAACACAATCGTCATCATTCAAACCCTAAGAACAGATAGATCTACTCACTCATGACACAAGAAAACAAAGAAAACAAAGAACTGAAAGAAATCATGATGCAAAAGAACCGAAGAAGGATTCGAGGCGACACGATCTTCACTCCCGCGCGAGAATTCTCTCAAATCCGCTTCGAAGAATGATGAACGGCCTTCTCTCCTCTTTCCTCTGCCTCTGGTTGTGAATATGCAATGAAAGGGCGTGAGAAGATGAGTGAAAAGATGTCTGCAACCGTCCCAATGACCGCCTTATATAGGCAGAGCGCCAGAAAATAGAAAACTGTAGTGCAGTAACCTCCCTGCGGACCGCAGGTACGGGCCTGCGAACCGCAGGAAGAAGGAAATGGCGGTTTTTCTGCTCCACAGGAAGTTTTCAGCGTCGAGCGGAAGGTCGAACGTGCTGTAACCTCCGTCTGCTGGACGCGGGAGGGATCCTGCGGACCGCAAGAAGTTCATTCCAGTTTCGACTTATTGTCTATGGCTCCGAATCGCGTCCAATTGGCTCCAAAAGCCCGATTGACCTGAAATTTGGACAAAAGTAAAGAAGTAACTAGAATCTAGACATCTTACTACTTACATGCAATTATACTTAGGAATTTTAGGCCAAAATACTAGTGCAAGTCTGGTAAAATATATATATGAATGCATGGCATCAGCAGTTTCGAACGTGGGGCTGAATTTACTATGCTGAGGAGACCGCGGCTGAGCCCGCTACCTGGAGGTGGACTTCTCGCGATGGTGAGTTTACTCTGCCCTTGCAGTACCCGCCGATCGATTTCGACCTGGAGTATACATGGCGTTTGCAGGATCCACCAGCACAGCCACACCGGAACAGCCCCGATGCACCGACAGACGACATCCATATGGAGGACGCAGCAGATGAGCCTGCAGCCGCAGGATCAGCAGGCTGGGATGGCTGGTCAGCAGGAGCCGGTGACTGGTCAGCAGGAGCCGGCGACTGGTCAGCAGGAGCAGCAGGGCAGTCAGCAGGATCCACCAGATGGGACAGTTGGCCAGCGGGACATGGAGACACATCGGCAGGAGGTGGTGACACATCGGCAGGAGGAGCCGGAGTGCAGGAGGTGCATGCGATGCATTCTGACACCCTGACATTGCTTCGCCACATGCAGTTGGTCCAGACTGGACAGTCTCGGCGTCTCGAGGACCTACAGACGGGCCGCGCTCGCGACAGCACTCGGATCTCAGAGATTTATGAGCGACAGGATCGCATCATGCTGGAGCAGCGACGATTCCGCCAGCGGCAGGATCAGATGCACGATGCCATTGCTGCCCTGCAAGCAGGCCAATTTGGGGAGGGTACCAGCAGAGGTCCCGCTAGAGCCGGCGACGACGACACTGCACTGTGATTCGCTCAGGTTGTATCTTTCCTCTTTCCGCTTTATCGTCATATCTCTGATTTGTTGCACTGAGGACAGTGCTTTGTTTAGCTTCGGGAGGGGGGAAATACAAACCTGAGTTTTAGGATATTTCTTTTTTTTCTTTTTCTTTTTCTTTTCTCTTTCTTTTTCATTTTTCATGCTCGCATTTGGAAGAAGATTTTAGGGAAATGTTAAATTCAAGGGCACATGTGCACTTTTGACGAATGAATTGTGAAAAATTGTGCTTGATAACTTTATGAGACTTGTGTTAGAAAAGAGAATTTTGTTCTGTAGTGACTAGTTCCATGAGTAAAGTAGGCACTAATTGGAAAAAGTAGCAAACCGAAAGTCTGATTGAGGACGAAGAGTAATTTCTCGGTTGTGGTACCCATGTGAGTATGGTTTGGGAAATGTGGAAAGTCATAGCCTGAAATGTCTTAAAAAAAAAAACAAAACCAACGGGCATTTCAAGGATGCAGTCAGGCAGGACGAGTGCACCCTTTATTTTCTTTGATCCGACTGGCTGATCTTTGAATGTCCAGATTTTCTAAAAGGGGTTTAAAGTCGCGATCAGATAGGACGTATGCACCTTTATTTTTTCCTATCCGTCTGATTCGGGCTTCACTCTCTCTAAAAAAAAAATAAAAAAAATAAAAAAAATCAAATAAATAGTCTTTCTTTCTAATAAGCATTTCATGGTCTATGGATTTGATTGGTGGAGAAAGTTACTCACTGTGGGGTCAACATAACCAAGATACCAACTTTGTAGTTTGATCGAAAGACCTAGGGTCCGAAAAAGTACGATGGTCCTACTTGTAATTCAGGTTGCGTTCATGAAACAAGAGTCGCTCGTCTTGATTTTCTGTGCCCTCACACGAGTTTTGTGAAATTGTCATGCGCACTTATTTACAATTCAAAATTCAAATTTGCACATATGTTCTCGGTTTAGCATCTTCCCAAAGTTTTTCTTTGCATTTGGGTCACTCAGGGATTTAGGTTTAGGTACGGTTTGTTTCTTAGGTTCTAGGTTTTGCTTGAGGACAAGCAAGACTTTGAGTTTGGGAAGATTTGATGCACCGCATTCATATATGCATTTTACCAGACTTGTACCTTGTTTTCGACCTAAAATCCCGACTTTAACTGCATTTTAGTGTTAGAATTCTTAGATTCCAGTTACTTATTCAATTATGTCCATGTTTCAGGTAAATTGGGCTTTTGGAGCCACTTGGACGCGATTTGAAGCCCTGGAGAGCAAGTCTGCACTGGAACTCACTTCCTACGGGCCGCAAGACCTACTTCTTGCGGGCCGCAAGACCCGCGGCAGCGCTGTTTCTGTTTCTACCGCCTTTTTGGCTATTTAAACCATCCTTTTGGACGGTTTTGGCATCTTATTTTCTGTCTCTTCCACCCTAGCCGCCAGGGACCAGAGGAGAGCGTGTTTGGGAGTCGATCTTCACCATCTTTCGAGGAGATTTCGAGAGGACTTCTTGGAGACGTTGAAGATTGAAGCCACTCTAGTTCTTCTTCGATTCTTTAGTATCATGAACTTCTTCTTTGTTTTGCTTTCTTTGTTTTCCCTCGCCATGAGCGAGTAGTCTTTTAGTTCTTAGGGTAGATGATGAAGTTTGTGTTAATGGATTGACTTCTTATTGTGAGACTTACGTTATTTTCATGTTACTTGTGATTTTCATGATTATGTGTGTTTGACTTGACTTGTTGATGTGATAGACCTGTAGATTGCGAGCAAAATCTAGTTGGTTAATAGAATATCATGCTTGTTGTATGGTAAACCTGTAGATTAGGCACAAGGTTTAGTTGGTCAATAGAGTATCATATTTGCAAGAATTGTTATTTACACTGTTTGGATTGATAACTTGTTGTCCAAGAGTAACCGAACGGTAAAATTGCGGTTCTTACGAGAGTGGAACCGAATCCTAGATATAAAAGTAACTTGAACGTAGATTTAGAAATAGATCCACGAATTTCTGTCGAACCGGTATTGTTAGAAGAACCAAAATACGAAAGTTGAGGACTTGTACTGTTGCTGGTTTGATTCAGAATTGATAACGTGAGTCGAACATTGAACCAGAACCAGAACTGCTCTCTGTCAGATTTCCTGCGGGCCGCAAGGATCTGCAGAAAGTGTAAGACAGAGATTACAAAACTGTTTGTGATTCACAGGAGTTATTCTGTGGGTAACAGGTAGTTTTGGAATCTCTAACCAACCCCTGCGACCCGCAAGAGACCTTCCTGCGGGCCGCAAGAAGTTAATCCAGAAACCAAACAGATTCAGAAAACCCTGAGGACGCCTTTTTAATTAGTTGTTTTCCAGTATTTACTTGTTGTTTACTGTTTGCATCTGTTACTATTTAAACCAACCTTTCAAAAACCCCCACTTTATTTAGGATTTGAATTGCGATTGAAGTCTGGTTTAGAATTGATTCCCGTCCTTGTGGTTCGACCTCGATTGTACTACACGAGATCGTACGCTTGCGATCGAGTGTTCTGCTTCGAGTAACAAATTTAAAAGCCTATACGTTTTAGGACATCAAGTAACCACAAAATTAAATCTCAAATAACTATATTTTTAACTTCTTGACAAATAAACTATTTGATAGAATGTTTTGCAGATATCATGTTTTGTGTACACAAAAAATTATATCATTTTGATTTTATTTACGTGTGCATCAATAACTATTAACAAAAAAGTAGTCGTTCAAATTTTCTTTCTTGATGGCTATCAAAACAATCGGATTCAACGTATATGTTATAAGACGATTCACAATATGTCAAACAACTTATTTATCAATTTATGTATAAATAATTTGGTGGTCACCAAAAAGACATCAAAAGATCCCTCCATCTTTAATAATAAGGTATATAATGTAAATTTGAACTCTTCCTATTGAAAGTAAAATGAAGTACGTAGAGTCTAGCTACTGTGCTTTCGTAAGCATTTCACACCGAAATGCTTACAGTCCAAGTTCGAAAATCCGTCATCCGAAATTTTAATGTAAATAGCTCATAATAATCTTGACATAATTAAGTTGGATGATTCCAATTTTTAATATTTTAGGAATTTTATTACTATTTTTAATGTTTTTTGAAATATGGCTCTTAAAATAATTAAAAATAAATCAATTTTGTATGCAAATCTTTAAAAAATCATTAAAAATAGCTAAAATTTTTCAAAAATGGAAAATTTTAGTATTCTACAAGTTAATTATGTCAAGATTATTATAAGCTATTTGAATTAAATTTTTGGACGACGGATTTTCGAATTCGGACCGTAAACATTTCGGTCCGAAATGCTTACGAAAGCACCGTAGCCGGACTCGAAGTACGTAACATAATTTAAATGCCTGCAAATTAAGTTATCAACAAAAAAAAAAATGTGCCAACGTTAATGATAGTGTTGAGAAAACTATAATTATAGTAATTATAAGTTCATAATAAGTGATATATATAGTGAGGTTATTGCGTTTTGCAAAGCGCAGTAACTGCTATACTTCGGTGTCATATCTCCTAAACCGTAACTCGAATAGCCAATTTAAATTGCTCAACATGATCTATATATTGAAATCTAGTTACATACCAAATTTTTTTATTTTTAGAATTTTCTAAATATTTTTTAAAATTTTTTAAAAATGACCCTTTTTTTATATACAAATTTTTGTGTATTTCCTATACATTAACTTTAAAAATACCAAAAAAAAAAAATTAGAAAATTTTAAAAATCATGCGAGGCCTTTGCATTTGTTACTGGAATTTGTTACTGATTTCGTTATTAAATTTTTATTAAATATATAACCTGCAATTAGCCCATACATTAATTTCGGCCGAATACCATACTATACATATACAGAGGAGGGATCCATTGACAATGGCTATATTGATAATCTTGACAATATGACTTTTAAAAAAATTATTAAAATTCATAAAAAAATCTTAAAAATGAAAATTTTTTATTGATGTATACTTATAGATTGATGATGTTTCAAATTTCAATCAATTTGAATATCGTTTGATGCCTCATCAAAATTTTATACACTTTTTAAAGGTTGTAATCTAACGGGTCTCTAAAGAGCTATCAAATATCGCTTAAATTGAGTATAATCAGAAACATAATCAATCTATAAGTTAAGCAATACTTCCGTAAACTTTTTTCTATTTTTATTTTTTAAGATTTTTTATGATTTTTTATAAATTTTTTAAAAATCTCATTGTCAAGATTGTCAAAATAACCATTGTCAATGAATCCCTCCTCATATATATATATATATACACGAAGATGATGTGTATAACTTTGATGCTTGAGATCAGAATGATAAATTAATTATATATACTTGGTATTACAATCCGGATACAAATGCATACATCAAATACATTTTTATATTATATGATAATATATATCTCAATGCGTCTAGCAAAATAAGTCTCGGTCTCATGCTATGATTAACATGCATGGACTCAGCCTTCACAAGAGGCTCTCATTTATTGCTGAAGCGCATGACAAGTTGACAACACCAATTAATTAAGGGAAACATCTTGCGTCCATAGACTGAACCATCCATAAATCCATACAATAATTTTAGTCTTTTTATCTCCATTTGACTTTCACCACTGTCTTTATTTGATCCCTTTTCCCACATGAGAAGCCCTTCCACTCAGTTTTAACTGCTGATTTAAAGAGGAAATGCGCATGGGGCTCCAACCATGAGGCCTATTTTTTTTTTTTTTTTAATTTGATGAACTAATTATTTATAGGAGCGCAATATATGTAACATTTATTCAAGCATATGTAATGGAACGTCTAGGTGTTTTATATGTTATATACATTGAAAAAAAAAATTGACATAGAAATCTAAAAATTCATTTGATGTTCATGATCATAAATTTAAAGACAAATTTGTAACACATAATTCTTGAAAAATCGCATATATATATGAATCCTGTAACATTTTAAATCTTTTAATTAGTTGTTTGCAAATTAAAAAAGATATGATTTTTAACTATCAAAATATAATTAATTCAAAATATATTTTCTTGTAACAAATATATACTTTTATATAACAAATACATAATTCTTTGTAATAAATATATACTTTCATGTAACAAATATATTCTTGTAACAAATACATACTTTCATGTAACAAATACATATTTCCTTGTAATGAATATATACTTACATGTAACAAATATTTTCTTGTAACAAATACATACTTTCACGTAACAAATGCATATTTCCTTGTAACAAATACATACTTTCATGTAACAAATACATATTTCCTTGTAACAAATATATATTTTCATGTAACAAATATTAAGATATGTACAACCTTCCTAAAAGAAAATTTTTTACCTAACAAAAGTGAGATTTTTGTTCATTATATTTGAAATTTGGTATTTGTTCATTGTTAAACTAATATAACTTAGTATATGGATATTATATATAATACTAGTAACAAATATATATATTTTATTGTAACAATATATATTTTACTCGTACATGAAGACCGGTTTTTTGAACATCTTCTTTCAAACTTGTCCTTTGCTTTGAAAACCGGTCATATATGTCTTGGTCTTTGTGCATACCTAAAGTTTACTCAAAATTCAAAAACAAAGTACAATGGAGAAGAAAAAAGCTAGTTCAACTGCTGCACAACTCTCAAAGAGCCACATCGGAAATATGGATCAATGGACAAAAGCATTGTGGACGCTAGGTCTTATAACGTTGTAGGCTGTAGTAAACAGGGGTATATCAGTCTTTTTGAAAAGTTTGATTGGCCACAGTGCTGCTTGAGCCAAATTGGCGTTGCGGATAACTAGGGGTGGCAATGGAACAAGTTTTTCCGTTGTTCCATGGAAACGGAACAGATTTTGGTTCCGTTTGTTATAACGGCACGGAAATGGAAGAAAATTTGGTTCCGTCCGTTATAACGGAACACGCCATTTCCGTTCCGTTGCGCCCTAAACACGTATTTTCTACGTATTTCCCACGTATTTCCGTTGTTCCGTTCCGTTCCGTTATCACGGAACATTCAACGGAACGGATTTTGGTTCCGTCCGTTATAACGGAACGGATTTTGGTTCCGTCCGTTATAACGGAACGGAAACGGAACACGCCATTTCCGTTCCATTGCCACCCCTACGGATAGCTTCACCCCCAAGTACGGCCTATGATCTAGTCTACGCGACGTGCTAAAGTGAAGTGCATGATTGCTTATAAATAATAAATAAATTAACAACGTACGTTCACCCCTGATCTTTTTTTGAGAATGAACCCGTAGGTATTTTAATTAATCAGGGGAAACAAAGTTACAAGGACATTAAAGCAAAGAAGTGAGAAGAAAAAAACTAAGAAGGAAGAAAAGATAACTAAAAACCAGATGGCATTCCTAAGCTGATCCATCCGCTAGAAAAGGAAAGGGAAGACACATTACATCCTAAGTTACTCCCTAACATTACTCCTATGGTACCCCCCATGTACCGGTTTTGACTCCAGTGAGCTGTTTTGAGATTAGCCCATCATTGTTGTGCCTCTTCTGCTTCTACTCGATTCCAGGCTATTCAATCATAGTCCCCAATGCCAGCTCTCCCATCTACGCGCGCTTGCATGCCAGTGGCCGCGTGTTGTGTCCCATGCCGCCTTGCCCAGTTAGCCCATTCATGTGCGTACCTGACCCCATCTCTTGGCATGTACTCTAGCTGTACCGGTACCGTGTACTGTCTCAGCAATCTAATTGTTTCCACGATCGTTGCTGCTGCCCGCCATGATGGTATTTCAGAGGTGTCCCCATTCTGAAGCAATGCAATAAGCGTTCTATTTTCTGATACAATGTACATACTTGGTATTTCCATCATGAGGAGTTGCTGCTGTATCCATCTTAGTGCCATGTGTAGTGCTGCTGCCTCCGCATGGAAAGGGTCGCCAGCCTCAACCGGCGTTGCGTTGATGCCCCAAATAGTGTCATCTGCATCAAACAATACGACCGCCACTCCCGCCTTACCCTATTGGTCCCATGATCCATCTACTATTGCCACCCATGCATCTCTCCGGATCTGCGCAGGCTCGGTTGCCGCGCTTTGGTTGCCTTGTGGCTGATCTATGCGGTGGCTTTCTGTTTGCAGCGCCCTCGCCTGCATGATGACCTTGTGTGGGTTGACCAACACACCTTCTAGAACCTCTTCATTTCTGGCCTTCCATATACTCCACATAAGATTTGCTGCATCCGGCCTGCGCTCTTCGAGTAGGGTTCGCATTAATTGCATGATGCATTCTTTTGTGTCCAGTGGTAATCCATCCACCCGCAAGGACAAGCCAGAGGCGAACCAAATTGCGCGGGAGCTCGGGCAGAAAAAGATCATGTGAGTCACAAATTCATTTTCCTCCCTGCATCGTGCGCAGGTTGGGCTTATGCTATGAATTCGTCTGTGTAATTCATTGGCTGTTGGCAGGGCTCGTTGACATGCTCGCCATAGAAACGTGCGAACCTTGGGAATTACATTTTTCAGGCTCCATATCAGGTCCCACACTTCACCCCCTCTTTCCTGATTTTCTTCGCCCCTAACCACCCGGTAGCCATGCTTAACTGTGTATCTCCCCGACTTGTCTTTTGTCCAGATTAGCCGATCCTGCAGAAGTGCATCTGCAAAGGGCGGCTATACCGTGTTTATGATAGTTGTCACTTGATCGGGTTGGAAAACTGTCGTGAGTCGGTCGACATCCCATTGTCCTGTTTGTTGCAAGACTAGGCTGGACACCATGCCATGTCGTGTATTCGCACCTTCCAGTTCCATGGTTTCCCATCCATGAAACCACGGTTGCCCATGTATAGGGACCAAGTCCCTTGATCCTAGGGCCCATAACACATCTGACTGGAGGTATTGTCGCATTTCAAGGATTTTCCTCCATAAAGGAGTGACCCCCGCCCTTAACTGAGTGACCCAAATACCCCCTGGGTCACAATACTTCGCCTTCATCACGTGTATCCATTACCTATCTTGATTCTGTGCAAGTTGCCACAGGAGTTTTGTGACCAATGCATCATTCATACTGCCCAGCTCTCTAATATTAAGGCCGCCCTGTTCATACGACTTGCATATGCGCTCCCAACTAATCATTGCCATGTACCGGTCCTTTTCTAGCGTGCCCCAGTAAAATTTACGCATTAGGCTGGTTAATCTCATGACAGTTTTTTTCAGCAGTGGCGATACCGACATGTAATAAATTGGCAATGAGGAGAGGACTGACTTTAATAGAGTCTCCCGCCCCAGATGAGAGAGGAGGTTAATTTTCCATCCCGCCAGCCTGTTCCAGAATCTCTCCTCCAGAAGCTCATGCGTGCGATCCTTTTCTCTGGCTTTGAGTGGGATGAACACCCCAAGGTATTTCTCAGTTGTTGTTGCCTTCCTTGCTTGCATTGTTTCCATGACCTCAGCCTTGTCTCGCTCGCTGCACCTTTTACTGAACCACAGGGTCGACTTGTTCGGGTTCACCTTCAAACCAGAATGTTTCCCGAATTCTTCTATTGTTTCCTTAATCTGTTCGACCTCCCCTCTGGACGCCTCCCCAAAGATCACTACATCATCAGCATACAATGCATGCGTAAGTGTTGGTGCTCCTTGCGCTAAGTTGACACCCCGGATCTGACCCTGCAACAAGGCCCGATTTAGTGCTTTGGTCATGAATTCCATTGCTATGATGAAGAGGTACGGGGATAACGGGCATCCCTGCCGCAGTCCCCTAGACGGTACCAAGTACCCATCACCTTTGCCATTAATTAGCACCTTAAGCTGACTGGATCTGAGGCACGACATGATCAGTTTGATAAGCTTCTCTGGGACCCCCAATTTTTTGAGAGAACCTTTTATAAAGGGCCATTCAAGAGTATCGAAGGCTTTGTTGATATTCGCTTTTAGTGCAAAAGATTTTGCTGTATAGCTGTCAGAGTTGTATGAATGCAATACTTCCCGCATCAGGATCGTGTTATCCGCAATATTCCTACCCTTGATAAAGGCAGTTTGCTCCGGCGATATGATTTTCCTCACATACGGCAAGAGCCGATTTGTGATTATTTTTGTAAAAAGCCGAAACAGAACATTGCCAATGCTCAGGGGCCGGTAATCACGAGGGGACTTGGGCTCATCTCCTTTGGGAATCAAGACAATGTGTCCTTGGGCCCATTCTTTTGGTGCTATCCCCTCCAAAAAAGCCCGCCCGGTGACACTGCATATATCTGGACCCATGAATTCCCAACTTTCTAGGATGAAGCGGGCTGTCAGGCCGTCCGGCCCAGGTGCCTTATCCAGGCCCAATTGCTTGAGCGTTTCCAGGATTTCTTTTGGGCTTGGGGGGGTGATGAGGTTTTGCTGTGCTAACTCAGGAATAAGCATTTCGGGCCCAACATTAAAACCCAGCAAGTAGCTATCTACCTCCATTTGGGCCTGCTCACTCACAACTTGGGCTTCATAAAGGTTTCTAAAATAATCAACAAAAGCTCGAATTACCTCTCCTTCCTCTGTGACTGTAACACCTCCTGCATTGTGTGTTGATACGATCAGATTTCTCCTCCTCCTGTGGGTAGCCATGGCATGGTAGAATTTTGTGTTGCGATCCCCCATGAGTGACCATTGCACCCTCGAGCGCTGCCTCCAATATTCATTTAGCAAGTTCTCTGCACGATCACACTCACGCGCAAGTGCTTCACCTTCTTCCCATGATTGCTCTGATGGGTGCCTCGTCTGATAGCTGAGCAGCTTCTGTTGTGCACTCTGAACGGCCTTATGCGGGTTTTCCACCTTTGTGCACCATTCAGCAATACCCATCTTTAACTGCCTACACTTGTCCTCCCAACCCGCATTTGGATCCTGCCCCCATCCGTCCTTGCAAACTGCCTTAAAATCAGATTCCTGGAGCCACCAGTTCTCAACCTTAAACCATCTGCCGGGTCTCAACTCGCATCTCGTTCTCAGCAAAATCGGACAATGATCGCTGTGCCGCCTTATCAAGTGGTTTACATATGCGTCAGGGTAAATATTGCACCATGCCGCATTAGCCACCACTCGATCCAACCGCACATGTACAGCTTCGGAAACACGGGGCCTATTCGTCCATGTGAACGCCGGGCCCTTAAAGCCTAGATCAATAAGAGCTGCTTCAAAAAGGAACTCTCGAAATCTGTTGCTGTTCGCGTTGAGGTTTTGGCTGCCCCTAACTTTCTCTCCCACATTAGTGATCGCATTGAAGTCACCAATAACATACAGCGGTGACCCCCAACTGGCTAGTGTTCTAATCTCACTCCAAATCATCGGATTTTGTCTGTACGACGCATCCCCGTAAACACATGCCAGGATCCAAGCTGGTTTGTCTTTCGGCTGAACCCAAGCAAAGAAAAAGAATCTTGATTTCCTAAATACCGAAATCCTCACCTGACTTCCCCACATTAACCATAATCCTCCCGACAACCCGGTTGCCGGAACGATTTCAAAGAACCTTAGCGGAATCATATTCAGATACCGCCTTGACTTTCTAAGCGAGCTTTTAGATTCCGAAATAAAAGCGATATCTGCTCTCGTAGAAAGTAGGAGTGCTCGTAGGAATTGTTGCGTCCGTCACCCTCCCCCGCCACGGCAATTCCATGCTAGTAAGTTCATATCCGTTCGGGCGACGGGACTCTGTGGTCCTTCTCCGTCGCCTTTGCTTTTTTGGTAAGTGCCTCTCGGTCAGATTCCTCACCACCATCTGATCCTTTCTCTCCATCTTTTGGTCCTAAGTTCTGTCTCTTCCTTACACTGAGATACGGAACCATGTTTAGATCCATTTGATCCTTACCATGGCCATGCATGTCTTTGTTTGAGCTGGTGTGTGGGTGCGCACCCAACACCCCATCTCCACTGCTATGGTTGCTGTTGGCCACCCATGGCACCAATGATGAGCAGGTTACCCATGCCCCTAATCTGTTTTTAAGAATAGACTGCATTTCTGGCCGGTTTTGGTATTGTTCCTCCTGTTGCATTCTTGCTAAACGAATTTTGTCTTGGCAATAATCTACCTCATGACCCAAATGGCCACAAAAGCAACAGATTTTTTGGAGCCTTTCATAAACCAGGTACACAACTATTTTTCCCAATGAGGGGTGGTTGGCAATTACCTTGTCCTTAAGCCCTCCTTCAAAAGGAATTAGCATCCTCATCTTCATGAATCGGGCCCCATTGACCACCATCTCCTTTGGGTCTGTGAGAGCCGCGCCCACCTTCTTGACGAGCAGCCGGACTCCTTCCGGCGTGAGTGTGCCCGTCGGTATGCCGTGTAATTGAACCCACGTTTCGAGGTGATTCACCTGTGGGTTGTCCACATCACTGGGCCCCACATTCGGTTTGAGGATAACAACATCTGATCGGAAATTCCATATTCCCCGATCAATGACCTGTACCATTTTAGCTGCATCTTTGAATTCGATTAAGTAGAGATTCCGACCGAGTGGGGATATCTTGCTTTCAGGGTGGATATTCCAAGCCTTGCGCATTGTTGACATAAAGAGGGAGTCAATTGGCGGTCTTTCTGATACAACTCGAGCTATAGCGCACAGCTCCCAGTTTCTGTTGTACGTTGCCTGTTGCGGTAGCTCAACTACCTCCTCTGCTTCCTCAGCGTCGGCCTGCAGATCTGCAAAGCGTTCTATGAGCTCTTCATTTGTAAGCGCCATGGCTCTGTCCTTCTCTGTGATAGGAGGTACCAATTTCTGAGAGGAGTTGCATACTTCAGCAGTTGCTACGCGTTTTAAGTCCTTCAAAGGGGAGCGTTGATGAAGGCTTGCAAGGTGGGCATTTAATTCATTTGGCCCAGAAACGACAACCTGCATTAGTTGCCTTTCTTGCATTAAGTGGCCTTGGACGTTTCCAGTGTTATTTAAACCTTCGGCTCATTCTTTTGATATCAAAGCAATACCTGGCCCAAAATAAATATTACAGCCCATAGTAGAGTCACCTGTGTTGCTAGATACATAGGCCCGCGAAAGAGGAAAGCCTGCCCCCTCACCAGTCTCCTTGCACCCCTGCTTATTTTCCAAAACAGGAAAAGTAATGGCCCCCACTGTGGCCTTTGGTACAGCCTCTTCCTTGCTTTGTTCAAGTATTTGCGCTGCAAAGGGGAAAAGCAGGTTTGCTATTTCCTTCAAGGAGAAGATTGGCAGCGAGCCTACCCGCATCCCAACGTTTTCAGGCTCTATTTCCTTGTCGTCTAGTGGCGTGCTCCTGCTTAGTGTCCAGTTTAGAAGGCTAGCGCTCCTAGGTCCTTTCCCCTCGTCTACTCTTAGCAGTTTTGGTGGCACTGTTTCTTCCCAGGGAGCACTTTTATCCTTCAGACCTTCATGCATTCCTTCAGAGTCACTACCCATTGGCTCGAAAAGCCTCTTGCGCGGGCCCCGCGAGACTGTGTGGGTGTCTGGATCTATTGTGACTGGGGTACTGCTTCTCTTGCCTGTCACGGGTTTGGATCCGGCCACCCTGCCGACATCACTTTCCGGTGTCCTCGTAGCCATGGGGCTCATCCTCGGCTTCGCATTATCGCTCCCTGACCTATTGAAGGCAAGGCATCCTCCTGCATTGCCAGGATGGGTTGGCGGGAATCCCAAATCCCCTGTGGCTGGCGCTGTGGGGTGCTCATCAAGGCTGTCCTTTCCGTCGCTCAAGGTTACCAACCAGCGGCATCCACCGGATCCCCAGCTGCGTCTCCTCTAGGATAGGCTTGCAGCATCTCGAGGTAGGCATTATGGCTTCTCCAGTTTTGAGATGCTCTGCTAAGTGAGGCTCTGGCGTGGCGTTCGTCAGAGAAGTTACCATCCCCATCCCTCCCCTCATTGTAATCCCCCACTATTTCAGGCGGGGGGTTATGTTGATACTTCCAAGTAATGACTTCAATGTTAATTCTCGCCCACATGCCAAGGCCATGCAGTACAACACTGCGGGGAAAACGATTTGGATCATGGCATATGAAGCTCGCGACGACATTATGCCTGCTGCGCCCATCCAGCGTGCTCATATCCAGCCAAGCGACTTTACCAAAAAGCTCAATGATCCTGGTGACCACACTCGCTGTCCAGAGCCTGAGGGGGATGTTCCAGATCCTGACGGTTACTCGAAAAGAAATGGACAGCCGGAAGTTCACAAGCTCACCGTCGTATGGGATTATCCGGTAATTACGATCTCTCGCTATTGTCCGGCTTCTTCGTAAGACCTCATCTCTTGGAGCAAAGTCCGGCAGCTGGACCAAGAAGTGGTTGACCGTCTGACTAACTACCGGGTAGTTCTCTTTCAAGCCACCAAATTCATTAACCAGGAATTCCAGCACCCTTTCAATGGCAGCAGTTAATCTGCTAGTTTTTATGCGGACTGCTATAGCCATCGGAAAACGCGCACTTTCATCCAGAAGAAATTCTTCACCCAGGAACAGGTTCGCCTCATCTAATGGATTTTCCAGAAACGTGTAACGGCTTTCGCTGGCCATTTCCCCTAGATAGATTTGATTAAGATAGAATTTGCAGAGTAGAGAAAGGAAGGAAAGAGTAGTATAAGAGAGTTAATGCAACAGTAGTGATGGTATCAGAGAAGGGAGTTGTAGAGAGGAGGTTGTTGTGGCTGCATTAATGGCTGGAGAGGTGGTGGGTAGCATTAATTGGTGGAGGGGGTGTGTGTATGAGTGTTTTGTGGGATGTACGGCTAGGTCGCCATTAATTCGTCGAAGCACGCTTCCAGAGGCAGCATCCTTCGGAATCGTACATGACATCAAATCGTACCACTAACTCTGGTGTGTTCCGTTCACCCCTGATCTGCTCCCAAATACACCCTATCCCCTTTGCTCTATTCTATTCTATTCTATCTTAGGTTTGTAAGTTCGTATCAAATGGGCAAGAGGGATCTATATGTACGTGTCACTAGTGCCAAGTTCCCTAAAGGCAGTGTAGAATATGGTAAGGATAATTGGATCATATATGAATGGAATGGGGGTCACATCTGTTCCTATATATATATATTTTTTATCTTATTTAATTTTATATGAATCTGTATATAGCATCTTTGGCGTTATATTTTTGTTTGTATTCCACCTTCATAAATTGAAATCTACAAAAATATGAATATTATACTCCGGTTATAATAAGGAAGTTAGTGATTTATGTTATCTTTCCTGTATTGATCACTGTTTTAATTTGGTATTTAAATTATGTTAAGACTATTCTTGTATTGACATTAATGTGCTTTGGTATGGCATATGTTTTTTTATGCCCATGTCCTACAGACAAGCTGGATGTTTCCTCGAGCGAAAAGCGAGTGTTCGGCAAAATATATCTCTCTTCGAATCCCAACTCGGCACATTTCACGCCGGATGTTGCTGTTGAAACTGGTGCTGGATGTAAGGATGCAACATGGGGCGATTATTATGAGTTGCCTTTTGCTCTAGAGTCGCGCTTTCATCTAGGGTATCCTGCTGGAGATCTAGTTCTAGAATTACACGAGGGGATGCGGGATGCTTGTATCCAAACTGAACACACCTTAATTGGCAGTGTAAGAATCAAAATTTCGGATATTATGCCCAAAAACAAGGATCAAAGACCTCTCAAAAAACTCACGAAGCAGCTCGACGGTGCAGGAAGCCAACTTGAATTCACCTATAGGCTCGGACGTCATATTGGAACAACACGTCAGATCATGTTGACTTCTATAGCTCTATTTGGATTTGGAAACGATATCGAGAATTTAACGGACCTAATGGCACCACCGGGGAACTGATGACGGGTATAATGCTAAATTACTTTTTTTTTTAGATAAAATGGACCAAACTATGTCTATCACTTCTCATTTCTTTTAAGTAAGCAAAAGCTAGCTAGGTTCATACAATCCTAAGAAAAGTCTAGGCCATCCATAATCAGAATCCACACTGGAAACTGATATTAATTTAAAACATTCATAATTAGAATCATAAAGGAAACTGATATAACTACCCTTTAAAATTTTAATAAACGACAATTTTAAATGTTGCAAATTTACAAAAATGGAATCAATCAAAATATTCATAGGTAGGGTCACGACTATTAGATATGCAATGACGTTTTTTTTTTTTTTTGTATTTTCAAAATGCATAAACTCCTAGTAGTCGAATATAAAATCCACCACTCAAATTCAGCGAAGCTTGGGTCAAAAACCAAAAGAAATATGCAAAACATTTTTAATTAGCTATTGTGCGAACAATCATATATCAGAATTCTCTATATTTCCAATATTTTGACTTCACATCTTAATTATTTTATTTTTTTTATATGTCATGATATGTAGGTGGTGATACATTGGAGGTGCCAATTTAAATTATAAGCTATTCAAGTTCGGTTTTCTCGCAAAGTGCAGAATCAAGAGGGGTGGACCTCTTAATTAAATCATAGATGTACAAGCTCATTTTTCTGTTTTGATTTTTGAATATACATATTTACTTTTTCTGTAATTAAGGCCCTATATACATGTGAACCTACTCTGCATATTTGTGACATTGTGATTTTCATTTGCAATCATCTGTAAGGAAAAGATAGTTTGCTTAATAAGCTAGTGTGTTCTTTCCATATTTCGCGTGTCGTGTCAATTAACTATGTAAGACCAAATTAAATGGTTACCAGTCTGATTTTTGTTTCCTGCTTTCACTTGTATTCAAATGATTTCGACTACAGAGCCATTTTTGGGCTCTGGAATTGGGCCAAGACTGGTTGAGGCTCCTTTAACGTCTTGGCCTCCTCAGCTCTGCTTGACATGATTTTTGTAAATCATCATTTGTGGAATAAATTGTTGCTCCATCGACTCAAAGAAATCAAATTCAGTATCTCCGCTCAGCTGCTGATGATAGTTCCAGGTCTTCTGCTTATTGTTCGTTTCTATACTGCTGCTCACTTTGTGCGAACGAAGATGGAAACGAACCGGAAGGAAGTTCGAAACCCGAAGGAACTCAATGTATCGACACACCTTGGAACCGCCTCGAGCAATCCTTACGAACTTGCAACTTCAGACCGAACAAGCGAGAGAGAAGCCCCGCGGTCGGAAAAGGGACCTTTACGCATGGTGTGCTGTTAGTGTACCCCAACTACTTCCCGCAGCTAACCAGTTACCTATAGCACATAGCAGCAGCCCATCTGGTCTGCACATAAGGCGTTCGACGAAAGTCCCAAGAGAATTGCTGGGATATCAATTTTTAATCATGCCATCCCCCTGAAAGACTTCTATCATTTTGCCCCTTAACTGTTTATAATTTATATATAT
Source organism: Cyperus esculentus (assembly GCA_030179965.1). NCBI lineage: Eukaryota > Viridiplantae > Streptophyta > Magnoliopsida > Poales > Cyperaceae > Cyperus > Cyperus esculentus. The sequence continues at coordinate 4,390,296 of JASGLE010000009.1, read as the reverse complement.
TCAGGCTCCTAACAACCCAAAGATCTGTCTCACGTGTTATTCAAACCTGCACAAACCAAGCACCGTTGACAAGAGTACAGGTACGGTATACGACTACACGACGGTACCCTGGAATGTTAGTTACATTCCATTTTTTTTTGATGTTGTTTACTATCAAAGTGCATCTACAGTTGCAAGCATTGTCGGTTTGGTATCAAACTCTGTAATTAAGCTATATATGGTTGGGCTCAACTGTTTATTGTTCAGTGCTGCAGGACGAGTCTACAAAGATGTTAAATTTCATAAGGTGGCAGGAAAATATCCCACAAGGTGAGACTGCTCAAAGTTGAGATCAGTTGTAGTATGTAAACTAAAAACCCAATATGGAAAACATATGCTCAACATGAGATATATATACTTTTTATTTGGTTCTTGCATATTTCGAGCAAATACCAACATGGCGTTCTTCTGGGGCTATCGAAACTGATCATAATGATGAAAGCCCAATTAAAATACTTGCATATAATTATATGAAATTCATACTCTCTCGTGCCTCTCATAGTCTAATCCAACCAATTGAAAATTCAACACAGCCCAACCAGATTGAACAAAGCCCATTATACCCAACGCAAGATGCACGTAAGCCTCCTATTGCTGGGCGAGTTGTTAATTCAGTCCATAACTAGCTTTCTATTGTATGGTTCAAGGTAGAGGTGGCAAATTTTGATCCGACCCGAAAAACCCGCCCGACCCGACCCGAGTTTCAGGGAAAGTCAAACTAACCCGAACCCGACCTGAACCCGACCCGAACCCGACCCGACCCGTGTTCAAAGGAAAGTGAGATTGACCTGAACCCGACTTGACCCGATCCAAACCCGACCCGACCCGTGTTTCAGGGGAAGTCAGGCTGACCTGAACCCAACCCGACCCGACCCGGGAATATAGGTGCAAAATCTGACCAAACCCGAAAACCCGCCCGACTCGAACCTGACCCGACCCGAAAAATGCCGGCAGACGTCAACCCGATACCCGACCCGACCCGAAAAAATGCCGGCAGCCGTCAACCCGATACCCGACCCGACCCGACCTGACCCAAACCCGACCTGACCAGACATTTTCCATTTAGTCAAACTGACCCGACCCGACCCGAACCCGAATCCGACCCGACCAGACATTTTTCATTTAGTCAAACTGACCCGACCCGACCCGAACCCGAATCCAACCCGACCAGACCCGACATTCTGCCACCTCTAGTTCAAGGGCACTTCTCCAATGCCTGTCAGGTGTTCGACATAATGTCTCTGTAAAGCGCTGAGACCTCGTCACCTCAGTGCTCATTCACTGATCAAAGTGTCAAAGTGGGGATAAAAGTTAGTTTGTACACTGTCTTATCTCGTTGCTGGAATATATCAGTTCTATCAAACCAAAGAGAAAGGTAGAAAATCTTTCATAGTAGTGTAATTTGTAGTTCTATATGGTTGTTTCTGACTCTATTTAAATTGGAATATGTATTTTCATGACATAACATATGTATGAAAATTGGATGACTAGTAACAACGTACTTCCTGTTTCTTTCTCGCCAACTTAATTACAAAGACTTCTCACCAATGTCATTTCATAACCATGGTACAGTATTGACCAACACTTGGGAGGATAAAGTGTTGATTTTCAGCTTCACACATCAAAATCTAAGACAATTCTAGGAGACCGCTATCTATGAAAATGACGTAAATTTAATTTAGATGACTTGAGGTACTTTGACAACTGATCTTACAGAAACAGACTTTCCAACAACTTCATGAGGAAAATTGGTAATTTTCTCTTTCTATGGCAAGGATAAATTCAACATTCAAGTTGTTATTAAAAGTTGTCTGAGTCATTAATTGAAACTGGAGGTATCTCTAAGATGAGATGGGATCCAATTACCACAAAAATTGGTGCCCTAGATAACCACAATATTATTTATATATAATTTGATAAATCTAAACTGTTAGATGAATTCTAAATCATCTCAATAACATATACACAAAAAATTATGAAAATTTACGGTCTTTTCGATAGCCATCGAGCTAAGAGAAAGAATCATAAAATTTTAAATCGTTGATTTTTGTTGATGCTTGATACACATGTAAATAAAATCAAAATGTTATGATCTTTTTGTATCCTCATAAAACATGATATATACAAAATATTTCATCAATTAGTTTTGTTTTTTAAGTGTTTAAAATATAGTTATTTGAGATTTTATTTTGTGGGTACCGATGGGGCACCAATTTTTGTGGTCATTTGATCCCTCCTCCTCTAAGATTAAGTCAAAGTTTGGCTTAAGCACGGACTGACCAGTTGCTATAAGTGATCTTGATAGCAATTAATGTATTACTTTTTTTTTGAAATGTTGATAGCAGCTACCAACCGAGCAATTAATGTATTATGCGCACTCAATTTCAAAATTTTCACTTAAATTAGTATGATTGAAGTATCCCAATCTGACTCTTCAGAAGCTGTACCACCTTTCAATAAACTTCAGGAATCAAGAGACAAAATGCAGCGTTCATAACATAGAATTCATCTTTTCTCTTTTCATTTTGGAAGATCTGCCGATCAACAACATATATATGAAGTGTATATATTGGAATTCTGCTCGATATATATAAATATTTTGGACAAGTTCCCTTAGAAGTTACTTCCTTACTCCTAATATTAGGAGATTGAATTTTTTGACAAGAAAGTTCTATTTTCCCCAAAGAAGAAACCTCATCCGTTGATTGTTTACTTAGATTGATCACCACCGTTGATGTACATTAATTTTCCGGCCCATTAAAATTTAAGGTCCATATCAGTTTCCTTACAAAGGATGAGCTTTTGGTCTTTCATTATAAGATATAATAATTTCAGCCCACAGCAAAGCGTAGGCTCTTTGCCAGTGTAGTTAAAATCAATGCCAACCATATCCATCACGTCAAGACTAACATTTCAAAGAGCGATGTACTTAAAATTAAATGATTGAAAATACCATAGAAAAGAAAAAAAAAAAGCAACTATATATAGGGCGATTAGAACCTCCAACGAGACAAAAAAGCAAAGCTTGTTACATTCCTCCTTCCAATTACTTAATATACTGTACTGAATAAAAGATGCATAATTTCGTACCCAATTGTCTTCTTCTCCTCTTACTCATTCAAGGCTTCCCAGCTAACTGTTGCATTGAGCATGAGAGACAGGCGCTGTTGGAATTTAAGGGCAGTCTCAATGACCCGAGCAGCCGTTTGGCTTCCTGGAGAGGTGACAAATGCTGCAACTGGACTGGGATCAAATGCAGCAACCAAACAGGTCATGTCGTCATGCTTGACCTCCAAAATTATGATGGCTTTATTAACATCTACGGATACAAATATATCCATAGTTTGAGCGGTAAGATCAACCCAGTTTTGTTGTCTTTAAGTGATTTAAAGCACTTAGATCTTAGCTACAACAATTTCTCTGGAAATAGATTTCCACAATTCATTAGCTCGTTTAAAAATTTGAAGTATCTCAATCTGGCTTCAACGGGTTTGTCAGGGTCAATACCACCACAGCTTGGTAATCTTTCCAAGTTACAACACCTCGACTTGAGTAATTACATGTCTAGCACCTTTGTTTCAAACGTGCAGTGGTTATCTCATCTGAGTTCCATGAAGTATCTTGATATGTCAGGGGTTTATTTTCGAGACTCAAAAGAATGGTTACAAACATTAAATATGCTACCTCATCTACATACTTTAATTTTAGATGAAAACGGTCTCACCACCATTCCCACTTCCATTAATTTGGTCAACTTCTCCTCCCTTGAAGTTCTATATATAAGAGACAATTGTTTCAATACCAGGATGCCCGATTGGATTGGGAAATTAACTAATCTAAGAACCCTACAGATGTTGCATTGCTGTTTTGTGGGTCCGATTCCGAATCAATTGGGCAACTTAGCTTTACTCAATTACCTTGCTTTCGAGGACGCATGTTCTGAAGGTCCAATGCCACCACTTCACAATCTTAAGAATTTGACTCATCTTCATATTAATGATATGAAAATTGGAGAGGACATAAGAGATGTCATGACCAAATTGGCAAATGATACTTTAGAGAAACTTGTTGCCTTGTCTTTCGAGAACACAAGTTTAATTGGAAACTTAACTGGGTGGTTGAGTAAGATGCCTAATTTAAATTATCTTGTCCTTTCTTTTAATAACCTAAATGGCACCATACCAACTGATATTGGTCACTTAAACCGCCTTGAATACTTAATCTTGGATGATAATTTTTTTACTGGAGAAATTTTTGAGAATCACTTTGCTGATCTGTCCATGTTAAAACAGCTATCCCTTCGTTTTAACTTGATAAATTTTACAGTATCCGAAAGTTGGATTCCTTCATTTCAATTAGAACTTCTTGCACTAGATGGTTGTAAATTAGGACCTCTTTTTCCACCTTGGCTTCAAAATCAATCTCGCCTGGCGTACATTGGATTATCAGATGTTGGAATTAGTGACACTATACCCGATTGGTTTTGGAACTTTTCATCTCTTTCTTTTGTAAACATGTCCAATAACAACTTAAGAGGCAATCTGCCTCTTAGCTTGGAGCATTTTACAGGGTTAGAGATATTGCTTTTGCAAAATAATAAAATTAAAGGCGAGATTCCATCTCTTCCAAATTCTGTTCAGATTCTGGATCTCTCAAATAATCTTTTTTATGGGGCCATAGAGGAACTAAGTTGTGGGTTGAATAATTTGACCATCCTAAACCTTGCAACAAATAATCTTTCTGGAATTCTCCCCTTTTGTTGGCCCAGCACTCTTCTGGTTGTGAATATGGCCCATAACAATCTTTCAGGAACTATTCCTAATTCTATGGACAATTTATATTCCCTATTGATTCTGCAGCTCAATAATAATAGTATAACTCGTGAACTTTCAACAACATTGAAATCCTGGCAAAATCTTACTGTTCTAGATATTGGGGAAAATGAGTTGTCTGGCCACATGCCAAAATGGATCGGAAAAAGCCTAGCAAAGCTGGAAGTTTTGCGTCTACGATCTAACATGATTTCTGGTGAAATCCCTGTCCAAATAATGTATCTAACCAACCTTCAAGTGCTAGATCTCTCAAGCAACCAAATTTCAGGCTCAATTCCTAATAATATGGAGCTCATGATTGCGATGACTTCATCAACAGACAACAAAAACAATACAGGTTACAAGGATTTCCTTAGAACTCACGACCAGTTTTATTATATAAGCATATTAGTTGAAACAAAGGACTTGAAGCTTGAGTATACAAAGACTCTCTCTCTTTTGAGAAGCATTGATCTATCAAGTAACAATTTAACGGGGGAAATACCTCAATCAATAACCACACTTCATGGGTTAAAAAATTTGAACTTGTCAAACAACCACTTTCATGGTTCAATTCCACTACGAATTGGTGAGATGTTATCAATGGAGTCGCTTGACCTTAGTATGAACGAGCTGTCAGGCATAATTCCAGAAAGCTTGAGCAATTTGATTTTTTTGACCATGTTAAATCTCTCGTACAACAATCTCTCTGGCAAAATACCAACCGGGGATCAATTGCAAACCCTTGATGATCCATATATCTACATAGGCAATGAATACTTGTGTGGTCACCCATTGAGTGAGAGTTGCAATACAAGTGAAATTCTTAGTGGTTATGAGACAGAAATGGATAATGATTCCGAAAAAGTCCTCTTGTATTTGTTAGTGGTTGGTTTTGTGTTTGGATCTTTGGTAGTTTGTGGAATTCTTCTTTTCAATGCAAACTGGAGGAATTGCTTTTTCAGGGTGGTTGATAGAGGTTATGATTGGCTCTTTGTGTATTTGGTAGTCTATATAGTATAATTGTGGAAAATATATGAAAAAGAAAAGGTGAGTTTGATATTTGAATGTAAAATTTTATAATACAAATAAAAAAGTGAGTTTGTAGCATTTTGTGGTACACAAAACTTGTAGCATTGGAATGTTACTCTTATACAAAAGTAATAGTGCTTGTGTTTGAATAATGTGTGCTTGTAGATTTTTAGTTTTCTCTTTAATTTCGTTATAACTCAAATAAAGAATGCTTAAATAATTGGATTATATCTCAACTGCATGATTTAGTATAGATTTTCTCAAAATGTCTCAAGCTCCAAGTTTCTCATACTCGGGAATAGGAATATCAATTGTCCCAATACCAATTTCTCATACTCGGTCTTGTACCAATCAGGGTGTGCCTGGGGTCTTGCTACTCAGTCTTCACCTTGCTGTCTTTCGGGTTCAATGATCGTGGGTTTGATTGCATGCTGAGCTTGAAAGCCTTGGGTACTTACTGTTGGGCACCCCCTCCCTGCAAGAATTTAAAGAGAGAACAAGTAAAGCTATTGTCAGGAGAGAGAGGAGGGAATCCAGCTTAATTTTTTATTTCTCCCTCTAGTTATTCTTGTGTCCCCTTCCACCAAAACCATGTTGTCACTTCTATATTTATTCATCTTCTATCTCGGTTACCTCCCAACATCTAAGGTGACAACGCGACGATGGGCTAGCTGGTGGATTAATTGTGCACGTGGATGATCGGGTAAAGGCCTATGCAGCTGTCCTTACTCTCCTCATGTCTGCTCGAATTCTCAAAAGCGTTGGCCAGTGCGAATCAGTAGATGATCGTCAATCTCAGCAAGACTACTCTCTTTTTCTTCTTAATTTTGTTGTGGGTTGTTTTGCTTATATTTCATTGTATTTCCTTTTCCTTTCTTCTTTGTCTTATGTCGTCTCTACCAATTTTTAAGTCTTGATCTGTAACTCCTTTTATTTTCATTTTAATGAAATTATATAGTCGGCAATTCGCCGGTTACATAAAAAAATAAATATAAATAGTTGCGTGAGTATGCTACCATATAAACTTCTCAAAAGAGGACAATGGAAATTTCTAATTTTCTTTTTTTACAAAAATAAGGGTCGGGCCCCTATTTTGGATTTTATTGAACGATAATGCAATATTACAAAGATCTAAAAAAAAAACATAAAATAAAAAGGATCTCATAAGAGATGAGATCACTAAAATAAAAGAAAATTAAAATTAAAAATCATAAATCTTAAATCTGTTAAGTCAATATCTTTAAACGTAAGTCAATTAAAATTAAAAACATAAATCTTAAAACTGTAGAGAGTATGTTATAGCAAACCGTAAATCTACTGTAGTATATAAAAACACTTGACGCAACAAGCGATTTTGTGCAGCCACGTGTCTTGATAATAACCGTCTGATCAAAAATGGTTTTACGACCGTGATTTCATCCGAAGCGGTGCCTAACCACAGCGACAAATTATTATGTTGGCTTCAGTTTGCATCTCTCAACCCAAACCAGCGCTCCAAATAAATAATTCACAGCGCTTGATACAGTTCTCTTTCGTCTCCACTCCAGTTTCCCCAAATATCACAGCGCAACCACAACTGAGAAAGTGAACCTCCTCTTCCCTTCTTCCGCAACATTGCTGGATAGCAGCAACCCCAACTATGCCTCCGACGAACAGCCTCCGCCTTCAGTGAACCAGCGACCACCCCAAATACGACTTCGATGTCGCAGAGGGCGAAGTATAGATATCTGCCCCGACATCTTCCACTGTCTTCGATCCTCGGCCAATATCTATTATCGCAGAGAGAAGCAGCCCCATAACCACGTACAGTGCAACTCTCATTCACCAGTTCTGAAAACAATGTTCTGGGCAAATCTCCATGGACCGAAGTGAAAGTTCTCACCATGATTTCTCCAATTAAAACAATTTTGAAAAGGTAAGTTTCTATTGTCCTATTTAATGGTTAATATTAAGTATTTCCCATCATTTTCATCCCTTTTTGTTCGCAGCAATACTCCCTTTGTCAATCATTTTTTTCTTTTTTTTGTGTCGGTTTCTTAATTCAATCCAAATTTAGGCGATGCTACCACTGCCCTCAACGTGTTCGGTATAATGAAAGAAAGAGATGTGAGATGCTATTACTGCCCGCGACGTGCTCGATGTAATGACAGAAAGAGATATAAGATGCTACCACTGCCCGCTACATGTTTGATGTAAAGACAGAAAGAGATATAGTTTCTTGGTCCACCATGATTTGCATGTAATCAAGGTCAAGAAGACTTAATTACATGTTCGATCATCATACTTTCTATATTATGTAGCAGAATGATTAGAATACAAATTTATGGATAAAGTATTGAACCATTAAGGTACTATGCCATTTCAGTACCATAGGAGTAATATATAATTTTTGAACTAACAATATGATCATGGGTTTTTCTTCCCATGATATTCCTCTCAGGTACAAGTTTACAAAAAAAAAAAAATGATATTTTCGAAATTTTCAAACAATGCTCAGATTTTGTGCTAACTTATTCATTATTTTCTAAATGGTTTTTTCAGTTTAGCTTTTGGTGCTATATATGCTGCAATGAAAACAAGTTGGTACCCAGTTGGGGAGGAGGGTGGGTACTCCCATGAGTGCACATTTTGATTGTGTATCCACAATTCTAACCGTGTGATCACTTTAAGATTCTCACCACCAGATTACTGTGACTTAAGAATTCCCACGCTTCCTTTTCCTCCCTTTTCTGGGAAAACAATTAATGCTATCTTAAAGTGTTACTTTTTACTAAATTATTAAATAAGCAGGATTCCAAAAGTCACATACTCGGTGCTAAAGCCATCTGATTTTACCTTGAATCGTCTCCCAATTTCTACCACTAGACTATTATCTCAACTAAAAAAATCGGCAGAAACTTTTATAGAAAAAAAAATGTTCTTCTTTGGAAGCAAAGATTAGCAACAGAAACATCAAGCCCTTCCTTCCTGTAAGTTTTTTTTTTTATTTTTTTTTGTCATCTCCTATATGGTCGTTTTTAATCAATGATTATGATTGAACACAAAACTGATATATTATTACCAATGATTGGTACAACCGGAGTTTTATTTTGGAAGCTACCGATTTGAATTATCATTTATTTAAAAATGCAGAAAAGAACTTATATAGCAGGGAATTGAGAACAAGTGCCTATGGTATAAAAATATGAGACCCCATATATCGCCTATATATTTTTGTTTTTTTAATTATTTGTTAACTTCATATGCGATTAAATATCAATAAAAGGGAATTTGTGTATTGAAAGAATTTTATGTAAGTAAATTAACTTATCCTACTATGCTTTATTTTTTTGAAGAACTTTTTATTATCTCAAATAAACTAACTATGAAATTATCTAATTACAGACTCAATCTTATTCAATGGAGAATGAACAACTTGGTGTGGAAGAATTGCAAATGCATGAAGAGCCCAAAGTTGGTATGGCATTTGCTGACACAGAGGTTGCTTACGAATTCTACAACAAATATGCTTTTCATGTAGGTTTTAGTGTACGGAAGGGCAAGATTAGAAAAAATAAGGTTGATGTACCTACTTAAAGAACATTTTATTGCTATAAAGAGGGCAAATGCAGAAAACTTTCAGCAAGTAAAAGCCCACCAAAGTATCAGCGCTTGGATGAACGAACAGATTGTAAAGCGCACATGAAATTAAATCTTAGTAAAAATGGTGCTTGTAAGGTGACCTCATTTTTTGCTGAGCACAACCATCCATTGGCAACCCCGAGAAAAAAGAAGTTTTTGCGGTCACATAGAGACTTCAATACCGCACATAAGGCTGTTGCTGATATTGCAGATTCTGTGGGTTTGAAACCAAAAGAAACATGTGATTTCTTGGCCAAGCAGGTTGGAGGGCGCCGACATCTATCATTCCTTCCAGATGATTATAAAAACTATTTAAGATCCAAGCGGACAAATGCCATGTTGCTTGGAGATGCTGGAGCGATTATGCAATATCTCCAGAAGCGCATCAAGGAAGATCCACAATTTTATTGCAATGTTCAGCTTGACAATGAAGATATGATTACTAACATTTTTTGGGCTGACGGAAGATCGTTACTAGATTATGCTTGCTTTGGTGATGTTGTGTGCTTTGATACTACCTACAAAACCAATGGGTATGGTAGACCTTTAGCTTTACTAGTCGGTATTAACCATCACAAGGGGACTGTTGTTTTCGGTGCTGCATTTCTGTTTGATGAAAAAGTAGAATCCTTTCAATGGTTGTTTGAAACTTTTACTGATGCTGTTGGCGGAAAAGCACCACAAGTGATTCTAACAGATCAGGATTTGGCAATGGCTAAGGCAATTAAGTTGGTGTGGCCTGAAACAACACATCGCCTATGTGTTTGGCACATGTATCAAAATGCAGCCAAGCATTTAAGCCATGTTTTTAGTGGTTCACGAACTTTTGAGAACGATTTTAGCTATTGTGTGTACGATTGTCAGTATGAGGAAGAATTTTTAGCCTCATGGAGTAAGATGTTGGATAAGTATGAATTGCACGGCAACGAATGGTTGGAAAATTTATTTGAAGAACGAAAAAAGTGGGCTTTGGTGTATGGACGACATGTCTTTTGTGCTGATATGAAAAGTACACAGAGAAGCGAGAGTATAAATAGTGTAGTCAAAAGATATTTGGATCCAAAACAGCGATTATTGGATTTTTTTTGTCACTTCGATAGGCTTCTAGAAGATCGGCGTTATGCCGAGCTAGCTGCAGATTACCGTGCTAGTCAAGGGATTCCTAAAGTACCATTTTCTGATATGCTTAAACAAGCTGCACGTACTTATACACCCAAGGTGTATCAAATCTTTGAATGGAATATGGCAAGTTCCTAAATTGTGTAATCCACAAGACCGGTGTAAGTGGAGACCTACATACATATAATGTTGTTGGTGGTTATGATGATAGAAAGAAAGAGTGTGTTGTTCAATATGATTTTTCAAAGAACCATATTACTTGTAGTTGTCACAACTTTGAGTATCAGGGTATATGAGATGAGAATTTTGTGGTTTCAAACGCTTAGTCGGCCGCATAAACTGAATAGTCACCCGCAAACCCGATTAATCGGCAGATTAATTCAACAGACTGCGTTATACTTTAACCATTGAGTCACATTTTCTTATTCAAACATCAATTTTCTTGAATTAAATGCCTGTGTACATACTAAACTACATAATTTTAACTTATTTTTTATTTGTATTAAATAAACATTTCATAAAAGATATATCAATTATTTTTCTTATAGAAAAAAAAACTATTCTGTAAATATCATGAAGAGGAGCTAATTATTTTATTTTTATTTTTATAATTGAAAAATAATGTATGATAGTTTTATAAAAAATATTATCAGTCTTAGTAAATTCAAGACATGAATATACATATCAAAACTTGTATTATAACATTTTCCCTTCATTTGATAATTAAGAATAAAATAGCTCATGAGCATAAAATGTACAGAAATATTATTTTTATTATGTCATAACTTGTTAAAATCCTTACATCAAGTTAAGAAAAATATAAAAATAACTATAAGAGTATTCAATTCTGCTCTTTTCATAACATAAATATGGTAAATTCCGTATTTTTTAGATTTATGTGCTTTATTTAAGATGATATAAGTATTTAAAAAATATGAAAAAAAAAAACTTATTTTGTTAGAACTAACTAATATTTTTGAATATGAAAGTACAGACACCAATTTATCTGCAAAATCCCCATTAATCGTCCGCATAACAATTAATCACTTGGCGGTAATCCATCCACCCGTCAAGCGTATTCTATTATTTAAAACACTGATTAATAAAAGCTTCATATATTTTTTTAAATTACTATATATTTTATTGAATAATGATCTTTTACCTTTTATTAGTTAAATAATATATATTTATATAATTTTTCTATATTTTGTAATGGTTAATGTTTTCAAATGTATTTAAAAAATAATTAGCAAGGTATGATTGCACGTACCATTCTTCAAACACTTAAAAAACAAAAAGCAATCAGGAGAGTGTACAAATTATATCAAAGGTCATGAGACTTTAATCTAGTAAAGTAATTAATAAAATGTGACTCACCAGGACCTACATGCACATTGTCCTAGACACAAGATTCATTTTTCTAAGTTTGTGGGGTCCGCATTATACAAAAGCACTATAGCATTAATTGTTTTCCCAGAAAAGGGAGGAAAAGGAAGCGTGGGAATTCTTAAGTCACAGTAATCTAGTGGTGAGAATCATAAAGTGATCACACGGTTAAAATTATGGGTACACAATCAAAAGGTGCACTCATGGGAGTACCCACCCTCCTCCCTAAGGGGGTGTAAAAGGGAAGAACACCACAGTCTATGTCTTTTTCACCGACACTTCGTTATGACTTCGCTTCCCGCCCCTACACTGGATGGAGCAGTCCTTCCATTTCTTTCGCTTAATCCCGATGAAGGTTGTCAAGCAAGAAGTGTGGAGAATCCTTAAAGAAGAGAAAGTGATGAAAGAGAAATAGGCGCCCGAGAGGGACGATTTTCTTAAATGGCTCTCGGCCCAATCTTATCTACACCAATGGCCTTGGGCCAAACAAATTTTCACCGATGGCCCTGGCAAGGACGCAACTTCAAGTTGCGCCCTTGAAGCCCCAGAATAGCCTGACCCCTCCTGCCCGAAATCTATCGGACCCACCATGCAGTGTCACATAACGTTTGGGGCGCAACTTGAAGTTGCGCCCTCGAGTTCCCTGGTTTTATTATATTGGCCCCACTTGTCATTGAAACATAATAAGCTAAGGGCGCAACTTGAAGTTGCGCCCTTGCTTTTGCCAGTTTTTAATCTGTGATCCCTTCCTTTCTCCTCCCTTCCTTCTCCCTTCGCCCTTTCTTTCTTTCCTCCACCAAACTGCCGCCCCCCACCCCAAAACCACCAATCCATCCCCCAAAAACCTCAAAATCCTCCCCAAATCCACCATTTCATCGCTCCCAACTACTATACACCATTCCCACTTCCCATTTCCCCCCAAATAACCACACTCACCATTCCTCTTCCTCCCTTTCTCTCCCTCATCCTCACAACTCGGTTTTGAAAAAAAAAACACGTAGAAGGCCGGGATTTGAGGATAGAGTTCGACGAGACTTGATTTAAGGTTTGTACTATTGTTAATATGTTTGTTTTATTGCTAATTTTGTTGTTGAAAATTTTTAGAAATAGTAGACCGAAATTGTAATGGAAATAGTAGGCCAAAATTGCTAATTGTAATTAGTAGATTAGTGTGAAGTATATTGATTTAAGGTTTGTACTATTGTTAATATGTTTGTTTTATTGCTAATTTTGTTGTTGAAAATTTTTAGAAATAGTAGACCGAAATTGTAATGGAAATAGTAGGTCGGAATTGCTAATTGTAATTAGTAGATTAGTGTGGAGTATATTGATTTTGTATTATGGAATGGATGATTACTAGATAAGTATTTTTTGTTTGTAAATGGAAATGTTAGTAGATTAGTGTGGAGTATTTTGATTTTGTATTATGGAATAGATAATTATCGTCACAAGTAGTGTTTATGGTTGTTTCATATTACAGAATGAAATTTGCATTAACGAGTATTTGATGTCATTGTTGTAGATATTTGTAATGGCTCAAGGCGAAGGTGGTCGTAGATATTTGTGCCTGTTTATGGGAGTCAACCTCCCGATTTTAGAACTGAAGTGTACGGTGGGTCACTACTAACACGTAATGAAATTCACAACTCTAAAACAAACATATTAACGATGTAAGTTTTAGCTCTAAATCTTTTATTAAAAGTATGAATTAATTTTTTTATTTTAAATAACATAACTTTGAAGAAATAACAAAATGTTTTATTTTTATTTAAATAAATCCGAATCAGCCTCTAGTGACTATGTCTACGAGAGCCAGTAGTGTGCGGTTCACTTTGGATGACCGTATTATGCCAATACTAGAAAGATTTCGATTAGATGCTTTGGCGAGGCTCGGAAATATACAAATTGATCGAGACCTAATTACTGCGATATGCAAGAGGTGGAGACGTGAGACTCACTCGTTCCATCTCCCCGTGGGCGAGATGACTCCCACATTGGAGGATGTGAGCTGCCTCTGGGGTTTACCGATTGATGGGTTGCCTGTAATTGGATTTGCGGATGACAATTGGGATACGGATGTCGAGAGACTATTTGGTCGTCTTGATTGGATTACGTTTCGGCGCCGCCCCGGCACATTTCACATGAGCCGGAATTGGTTGTGCGAGCCATGGGTGCCCGAACCGGCCAATGAAAGTGATCGTCACCGCCCCCGGCCTAGACTCCCCGCTGATGCCGGCCCCGAGGAGGTTAGATACTATGCCAGAGCATTTATGATGGATCTATTTTCATCAGTCATGTTCCCAGATCATTCCGGGTACATTCAGAGCATGTTCCTACAATTTATAGACGAGCTAGACAGTCCCCCTCAGTACAGTTGGGCCACAGCCGTGCTCGCACATTTGTATCGAGGCCTAGATGATGCATCTGAGGATAATTCGAGCAAGATCGCTGCACCACTTGCCTTTCTACAGATATGGATTTGGAGTCGTATGTCACTGGGTAGACCCGTTGCACATTTCCAGCTAGAAGGTCTGCTGGGCGAGGCATTTGGTTGGAGATGGCGTGTGCCTCATGTTTACGAAGATGAGTCACACTCAGGCATTGGATATTACAGGTACATTATTATTTACATTGCATAGGTGCACAACTTTTATCTAATTTTTGTACTTATTCTCATAATATGTTTTACAGGTGGCGGATTGAAACACTGTCCGAGCAGGACATACTGTGGTGGCCCTACCATCCAGTGATGAATGAGCTCCCAGCTATATGTCGTGATCGGAGAGAGATGGAGTTATGGTTCTACAGAGGACCGATTATTTTTTTTTGGGTAGTGGAGTTCTATACACCTGAGAGAGTTATGCGGCAGTTGGGTCGCGCTCAGGTTGTCCCCCCTCCAAGGATCGAGCATGACGAATGGCATGACATCAGGCACGAGCCGAATTCCAGCGTCGATTGGGATAGGAAGCATGACGAGCACAACATATTTTGGGCTCAACGACGCCAACATATTGTTCCGCATCGAGATGAGTGGGATATCCAGACCTTGGGAAGGTACATGGCTTGGTTCAACCGGGAGGGTATGCGAACCGTGTACTGGCGCGGACCAACGGCCGCGAATGTCAATAATGAACCACCCTCACCATCAATTACCAACAGGATACAACAAACGTACTCAATGCCAAGCGACAGAGTTCAGCGGACGGTAATTAAATTTTTTTGGTAATTATTGAGTCTAGCATGACTTATGGTGGAAGAGATGCAATATATGCTATACTAACTTTTTTTATTTTAATTAACAGTTGATCCGCAATTTAGTTATAGCAAGGGACGCCGTCGGAGCCTTGGCCCATCAAGCGATGAATGCATTTGCCCGTCGTGTTTTACGCACGTGCAGGGGCAATCTGGCGGATATTAACCAAGGAGCGATATTCAACCAATTTATGCAACAGCATAACCTCCGCGATGACCAAATCGAGCCGGTGATGACGGAGCGCATGCGAGTCCAACCCGCTGATTATGCTTGGATGAACGAACTACTTGGAGGAGATTATGCTACCTCAATGCCTGAACCGCCCTTGTTCCGCCCCACTTCGGGCCGGTTGTTACAAGATGGAGTATGGGAGCATGGAGAGTCTTCAAGCGCCGCTACAGCTCGATCATCATCCAGTCAGGATCCTCCGGCTTCTCAGGTCATAAATCCGACACTTGTGATGCCTACCCCTGCAGTGGACCGTCCCCGTAGGGTGATTAGGCCGCGGGAACCATATACCCCTACACAAGCCATAGAGGAAATGAGACGCGCGGGTCGCGGGAGGGGTAGGAATGGTGGCCGCGGCGGTGGTCATGAATGAGTGGAAGGGATGACTGTATTGTATCTTAGTTAAATTTAGGATGAACTTTTAAATTAGTATGGACTTTTAATTTATGGATGAACTTATGAGTTGTGTAACTTTTAATTTAGGATTTCATGACTTAGAAATGAACGTTGAATTGTTAATTTAGAATGTGAATTAATTGAGGTAGTTAAGTAGATCCATTAAAAAAAGAGCTGAAAAAAACTTCAAGGGCGCAACTTGGAGTTGCGCCCTTGCTTGCTGGGTTGCTAACTGAGAATGACAGGTGGGCCCAGAGACAAGGGCGCAACTCCAAGTTGCGCCCCAAAATCATCGAATCAGCTCTGACGCAACCAGAGCTGATTTGAGGAATTTGGGGCGCCCTTGCTTGCCGGGTTGCTAACTGAGAATGACAGGTGGGCCCAGAATCAAGGGCGCAACTTGGAGTTGCGCCCTTGATTTCTAAGGCTGACAGAGTGGGCCCAGAATCAAGGGCGCAACTTGGAGTTGCGCCCCTAATTCCTCAAATCAGCTCTGGTTGGGTCAGAGGTGATTTGAGGAATTTGGGGCGCAACTCCAAGTTGCGCCCTTGCCCTCATTGTCTGACAGGTGGGCCCGGAAAGAAGGGCGCAACTCCAAGTTGCGCTCCCAAATTCATCGAATCAGCTCTGACCCAACCAGAGCTGATTTGAGGAATTTGGGGCGCAACTTGGAGTTGCGCCCTTGCCTTCTCGTGCTGACAGGTGGGCCCGAACATGAGGGCGCAACTTGGAGTTGCGCCTTTGCCTTCTCTGAGGCCCACCTGTCAGCCTGAGAAAGCTGAAAAAATTGTTGAGGGCGCAAGACCAAGTTGCGCCCTTGATGCCCAGATTCGTTTTTTTTTTTTTTTTTTGCAACAACCATATTTATAATTCCCATCTCCTCTTTTACAGCACAGGCCCTCCAAAAACCATATCTTCTACTCGCCGTTTTCACCCCCAAAAAACCAAAGGCACTCAAAAACTTCATAAAAACACCTAGCATTTAATGATTTGAAGCCATAATCAACTATTGTCAAGTTATCTCAAGGTAAAGCCTCCGATTTTGTGTCATTGCTCTCTTTAAATTTTGTTTAGTTTCAAAACTCACCATGGTAGCTCACAAGCACTTCTCCTTGCACAATTGTATAGATTGGAGATGTTCTTCATCAATATATTCACCGGAGGAAATGTATTGTATGGGCAATGCGGGGTGTACTACTCGCAAGGACCGATGGTAAATTTTAATGTTCAAAACGATATCACACTTGATCAATTGAGGAATGAAATATATCGATACTTGGGTATATCTCATGTGGAGTTTGGTTTAAGAATTAGGGCAAAATTGAATACCTCACCACCACCAATTGTGTTTTTTACCGAGCTTGAATTGTTAAATAATCAAACTTGGAGGTTTGTTGTTGAAAATATGGGTAATTGGAAGGTGCTCGACTTGTTTGTTGATACGGTATCCAATTTGGGTACACAAGCCATGCCTAATCAAGCATATGCCAGTGGTAGTCGACCAGTAGAGGTCGAAACAACCGACCCCCCTACTCAATCTTCCTTTCCAACTGATGACCCTCAAGTACCACCGTACCGGACCTATAATAGAACAAACAGAAACTTATCCCCTGATCGGAGTAGTGAAGCGGAAGATTTTGAGTTCGAAATCAGACTTGATGGCATACTTCCAAATGAACGTGTCAATCACACGGTTTTTTCGGACACAACCCCGATAGGAAACACTTGCTCTGATGATCATTACAATGCTGAGTCCTTTGATGATGTACCAGATAATGATAACAACAGTGAGGGTAGAGCCCCTGAATCCGATGATGATGATGGTGAGGTGGGGCTTACTGGTTGGCCACTCAGGGATCGCTCTGATTCACACCCTGTTGCATCTTTTAATTCAGTACAGGAGGTTTTAGAAATAATTGGTGATTGTAACTATTTTGATGAAATGGGATATGCAACAGACGATAAGCTCTTCAAAGGGCAAGTGTTCCGCTCTAAAGATCATTTGAAATGGGTAGTGCACGATTTTCATATCAGAGCAAATCGAACCTTCACGGTAGTGAAGGCAAACAAACAACGTTATACAATTAAGTGCACTAGTGAAAATTGCGAATGGAGACTATATGCAACTCGTCATTCCTACGACGATGCATTTGAGATAATAACAAAAAAAGGCCCGCACAATTGTGTAAATTCGTGTGATAGACTGTGGCATCCACACTTAACTGCGCCTTTCATTGCCTCACTAATAAGGGAGCACGTTAAAACCAATGTCAAGTATCTTATCAGAGATATTATGGTGGATGTCGAGCAAAGATATCAATTCAAGGCTCCGTATATGAGGTGTTGGCGTGCGAAGGAAATAGCAATTGCACAGTTATTTGGAGGATGGAGACAAGCGTACAACTTGATTCAACCACTATTAGAAGCTATGCAGCGGAACAATCCGGGTACAAAGATCGAATGGTTCACAGGAACAACTAATAATGAAGATTTTGAGTTCTTTCAAGGGGTTTGTTGGGCATTTGGGCCAGCTATTCAAGCTTTTGGTCATTGTAGACCGATTATTGGTATTGATGCTACATTTCTCTCGGGTAGATACAAAGGAAAGCTCATGACTGCCTGTGGTTATGATGCCGAGGATCAACTTGTCCCTATAGCATTTGGTCTATTTGACACTGAGAACAATCTGGCGTGGGAGAGATTTATGAAATTTGTTCGTCGTGAAGTAGTTGGCTTGAGATTTGTAACCGTGATATCGGATAGGCATCAGGCCATTTTAAGAGTATTTAAGGAGCCTGACTTAGGTTGGAATGTACAAACACAATAAGCAGCATACAGGTATTGTTCTAGACACATTTGTCAGAATTTTCAACGAGCCTTCAAAGACAAACAACTTACTAAAAGGGTTAGGATTCTAATCAGACAAAACCAACCACGCAAGTTCCATGCGAGGATGGCAGCCTTAGGCGCCAAAAAGGCTGAGGCGGTTGAATGGTTAGAAGGTATCGGGAAGGAAAGAGAGGAAGACGATCCCCGTCTTGAGCTATGGGCATATGCTTATGATGAGGGTGGGTGTCGTTGGGGCATGATGACAACAAACGGACCCGAACCATTGAATAATGTTTTCAAAGAGGCGAGAGAGTTACCGGTGACATCTGTTGTTGAGATCACCTTTTATAAGTCCGTAAAATATTTTGCGGAGAGGAGGGCTCAAGCCTCGGGAATTATTGGTCAAAATTTGATGTTCGCGAAAAAGGTGGAAGAACTATTGGAAAAGGGACGATTAAAGGGAAATACCCATACCGTCAAGGCGTACCGAAATGAAGGAAAATACGAAGTAGTGACCAAAGAATACATGCAGGGCAACAGAATTAAAGGAGGGAAGAGACACTGGGTTCGCTTGGAGGTCCCCGGGGGGGTGTGCACATGTCAGAAGCCTCAATTAACAGGTATACCTTGCTCTCATGTGTTGGCCACCTGCGCAACGGCTGCAATTGATAGCAACCAGCACGTTGCACCTTTTTACCGTGCAAGTGAATTGTTCGCAACCTGGGAACCCGAATTTTATTATTTTGGAAATTCGGAAACATGGCCAGAAGATGTAAGGCCCACCCTTGTGCCAGATCCTTCGATGTATAGAGTGGTCAAGGGTCGTCGTCAGCATGTCCGAATCCGCAACGAGATGGATGACATGGACCAACCAAAGCACACTTACACATGCGGACGTTGTGGTCAACAAGGGCATAGTAGAAGAGCTTGTAGGACTAATCTTCAAAATCAAGGTAGTAACAATTATCTCATTAATTAATATTACGCTAACAATACATTCTTACTTACATTTCCTTTTCTTTTTTGTAGGACCGTGATCGATTAATCTCAAGTAGACAAGGGTGTGATGCCGAGCAAGTTTATCTATTTTGTTGTTATGTTAGAAATTTAGATAAAAGACAATGAATTGCCAAACTATTTATTTAGATGTTTTTGTAGTTTTATTACATTGCTTTATTATGATAGATGTACTGCAAGTTTAATGATATTTTGGTAATCCAGTTGATTATGTTATAAAGCAAATGTTGGAAGTGTTATTTTTTGGAGCACATATTAAAAAAATATATATAAAGTAAGGACGCAACTTAATGTTGCGCCTTTCAGTTTCGACATCTTTACTCTCCATGACATGTGGGACCAGAGGTGAAGATGCTCCCTTTAAGGGCGCAACTTCATGTCGCGCCTTTAGGAAGGGCGCAGCTTGATGTTGCGCCTTTTACTTATTTCACAGACAAGTGGGGTCGGTCATCAGTTAATTATAAAAGTAAGTTTAAAAGCTCCAACTAAAGGGCGTGACTTCAACATGCGCCCTTTATTTCAAAATTTTTTGGGTCCCACTCTTTAACGGTTTACTAAAAGTTGGGCAGATAGAAGGGTGGTCAGGTTATTCTGGGGCTTCAAGGGCGCAACTTGAAGTTGCGTCCTTGCCAGGGCCATCGGTGAAAATTTGTTTGGCCCAAGGCCATTGGTGTAGATAAGATTGGGCCGAGGGCCATTTAAGAAAATCGTCCCCCGAGAGAGAGCGCATGCAGGCCGATGTGCTGCCATGGCATACCTCGCGAGATTTGTATCAAGTATCCAATAGTCTTGTCAAATCTCCGACGCTGTTCGGGTCTGATTTCGTTTGTGCAGACCCCGTTAGACAGGTTTCAGTATCCTAAGAGGCTATTCGTTGTACCTGCTTGCACACCAGCTGATACCTGGTGGGGACGATTAAGCCTTAAGGAAAGCGACATTGTAACACGCAGTTGAAGCCAACTAAAAGAATACTTGCAAGAGGCCTATCATTGACCCACCGGCACCAACAATCTTAAGGCTTAATCGATCAAGATGACCTTTGCAAGTTTGAGAGAGATGACTTCTGACTTCGTGAAGCTCGAACGCTTCTACGGTGGCAACTTCATAAGGTGGCAAAAGAAGATGAACTTTCTTCTCGCAACCTTGAAGGTGGCATACATGTTGAACACGCCAAAACCCGAAGTGAAGGAAAACGAGATAAATCGCTGACATAAGAGCCAGGCAGAAGTGGGAGTGATGACTTCATATGTCGCGGGCACATCCTGATCGACATGTCCAACTCGTTGTTCGATGTCTACCAGAACACAGAAACGGCAAAGGAGCTGTGGAAGAAGCTGGAGACGAGGTACATGTCTGAAGATGCTTCAAGCAGAAAATTCATTGTAAGTCGTTTTAATAATTATAAAATGGTAGAGAAGACAGATCTATCATGGAACAGTTTCATGAAATAGAAAGAATGCTCAACAATTTTGCTATGCACAATATGAACATGGATGAATGTATAATTGTATCCTCAATAGAAGACAAACTTCCTCAGTCGTGGAAAGACTTTAAAAGAAGTCTTAAATATAAAAAGGAAGATATTTCCTTAGAGGACTTGGCCAATGGCCCAACAGAGACTTTGCATTACAGTGATCTTTAATTGTGATGTGGAGACATCCATGTGCAAGAATATTTAGAGATGAACCAAAAGATATAATGCAAATTTACAGGGAAATACCTGACAAATACAGAATTTGATTTCAAAGATATTATGGTTCATACAAAACAACCAAAATAATATTTAGAGATGAACCATAATACATCCAATGACTACTAAATTGAAATTACTAAATTATTCATGCAATCCAATGATATTTTCAACCAATTCCTTTTGAAAATTATAATAGTTATGGTAACATCCTTGAAATAAATAATAAAAGAACATCAGTTGTGAATGTTTATTTACAAGAAAAAAACAAAAAAAACAAAAAACCAGAAATAATTTACAAGAAAGAGCCCAATAAGTAGGGCCAGTCCATGGTGTATATCATTCAATCGATAATTTATCTTCGAAATCAAATTCTGTATTTGTCAGGTATTTCCCTGTAAATTTGCATTATATCTTTTGGTTCATCTCTAAATATTCTTGCACATGATGTCTCCATATCACAATTAAAGATCACTGTAAATCTGTAATGCAAAGTCTCTGTTGGGCCTCACCCTGCTTTTCCAACGCGTTCGATTACGCTGTTATCCTAACGGAGGATAACAGAGCCCTGCTTGTCCGCTCGGCACCGTCGGATCAAAATTGACGGTTCAGATTCAGTGCAAAAGTTTGTTTTTAAAGTTAAAATGAGTTTTTCCCTCACAGATCTCATCCGTCCATTTTGATCCGACGGTGCCGAGCGGACAAGCAGGGCCCTGTTATCCTTGGTTAGGATAACAGCGAAATCGGACGCCTGTTCCAACAGGAGTTGACTATATCAAAAGTATTATGGTTGATACAAAACAATGATTTTCTTCCCGTTCCAACAGGAGTTGATTATATCAAAAGTATTATGGTTCATACAAAACAACGACTTTCTTCCCGTCAACAAAAGTAGAAAGCTTTTTAAAAATTATAAAATTTGGTTCATAGTAGATTTTAATATAAAGATTATATTGAGCAATTCATATCGACTATTTAGATATCGGAAACAGAGATACGAGCCCTATAGCATAGTCAAAGTACGTGGTATGCATATTACACTATTTTTAAATTTCAAATAGATTATTTTATTACTATGTTTTGGCTATATTTCAAAAATAATTAAAAATAGTTAGGAATCTCCAAAAATAGAAAAAAAAAATTGTATCTAATGAGTTTTCGATATGTAGATCGCACCGGTCCAATCGGATCGGCCACCAGAATTGATACGAGCGCATAACACTGACGTTATTTTGTTAAGCATAACACCGTAACCCAAGTCATATAGAGTTATGTCTATATATATAGAGGAGGGATCTATTCACGATGCTTTTCTTGACAATCTTGACGCAAAATGAAAGGACAAGAAATTGGGTTTATGAAAAAAGAGGGGTTGCTTAGAACGGAACAAAGACTGACTAGACCACCTATTACTATAGATGAGGAGGACCATAAGATTGAAAATTGCATGGCTGTGTGTACGACTTTGACAATAAGACCTTTCAGATAATTGAAAAAATTCATAAATTAATTTACTATGGATGCATTACTTTACTTATAGAAGATTGATAGTATTTCAAGTTTTAATTAATTTGAACCCATTTAAGGACTTATCAAAATTTTATGTTCTTTTAACAGTTGTAATTTAATGGGTCTTTGAAGAATTACAAAGTGTCATTTAAATTGAACATAATCGCAAACACAATCAATCTATAACTTAAACAATACCCCCATCAGATTTTTTTTTTTTTTTTGAGAATTTTTAATGATTTTTTGAAATTTTAGAAAAATCTCATAGTCAAAATTGTCAATGTAATTAGTACTGTCAATGGATCCTCTCTCTCATATATATATATATATAGAGGAGGAATCCATTAACAATAGTTATTTTGACAATCTTGACAAATGACAATGGTGCTTTTTAAAAATTTATGAAAAATAAAAAAATCAGAAAAATAGAAAAAAAAGTTTATGGAAGTATTACTTAACTTATAGATTAATAATATCTCCTATAATATTCAATTTAAGCGACATTTGATAGCTCTCTAAAGACCCGCTAAATTACAACCGTTAAAAAATGTGTAAAATTTTGATAAGACATCAAACGATATTCGAATTAATTGAAACTTGAAACATCATCAATCTATAAGTTAAGTAATGCATCCATAAAACTTTTTCCATTTTCAAGATTTTTTATGAATTTTTATATTTTTTTTGAAAATCCATATTGTTAAGATTGTCAATATAGTCATTGTCAATGGATCCCTCCTCATATATATATATATATATATATATATTGACGAGCTCATCATAAATAAATTAGTTAATCTAATTAACTACCTATATGCGTTAGATTTTTCTTTTTCTCTTTACAAAAATAAGTGACTTATATATAACCACACCTTTCTATTTCTTTCTAGGAGGAACCGCCTGCGTTCTAGTTAACCAAAATTCAAGCTCCTGTATCAATAAGACTTAATTTTAATATATTAAAAATTAAAAATTCAGGAATCAAGCAAGTCGCGACAAGCACCATTTAGCCATGCACATACAATACTATTAGATAATAATTAGTCATATATACTTCTATTGTAATCACTAATCATCAATATAATATTGCCAAGTTAGATTAAAGTTACTTAAGGTGGCCAACACGCAACATCGGCATCTCAATTTATAATGCAATACATCATAAAACAGTGAAACAGGTGCAACGACTATGTAACCTAGCATTCTGACATATCTCAACAGTTTGTCAATAATTATATTCTTCAAAACGGAAGTGATGCTTGCCGCAATTTTTTTTCATTATCAAAATACATACTCTTCAGAGTAGACTTGTATTTGTGTTTAGGTATGATTAAGTGTTGCAAGAATGAACTTTTCACACTGAGAATTATAAATGAACTTTGACTAATGACATGTAAAAGATAGCACAAATCATTAGCTAGCAAAGGTTTAAATAGCGCTCATAGCGGCCGCTATAGCGATTGATATAGTGTTTTGGAAGCAAAACGCTATGATGCTATCGGTTTTTTCCCGTTATTTAATACTTTATATAGTAGCATATAAAATATGGTTAGAATTGTCTAAATTTTCAATTATTTTATGATATCTAATACTTAATAGTTGTTATTTATGTTTTACAATCGTTTAACACATAATTAATTGGATTTATAAACAACAATCAATGTTATATAAACTTAGTATCCACAAAAAAAAAAAAAAAAATAGTGGGATTGATTAGTGAAAATGAAAGTCATATATAGTTAAAATCCATTAAAATTTTATGTAATCATTAAATATTTTCTTACCTAATATTTTATCATGATTTGCTTACAATTTTTCTATTCTAATTTTTAGATTCTATTTTTTCTTGAAAAAGGATATAATAGATAATTTATTTTTGGTAACTTCAATAATCTATTTAATTTTTTAATGTTTAGGAAAAGTAATTACTCAATGATTCAGTTTGAAATCCTTTAAATAGAAAAAATAATACTTGTGTAATAAAGGACTGACCAACATGTTGTACTATGTCAATATATATATCTGAATAAGAATACTTTTGTTTCAAGAGTGATACAATAATTATATAATTTTTAAACAATTTGGTTAGAAAACTTTATATATTACTCTAATTATTCATCATTTTTATTAAATATGTTAGCTCATGAAGACATGAACCAATAAAATAGTTAAAATATTCCATATAACATGAACCGCTAGTGTCCGCAATTGCGCCAATATTGGCCTCACTAATACAAAACTATAGATTCATGCCTAATTACTAATTTAATTAAGAAACATACTGAACTATTTTTTTAGAACACGCAAGTCGAGCAATCAAATCTAAATCAATACCAGCAAAATCTATCAACAATATGCTGGCACCATGCCAAATTTTTAGAAAAAGAAAAGCAAGGCGGCCACGTACATCTATATGGGTGTGCTCACCACCGCCTTCACTATATCTGATTATAAACTAAAATTAAAACAAATATATTATACCTTTATTGGGCAAAAAACATTTGACAAAGTAACCTTTTTTAAGTGATATCCAATCTTTGCGAATCAGGCTACATATTGCATTTTTTGGTGCTAGTTCCCATCCCAAATGGGATTTTTTTTTAATGCAAGCTTATTAATTTCCAGCCAGTAAATTATACAAATGGGAAAGGAGGGTTTCCCCCGGTATTTCCCCAAATGATCTCGTTTTAAGAAAAATATGAAAGCATTAAGATGTTGAGCAAATTATAAAGAGAGAAGGACAATTGTTATGACTTATGAGCAGTGGGGCACTTGAAGTAATTAATTCAATTCCTTATCTTAAATCATAAACGAAAGCAACTTAAACCGAATATATATTTGTCTAGATAAATCTGGTTCCTGATAAGATTTGTGATGCGTGAATCAACTTAATAGCATGGGAACTAATTCAAAATACAGTTTAATGTCTTTTCATAATTTCTAATAGCATCTGTGTTCCAATTAATTAGTTCCCATTCTATAATTTGTGCACCAGTTAAATTTGGTTAACCATCATTGTTTAGGCACAGCTTGATTGAATTATGCAAATCAAGTCCTATGTATGGATAACATGTGCCAATCTATACTTCATAAAGAGCGGTAGATTTCCAAACACCTCAACAATGCCACATCATCACTATTATTAACCATTGATTTTGTTTGAAATTCTTTATCTACTTTGATCCAATGGCTTGTATTTTTTTCTCTCCTCATTAAATAAGATGAATGTGTAACATGTCTAAAACAAATTTTAACTTTTAAAATGGTCCAACATTATTTTATATATGTTCTTATTTATAAATTATTGTATTATTATTATTATTATTATTATTATTATTTACTTACATAAAAAATTTACAATATTTTTTTAAAGTTTTGTTTAATATAAATATTTAACTTTTATAAAATTTCTAGTTATTTATTTGATATCACTTTTCGGGGCGAAACCCGAGTTACAGCTCTAGTATAGAGAGAAAGAGCCTTCAATAAAACCTTCAACTCCTTTAAAAGGCTCTTATTTGATACCGTGAGATTTTCGCCTATTTTTTGAAATAAAAAATCTTATTTAAAAAAGTAAAAAATAAATAAACTTATGTCTAACAATAGTAAATTTGGGCCTCGGAACCCTGCCTTAATATTTTTTTTTTTAATTTTTTTAGATAGCTGTTGTTGTTAGCTAGCTAGTACGGATCGGAATCTGCTGCTTTTCTTGATCTGACGGTTCAGAACACAAAAGTACTTTGAGATTCGTACAGAAAATACTAATAAAGTACTTTGACATCAGTGCGACAACCGATTCACGACATCCGATCAGAAAAGCATGACCTGCTTTTATTTTCAGAAAACCAGCGTCTTTCGATCCAGCTGGTACAGGCCCAAGTTTGATAGCGTCCGAGATACATTCCAAGTTTTGTACTAGATACACAATTTTTTTGTACCAATTTTTTTGTTGTTGTTGTATATAGAGAGCAGTTCAGATATTCGGATACCACTAAGGATACTGTCGGGGATACCATGATCTTTGACCAATTCAACTAAACCTAAATATTCACCTTAACCTCCTAAATATTTACTTTAACCTCCTAAATATTCAACTTAACACATTTTGCTTGACAACCAATAAAAACTCTACATAATAATAATCTAATTGCAGCATTACACTTAACACATTTTGCTTAACATATTTTGCTTTACAGCCAATAAAAATTACTCTTAATTTAACTTGCAGCATTACACTTCCTAACTATTCACCTTATCCTCCTAAATATTCACCTTATCCTTCTAAATATTCACCTTAACCTCCTAAATATTCAACTTATCATATTTTTTATTGGCAGTCAATGTTTAATGGTATCCCGACAGTATCTTTTGCGGTATCCCATAGCATTTTCCTATAGAGCATATCATCACAAAAATTACATTTATTTTGAGTTTCAGTCAGTTCTCAAATAAACTGTAATGATTATACCGACTCTCTAATAGTAAACTGGCATACCATGATGCACCTCTATTGACATATGTATCCCAAAATTCTGTTTTGTTTATTGAATAGTTTTACATTTTACTCGTCCAAGGCAGTTATAAGCAAGCAAGTATTAGAGCAGCTTGGAGTGATTTGTAAGGAACATTTCTCACTGTTACTCATGGAATTTAATACACCCAAAGCATGGAAAGTTGGCAACAAAACGGGTGGAGCAGTATCACATGGATGGAGCAGTATCACATGGAATGACATAATGGGATGTTTTAAAGCTAAGTTCTCTACTACTAACTTTCCATTGAATTATGCGTTTGTCATATTTGCTATTTTAATTTCACAATACTTTCATGACTTAGTTGTTTTAGATGATTACTGTCACCTATTAATTATATATATCCGCTGTTAACTCTGGGTCCTCAAAGATTGTCAAACCCACTGTGTCATGCATGTAAGCCTTGCCAATGCTGCTATTTCAACATTCGATGCACAGACGATTAATTGATGGCTGCTTCAAAGAGCTACTAGCTTTGGTTGCCGCCTGAATTACTCGGGCCTTGATTGCCGCATTGATTGGATATTTTTTTTTCTGAGATAGTATCATACTATCATTATAATTCCATTTATGCTTAATTTGGGTCTAAATGATTCAATATTTGTTTAGTAAATTTAGTTTGGTTTTGTTCTTTAAGAACAAATTAAGTGATAAGTTTGAAGGAAGTTCAATCATTTTTGCTAATTCATTTAATTTAGAGAAAAAACCGAATTTGGTCATAAAATTATTGTATTTGGTTCAAATTGCTACCTAAACTATTTTTTTGTTCAAATTAATTTTCAAAGTATATTTTGTCTTCGGTTCAAATTGTTTCTGAACTATTGCATTTGGTTCAAAATGGTTCTTTAACAAATTTTTTAATCAAATTGGCTCCTGAATTGTATGGTTTGATTCACATATTACTCCCCACTTTACTTCTATTTGATGCTAACTTATATAGTTTTAGAAGCTAATTTTGGTCTCAATTTGTGTAAACAAAAGTTATTAGGAGGGATGAATTTAGAAATCAATTTGAACCAAAAAGTAGTTTAAGGACCAATTTGAAGCAAATGATTTGAACTAAAAAAGTAGTTTATGGACCAATTTGAACTAAATATAATAATTTTGGGACTAAAATTGGATCTTTTTTCTCCTTTAATTTATGTTGCAACATAAAAATATCTCCAAAAATAGTGGAGATAAACACCATAAAATCTCTTAGGGTGCATTTGGATTGTGCAAGTACTAGTGAAAGGATAGTAGAATAGAGAATAATAGATGAGATTAGTAAAAAAATTGTTATTTTGGATTATTTAAAGAATAATAGAATTATGGTGCTATTCGAAATAGTAAAAATGTTATTTGGATTAGCTAACGAATAGTAGAAATATGGTGCTGTTCAGAATAGTGATGAATGATTGAAAAAAATAGGAGCTAATCCATGTTTTATATGTGTAGAATAGCAACTAATCTCACTATTCTGGATTAGTGATTGTGCGTTTGGATCACTCACATGTTAGAAATATCTTACTAATCTGAATAGTAGCTATTCTTTGTCAATCCAAACGCACCCTAAATTCCTAGCGTTATAATCCATACCCAGAAAGAGGTTTGGTTTCCTCTCACCACAGCTATGCCACGTTAACAAATTAATTAATAACCGTTGTTAACTTTCCTTTTTTAGGGTTTTTTTTCAGTTTTGGTGCCCACGTGCTAGCCATATATATATTGTTCATTCACAAACAACAATCAATATCAAAAAATTTATTTTATTAGTATAATTCAAATGTCTTACATATTGATACAATCATTTCTCAAATATATTCCACATAGTTCAATAGACCAATAGTTCAAACTACCTTGAACTTACAAGCCCTTAATCCCAAACTTACATAATTAATCTCAATCAACATATATACAAAACTAATTAAAAAAAAAGTAGCTATCTTTTTAAATGGGTCCATAAATTTTCAGGATACTTATTCACCTAATAGAAGATCGACTTGCTAGCATCTAGCCACGAAACGGGTATAATTAAATAGGCTCCTACGTACAAATAAGTGACTTGTGTAAAGAAAAAGGAAAAAAAAAAAAAAAGAGATAAAGAAGCAATTACAGTTGGAATTATGCCCTCATTGTAGTCACCAATCTGGAAATTATAAAAAAAATAAAGATTTAATTCAGAAAATGGAATACAAGGAAGAAATTAAAGAGTTTCCAAGTCAGTAAAAAATAAGGAGCTAGACTATCATACTAACGTTAGCATTTCGGACCGAAAAGTTAACGCCTCAAATATTATGCTATCGTGTCCTAAATCACGATTTACGGTGCTCAATAAATTATTTATATGAAAATATTGGGGAATACAAAATTTTTTTATTTTTAGAGTTTTCTAAGTATTTCTTTTGAATATTAGAAAAAGGTCATAAATATTAATAAAATATTGATGTTTGTACATGCTATTTTTAAAAATGCAAAACAATTACTTAAGAACTCTAAAAATAAAATTTGATATGAAACTTCCTTATCAATTTCGCCATGTAGTTCCCAAACCTGAAAAGAAAAACAAAAAAATTATTAGAATTTACAAGATATTTTTTCCATACATTGTTAAACAGCCTTTTTTCTGTAGTGATAAACTTTCTAAATAGATAACAAAGTGTTAAATATTGCATATAAAAAAATTGTGCATAAAATTATGGGTGAGACTATCAATACCCGGAGCAAACTCTCCGGACAAAATCCCCCCAATCAGAGTACGCCATGTGGCAAAAGCGTGTTGACCGGTCAAATGTTGAAAACGCGTTGCTGCACAACTCGTGTCGCTAGGTGTTTATATTTTGAAACCAAGTGTTTATACCACAAATCCAGGTATTTATATTTCACATTCTCGGACGAACACGCTTTCCATTACGAACGCACTTTCAAAAAATGGAAAACGCGTGATTTCCCTTATGAACGTGTTTTCCAAAAATAGAAAGCGCGTGACCCCGTGCGACGCGCAGAAGCAAGTGCCCCCCACGTGACGTGCGCTCCCCGATCACGTGATCATATTTATGAGATAGGTATTTATATTTCTCAGACAGATATTTATCCACATAACATAGGTATTTTATATCTCTGAGATAGATGCTTGTCTTTTATATTTCTCAGAACAATTCACATCAACATAACAATATGATATATTTATATTTCTCAGACAGACATTTATCTACATTGTAGATAAACATAGGTATTTATATTTCAGAGATAGATGTTTGTCTTTTATATTTCACAGAACAATTCACATCAACATAACATAGGTATTTATATTTCTCAGACAGACAATTATCCACATATCATAGGTATTTATATTTCAGCGCGACGAATCTGGAGAAGCCGCGTTCGTCCAGACGCGTTGCATGCTGCGCTGCACAATGTGTGCTGCGCCACGTCAGGATGAAAATAAGGGGAGATAGGTACGTGGGGATCTTAAGATTTTCACTAAAATTATATCAACAAATATAACTTTTAGCATTTTTAAAGTTCAAAATTTATCCAATAATAATTTTATTTCGGGGTGAAGCCTAAATTATAGCACTAGTACTAGTAAAGCCCATCCGCTTCTACCAAATTTAGATTGTCATATTCGGAAAATTGTAAGATCTGTTGAATATTTTATGCTTATAGTTTATTACTTAAAATTTCTGGTAATAAATAATTATTTGATCAATCATGAAGAATCAATAATGAGATCATTGAAATTAAAACGTTACCTAAAGCTTGCAAGATTAATAATTACGTACTGTGTGACAAACTGACAATTACCTAAGAGAGGCATTTAGATATTCCATATTCTTTTTGTTTTGTTTCGGTTTGTTTCTTTTGTAATGCTGGGTTTTATTGAAGATAATTCAAAGTCTAAAAATATCATAATGCTGAATTTATCTCTGGTTAAGAAAGTTCAGAAATAGCTCCACAAAAATAAAAGTTGAGATTTAGAATTAGCTTTACGTATTTGTAATAGCAGCTAAAATAGAGTTGTTAGTTAATTTAGGAAGTCAAGAGTCTAATTTAGGTAGATAATTTTGTGTATGTTAGGCTATATAATGAGTCTTTGTAATTGTCTTTGAGATGTGTGGATTGTAATCATGTATAGTTTATTTCCATCAAAATAGTTTTTTTTTTTTTTTTATCATATTGTATGGGAGCAAATCAGCTCTAGTTTCGTATGAGAGAGTTTTAGTTCTAACAAGTGGTATTAGAGTCTTAACAGGCGCAATCATCAAAGTTGAAAAAAGCTAGTTTTTTGGCAAGGCGTCGTAGCGATGTCTTCAGGAACAATCACAGAGCAAGTTCGATTCATCATGGGCGTCATCATAAATTTATGAGAAGAAGAATTGTGGAGTAGCGGATGTTTAGTCAGGCACTGACTTTGGGTCAAAAAGAAACCTGGGATGATACCATGTGTGGTGGACAAGCTGAGCAGCAATTTAGATCGCAGAAGAGAACCAAAGCAAGGCATCTGGTACGCTTGGTGGGGGTAGCTAGTGAAAAGATAATCAGTTGCGAGGTACAAGCAGTAGCTTTGAGATTGTTATTGGTTTGCCACTACAAACACATAAAGGAAAAGGTTAGAGATCAAGGTCGAGCCCAACTCAAGCACGTCCTGCAGAAGCCAATATTCACAGAAGAGAGGGAGAATATAGAAACAATTTTCTATACAAGCCAGTAACAAGTGAAGAAAGAGGCATGCTTATTTGAAGGAAGGTGGATGTTTAGACAATATGTGAAGAGTTAAACATCAATTTGAGGAATTGGTACAGATGTAATTATGAAGTTACAAAGAAGTTTGATTGGTGCCGTGACGTAACGAAAGTGATGAACTTTGAATTATGGGGGAGTGTTGAAGATAAAGTCTAAAAATATCAGAATGCTAAATTTACCTCCGGTTCAGAAAGTTCAGAAATAGCTGCACAAAAATAATAGTTGAGATTTAGAATTAGCTTTATGTATTTGTAATAGCAGTTAAAATGGAGTTGTTAGTTAATTTAGGAAGTCAATAGTCTAATTTAGGTTGATAATTTTGTGTATGTTAGGCTATATAATGAGTCTTTGTAATTGTGTTTGAAATATGTGAAATAGTAATCATGTATAGTTTATTTCCACTAAAATAGTTTCTTTTTTTATCATATTGTATCAGAGCAAATCAGCTCTAGTTTCGTATGAGAGAGTTTTAGTTCTAACAGGTTTGTGGTAGATTTAGAAAACCTCATATATCTTTGGTGTGTGTACAAGGCTAGGGGTGAGGTGTTTGGAGACGTATCATTCCTGAGAAACTACCAGCAGTTTACTGCATTGTAGCAACTAATACCATCTTTGATGTAAAGTAATTAATAAAGGAAATTGATGTGTATCAAACTATCAATGTATCATCATGGTTTGTTGGATTTAGCCAGCCCGAGAAGTGAAAAATAAAGCCTTCATATACTGCCCAAAAGCTTCATGTAAGAAATAAAGTTCGATTCTCTGACGGAAAATTAAAGGAAATGCACAAATTTGAAGGCCCATCACAACAATTTTTAGTAAACTCTTCCATGCCCATAGGCCATAGGCCTGCATAACAGAAGAAGAAAAACGAATAATAAACAAAATCAGGCCTTTGGAGTACTCAGCAGCTAGCTATATTGGTGGAATGAATGTTTAGTACATGGTAACGTTGGCAGCCGCTATCAACTTTTCAAAAAAAAGAATGTTTAGTACATGGTAGAATTATCTAGCAGCTCCTACACTTCTCAGGAACTTAAAAGAGAGGAAGGTACATGGTCCCGCCTTTTCTCTGGAGAATTCCAGAGATATTCAAACCAAACCAAGTTTCCATTTCCTATAAATAGAACCGGAGTTCAGCTGTCTCAGCATCAGAAAAGAAATCAGCAATCTTCAACATAGCCTACTGAACAAGCACACAACTCAATTTTCAATTCAATTCAATTTAATTCGGTAGAATTCTCAAGTTATTGAATTTTGATCAAACAAACAAGCACAATGTCACTTATCAGGAGCAACATCTTTGATCCTTTCTCCATGGATCTTTGGGACCCATTCCAGGGCTTCCCGTTCAACAATTCGCGATCCCTCGCCACAACCGATGAAACATCATCCTTTGCCAATGCGCGAATTGATTGGAAGGAGACCCCTGAAGCGCATGTCTTCAAGGTGGATCTCCCCGGCATCAAGAAAGAGGAGGTGAAGGTGGAGGTTGAGGAAGGCAATGTGCTCAAGATCAGTGGCGAGCGTAAGAAAGAGAAAGAGGAGAAGAAGGACAAGTGGCACCGCGTGGAACGCAGCAGTGGCAAGTTCTTGAGGAGGTTCAGACTGCCCGACAATGCGAAGGTCGATCAGGTCAAGGCAGCCATGGAGAACGGCGTGCTTACCGTCACTGTGCCGAAAGAGGAAGTGAAGAAGCCTCAGGTCAAGGCCATTGAAATCGCCGGTTAAGCTTGATTCAATTTGGCAATCAATGAGGTGAAGAATGCATCAGTAATCAAATGCTGTTCGGGTGGTTTACCTGTTGTTGTGTTTCTTTGTAATCCATGTACTGTTGAAATGGTCTGCTTGTATCTTGAAGAAATGTGTGATGTTTAAGTTTAATCCATGACTTGCTGTAATGGTTTGTAATTGGTACCCCCAATAAATCACTTTATCCTTCTGTATTCTAATTCTGTCCCAGTTTATTTTCTAGTTCTTTCATTTTTATGCAAAAACGTACAGCAATCTGTGCCATAAAATTGAGATATCTCAAAAGGAGGGGAACATAAGAAAAATTAATGTTCGGATTTTGAAAGGTGCTGTCTTGAGGGCATATCCTATTATCCTTTTGTAGTATTCTAATCTACAATGAGTGTCTACAGTGTCATGAACAGT
Source organism: Cyperus esculentus (assembly GCA_030179965.1). Taxonomy (NCBI): domain Eukaryota; kingdom Viridiplantae; phylum Streptophyta; class Magnoliopsida; order Poales; family Cyperaceae; genus Cyperus; species Cyperus esculentus. Next base: position 4,355,952 of record JASGLE010000009.1, on the reverse strand, counting down.
AAAAAACAGTAACTTTTTTTTTTTTTTTTTTTAAAGATTGGTGCACAATGAGCCAAAGCATGGAGGTAGAGCCAGCAGATTGTTGGGTTGGGTTCAGATCAGGTCGGGTATCGGGTTGACGACATTTTTTTGGGTCGGGTCGGTATCGGGTTGACGTCTGTTGGTAATTTTTCGGGTCGGGACCGGGTGATGGGTTTTTCGAGTCTGGTCAAATTTTGCACCTTTATTCTCAGGTCATCTCGAGTTTTGGGTCTTTTGGGTTCGGGTCAGTCTGACTTTCCCTGATACACGGGTCGAGTCGTGGTTCGGTTCGGATTCAGGTCAGTTTGAATTTCCTTGAAACACGGGTTGGGTCGGTTTCGGCTCAATTTGACTTTCTTTGAAATACGGGTCGGATCAGATCGGATCGATTTCTCAGGTCGCTTGCCACCTCTACATGGAGGTAATCATGAGGCAATTAAATAGTTTGCACTATTTACTGTATTGAATCTTTCTTTTCTTCTTTTTTCTGTATTGAATCTTTCTTTTCTTCATTAATTATTATATTTTTGACGATTTATAGTCTAATTTTGGGTCTTCATATGACTCAAAGATATTGATTTTATTTTTAAGTGTTCAAAATGCTAATCATAAAGAATATAGATATATCAACAACAATTGGTTTCATAATTAAATTTAATTTGCAATGAATTTGAAAATATGATAGTTTATAAAAATATTGACTTCATCCAAATTTTATGTAGAGACTATTTAATTTAATATTAACACGTCACAACAAAATAAATTATATTATTTTATTAAGGCACTACGAAGAGTGAATTTTCTTGAGAACTTTTATTTTAGGGATAATGTCCCAACGCCCCCCCAATCTTTTCGGTTTTGACAAACACCCTCCCGATCTATTGGATTTGTGACAAATTGCCCCCGACGATTAATTAACTCACTAATGCTTCATTTTAAAGTGTAAAAGACTAAACTACCCTTCTATGAATTTGTGTATTAATGAATATATTTATGCTTTATAAATTTTTAATTTGATTTAAGTAATTTTAAACAATATAGATACTAGATTAAATATTCGCATATATAATATGGTTGATATTTTATTTTATTTTAAATTAAAATTATAAGGATTTTATGCTTTGTTTTCAATAGTATAAGAAATATTCAGGTACTCATGAGTTAATAAAATATTTAGGTATTTTTGACATAAATGACGTTTTATTAATTCAAATTTAATATCAAAACTTTAAATCATTATAGAATAAATAAGATCAATTTTAATATTAATATTTACGTAACTATACATTTTATAAATATTATTTAAAAATATAAAATTGGAGTAAAAAAAAGTAAATAAGAAATATTTTTGTTCTTTAAATATTTTAACAAATAAGTGTTATATCTTAATGATTTTTTTAAATGATGAAATATAACTATATTTATATATGTGTATAAGGGTATTTTGGTCTTTCACACTTTAAAAAAAGCATTAGTGAGTTAATTAATCGTTGGGGGCCAATTTGTTACAAATCCAATAGATTGGGGGGGTGTTTGTCAAAATTAAAAGATTGGGGGGGTGTTTGTCAAAACCGAAAAGATTGGGGGGGCCTCGGGACATTATCCCTTTATTTTAACAATTGACAAACATATTTTTTGTACATTAATTATATTTCGAATTTCATTAAAATATGATAGTTTTTAATAGAAACACAAATTGTTTAGGAAAAATAAATGATATTGCTCAACTTTTACTGCCGAAGCAAAGCGAGGCGCTTTTTCTAGTAGTATATTAATTTGAGACGGGTTGCTACAGTACGAGCAACAGTACTTTCAACAGTACTTTTTTTTTGGAATGATTTGAGCCATGTCAATCAAATCATAAAAAAAGAGCAATGATCGGTTATACCAATATACATACGGTTTCAAATTTTTTTTTGAGATAAAGAAAAGAGTCAAGCCACTCAAATTTAAATGTCTATAAATTAAAGACTCTCCATCCAGGTTTCAAACCTGCGACCTCCCGTACGAAGAACGTTGCTCTTAACCACTAGACCAAAGGCTGGTTCTTGACTAGTTATATTATTTTACTTACAACTCCAATTCAAGACCAATGGAGATATCCATTTTCCACTTTTCAAAAATTATTCTTTTCTTTATGATTGATTTTAAATCTTCTTTGAGAAAACCATTCTGTATCTCACTAATAATTTAATAATTTGCCGAAAAACCGTATTATTATTAAAGAGTTATTTTAGATATTTTTATGTTTTTATAATTATGTAATGAATCCTCATGGCACTGTGAAAGATAGGATATCTTGAAAATTATTATTTTAACAATCATATAGAATTTTTAATTATATTAAAAACTACTTCAAAAATAGATACAAAAATATTTTTAACATGTATTTCAATTTTTATAAAAACTTGCTAGCTTCTGATAAATTATCAAAGACAATAAAAAATATTATATATATATTTTTTTTACTTCTACTATCATTAAAAATACAAATAGCTCAACATCATAAATTATACAGCTCAGTAGTTACTGCCGAAGCAAAGCGAGGCTCTCTTCTAGTGTATATATAAGATCTGATTGCCCACCTTGCACCCTAAATTAAACTACTACTATTCATACTTCATATTTACAACCAACACCAAAGCAGTATTCCTTATCTTTACAAAAAGAAAAGAAAACAGAGAAAAACAGAATCATCTGTACATGTAAGCACATTATGCCAAGCAACGCCTGGCAGGTACTGTTCGACGTAATGTCTCAGGGCGTGTTCGGCATCCTGAGAATGTATGGGTATAAGTGGGAATTTTTTACAAACTAGTTTCCCAAATTAGTATTTGGTGTGCACTTGGGTCTACATGGGAATGATTTATTTTCCCAAATTTACACACAAAACAAGCAATTACCATGGGAAATAAATAATTGACTTGAACTCAATTTTATTTTTCCCACTTGGGTTGGGAATGTGATAGGAGTGAAAAACCAATCCCTTTCCCATCCCATTTTTATACTCAGGTGCCGAACAGGCCCTCAGTGAGATGGAAATCAAGACCTTATCGTCGCCTCGGCAATCATCCACAAGACCACGTACAACCACAAGGAATTATCAAGTTACCATTCTGGTTGCTTCTATCGAACCTGGAAAAGGTGGAAAATCTTGGATCACATATATAGTTGTTTTCAAATGTTGTATTACAATTTCTAAGTTGTATCTGCTAGACCCTTGCACGTTCGTTCTTATACAAACTTGCCTAGGTTGCCTCTGAATAAGTCCACCCCAGCTGAGACATCAATTGCAACCACCTCTCCTCTTCAGACAGCAACAATGGTCAAATCATATATTAAATTAACCACAATTGCCATCAGTATCCAGCACAACACAACATTCCCAATTATATCTGAATCCAATTCACAAATCAGCGTTGTACAAATATAATATGAAACTATATATTCCAGAGTCTAATTCCTCTATATGCTTTTCTTCACACTGCTCATTTTCTCTCCTTTCCTAGCCTCATCTGAGTGACTATTCACATACCGGTCTTCAATACTGAGAATTACGCTGACTGCTGCAAGAGTGGCAATTGTATATATGAACAGTACTGGTGCTATCCTCTTGTCACCAATGAAACTTATGCCGTGTTGAATATCACATGCAGGCTTCTGTCTGGAGTCTGGACATAAGGTGTTCGACGAAAGTGCCAAGTGAACAGCTGAGATATAAATTATAATTATGCCTTCCCCCTGAAAGATGTTTAGCCTCCTACGGTCCTACCGACCCAAAAATCTGTCTCACATTATTCAAACCTGCACAAACCAAGCACCATTGACCAGAGTACAGGTACGGTATACGGCGGTACCCTGGAATGTTAGTTACATTCCATTTTTCTTTGATGTTGTTTACTATCAAAGTGCGTCTACATGTGCAATCATTGTTGGTTTGGTATGATCAAACTCTGTAATTAAGCTATTTGGTTGGGCTCTTCTGTTTATTGTTCAATGCTGCATGCAGTACGAGTCTACGTACAAAGATGTTAAATTTCCTAAGGTGGCAGCTGGAAAATATCCTACAAAATGAGACTGCTCAAAGCTGAGATCAGTTAGAGTACGTAAACTAAAAACACAATATAGTTTATAGATGTGCTGAACATGAAAATATGTACACTTTTTCTTTGGTTCTTGCATAATTCAAGCAAATACCAACACGATGTTCTTGCATATATAATGATGAAGCCCAAAAAAAATACTTCAGTATAATCTATACTATATTATAAAGCACGTAACTATCACACCCTTCATTTGATTTTCCAATTTTTCAAACTTTTTTGATTCTCATCTTACCATTTTTATTGATCCGAAGGCTAAAATTGTGTCCAATTGTACCATTTCCTCTCCATTACAATCACTTAATATCTTGCCTAATGCCTAATATTTGCTAAATCATAAAATTGTAACATGATTAATACTTTCTTCTTTTGCATATCTGGTATTAAAATAAAACTTATGATTTGAAATATCAAAATTGTAGATATATTGAAAGTGTTACCGTAATTGGAATAAGATGAATCGGATGAAATTATCATAGGCCCATATCTTGCCTGTTATTTGCTATATTATAAATTTATGAGGACAATTACATACTTGCTTTTTTTTTTCATATCTGGTACAATAATTAGATTTATGATTACAAATAAAAAATTAAAGCTAGATTTATTTTTTGTTTTTTTTTGCTTGCAGCCATCAAAGTTAAAATGCCCCGCACAACGGGCAGGTCTGTCGCTAGTTATATAAAATTCACACTCTCGTGCCTCTCATAGTCAATCCAACCAATTGAAAATTCAACCCAGCCCAACCAGATTGAACAAAGCCCATTATACCCAATGCAAGATGCATGTAAGCCTCCTGTTGCTGGGCGAGTTGTTAATTCAGTCCATATATAACTAGCTTTCTATTGTATGGTTCAAGCCTTCAAGGGCACTTCTCCAATGCTTGCCATGTGTTCGCTGTAATGTCTGTGTGACTGTGTGACACACTAAGACCTCTTCGCCTTACCGCTCATTCGCTCCAAGCGGCAAAGTGGGAATGAACATTAGTTATCTGTACTATCTTTTCTGCGTTGTTGGAACATCAGTTTTATCAAAACAGAGAAAGGTAGAAAATCATTCATAATATAGTGTAACTAGTAGTTCTGTGTGGTTGTTTCTGATTCTATCTAAATTGGAATATGTATTTTCCACACATAGAAATTGGATGACTAGCAACAACATACTTTGTTGTTCTTGCCAACTTAGTTCCAAATACTTCTGGAAATAGAACACAGACAAATTATAATCTTTGTCAAAGACAGTAATTTTTTTACTACGTTTCAGTACTGACCAAGACTTCAGAGGGCATAATGTTGACTCTCAGTTTTACACAACAAAACCAAAGACAATTTTGAAGTAACATGTATATTGTTTTCTTAGTATACAGTCGAGATGAAAATGACATGCATTTATTTTAGACGACTCTAGTCACTTTGACAACTGCTCTTTATAAGAAAAACTCTCCAACAACTTCATTATGAACAATGCCAAACTGTTTACTTGTCTCTTTCCTATGGCGAGGATATCTGCACAATTCAAATTGTTGTCAAAAAGTCAAGTCATTATGTGGAATTAGAAGTATCTAATAGATTTAGTCAAAGTTTGGTTTAAGCATGACCTGACCCTGGTGTCTGTAAGTGATGTTGATGGAAAATTATAAAATTTGCCACAACACCGTAACCTAACTCTATATAGATGCTAAAACTTAGGTGCAAAGCCTGCAATCAGTCGACCTTGAATGTGAAATTCAACGCCCGCCAAGCAATTGTAATATTGACAATGAAATACACAGAGTCCAGGATATTAATTAATAGCTTATATTTGGACAATTCCCTTTGGTTAAATGACATGTGCATAAAAAACTAACACCCTCTCCATCACGTTAAGACTAATTAAGAATTTAAGACAAAGATATTTAGTATTAGAATATTGAAAGCTACCAGATCAAGAAGTTAAAGCAAAAATGAAGTACTATTTATAGGGGCAATTAAACTTCTGTCGAGACAAATAGAGAGGTTGTTACGTTCATCCTTTCTACTTGCATACTCTACTGAACAAAAATATGCATCAAATCTTACCTTACAGCCTCCTCCTCTTACTCATTCAAATCTTCCCAGCAAATTGTTGCATTGAGCATGAAAGACGGGCGCTGTTGAAATTCAAAAGAAGTCTCAATGATCCAAGTAGCCGTTTGGCTTCCTGGAGAGGTGATGGATGCTGCAACTGGGCTGGAATAAGATGCAGCAACCAAACAGGTCATGTGGTCATGCTTGACCTTCGATGTTCCGTCAATGAAGGCAATAACCAGACCTTGAGTGGTAAAATCAACCCAGCTTTGCTTCTTTTAAGTGGCTTAAAATATTTAGATCTGAGCTGCAATAATTTTACGGGCAATATATCTCCAGAATTCAGCAGCTCATTTAAAAATTTGTACTACCTCAATCTCTCTTCCTCAGGTTTGTCAGGCTTAATACCTCCCCAGCTTGGTAACCTTACCAAATTACAATATCTCGACCTGAGTTATATGCCTAATACCTTTCTTTCAAGCGTGTGGTGGCTGTCTCATCTGATTTCGTTAAAGTATCTTGACATGTCAGAGGTTTATTTCCGAGATTCAAAAAAATGGATAGAAGCAATGAATATGCTGCCTCTTTTACACACTCTTATATTAAGTGGAAATGGTCTCACCTCAATTCCTGCATCCATGAATCTGGTCAATTTCTCATCCCTTGAAGTTCTTTACATACAAGATAATAGTTTCAATACTCGAATGCCCAATTGGATGGGGAAACTCAATTATTTGAAGGAATTGCAGCTCACAAACTGCCATTTTATTGGTCCGATGCCAAATCAACTAGGCAACTTAACTTCCCTCAATTACCTTGCTTTTGAGGATAAGCTTTCTGAGGGCCCAATGCCATCTCTTCACAATCTTAAGAATCTGACTCAATTGTTTATCCAAGATGTGAATATTGGGGAGGACATAAGAAATGTTATAAGCAGATTGGCAAATGATACTTTATACAAACTTACAGATTTGTCCGTTCTAAACACAAGTTTGACAGGAAACTTGATTGGGTGGTTGAGCAAGGTCCCTAATTTAAAAAATCTTGTCCTTTCTTATAATAATCTAAATGGCACCATACCTACTGATATTAACAATTTAACCCAACTTGTATTCTTACGCCTCCGTGCTAACTCTTTCACTGGTAATGTATCTGAAAAGCACATTAATGGTCTATCCATGTTAAGAGGGCTATCCTTCCGTTCTAACTTCATCACTATTACAGTGGACAGAAGTTGGATACCTCCATTTCACCTAGAATATCTCTTCCTAGGAGATTGTAAGTTAGAGCCGCATTTTCCAATTTGGCTTCGAAATCAATCTCACATGGTGTCCATAGGACTATCAAATACAGGAATTACTGACACTGTCCCTGATTGGTTTTGGAACTTTCCATCTCTCAATTTTGTAAACTTATCGGAAAACAATATAAGGGGTAAGTTGCCTAGCTTGAATCATTTAACACAGCTAAGTACTTTGGATATGCAAAATAATAGGTTTGATGGTGGTATTCCATCTCTTCCGAGTTCCCTTGAATTTGTGGATCTCTCAAACAATTTTTTCGATGGTGCCATAGAAGGCTTTACTTGTGGACTAGGTAATTTGACCATTCTAAACCTAGCACAAAATAAACTTTCTGGAAACCTCCCATTCTGTTGGCCCAATACACTAGTAGTTGTAGATATGGCAGATAATAAACTTTCAGGTGCTATTCCCAGTACTATGGGCAATTCAAATTTCCTACGTGTTTTGCAGCTCAGTAGAAATAATTTGACTGGTGAACTTCCGTCAACCATGAAGTACTGTCGAAACCTTATTTCTCTTGATATTGGGGAGAATAAATTGTCTGGCCAAATACCGGAATGGATCGGAAAAGACCTTAAAAACTTGAAAATTCTTCGTCTGCGATCAAATATGTTTTCTGGAGAAATTCCCATGCAAACAATGCAGCTGACCGACCTTCATATCTTAGATCTTGCTAATAATCATATCTCAGGCCAGGTTCCTCATAATTTGGAGTTTTTGGAGGCAATGAGTTCCCCAACGAGCAACAATATGGATTCAGCATCCCTAAGTTATAATGTTGCCGGAGATGTATACTACATCATTTACTATAACATAAGCACATTTGTAGTAACAAAGGATTTGGAGCAAAAATATACAAGAAATCTACCTTTTCTCAGAAGTATTGATTTGTCGTGTAACAACTTAACGGGAGAGATACCTCACGAAATAATTACTCTTCTGGGATTAATTAATCTAAACTTATCTAATAACCACCTCCATGGCCCGATTCCATCGAAAATTGGGCATATGCAATCAATGGAGTCTCTTGACCTAAGTATGAATGAACTTTCAGGCGTGATTCCACAGAGCTTGACCAATTTGAATTTCCTGTCCACACTGAATCTCTCTTACAACAATCTATCCGGAAAAATACCAACTGGCAATCAATTGCAAACCCTTAATAATCCATATATCTACATTGGTAATGATTACTTGTGTGGGCCCCCATTGAATAAGAGTTGTGATATATATGAAGCTGCGAATAAATATGAGCCAACAGACAGTTCTGATGTAGATGAAATACTGGTGTACTCGCTTCCTGTACTTGGTTTTGCGTTGGGATATTGGGTGGTATGTGGAATTCTGTTTTTCAAAGCAAATTGGAGGTGTTGGTTTTTCAGGATAGTTGATTGTTGGTTTGATAAGCTCTATGAATTTGTCGCGATGCAAGAGTAATGAAAGATCTGACCATAAGTGAGGCACAAGTGAGAATGTTGCAAGGGTACTCAATCAGGAGCTACTCAGTGTACTTGTATAAATTGGATGAAGAGTACTCCTCACCTTTTTTTTTTTTACCTTCGTTGTGTTCTAGCTGCTGATATAGCTAGTTAGTAATTATCTTTCTTTTCATAATATTTTTCATTTTACGAGTTATGTTTGGTATGTTATGTTATTGTGTTAAAAAGAAAGCAATATATATATATATATATATATATAGAGTGAGGCTATTGCGCTTCATAAAGCGCGGTGAGGCAGTGCATTTCGGCCCCGTATCGCAAAACCGTAACTCAAATGGCCAATCCAAGTTGCTCAACACAATCTACATATTGAAATCTTGTAGATTACCAAAATTTTCCATTTTTAGAGTTTTCTAACTATTTTTTTGGATTTTTGAAATTTGTATAGAAAATGTACAAAATTTTGTACATAAAATGGGTCATTTTTCAAAAATTCATAAAAATAGTTAGAAAACTCTAAAAATAGAAAATTTTGGTATGCAACTAGGTTTCAATATCAAGATCATGGTGGGCAACTTGGATTGGTTATTCGAGCTACGGTTTATGAGATATGAGGCCAAAGCACACTAGCCACTGCGCTTTATGAAGCACAATAGCCTCACTATATATATATATAATATATATAGGAGGGTTCCAATGCCTCAATTTTGTGTGCCTCAATCATGCCTCAACTTTTCAAATTTCAAATAACTCAAAATTTAAAACTAATTTTTCAAAACAAAACCGTTAGATTTGATCAATATGATATTCTCTATGTGCACATAACAAATTTTTACACTTTTTTGTTTTATTTTATATAAATCAATGAGTTATAAAAATCAATGTCTAGAAGTTGCTCAAATTAGTGCATTTTTTTGAAGCCCTCGATGTCAAACAAAATAATATTTAAATTTGATGATTTTTTACATATACATAAATGAAATGATATAGATTACATCTAACGGTTTAGTTTTAAAAAATTATTTTTAAATTTTGAGTTATTTGAAATTTAAAAAGTGGAGGCATGATTGAGGTATTAGAACCCTCCTCATATATATATATATATATATATATAGAATTATGCTACGGTTAGTCGCGACTCACGGGCTGCTCCGTTAGTCAGGATCTAAAAACATATCAAATCACCTCCAAATTTCGATTTATATGGCTTAATAAATTCTTCATATCAAATCTTATAGCACGCAAAAATTTTTCATTTTTGGAGATTTTTAAGTATTTGTTCAAGATTTTTAAAAGTGGCTATACAATATTAATAAATAAATCAATGTTTTATGTATCATTTTAAAAAATCTAGAACAAATACTTAGAAATCTCCAAAAATAAAAAATTTTTGCGTGCTATAAGATTTTGATATGAAGAATTTATTTGATGCACGAACGGTAGGAGACGACAATCGAACGAACACGAAAGCACTCGAGAGATTTGAGAATTCACACAGAATTCTAGGTTTTTGATAACTTGGATACAAAATAACAACTAGTCCTGCCCAAAGGGCTTGAGTTTGCTTATATACGAAAATAGAAATAACCCTCCTAAAGAAAACAAAGAAAGAAACAAAGAAAACAGTCTAAAAAGTAAGAAAATTTCAAAAGACGCAACTTGACCCGTCTGGGGGCGGACCGCCCGCCCAACAGAGCGCAAGAACTTCACTGGGGCGGACTGCCCAGCTTCGGAGGCGGACCGCCGAAGACCATGCTGTATTAATTCGCCATTTCGACTAGGATGCCTTCAGATTCTGAGAAAACTCAAAACATAAAAGTTGTAGCTAATTTCTTTATCTTTCTATAGAATTTTGAATCACCTCATTTGGGCTTGTATTGAGGAAGTTATGGTCAAAATACCACAGCATATCAATCTGACCGCCCTCTGGCAGCTGATGCACAACTGCATCATTATTGAGCCATATAAATCGAAATTTGGAGGTGATTTGATATGTTTTTAGATCCCGACTAAAGGAGCAGCCTGTGAGTCGCGATTTATGAATTCGTATCCCCTCTAAGAAGTAAGAAAGCCAGTCTTTTCTAAAGAATCAAAATCATACTCATCCCTCTAAGAAGTAAGAAAGCCCAAATTTATGAATTCGTATCCCCTGCTGTACTGCATTGTGCAGTTCGCAAAGTCAACCGTTGGATTGTCTCAAGATTCGTGCCAGCATGGATCTCAAAATGATTCAACGGCTGACGTTGTGAACTGCACAATGTAGCAAATATATTGGACTAAGGTAGCTACCAGCTTTCATGTATCCCTAGGCGAGTTGTTTTTGGTTCAAGGCCCAAGGCCTGCTCCAAACGCCTGGCAGGTGTTCGACGTAATGCCTCACTGAGACAGAGAGACCACTTCCGTCCCCTCGGCGATCATCCACAACTACAACATAAGGAATCAAGTTACCATTCTGGTTGGTTCTATAGAACATTGGAAAGGTAAAAATCTTGGATATTATCGTTAATTTTCAGTTTTGCTTGTTCCGAATTTAGCTCGTGTATGAAATTATGAAGCATGAAGGTGATTTTGATGAGGTTCTTAAGCAAGTTTATACATGTACAATACCAATAAACTTACTTTTCTGGCAATGAGTTTTAAGATTTCGAGATCATATAGCTGCTTTCAAATTTTGTATTCAAAGATCTATCAAAAAAAAAAAAAAATTGTATTGAACGAAACCAAACTGCAAGGACAACAACAGATGGAACCTTGAACCGAATACAATTTTTATATTGTATTGCAAGCCCCATATTCTTATACAAAGGGAATTTTCCTCAGAAAGAAAGAGACTTGTGGAATTATTAATTGGCTGCACTGGGTACAATAATTCATAGTTGACTAGACAATCATCCAGACCCAATTCTCACACTTCACAGTGATGAATGCTGCTTTCATTTTCTTATGAAACGGACAGGGATGAAATAACAAGCATAAATTTGTTTGGGATGACTTGAGTCTTGACCTCCACCGTGTTGTGCAGTGAATATTTCCAAGTCTTCATGAGCAAAATTAGTTTTCTGTTTGTCCACGGCAAGATGGAGTAGTCATTCCCTTCAGATCTCTGTCAGATATCTACCTGCCAATATTCTCTTAGACTCACTAGTCATAAGTTTGGCTTAATATTCACGGCCATGACTTGGAGACCAATTGTCCAAAAGTGTGTTTTCCTATACTGTTATCTATTAAGCAATCAATTTGAGAATTTTTCAGTTGAATAATTAAGCGTGAATGAAGCTACATATGCCTTTTTTTAATATATTTCAGAAAACTATATATACTTTGGTACGACACGGTAAGAAATTTTCACAACCGAGAATGCCATCATCATGCATGATCGATTCTTCCTTTATTGGAAGGGGAGTGCTATTTTGCACGCAAGAATTCTTTTTTTGAGAGCAAAGAGAAATTTTTTCTCTATGTTTCCAGTTTTACCCATTGCAATGTTAATGCATCATTAAAGAGAGTTTAATGAAAAGCATCTCTATTTTCGAGAAGCAGGAGAACGCTTTCAAAGAGAGATCATATCCACATGAGACCAAACTATTCAGTATATCCATTTGCAACATAAAAGTTGTTTTTTTTTGATAGAAATTTGCAACATAAAAGTTAAAATGTTTTTTTTGCTATAAATAAAAATTTGACTGACAACAACCCGTGATTAATTAATTGTTAGTGCAATATATTTGATAATTTTTCATGCAAACATTCCACTTCGTGAGTTGGTCGTATTCTCATCATATCATGCAAAGTTCAGATTAAAATATTAATTCATTAATTCATCAAATATTCTCATTTTATAAAATTCTTTCAATTGTGGAATACATCCAAATCAAATTTTGGGTTTACATGGTTCATTATATTTTTATATTAAAATATTGTAGAATACAAAAATTTTCCATTTTGGAGTATTGATTTTTTAAAAGTGATGCATAAAATATTGAATATTTTATTAATATTATATAATCACTTTAAAAAAATCAAAACAAATATTTAAAAATCTCCAAAAATAAAAAAAGTTGCATGTCACAAGATTTTGACACAAAATTTAATTGAAATTCCTCTTAATTAGCCGGGTTATTTTTGTGGCGTTGTACAAATTAAATATGTTCAATTTTTATAATATAAAAAAAATAAAACAAGGTCACTAAACATTAATCAAGTATATAATAGGTTTCCTTTCTTTTTGAAGGGTGTGCCGGCCTAGCAAAACAGTTATTAGCCATCAGCCTATCCTAATGAAAGCAAAATAATTTAATAAATAAGTGATTAATAGGGACAAAATTGGTATTAAGAAGTAAATATTCTCTTTGCTCTCAAAATAAGAATTATTGCGTGCAAAATAGCACTCCCCTTATTGGAAATGTCGGTCATGATAAATCTTTTTTTTTGATGAGATGGCAGCAGCTGCCACTTGCTTTTCTTCCTCAATTTTGTACAAACAAGAATAGGAAGTGAAATATGAACCCCCCCATGCACATCGAGGTCATCTCAGTACCAGTAGTTAATCTTGTTGTAACTTCTTATGTTATATTTCAACTACACTGAATTTCGTATTATAGAAGGATGCTGCAGTGATGAGCCAAAATTTATCTAGTTAACTACAATAAATTACTCCCCTTGTGGCCTCGACCTAATTTATTATGGAGGAGGGATCCAATAACCATGGATATTGGTGCTCATGGTGACTATTTTTTTATTTATGTATAAATTAAAAAAAATCTAAAACGTTAAATGTATTCCATATTATCTCAATAATATATACATAAAAAATGAGAAAGTTTTAATATTATTTCGATAGCCATCAAGAGAGGAAAAAAATCATAAAACTTGAATCGTTGGTTTTTGTTAATGCTTGATGCACATGAAAATAAAATCAAAATGATATATTTTTTTGTATACACATAAAATATGATATATACAACATATTCTATCAATTAGTTTTGTTATTTATAAATTTAAAATGTAGTTATTTAATATTTAATTTCATAATCACCGATCGGTCACCAAAAAAATGGTTATTTGATCCCTCCTCTTTATTATGTTCCATCATTAATTTACTTCGCAATCGCATTATCATGATTTTGGGAGTTTTACATCATTATTTGAGTAAAACACATTTTGCCCCTAGCAACTTTCAAAGACATGTTCTTAAGTTTTACATCATTATTTGAGTTAAACACTTTTTGCCCCTAGCAACTTTCAAAGACATATTCTTAAATGAACTAAATTCTATATATCAAATGAAATAAAATAAAAATTAAACAACTTATAATTTTGGATATTCCGTAATTAAACAACTTAAAGTGGGAAGCACTTCTTCACGATTGAACTTTATATTTGCTCCATATATTTTTGCGACGATGATAAAGATGTCCCCTGGAGAAATATTGAAAGCGGCACACACATCAATTAAACAACGGAGGGCGCAGAGGAGTTAAAGATTGGAACATGGAAGGTCTGAGAGCAAATTATCTTCACGAGTAAATTTGAGATTTTAGAAGAGGGAGACGATACCAAAAGACGCTTCTGAGTGACTGAGTTTGGGATGCGAATAAAAAATAGTTGTATGTCGTTTTGTAACTGTGATTGTTCTTTATTGCATTTGTTAAATTCCTAATTTCGGAGACTAAAGATAGAACGGTATGTGAATATGACGTGGCTTCTTTTAGAAGAGGACCAAATGCTGGATGCGTCCCTTGGGAGTTCAGACGGAGGGCTAAAAGAAAATTCAGAGCGACCTGATATCTGACGGTTTATAAAAGGGTGACGTGGCCTGATTAGAAGACGTTTTTTTTCTTCTAAAATTATATAGTAACAGTGATTTTAGCCCGTACAGAGGATTGGAATATATCCAAATTTTGCAAATTTGATCCATCAAAGTACACAAGTTAATTTTTTCAAATTAGCTGATCTGAAACTTAAAACATCCCATATTTGGAAATTGTATGATCCATTTAATAATTGATGCTTATAATTTTACAGTTCATTATTCAATTAGTATTCCTGGTAATCGACAAAAAAATGTTGTATTAATTATGAAGAATAAATAATAAGATAGTTTTAATCGGATAGTTAAACATTAAAAAACTCATAAATTGCTTGCATCTATATATATGGAACTGCTAGTCTATACTCTAAAAATATTATATTAAATTTTAAATGATAATAGTACAATTAAATAATAAATCCGTAAAAAACAAATTAAGTTACTGTTGCTCATAATTGCTGCATCAATTTTAAATTTCTTGATAAACATAACTACCTACTAACTGATACTGTTGTTATTCTTTAGTTATTAGTGTCTTATGCTGGCACCCAGCCTTGGAGACCCCAAAAATCAGGATTTAGGACCTAACAAACAAAACAAAAGGCAACTGGTTACCTGAGAGTGGAAGCCACATGAAGAATGTTGACTCCTCGTATGGACTGTGGAAGTGTGGAACCGAGCCAGAGGTTAGATCTGTGTCGGGGAGCCCACAATTTCATATATTGCTATGCGAGTTGTTTTGGTTCAAGGCCCAAGGCCTGCTCCAACGCCTCACAGGTGTTCGACGTATTGTGGCTGTGAGATGGAGAGACGTTCTCTTCCCCTGGGCGATCATCCACACACAACATCCATCATAACTTTTTAAGTTTTGCTGGTTCTGAATTCGGCTTATGTTTGAAAATTGAAATTATGAAGCATGATTGTGATTTTGATGAGCGCTCTTACCAAGTTTATTCATGTACAGTACTAAACTTCATTGTCCTGGCAATTAGATTTATGATTTACAAATCACTTAGTTTTTTTATTTTTCAAATGTTTTATTAAAAGATATGTACTAAAAAAAAAAAAAAAAAGTTGTATTGAAAGGAACCAAACTGCAAACGACAACAACAGATGGAACCTTGCAGCGAATACAATCTCTAAGTAGTATTTCCTAGCCCCATATTCTTATACAAACTTGCCTGGGCATACCTCTGAATATCAGAATATGTCCACACCTAACATCAACAACCTGCTTCCTCTTCATATAGCTATAATTAATGGTCAAATTATATGTTAAATAACCTACATTTGGCATCAGTACGTCTCCAGTACAACACCACATTCCCAATTATATCTGTGAAAGTTTGAAATCTCCAATTCACAAATCAGCTGTGTACAAACTACAAAGATAAATATCAAACTTTGCTGAATTCTAATTCCTCTATACTTCTCGAAAACTCTTCTCATCTTTTTCTCCCTTGCAGTCTCAACAGAGCAACTATCCACATACTGGTCTGCACTTGCCATGCCAGTGGCTTCCTCCTGCCTGGAAATAAGGGGTTTTGCACCACTGAGAATTATGCTAAGTGCTGCAAGAGCTGTGAATTGTATGAACGGTACCGGTGCTCTCCTCCTGTCACCAATGAAACTTATGTTCAAGATAATTCAAAGTCTAAAAATATCAGGATGTTGAATTTACCCCTTATTCAGAAAATTCAGAAATTGCCGTATAAAAATAATAGTTAAGATCTAGAATTAGCATTACTTATTTGTAATAGTAGCTAAAATAGAGTTGCTGGTTAATTTAGGAAGTCAAGAGTTCAATTTAGGTAGATAATTTTGTGTATGTTAGCCTATATAATAACCCTTTGTAATTGTGCTTAAGATGTGTGGAATAGTAATCATTTATACATAGTATTAGTTTCTTATGCCGTACGTGTTGAATATCGAAGGCTTCTCTCAAGGCAGCGATGGTGGGGGCCCAGCAAAAGGGACTTGAGGAAATAGAAATTCAAGACCAGTTCAATAATACAGGAATTTACTGCATTTGGTACAACAATTCATGGCTGACTAGACAATCATATATTCACAGAGGAATATACTGCATTTGGTACAATAATTCACAGTGATATATGGATATTGCTGGTTAATATTCTTATGAAACGGACATGGATGAAATGAGAACCGTATATTCACTGGGATGACTCGACTCTTGACCTCAACCGTGTTGTGTGGGGTGTTTATTACAACTCTTCATGAGGAAAAGTAGTTCCCTATTGTCCATGGCAAGAATTAAATAGTTTTTCCTTTCAGATCATTGTCAGATATCGACATGAAAATATACTCTCTGAACAAGTCTTAAGTTTGGCTTAATATTCACGACATGATTGACCTGGAGTCCAACTATCGTTCAGTATGTTTTGGCAATTATTTATACTGTTATTTGTTATATATGCAATCAATTTGAGAATTTTCAATTGAATAATTGAGTGTAAATGAAGTACCAAAACCTGTCGGTTTGAAGCTATATATGTTAAAATATCTAATATTTAAATTCTAGTATCTATAGGATTTGCTCAATATTTGCCTCTTAATTTTGTGCATTATTATTTTCTTATTTGATGCATTTTCTCCATTATAAATATGTATTCTGATATTAGTGAATAACAAGATAGTACAATACAATTTCTTCATTTTATCTCTTTTGCCATTTCTGACAACATATACCTTCTATTAATCGATTTTCAGAAAACTACGCTTTGGTACTGAGTACTGACACAATAAGCAACTTTCACAACAGAGAATTCCATCATTATAGATTCTTCTTTGTTTGGAAATGACTGTCATGATCGATATTCTACTTAATTTTGTACAAATAAAATTAGGATGAGAAATACGAACCCTCCACCAAGTTCATCTCAGTACCAGTATTTATTTTTAATTGTAATCTACTAATCTCCAATCTTATATTTGCACTACATTGAATAATTAATGAATGTATCATAGAAAGATGCTGCAGGGACGAGCTAGCCAAAATATATGAAAATTTCCAAGTGTCCACAGTTTAACTATCCACATATCCATACATACATCAATTTCGTAACTCTTTCTTCAAATTTTATAACTTTTATCTCAAAATGTTATAACAATGTAGATATGTATATAGACACAAATATTGAGGACACTAGATATATATGACCCAAAATATATCTAGTTGGTTACTGTAAGATTACTCCTTTTGTGTCCGACCTAATTTATTATGTTCCATTGTTACTTCGCATGCATTATCGTGATCTTAGGAGTTTTATATCATTATTTTTGTGTTACAGTTTTTACCCTTAGCAACTTTCAAAGACATATTTTTAAATTAACTAAATTCTATATATGAAATAAAATAAAATAAAAGTTAAAAAACTAATAATTTTGGATATTCCGTAATTACCTAATGGATGTATCATGTATCAACCGCTGGTCAAAGTGGTTGAAGTGTGCCCAATCAATCACGGCAAGACTAATCTAAACAAAGATATGAATATATGATTGGAAGCGCCACTAGAGAGTAAATACAAAAATCAACGATATATATAAAGGAGCATCAAAACTTATGTTGGACATACAGAAAGCTCATTACATAGTTCCTTCCAAATCACATATATACTCGATTACTGAGCAAAAGATGCATCTTTTCATACCCAATTTCTTCCTTTTTCTCTTACTCATTCAAGCCTTCCCAGCTAACTGTTGCATTGAGCATGAAAGACAGGCGCTCTTAAAATTCAAGGGCAGTCTCAATGACCCGAGCAGCCGTTTGGCTTCCTGGAGAGGTGACAAGTGCTGCAACTGGGCTGGGATTAGATGCAACAATCAAACGGGTCACGTGGTCATGCTTGACCTTGAAGATTATGAAGATTACCTGTCAAATGATGGATGGAGTAATCATAGCTTGAGCGGTAAGATCAATCCAGATTTGGTGTTTTTAAGTGATTTAGAACACTTAGATCTTAGCTACAACAATTTCTCTGGAAATAGATTTCCAGAATTCATCAGCTCATTTAAAAATTTGAAGTACCTCAATCTAGGTTCTACGGGTTTGTCAGGATTAATACCTCCTCGACTTGGCAATCTTTCCAAGTTACAACACCTCGAGCTAAGTTATATCCCAGACACTTTTGTTTCAAATGCTTGGTGGTTGTCACATCTGATATCTTTAAAATATCTAGACATGTCAAAGGTTTATTTCAAAGAGTCGAAAGAATGGTTGCTAGCACTGAATACGCTACCTCATCTAGATACTTTAATATTATATGAAAACGGTCTGACCACAATTCCCATGTCCATTAATTTGGCTAATTTCTCATCCCTTGAAGTTCTAGATATGGAATACAATTGTTTTAATACTACAATGCCCGATTGGATTGGGAAACTACCTAATCTGAAACAACTAGAGCTAGTAGACTGTTGTTTTATTGGTCGAATTCCAAATCAACTTGGCAACTTAACTTCACTCCAATGGCTTTCTTTGTGGGATGAATTTTTGGAGGGCCCAATGCCACCTCTTTACGGTCTTAACAATTTGACTGAACTTGTGATTTCTGATGTGTATATTGGGGAGGACATAAGAGGTCTCATCAGAAAACTGTCAAATGACACTTTATATAGACTTAAGGTTTAGGCCCTTCAAAACACGAGTTTGACTGGAAATATGTTCGGGTGGTTGAGCAAGATTCCTAATTTAAATTTTCTTGCTCTTTCTTCCAATAACCTTAATGGCACAATACCAACTGATGTCGGTGATCTGACCTATCTTGAGTACTTATACCTCAATGATAATTATTTCACTGGAGAAGTATCTGAAAAGCACCTTAATGGTCTATCCATGTTGAGTGACCTATCCCTCCAGTTTAACTACATCAATTTTACAGTAGGAAGAAACTGGATACCTCCATTTCAACTAGAATATGTTGAGCTAGATCGTTGTAAGTTAGGACCTTATTTTCCATATTGGCTTCAAAATCAATCTCAGATACAGTCAATACAATTATCAAACAATGGAATTATTGACACTGTACCTGATTGGTTTTGGAATTTTTCGTCTCTCTATTATGTAAACTTGTCTAAAAATGCCATGAGTGGTACTCTGCCTTTTAGCTTGATGCATTTGACCCAGCTAAATGTATTGCTTTTGCAAAATAATAAATTTGAAGGTATGATTCCATATCTTCCAAATTCCCTTATGTTTGTTGATCTCTCAATTAATTTTTTCCATGGAACTGTAGAACAACTTACATGCGGATTGGATAGTTTGATTGTCCTAAACCTGGAAAAAAATAACCTTTTTGGAAATCTTCCCTTATGTTGGCCCAATACATTACAAGTCATCTCTTTGGCATATAACAAATTTTCAAGTGTTATCCCCGATTCAATAAGCAACTCCAGTTCCTTATTAATATTAAAACTCAATAGTAATAGTATCACCGGAGATCTTCCATCAACATTGGAATCCATCCAAAATCTCACTATTCTTGATATTGGGGAAAATAAGTTGTCTGGTCAAGTACCAGAATGGATCGGAAAAAGCCTAACAAATCTGGAAGTTTTGCGTCTGCCATTTAACATGCTCTCAGGTGAAATCCCTTTCCAAATAATGCATCTGCCAAACCTTCAAGTGTTAGATATTTCGAGCAACCAATTTTCTGGCTCGGTTCCTAATAGTATGGAGTTCATGCTGGCGATGATTTCAACAAGAAAGAACAACAATAATTCAGCATATGAAAGTTTCCAAAGAAATGAAGGTGCATATTATGAAGTAAGCATATCAGTGATAACAAAGGGTCAACATCTTGAATATTCAAAAATACTCTCTCTTATTAGAAGTATTGATCTGTCAAGTAATAATTTAATTGGAGAAATACCTCAAACAATAACCACACTTCACGGATTAGAAAGTTTGAACTTGTCAAACAACAACCTTTATGGTTCAATTCCATCACGAATCGGCGACATGCAGTCAATAGAGTCACTTGACCTTCGAGCGAATGGGCTATCAGGCACGATTCCACATAGCTTGGGCAATTTAAATTTTTTAACCACATTAAATCTCTCATATAACAATCTCTCCGATGAAATACCAACTGGAAATCAATTACAAACGCTTGATGATCCATACATCTACATAGGCAATGCTTACTTGTGCGGTTCCCCATTGAGTAAGAGTTGCAACACAAGTCAAACACTTGATGGTCATGAGGCAGAATCGAATAATGAGTTGGACAATCCACTCATGTACTTGTTTGTAGTGATTGGTTTTGGAATTGGCTTTTGGTTAGTTTGTGGGACTCTTCTTTGTAATGCAAAATGGAGGTATTGCTTTTTCCGAGCGATTGATAATGGCATTGATTGGCTTTTTGTGTTTTGCGTAGTTTATGTGGGAAGATTGTTGAAAGCTATGAAAAAAAATCATGGGTGAATGAGATGTTACCTAGGTAAGTAATCATACAAAAATAGTGCTTGTATTCGAATAAAGTGTGCATGAAGTTTTTGTTTTGCCTTTACTTGTAACTCAAATTAAGAATATGTGTTGGAATTTAATAGAAAATCTGCTTGTAGATTTTGTTTACCTTCAATTTATGTTTACATTCTCTGAACTCTAAAGAAGAGTGCTTAACAAATGAGATGTTTTTGGCAAAATCAACTGCATGTATATAGGTTCTTTTGATTGAGAGGAAGATTTTGTCACATATAAAAAAACTAATAGTTATAATTTGAAAAGGCCACAATCATTGTTGATACTTTGTTCTATGCTGGGATGCCATGATACGTAAGATGTTATTATGTGTAAAATTTAAACACATAAATTATCCTCGAAAATAGTGGAGAGACGCCACAAAATATTTTCTAACATCACAACAATAATAAAGCTCATCCGCTTTATCTGAGGAGGGACCAAATGACCACAACTTTTGGTATCCCATTGGTAACCACAAAATTAAATCTCAAATAAATACATTTTTAAAGGTTAAATAACAAAACCAATTGATGGAATGTTTTGTGTATATCATATTTTATGTGTAGTAAAAAAAATTATATCATTTTGATTTTATTTACATGTGAATTAAGCATTAACAAAAAATCAACGGTTCAAATTTTATGATTGTTTCTTCTTTCTTGATGGCTATCGAAACGATGTTAAATTTTCATCATTTTCTATATATATGTTATTGAGATGATATAGAATACATCTAACGGTTTAGATTTACTAATTTATTTATAAATAATAATGTGGTTATTAAGGACACTAAATTTTGTGGTTATTGGATCCCTTCTCTTTTCCTAATCAGTAATTGACATTGCATTTGTTTTAACGGCCCAGAACGAACAAGATGCAATAAATTTGCACATTTGTTGTTTTTCAAATGAGTCTATATATACAATACAGCCCACCTCATAGATTCAATTGATACATCAATAGCCCAACATATGGGCCATATCTAATGAGGTTCCTTTTAACGTCTTTCACATTCCCAAGTTATATATAAATAAATTTAGCCCGTATAGAGGATGGGAATATATCTAAACTACGCAAATTTGATCCACCAAAGTGCACAAGTTAATTTTCTCAAATGAGCTGATCTGAAGCTTAAAACATCCCTTATTTGGAAATTGTAAGATCCGTTGAACAATGATGCTTATAGTTTTACATTTCATTATTCAATATTCCTGGTAACAGATAAAATTGTTGTATCAATTATGAAGAATAAATAATAAGATTGTTTTGATCGGATATATATAGTTACCTAAACCTTTAAAAAATAACAATTGCTTGCATCTGTACATGGGACTGCTAGTCTGAACTCTACAAAATATTATATGAAATTTTAAAATGATAACAGTACAAAATACTTAATCCATCGAAATACAAACGTTACTGTTGACTATAATTGCTGTATCAACTTTAAATTTCTTGACAAACATAATTATCTTTTTTTGAAGAAGGACAAACATAATTATCACCTAACTAATACTGTTGTGTTATTCTTTATTAGTGTCTTACTATTATGATATATAGCTATCGACATAATTATCCCCTTCCCCGAATTCAATTCCACCAGCCAGCCTACAAAACCCCAACTCTACTTAATTTTCTGCAGCTACTGACACAAACCAGGAACTAACAAAACAAAACAAAACAACACAAAACCAGGAGGCAGAAGCCCCAAATGAATGCTATGCTGTTGACTAGTCAAAGGCATGGGGGCACGATAGTGCTGTAAACGAATCGAATCGAATCGATTCGAACTTGAACCGAATAGAGCTAGAGCTAAACCGAACTTGAGCTAAATTGAAGTCAAGCTAAACTGAATCGAATTAGCTCGAACTTGAAGCCCATAATTTAAAGAGCTCAAAACCATGTCTTCTGTCAAGAATTCTAGATCGTGCGTACTCATCCGTTTAAGTTGTAAGAAAGCCCAATCATATTGAACTGAGCTAGCCCAATCATATATATATTCCTAGGCGAGTTGGTTTGATTCAAGGCCCATGGTCTGCTCCAACGCCAGATGTGTTCGACGTAATGTCTCTGTAAGATAGAGAGACGTTCTCTTCCCCCCGGCGATCGATCATCCACAACCGCAACATAAGGAATGAAGGTACCATTCTGGTTGGTTCTATAGAACATGGGAACGGTGAGAAAATCTTGGATGCCATCATAACATTTCAGTTTTGCTTGTTCCGAATTTAGCTTGTATGTGAAATTATGAAGCGTGAATGTGATTTTGATGAGTGTTCTTATTACCGACTTATATATACGTACAGTATAAAACTTTGTTGTTTTGGCAATTTGATTTATCACTTAGAAAAAACATAGTTGTTTTTCAGAAATGTTGTATTGAAAGATGTACTAACAAAAAAATATATGTATTGAAAGAAACCAAACTGCAAATGGCAACAACAGATGGAACCTAGCACTGAGTACAATTTGTAAATTATATTTGTTAGCCCCATCTTCGTATACAAACTTGCCTGGGCTTGACTCTGATCAAGCCACCCCTGTCAACCAGCTCTGCTTCCCCTTCATACAGCAATAAATGGTCAAATTATATATAAACTTAACCTACAATTGGCACCAGTATCCAGAACAACACAACATTCCCAAATATATCTGTGTAATTTCGAAATATCCAATTCACAAATCAGCTGTGTACAAAGGTAAATATCAACCTATGCCAAACTCTAATTCCTCTATATGCTTTTCTTCACTCTGCTAATCTTTCTGTCCCTTCCCAGCCTCAACAGAGCTACTATCCGCATTCCGGTCAGCAGCACTTCCCATGCCAGCAGCTTCCTCCCTGGAAATTCTGGGTTCTGCACCACTGAGAATTATGCTGACTGCCGCAAGAGTGGCGAATTGTATGACAGTACCGGTGCTCTCCTCCTGTCACCAATGAAACGTACGCCGTGTCGATATTGCAGGCTTCTCTCAAGGCAGCGATGGTGGGGGTCCTGCAAAAGGGACTAGAGTAAATAGAAACTAATTCATGACCAGTTCAATAATACAGGAATTTACTGCATTTGGTACAATAATTTTGGTGCAATAATTCATGGCTGACTAGACAATCAATCGTCTTGACCCAATTAACACTTCACAGTGATGGATGCTGGTTTAATTTTCTTATGAAATGGACATGGATGAAATGAGAACCGTAAATTCACTTTGGATGACTTGCATGAGTCTTGACCTCTACCTTGTTGTGGAGTGAATATTCCAACTCTTCGTGCGGAAAATTAGTTCTCTCTCGTCCAGGCGAGAATAGATTTCCCTTCTAAGTCTTTTAAGTTTGACTTAATTGTTTTCACTACATGATTGACCGAGAGTCCAACTATCCTGCAGTATGTTTTGGCGATTAATTATATTGTTATTTATTGTGCAATCAAATTGAGAATGTTCAATTGAATGATTTGGCGTGAATGGAATACCAAAACCTGTTCGATTAGATTTCACATCCTCTAACATATGGCACGTGCCATTTGGCACGTGGGCCATTGGATCTCCTCGAGATTCATGCTGGTCCAAATCTCGAGGTGATCCAACGGCCCACGTGCCGAACGACGTGATAAGCAACTTTCACAACAGAGAATATTCAGTCATGATAGATTCTTATTTGTTTGGAAATGCCTGTGATGATCGATATTCCTCAGTTTTGTACAAATAAAATTAAATAGGAAGAAAAAAAAAACTAGTCTTGCCGTGGACAATAGAGAACTACCTTTTCCTCATGAAGAGTTGGAATACTCACTCCACAACAAGGTAGAGGTCAAGACTCAAGTCATGCCAACTAAATTTACGGTTCACAATTCATCCCTGTTCATAAGAAAATTAAGCCAGCATCACTTTACCCGTACTGTTTAACATATAAGTATCATTAATGGGATTTGAAAATTCTAGTAAGTTAATTCCGCAAATCCTTTTTTTTTAATTTAAATCGTATAGACTGTACAGATTGTTCATATATATAGCACACAGCTAGCTAGTCAAGGCATGGACTTTGAATGGTATCCAAAGACAGAAAAGCGAGGACTTGTAGTGCTAAGATCAATTAATTTGACCAGAAGATCGAAATCCACATAAAAGAGAAAACTAGTTATACTATTGGAAATTCATATTTAGCCATAGAGTGCATGATCTTGCCTTCTTCCATCCAGAGACACTTTCGAGACAAAAGAAAAAAAAAATGCATAACAACATCGCACATTTGCTCTTTGGCATTTTAGTTATCCAATCCTTTTATGCAAATTGCTGTATCCAGCATGAACGAGAGGCGCTTCTCGAATTTAAGGTGGGTGTGGAGGATCCAACCAACCGTTTGGCATCATGGAGTGGCAACAAATGTTGCGACTGGGCAGGGGTCATATGCAGCAATCGAACTGGTCGTGTTATCAAGCTTGATCTCGGATGTCCTGATCCGTATAATCACAGCATCTCTTTGTTTGGTAACTTCAGCTCATCTTTACAGGCTCTCACCAATTTACAGTACTTAGATCTCAGTTTTAATGAACTTAGATTTCCAGATAATTTCTCGTTTCAAGAACTGCAGTATCTCAACCTGTCTCGTACATATTTCCCAGGTGGATTAAAACCACCTCAGTTAGGAAATCTATCGAGAGTACAGTATCTAGACCTCAGTTACAGTCATGTACGGGTAAATAATGAAAATATACATTGGTTTTCTCATCTCAGTTCTCTAAGGTATCTCGACATGTCTTGCATTGACCTCTATGATGTGAAGGAATGGATACAACCCTTCAACAAACTACCTTCCCTTGAGGTATTGATTTTGGCCGGTAATGGTCTCACCCATATTCCAAATTTACCTTCAGTTAACTTCACCACCCTCAAAATGCTCAAAATTTCGGAGCAAGATTTCAACAGCATCATACCTCAGTGGATAGGGAGTTTGTATAAACTAACTTATCTTGACCTTGGGTATTGTTACTTTGTTGGCCAACTTCCAGATGCTTTAGGAAACTTAACCTCGCTCCGTACACTTGTATTAGATTCCAATTCACTACACGGCCAACTACCACCCCTCCATAATCTGACCAAACTAACGACTTTATCTTTAGCCGATTTTTCCATTGGTGAACGTAGTGATATTACGCAGATGTTAAGCAAGTTCTCTCATGGTACCTGGAGAAGTTTGGAAAGATTGATACTGAGAAATAATAATTTGACGGGGAATATTATTGAATGGCTGGGTGAGATGTCCGGCTTAAAGTATCTCGACCTCAGTGGCAACTACCTTAGTGGTCCAATCCCCGACGGTTTGGGAAACCTTACTCTGCTTACTGAACTGGATCTATCAAACAATTCATTCACAGGATTATTAACTGATGTCCATTTAGATCGTCTGTCAAAACTTGAGACCCTAATATTGGACGCTAACCCTTTAAAAATTACGACAAAAATCAATTGGTTACCGTCTTTTCAACTCCGTCTCCTTTCACTAAATTCATGTCTCCTGGGGCCAAAATTTCCATCCTGGTTACAAAACCAAGTAAAAATCAACACACTCCATCTATCAAACACTCAAATTGATGATGTTTTACCCAATTGGATCTGGAACTTCACTTTATATATTGTATGATATAGATTTATCCGGTAATAAAATTAAAGGGAATTTGCCAGAAAGTTTGGAAAATTTGACATCACTTGAATATATGTACATAAATGATAACCAGTTTGATGGAAAAATTTCATCATCATTTCCATATGCTCTATTTGAAATTGATTTATCTAACAACAGATTTCAACAATTGCCTGACGTGTTGGAAGCACCAAATATGTGGTGGTTTTCTCTGTCAAACAATACCATTAGCGGTAGCATAGAATCTTTCTCTTTTAGAATGGCCGCATTGCAGTATCTTGACCTTTCAAGCAATAATATATCTGGCTATCTTCCTAATTGCTTCCCAAATAATCTGGAGGGAGTAAATCTTGCAAACAATAGACTCACAGGCACTATACCTAGCACCCTGTGTAGTACGTCACTTACTGCCCTTCATCTTCGGAATAACAACTTCACTGGAGAATTCCCTTCTGCTTTGCAATTCTGCAAAGGAATCTCTCTGGTCGATCTTGGGGAAAATAACTTTCATGGAGAAGTACCAGAATGGGTGGGACAGGAATTGCCTGTCTTACAGTTTCTTATCCTGCGATCCAACTTTTTTTCTGGCAATATTCCCAGAAAATTTGGATAATATAACAGCAATGGGTGCTTGGAATTACACGAGCTTGTTTTACTATCAGGATTTGTCAGTGACAATAAAAGGAAGCTATCTCTACTACAATTCAGGTGATTCTCTGAGGCCCTTGAGAAGCATTGATTTATCAGATAACAACCTGACAGGTGTAATACCTGAGGCAATTGTTGCTCTTACTGGATTAGTGAACCTGAACCTATCCTATAATCACCTAACTGGAGCAATTCCGTTAAAAATTGGGAATATGAAATCCCTCGAGTCTCTTGATCTTCATATGAATGATCTCTCTGGAACAATCCCACAGAGCATGTCCATCTTAAATTTCTTGGAAGTACTTGATCTTTCGTTCAATAACCTATCAGGGAGAATTCCAACAGGAAATCAATTGCAGTCACTTGATAATCCGTCAATATACATGGGCAATCCATACCTCTGTGGACCTCCTCTAAACAACAGCTGTACTGATACGATAGGCAACTACAATAGAGCAAAAGATATTAAGAGGGAAAAATTGTGGTTTTACTTGTTCATTGAATTAGGGTTCCTTTCTGGATTGCTGGGGGTGATTTTCATCCTGTTGTTAATGAGAAGCTGGAGACGCGCTTATTTCAGAATGTTTGATGACTCTTTTGATAGGGTATATATTTATGTAGCATTGATATTAAACACTAAAACTATAATATCTCGCATATGAATGAAGCATGTCAGTAAGTGGCACTGCATAATGCATATATATGATACTCCTCTTATCTTCTATTTCCTTGCCTTTCTGTAATTATGTAATCGTGTTATATGAGTTACTGTTCTTAAATTATACATTGGTGTATTTGAAACATATGGCCTTGTCTTAGAGTAATGCAGATCATGATTTGTTTGGGATTAGGGCAAAAAGTGATTGTAAAATACTGTTTGTAATTAAGCTGGTTGGATAACATTTAAATCTTTTTCTTCTTGATTCTTGTTAACTGTAAAGTGTAAAGCTTGCATAGAGTCTGTGTAGAATATTTGTGACGCTCTTCACTCTACCCCAAACCTGTATAAATAATACTTGAATAGTGTTCAACTTGCACTGGATTTCATTTTTCTCATATTATTGTTGAGAACTGATTCAAAAACAAAAACTTGAGTAGTTAACAATAGGGTTATTTTGGGTATTCTACTTTTAGCATTTGTTTTCTCTTTAGGGGTAACTTAACAGGAACTAGAGTACTTAGTGGATGAAATAATGGAGTAGTGGGAGCTAATTTTTAGGAGCATTTTATACATATGCTTGTTTAATTGTATAATACCAACGAATAAGTAGAGTTACAGTTTTTTCTGAAAGTTTCTGTGTCTCACCATATTCTGGCATAGCAGCCAATTAATTTCGTTTTTTCTATGTTTTCAATTTGTACCAGCAGGTTGAGTTAGTTCTGAGTTTTGCCAACAATTATCAACACTTCAATCATATCTATATATGAGGTTCTTTGAATGTTAAACACATAATTATGGCAAAGATGGATCTGTGATCATGACAACGGTAACCAATTCTAAAGCATCAGAACAACTCATGTTGGTGGATTCATGCATGACGAGATATTGATTTCTAAGTTTTATTTGATCGGACAGAAACTGTGTTGCCAGTTGCAACGCATGATGATGCAATGGGTTTTGCCAAAAACATAACATTTGTTAAGTGTACCCTTCTTTAGAGCAGTGTAATAAGTAGAGTTGGGTTACCATGTTTTGCATAACAAAACTGCATTTTTGTTATGTGCTCTATCTCAACAACCGTAACTCTCATCGCCGATCCGATTGAACCGGTGTATTCTACATATCAAAAACTCATTGGATATTAATTTTTACTATTTTTGGAGATTCCTAACTATTTTTAACGATTTTTGAAAGATGGCCAAGAGATAATAATAAAATAATATATTTGGAACTCATAAGAATCGGAGGATCGACGAGGAGAACTGGAGTTTTGGAGGAGGAGAATCTGAGTTTTGGCGAAAATCGTTTCCAGACTCTCTTCAATCGATTTCTCCAATTTCACAGATTTGCCCCTGATCGAATATTGTCTGTGTTAGGATCTTTTTGTTGAAACATTTAATTTAAAATGTTTTGGGGTGATCCTTCCGAATACATCCTGTATGAAGGATTTTTATTTGATATGGGATTCGTATTCTCCCGACAGGCGCAAGTCCCTGTCGTTAATTACCCTAAATTATTTTAGGAACCTCCGATTAAAAGACTTGATTTATGTATGGCGCACATATCTATTTTGGATTTGAAAAATTGATCAAGCACTTATCTTGGCCGGATCAATATCAATGTATGTCAATTTTTATTATGTATCATACGATTCAAGATCGTACTAATGACTCAACGGAGCTAGAACAATCTTTAAATATTGGACATGAGATTAGTTTCACATGACTAAATCTAATCAATTTGAACATGGGATTATTTTAATCTATCATGAAAATTGATCTCATATTTATTTTATCTGAGATCGGAATATGGTTAAGGACCATGTCATATCATTTTATTATATTCGTATTTGATCTATTTCTGAATATGAGAAAGCATTGTTTTTAATCAATTTCGAATATGGAGATCGATTGTGTCAGACTTGTCCAATCTTCATTAATTTAATTAGACAATTATGTTTGGACATGGTTCCAGGTCTGTATTTCGAAACTTGTAAATTAATATGGTCTATTTGTTATATCTATGCATGCATCAGAAAACATGATAACTGGTGATATATATTCTTGAGTTAGCATGTCAGAGCATATATATGTCGTTCCAATTAATAAAAGGGTATATGGGGATTTCTCTGTTGTTATAATCATCTCTTGATAATTCAACTGGCCCATCCATATATATGAAATAAGACAGGAATCAGGATGCTTGAAAAGGGTCATGAGTTTAGAGTGACATGGCAGAGCAGCGTATATATGAGTTATAACTGACTCCCTGACTCGTACAATACTTGATTTAATATATATTCAAGTTATAACCATGTCATTTGATGTTTATATATTTAATTGTCATGGTTGATAACCGTTTTTCACATAAATTATATTGCCATCGCCATAGTGAATGAGTCCAAAACAAAGGTTTTAAATCCAACATATTTTATAATTTGGATTTAACAAGAACATCAAGGCATAAACCTAGATACTCCAAAGATCTATAACTTGATCATGAATTTTTATCTTGGCATAAGGATATTATTTTCTTTTTGCCAAAATCAAGAATACGGTGGATTTGGATCTAATATACTCCAAGAGTAGAATTATAGCAAGAATATAAAGGCATAAGCCTAAATATTCCAATTAACGACCCATGATGGATCTATGTATGTCATAAGAGCGACAATCGTCGCCTCTCGACGTGACGGCACCGCCGATCGCAAAATATGTGTCATAAGAGCGACAATCGTCGTCTCTCGACGCGACGGCACCGCCGATCGCAAAATATGTGTCATAAGAGCGACAATCGTCGTCTCTCGACGCGACGGCACCGCCGATCGCAAAAGTATGTGTCTTAAGAGTGATTATTATCATCTCTCGACGCGACGGCACCGCCAATCGCAAAATATGTGAGTCATAAGAGCGACAATCGTCGTCTCTCGACGCGACGGCACCGCCGATCGCAAAATATGTGTCATAAGAGCGATTAACGTCGTCTCTCGACGCGACGGCACCGCCGATCGCAAAATATATGTCATAAGAGCGACAATCGTCGTCTCTCGACGCGACGGCACCGCCGATCGCAAAATATATGTCATAAGAGCGACAATCGTCGTCTCTCGACGCGACGGCACCACCGATCGCAAAATATATGTTATATGTCATAAGAGGATGATTATTATCACCTCTCGACGCAACGGCACCGCCGATCGCAAAAAGAAAGAAAAGAAGAAAAAGAATATGCATCGAAGAAGAGGCAGAGATGAGATGCTATTTGATGTATACCTCTGGCCTTGATTAATTTCCTTCTCAGAATTGATTTCCTTCAAAACCGAATTCCTCTTAATATTTTGGCAGAACTTCAATATCTAACTCCCTCTCTGATCTGTTTATGTGAGTATAGTGCAAGCCTTTATATAGGCGTATTATTGGCCTTGACTGTCAAGCAAGAGGATGAGTACGTGGGCATCGTGGAGCAGTTATATGTGATTGTGATGATTATGCAGTTCATTAATCTTTGCTTCTCATCCGGTGGTAATAACTGACATACGATCAATTTGCTTCATATATATGGATTTAACTTCTATTATAATCCGTAATAATTAATTTGGGCTTTTTAAAACATTCATGATCCATGAATTAGTGGCCTGACATTCATTTAGGCCTGCTTTATTAGGCTTAAATATTTCAGCAAATTCATTTACATATGGGCCATATTTTATTTTAAATCGTCAAATTTGTCAAGTTATATTTTTATCATCTATATGGCCTATTTTTGTCATATATTTATAATATATATTTTTTTAAATATTATTGGGATACCATAATTGATACCAACTGGATTAGTATTCATGTTAATTGAGAAGCTATCCAAATTTATCTCTCTAATATGTCTCGCGTTTTATATAGCGGATCATATATGCGACTCGAATAAATTGAACACTAAATATGTTAATGCATATATATTAACACAGCCGGTATCAATTATAGTATCGCTTTTATTTTGATATATGTGGCTTTCCTAAAAATAATTTTTAGGTGTCAACAAATGCCCCCCACCAGATTAGGGCCGATATAATGAGGCCGTGATCTGGTGCCGAATATATGTATTTATTTATTTGGCATTTATATGAGTTTCTTCCAAACAGAAATGGGAACATAATAGCATGACTCCATATATGACGTTTGTTCCATTTTTGTCATGATATTTCTAGATGCCATAAGACCACGTTCTCCCATATATGGAGGTATCTTACTCACATATTTCATTATATATTTCCTGGTCATATTTATTCTTTTTAATCTTGTAACCAGAAGTTCACAAGACTACATTGTCTTCTTATCAGTAGCCACTACCCTTTTATTTCTTTCAATTTTCTTTTAAATTCTGTTAGGATTTTCTTTACTTGCATAGGCAACATGTTTCATTGGAAGCGTTCTCAGACAATTCGCATAGATGAACCAACCGAAGGTGAGATAGAAAGGCATATTGCTTTTCATGATCCTGGTGGAAAGCTTTGAAAATACTATCCAGAATGGAGGCATAAGATGCTCGAGGGACGTGACATTTTTAATTGCAAAATTCCTCGCCATGATCGCATACCGCGGTTTCCTTTATCATTTAACCCCAAATTACTAAGGGATTATGCTGAATGTAATCCGCAAATACCAAGTCGAGTGGGGACATATTATAAAAACAAGGGCGAACTGAAGTTGCATGGCTGCTATCCTACTCATATGAAGATTTTAGAGCCACATACTTCAGATACAACACAACCAACTGTCCATCTTTTGGGGATGGAGATGATTTCAAAGCAAGTGCCTCCATGGGGTAGGACACTCTTGATCAAAGGAGATCTTGATCGCAGCCCCGGTCAAATTGAATGGACCCGATATATACTACGTAGTGAGATAGCATTATTGAAAACGCTGCGGATCTATGATGCAATATTGCTTTCTCTTTTCAGGTATGGCACATATATCTCATTTGATTCTTATAGGATATCTTGCGACCTTTATTATATTTTGTTAATATATCATTTTCTTCCTCTTCGTGTCTTCCTTTCTCCATAATATTACAGCTATGACTACGATTCAACCCTTCTTAAGGCCTTCCTTGAAAATTGGAACTATAGTTCTAATAGCTTATTCTTAGAAGATAGGGAGATAACAATCACTTTATGGGAGCTTGGAATGTTCTCAGGACTTCCTATATATGGTGCTCCTTATGAAGAGTACAACCCAAAAGATACTGAATTATTCGGTCTTGAATCAGATGGGAAGCAATGCCATACTGAATCTTTGAAGAGAGTTTATTACATCTATTATGAATTACTAGGAAGACAGGAAGGCGTGTCGTTTGACCAGTGGATAGCATATTTTGCCGATAATACTAGTAACGTACGTCAGTCTTTTGCTGATGTTTCTGATCCTTTTGGAGTAGGAAAAGAAGAGATATACTTTTATGATCATTATCCTGAGAAACCATCAATCACAACTCTGGATATAAATCGAGAGATCTTCTTAATTGCTTTCTTATCGTGGTGGCTATGTTATTTCGTCATTCCAACTGGTACACCTAACATGATAAGACCGGAAACATTTGTTGTTGCTAATGCTATGGCCAGGGGAATCAAAGTTTCACTGGCAGTTCCAGCCCTTGCTAATATTTACAGATCCTTGAGGATTATCACAACATCGGCCCGTCCCGGAAGATGTGATGAGATTCTCCCAGTTCACTTCATCAACGGTTGGTTGAATAAGTACTGGACCGGTCTTTATAGCCCTGTAGCTTCTGAAAAGTTGCGGGAAAAGCTTCCATTTCTGATAAACATTGCCGCTGCCATGCCAACTAAGTATAATCCCCATACTGCTCGTGGTCTCTTTTTATGGAGTCGGAATTCTCTTAATGAATATACCATGAGACGTTCTTTCAACCGAAAAATACCAATAGCGAGTGATAGGCTAATCACTGATGAAGTTCGTGTTTTGTCATATCCCCCTACAATCCTCAAATTCATTCATGAGGCAGAATTTCTCATCAGTATTAGACATGGGTGGCTGCCGCTACGGCTTGGTGACAAAATTGTTATTGAAGCATACAATCCCCATCGTTGTGCTCATCAATTTGGATTTGACCAAGTCATCCCTGCAACTCATCAGTCGAATACCGTTCTTACACCTAATATCATGACTATTCCACGATGTTGGTAATCTCTACTGCGTCTTGGTACAAGTTCTCAATTTTTTATACCCAGAACAACCCGCCTAGTTTCATTCTCTGCTTCTTATCACAAATGGTTTCATGGGATAGTGTCTTCCTATCATTCTCATTCTCTGAATAATATCGTGAATATCACATGCTCATGGAATCGTTTCTCCAAGGAAAAATTTCCCTCGTCAAAAAGAAATTTAACTGGTTTTAATGGCATTGATGCGATGATTGACTATACCACCGAAACCACAAGACCGGGCGATCAAATAGATGATATAGACAACAATCCAAGAGGCTTCTCTATATTTGAGCAAGGTGAATTTCCCAACTTATTTTGTTTAAAGCATATGCGTAGCTGACTTCTTCTTTTTTATTATTACTCTGACATAATTAATTCAATTAACCTTCTTTTTATGCCAGCATATGATGATCTTGATGTTGTATCTATTGGCTAGAAGGGGATGCCAACTAATCAATCAAAAGAGAGTGGTAACAAGTCTCTGAATCATGGTATGAATCTTTTCCACGTTTCATATATAGCTGCATATTACCCTCTTTCTTTAAGATTATATATATCTCCATCATTATCTCAGGCAAAGGTGCAACACGTTCTATTGATGATAGAGATGTTGGATTAGGATCGGTACAAATTACAGCTGGTACTTCTGTGGCAAGTGAAAGCGCAGCTGTCGAAATCGAACATCAATCTAATCCTGTTATGGACAAGGAAAGCAACGAGGGGAAGGTATCAGGTCATGATAAATCTGAATCAAGTGATGACCTTTCAAATTTGTCTGTTAGAAGCGCTACTCCCTCTTACGATTCTGATATTTACGAGGACATGCCCTCCCGTTTGCGTAAAAGTGAGTCCTCTAAAGAATGATTGGAATATATTCTTTATTAAATATCCTTGCATAATTCCTTTTTTTTTTACTGGCCTTCCTCATACTAATTTTATGATCTTTTATCTTAGTATTGCCCCGGGAGGATTGGCCATTAAAAAGAAAATCAATCATTGAAGATGAAGTATCCACTCAAAAGAAATCTCGGGCGAATGAAGAGAATAGTGTACGGTCTGATTTCTCTGTTGATCCTCCGACTACCTTTAATGTTCAGTCGGATGGCAATGAGACTACTGTGCCAAATGCAACTGAGCATAATGTATCCTTGGGTAAGCATTTGCTATCCCCTTTTTTTGTTTCTCTGATTTTATTAATCTTGTTCTTCTCTCTTCATTATCTTTTCTCTTTTCATTATTTTTTTTTAGAAAAACCCCCCACCAGTATTGAAGAAGAGCATGACAGGGGTATCAGGTCTCCTAAAGGTCCAGTTAAGGCTCAAGAAATCATTTGTCAAAGTTCTGAAAATATGGAGAATTCAAACTCTGAACAACTGGATTATGGTGATACTGAAAATGATTCGACGTTACCTCAAGCACTTGAAGAGCAGCTGACCGGTACAAACCTCGCGACCATCAACGCTTCTGTAGGGGAGCCGGAAAATATCGAAGAGGTCGATACAGACGACCAATTATCAGGAGCAACTATAGTGCTTTCTGACAACACTAATTCTGGAGAATATGAAAAGATTGGTTCCGAGGAACACGAAAAGACCGAGGAGATAAATTATGGCTCAGATGGCGAAGGGATTGAATCGGCTTTAATCAACCGGTCACTTCAAGCACCCGTTGAAGCGGTTGTCCTTTATGAGTCCGACGAAGACAAGTCAACCGATAGTAACCCATATATGATAGTTTTTCGGAATCAAGGTAATTTAGTCCTCATATTTTGGTACGAGTTTCTTCTTACATAAAATTTTTTGTTCCCAGTTAGATTCCCAACTTTTGCAGAAACAGACCCCAACTCTGGTACTCATATTGAACCTGAGTTGAAGACGGGGAATATAACAGATGAGAAGCACTCCAAGGATGATGCCCCCGCAGGTCTTATTTTTACAGAGATGTCAATATAATTCAACATCTTCTTTTTATTTCGTTTCTATCTTGTCCTCCCATTCCTGAATCTGAGTCGTGTTGTTTCAATTTCAGATAGTAGGCTTTTGGAGGCCAAAAGGATTTTAGACGTCTTGCTCGCTCAAGATGCAACATTGTCTTCAGATTCTTCTCTGACAGATTCAGAAGTAATACTTTCTATTCTCGACAAAGTTGGTGGAGATGCATTTGGTTATCGCAACGTCATTCTTGAATCTGTAAGATCTTATCAAAGTCATACATTTTCTCTCAACCCGGACGAGCTAATCAATGGGTTAAAGCAACATCATGAGAGTCATTCAAAAGTAGACATGGATATCGTTGCCACTCGCCACTGTATTGATATGTTTCAGTCCGAGATTACTAAAGTCTCATGCAAAGAGACTCTATTACAAGCAAAGGCAAAACTAGAAAGAGCAGATGAACAACCCCACACAGAAAATGTGATCAGCCAATCAGAGTTGCATAGGGATCTTGAGAAAGCAAGAAAAAGATTGAAAAACTTGCAGAGCCGACAGATTAAGATCGAGGATGATTGTGCAGCTATGAAGACGAAGGTGGATGACGTGGTGAGAGAGCAATCTCATAAAGAAGACTTATACAACCAAATGAGAGGGCATCTGATGGACTTGAAGAAGAAATTAGATAGCCTTAATTCTTCTGTCTGAAACATTAGCTTGTAGTTTTATTATTCTTTCATAATTAGCTTAGACATCAAACTTATCCAAGCTTCCTTCTATTTTCACGCATCCATGATTGTACAAGCAGGCATGGCTGTTTAATGTATCCACCATTTCTTTTGATCATTATCTCCTCTTTATCAAGCATAAGTGTGCCATCTTATGCATAGTTCATTATTGTTATTTGCTGCCGTGATATGACCAGGGCATTCATCTTGCAAATTTTTGTTTAGTCTCTTGGTAACAATAACTTGTTCAAATGCACAAGTTAAAGCATATGTTGTGAACAAAAGGAAAGTATGAGTCATCTTTTACCTCGAGAAGCAACCATGGGTTGCCGCGCATGGCCGACCTTTTTAATGGTGAAACCAGCATTCTGTCATAGGCAAATGAGGCTCATAATTTTTTTTTTTTGAATATATATATTTTTTTTATTTTTTTTTTTTGAAACAAAAGGAAAACATGAGTCATCTTTTGCCTCGAGAAGCAACCAGAGGTTGCCGCACATGGCCGACCTTTTTATCGGTGAAACCAACATTCCGTCCTAGGCAAATAAGACTTATAATTTTTTTTTTTTTAAATATATTTGTTTTAAACAAAAGGAAAACATGAGTCATCTTTTGCCTCGAGAAGCAACCAGAGGTTGCCGCGCATGGCCGACCTTTTTATCGGTGAAACCAACATTCCGTCCTAGGCAAATAAGACTCATAATTTTTTTTTTTTGAAAATATATTTTTTTTTTAAACAAAAGGAAAACATGAGTCATCTTTTGCCTCAAGAAGCAACCAGAGGTTGCCGCGCATGGCCGACCTTTTTATCGGTGAAACCAGCATTCCGTCCTAGGCAAATAAGACTCATAATTTTTTTTTTTGAAAATATATTTTTTTTTAAACAAAAGGAAAACATGAGTCATCTTTTGCCTCGAGAAGCAACCAGAGGTTGCCGCGCATGGCCGACCTTTTTATCGGTGAAACCAACATTCCGTCCTAGGCAAATAAGACTCATAATTTTTTTTTAAATATATTTTTTTTAAAACAAAAGGAAAACATGAGTCATCTTTTGCCTCGAGAAGCAACCAGAGGTTGCCGCGCATGGCCGACCTTTTTATCGGTGAAACCAGCATTCCGTCCTAGGCAAATAAGACTCGTAAATTTTTTTATGAAAACATTTTTTTGTTATTTATTATTATATATTTTTTTTTGAAACAAAAGGAAAACATGAGTCATCTTTTGCCTCGAGAAGCAACCATAGGTTGCCGCGCATGGCCAACCTTTTTATCGGTGAAACCAGCATTCCGTCCTAGGCAAATAAGACTCATAAATAAATTTATATTTTTTTTTTGAAAATATTTATTTATTTTCGTTTTTTTTCTTCTTATTATTTTTTTTTTGTTTTTTTATTTATTTATTTATTTTTTTTCTTTTTATACTCAAGCATGATACTTTTTCAAGTATCTGCCACTTATTGGGGGCATGGGCCTTTCTCCATCCTTGTCGGTTAATTGGTATGCTCCTCCTTCATAGACCTTCTCAACAACATAAGGTCCTTCCCAATTAGATGAAAATTTTGGGCCGATATGTCTTCCAAGTATGGGCCTTCGAAGTACAAGAACTAGCTCTCCTTCATGAAAGGTTCGGATCCTTGCTATCTTGTTATATGCACGAGTCATGCGGGCTCTATATAGCTCCAAATTCTGTTGTGCATTCAACCTAACTTCATCTAATGCATCGAGTTCTTCTAGTCGCAATTGTGTTCGCTTGTCTCTTGACAGTTCTTCATTTACCGCTATCCTTAATGAAGGAATCTCCACTTCCAGTGGTAATACGGCTTCAGTTCCAAATACTAATGAATATGGAGTTGCTTCTGTGGGTGTCCGATATGTTGTTCGATAGGCCCACAATGCTTCATTAAGCTTTTCATGCCAGTTCCTATGATTTTTATCAACCATCTTCCGCATTAGACCAATCAAGGTCTTATTGAATGCTTCCGCCAAACCGTTGGCCCTTGGATTATAAATCAAAGAGAACCTCCAATCTATTTTATGATGTTGTGCAAATCGGGAAACTTTGAAGCTTTTAAATGCTGGACCATTATCAGAAAGAATTCTTCTCGGGTTGCCAAATCGGTATAACACATGAGTCTTGAAAAAAATTATGATGTCTTCGGCTTTTGTTTCTCGCAATGGGATTGCTTCAGCCCACTTTGAAAAATAATCAGTTGCCGCTAGAATGAAGCGATGCCCCCTAGAAGATGGCGGATCGATAGGGCCAATGATGTCTGTGCCCCACATCTCGAAAGGCCATGACGCCATTGTGGGATGAAGAGGATTTGGGTGCTGGTGAATGAAGTCACCATGTATCTGGCACAAATGACATTTCTTAGCATGTTCGATGCAGTCCCCTATCATGGTAGGCCAATAATATCCCATTCTTTTTATCTTCAACTTCATCTTAGGTCCCGATTGATGAGCCCCGCATAAACCTGAGTGCACCTCATCCATTATTGATCTTGCCTCATCAAGCGAAACACATCGCAACCACATTTGATCATAAGATCTCCTGTATAGCGTATCACTTGCATATACAAATCGGAGAGCTCTCCTTTTTAATTGTTCTTGAGCTGATTTGCCATGAGGCAATTTCCTATATTTGAAGTAGTCAACATAGAGTTGTCTCCAATCGTCTTCTATTTGAAGAGCTAGCACCTTAGTTGAGTCATCATCTCCTTCTGGCCCTTTTTTATCTTCCGGCTCTGGGTTTGAAAAGTATGATGCTAAACTCCTTCTATTGCGTACTATTATGTGTACACCTTCTTCATCAGGTTCCGACAACTCCTTAGCTATTCTAGCAAGCGCATCGGCTTTGCCATTTGAAGCCCTTGAAACCTTTTCAAACATGATGTTTGAGAATTTTGAAATCAGCTTGAGAGCCTCTTGTTGGTACTTGATGAGTTCTTGCTTTTAACACATTATATTCACCAGTGACCTGCCCTATTATCAACTGTGAATCTCCATGAACATGAAGCCTCTTAATGTCGAGCTCTAAAGCAATTTCGAGACCCGCTATCAATGCCTCATATTCAGCTTCATTATTTGTGCAAGGCTCAGTCAATGCGAGTGAATGTCGGATAATGCCTCCTTCAGGTGTGACAAACACCAAGCCAACGCCAGCTCTAACTTTTGGTATCTCTGCTCCAGTAGTTGGTCGAATGGAGGATGCACCATCAAAATACATTTTCCACAAAGGATCTCCTTCTTCAATGTATAGAGTCTCTTCATCTGG
The DNA here is from genome assembly GCA_030179965.1 of Cyperus esculentus. Lineage (NCBI taxonomy): Eukaryota > Viridiplantae > Streptophyta > Magnoliopsida > Poales > Cyperaceae > Cyperus > Cyperus esculentus. The sequence goes on along the minus strand of JASGLE010000009.1, from coordinate 4,315,648 downwards.
AAACTCACATTGCAACGGTGAATCATCTGGAATTGGATGTGCGGCTAGAAAATCTGCCAAAGCTTGTCCTTTTATGGCTTTTTGTGGAGCATAGGTAATATCGAATTCCGTCAAAGCAAAGGCCCAACGTGCTAATCTCCCTGTAAGCATTGGCCTCGTCATGAGATACTTTAGCGGATCAACTTTTGAAATCAAGATGACTTGATGAGCTAGCATGTAGTGTCTCAACTTCTTTGTCGCAAATATGAGAGCCAAGCAATGCTTTTCAATCGGGGTATAGGAATGTTCTGCCCCCACGAGCAATCTACTGAGATAGTAGAGTGCATTTTCCTTTCCATGCTCATTTTCTTGTGCTAAAAGAGCGCCAAGAGAACCCTCCAAAGCAGTGGTGTATAATATGAGGGGCTTTCCAGTTATGGGCGCCGCTAAGACAGGGGGATGTAGAAGATATTGTCTTATCTCATCAAATGCCTTTTGACATGCTCGGTCCCATATGAAAGGAGTATCTTTCTTGGTTAACCTTGTGAATGGTTGAATCCTCCCAGATAGATTTGAAATAAATCTACGAATGTAGGCCAAACGTCCTTGAAGTGATCGGAGATCCTTGAGATTTTTAGGAGGGGTCATTTCAAGTATGGCTTTTATCTTTACTGGATCTATTTCTATGCCTCTATGTCTGACAATAAATCCAAGAAACTTTCCTGAGGAGACCATGAAGGCACATTTCAATGGGTTCATCTTTAAATTATACCTTCTTAAGCGCATGAAAACGGTTCTCAAGTATCCGAGATGTTCTTCGGTCGAGTTAGCCTTGACGACTAGGTCATCAACATAACACTCCACGATTCTATGGATGAGATCATCAAATATCTTTGTCATGGCTCTTTGATAAGTGGCCCCAGCATTTTTAAGCCCGAACGGGTAATGTAGCAATATATTCCTATTGGGGTTCGAAAGGCTATGTGTTTTTGGTCGTCCACATCCATCTTGATTTGGTTGTAACCAGATGAGCCATCCATGAATGGGAACACTTCAAAAGATGATGTGTGGTCAACAATTACTTCTGTCACCGGTAATGGGAAATCATCCTTGGGACATGCATTGTTTAAATCTCTGAAGTCCACACATATACGAATCTTACCATTCTTTTTCTTGACTGGCACAATGCTAGCTATCCAGTCGGCATTTTCCTCCTCTCGTATGAAGCCGGCATCTATGAGTTTTCGCGTCTCTGTAGTGACTTGCTCTTCTAATTCAATTCTCATGCGTCGAGGTGCTTGCTTTACGGGCGAGGAATCCTCTTTGATTTTCAGCTTATGAATAGCCACATCCGGGTCTAGCCCTGGCATTTCTTTATAATTCCATGCAAAACAATCAACAAACTCAAGCAACAATGCTTTTAGCTTGACTCTTTCATCTCCTTCCAGAGACGCACTTATATAAGTGGGTCTAGGTTCTTCTTCTGACCCGAGATTTATCTCTGCCAATTCATCAATCGTGCTTCGACTTCCTTCTTCTAGCTCTTTGGGAGCGGTTTCTACATCTATAATCATTTCATCCTCTTCTAGATCCTTCTCTTTACCAAATTCTGAGATCGAAAAGCATGAATGGTGGCCATGCCTTGTGTTTGAGATGGATAAGCGTGCCATGCCGCTGGATTCCTCAAAACCCAATCCACGTGTACTCACTATGCGCCCATCTACTGTAACAACCTTCCTTTGGGGCTGATCCCATAATTTTCAGAAAGAATGCACCTTTGATTTGAGAAGTGGCTTCAAACAACCCATTTCTTCAAATAAATGCAATCATCCCTCCTTGGAATATCTTGGGGGTATTATGTCACTATATTGGGAATTGTCAGACATAATTGTCATGAGTTGTGATTTTGACATTTCTATTGGTCTATCACTAGACTTATAGAAGAGGATTCCTTTATGTATGACCTCTTTCCCTTTTACCATTTCCACTTTTGGTGGAACAAAAAACGTCTCTAACTCCTCGATTTGATTTACTTCTCTCAGAGTCAAATCCTTTCGGTGATGTTCGGGCACAACAACCACAACTAGTGAGTAGGGAGTAGTATCCAAACTAGTCATGAATGTTGTCTTAATCTCATCATGACTAACATTCTCACTATATGTCACATTTTCATCTTCTGAATCAGAGTCACTACCCCAATGGGTTGAGGGTTTCTTTCCCTTCACCTCTTGATCTTTAGACAAGACTTCAGTTTTTCCTTTCGAGTTGAAGAAATATTTTGCATCCCTATATTGGACCTCATGAACTCCAAATGGTTGCACATCTCCATTGATTTTCCACTCCTTTCCGTCTTTCACGTATTTAATGCATTGGTGTAAAGTAGACGGCACAACATAATTCTCATGTAACCATGGTCTCCCTAGAAGAGCTTTGTAGGAGGTTTCAGAATCAATGACATAGAACTTCACTTCCGTCTTGAAATTTTTTATTGCAATGGTCAAGGTTACTGCCCCCAAGGCTTTTTTGTGAATTCTGATTGAAACCTTGTATAGAGATCTTCTCAGTAGAAAGGTGTTTAACACTAAGGGATAGGCTTTTTAGTGTCTTCAATGGCATTAAGTTAATTGATGACCCGGGGTCGATGAGAATTCGATTAACCTTTACACCCTCACATATACCGGTAACATAGAGTGGTTGGTTGTGGTCGACTGTGCCTATCAACAAGTCATCATCCGTGAAAGAGATGGACGCTGTATGCACGGCATAAAGTGCTTCTTTCATGTTTCGCTCTGCAAAATAAGATTGATATAAATCAGGATTTTGCAATGCATGCACTAAAACATCATGCAACTCTTGAGACATCATCAAGGCATCAAAAACACTTAGCAGGGCAGGAATCTTTCGCAAGTGTGCTACGATGTTGTAATCAGCTTGTGAAAACTTAGGTCTATCACTTGGACCTTCATCTTCCTTCGTCTCAATTTCTTTCTCCTTTATCTTCTCTTTTTCTTTTTCCTTGGGCGGTTGCCGCTCTGGAAGGATCTTTCCTTGCCTTAAGTTCATCATACATTCATTTTCACCACTTGTCATATTTTTAAGCGGTTGTACTTCTTTTTTGGGAAAGCAAAGCTCTTCTTCAGAGTCACTTCCGAAATGGAGGACCAAACATGATTCGCTATTGACTAAGGAATCTTGCTCGTCCTCATCATCATCTCCAATAGCATAACCACTATCTTGGCCTCGATATCTGGGAGAGCTTGTAAGACAAACTACATTTGCTTGTTCGTGTGGAGCGGGGTCTTGCAACACTCCTTGGGACAAGGTTATTTCTCCAGCTTGAAATTTCCTTTCCACCCAATCTTTAAAAACCCAACAATCTTCTATCGTGTGACCAAGTACCCTATGGTATGGACAAAAGTTAGGGTCATCAGAGCGCTTCACTTCATCGGGTCGTTTACTATCTGCTAATTTCAAACCATTTCTCATGGCATCGTGAAATATTTTCTGAACTTTATCTCTCCTAAAGGAATATGGCTTGTTCCTCCTTTCTTCTAGTGTCTTATAATTCCCACCTCCTAGTCTTGGTTTTGTCTGACTAGAGCTAGAACCGTCCATCTTTCTCGATTCATTAGACATCCCCACCATCTTTGTTTCAGCCTTCTTCATATCTTCTCTATCTCGGCGTGTTTTGAAACTTGGAGGATTAGTCCAAACAGAGGAACTAGTGTTCTCTAGTTTTGACACACATGAAATTAGTTCTTGAAACGTGGTGATCTTTGCAATCCCCAGAAAAGGTGTCATCCAATTGTCTATGTTTTTCAACAACAATTCGACAGCTTCAGATTGTACAATTGGACGCTCACATCGAATGCTAAGGTTCCTCCACCTATTGATGTAGTCAAGAATTGACTCTCCTTTCTTCGGCTTTGTATTTGCCAAGTCAGCTAAGCCAACTTTATCAATTGCGATCGCAAATTTGGCTCGGAAAGCATCTATCATGTCTTCCCAAGTTTTAATGCTTCCATTCTCTAAGGAGTAATACCATTCGAAAGCGGATCCTCCAAGACTTTGCGGGAATTGTCTCAATAGTAAAGCGTCATTCCCGGCAGTATTCCCACAAGTAGCCACAAAATGCGCCAAATGTTGATCAGGACTGATCATTTTAGGTCCTTCTCCATAAAACATTTTGAACTTTGGGATAATATATCCGTTTGGGTAAGAAATAGCATCAAACTCCGGTGGATACGGTCTCCCTGTCCTTTTTAATGGTGGAATTCCATGACCCGTTCCTACTGATTGTAGGTGGCTTGCAACAATCTTTTGTATGTCCTCCTTTGTTAAAGGTGGTACCGGGACAGATTTCCTTGTCATCTGATGGAGGTTGTGCTCTTTCCTTCTCCTTTGATGGATTACTTGTTTCTCCCTTATCAGGTGAGAATCCTTGGCTAATGAGGAAGCTCTGCATTGTTTTCAGCATAGCTTGATTTTCCTCATTTTGTTTCTTTAAGAGAGCAATATCACTCTCCTTCCAAATAGACGAGACGAGCAAATGGTGCACTAGATCTCCTCCAGATGCAGAGTCCTCTAGTTCCTTCTCTTTCCCGTCTGGTTCCTTGTCACTTGCGGCGTCCAAATCTTTATTACTTTCTTTATCCTTTTCAGAATCTTTTTCTTGTTGCCTTGTAATCACCATGCAGACCTCAAGATCATCATCATCTTCAGAATATTCAGCAGTGATTGTAAGGACAGTTTCAACCTGATTTTCATCATGCTCGTTCATGTACATTTTACGCTTGTGTAACGAAGATGACACAATTGTTAGTGAGGGATGACCTCTCCTTGATTTTTTAGTCCTTTTCTTGCCTCTCGAGTTGCTCTTCGCACTTGAGCGCTTTCTAGCATTCATCTTCTTAATTCTTGATGCAGTCGGGGAAATGCCAAGGATATTGTTCTCCATCCCTTTTTTAGTGACGATAAAGGTCGGAGTGTCTTCATCTTCCTCCATAGCTCCTAGATGATCAAGGATTGACTTCTTAGGACCGAGCCTATCAAAGACTGACTTCTTAAGACCGAGCCTCTTGAAGACGCTTACATGTTCGGTGGAATTTAGCTTAACAGGAGCTTGACTCCCATTGTCAGTAGATGAAGGTGGTGCGAATTCCACCACCTGTGAGACCGTGCCAAAATGAATGGCGGCTCCTCCTCCTCCAATTGCAATGACGGAACTTGGGAGCATAACACCAGAGTTCGCTCCTAAAATTATTACTCGCGGCGACGTTGCAAAACCAGTAGTGCCGAAAGCCATGAATTCCTTTCCCTGTAAAAGAAAAAGAAGAAAAATATGTTGGAGTTAGCCAACGTGAAAGAAAAATAAAAATAAAAGTATGCAGGTCATGCGCCATATTTATCGATATCGCGTCTCAGAGATGGGAGGAGAGGAAGGTCCCACCGGGCGTGCCAGAATTTGTTAGGATCTTTTTGTTGAAACATTTAATTTAAAATGTTTTGGGGTGATCCTTCCGAATACATCCTGTATGAAGGATTTTTATTTGATATGGGATTCGTATTCTCCCGACAGGCGCAAGTCCCTGTCGTTAATTACCCTAAATTATTTTAGGAACCTCCGATTAAGAGACTTGATTTATGTATGGCGCACATATCTATTTTGGATTTGAAAAATTGATCAAGCACTTATCTTGGCCGGATCAATATCAATGTATGTCAATTTTTATTATGTATCATACGATTCAAGATCGTACTAATGACTCAACGGAGCTAGAACAATCTTTAAATATTGGACATGAGATTAGTTTCACATGACTAAATCTAATCAATTTGAACATGGGATTATTTTAATCTATCATGAAAATTGATCTCATATTTATTTTATCTGAGATCGGAATATGGTTAAGGACCATGTCATATCATTTTATTATATTCGTATTTGATCTATTTCTGAATATGAGAAAGCATTGTTTTTAATCAATTTCGAATATGGAGATCGATTGTGTCAGACTTGTCCAATCTTCATTAATTTAATTAGACAATTATGTTTGGACATGGTTCCAGGTCTGTATTTCGAAACTTGTAAATTAATATGGTCTATTTGTTATATCTATGCATGCATCAGAAAACATGATAACTGGTGATATATATTCTTGAGTTAGCATGTCAGAGCATATATATGTCGTTCCAATTAATAAAAGGGTATATGGGGATTTCTCTGTTGTTATAATCATCTCTTGATAATTCAACTGGCCCATCCATATATATGAAATAAGACAGGAATCAGGATGCTTGAAAAGGGTCATGAGTTTAGAGTGACATGGCAGAGCAGCGTATATATGAGTTATAACTGACTCCCTGACTCGTACAATACTTGATTTAATATATATTCAAGTTATAACCATGTCATTTGATGTTTATATATTTAATTGTCATGGTTGATAACCGTTTTTCACATAAATTATATTGCCATCGCCATAGTGAATGAGTCCAAAACAAAGGTTTTAAATCCAACATATTTTATAATTTGGATTTAACAAGAACATCAAGGCATAAACCTAGATACTCCAAAGATCTATAACTTGATCATGAATTTTTATCTTGGCATAAGGATATTATTTTCTTTTTGCCAAAATCAAGAATACGGTGGATTTGGATCTAATATACTCCAAGAGTAGAATTATAGCAAGAATATAAAGGCATAAGCCTAAATATTCCAATTAACGACCCATGATGGATCTATGTATGTCATAAGAGCGACAATCGTCGCCTCTCGACGCGACGGCACCGCCGATCGCAAAATATGTGTCATAAGAGCGACAATCGTCGTCTCTCGACGCGACGGCACCGCCGATCGCAAAATATGTGTCATAAGAGCGACAATCGTCGTCTCTCGACGCGACGGCATCGCCGATCGCAAAAGTATGTGTCTTAAGAGTGATTATTATCATCTCTCGACGTGACGGCACCGCCAATCGCAAAATATGTGAGTCATAAGAGCGACAATCGTCGTCTCTCGACGCGACGGCACCGCCGATCGCAAAATATGTGTCATAAGAGCGATTAACGTCGTCTCTCGACGCGACGGCACCGCCGATCGCAAAATATATGTCATAAGAGCGACAATCGTCGTCTCTCGACGCGACGGCACCGCCGATCGCAAAATATATGTTATATGTCATAAGAGGATGATTATTATCACCTCTCGACGCAACGGCACCGCCGATCGCAAAAAGAAAGAAAAGAAGAAAAAGAATATGCATCGAAGAAGAGGCAGAGATGAGATGCTATTTGATGTATACCTCTGGCCTTGATTAATTTCCTTCTCAGAATTGATTTCCTTCAAAACCGAATTCCTCTTAATATTTTGGCAGAACTTCAATATCTAACTCCCTCTCTGATCTGTTTATGTGAGTATAGTGCAAGCCTTTATATAGGCGTATTATTGGCCTTGACTGTCAAGCAAGAGAATGAGTACGTGGGCATCGTGGAGCAGTTATATGTGATCGTGATGATCATGCAGTTCATTAATCTTTGCTTCTCATCCGGTGGTAATAACTGACATACGATCAATTTGCTTCATATATATGGATTTAACTTCTATTATAATCCGTAATAATTAATTTGGGCTTTTTAAAACATTCATGATCCATGAATTAGTGGCCTGACATTCATTTAGGCCTGCTTTATTAGGCTTAAATATTTCAGCAAATTCATTTACATATGGGCCATATTTTATTTTAAATCGTCAAATTTGTCAAGTTATATTTTTATCATCTATATGGCCTATTTTTGTCATATATTTATAATATATATTTTTTTAAATATTATTGGGATACCATAATTGATACCAACTGGATTAGTATTCATGTTAATTGAGAAGCTATCCAAATTTATCTCTCTAATATGTCTCGCGTTTTATATAGCGGATCATATATGCGACTCGAATAAATTGAACACTAAATATGTTAATGCATATATATTAACACAGTCGGTATCAATTATAGTATCGCTTTTATTTTGATATATGTGGCTTTCCTAAAAATAATTTTTAGGTGTCAACAGTCTGACCGTGCTGCTGACCGTAGAAACCCGTCATTGTTTAAAATTGTTGCTGACCGGCGTCTCACGGTCATGCCATGGTCAGCAATACCCAATTTTATTGTAGTGAATAAAACACGGATGTAAGTTTTGTTTTCTCTTCGCTTTTATTATTACTCAAATTAATTAGAATGCTCTGTTTTGGAACTTGGAAGAAAATGTACTTGCAGATTTTGTTTACTTTCAATTTATGTTTACATTCTCAAAAAAAAAGAGAGCTTTGTGAAGACAGAAGTGATAACAATAGACACAAAAATATAATTATTTCTGAAGTACTTGTTTCTCACGTAGGTTTACCAAATGAGATGTTTAGACTTTAGAGTTTAGACAAACCCATCAGGCCATCACATATAGGTACTTTTCACTGCTTTTCACTGAGTTTATTGGCATCAGTATCCAGCACAACTCAACATTCACAAATCAGCTGTGTACAAAGATAAATGTCAAACTATGCAAACTCTAATTCCTCTATGCTTTTCGAAAACTCTGCTCATCTTTCTCTCCCTTCCCAGCCTCAACAGAGCTACTATCCGCATACCGGTCAGCAGAACTTGCCATGCCAGCAGTTTGCTCACTGGAAATTCTGGGTTGTGCACCACTGAGAATTAGCTGACTGCCACATGAGCGGCAAATTGTATGAACAGTACTGGTGCTTTCCTTTTGTCACCAATGAAACTTATGCCGTGTTGAATATTAATGGCCTATCTCAAGGCCGCGATGGTGGGGTTCCAGCAAAAAGGACTTGAGGAAATAGAAATTCATGCCAGGTTCAATAATTAATAAAGGAATTTACTGCATTTGTTACAATAATTCATGGCTGACTGGACAATCAATCATCCAGACCCAATTAACACTTCACAGTGATGGGTGCTGGTTTAATCTTCTTAGAAACGGATATGGATGAAATAACAAACCGTACATGTGTGAGTTGAATATTCCAACTATTAGTTCATGAGGAAAAGTAGTTCATGAGGAAACTATACCTAATCTTAATTATGAATTTCAGAAACTACACTTTGGTACCGACATGCATGGTTCATAATAAAAAGAATTCCAGCGCTATATATGGATTACCTTTTCTTTTATGGTCAATTTTCCTCGTCAATCTTGTATAAATATATAAAAAAAGGAAGAGAAATATGCCCTGCAGCATCAAGTTTAGCTGAGTACCAGACTGCCAGTAGTTATTTTTCACTGTAATAAGTAATTCCAATATTTTATATTGTACTACATATATAATTGTTAGTCCTTGAACCAATATATATAGCAGCATTAATTTAGTCTAATATTCCAATGTATCAAAAACGGATGCAGCATGAGCCAAAATATATCTAATTATGTTCCATCATTGATTTGGCATTTTCGTGATATTGGTGGTTTTACATCGTTATTATTTGAGTTACACGTTTTGCCCCTAGCAACTTTCAAAGACATATTTTTAAATTAACTAAAATCTATATATCAGATGGAATAAAATAAAAATTAAGCAACTTATAATCTTGGAAAGTCAGTAATTCCCCAATGTTTGTATCATGTATCAACTTCTGGTCAAAGTGGTTGAAGTACATCCAATCTATCACGACAAGACTAATCAAAACAAAGATATAAATAAATGGTTGAAAGCACCACCAGAAAGAAAATACAGCAATATATAGAGGAGCATTGGGACTTTTGTTGGACATACAGAGCTTATTACATACTTCCTTCCACATACTCGATTTACTGAACAAAAGATGAACCTTTTCTTACCGAATTGCTTCTTTTTCCTCTTACTCATTCAAGCCTTCCCAGCTAATTGTTGCATTGAGCATGAAAGGCAGGCTTTGTTGAAGTTCAAGGGCAGTCTGAATGACCCGAGCAGCCGTTTGGCTTCATGGAGAGGTGGCATGTGCTGCAACTGGGCTGGGATTAGATGCAGCAACCAAACAGGTCATGTGGTCATGCTGGATCTTCAAAATTCTGGTGGCCTTGTCCATCATCAAAGTTACTACGGATGGAATAATCGAAGTTTGAGTGGTGAGATTAATCCAACTTTGTTGTTTTTAAGTGATCTAAAGCACTTAGATCTCAGCTACAACAATTTCTCTGGATATGAATTTCCAGAATTTATCAGCTCATTAAAAAACTTGAAATACCTCAATCTAGCTTTTACAGGTTTGTCGGGATTAATACCTCCTCAACTTGGTAACCTTTCCAAGTTACAACACCTCAATCTGCATCATATCCCTGACACTTTTGTTTTAAACGCTCGATGGTTGTCTCGTCTAACCTCGTTAAAGTATCTAGACATGTCAAAGGTTCATATCAAAGAGTCAAAAGAATGGTTGCCAGCAATAAATATGCTACCCCATCTACACACTTTAATTTTAGATCAAAACGGTCTAACCACAATTCCTACATCCATTAATTCGGTCAATTTCTCATCCCTTGAAGTTTTAGGTATGGAAGGTAATTCTTTTAATTCTACGATGCCGGATTGGATCGGGAAACTACCTAATCTGAAATATCTAGTGCTATGGGACTGTTGTTTTATTGGTCCAATTCCAAATCAACTTGGCAACTTAACTTCACTCGAAAATCTTGCTTTGGTGGATGAATTTTTGGAGGGTCCAATGCCATCTCTTAACAATCTTAAGAATTTGACTCAACTTTGGATTTGGGATGTGGATACTAGGGAAGACATAAGAGATGTCATGAGAAAATTGGCAAATGACACTTTATACAAACTTACAGTTTTGTCCATTATTAACACAGGTTTGACTGGAAACTTGATTGGGTGGTTGAGCAAGGTGCCTAATTTAAATATATTTGAACTTTCTTCTAATAACCTAAATGGCACCATCCCGACTGATATCGGTAATTTAACCCACCTTGAATACTTATATCTCGGTTACAATTCTTTCACCGGAGAAGTATCTGAAAAGCACCTTAATGGCCTATCCATGTTGAATGCGTTATCCCTCGAGTTTAATTTCATTAATTTTACAGTAGGAAGAAATTGGATACCTCCATTTCAACTAGAGTATCTATCACTTGATCATTGTAAGTTAGGGCCTTATTTTCCATCTTGGCTTCAAAATCAATCCCACATAATCGAGATAGGATTATCAGATGCTGGAATTGTCGACACTGTACCTAATTAGTTTTGGAACTTTCCATCTCTCAATTCTCTAAACTTGTCTAAAAATGTCCTAAGCGGTAGGCTGTCGCTTAACTTGAAACATTTGACCCGGCTAGATATATTGCTTTTGCAAAATAATCAATTTGAAGGTACAATTCCATATCTTCCAAATTCCCTTCAGTTTGTTGATCTCTCAGTCAATTTTTTCCATGGTACTATAGAACAACTTATATGTGGATTAGATAGTTTGATTGTCCTAAACCTGGAAAAAAATAACCTTTCTGGAAATCTTCCCCAATGTTGGCCCAAGACATTACAAGTCATCTCTGTGGCACATAACAAATTTTCAGGTGCTATCCCCGATTCGATAAGCAACTCCAGTTTCTTATTAATATTACAACTTAATAATAATAGTATCACCGGAGATCTTTCTTCGACATTGGAATCCATCCAAAATCTCACTATTCTTGATATTGGGGAAAATAGGTTGTCTGGTCAAATACCAGAATGGATTGGAAAACGCCTAATAAATCTGGAAGTTCTCCGTTTACCATCTAGCATGCTCTCTGGTGAAATCCCCATCCAAATAATGCATCTAGCGAACCTTCAAGTTTTAGATCTTTTGAGTAACCAAATTTCAGGCTCAATTCCTCATAGTACGGAGCTCATGCTTGCAATGACTTCAACAACAGAGAACAAGAATAATTCTGCATATCAAAATTACCTAGGAACTAACGGTGGATACTATGAAGTGAGCATATCAGTGGTAACAAAGGGTTTTTATCTTGAATATTCAAATACGCTTTCTCTTTTGAGAAGCATTGATCTGTCAAGTAATAATTTTATTGGAGAAATACCTCAAACAATAACCACGCTTCATGGGTTAGAAAGTTTGAACTTGTCAGACAACAAATTTCATGGTTCAATTCCATTACGAATTGGCGAGATGCAATCAATGGAGTCACTTGACCTTCGCATGAATGGGTTATCAGGCACAATACCACATAGCTTGAGTAATTTATTTTTTTTAACCACATTGAATCTCTCATACAACAATCTCTCCGGTGAAATACCAACTGGGAATCAATTGCAAACACTTAATGATCCCTACATCTACATAGGCAATGCTTACCTATGTGGTCCCCCGTTGAGTAAGCGTTGCAACAAAAATCAAACACTTAGTGGTTATAATGTGGAAGTGAATAATAATTCGGACAGAGTAATCCTGTGCTTGTTTGTAGTGATTGGATTTGGAATTGGCTTTTGGTTAGTTTGTGGGACTCTTCTTTGTAATGTAGAATGGAGGTATTGTTTTTTCCGAGCAATTGATAATGGCATTGATTGGCTCTTTGTGTTTTGTGTAGTTTATGTGGGAAGATTGTTGAAAGTTATGAGAAACGCTGCCAGTGGGTCCGGGTCACATCTCCTGCCTTCTGTTTTTTTGTGCGCACCAAGCCCGCCTCGGACGCCGCTGCTGCCGAGTGGGGTTTTGGGGGTTCCGACCAGCATGTGTTGATGGGGTTGTCAGCGCTAATTCCGTGGTTTGGTCTGCAAAAAGGACCGGTGGTTTTGCAAGAATCGGTGGTTTGCAGGTACTGGTGTTCGCTGGGAGGAGTCACTGTGCTTCTACACTCTTCCGTGCATGCTGGGTCCAGTCGGAAGACCATTGACAGAGACTCGGCGAGAGTATATGGGGGTTCTGTGCTTCTACACTGGCATTTGCCTTGGCCTCCTCTCTTTGCACAGGTTACTCTTCTTTCACTTCCAGTTGCTTCCTGTTTTGCCCATTTGCTTCCGCAGGATAGCCACTGTGCCTTTGTTGTGTTGTATGTTTTGGTCCCTGTGTTTAACTCAAGATAATAATACTGTACCAACTGGTATTAGGAAGCGAAGTAATGTTGTACCAATTGGTACCATTTGTCATAGTGGGTATAGAATAAAGATCAGACAAGGAAATGATCTTTGCAGCTTACAAATAGATGCAAAACGAGATGGGTCTAAGACTCTTAAGAGAAAGGAAATTCACCTACTAGAATTATATTGAAAACCTTGCTTGGTTAAGTGCTATCCTGCGGAAGCAAATGGGCAGTGCTGCCTCTGTATTGTATTTTTTTTTTTTTTTTTGTCTATGTTTTAACCCAATTTATTCACCCACTAATTTAGTTTCACACATTTCAATTTTCAATTATCATGCGAGAAGTTCATAGCCTAATTTGCATTAACATAATCTGTGTCTAAAAATGGAACTGCTCTGGAAATCACATTTATTCATGCATCATGACGAGTTATTTCTCAATTTTCCAGTTGTGTTGTACTGTTTCTGATGCTCTTGACTCACTTTTATACCAACTACAAATTTTCTTAATGATTTGACCATCACTACATATCAAGCCTCAAAGCCGGCTGCCTCACCAAAATTTGAAAGATACAAACACTAGCAGTCTAGCAGACAGTTTTCATAGTCACCTGTCATGTTGTGTTTCATTGCGGATGCAAAATTATAGAATTGTTTATGTTAATGTGAGGAGTGTTGTTCAATGTGTTCATTATGGCTCAGTTAGAGTTGAATTAATTTTGTTTATAAGTATCGTTGCTGATACTTAGTGTAAGACTAGTAAAAGGCCCGTGCGTTGCAACGGGTTATATTTATATAAAATGTAATAATTATTGCTAATTGTAGTATTCTAACTGATATGCATAAGAAAAAATAAATAAATAATGAGCGATTCTGCTATGGATCGGTTAGGTAACCTTTCATTTTGAACTGAACGGTTCTTATCAAACATGTCTCTTTAATTGTATCTAAAAGACATCATGACTATCTGATTATAAAAAATGAATGAACCATATTTTATTTGATCCATAGCAAAATTAGCCATAAATAATATATTGCGTACAACACATGAATCCTAAAATTAAAGCGAGGAATAAAAAGGAAATTATCTCTTCCCAAATTCCAATTTCACAACTTTTTGTTCAAAAAATTAAAATATGCTGGCCCAAGATAAATTCCGGTTTAAATGAAGATTACAAACATGATACGGTAGTAAAAGGTAATGCTCAGTGAAGCTTGCTTTGTTTGTTCAGCAAATACTCCACACTTTGATTCTACCGGTTTGTATTTGATCAAGGTCCCATTCACTGATTCACACTGTTGCCTGTAAACTAAGCCTTTGCTATTTGGAGCAAATCATGATGGTGAGATCCACATAAACGCCACGTCATGCTCCGCAAGGATATCTCATATTAGAGTAAGACCTAGTGTCCATACAATAGACATCCATTGTAGACACAAGAGGGGTGACAAATGGGATCCATAATGTAACACTTGTGTCTACAATGGACATTATGGACACAAGATGTTTCTCTAGATTAAGTTTCATGATCATAAATGTAACATTTAAGGAATTAATTTGTTGCTGCATTAGTTGCCGAACCGGAAAGAATGGAAGTAAAGAAAATAAAATTTAAAGCACCATTAGTGGCATTACTAAGGGAAAACCATTTGAATCCAGAAATCAGGCCAAACATTATATTCACGTTGTTTCATTCATATACAAATAATTCTGAAACTGGAAAATAAATATATAAACAAATTGATAACTAAAGGACTTCAAAGAATGGTTTCAAGACAGGCATGATGAATTTGATTTTATTACTTTCAATTATTATAAATTATCCACCTTCCATTAGTGTAGCTCAACATAATAGAAAAATTTAACAAAACTGCTCAAATAAGGAGACCCAATTATAATTGCTCTTATCACGGCACCAAAATCCGCAATCAGTGACAATCATGGAAATTTAAGCTGTGTCCGCAGGTGACCGTGTTACCTGTAGCTATGAATACTTTGTTTCCATTAATTGCTGAATTCTTTGTCCTTCTCCATTTTCAAATGTCTAATCTATATCTGTACATAAAAAATAAAACTAAACATATATAACTTCAAATCAACAGAACAGTACAATCTAATTAAGATTAAACAAAAAATAAATAAATTGTCTTTAAGGATCAGGTAGAATAATACGATATGCTCAATTAATAGTGCTATGCGCATCACTCTCTGATCTATCTAAAATTTAAAAGAAAAAAAATCGCCAGAAATACTTCTTAAAAAAAAAAAATCTTTATGTCATGCATGAATATGGTAACACTACAAATTAAAAACAAATATATAAGTCAGATGGAAATTATAGCACATGATGCTGGATTCCCCAAATTTAAATCATTAAGAGATAGGGAAATTTGGCAAACACAAACAGCGGCTCAAATAACAATGGACCAAAAATGAAATGATTTTCATGCTAGCTCAAAGAAAATTCGGAATCCAAACACAAACAACAGCTCAAATAAACATTGATTTACCAGTACAAAGCACAACACCGGCTAGAACCAGGCACCTCTCATCAGAAGCGATGAATGTGCTTGTACATTATAATGAGGAATACACAAACTCACAGTAATTTTAGAACAAATAAATGGTAATTAAAAAATTTAGAAAGCTAACGGAACCTGATTAAACCATGCGTAGCTGCTTTTGCAATTTCTTCCTCCATTTATTTGGACGAATCTGGCACTCAACGAAAAATCAAAATTCAAAAAGATTGGACTGATGTAAGATAATTTCGATGAATAATTGAGGGAGAAATTTTTTCTGCTTGTTCCAGATCTAATTGAGAAAGGAGAAGGGAGAACCGAAAGAAAAGAAAGAGAGGAGAAAAAATAGAAAGAAGAAAGAAAACACCTGTCAGCCAAGGCGCACGCTCGATGTTAATGGAAATTGAGCCCATGAAATCACCCATCGATGGGGAGTAAACACCGAAGAGCGGGTCTAGGCTGGTGGTGGGATGGGTCTGGTACAGGCAGGGGACGGGGGGTTGTGCGGGGTCAGGACTGGTGCTAGTCTGGAATAGGGGACGGTAATTTGTGGCGCCGGAGGCGAGGGCCTCTCGGTCGCAGCCTCAGAGGCGAAGACGGCGCTGGCCTCAGCCCTCAGCATCGCTCTATCTAGGGTTGAGAGGGTTTCCATAGGGCACTGAGTAAGAAAGGAAGAAAGAAGGATTGTAATTAATTTCAGCGATTATTAGAACCAGGAGAGAGAAACCTCAGAAAGAGCGATGAGTCCAACATCGAGCGATCTCGTTCGTTCCAGGATCGGGACAAAAGAAATCGACGGATCAAATCAGCTCCGAAAGAAAATTAATCAAGCTGAGCCGTCCATAGACTAAAGCATTGAATCCTGACCGTTGCAGGATCAGGACACAACATGCTTAGTAAAGGAGTAGGGATAGATCCTTGATGGATGGCAGTACATGGGGTTATATGGCAGTTGTTGCCATCTCACCAAAAAGAAAAAGGAGAAAAAAAGGTTTGTCATTTTTTTTAATTAGAAGCTGGTGACAAAGTTCATGCGCTCTAGCTTTGTTGTCCATTCCCAGGTGTTATTTCCTTTTATGAAAAACAAATTCGTATAAACGAGATCCCTTGGTTTGCTAGCATATTTTGATCTAAAGATCACGTTGAGTGGTTCGGATTGACTATTTGGATACCGGAAACTGAGATACGGACCGCATAGCACAATAAAACCGTGATATGCATATCACTGTTTGCTTTCCTAAACTTGCAAATTGAAATCACAATTTGGAAATTTGTGAGTTACAGAGAGAGGAAGGAAACACCTTTCAATAGAGGAGGTAAATTCAGAATGTTGTCCCCCCTGGAGGCCATGTAGGTGTCTCAAGAATCTGTATGAAGCACTATATCACATGAATGTCTTTTTTTTTTTTTTTTGTCAAGATAAGAATAATTGGAAGAATCTATTCTTTTAATATATGTTTCCTTTTTATTTATTTTTATGTAAATGATTTTTGAACTTTTGAAGATGTTTATTAATAATTTCATGTTATAATCACCTTCGCTTGAATTCTTCAGTTATCAAATTGAGGGTGTATGATGATTTTCTTTTTTGAAGACATTTGTTGGTAATTCCAGCATGGGTTTGCTGGTAATTTCTGTGTGGGTTTGCTGGAATCTTTGGTCATCGAGTTGAGGATATGTTCAAATATTTTTATTTTCGATCTCATTTCTTTAGCATATAATTTTAGTTGCTAAGCATTGTTGTAAATAGATCTCGCATACTTCTAATTTACTATTGTTTTTCCTTAGAATGTAGAAATATCTGAGTTTAGGCAAAAGTCTTGCAAGAAGACAAGATCATGCGAAATTGTTAATACATTAATTTTTCCTCGCTTCACTTCTGTACCTTCTAATTATCATTTATCCTGTTGGTGCGTGATACATCTATTTTCTCCTTTGCATCTTTTTACCTCTCCAGCTGTGTTTCTATGCTTGAATTATATTAATCACAATCAAGATTACTTAATATTCTATACATATGACCACTCTGCATATATAAACATCATCTAGAACAAAACACGGGTCATCAGTTCTGGGAGAAAGGGATTCAATAACCACAAAATTTGGTGCCCTTAATTGCCACATTATTATTTATACATAAATTAATAAATCTAAAACGTTAGATGTATTCTAAATCATCTCAATGACATATATAGAAAAAATGATGGAAATTTAACATTTTTTCGATAACCATCAAGAGAGAAGAGAAAAATCATAAAATTTGAAATGTTCATTTTTGTTAATGCTTAATTCACATGTAAATAAAATCAAAATGATATAATTTTTTTGTTACACATAAAATATGATATATATAAAACATTCCATCAATTGGTTTTGTTATTTAACCATTAAAAATATATTTACTTGAGATTTAATTTTGTAGTTACCGATGGGATACAAAAAATTGTGGTCATTTGATCCCTCCTCCAGTTCAAGACGCGGCGGAGCGCGTATCGTTGCTAGTTATATGTGTAAAATTAAAACACATAAAATAGCCTCAAAAATAGTGTAAAGAAGCCCCATGAAAGTCTTTTCTAACATCACAACAATTATAAAGCCCAACCGCTTTTTCCTAGATTTGACCCGTGCAATGCCCAGGATAATATTTGACCCGTGCAATGCCCGGGATAATAATTATATTATAGTGATGTCATAACTGAATTTGAATTGATGTATAATATTGTATGGAATTTATGTAGAGCATATGTTTCACTGACAACACTGAACATAGCTAATAAGATTGATTGATTAATCATTTCATAAAGTACATATGAAAATAAAGTGAAGGCAAGAACTAAATAATGTTAAAAATATTAGTAGCAAGTTAATTTTGTAGTTTTTTTATTTTTTTGTTGAATTTATAATGAATATGTGTATGGATTGCAAAATATCAGAAACTTCCTTTTTTTATATATATTTCAGTGCTAAATTGCTAAGAATATTGAACTCAATAATAAATTATCTATAATTATGAATGTTGTATGAGAGGCCATGCTCTTTAAAATCTAATTTGTGCCTCCTGTTTTCCTGATAAACCTAAAACAAATTAAAAGAACAGATCACTAAATATAACCAAAAATTGTTGTTGAATCAAAAACACTCAATTAACCTTCCAAAACTGGAGTCTAGAAAAAATGATTTTATGCACTTAGTTGTAATCCTTCTCGAGAAAAAACAATTTTCAACATGCCTTGATCATTAACAGTTAACAATATATGTTGCTTCCGTGACGCATTCCATCAAGCACGTCATGTGCACATCGGAACATGAAAAAACTGTAAATCATAAATGATATCGTCCAATCCTCAGTTAGTTATGAACCAACCCCACGAAAAGTAAAAGTTAAAAAGTAAAAAAAAAAAAAGAGTAAAAATCGTTAAAAGAGAATTGAATGGAGACAACGGAAACCTGTGGGAAGAGAAAGGAAAATGATGCTCATTCAATAAAAGATTGGAAGTAGGATTAAATAAGAACTTTTAAACGTATAGGTGAAAAGATAGCAG
The DNA here is from genome assembly GCA_030179965.1 of Cyperus esculentus. Classification (NCBI taxonomy): domain Eukaryota; kingdom Viridiplantae; phylum Streptophyta; class Magnoliopsida; order Poales; family Cyperaceae; genus Cyperus; species Cyperus esculentus. The sequence goes on along the minus strand of JASGLE010000009.1, from coordinate 4,296,522 downwards.
AGAGCAAACCTGTTTTTAGAAGAAGATGGAGGAGGCACGTCCACAAGGCACCAAAAGAGTCCACTACAAATGGAAAAAGAAAATGAATGTAAGACTGTAGTGTGGAAAAAGTGAAGAGGTGTCTAAGCCTGCTTATAATTATAAAGCACACGGAGAGATGCTTTACAGGGTCCAAATGAGTGTAAGACTGTAGTTCAGAGGGCATCCAAAGTTCATATACGAAGGGATGCTTTAAATAAAACGTTTTATGGAAATGACGTGGCATCTTGTAGAAGCTTCAATTTCTTCCGCTTTTCTTTAAAAGAAGAGACTAGCATATTTATTTTATTACAATCTCTTGCATTAGTCAATCCGATACTCGCCTCGCTGGCATTTCCGCAAAAATTCGGAGGTACGTTCTATTTGTATTATTTTTTTATAACATTATTAGAATACTATAATTTGATTTATGTAATTACACAATTATTTTAAATCGGATTTGGCAACATATGATAAAATTGTACTCAAAATAATTGTATTATTTATTTCTTTTATATTTTTTTCATTACTTGTAAAATAATTTCAAATTTTCAAAAATTGTAATTTTATCATAAAGTTGTGATCAAAATATTTTATTCTTTTATGATAAATTTTTTCATACACAATTAGTTTAATTCAGTTATTTTTATATTTCGTTTTGCTTTACATAAATTAAATCTGTTTTTTTTTCTTATTGTAGTGAGAAATGACAACTCCACCACATGACTATTCTTACCCGACGGCCCCGCCACCCAATCCCGTAGCCGACACGATCCAACAATTAAGTGATCAATTATTCGGTGGTCCCACTTATCCGCAAACTACCTATGAGACGGACTACACACATCATACCGTCGGAAGTGCCGCGGGGAGTTCTAGCACATTTGCTCCTCCGACCATCGGCGGAAGTTCCGATCGATATCCCGAAATCCAAACAATAGAGGAAGAGCCGGCGGCAAGCACGCCACCGGGGCCGAGAAAAAGAAAGAACCGCCGCCCGAAGTACAACGCACCTTGGTGGCGTTTCTTCGAGCAAACCATCAACCCGTCGACCGGCAAGTGCATAAGCGCACAGTGCAAGGTAAAAGGTTGCAGTTCTAGTTTTACTTATGATGATAATAATAGTTCTATGGGTAGACATGCCCAACGGCATATCATCGCCGGTCAAGAACCACAAGAACAACCCGATAATACACTTGTCCAAACCCAAATTAATCCGGATGGTACACGAACTCACCAAAAATATGACGAAAAAAAAATGTTAAGTGAGTTTGCACGGTATATTACCCACAAGGAACAACCAATTAGTATGAGCGGTTGTTTGAGTTTTGCTCGTTTAGTTATTAGAGGTTGCGCTCAACCATTTTACAAACCATTTTATTATAGGAAAATGTCAAACGAAATTAAAGAACAATTTACTTACCGCAAAAATGAATTGATTGCCATATTTGCAACCGCACCATTTAAAGTAACACTCACGTCCGATATTTGGACCGCCGGTAAACATGGTTTATCTTATATTTGTGTTACCGCACATTACCTTGATGATAATTGGAAATTGCAAAAAAGAGTACTAAGTTTTCGGATTATAGAATACCTGCACACCGGCGAAGTAGTTTTTAATGCAATTTTGGGTGTTATGAATGAATTTAATTTGAAAAATGATCTCCAAAATAAAGTTTTCTCAATTTCTTTTAATAATACTAGTAATAATGGTAAGGCCATAAAATATTTTTTGCGTTCATTATCTCCAATTGCGAATGGAGCTTTCTTTCACAAAAAATGTGCATGTCATGTTTTAAACCTCACCGTTAAGGCGGGACTTAAAACGTTCGGTGCTAATGATTTAATAACAAAATTTAAGAAGGCGGTAACTCATATTTTTACTAACGGCATTAGAAAACAAAGATTTCATGATATGTGTAGTAGAATGCAATTTACTAAATTAAGAGTGCCATGGGACGTAGATACCCGTTGGAACTCAACTTATAGAATGTTGAAACGATATTTTCCTTACGCACATGCTATTAATGCAATTTTGAATGAGACGCCCGAGGGTATGGAGTTAGCTCTCTCGACGGGTGAATGGGATCAATTGAACAAATTAATGAAATTTCTTGAAGTATTCTTCAAAGCGACGTTAGCATTGTCTTGCTCATATAAACCGACCGCGCATGAGTTGCTTCACCACCTCTTACGAATCTCCTAAGTATATCATGAAATGAAAGGTACATTTTTAATTTCATATTTTTTATCAATTTTGGTTTTTTTATTAATTTCGGTTTTATATTAATTTGATTTTTTAATTCAATTTCGGTTTTTTAATTCGATTTTTTTTCTTAGTTCTCGAAGAAGTCGACGCTTCTCTCGTTCCAATCGTAGGAGCCATGAAGGAGAAGTTTCTCAAATATTGGGAAGCCGTACCACTCCTCACGATTGTTACAAATTGTCTCCATCCGATATACAAGAAGTTCTACACGGTAAGAATGCTACGAAAGTACTACACTAATTTGGACATTACGAACACAAATGTGGATCAAACCGTTAGCCAAGCAATTGAAGGGTTGTTCAACGCATACATTGCCCAAATGAATGTCCAACAACCGGCTTCTACAAGTCAAATCTCGCGGTACATTTTTTTATTTCCGATTTATTTAATTAATTTCGGTTTTTTTTTTAAATTCAATTCGGTTTTCTTAATTTAAATTGGATTTTAAACTTTATTTCGGATTTTTAAATTTGAATCCGATTTTAAATTCAATTCGGTTTTCTTAATTTAAATTGGATTTTTAAACTTTATTTCGGATTTTTAAATTTGAATCCGATTTAATTAATTCAGATTTTAATTAATGGCATCTTGTAGAAGCTTCAATTTCTTCCGCTTTTCTTCAAAAGAAGAGATATATTTTTTTTTTTTTTTTTTTACCAAAAATTTTGATGAATGCATGATTGACTCACAAAAAAGAATGTATTGAAAAAAACCAAAGTGCAAACGACAACAACAGATGGAACCTTGCACTGAATAAAATTTCTAAGTGGTATTTACTAGCCCCAATAATTCGGGTAATTGTTTTCGCTTGATTGCTGGTAAGAGATAAACTACTTGCTACAAACAAAATGACAATGACAAATTAGACTTGTGCTACCAGTACCAAAATTAGACTTTGCATATCATTGTGGCTGTGCCACTTGCCTCAATGACATCCTGTCCAACATACACAAGATCCAATTTCATATTGCTTTTGACATCTAAACACAATGACATACAATAGAAACAGATGGAAATATGGAAATATCGATTAATTTTGTGTTCTGGCAAGAGAGTCAGAGAGATGCAGAAGACTTTGATCCGATAAAGAACAAATGTTGCAAACAACAAGGGAGGTGATATGAGAACATACAAAATGAATTAGACAAATATGTATCGGTCTTTTTTTTTATTCTATATTGTTATCATTTTTGTACTTGATCAGGATTTGGTGATCTTTCTTAATGAAATTTGAGGGCTTGACCCTCATCTTTTTCTCAAAAAAAAAAAAAATTTACTTGCCCACCCCCTGTTAAGAGATACTTGCTATACAAACTTGAGGGCTTGACCCTCATATTCTTATACAAACTTGCCTGGACTTGCCTCTGAATAAGTCCACCCACTGTTAACCACCTATGCTTCCTCTTCATACAGCAATAAATGGTCAAATTATCTATAAACTTAACCTACAGTGCATCAGTATCCGGCACAACATGGCATTCCCAAATATGTCATTTCAAAATCTCCAATTCACAAATCAGCTGTGTACAAAGATAAATATCAAAGTATCAAACTATGCCAAAGTCTATGTCCATTATGCTTTTCAAAAACTCTGCTCATCTTTCTCTCCCTTGCCAGCCTCGATAGAGCAACTATCCGCATACTGGTCGGCACTTGCCAAGCCAGCGGCTTCCTCCCTGGAAATTCTGGGTTGTGCACCACTCAGAATTACGCTGACTGCCACAAGAGTGACGAATTGTACGAACAGTACTGGTTCTATCCTCCTATCACCAATGAAACTTATATTATGCCGTGTTGAATATATTTTTTTTTTTTTGAAAGAAAGGCAATAAGTCCGTTTTCATTGATTGAAAACCATAACCCATATACAAAGTCATATCACTGTATACTCAATTTATCTATGCCTCTAATCACATAGCAGCTTCAGCCACTGCTAAAATCAAACACCTGTTCCTAAAATTAATAGCCAAAATGAAACAAACTGAATCTTGCAGCTCTTCACAACATTCACCACAAGCAAAACCAGAACATGCATAACAAACTTCAATACAGACAAATTTGAATTACTGAAACTAAGATTGTTAGAAAGCAATCAATCTTGGATCTTTTTCTTCTTTTCAAGTCAGCATCAACTGAGGAGGCAAAGCTTGAATGGGAATCTCCACCATGTTGACTGGCATCCACCTTTTCACTAAGTTTTTCACTTCCTCCTTTGCCAGACCTGTCCAAAAATTAACCAAAGCTACAATAAGCAATACAGCATTTCTTATTTTCCATAAGACCCAGCAAACAGCACAAGTTACTAAAAGAAAAGCCTGCCATGTTGAATATCAGAGGCTTCTCTCAAGGCAGCGATGGTGGGGGTCCGGCAAAAGGGACTTGAGGAAATAGAAATTCATGACCAGTTCAATAATACAGGAATTTTCTGCATTTGGTACAATAATTCATGGCGGACTAGACAATCAATCATCCTGACCCAATTAACACTTCGCAGTGATCAATGGATCCTGGTTTAATTTTCTTATGAAACGGACATGGATGAAATGAGAACCATATATTCACTTGGGGTGACTTGAGTCTTGACTCTTGACATCTACCGTGTTGTGTGGGGTGTTTATTACAATTCTTCATGAGGAAAAGTAGTTCCCTATTGTCCATGGCAAGAATTAATAGTTTTTCCCTTTAGATCATTGTCAGATATCGACCTGAAAAAAAATACTCTTTCTGAACAAGTCTTAAGTTTGGGTTAATATTCACGACAGGATCGATCAACCTGGAGTACGTCCAACTATCCTTTAGTATGTTTTGGCAATTATTTATACTGTTATTTTTTATATATGCAATCAATTTGAGAATTTCAGTTGAATAATTAAGTGTAAATGAACTACCAAAATCTGTCGATTTGAAGCTATATATACCTTCTATTAATCGAATTTCAGGAAACTACGCTTTTGAACTGAATACTGACACAATAGGCAACTTCCATAACAGAGAATTCCATCATGATAGATTTTTCTTTGTTTAGAAATGACTGTCATGATCGATATTCCCCCTCAACTTTCAACAGAGAACCCTGCATCAAGTTCATCTCAGTACCAATATTTATTTTTCATTGTAAGCTACTAATCTCCTATCTTACATTTTCACTACATTGAATAATAGATGTATCATAGAAAGATGCTGCCAGACGAGCTATCCAAAATATTTCTAGTTGGCTACTGTAAAATTACTCCCTTTTTGTGTCCGACCTAATTTCTAATTTATTATGTTCCATCGTTAACTTCGCATGCATTGTCGTTATCTTAGGAGATTTACATCATTATTTGTGTTACACATTTTTTACCCCTAGCAACTTTCAAAGACATTGTTTGTGAGTAGATTTGTGATCTCACGTGAATCTTGTGAATTGAACTGTTAAACTCATGGTTCGCAAACTCGGCCAAGTCCAAGTTGACTCGGACTCGGACCAAGGCGAGCCGAGTTTTCACCGATTCTTGAGAGTAGGCAATTTTCGGACAAAAAATCGGTGGAATCGGCCAAGTCATCCGAGTTAAGGCCGAGTCATGACCGAGTCAGGCGAGTCACGGCCGCCGAGTCAACCGAGTCCAGGCCGAGTATTGTGACAAGCTTATTAATTAATTATTGTTTATGTTTAAACTTTAAGTTTACCTTTTGAAGTGAATAGTGGGCATTAAAATGGTCATATATATTGATTTCTAATTCCAAAAAAATATAAATTTTGAAAGGAAAGTAACAACGATGATATGATTTTTAAAATATTTGGAATAGTTCATACTGATTGTATACAGGCTATCTGGTTAATTCTAGTATTTGTAAGAAATTAATTTGGTAGAATATTTTGTTATTGTAATATGTTTCTCTTACATCATTTTCTAACTAAATAATTTTTTTTACAGTTTTTTCCTGATTTGTTTAATGGAAAATAATTTTTTTTCGAAACTTCGAGTTTCCGATTCGAGTTGACCAATTCCGGCCGATTCTGAGTCCATAGCCTACTAGCCAAGTCGGAGTCCAATTCCGAGTTTGCGAACCTTGGTTGAAGTGTGAATTATGTGAAATCGTAAGATCAAGCAATTGTCATTCCGAGTATAATTGAATTGTAAATCTTAATTTGTGATTATCTTCCGCAATTATTATGCTATTGGATCACCCCCCTCTAGCACCGTGGTCACAGGTTTCTCAGACATATTTTTAGATTAACTAAATTCTATATATCAAATGAAATAAAATAAAATATAAACAACTTATAATTTTAGATATCCCCCTAATTCAAAAATTAATGGGTGTATCATGTATCAACCGTTGGTTCAGGCAATATGATTGAAACTTGAAAGCGCTACTAGAAAGTGAAATACAAAAATCAATAATATATAGGGGAGCATTGGAGCTTATGTTGGATATACAACAAGCTTATTACATACTTCCTTCCAAATCACATACTCAATTACAGAGCAAAAGATGCATCTTTTCATACCCAATTGCTTCCTTTTTCTCTTACTCATTCAAGCCTTCCCAGCTAACTGTTGCATTGAGCATGAAAGACAGGCGCTGTTGAAATTCAAGGGCAGTCTCAATGACCCGAGCAGCCGTTTGGCTTCCTGGAGAGGTGACAAGTGCTGCAAATGGGTTGGGATTAGATGCAGGAACCAAACAAGTCACGTGGTCATGCTTGACCTTCAAGATTCTAAAGTTTACTATTCAAGTATCGATGGATGGAGTAATCATAGCTTGAGCGGTAAGATCAACCCAGCTTTGCTGTCTTTAAGTGATTTAAAGCACTTAGATCTTAGCTACAACAATTTCTCTGGAAATAGATTTCCAGAATTCATCAGCTCGTTTAAAAATCTGAAGTACCTCAATCTAGGTTCAACGGGTTTGTCAGGATTAATACCTCCTCAGCTTGGTAATCTTTCCAAGTTACAGCACCTCGACCTGGGAAATTACATGTCTGACACTTTTGTTTTGAATGTGCGGTGGTTATCTCACCTGACTTCGTTAAAGTATCTTGACATGTCACGGGTTTATTTCCGAGAGCCAGAAGAATGGTTACAAGCAATAAATATGCTACCTCATCTGCAATGTTTAAAATTAGGTAGAAACGGTCTGACCACAATTCCTACATCCATTAGTTTGGCCAATTTCTCATCCCTCACAGTTCTGGATATAGAAGATAATTGTTTTAATTCTACGATGCCTGATTGGATTTGGAAACTACCAAATCTGAAAGAACTATTTCTATGGAAGTGTTGTTTTATTGGTCCAATTCCATATCAACTTGGCAACTTAACCTCACTACAAAGGCTTATATTACGGGATATATTTTTGGAGGGCCCAATGCCACTGCCACCTCTTTACAATCTTAAGAATTTGACTCAACTTGGGATTTGGCATGTGGATATTAGGGAGGACATAAGAGATGTCATTGGAAAATTGGCAAATGAAACTTTATACAAACTAACGGAATTGATCCTTTCTAACACTAGTCTGACTGGAAACTTGACCGGTTGGCTGAGTAAGGTGCCTAATTTAAATTATCTTGTCCTTTCTTATAATAACCTTAGTGGCACCATACCAACCGATATTGGTAATCTGACCCACCTTAAAGACTTATATCTCCATCACAATTCTTTCACTGGAGAAGTATCTGAAAATCACCTTAATGGTCTATCCATGTTGACATATCTATCTCTCCAATCTAACTTCATCAATTTTACGGTAGGAAGAAATTGGTTACCTCCATTTCAGCTAGAATCTCTTTATCTAGATCGTTGTAAGTTGGGGCCTTATTTTCCATCTTGGCTTCAAAATCAATCCCAGATATTATACATAGGATTATCAAACAATGGAATTAGTGGCATTGTACCTGATTGGTTTTGGAACTTTCCATCTCTCTATTATCTAAACTTGTCTAAAAATGCCCTAAGCGGTAGGCTGCCGCTTAGCTTAAAGCATTTGACCCAACTAGATGGACTGCTTTTGCAAAATAATCAATTTGAAGGTACGATTCCGTATCTTCCAAATTCCCTTCAGTTTGTCGACCTCTCAGTCAATTTTTTCCATGGTACTATAGAACAACTTATATGCGGAATAGATAGTTTGACTGTCCTAAACCTGGAAAAAAATAACCTTTCTGGAAATCTTCCCCAATGTTGGCCCAAGACATTACAAGTCATCTCTTTGGTACATAACAAACTTTCAGGTGCTATCCCTGATTCAATAAGCAACTCCAGTTCCTTATTAATATTAAAACTTAATAGTAATAATATCACCGGAGATCTTCCATCCACATTGGAATCCATCCAAAATCTCACTATTCTTGATATTGGGGAAAATAAGTTGTCTGGTCAAGTACCAGAATGGATCGGAAAAAGCCTAACAAATCTACAAGTTTTGCGTCTGCCATTTAACATGCTCTCAGGTGAAATCCCTTTCCAAATAATGCATCTGCCAAACCTTCAAGTATTAGATATTTCGAGCAACCAATTTTCAGGCTTGATTCCTAATAGTATGGAGTTCATGCTGGCGATGATTTCAACAAGAAAGAACGACAATAATTCAGCATATGAAAGTTTCCAAGAAAATGAAGGTGCATATTATGAAGTAAGCATATCAGTGATAACAAAGGGTTTGTATCTTGAATATTCAAATACGCTTTCTCTTTTGAGAAGCATTGATCTGTCAAGTAATAATTTTATTGGAGAAATACCTCAAACAATAACCACGCTTCATGGGTTAGAAAGTTTGAACTTGTCAAATAACAAACTTCATGGTTCAATTCCATTACGAATTGGCGAGATGCAATCAATGGAGTCACTTGACCTTCGAACGAATGGACTATCAGGCACAATTCCACATAGCTTGAGCAATTTGATTTTTTTAGCCACATTGAATCTCTCATATAACAATCTCTCTGGTGAAATACCAACTGGGAATCAATTGCAAACGCTTGATGATCCGTATATCTACATAGGCAATGCTTACTTGTGTGGTTCCCCATTGAGTAAGAGTTGCAACACAGGTCAAACACTTTATGGTCATGAGTCAGAATCGAATAATTATTCGCACAATCCACTCATGTACTTGTTTGCAGTGATTGGTTTTGGAATTGGCTTTTGGTTAGTTTGTGGGACTCTTCTTTGCAATGTAAAATGGAGGTATTGCTTTTTCCGAGCGATTGATAATGGCATTGATTGGCTCTTTGGGTTTTGCATAGTTTATGCGGGAAGATTATTGAAAGATATGCGAAAGAATCACGAGTGAATGAGATATTACCTATGTAAGTAATCATACAAAAATAGTGCTTGTATTCGAATAAAGTGTGCATAAAGTTTTTGTTTTGTCTTTACTTGTAACTCAAATTAAGAATATGTGTTGGAATTTAAAAGAAAATCTGCTTGTAGATTTTGTTTACATTCAATTTATGTTTACATTCTCTGAACTCTAAAGAAGAGTGCTTAACAAATGAGATGTTTTTGGCAAAATCAACTGCATGTATATAGGTTCTTTTGATTGAGAGGAAGTTTTTGTCATATATAAAAAAACTAATAGGTATAATTTGAAAAGGCCACAATCATTGTTCGTACTTTGTTCTATGTTGAGATGCCATGATGCGTGGGATGTTATTTTATGTATAATATTAGAACACATAAAATATCCTCGAAAATAGCGGGAGAGACGCTACAAAATCCTCACTAACATCACAACAATAATAAAGCTCATCCGCTTTCTCCTAATCAAGCAATCGACGTTGCATATTTGTTTTAACGGCCCAGAACGAACAAGATGTAACAAATTTTGCACATTAATTTTTTGTTTTTCAAATGAGTCTATATATACAATACAGCCCACCTCATTGATTCAATTGATGTATCGACAGCCCAACATGGGCCATATCTAATGAGGTTCCTTTTAACATCTTTTACATTCCCAAGTTATATATAAATCTAGCCCGTATAGAGGATTGGTACATCAAAACTGCACAAATTTAATCCATCAAAGTACACAAGTTAATTTTTTCAAATTAGCTGATCTGAAGCTTAAACATCCCATATTTGGAAATTGTAAGATCCGTTGAATAATTCATGCTTGTAATTTTACAGTTCGTCATTTCATCGCAAACCTGTAACTTGGAACCCACAAAAGTGGAACGGGTGAGAATGTGAAATACTCTCGTGCATTATTTAGTTCCAGCAAGTGGCATTTATCAAATCCACTAGTGAAACTGAATACCAGCTAAAAATATTCGGTTTTAATAATGATAACATAAATAGTGCTTATCAAATAAAAATATTGCACGTCAATGACGATAAAAATTATCCATGCAACTACAAAGAATTAGACGTCAAGCAGATAAATACATTCCATTTTCCATTCAAAACCGCTTTTAGTTTATCCTGCAAAAACACACAAAATAGTTCACTATCTCATATCATACCAACGCAAAAACTAGAACATAAATATAAGCAACACCAACCTGTATCAGAAATCCAAATTTCACGCATATCACACAAACCTGTATCTGACGAATCCCGTGCATCTCAGTACATATCACGAATCTCGTGCATACCAACACGTATCACATATACCACACAAGTAAAACAAACACAATCACGTGCATCAGCACGTATCGTATAATACACAGAACAAGCAAATAATCATGTGCATCTAGCACGTATATCCTCATGTACTGACAAACCCAGAGATCAAAATATATATATCCCGTACATGCCTCCACATAAACCATAGCGCTATAGTGAGGTAGCCAACCTCCTGCTCTTATCTTTATCCAGGTACATGATCACAAACCCCAACAACAATCACAACAACAACAGTAACAACAGTATCCAAAAAATACACAGAAATGCATAATGTCATATATGCAATCACTTACCTTTATCAACTCATGCAAACATGCAAGCATTCAGATCAGTTCACACAATTCAACGCATAAACAGTATATCAACAATATAAACAATCACATAGAAACATTCCGCTAAATAAAGTATTCAATTTAATTCATAGATTTGATAAATAACCGGAACCTGCACCTGTTTGACGATCCTGAGTCCGAACCAGTTATCTGAAACAACAATCAAAACAAAACCTAGACGTCTCCACATATATATCCATCCTAGTAATCATTTGATAGCCTTTTTAGTTCCTTTTAAATCTATACTCTATAAAAAGGGGTAAATTTCCAAGCATCTCAAATATGCTACATCATCACTTTTATTAACCATTAATTTTTTTTGAAACTTTTTTCATCTACTTCGATCCAATGGTTAATATATTTTTCTCTCCTCATTAAATAAGATGAATGTGATATGTCTAAAACAAATTTTAATCCTTAAAAAATTAAAATGATCCAACATTTATATATATTATTATTTATAAATTATTGTAATATTTTTTTTATTATTATTATTTAATTACATTAAAAATTTTTGAAAAATTTCAAGTTTTGTTTAATATAAATATTTATTATAAAATTTTTAGTTATTTATTTGATACCACTTTTCAGGGTGAAGGCCGAGTTTTAGCTCTAGTACTATTTAATCTCCACAAGAAGGAGATTGTTTTCGTGCTATACATAATTTAAGTCATCAATTGACCTGACAGGCTGAAAACGATTCGTATCACAGTACGTTCTTAATTGTATCCGACTCTATGTAGTTTATATTGAATTGTATGTCATCATCAGTAATTTCCATTTAAATGCATGTCTAATCCCTTTGGTCACCTCTTTGTCCCATTTTAAAGTCAGACCTCTTAAATGAGTCTTCCTATATAACCAATTTACTTATTAATTAACTTCATGATTTATTAACTATAACATGCATGTGATGTATTAAGTGCGTGAAATGCATCTAGTTGCCTTAATTCAATACTACTTGTGTCTCATATTTTTACTTCCATAATTTGACTTACTCTATGTTGGTAGCTGCTATCAACTTTTCGAAAAAATAATTTGACTTGCTCCATACATAGTATTAGGCTGACCACCTGTCAAGTTACTCATAAACTTCATTTGTGCAATTCACGGCTCAACAAACCCATGCTTTCTGATTTGTTTTTAATATAATATCCAAACTTAAACTCAAAGTTAGGAGTTTTTATACACTACTTCTCACAACACCATAATGAAACCTAGCTAATTAAGGAAAAACAAGAGGAGGAGATCTCTATACCCATAAACATCCCTGCCCATGTTCATCCCTGCTTCTCTATACTGATATATGAAACCCTAGTGAATTGCATTGAAGAAATAAGAGAGAGCACTAGAACCACTTCGAATCGGCTCCTCTACTGAATTACAAATACTTGAGAGAGAAGGTTTAGCTGAACCAGCTTAGTCATCGAACGAGAAATACAGCTAGAAGATGCCACTCAAGTTATGAGTAATTTACAGGATAATTCCAGACAATACTCCCTACAAGTGTTTTGTATTATGAAGAAACCCCTTTCCTAGCTTCGGTTAAGGTTCCCAATTCCCATTTCTTCATTTAATAAATTTTAAGTGTCACATTTTGGAAATTAGCGCAAAATTTCTTCTATCAGGAAAACGATAAACACTCTTCTTAAATATGTTAAATATGAACAAGTCCTAACTTTGTAAAATAAACCGATCTCTAGTCACTACAAAAATAAAGAGTTTTTGTGACGACCAAATTCGTCACTAAAGGGATAAATTCTGTCACAATTAAGCCCTTGTGACGATTTTTTTGACCGTCACTGGTCGTCACTAATACGCGAGTCACTATTGTATTAGTGACAAACTTAGTGTCCTCCACTATTACTTACATTATTTGTGACAACAAACTTCGTCAATAAAAAATCTGTTTAATTGTGACGAATATGCTGTGCCACAATTAATTATCTTATTTGTGAAAGGAAAGATCGTCACTAATATTTTTCATAATTTGTGACAAAAGTTCTTTTCACAAATAAATTTACTATTTGTGACAAAAAAAGTACTCTTTTACTGTTGGTCAAATCTTGTCATTGATTCATAACTAATATTGGAACAATAAATTATCGTATTGCAATGATTATTTAATATCCCTGTTAGATAGTAATATTGATAATGCATATACTTTGTCCTTGTTAATAATTATTAATGCATTAATAATTTTTCTAAAATAATCAATACAATAAAAACGAATTGAAAAGAAAAAGCAATTTCATTAAATTAAATTGATACTTATTACAAGATTCACCATAATCAATTACATAAACTAAGGTATATATGCTCGTTACTACCAACATAGAATGATCATTTGGACGACAAAATTCTAACAAGCTACAGTACCCAACATAGCAAAATAACTAGATAACATATGATAAATTGTTTCTTTATCACTCTTAATACTTCATTCATAATTTGCATCACCATTCACCCCTGCATTTGAGGAGAAAAGGAACAGAGAAGATACTAGAAATTAGTTCTATTCTCTTGCTTTCAAATAAAATGAAATCTCATTTATATTGTGACTTACATTCTGACCTACGGTTGCGTGCAAATTCATAATTGATTGTCCAGAAGTAATTATTGCAAAAGAGGCAAAAAGAACAACCTGCATCAAATTATAGAAATAAAATTTTAAGAATTGATCATTCTTATGCTTGAATACCAATCGGTAAAGAAAAATATATCTAAACCCGAAACTTTCTTATTTTAAAAAATAAATCTCAGACTTAATTTTTTTTTTGAAGGTTGAAATAACTAACTGTAATCCAACACAAACAAGCAACAAAACAACAAAATGGACATCTCATAAGATCTGAAGTCTTCTTCATGACAGACCAAACCGGAATCGAATTCATCACAGACAAAAAAGAAGGTAACCTAATTGTGCGAGAACTTAGATCTTGATCTCAGGCAGTTAGCACGACAGCGCCGTCGGCCGCCTTGATCTTCTTCTCGGCGATCTTGGTGATCAGCTTGGCCTTCACAACCATCGGCTGCGATGGCAGCTTCCCCTTCCCTAACACCTTGAAGTACTCGAACTGCGACACATCGACCATGGGTTCCGCGGCGCTGCCGTTCGCCTTGGCCTTGACCTCCTCCGGCACCATGGACCAGAGGCTCTCCATGTTGACGATCGGGCAGTGGAACTTGTTCCAGAGCTTGTGGAAGTAGCGCATACGTACCTACCTTGCCGAAGTACCCGGGTAGTACTTGTCGAAGAGGATCCAGTGGTGGTGAATACCTCCGGCGTTACCCCTGCCTCCGGGATGCTTGCGGTGCTTACCGATACGGCCGTGGCCGGCACTCACGTACGTGGCCCCACTTCTTCCTGTTCTTCTTGAACCTGCTCGTCATCAAAATCTCTGACTTATTCAGAATAAATATCAAGGTGCACGGTATTTGCATGGAAAATAAGAAGAATAACTTGGTTTAAGAGGTGGAGTAAGAAATATATATCACCTTGTTCTCCTTTTTGCACTTCCAAAATTTCAGACTCATTTTCTTTTGAGAATCAGCAATCCCTCTTTGTATTGACAAATTTCCATCTTCAATTTGCTCCTGCATTTAGTTAAATGTTAAAAAAAGGATATAAATCAATTCAAATTGGAAAAGATAATGGAAGTTGACAATGAAAAAAGAAAGTAGTAGAGCAAAAGAGATGACACCCTCACTACCAATACTTGTTTAAAACTTCAGCCTCTTTGTTTTTTGTCTTGAGTGGTAGAGAAAATATGACATTAACATTGACATCAATGGGATTGCATTTGAAAGAGGTATAGCGGGAACTGAAAAAAATTGTTTCACCAAAAGACGAGCTGTATTGTTTGCAAATTTAATTCCTGTTAGTCTTTATTGGAAATTTGGAATAATATTATTATATTAATGGCCTTATAAATTTGATCCAATGCTCAATAATAAATACTAATGGCTAATTGGGAGGATAATATGTTTAATCGGCCTAGATATATGGCGCAATTTAATATTCTCACGCAGCCACGCTAAGCTAGCTGTCTATTTAATTAGTGGGATAATATGTGCAAATTATTTTGTTTCTTTCTATGGTGCTGGATTGTAGTTCCTTAGATTTGTTCATTGGTTTGATTACACATAGGTGTGAGCAGGACCTAATATTACATCAAATCCCCATCGAAAGCTGGTTGTCTCTTTGGATTCGCTGAATAAACCTTTCAACCAAGCTTTGGAGACTGACATTTAATATAAAATTTCATATAATTATTTTCTAAGTTTGAGATCGATGATATACTTAGATAATCAATTAAACAAGCAAGATATTGTAAGTATGCATCAAAATAAATGTTCTATCAAACTTTGGCAAAATATTTTAGTGCATATGGAATAACGCTAACAAACTTTGCCAAAAAATATTAACTATGATAAAAATGCTGCATATGAAAATGTTTTGTTGTAATTTGGATTTTTAAATATTGATGTAAAAATTAAAGAAAGCCAAAACTACATTTCACTATAGTTACACTATGACAAATCTTAGATTTTGAAATCTGATTATAATTTAGGATATACAAATCGTGTCTAAATTTTAACTATAAACAATCATGTTAAAATTTTTACCTAAGTATAATTTTAGAGTTATTAAAATTTCCAATTATATTCAATTCAAGTGACATTTAATAGTTCTTCAAAGACCCGTTAAATTACAGTTGTTAAGAAAAGTATAAAATTTTGATAAGCCATCAAACAATGTTCAAATTGAATTAAATTGGAAACACCATCGATATATAAGTTAAATAATATATATCCATCAATATTTTTCATTTTTAAGATTTTTTTATGAATTGTTTTGAATTTCTCAAAGGTTTTATTACTAAGATAAGCATTGTCATGGATTTATCATATAAATGTCTTGTCAAGTATTCTTTCATACTCCTTTTAAAGAGTAAAAAGTAGAGATTTAAGCTCATGTAAGCATTTTGTGAAAGTAATTCTAATTATATATCAAATAATATCATATTTTCAGTTTATATGGCCCAAATATGTTAAAAAATTGGAAATTTTTTGTACTTCACAAAGATTTTGATATAAAAAATTTATTTAGCCATATAAACAAATATTTAGACATTGTTTCAGTTAAACTCATGGAGTGCCTCCGTGAGCTTATGCTCATACTATCTTTGCTCTTAAAGATACAATGTATTAACAAAATAAATGATATCTCAATAGAAATATATATTGATTTTTCTTTTTATAATCTTTCCTTTCCTATTCATTTTTTTCTTTAGAATTTTTAATTCCATTCTTTAATTCGTCATGTTGTACTTGTTTTCTTAATAGTATATCTAATTTTGTTGAATCAATCGATTACTATTATTTATCTAATTTATGTGGTTTCTCTGAAAAAATTATTCTGCGTACTAAACAAATACTTTTTATTATTTATTTTCCTTCTAATTATTTGATCTATTTTTCATCATATATACCAATAAGGAGTCCAGCTACGGTGCTTTCGTAAGCATTTCGGACAGAACGCTTACGGTCCGAATTCGAAAATCCTTCGTCCAAAATTTTAATCCAAATAGCTCATAATAATCTTCATATAATTAACTTGTAGAATCCCAATATTTTTAAATTTAGCTATTTTTAATGATTTTTTAAAGATTAGCATACAAAATTAATTTATTTTTAATTATTTTAAGAGCCATATTTCAAAAAATCATTAAAAATAGTAATAAAATTCCAAAAATGGTAAAAATTGGCATCATCCAAGTTAATTATGTCAAGATTGTTATGAGCTATTTAGATTGAAATTTTGGACGACGGATTTTCGAATTTGGACCGTAAACGTTTCGGTCTGAAATGCTTACGGAAGCACCATAGCCGGACTCTACCTATAAGAATTGTAATAATTAAAATACTTCTATTTTTTATTGAAAAAAATATAATGTTTTAAAAAAGTTTATGTTTGTTGTGTGAAGTAAAAAATAGATAGCATGTTTACCAAACAAAAGTAATTAATATCATTGTCTTAAAAAAAACTATAAATGAAAAAAAAATTAAATTCAAACAGAGTTATGTTCGTTCCTTTCTTTTGTTCTAAAATGCGATAGTGGGAAGTGGGAGAGCATTTATGAAAAGCAACAAATTTCTTCACAAAGAAAGAGAACATTTATTATGACAAAACTTCCATATTCACTATTTTAATTTTATTTAACTATTAGGAAAATTTATCTCTATAGTGGCTAGGTATATTTTGTTGTCACTAATATGTTGTAAATAGTGACGAATATATGGTTTCACAAAGTAAAAAATCGTCCAAATACAAAATGTCATCACAAAAATTATTTTAAATAGTGTAAAGAACAAAGTCGTCACAAAAAAATGATAGAACTAGTGACAAAATTTAAATTCTCACAACTTCTTTGTCACAATTTATATATGTAGTGACGAGAAATCAGACTGTCACTAATATATATGGAAATAGTGACAACAGTGACAAGTTGTCACTAAAAAGGATAACAAATGTGACGAGAAAATTTTCCTCACAAATAGATCGTCACAGAAGCTCTTGATTTTTGTAGTGAGTTATTATATATATGATGATCAAAATCTTTATTTTGTTTCCCTGCTATACTATATATTCAAGATCTCAGATGATGACGTTACCAACTACTCAATATTTCACATCACTCAAATCTTGTTGAATAACAATCAAATGCCACCTAGATATATAGACTTACACTATATGATTTCTTAAAATATAGATTATGTTCTAAACCACAGAAATAAATTCCCAATTATTAAGAAAAGCAGTTGCAGAAAAAATATATCTTAATTTTTTGGTGTCGAAAATTCAGATATCACAATTATGTAACATATATATTGTAAGAAAATAGGGTATTTCAATTTAGGTCCTGCTAACGGAACCCGGAGTCTCGTACCCCAGGAGCGTACCCCGAATAGAAAATTCTAATATACGCAACTTGACCGGTCAGTGAAGGTTAGAAACGGAAAAAGAGATATTGCACAAATGCACATGTATTTATTACCAGCGCTTCACACTAAACACATGACCTTTTGGTGCTTGTGATTAGATTTCAGTTTTATGTATGTTTATAATTTTGTGTTGTGAATATTTTTTAAGCAATTGTATGATAGGGTGTTCATACTTTACATTTAGGTACTAATTAATATGAATGATCAAGGTGTTTATATTTTTGAGCTAGGTGTTAATATTTTTCATCATGACAGTTATATTTTTCAAAAAATTATATGATCAAGGCATTTATATTTTTGAACTAGGTGTTAATATTTTTAATTTCAGTGGTTAGATTTTCCAACAAATTATTTGTGAAGTTGTTTATATTTTATACACTAGGTTTTATCACTGATGTATATATTTTGACATTAGGTGCTTATTTATATTATTAAATTATGTTAGACTAATAGTTTGAGTACCTCAACAACATTTTTCTTAATCCCGAGTGTTTATATTTTACCTAATTCGTTCAAATGTTTATGTAGGTATTTATTTTATATTTTTCAAACTTTAGAATACATAAATTATTTTACATATATATGAATAGAGCTAGACTAATATGAAAACGTTTGCATTTCACTCTGAAATGCTAACGATCCAAATTATAGTTTGTCCAAAATTTCGATTTATGGTTCCCATTAAATTAGCTATATCAAAATACTGGGGTACAAAAATTTTTTATTTTTGGAGTTTCTAAGTATTTGTTTTGGATTTTTCAAAATGACTCTAAAACATTAATAAAGTAGTGCTTGTTTGTACATAGATTTTAAATTTTTAACAAATACAAAACTTAAAAAAATTTAAAAATGGAAAATTTTTGTGTCTCCTAGTATTTTCATATGATAAATTTAATGGGAACCCTAAATCAAAATTTTGGGCGTGACAAAATATAATTTGGACTTTTAGCATTTCGGAGCAAAATGCAAACATTTTGTTCAACTCCATATGAACATGTATAAGTTTTTGTAAATCTGAAAATATTAAAACTATTTTGTCATTGTTCTGGCCTTCTAGCTAGCTAATATTGAAATTGAAATAAAAATATCTTACTGTCTACCCAATAACATTGTAGGAGGCCAGTGAAATCTAGGCCCAATTTAACTTGATTCTTTTTATACTCGATATTGCAGTCCAAGCCTCAGAGGTTTTTATTGTTTTGTAATAATTGCATGAATGAACTATACGCTTCAATATTTGTGAAATGGAGGAGGACAAAGTTGGTACGAACTCACGGGTACTTAGAGATTTTCTCTTCAATTTATTATCATAAATAAACATTGAAAGATTAAAGAAAGTGAATAGAAGAGAGGGAGAATAAAGGTTAAATTAGGATAAATATGGATCCCACAAGAGTATTTTGACGAAGATTTTAGGTGAAATTTTTGAAATGAGGTTAGTTTATAAAATTCCCCAATACGAACCCTGTATCAAGTTCGTCCAGTACCATAGTTAATTTTAATTATAATTTCCAATGTTATATATGCACTAATTAATTGTTAGTACTTGATCCAGTAGAGCAGCATTGAATAGCGTATCATTAAAGGGTGCTGCAGGGATGAGTCATAATATATCTAGAATATGACTACTTTGTGGCCTCAATTAATCAAATTTATTATGTTCCCTCACAACTTTTCAATTTTCATTATCATTTTTTTTTGAAAAACTTGACAGAGCAATTTTCATTATCATGATCTTGGGAGTTTTACATCATTTTTTTAAGTTAAACTCATGCTCCAAAGCTACGTTCAAAGATGATCATTTTTATATTAACTAAATTCTATCTATCCGATGAAATAAAATAAAACTAAGCAACTTAAAATTTTGGATATCCGTCAATTCAAAAATTAATGGGTGTATCATGCATCAACCTCTGGTTCGATCAGCTAGTTTAAGTACACCTAATGAAGTCAAGACTCGACACAAATTAAAATACAGATGCAATTAATTATAAATGATTGAAAGCGACACTAGAAAGTAAATACGAAAGCCAACAATATATAGAGGAGCATTGGAACTTCTGCTGGGACATGCTCATTATATATACATCTTTTCTTCCAAATTACATACTCCATATACAGAGCAAAAGATGCTTCTTTTAATAACCAATTGCTTCCTTTTCCTCTTACTCATTCAAGCCTTCCCAACAAACTGTTGCATTGAGCATGAAAGACAGGCGCTGTTGAAATTCAAGGGCAATCTCAATGACCCAAGCAGCCGCTTGGCTTCGTGGAGGGGTGGCAAATGCTGCAACTGGGCTGGGATTAGATGCAGCAACCAAACAGGTCATGTGGTCAACCTTAACCTACATAATTCTGACCTTGATTACCATCAAGGTTACTACGAACGGAACAACCATAGCTTGAGCGGTAAGATCAATCCAGCTTTGTTGTTATTAAGTGATTTAAAGCACTTAGATCTCAGCAACAACAATTTCTCTGGAAATACATTTCCAGATTTCATCAGCTCGTTTAAAAATTTGAAGTATCTTAATCTTGCTGAAACGGGTTTGTCAGGGTTAATACCACCTCAGCTTGGTAATCTTTCCAATTTACAGCACCTCGACCTGGGAGATTCCATGTCTGACACTTTTGTTTTGAACGTGGGATGGTTATCCCATCTGAGTTCCATAAAGTATCTTGATATGTCAGGGGTTTATTTCCGAGAGTCAGAAGAATGGTTACAAACAATAAATATGCTACCTCATCTACAGACTTTAATATTAGGTGGAAACGGTCTGACCACAATTCCTACATCCATTAGTTTGGCCAATTTCTCATCCCTTGAAGTTCTAAAAATTGGATATAATTATTTTAATTCTCCAATGCCAAACTGGATCGGGAAACTACCAAATATGAAAAAACTATTTCTATGGGAGTGTTGTTTTATTGGTCCAGTCCCAAATGAACTTGGCAACTTAACTTCACTGGAAAGCCTTGATTTGAAAGGTGAATTTTTGGAGGGCCCAATACCACCTCTTTACAATCTAACAAAATTGACTGGACTTCAGATTTGGGATGTGGATATTGGGGAGGACATCAGAGATGTCATTACAAAATTGGCAGATGAAACCTTATACAAACTAACCTTTTTGTCCCTTGAAAACACTAGTTTGACAGGAAATTTGACCGGGTGGTTGAGCAAAGTGCCTAATTTAAATGTATTTGACCTTTATTATAATAACATAAATGCCACCATTCCGACTGATATCAGTAAATTAACCCACCTTGGAGACTTAGATCTCAGTTATAATTCTTTCACTGGAGAAGTATCTGAAAATCACCTTAATGGTCTATCCATGTTGACACATCTATCTCTCCAATTTAACTTCATCAATTTTACTGTAGGAAGAAATTGGTTACCTCCATTTCAGCTAGAATCTCTTTATCTAGATCGTTGTAAGTTGGGGCCTTATTTTCCGTCTTGGCTTCAAAATCAATCCCAGATATTATACATAGGATTATCAGACAATGGAATTAGTGGCATTGTACCTGATTGGTTTTGGAACTATCCATCTCTCTATTTTCTAAACATGTCTGAAAATTTCCTAAGCGGTAAGCTGCCGCTTAGCTTAAAGCATATGACCCAAATAGAAGAACTACTTTTGCAAAATAATCAATTTGAAGGTACGATTTCGTATCTTCCAAATTCTCTTACATCTGTTGATCTCTCAAAAAATATTTTCCATGGTACCATAGAACAAATTATATGCGGATTGAATAGTTTGATTTTCCTAAATCTGGAATATAATAACCTTTCTAGAAATCTTCCCCTTTGTTGGTCCAATATGATAGTGGTCATCTCTTTGGCACATAACAAATTTTCAGGTCCTATCCCCGATTCAATAAGCAACTCTAGTTTCTTATTAATATTACAACTTAATAATAATACTATCACCGGAGGCCTTCCGTCAACATTGGAATCCTGCCAAAATCTCACTATTCTTGATATTGGGGAAAATAAGTTGTCTGGTCAAATACCAGATGGATCGGAAAAAGCCTAACAAATCTAGAAGTTCTTCGTCTGTCATCGAACATGCTATCTGGTGAAATCCCCATCCAAATAATGCACCTGAAAAACCTTCAAGTATTAGATCTTTCAAGCAACCAAATTTCAGGTTCAATTCCTCATAGTATGGAGCTCATGCTTGCAATGACTTCAACAACAGAGAACAACAATAATTCAGCATATCGAAATTTCTTAGGAAATCACAGTGCATACTATCAAGTAAGCATATCAGTGATAACAAAGGGTCTACATCTTGAATATTCAAAAACACTCTCTTTTGAGAAGCATTGATCTGTCAAGTAATAATTTAATTGGAGAAATACCTCAAACAATAACCAAACTTCATGGATTAGAAACTTTGAACTTGTCAAACAACAACCTTCACAGTTCAATTCCATTACAGATCGGTGAGATGCAGTCAATGGAGTCACTTGACCTTTGTACGAATGGGCTATCTGGAACGATTCCCTATAGCTTGAGGAATTTGATTTTTTTAACCACATTGAATCTCTCATATAACAATCTCTCTGGTGCAATACCAACTGGAAATCAATTGCAAACGCTTGATGATCCGTACATCTACATAGGCAATGCTTACTTGTGCGGTTCCCCATTAAGTAAGAGTTGCAACACAGGTCAAACACTTTATGGTCATGAGTCAGAATCGAATAATTATTCAAACAATCCACTCATGTACTTGTTTGCAGTGATTGGTTTTGGAATTGGCTTTTGGTTAGTTTGTGGGACTCTTCTTTGCAATGTAAAATGGAGGTATTGCTTCTTTCAAGCGATTGATAATGGCATTGATTGGCTCTTTGTATTTTGCGTAGTTTATGTTGGAAGATTGTTGAAAGATATGAGAAAAAATCATGGGTGAATGAGATATTACCTAGGTAATTAATTATACAAAATAGTGCTTGTATTGAATAAAGTGTGCATGAAGTTTTTGTTTTGTCTTCACTTTTAGAATGTGTTGGAATTTAAAAGAAAGTCTGCTTACAGATTTTTACCTTCGTTTATGTTTACATTGAAAAATATTTACAAAAATAACCCTCAAATATTTACAAAAAAAATACCTCCGACCCAAAACATTTTACAAAAATTACCCTCCCGACCCACATGCCACCTCATCATAGGGTTGTGGGGGCAAAGTTTGTAGCATGGTATCATTGTCCTTTATATATTAGTATGTAGGTATTAATTATTACTTTTAGTTTTTGTGTTGTTGATTATGTGATATGGCTGGTTTGTTATGTATTTTATATATGAGGAGGGATCCAATAACCATGGACATTAGTGTCCATGGTGTCCATTTTTTTATTTATGCATAAATTGAAAAATCTAAACCGTTAAATGTATTATATATTACCTCAATAATATATATATAAAAAATAATAAAATTTGAACATTGTTTCGATAGTAATCAAGACAGGAGAAAAAATCATTAAACTTGAACCGTTGATTTTTGTATGCTTAATGCATAAGTAAATAAAATCAAAATGATATAAATTTTTGTATACAACATATTCTATCAATTAGTTTTGTTATTGAACAATTTAAAATGTATTTATTTAAGTTTTAATTTCATGATCACCGATCGGTCACCAAAAACGTGGTTATTTGATCCCTCCTCTTTATATATACGTATAGTACTAAACTTTATTGTTCTAGCCATTTATTGACTCACAATAAAGTATCTATTGAGAGAAACCAAACGGATTTACTCAAAAAAAAAAAAAAAAGAAACCAAACGGCAAACGACAATAACAGATGGAACCTTGCACCGAATACAATATCTATGTTGTATTTGTTTGCCCCATATTCTTATACAAACTTGCCTGGGCTTGCCTCTGAATAAGTCCACCCCCGTCAACCACCTCTGCTTCCTCTTCATACAGCAATAAATGGTCAAATTATATGAAAACTTAACCTACAATTGGCATCAGTATCCAGTACAACACGACATTCCCAAATATATCTGTGTAATTTCGAAATCTCCAATTCATAAATCAGCTGTGTACAAAGATAAATATCAACCTATGCCAAACTCTGCTCATCTTTCTCTCCCTTGCCAGTCTCAAGAGAGCAACTATTCGCATACCGGTCGGCAGTACTTGCCATGCCAGCGGCTTCCTCCCTGGAAATACTGGGTTTTGCACCCCTGAGAATTACGCAGACTGCCACAAGAGTGACGAATTGTATGAACAGTACCGGTGTTCTCCTCCTGTCACCAATGAAACTTAATTATGCCGTGTTGAATATTGCAGGCTCCTCTCAAGGCAGCGGTGGCGGGGGTCCCGAAAAAGGGACTTGAGTAAATAGAAATTAATTCATGACCGGCTCAATAATAATGGAATTTACTGCATTTGGTAATTGGTACAATAATTCATGGCTGACATCCTGACCCAATTCACACTTCACAGTGATGGATGCTGGTTTAATTTTCTTATGAAATGGACATGGATGAAATAACAACCGTATATTCACTTGGGATAACTTGAGTCTTGAGTCTTGACATCTACCGTGCTGTGTGGGGTGTTTATTCCAACTCTTTATGAGGAAAAGTAGTTCCCTATTGTCCATGGCAAGAATATACTCTCTGAACAAGTCTTAAGTTTGGCTTAATATTCACGACATGATCGACCTGAAGTCCAACTATCCTTTTAGTATGTTTTGGCAATTATTTATACTGTTATTTGTTATACATATATGCAATCAATTTGAGAATTTTCAGTTGAATAATTAAGTGTAAATGAAATACCAAATCCAAAAAAGCTGTCGGCTACATATACCTTCTATATATTAATCGAATTTCTGAAAACTACGCTTTGTACTACTGAGTATTGACATGATAAGCAACTTTCATAACAGAGAATTCCATCATCATAGATTCTTCTTTGTTTGGAAAAGACTGTCATGGTCGATATTTCTCCTCAATTTTGTACAAATAAAATTAGGAAGACAAATACGAACCCTGCGTCAAGTTCATCTCAGTACCAATATTTACTTTTCATTCTAATCTACTAATCTTTAATCTTATATTTGCACTACATCCTAAGTCTTAATAAAAGGAGATTAGATTTTTTAACATGAAATTCTATCTTCCCCAAATAATAAACCTCAGTTATTGATTGTTTACTTAAATTGATCACCACCGTTGACGTACGTTAATGTCTCGGCCCATTCAAATTTAAGTCCCATATCAGTTTTCTCACAAGGGATGAGCTCTCGGCCCATTACCCACGCGCAATGTGTCAGTAACTAAACAGTTTTCCTTTTAGTCCCGATACACTTTTTTTACTAATAATCTACTGTACTTTTTTTTAATAAGCTTGACCTATTTCTTCATGTTACATATTATCTTAAAAATTTATTATAAGAAATAATAATTCCAGCCCGAAGTAAGGCGTGTGCTCTTTACTAGTTGAATAATTAATGACTGTGTCATAGAAAGATGCTGCAGGGACGTTCTAGCCAAAATATATCTAGTTCGCTACTATAAATTACTCCCTTTATGTGTCCGACCTAATTTATTATGTTCCATCGTTAACTTCGCATGCATATCGTGATCTTAGGAGTTTTACATCATTATTTGTGTTACACTTTTTACCCCTAGCAACTTTCAAAGACATATTTTTAAATTAACTAAATTCTATATATCAAATGAAATAAAATAAAAGGTAAAAAACAACTTATAATTTTGGATATTCCGAAATTCCCTAACGGATGTATGGTTGAAGTATACCCAATTAATCACGTCAACACTAATCAAAATACAGATGCAAATAAATGATTGAAAGAGCCACTGGAAAGTAAATACAAAAATCAACGATATATAGAGGAGCATTGGCACTTATGTTGGACATACAGAAAGCTTATTACATACTTCCAAATCACATACTCGATTTACTGAGCAAAAGATGCATCTTTTCATACCCAATTGCTTCCTTTTACTCTTACTCATTCAAGTCTTCCCAGCTAATTGTTGCATTCAGCATGAAAGACAGGCGTTGTTGAAGTTCAAGGGCAGTCTGAATGACCCGAGCAACCGTTTGGCTTCATGGAGAGGTGGCAAGTGCTGCAACTGGACTGGAATTAGATGCAGCAACCAAACAGGTCATGTGATTGTGCTTGACCTGCAAAATTCTTACTATGATTGGAGTAACAATAGCTTGAGTGGTAAGATCAACCCAGCTTTGTTGTCTTTAGGTGATTTAAAGCACTTAGATCTCAGCAACAACAATTTCTCTGAAAATAGATTCCCAGAATTCCTCGGCTCATTTAAAAATTTGAAGCACCTCAATCTATCTTCAACGGGTTTGTCAGGGTTAATACCACCTCAGCTTGGTAATCTTTCCAAGTTACAGCACCTTGACCTGAGAAATATCATGACTGACACTTTTGTTTTGAACGTGGGATGGTTATCTCATCTGAGTTCCATAAAGTATCTTGACATGTTTGGGGTTTATTTCCGAGAGCCAGAAGAATGGTTACAAGCAATAAATATGCTACCTCATCTGCAGAGTTTAATATTAGGTGGAAACGGTCTGACCACAATTCCTACATCCATTAGTTTGGCCAATTTCTCATCCCTCAAAGTTCTGGATATACAAGATAATTGTTTTAATTCTACGATGCCTGATTGGATTTTGAAACTACCAAATCTGAAACATCTAGACCTGTTTAAATGTTGTTTTATTGGTCCAATTCCATCTCAACTTGGCAACTTAACCTCACTACAAAGGCTTATATTAGGGGATATATTTTTGGAGGGCCCAATGCCACTGCCACCTCTTTACAATCTTAAGAATTTGACTCAACTTGGGATTTGGGATGTGGATATTAGGGAGCACATAAGAGATGTCATTGGAAAATTGGCAAATGAAACTTTATACAAACTAACGGAATTGGTCCTTTTTAACACTAGTCTGACTGGAAACTTGACCGGTTGGCTGAGTAAGGTGCCTAATTTAAATTATCTTCTCCTTTCTTATAATAACCTTAGTGGCACCATACCAACCAATATTGGTATTCTAACCCACCTTAACTACTTATATCTCGGTTATAATTCTTTTACTGGAGAAGTATCTGAAAATCACCTTAATGATCTATCCATGTTGACACGTCTACATCTCCAGTTTAACTTCATCAATTTTACGGTAGGAAGAAATTGGTTACCTCCATTTCAGCTAGAATCTCTTCATCTAAATCATTGTAAGTTAGGGCCTTATCTTCCATCTTGGCTTCGAAATCAATCCGAGATACACTCCATAGGACTATCAGGCAACGGAATTATTGACACTGTACCTGATTGGTTTTGGAACTTTCCATCTCTCTGTTATCTAAACTTGTCTAAAAATGCCCTAAGTGGTAGGCTGCCGCTTAGCTTAAAGCATTTGACCCAACTAGATGGACTGCTTTTGCAAAATAATCAATTTGAAGGTACGATTCAGTATCTTCCAAATTCCCTTCGGTTTGTTGATCTCTCAGTCAATTCTTTCCATGGTACTACAGAACAACTCATATGCGGATTAGATAGTTTGATTGTCCTAAACCTAGAAAAAAATAACCTTTCTGGAAATCTTCCCCAATGTTGGCCTAAGTCATTAGAAGCCATCTCTTTGGCACATAACAAATTTTCAGGTGCTATCCCTGATTCAATAAGCACCTCCAGTTCCTTATTAATGTTAAAACTTAATAGTAATAGTATCACCGGACATCTTCCATCCACATTGGAATCCATGCAAAATCTCACTATTCTTGATATTGGGGAAAATAGGTTGTCCGGTGAAATACCAGAATGGATCGGGAAAAGCCTAAAAAATCTGGAAGTTCTCTGTTTACCATCTAACATGCTTTTCGGTGAAATCCCCATCCAAATAACGCATCTAGCTAACCTTCAAGTTTTAGATCTTTCGAGGAATCAAATTTCAGGCTCAATTCCTCATAGTATGGAGCTCATGCTTGCAATGACTTCAACAACAGAGAACAACAATAATTCAGCATACCAAGATTTCTTAGGAACACGCAGCAGCTACTTTGAAGTACGCATATTGGTGATAACAAAGGATTTAGACCTTGAATATACAAAGACACTTCCTCTTTTGAGAAGCATTGATCTGTCAAGTAATAATTTAACAGGAGATATACCTCAAACAATAACCACACTTCATGGATTAAAAAGTTTGAACTTGTCCAACAACCAGCTTCATGGCTCAATTCCACTTCGAATCGGTGAGATGGAGGCAATGGAGTCACTTGACCTTCGTATGAATGGGCTTTCTGGCACAATACCACATAGCTTGAGTAATTTAACTTTTTTAACTACATTGAATCTCTCATATAACAATCTCTCCGGTGAAATACCAACTGGGAATCAATTGCAAACGCTTGATGATCTTTACATCTACATAGGCAATGCTTACTTCACTACAACAAAATGGACCTTTTGCAACGCCTTATTTACAACGGTTATTGTTAAAAACAACTGCTAAGATGGATCCGTACCATTGGAACAGACTCAACAACGGTTTTTTACAAACAACCGTTGTAAAATGTGTAGGTTTTACAACGGTTATTACGTAAAAACCGTTGTTAAATGGGCTGACAGAATTTAACAGCGGTTGTTAGTAAATAACCGTTGTAAAATGTACAGATTTTACAGCGGTTATAGTTGATAACAGCTGCTAAGATTGGTCCGTAAGATTTAGCAACGGTTGTTTCCAAAAAACCGCTGTAGAGCTGAAAATTTTACAATGGTTTTTTAATAGAACCGCTGTTAATTAAATTGACAGCTGTTGATCGGTATGGTTTGTATTTTGGGTTGGGGAGAGTTCAATTTGGGTTTTTGATGGAATGGCCTTTTGTAATAATATAATAATATAAAAGTATACTAAATCAGATGACCCGATCCATATGTGTTTGGGACTTAGGCAATTTTCAGATTGATGACCAAAACCCTAGCTGCAGCACCTCCTGTTTAAGCGGCTGACCTGCTCTCCCTCCCCTCCGCGCAGCAGCCAACACGCACGCAAGCACGCACTCAGCCTCCACCGCGCACCTCCTGCCTCGCCTCCGCGCCCCTCGCTGATTCTGAGTAGTTTGGCCGCACCTGATCCGCCGTCCCGATCGGCCTCTCTCTCAACGCCATCGTCGACTCCGCCACCCTCCAATCCGGCAGAGAGCGGCTCCTCGACGACGCCGAGCTCGTCACGTCTGCTCTCCTCACGGCGTCGAGCGCGTCGCGTCCGCTCTCCTCGACGCCGTCGTGCGCGTCGCGTCCGCTCTCCTCGACGCCGTCGTGCGCGCTCGGCATCACCCCGACGGCTGGCCCCTTCCCTACGATCTCACCGTCAAGGTTCCGATTTTCAAAAACAACAATAGCCAGGGTTTCGTTGGTTGTTGGTGTCTTGGTGATGGCGTTGAACTGATTGGGGTTTTGGTTTGTTTGTTTGCTTGTTTGTTGCGTGTAGGTGCTTTCAATGCTGGATACGAGTGGCATCAGCTCCCACATTTAAATGCTCGGAGCGTGCTGAGAAATGTAGAGAGGTATAGCTTTATATTATAGTTTGATTCAAGGGATGCAGTACAATACCGGCATATTTTGAGTATTAGCATACTCTTGAAGACATATTGTGACCATTGGATTATAAAAAATGAATGGCCCATATTATCCGATCCATAGCAAAATTAGCAAAATTTTAGTAGTACTTGGTACCTTTGTAGATCTGTACTACTGGAATCTGGTAACCAGCCCATGCATTGGCTTGGTAATTGCCATATCGATGTCGCATTATTTATATAAGCTTAACCCTTATAATAATGTATTGTGGGTCTGTTTTACATCTACTAATAAGTTGCATACTTACATTAACTTTCTTTTTAATGTTGCAGCGTCAATCAGCCTCCGGATCATGTTCTCGATGACAGCCATGGAAGCGTAACAAAACTAAGATATTCATACCAAAACTTGTAAATAGTTGTTGAATAAAATCAAGCAGGTTAATCTTTGGATGTTCGTTAGTTTGTGTTAGCACTGCCAATTATTTTATTTTCAGAATCTCAGAGGCTAAACTAGTGACATATTTACTTTAGTTAATTTAGAGTCCGTTTGGCATCGTTTAAGTTTTTCTGTTTTTGGTTTTTGAAAAACAGAAGCCTGGATACCTTTCTTTTTGGTGAGTTTTTTGGTTTGCATGAACTCCTGAAAAATGCATTTTCTGGTAATTCGGGGTTATTGTACAGTTACACATGATAGCAGATTTTCTGAACATATTAGAGGTTGTACAGATAGTTAAAAGTAGTTTCTACACTTCAACAGGAAAAATGCACTTTCTGGTAATTATGAGTTATTTTACAGATAGTCACTTTCTGGTGATTAAGGGGAAGACAAGGGGGGAGGTGCAGAAGTTGGGGGCTGTCTAGCAAGATGTGTCGCGACCGACTTCTGTTGATATGGAATCCATCGGCAGCTTGGAGGAATTCGACGAGATTCTTCGGCTATCCAAAGAGAATTCACAACCCGTCATCGTTGATTGGTTTGTGTTCTTTTCTTTTCCTTGGTTCATGATGATGCATTTTATATATACTAGTGTGTACCACTGATATGTACCAGTAAAATGTGGTACGGTGCTGGATCCTTAGAAAGTATAATGGTTGGATCAATATCTAAAATTGTGCTATTGTTTATTTCTTTTGTTGAGGTAGGATGGCTGCCTGGTGTAGGAAATGCATCTATCTTAATCCCAAGCTAGAGAAACTCACTGCCGAGTTTTATCCTAGGTAAATTTCTAAAATTCTTTGCTTGAAAGAGGATATGAGAAAATAACACCTACATTGTTATATTCAATTTTGTAGAATAAAGTTCTACTTTGATCCACCTCAAGGGTAGGCTTGCACTGAACAACTTCATCAGCCTAATGATTGAAGGAGTGAAGAAAGGAAATAAAGCTCTCCAAGTACAAGAAGAAATCCAAGAAATTTTTTTTCCGAAATGATTGTATTTTAAATAATATTATAATGTGGTTGAGAAATTTTATGTATCAATTAGTATTGTAAGACATTTCAATTATATTAATAAATTAAATCTTTGATATTAATTATTATTGTTTTGTACAGTGGGCTAGCCAAATATCGCAATATTTTTTTTTATTTTGGGAAAACACTTTTACAACGGTTATTAATAAATAACCGCTGTTGAATGACAGATTTAACAGCGGTTATTAACTAATAACCGTTATTGAATGAAAGACTTAGCAGCGGTTATTAACTAATAACCGCTGTTGAATGACAGGTTTAGCAGCGGTTATTAGTTAATAACCGTTGCTAAACTTTTAGATTTTGAGTAGTTTGGCAGCCGCGTTTGCAACGGTTATTTATTCAATTTAACAACGCCCTACAGTACAACGGTTGTACAACCGTTGTTAAAAGCCTCAAATAACCGTTGTTAAAGGCCCTTTTGTGTTGTAGTGCTTGTGCGGTTTCCCATTGATTAAGAGTTGCAATACAGGTCAAATACTTTATGGTCATGAGTCAGAATCAAACAATTATTCCGACAATCCACTCATGTACTTGTTTGCAGTTATTGGTTTTGGAATTGGCTTTTGGTTAGTTTGTGGGACTCTTCTTTGCAATGTAAAATGGAGGTATTACTTCTTCCGAGCGATTGATAATGGCATTGATTGGCTCTTTTTGTTTTGCATAGTTTATGTGGGAAGATTGTTGAAAGATATGATAAAAAATCATGGGTGAATGAGATATTACCTAGGTAAGTAATCATAAAAAATAGTGCTTGTATTTGAATAAAGTGTGCATGAAGTTTTTGTTTTGTCTTTACTTTTAGAATGTGTTGGAATTTAAAAGAAAGTCTGCTTGTAGATTTTTACCTTCAATTTATGTTTACATTCTCTAAACTCTAAAGAAGAGTAGTGGTTTATCAATTTAACCACATAGTTGTAACTTGTAACAATAGACTTTAAAGTATACTTTTTTTTTTGAGGTAATTAAAGTATGCTTAGCCAGTGTTGGAAATAATCCAAACTCTAGTTGTGTAAATCTGAAGTCCTAAACCTATTTTAGAAAACTAAATATAGCACTTTCAGTTGTAGCTGCTTTCCTTGGTCTGTACGTGTAGTACATGTATATAATATGTGGGGTTTGCTGATTAAATTAGGAGTTAGTGGTTCAGTTGCTCTGATAGATAGTTACAGTTAGTGGAAAGCAACAATTAAAAGGCTCTAATCTTGGATCCGTGTGCCCATAATTTGGAGAACCCAATTATATTGAACTAAGCTAGCTATATATCAGCTGTCATATGTATATTCCCAGGCGAGTTGTTTTGCTCGCGCGAAGGCCCAAGGCTTGCTCCAATGCCTAGCAGGTGTTTGACGTAATGTCTCTGTGAGACGAAGAAACGTTCTCTTCCCCTCGGCGATCATCCACAACATAAGGAATCAAGGTACCATTCTGGTTAATTCAATAGAACATAGGAAAGGTAGAAAATCATGGATGCCATCATAAATATTCAGTTTTGTCGATTCCTAATTAATTTAGCTTATATATGAAATTATGAAGCGTGAAATGTGACTTTGCTGAGTGTTCTTATTAATTTGAAACACAATCGATCTATAAGTAAATGCATATGTTTATAAAAGATTTTCTATTTTTAAGATTTTATATGAATTTATATGATTTAGTGTAAGAGTTGTGTCAAAATTTTAGGTGTTATTGGATCCCTCCTCTTTATATATATGTACAGTTTTTTGTTCTAGCAATTTGTTTTATGATTTAGAAATAATATATTTTATTTGAGTTAATGTATCATCCCCGTCCTAAAATACCCCGCTATCGTACCTGAGATCTGACAGCCCACAGTACCCTGCCATCATAAACAAACCAAGTAACACTTAAACAAACACCAGCACTTCCTTCCGTCCGTCCATTCCTCCCAAGCGAGCGAGCGACGACCAACTCAAACAAACAAACAGAGACTTCTTCTTCAGATCGAGCCCCAAATCTCACCTTGTTACAAGACAGAGTAAGTAAGGGGAGGAGGGAGGGAGATACTATTGAGGGTGGGGCAATGGCAGAAGGAGAGGGAGGAGATCTGCGGCAGGACACGGCGCGGCTCAACGGTGGCTCGGCGGGGCGAGGGATCGGAGGAGGACTCCATGAAGCTGTTCGCCGGCCAGGTGTCCAAGCACATGACGGAGGACATGACCAGCTCCTCGTGCTCTTCAAGGAGCCGCGCTCGTCGCCGAGGTAACAATCATCCGCGACAAGGCCACCAAGGCCTCCCGAGGTCCGCGCTGCCCCTCTCTCGCTTGCAATTCGCTCGGGGAGAGAGATCTCTGATTCTGTTGTTTTTTCTGATTGATTTGATTGAGAACGCGAGATCTCTGCTTGCTTGTCTGTTTGTGCGCAGGTTGCTGCTTTTTGATCTGTCCAACCAGAGAGGAGGCCGACCAAGGCGCTCACGGCCTACCACTAGGGGTGTCAAACGGAACGAAATTTCCGTTTTTGCGTTTCGTTGCGTTTGCACAAATCGCAAAACGCAAAAAAATTTGGTGGCGTTTGATTAACGCAACGGTAGACGCAAGAAAATTTGGTGCCGTTGGATCAACGCAACGGTAGACGCAACCGATCCGTGACGTTTCGTTTATATTGCGTATTTCGTTTATGTTGTGTATTATTTGTGTTTTTGGCCTGTTGGCTATGTATTAAGCATGAAATCAGTTGTGACTTGTGACTTGTGAACATGATTTTTGTACTTTTTTCGTGCTGTCATTGCTGTGTTATTGACTTATTGGCTATGTTATATCATGCTATAGTGTGAAAAATATATAGAGGTTTAAAAAAAGAGGAGGGATCCATTGACAATGCATATTTTGACAATCTTGACAATGATCATATTTAAAAATTTGTAAAAAATCATAAAAAATCTTAAAAATGAAAAATGTTTTATGGATGTATTAGTTAACTTATAGATTGATAGTGTTTCAAATTTCAATCAATTTGAACATCATTTGATGCCTTATCAAAATTTTGTACATTTTTTAACGGTTGTAATTAAAATATCATTAAGGAGCTATCAAATATCGCTTAAATTGAATATAATCGGAAACATAATCAATCTATAAGTTAAACATAACTTCCATAAACTTTTTTCATTTTTAAGATTTTTTATGATTTTTTACAAATTTTTAAAGATGACCATTGTCAAGATTGTCAAAATATGTATTGTCAATGGATCCCTCCTCTTAAAAAAATTAGTGTAACTTGACTGTTGGAGGGTGTTTTACGGTTATTATGATTTTTATGTCTTTATTTCCATTTTATATACAATAATATGCAAGCTTATGCAACCAATTAAAAAACTGTACATAAATTTGCGTCTTTGAACGCAATTGCGTTTCGTTTCGTTTAAAAAAACGCAACAGTAGACGCAACGAGTTTTGGTTTCGTTTACTTAACGCAACGCAAGGCGCAAAAAAATTTACTTGCGTCTTATAGGCGCAACGCAAGACGCAACAGGATATTTGCGTGATCGTTTCGTCCGTTTGACACCCCTACCTACCACAATAAGCGCACTCTGCATACAAGTACTACCATGATATTGTGGTGATTGATGCAACTTATCAGTGTTGATACATATTAATATTGTATTATTAGAGTCAAGATACAGTGCACCAAAAACAAACGAACGGTCCAAAATTTTTAGATCGAACGGCTGGAAATTAATAGCGCATGTTATCGTTAAGGAGATGGCAGGGTATTGGGTAATTGTACTGCACTTTATCTACCCTCCAGAATTTAGATCGCATAAAATACGGATTATATTTAATGCCAATCAGTGAAGAGGGGAAAAACTGCATGGAAAAAATAAAATTGAGAGATTCATCCATTTTATCTGTTCAACTGTTAATTAAATGACTAAAACAGAATGGAGAGGAAGATAAATGTTGAGAGGGCCGTCTTAATTAACTCAAAAAATGCCAACCTTTTCGTCCGAGATGCACAGTAGTAGAGAGAAAGATATCTGGACGAATCAGCAAGCAGCAAATTGAGACAATTTATTAATTAATTGTCTGTGGCATTAATTTTTTTTTTTTGAGGAATCTGTGTCATTAATTACTTGTTGCCTAAAAAGTTGTTGCCTATACTAAAATCGATTAGAGGAGAGGACAGCTGCCGCATTAATTACTAATATGTTGTTGCCATTTTAAGTTATGTATATATATGTATAGAGCTAGATTAATATGAAAACGTTTGTATTTCACTCTGAAATATTAACTGTCCAAATATTGTGGTGATCGATGCAACTTATCAGTGTTGATACTTGATACATATTAATATTGTATCAAATTTATATTTCTAGTTTGGTTTAATTGTATTATTATTTTCTGCATTCACTATTATCACTTCAATTACATACAATTTTTTTTGGATATTTGCACTAGTTTTTGCTACTATTTTGACTTTTCCATTTACATGTTATTACTTTTCTTTTTATATATTAACAAATAATTAACATGTTGTAATCTATTCATTTTGTGCACTTCTCTACCACAATTTTTAGGATATGAAGTAGAATCAGTGTTAATTTGTAGATATTATTAGTATTAATGTTTAGTATTTGCAATTGATTCTGCACATATTAATACTTCTGAAAATATGCAGGTATATGCCTATGTTTCTTCGGGTTGGCATTAATCATCATGGGCACACTATTATTTTTTCTTGTACACTGCGGTCCCAAAAAACTACTGATGACTACAATTGGGCATTTTCCAAATTTCTCGAGTGCATGCAGAATGTTAAACCAGTGGGAGAGTTGACAGATTAATGTCCTAGTTAGGTTTGCTGAAGATGATAAAGAAGAAGGTGATGATGTGAAGAAAGGCAAACAAATTAAAAGCTTCTGTCTTAGTAAGAATATCTCCTCGACTCGAGGATGATGGGAAAACTGTGGACAAAGCTGCTACTTCCAAAAAGAGGCCTTCACCCAAAACCCCTACCATCCCTATGCGTGTTGGCAAGTTAGATATGACACTGTTTCTCCCCAAGCTGGTAAAGATCTTCCAATGAAGGCCAAGAAGGCCAAATCCAAAACCCAACCTGCTCCTGAGAGCAAGTGGTGGAATGTAGAACATCAAATGTATGATCTTGGATTTTCTTCTCCTGAGCTAATACTGATCGAGGCCTTTGTTATAATGATATATAGTTTTCAGCTTTTAGTATTATAGGAATCGTCTTTTTATATTTATATATTAGTATGTAGGTATTATTACTTTTAGTTGCTGTGCTGTTGATTATGTGATATGGCCGGTTGTTATGTATTTTATATATACGTACAGTACTAAACTTTATTGTTCTAGCAATTTGTTTTATGATTTAGAAATAACATTTTTTTTTTTTACCAAAAGTTTTGTTGAAAGATTGACTCAAAAAAAAGAATGCATTGAAAGAAGCCAAACTGCAAACGACAACAACCGATGGAACCTTGCACCAAATACAATATCTAAGTTAGGGCTGCCAACGATTGAATTTTTTTGCGTTTTAGCGTTTCGTTTCGTCATTACGAAACGATTAATGCAAGGTTTTTTTATTGCGTTATGATAATGACAGGACACACGCAACGAGTCGTCAATTGCGTTTTATGAATGAAACGCAAATAAGTGGTTTCGTTTCGTTTATTTTCGTGTATCGTTCTGAACTTTATGCGTCTGCAATATTTGTA
Source organism: Cyperus esculentus (assembly GCA_030179965.1). NCBI lineage: Eukaryota > Viridiplantae > Streptophyta > Magnoliopsida > Poales > Cyperaceae > Cyperus > Cyperus esculentus. The sequence continues at coordinate 4,259,492 of JASGLE010000009.1, read as the reverse complement.
TGAGATTGCAGAAACAAAGCAGTTCTCCTCTTTCTTTCTTATTTTCCCCACCGCCCTCTTTTCCATTCTTTCTATCACTCTGGCCCTATCTTTCTATCAGTGAGGCCGGCAGAGAGGAAGGGCGTGGCGAGTTCTGCTGGCCTCCCGACTGCCCTCGCGGAACTCGCCACGCCCTTCCTCTCTGCCGGCCTCACTGATCGCCTCTCCGCCGGCCTCGCTGCTCGTTGCACTCTTTCTCTTGGTTGGCCGAGTTATTGGCTTCGCCGTTGGCCTCGCAGAACCCGCCTCGCTCTTCTTCTCTGCTGGCCTCCGCTGGCCTTTGGGATTTAGTATTGGAAAATAGAGTTTTCTAATTAATTTTGTATATACTGTGAATAAAGTTTACCATTTTATTTGTAATTTTTGTGATTTGAAATATCGCAAATGGTTTTCACATTTACTCACTACACCAAAAATGGGGTATTACCACAAAACTATTTCAACAAATGACCACTTAGTGGTAATAACACAAATTATTACCACAAATAAAGAGATTGTTGAAATAAGCAAATTTATCTCAACAAAATAGTTTAAAGTATTAAAAATTGTAATTACAACAAATTATTAGTAGTAATAGAAGTTTTGCTAACAAATTATATTGTTGATAAAATAAATAATATTGTAATAAAATTTTTGTTGTATTATCAATCAAATATGTCAAAAATAATTTGTTGCAATAGTCCAACTCAATTAACAAAATAATTTGTTGTCAAAGTACAATAATTAAACAAAATGAATTGTTGTAATAACTCAACGCAACTTGACAAAATGAAATTGTGGTAATAGCCCAGTTAAGATGCCAATTTTATCTGCTACTGTTCTACGATGTGCCAACTAAAATATGGAGAGTAAAACTTGTGTGTTTCGGTCTTTTGCTGAAGTTCATACCGGTCCATGAGTAACGGAGAAGAGGCTCGACTCCTTAAGCCATAACGCCTCAGCTTGCCTACTCCTCATTTTTCCCTAACCCGCAGTCGTGCCGCCTGCTCCGCCATCGATCGTCGCCGCCTGCTCCGCCATCGATCGTCGCCGCCTGCTCCAACGTCGTGCTGATCCAACATCGATCGCGTGCCTGCTCCGGCCTCGATCGTCGCCGCCTGCTCCGGCATCGGCTCCGGCAATCGATCGTCACCGCTTGCTCCGACAATCGATCCTCGCCGCCTGCTCCGCCGTCGATCCTGCCACTTGGTCCGACATTGTGCCACCTGCTCCGAAGTCTACCTCGCTGCATACTCCAACATCAATCATACCACCGCTCGTCTCACCGATCCGATCGGCTCTCCTCACCCTTTCTATCTCGCTACTAGGGTTTTGCCTTCTTCCTCTCCAAGCTAGAAGAGAGAACCCCGTCACCCAGTGCCACCGCCACCAGCGGCCTCTCCCAGTCCGACCGCCGTAGACGGACGCCATGAAGCTCACCGTGAAGATGCTCAAGGGCACCCATTTCGAGATCTGCGTCCAGCCGTCCGACACCGTAATGAGCTCATTCATCATCTCACTCTCTTTTACATATTATTGTGTGTAACTTCTGTGTTTTGTTGTTGTGTATGTATGAGGTTTATTAGGAGTGGATCCTTGTACCTGCTATGAATTGCTAAGATTTTTGTTTTCTGCATTTTGTGGTTCGGAATTGTTATTCTGGTACTTTGGTAGTGGTGAGTGATGTGTAGTTACACATCAGGCCAATGTAAGTTCCAAGTTGCCCTTAGAATTCATTGTCTAAGTTTAATCAGAGAGTTAAACTAATATAGAGTCAAGGTCTGATCCGATTGACATAGGTTTTGTTCTAAATCATGCAAGGTTAGTTGATCCTATTAGAGTGTACCATTAGCAGTAAAGTAGATAGTTTGTTTCCAAGTTTAGTTGAAGTTCAGGGAACCTAAGGATTGCCATAAGATTTGAGATACTTTCACTAGTCTCAACATGTAGGGAGCCCGAGGAGTATACATTTTATCAAAGAAAAAAAACAACAATAGGTGCGTATCATCTTCTCATGTAGTCTGATGTAAGACCTGCATGTCTCATGCTGATAATTAAGTTCTGCTTTCTGAGTTCAGAGTTCATTATTATCATTGGCTTTGAAGTTTAGTACAAACTAATGTAGTTGTATTGTTATAATTATTGCTATGTTTGGTCTCTATATATATATATGACCGTTAATCAAATGTATGTATATAACTATATATGTTTAATGATTTCTATATGTATTTCATAAAAGTGATGGGTTAATAGAACACATGACCAGTGCCCAAGCATCTACCGGGAAGGGGATGTACTGTGGGAAGACCCACTTTTCTTGACCCATTGGCACAATGTCTTCAAGCAGGTAGCAGTTAAGCACCCGGATGACATGTGGGTGAGTTTCTTGCTTTATACCCCCGCTGCCCCTCTTATTTTTCATGAGTCATATCAGGCTATCCTTGAAATTGTCTCATTTTTTTATTTTTTGCTCATCTCTTCCTCCGCATAGTTCGAGAGAAACATGAACTCTTTCTTCTGTTCAGCTTTTGTTTGATTCCCGATGATTTCCTGGGAGGATTGCAATTTGACAAGAAGATAATAACAAAGTAAAATTTTATCTTTCAAATGGGATTCATGCTGTACGCTTAGTTTCAATCTCTCTCATTTATTACATTTTCATTTTTTTGTGTTCCATTTCACTTCCTTTACTAATATTTTTGTGGTTCTTGTTTAATATTTAGTGTTGGTGAGTTCTCCCCCTTTTACCAAATGGATGGAAACAAACACTGTTTTGATTTTGGATCTGTAAAGAACTACACAACTAAGAAAGTTGACGATTCTGATGCATTCAATGCAGCCATAGTGGTCAAGGTACTCCCTCCTTTCCTTGTTGCAATTTTTCAAATTAAAGTTGTCTAGCTTTATGTACAAGAAACTCTAGGTGTTTCCTTTTAAAAATGATAAACAATTTGGTGTAGTCTGCAGGTTAACTAACATCTTAGTGTAATTTGGAGAACAGTTTTAAGAAGACTAACAACATACAAAGTTAAAAATGCCAAAGCAAGTATGTACATTGTATGTCTCTCTTTATCGTTTTGTAGATGGTTATATTTTGACAACAATCCAATCAGTCATTGGATAAACCTAGATGTTACATGTACTGAGTGCTTATGAGACTTTAATTTACTAAACATGTTTCATCTTTTTTCTTGGGTAGCTCAATTTATATATTACAGGAGATCCAAACCTTTCCAACCATCCTATACTTGTATTTGAGAGCAAGATTTCACTCTAATAGTGCCAATGTTGGAATCCACTATCATCCTGTTTTTGTTGTTATTATATTTAATGGCAAAATATGTTCATGTTCTAACATTATGTCCTTTTTTCAATGGGCATAATTTCTGCTATAGAATTTAATAAATCTGGGATTCATTTTGCAGCTGGAGATTGCGGTGCGGTGGCTGTGTGGTTTTATTTGAAAGGACAGACCTCAAAGATGTGAGTCACAAAGTCTAGAAATTAAAATTATTGAAGCATAAATATTCAATAAGAATCAAGAGAAACGTAAAAATGATTTCCTATTTGGTTCAATTATATCTCTAGTGAAGAAATATGAGTTTTAAGGTGCATTTATATCTCTAGTGATGATTTGCATGAGCTTCAGCTTTGACAAAAACTAATCAAGTTAACCCGTGTCTATGGTACAGGTTGCGATTGTGAAACCCGGTGGTCTTGAACTTGAATGGAGCAGTTGCGAGTTTGAGCAACCTGGTGGGATTTTGAGCAACCAGCTGGTCAGCACTTAACTAATAAGTTATCTGTTAATGGGAATATACTTCGATAGTATTTAAGTCGTTGCACAAGTTCTGTGTCCACTCTTTTTGTTATTTTTGAATCATCTTTGTTGTTTCGTTGAATGTTTTGCTAGTAATTATAGTTCCTGCACTGTAATGGTTGAGACTGTATAGGTAAGAAAGTATCAAGCTATACTACCCAAAATTAATAAAATGCAGGATAGTTCTAAGGAAAAATATTTTTCACTGATTTGTGTAGGCATACAATCTTGTTTTGCTTAAAAAGGTTTAGACATGAGATCGAGTTCTTATCATGTGTACGTGGTTTTATTCAGGTACTTTCTGATTCTAATGCCTCTACTGTATGCTACACTAATTAATTTCACAGATTTTTGCTACAGAAATAGGAGGATGTTGAGAGGTACACACTTTTTGTCACTTTTTTTATCAATGAATTTATTAATCCATCTTCAACTTTATTTTCCACTTGTAGAGACAGTTTTGAAGTGAAGATACTGGACCTGAATGCTAAGAAGGTTCTTATTCTATTTTTAAAAACGGTAGTCCATGTGCTGCAGATGCATAACTGTAGTTGTTTTTTAATAATAGTAGTCAATGTACCTTTATTAGCCAAGAAGGTGAAGGAAAAAGCTAGGAAATTATAGAAAAACTCTTTGTTTTTCAATAGTCTATTCACAAATTGTATGTACAGTTCAAGAAACAATATAAAGAACTTCCTGAGAAAGCAGCATATTTACGGTACAACAATGAATTTTGTGTTGATTGTATCACTTTGGTCATACTTCTTAGTTGTACAGTGGGAGGCAGTAGAAGCTGACTCTACACCAAATAGGAGGCATATTGAGCATTTCATTACCAGTTTGAGGTCTTTTTGTTAAGATAAAATATATATATATTATCTTTACTGTCAAATTGAAATTAGTGCGAAGGAAAATTATTATTATTTTTATTTGTTTGATCATTAATAATGTGTATAATGTAAATCTTCATGTTCAATGTAATCTCAATATTGTATGAATTAATATTCATTAATCGTTTAATTTCCCCACATGACTGTACTATTGACGTGAATGGAATTTCTATTTTATTTTTTTTAATATTCTATATATGTTATCGCAACAATCTCAATTGTGGTGAAATAATCTATTGCCACAAATGAAGCGTCACCAAAAATGTAATTTCAACCAGAAAATTTGTGGCGAGCAGAGTCTGCCAACAGCAGAATTGTGGTAATAGCATTTATGGCAACAAATTTAGATGTTGTCGTATTGCTGTAAAACGTCAAAACGGATTGTTGTCATAAATTGAAATCCAACAAGTGGGATTTTGTTGCAATAAGCTATTACCACAGCAGTTACCGCAACAATCTCGTAACAATTTAATTTTGTGGTAATAAGAGTTATCGCAACAAATAGGAGCCTTTCCCAACAATTGTAGTAGTTATGATATGCCTTTTTTGGTGTAGTGACTGGTGACTCAATTTACCAGTTTACTGGTAAATTTCGTGATTTTGTATACTGCTCCACAACGAAATCTTTTTGGACGTGTCGATCGTTTCGTTTTGTTAAAATTAACGAAACGACAAAGCAACATATTTTTATTCCGTTCAATCAACAGAACGCAAAACGCAAATAGATTTTGTATCGTTTTATAAAACGCAACGATCAACGCAATTGATATTTTCGTTGCATGTTCAACGTTTAGCACCCCTAATCTAAGTTGTATTTGTTAGCCCCATATTCTTATACAAACATGCCTGCGTTTGCCTCTGAATATGTCCAAACCTAATTAACATCAACCACCTGCTTCCTCTTCGTATAGCAATAATTAATGGTCAAATTATATATTAAATTAAGCTAGAATTTGCATCAGTATCCAGCACAACACGACATTCCCAAATATATCTGTGTATTTTTGAAATCTCAAATTCACAAATCAGCTGTGAACAAAGATAAATGTCAAACTTTGTTGAACTCTAATATTCCTCTATGCTTTTCTTCACACTTCATCTTTCTGTCCCATCCCAGCCTCAACAGAGCAACTATCCGCATACTGGTCGGCACTTGCCATGCCAGCGGCTTCCTCCCTGGAAATTCTGGGTTTTGCACCACTGTGAATTACACTGACTGCCACAAGAGTGGCGAATTGTATGAACAGTACCGGTGCTATCCTCCTGTCACCAATGAAACTTGTGCCGTGTTGAATATCGCAGGCTTCTCTCAAGGCAGCGATGTTGGGGGTCCTGCAAAAGGGACTTGAGTAAATAGAAATTCATGACCGGTTCAATCATACAGGAATTTTACTGCATTTGGTACAATAATTCATGGCTGACTAGACAATCAATCATCCAGACCCAATTAACACTTCACAGTGATGGACACTGGTTTAATTTTCTTATGAAATGGAAATGGATGAAATGTGAACCGTATATTCACTTGGAATGACTTGAGTCTTGACCTCCACCGTGTCGTGGAGTGAATATTCCAACTCTTCATGAGGAAAAGTAGTTTTCCCTTGTTCACGGCAAGACTAGTTTTTCCCTTCAGATCTTTGTCAGATATCGACCTGACAATATTGTCTTAGACCAAATCTTATGTAAATTTGGCTTAATATTCACGACCTGACCGGAAGTCTATGAGTGTGTTTTACTGTTTTGGCAATTATTATGCTGTTATTTATTATACAATGGATTACAAATTTTCAGTTGAATAATTAAGCATGAATGACCAAAACCTGTTGGTTAATTTATACCGATACATACGTTCTCTTAATGAATTTAAGAAAACTACACTTTGGTACTGAAGTGATAAGCAACCTTCACAAGAGCATTTTATCATTATAGATTCTTCTTTTTTCTTCGGAAATGTCTGTCATCATCAACCTCCTCCTCAATTTTCTATAAATAAAATTAGGAAGAGAAATACAAACCCTGCATCAAGTTTATCTCAGTACAAAATTTTCAATAATTAGTGTTTCGAAAAAATTAACAATAATTAGTTTATACAAGTAAAAATAGGAAGAGAAATACGATCCCTTCGGGTGATAATCCTCTGACATGCTGCACGGTTGTAGCACTTCCAAATAAGAAAATTTTGCCTTATTCAAATGGTGTGGTCTTTTGTGTGTCAGATTTAACTCAACCAGACGGGTTCCAACAAGACGACTTATCAGCCTCCTGCCTCTGCGTCTATCTATGGCCTGGTCTGATACTTTTTTCTTAATCTTTTCACAGTTATTACCACTTGTATGTTAAGTTCTTGGCTTACACCTATTAATATGGTATATTATTGTTTTTAATTGCGCATAAACTCTTCTTAGGTTTGTATAAATACTTTTTAAGGCTTTATAAACACTTTTTATTTGTACACAAACATTTCTTAGACCATTATAAACATTGTTCAGTAGTTGAATGTAGAACTGTAAAATTTTTACATAGTTCAGTATTTTGGCATACAGCATCCTAATTTTGAGTAAACAAATTAACAGAATAACAACCTTAGTACAGTATTTCCATCTTTACTACCTAGAATATGTAGAAACTTAGAAAGTCATTAATACCTTGCTAAAGCCTTGCTTAAACCTTGCTCTGATACCAGGTTCAAAGAGGATCACTCCAAACTTCAAAACTTTGGTTACTAAGAACACGAGTTTTTAGAAGTGGAAAAGCGGAAATTTTATTTTACTTAGAGATATTATACAAGAGAGAAGAGTAAGACTTCAGATGATTTCTGCGTGTCTTGCTACTTCTAAAACACACTCTTATATAGGCAACTCAGGCTGGCATCTCAATAATGCATCGGGTGCTCATTGGGCCCCATCGTCATGCAATTATTTGGATTACCACAAACCTTTGTCTGCCACTAAAAGGAATCAACCACCAGGCTGATTAGAAAAAGATAAAATCCGTACACCCACTTCACCGAAAGTGGAGCGCACTAATAAAAGGCACACTAATGGCCAAAACAGGTGGCCAAAAGAAAGCAATAATAGAGCGAATATATTCGCCAGCACACTAAAAACAAACCAAAGGTGAACAAGTGGTCACCAACATGGGTCCACTATGCTCCAAAAGTAAAAAGAAAACATACTAAGAGCTAATTAGTGGAATTCTGAAGATTTCCACTAAGGCTCAAGAAGATTATCTAAATTTGCAATCCCAATTTCGTCCAGTCCTACTGTACTCCATGGGTCACTATCATAATTAACATCAGGTTCTTCTGGAACAGATTCTTCCGGAATAGATCTTCTACGCTTTGCATCTGTAATTAACTCATTTAATATATTCTCACACTGCTCTACTCTTTTGAAATGCTCCTTAAAGATGGGCAAGTGATCTCCCAATACGCAATCACTCTTGCTGTATGGAGAGGCTTCTTGCACTTCCAATTGTAATATGAACCTTAAGTCTTGGATAGCCAAGAGAGCTTTTTGCATTTGCTCCCCTTTGAGACGCTCGCGGTCATGACCGAGCTCACTGTATCTGTCCCAGTCGATGGGCTTCTTTTGCCTTTGCATGCACTGTTGGTATTCTAGGGCAGATTCTCCAATTTGAACAGTGTTGATAGAACTGCTGCCAGCTGGTCTAACGGGGCGGTACTCGTACCTTCCTCTGTTGTTTCCGTGACGGCCTCTTCTAGGAGCTAAAGATTGGCCTCTTCTTCCTTTGTTAAACATCCTGCAAAACAGAAATTTGTTAGTCTTGATAATGAATCAGCAAGGACATTTAGCTTGCCATCAATGTGCTCAAAGTGCACATCAACACCGATTCCGGTTACAAAATCCACAAAATTAATCCACCTAACATGAGATGGTTTATTTTGAGCCGATTTATTGTAAAAACTAATAATCGCTTGGCAATCTGTACGGAGTGTTATCTCCTTCTTGTCAAGATAATAGATTTTTAGCGATTTTAGTGTTTCCATGCATGCAAAAATTTCGACATCAATAGTTGATTTGATAACCGGGAACTTCCCGCTTGCATAGGCACAGATCTTTTCAGAGCTTCTGGGATCATTTTTAAAGGGTTTCCACTTGCATACGCCACCCCATCATTCCATATATCCATCTGTTTCCAGAATAATGTATGATCCCTGAGGTGTCATCTCTAAATCTGGCAAATTCTGCACCTTTTCTTTGATTTTTCTAATTAATTCATAATCAGAAGGTTTGAGTCTCTTGTCTCCATGTGGGCTGGTTTTTGAATAAAGGGGGCCTAACAGCGTGCCCAGATTAGGGATGTAGGATCTCGCATAGTTGAGTATGCCCAACCAGGAGCGGAGCCCTGATTTTTCTCTCAACTTTTCTTCACTGAATGAGATGATCTTCTTGATGATGTGAGGTTGGAGTTTGATTTTTCGGTTGCCAATAATTGCGCCAAGAAATTCAATTTCTCTGACTGCAATTTTCATTTTGGATGGACTAAGGACAAGTCCATTGGCCTCACAGATTTGAAGCATCATCTCCAGATGTCTGGCATGCTGCTCTTCAGTTTCTGAAAATACCAGGATATCATCAATGTAAACAGCAATGAAATCACTGGTACCAACGAAGCAGTTATCCATTTTTCTTTGAAATACTGCTGGAGCATTCTTCAATCCAAACGGCATCACCAGCCATTCGTATAACCCGTTTGGGACAACAAAAGCTATCCACTCTATGGACTGTGGGTCCATAGCCACCTGGTGGAATCCACTCTTCAGGTCGAATTTTGAGTAGATTTTTGAGTTACCCACCTTCATGAGTATGGTATTGATACTGGATAAAGAGTACTGGTCTTTGTGAGTGTTGTCGTTAAGGGTGCGGTAATTAAAGACCATTCTTTCTTTTCCTTTCACCTCTTTTCCAGTAATAGGGTCAATAGAGGTACCAGAATTTACCATTATTGCCATGGTCCTGTGTCTGCTTTTGCTTGGCCTAATCACATCTATCTCCAGCAAAGCTTTGGTGTGACTTTCGAATTGTTCCTTCTAAGCAGGGGTAACATGCTTTAGTGGTTTATCTTGAATGGTTAAGTATGGGTTGATTATCTCCAGTTTGCACGTCACTTGGTTTTTGGACCAATGTTTTACCGGGTCATTCCCGATAAATCCTTGTTCTTTCAATCGCTTCAGGAGTTGATCAAAGCGGCTTTTGAAAAACTTGTTTTCTTCACCAAAATTATAGAATACCGCCTCTTGAATTTCTATATACTCCTGTTCATCAAGCTCTAGTTCGGGAATTGAGGTTTTGTTGACAACCTCAATGTCGGCTTGTGTCTCAATTGAGGTCACTCCTTTGTAGAATGTGATTGTATTGCCTTCTATGCGTAGGCCTCCTTGTACAGCTCTGATGAAATTACAACCAACTAGCATTTGGATACCATCTCCAGTACCCATATCAAAGCTGAACGTGAAGGGGATTCTAAAACTGTTATCCCATATCTTCATAAGACCATTCCTTAGTCTGAGTTTTGCCTCTTGCCTTGAATTAACTCCATTTATGATGACTGGATAAGCACTGAGCTCTAAGGCTTCTGGGGGTACGACACGTTGATTGACACAGCAGGTTGAGGAACCTGTGTCAAGGATACCTCGTAATTCAAAGCTCTTCACACCAGGAATCTCCATGACTGCAATGAAATTATACAGCCTGTTGACTACTCGTCTTGATTCTTTGAATTTTGGAACATCGGTTGTGGCTGTGGTATGGATTTCTATTTCTTCAAATACCACTTTGGCGAATTCTTCATCAACCTTGGCATTCCCTTTTAGCTTATCGTGAATGAGCAAATTTTTGAAATCTTCCTCCAAATTTTCCATAGTTAGCTCATCCAACTGCTTTTGCAGTCGTTCGTTTTCTGCTTGCAAATAATCGATATATTGCAGCAGCTCCTTTATTAGGGAATCTTTCCCAGAAAACATCTTGGGACTGCTCTGTACTGGTTTGATCTTCTCTTTGGCATAATGCCTTGCGCACATAGGACATGCTGTAATTTCACAATTCCCACAGAAAATTCTCATGTTTCTGGCTGTGAGGAATTTGCAAAAAGTACAACGTTCCTTGCCGTTAGGAACTTCTTCATTGTGTTGCCATAGATGACGGCAATTTTTCTGAGCATCAGTCAGTTCCACATGTGGCCTCCAACTGCTGACTGTTAGCATGAACACATCCTCATATGGGTATGACTCAATGATTGTTTGCGCCTTTAGTGAGGATACACCAGTTTCGCCTTCAGACATACTACAGACTGCGTCTGAATCGAGCTCATCTTGATCTACTGAGACAACATCCCAATCATCTGGAATGTCCAAATTTCCTAGAACTGCGACTTTGGTGATATTGCCTCGGTTTTTCTTGCACTCTTTGGCAAAGTGCCCTTCTTCTCCACAGATAAAACACTTGCACTTTCTCACTTTGTCTGCATGCTTTCTCTTAAATACTCGGACGTGAAAATCATGTGGTTTGCCCTTGTAAGTTTTGGATTTGCAAAGCCCGTACCTTTTTTAGGGGTTTTTGCTGTAGTACCCTGGTATGGGTATCTTTGAACAAAAAGATAAATCTTTCAAACTTCGTTGCAGGGCTGCTTGTTGGCACATTTCTTGCAGGTACTTCTGACAGAAATAGATCCTTGGTACAAGACCTATTACGCCTCCTTCATGCTGGCCTGGGTACTTCTTATTAAAGGCCTCCATTAAGATATTACCAATTGGGTCTGGCATCTTCATGAATAGTTTGTTGTTGAGGTCCAGGTCCATGTACGCTCTGCCAGATCGGACTGCCAGTACCAAATAATCATTTAGGTACTACATGATGTTGGCCATGCCTGGGCATGTGAGACGCTCCAAATCTCTAATTGCCTTGTTTTGTTCTTCTGTTGACCCCTGGGCAGGGTCTTCGAATAGGAACATCCTTCTAATTTGGGAAGTAACATTTTGAGGATCTTCAGCTATGTTAACCAACTCTTCATAATCCGCCGGGTATGCTGCTCACCATTGCATGAACAACATCTTCTCAACTTCTCCCAAAAGGTTTTCGATAAACATGACTTTGGATCTGTTGTCATTCCAGACTCTCTCATTCACAATGTTCAGTGTAATGGACTCCCATCTGGATATGACATCTGGGTATAGTAAGATGTCTTCTGGTAGAACGAATATCGCCCCTTCATTTTGTTGTGCTGAGGGGAGATCATACATCTCATTGTGCTGTTTTCTATAGCCACCTTTGAAACGGCTACCTCCAGTGAATCCTTTAGGTCGAGTTGAGGACTCTCCTCGCTCATAACGGCCAGGTGGGTAATTTGCTTGGGACATGATTGGCTCCCTTGGTATGCCTGATACTCCACTTGTAGCAGTTGAGTACGCCTTTTCAATTGGCATCTGCTTCTGAGCTTCTGCCTTCTCCAGTAGTTTTTGCAATTTAGGGTACTCCATTTCTGCTGAAAACGCGAAAGAATTGGGTATACTTCCACCAACTCCCGCAAATGGATTGACAAATTCATTTTCATCTTCATCGTCTGACATATCCCATGCAGGGCAATAGTCAGGTTGGGACACAACTTCCCTAGGTAGGGCTGCCAATGTTTGGATAACATCCAAGAAATCATCTTGATCGTCATCCTCTAGGTCATCTTCTGGCTGATCATCTGTAAACTCCTCCTCCAGAAAAATTTACGAATTCTTCTTCATCACTGAGGAAATCTTCCCCAGCTGCACATTTCTTTGCCTCCGTTTGTGGTTTGGTTGAGGCATAATCTCCAAATTGTACTTGAACTGAACCATCTGTTCTTGCTCGGAAGTGTGCACTTTGTGGGTTTTGGATTTGTGCCACTTCGGGTGGTCGTATTATCCACTGCCTCCCTCTCAATTCAACAGTACTTTGGTTCCTTCCAGGTATCGCTTGTACACCATGACTTGCTAGGTGATCAGCAACATTCTGTATGTTGTAGTTGAACCTGGTGAAACTATCGTTTGACAGTCTCCCAATCAGAGATCTAGAGATAAGCAGATTGCTTTCTCCAGCTTGCCAATTGTCGTATCCGTGAGTTTGCACTACCAGTTGTATATGATTAAAGAAATCATGGATACTCATCATTAGATCAGGTGCTATGTATGCTAGTTGGGCACCTCCTGTGAGATCAATCTCCATTGTTGATATGATAGATCGATCATCAATACCACCAACGCATTCACACCTGCATTCCTCCTATGCAGCGTGCTTAGCCTCACCATAATCATGCCAATGTATAGGTGCTGGAAACCGAATTGCCTGAGCCGTTCATACCACTCATTTGTGATAAATGGTAGCTCTAGCTGCTGGCTACCAACCACCAGAATTCTTTCGTCAGAGTTATGCTGGTAAACTCTATTTCGCGACTGCTTCCACCCAACTTGATAGAGAACTTCAGCTGGGACATTTTGAGCCTGTCTGAAATTTGACAAGCTAAGCTCGGTATTTGGGTTCATCTCTGACTCCAGAGTTCGTCTGAAGCCATTGTTTTGCCTTGGCAACATCCTTTGGGCTTGGTGACGGAGTCTGTGACCCAGTCTGTAGCCACGTATCTGGTCCTGTACTGAGGGGTTCTTTCATTCTGAGCCTCGCGATCAGAGATTGAGGGTCTCGGCTCAACAGTTTGAGTCCTGGTTGAACTCATTTTGACCCCTTCTTCTTTTCTTCTGCAAGGATTTTGAGGGGATCCTTGAACACGTAAATTGGACCTTTAGGACGAGGTTTCGGCTTGGCTGGTTCACCTAGAGACAATTTTTTCAAATTCACCTCAAGGTTTGAGATTGCTTCAGTAATTTGAGGCTCCGGCTCTTTCTGTGCTGCTAGTTTTCGCTGAATCTCGTTGATTGTGGTTTTACAATCGTCAAGATCTTGTTTGGTTTGGACCAGAAGTTGAATGAGGAGGTTGTTTTGTTTTATGATTATTTTTACGGCTTCGTTTCTGTCTGTTACGTCTTCAAGCTTAGCAAAACCGACTGCAGGAGCTCCAAGAGTGGTTGTTGCGGTAGGAGCTTCCTTGTAATCGTCACTGCCAGCGGTTAGACGCCAGTCTGACATGAACTATCTATGAAAGTTTTGGTTGTAAGGGATAGTATCCCTTGGAGAGGTTTTCGTAAAATTGGAGAATTAATAGGGTTTTTATGCAAAAAGTAAGGAAATTTCAATATTAAAATAGGGTACAAAGACTTCTTAATTCTAATATTCTAGGTTCATAATTCGGAAATTACCATACTAATTTTGTATACTCTGTTCAAATCCTTACAACATAAATTAGAACATGGCTCATTATACCAAAGTTACAAAGTTTATATCCACATTTAATCTTATATATTTCCAAAATTGGTGTGCTGCATGCTGTGACGCATGTCAGACGATTTCAATTCGATCCCTTCATGATCTCAGTACAAAATTAACAAATTAAATGGTTTTACTTTGTCCTTGAGCGCGCCAGTAGAGCAGCGTTGAATAATGTATGATAAAATGAATATGCTGCAAAATTAACCAGCCGAAATATTCCTAGTTACCTACCACAAAATTAGTCACCTTGTGGCAATGTGGCCGCGGCCTAATTAATTTTGTACTGTCATTAATTTCGCATCATTGTGATCTTGGGAGTTTTTCATCATTATTTTGAGTTACAGACTTACAGTACTTATTGGCCTTGGCTACTTTCAAAGACTCCTTTTTAAACAAAATTGATCTTACCTATATCAGATGAAATAAGACAAAAAGTGAACTTAAACTTTTGGATATTCCCTAATTCCCTAATGGATATATTATAAACTAACCTCTGGTTAAGGTCATTACAGTATACCCAATCACGTCAAGACTAATCAAAACACATACAAATAAATGGTTGAAAGCACCACCAGGAAGAAAATACAAAAATCAACGGGATGTATATATAGAGGAGCATTGGAACTTATGTTGAACATACAGAAAGACCATATTACAAATACTTCCTTCCAGATTACATACTCCATATACTGAGCAAAAGATGCTTCTTTTAATACCCAATTGCTTCCTTTTCCTCTTACTCATACAAGTTTTCCCAACTAATTATTGCATTGAGCATGAAAGACAGGCGTTGTTGAAATTTAAGGGCAGTCTCAGTGACCCGAGCGGCCGTTTGGCTTCTTGGACAGGTGACAAATGCTGCAACTGGACTGGAATAAGATGCAGCAACCAAACAGCTCATGTGATCAAGCTTAACCTTCAAAATTCTGTCTACTATCAAAATTACTTAGAATGGAAAAACTATAGATTGGGCGGTGACATCAACCCAGTTTTGTTGTCTTTAAGTGATTTAAAGCACTTAGATCTTAGCTACAACAATTTCTCTGGAAATAGATTTCCAGAATTCATCAGCTCGTTTAAAAATTTGAAGTACCTCAATCTACGTTCAACGGGTTTGTCAGGATTAATACCTCCTCAACTTGGTAATCTTTCCAAGTTACAACACCTCGATCTGAAAAATATCCCTGACACTTTTGTTTCAAATGCACGGTGGTTGTCTCATCTGACTTCGTTAAAGTATCTAGACATGTCAAAGGTTCATTTCAAAGAGTCAAAAGAATGGTTGCAAGCAATAGAAATGCTACCTCATCTACATACTTTAATTTTAGGTGAAAACGGTCTGACCACAATTCCAATATCCATTAATTCGTCCAATTTCTCATACCTTGAATTTCTGGGTGTGTATGGTAATTGTTTTAATTCTACGATGCCGGATTGGATTGGGAACCTACCCAATCTAAAACATCTAGAACTTTGGGATTGTTGTTTTACTGGTCAAATTCCAAATCAACTTGGCAACTTAACTTCGCTCGAAACCCTATACCTGGTAGATGAATAATTGAAGGGCCCAATGCCAAATCTTTACAATCTAAAGAATTTGACAACACTTTATATATTGTATATAGATATTGGGGAGGACATAAGAGATGTCATAAGTAAATTAGCAAATGACACTTTACACAAAATAACGGGTTTGTCCTTTTATAACACATGTTTGACTGGAAACTTGACCGGGTGGTTGAGTAAGGTGCCTAATTTAGAGTATCTTGAACTTTCTTTTAATAACCTTAATGGCACCATACCAACTGATATCGGTAATCTGACCCACCTTGAGTACTTAGACCTCGGTGATAATTCTTTCACTGGAGAAGTATCTGAAAAGCACCTTAATGGTCTATCCATGTTGGTTGAGCTATTCCTCTCATTTAACTCCATCAATTTTACAATAGGAAGAAACTGGATCCCACCATTTCAACTAGGACATGTTTATCTAGATCATTGTAAGTTAGGGCCTTATTTTCCATATTGGCTTCAAAATCAATCACAAGTATCCGAGATTGGATTATCAGATGTAGGAATTGTCGACACTGTACCTGATTGGTTTTGGAACTTTCCATATCTCGCTTTAGTAAACTTGTCTAACAATGCCCTAAGCGGTAGTCTCCCGCTTAGCTTGAAGCATTTGTCCGGACTGAGTATATTGCTTTTGCAAAATAATCAATTTGAAGGCATGATTCCGTATCTTCCAAATTATCCTTGGTTAGTTGATCTCTCAATCAATTTTTTCCATGGTACCATAGAACAACTTATATGCGGATTAGATAATTTGTATATCCTAAACCTGAAAAAAAATAACCTTTCTGGAAATCTTCCCCAATGTTGGCCCAAGACATTACAAGTCATCTCTTTGGCACATAACAAATTTTCAGGTGTTATCCCCGATTCAATAAGCAACTCCAGTTCCTTATTTATATTACAACTTAATAATAATAGTATCACCGAAGATCTTCCTTCGACATTGGAATCCATACAAAATCTCACTATTCTTGATATTGGGGAAAATAAGTTGTCTGGCCAAATACCAAAATGGAAAGGAAAAAGCCTAACAAATCTGGAAGTTCTCCGTTTACCATCTAACATGCTCTCAGGTGAAATCCCTTTCCAAATAATGCATCTGCCAAACCTTCAAGTATTAGATATTTCGAGCAACCAATTTTCAGGCTCGATTCCTAATAGTATGGAGTTCATGCTGGCGATGATTTCAACAAGAAAGAACAACAATAATTCAACATATCAAAATTACCTCGGTGGATACTATGAAGTGAGCATATCAGTGGTAATAAAGGATTTGTATCTTGATTATTCAAATACGCTTTCTCTTTTAAGAAGCATTGATCTGTCAAGTAATAATTTCATTGGAGAAATACCTCAAACAATAACCACACTTCATGGGTTAGAAAGTTTGAACTTGTCAAACAACAACCTTCATGGTTCAATTCCATTACGAATCGGCGAGATGCAATTAATGGAGTCACTTGACCTTCGCATGAATGGGTTATCAGGCACGATTCCACATAGCTTGGGCAATTTATTTTTTTTAACCACATTGAATCTCTCGTATAACAATCTTTCTGGTGAAATACCAACTGGGAATCAATTGCAAACGCTTAATGATCCCTACATCTACATAGGCAATGCTTACCTATGTGGTCCCCCATTGAGTAAGCGTTGCAACACAAATCAAACACTTAGTGGTTATAATGTGGAAGTAAATAATAATTCGGATAGAGTAATCCTGTGCTTGTTTGTAGTGATTGGATTTGGAATTGGCTTTTGGTTAGTTTGTGGGACTCTTCTTTGTAATGTAAAATGGAGGTATTGCTTTTTCCGAGCGATTGATAATGGCATTGATTGGCTCTTTGTGTTTTGCATAGTTTATATGGGAAGATTGTTGAAAGATATGAGAAAGAATCATGGGTGAATGAGATATTACCTAGGTAAGTATTCATACAAAATAGGTGCTTGTATTCGAATAAAGTGCGCGTGAAGTTTTTGTTTTGTCTTTACTTGTAACTCAAATTAAGAATATGTGTTGGAATTTAAAAGAAAATCTGCTTGTAGATTTTGTTTACCTTCAATTTATGTTTACATTCTCTGAACTCTAAAGAAGAGTGCTTAACAAATGAGATGTTTTTGGCAAGATCAACTGCATGTATATAGGTTCTTTTGATTGAGAGGAAGATTTTGTCACATATTAAAAAAGTAATAGTTATAATTTGAAAAGGACACAATCATTGTTGGTACTTGGTTCTATGTTGAGATGCTATGATGCGTAAGATGTTATTATATGTGTAAAATTAAAACACATAAAATAGCCTGAAAAATAGTGGAAAGAAACCCCATAAAATCTTTTCTAACATCACAACAATAATAAAGCCCATCCGCTTTTTCCTGATCAGTAATTGAAATTGCATATTTGTTTCAACGGCCCAGAGAACGAACAAAAGATTCAACAAATTTGCACATTAATTTATTGTTTTTCAAATGAGTCTATATATACAATACAGCCCACCTCATTGATTCAATTGATGTATCGACAGCCCAACATGGGCCATATCTAATGAGGTTCCTTTTAACGTCTTTCACATTCCCAAGTTATATATAAATCTAGCCCGTATAGAGGATTGGCACATCTAAACTGCGCAAATTTGATCCATCAAAGTACACAAGTTAATTTTTTCAAATTAGCTGATCTGAAGCTTAAAACATCCCATATTTGGAATTTTGTGAGATCCGTTGAATAATTCATGCTTATAATTTAACTTATAATTTAATAGTTCGTGATTCAATTAGTATTCCTGGTAATCGACAAAATTGTTGTATTAATTATGATGAATAAATAATATGATAGTTTTAATCGGATAGTTACCTAAACCTTAAAAAATAATTACTAATTGCTTGCATCCGTGGAACTGTTAGTCTAAACTCTAAAAAAATTACATTAAATTTTAAAACGATAATAATACAATTAAATAATTAATCCATCAAAACACAAACGTTACTGTTGATCATAATTGCTGTATATATATATCAACTTTAATTTTTTTGACGAACATAATTACCTAGTAACTAATCTGCTGTTATTTTTTAGTTTTTAGTGTCTTACTATTATGCTAGCAGCTAGCCATCGACAGAAGCACCGTGCAGCGTGCAAGGAAAGGCGCAAAGGAATTTCCTATCCCAAATTCAATTCCACCAGCAGCCAGCCTTCAAGACAATAACTCTGGTTAAATTTCTACAGCTACTAACACAAACCAGGGCGTGCACATCTTCTGCCTTAAGGCAATTTGCCTTAGTTTAAATCTCAACCGTTCAACAACATGAACGCTTCAGATCTATTCTGATTCTGTTGGTCTGATTGAAGTTTTAACATGGCTTAGCGCAAACCCGTTCCGCCCGCTACTAATCGGCTCGATACGCCCCCATTTCGCTCGCTACTCGACGGCTCGACGCGCCGTGCCCGCTTCGCCGCTCCCCCATTCCGCTTCCTACTCGACGGCTCGACGCGCCGTGCCCGCTTCGCCGCACCCCCATTCCGATCGCCACTCGACGGCTCGACGCGCCGTGCCCGCCCGCCTTTCTTCTTTTCGCCCTTCTTCTATCATCTCCTCCCAGCTTTGCCACTCCTCCCCTCGATACTGGCGTGTGTTGTCGCTTTTCTCATTTGGCAGGTATGCTCGCTTCTCCCCTGTATTTCCTTCATCTTTTCAGTGGCTAATACAATCGCACAAGTATGTTGAGTTGCATTGTCAAATACAGTAAGTTTTTTCTTATTTGGATTGCTTATTTTGAGTCGCATTGTCAAATACAGTAAGTTTTTTCTTATTTGGATTGCTTATTTTGGAAGATAAGGCATGGGTTGAAGCATAATTTCTGAACTGGAACTTGGTCTACCCATTACTGAAATTTATTGCATCCGTTTCTAGGCCTTTGGGGTACATGCTGGGCTGCTAGCTGAGTATGAGACCAAGTTGTTGGATGCTATGAAGGCTGAGTTGAAGTCCAGTATTGAGAAAGGGATAGTATTTGTGCAATACCAGAAAGTTGCCCCTGCAGCTGTCTGAGATTGATAGTTTTATTCTATTTATAAACTGATGTCGAAGTTGTCAACTATAGGTTTTGAGTAGAGAGACCAGTGCTGGGTTATGGTCTTTAATTGCTGCAGTTTTGCCTTTTAGGAGCCTTTCTCCTTGCTGATTGTATTCTTTTGTTATAACAATTATTTAACCTGCATTTTTTCCATCAAAATTTCAGGTGAACAAATATGCATGTTAGCGATAGCCCAACTTGGATTCCTCGATTAGGAATGGAGTTTCCAACTGAATTAGAGGCATGTATATTCTGGAAGTATTATGCTGGACAAATGGGTTTTAATGTGCGCAAACGGTGTGCAAACAAGAGCAATGTTGATGGCGCGACTACTTCTATGCTTTTTGTATGCTCAAGTGAAGGAAAGCGAGGAAAGGATAAGCGAGACGAGCAAACCAAGAACCCAAGAGCAGAAACCCGAACAGGTTGTATGGTTCGTTTGGGACTGAAATTAGTTAGGGAAACAAACCAGTTTAAAGTTGTTGATTTCATTTCAGATCATAATCACCTACTCCAAAAACCTGAAGCTTGTCACTTGTTACGTAGTCAACGTGAAGTTCCTAAAGCAGCATTGTATGATATCGAATTGGCTGATGAAACTGGAGTCCGACCGAAACAAGCACACGAATTAATGGGTAGACAAGCCGGTGGTACGCCACATCTTACTTTTAGTAAGACAGACCATATGAATGTTTTAAGGGATAAGTGCCAAAGAGTACTAGCTTCTGGTGAAGCTGTGGCAATGTTAAACTATTTTCATGAACGAGTTTCAGAAAATCCTTCTTTTCAACATGTTGAACAAGTTGATGAACGAGTTACAGATTTTTTGTTGTCCTTTTCCTTTTCCTGTGGTTTGGAAGTTGTGCCTCCTAATCAGGTTATATACTATGACTTTGGATCCGATTAATTTATGTTTATGGCCATTTTGAAGGCATAAAACCTAATAGATAGGTAAAGGTTATGTGCTGATACATTTTTTTGGACAATTTTAACACAATTATTATTTTTTTGTAGGGCAATAATTTAGATATGACCATGCTGTTGGAATCTGATCATCAAGGAAAGCCACCAGAATGAGCATTTCAGAACTCAGTAGTCAATAGAAGTAAATTTGGATTTGCAATCCGCTTTTGTATAGCTTTTAAAGATATTAAAAGCTTTTTTTGGTTATAGCATTCAAGGGCTCATTTATATTTTGTGTGAGCAGTCCTCTTTTGTATAGCTTCTAAGAGCTTTATAATTTTGTAAATTTCTGATGTGATCAACATATTTAGATAAAATACTCCATGTTTAAGGCTGACAATGTTTTATGGTTAAAGATTTCTTAGACAGACAATGTGTGCTGTTTTGTGAAGTTAAACTATAAAAAAGAGCATAGGTTTGCACAACTGGTACAATTTTCCATAGAAGAGTGGCTAAGAGCAGATTATGTATCACAGGTGGTACCAAATAGCACTCAGTGGTAATTCCTACTTGCTGTTACTTCTAATTAATGGTAGATTAAAAAAAAGCACACAAAGAATACATTCAGTGATAGAACACATGCACGAATTTAAATTTTATTTGGACTTTTTAAGTAGCAATAAATACATCTGTACACCAATCTATACATAAATTTAAACAATTGTCATACTACATTCAATATATACAACTACTGAGTGATGCTCTCTGACGTGGCTGAAAAAATTATTAACATAGAGAATCAATTTTTGTTTTTGGAAATGGAACTACATCCCTGAAGTCTCCAAACTCCGTTAACAAAGCATGAGTTGGTCCAAATTAATTTGAAAGCAAGCGTGCTTAATTGTGCAGTGCCTTCTAAGCTCGAGATATCAATCAGATTGTTCTTCTGCTAGACCCAATTCTTTTATCCTGAAGAATTTACCAACAACACTTCCAGTTATGCCAGGAAAGAAAAGAGAGTTGAAAGAAATAAACTTCTAAATAATGTTGTATTACCTTGAACTAATCATGTAATTCCTATCTTCTTTCTTCCAGTTATCTGCCATGATAATGTGTCAAGAGATCATACTGGTCACTGAAAAAAGAAAAGAGGAAAACAAAATGAATAATATGACATACCTTTCATATTCATCAGACAAAGTAATACGCCACTCAACTTTCAATTAAAATGTCTTAAGCACAGCCTAATAGCCAAATAACAACAATTAAGAAAACAAATCAAAAGCAGAAATTATGGACAAAGACCTCACAAGCATTTTAGAGTTGTGACAGTTGGCAAAATAAGAACCAGACCAAACACAGCGCTCTATCCAGGCATACCAGATTGTATAAATGACGAGACCAGATTTCAAACTAATTGTGTAGTTCTAGCTGGCCAAATTAATCTAACTCAGATGGTATAATTTCTGACAAATTAATCTAACTCTAGACCTGAAATTGGCTTCAACCCAACTTGGGGGCATCAAGCTTTTATGCTTCAGAAGATGTATGTCACTTCCTCCAAGTTTTATTATACTATTTGAACATATATAAAATATATCAAACAAAGACAGATGGTTCATCTTCAATATCATGGAGGCATCGAGACCTGAAATTGCCCAACAAGCTTGGCTTCCTCCGAGCGTCGACACCACAAGCACAGCGATTTGGTGTGTTCTTGTTGGCTTCCTCCAGATATCAATTTGAAGTCTTGTTGGGTTGAAGATAAAAATCTGAAGTCAAGCTTGGCTTCCCCCGAGCGTCGGCACCACAAGCACATCGAGGCCTCCAAGTGTCGACACCAATCTGGAGGCATCGAGACACCACAAGCTTGGTTTCCTCCTGACGTTGCTCGGGGAGGTTGGGGTCAAAACCAGCCATGGATTGCAATTACCCAGTGAGTCTTTTGCTGACCAGTGCGATAGACCAGATCGGCGTCGATGAGGCCCGGCCGGCCGGTGAATCGAGGTGCAAAATGGAGGAGTGGCGGAGGGAGACAAGGGAGCGGAGGAGGTGTGCAAAGAGAAAGAGGACGCAGCGCGTCGGCTCCTTTGTGCGAACAGGTTTAGACGAGCCAAGTCAGAACTTCAATCTGAGGAGATTGAGGGAAATGATATTGAGATGAATCTAAAGCGTTCATTTATTTGAACGGTTGGGATTTTAACTAAGGCAAAATGCCTTAAGGCAGATGATGCGAATCCCAAACGAGGAGTCCAGGACCTAACTAGGGGTGTACAACGGGCGGGTTAACTCTATTTTATCAAAATTTGAACCCAACCCGATTATACCGGGTTATAAAATATTGTTACTCAACCCACCCGTAACCCAACCCAACCCGACTACTTTTTTACGTACGGGTTTTTGCGGGTTGTACGGGTTACGCGGGTTAAACGGGTTGTAGTTTCGGTTAAATTATTAATCATATGATTTTTATTTTTTTATAATATTGACCATGTTAATGGTGATTTATAACTTGATGATAATATATTTTAGATAACTTAAGTAATATAAAGATAATTTAATGTTAAACATAAATTAGGAATTATATATAGAGTACTCGTTATATATTTATTAACTAGATTTCATATTAGAAACATAGAACGAGCATATAAAGTTGCAAAAAAAATAGTTAGCCATAATAAGCATTAACCAAAAACATCATAAAAATTTTATATCGATCTTAAATAAGAACTTAATTCTTAAATTATTGTCTCATTATTTATCTTTTTAATAGATTGTATATATAAGTTTGTATAAAATTATAATTTATAACTAGTTGCGAGCGGGTCCGGGTTAGACGGGTTTCTAAATGCTCAATTCGTAACCCAACCCGGCATAACGGGTTAGTCAAAATTAAAACCCGACCCAACCCGGTAATGTCTCTAACCCGGTAAAAAACGGGTTGGGTCGGGTGGGTCGGACGGGTCGGCCGGGTTGACGGGTTTTTTGTACACCCCTAGACCTAACAAAAAAACAGAACTGGTAGCAGAGAGTGGGAGCCCCACATTAAGAACGTTGACTCGTCAAAGGCATCAGGGCCGAGCCAGAGATGAGATGAGATCCGACCTTGATCGGAAGCCCAAGGCCAGTCTTCTCTCAAGATCATAGTCATCCATCTAAGATGTAAGAGAACCCAAACATATTGAGCTAAGCTACCTCTAAGATCCATATGTTTCTAGCTTTGCGAGTTGTTTTGGTTCAAGGCCCAAGGCCAGCTCCAACGCCTGGCAGGTGTTCGTCGTAATGTCTCTGTGAGATAGAGAGACCTCTTCCTTCCCCTCGGCAATCACCCACAACTACAACATAAGGAATCAACGTACCATTCTGGTTGGTTCTATAGAACATATATGGGAAGGTAGAAAATGTTGGATGCCATCGTAACTTTTCTGTTTCGCTGGAATTTAGCTTGCATATGAAATTATGAAGCATGAATTTGATTCTGAGGAGTGTTTTTTTCGAGAGGCTGGCAGTGGCTGCCAACAATGATTCTGATGAGTGTTCCTAGCAAGTTTATACATACAGTACCAAGCTTATTGTTCTGGCAATTTGATTTATGGTTTAGATATCACATAGTTTTTTTTCAAATGTTGTATATTGAAAGATTTAGTCACAAAAAAAAAAAAAAAAAAAAAAACATTGTATTGAATGAAACCAAACTGCAAATGGCAACAACATATGAAACCTTTCCTGGGTTTCCCTCTAAAGTCTAAATAAATCCACCATAGCAATTAAAGGTCAACTTATATATTAAATTAACCTGCAATTGGCACCAGTATCCTGTATCCGGCACAACACCACATTCCCAAATATATCTGTGTAATTTCGAAATCTCCAATTCACAAATCAGCTTGTGTACAAAGATAAATATGAAACTATGCCAAAGTCTAATTCGTCTATATGATTTTCTTCACTCTACTCATCTTTCTCTCCCTTCCCAGCCTCAACAGAGCAACTATCCGCATACCGGTCGGCGGTACTAAGAATTACGCTGACTGCAGCAAGAGTGGCGAATTTTATGAACAGTACCGGTGCTATCCTCCTGTCAACAATTAAACTTATGCCGTGTTGGATATCGGAGGCTTCTCTCAAGGCAGCTATGATGGGGTCCCGCAAAAGGGACTTGAGTAAATAGAAATTAATTCATGACCGGGTCCAATAATACAGGAATTAACTGCATTTGGTACTATAATTCATGGGTGACTAGACAATCATCCAGACCCAATTCGCATGTCACAGTGAAGGTTGCTGGTTTAATTATCTTCTTATGAAACGGATATGGATGAAATTAATGACAAACCGTACATGTGTGAGTTGAATATTCGAAATCTTAATTAGTTCATGAGGAAAAGTATTTTTCTCTTATCCATGGCAAGAATAGTTCTTCCCTCAGATCTTTGTCAGATATCGACCTGACACTATTATCTTAGACTAAGTCATAAGTTCGGCTTGATCACCACCGGAGACCGTGGAGTTCAACTATCCATACAAACCATATATGCGTGTGTTGTTTCCATTAATTGTGCAGCGTGCTGTTATTCCTAATGCAATCATTTGAAAATCTTCACTTTAGAATAAGAGCGAGTGAAATACCAAAACCTATTGGTTTAAAACTATACCTATTCGTCTTATTGAATTTCAGAAACTACACTTTGGTACCGACATGCATGGTTCATAATAAAAAGAATTCCAACACTATATATGAATTACTTTTTCTTTTATGGTCAATTTTCCTCGTCAATTTTGTATAAATATATAAAAATAGGAAGGGAAATACGCCCTGCAGCATATATAAAGCTTAGCATAGTACCAGACTGTCAGTAGTTATTTTACAGTAAAGGCGCTAGCTTGGGTGGAATGACTATAGTGGTGAGCATAATAGAAATAAAACTGGTAAGGGTAACTGATAGCATGGGGTAACACAAGCAGCAGGTGCAGGTCTATGGGAATGGCCCACCATTTTAAAGAGCATCGGTCCTCAATCCTCATATTTCCAAGCAATTCACAAGTGTTTTCCTTGCAAATGCTGCAGATTCTAGTAATGCAACTCTTCATGAGGAAAAGTAGTTTTCCCTTGTCCATGCACAGCAAGACAATATTCTCTTAGACCAAGTCCTATGTAAATTTGGCTTAATATTCATGACATGACCTGAAGTCTATGAGTGTGTTTGATATACTGTTTTGGCAAATATTATGCTGTTATTTATTATGCAATCGATTACAAAATATTCAGTTGAATAATTAAGCATGAATGACCAAAACCTGTTGGTTAATTTATAACCACTAGCAAAATAATGTTTTGATATTTATAAAATGAATGATCCACTTACACAACAAAAATTTGACACAAAAAATAACACCACAACTTATAAAAGAAGGGATCAAATAATCATATTTTTGGTAACCGATTGGTAACCATGAAATTGAATTTTAAATAACTACACATTTTAAACTCTTAAATAACAATATTGTCATGTCGATATCTGACAAAGATCTGAGGGGAAAACTACCTTTCCTCATGAAGAGTTGCACTACTAGAATATGCAGCATTTGCAAGGAAAACACATGTGAATTGCATGGAAATATCATGAGGTCCGATGCTCTTTAAAATGGTGGGCCATTCCCATATATCTGGTGCGGGAGGCAATGTGAGAGGAAATATCTATTTTTCCACACTCAAAATAAAAGTTTAGCCCATGGCCCCAAGTAGGGGTGAAGCTATCCGCAGCGCCAAATTGGCTCAAGCAGCGCAGCGGTCAAATAAACTTTTCAAAAGGACAAAAGTACCCTCATACAGCGCTGTTTACGTGTGTACGCTGTAAGCCTTCAACAAATAATGATGTGGCATCGTGCATAGCCCACATTCCTCATAATTTTGGTTTGATGTTTAATTTAAAAAACTTTTGGCTTGATGTTTAAATCTGGCTATTTTTTTTCATTTGATTTGTTTTAAGAATATGTTATTGTCAATTATTAACTTTATGACTAAAGTTTAAGTTCGATCCTAATATAATTTAACAATGGGGATCAAATGACTCGTAAGTAATGATGAACCGCATTCATATATGCATTTTACCAGACTTGTATCTTGTTTTCGACCTAAAATCCCGAGTTTAACTGCATTTTAGTGTTAGAATTCTTAGATTCCAGTTACTTGTTCAATTATGTCCATGTTTCAGGTAAATTGGGCTTTTGGAGCCACTTGGACGCGATTTGAAGCCCTGGAGAGCAAGTCTGCGGGCCGCAAGACCCGCGGCAGCGCTGTTTCTATTTCTGCCGCCTTTTTGGCTATTTAAACCATCCTTTTGGACGGTTTTGGCATCTTACTTTCTGTCTCTTCCACCCTAGCCGCCAGGGACCAAAGGAGAGCGTGTTTGGGAGTCGATCTTCACCATCTTTCGAGGAGATTTCGAGAGGACTTCTTGGAGACGTTGAAGATTGAAGCCACGCCAGTTCTTCTTCGGTTCTTTAGTATCATGAACTTCTTCTTTGTTTTGCTTTCTTTGTTTTCCCTCGCCATGAGCGAGTAGTCTTTTAGTTCTTAGGGTAGATGATGAAGTTTGTGTTAATGGATTGACTTCTTATTGTGAGATTTACGTTATTTTCATGTTACTTGTGATTTTCATGATTATGTGTGTTTGACTTGACTTGTTGATGTGATAGACCTGTAGATTGCGAGCAAAATCTAGTTGGTTAATAGAATATCATGCTTGTTGTATGGTAAACCTGTAGATTAGACACAAGGTTTAGTTGGTCAATAGAGTATCATATTTGCAAGAGTTGTTATTTACACTGTTTGGATTGATAACTTGTTGTCCAAGAGTAACCGAACGGTAGAATTGCGGTTCTTACGAGAGTGGAACCGAATCCTAGATATAAAAGTAACTTGAACGTAGATTTAGAAATAGATCCACGAATTTCTGTCGAACCGGTATTGTTAGAAGAACCAAAATACGAAAGTTGAGGACTTGTACTGTTGCTGGTTTGATTCAGAATTGATAACGTGAGTCGAACATTGAACCAGAACCAGAACTGCTCTCTGTCAGATTTCCTGCGGGCCGCAAGAGATATCCTGCGGGCCGCAAGGATCTGCAGAAAGTGTAAGACAGAGATTACAAAACTGTTTGTGATTCACAGGAGTTATTATGTGGGTAACAGGTAGTTTTGGAATCTATAACCAACCCCTGCGACCCGCAAGAGACCTTCCTGCAGGCCGCAAGAAGTTAATCCAGAGACCAAACAGATTCAGAAAACCCTGAGGACGCCTTTTTAATTAGTTGTTTTCCAGTATTTACTTGTTGTTTACTGTTTGCATCTGTTACTATTTAAACCAACCTTTCAAAAACCCCCACTTTATTTAGGATTTGAATTGCGATTGAAGTCTGGTTTAGAATTGATTCCCGTCCTTGTGGTTCGACCTCGATTGTACTACACGAGATCGTACGCTTGCGATCGAGTGTTCTGCTTCGAGTAACAAATTTAAAAGCCTATACGTTTTAGGAGGTCCTCAAGCAGCTGACTATCTCCATCCCCTTCACCGATGCGCTCGCACAAATGCCGTCTGACGCAAAATTCTTGAAGGACATCTTGTCCAACAAGCGGAGCTTAAAGGACTGTAGGAGCGTGCAACTCAATCATGAATGCAGCGCGGTGGTGAGTCGGGAGCTTCCAACGAAGCTTGGAGATCCGGGAAAGTTCACCATCCCTTGCACCATCGGGAAGGCAACCATCAGAAGGGCGTTATGCGACTTGGGCGCCAGTGTGAGCCTCATGCCTCACACTGTTTTTCAGAGGATCGGGGTAGGTGAGCTCAGACCCACCCGCATGACCCTGCAGCTAGCAGACGCCTCCACTCGCTTACCGCTGGGGATAGTTGAGGATGTATCGGTACAGGTAGGCAAGTTCTTTGTGCCTGGTGATTTTGTAGTGATGGATATGGAGGAGGATAAGGATGTACCGATCATCCTTGGTCGACCTTTTCTGCGGACAGCCAGGACTGTTTTCGATACGTACGAGGGTACCCTCACCATGAACATTGGCGGCGAGAAGGTACAATTCCAGGTTGCACAAGCAATGAAATATCCCGATTTTTCGGAGGATTGCAACCGATTGGATATCATTGATGAGCTCGTTTGGGAGGCGCGGGAGGATCAGCTGGAAGAGCATCAGATCGCACTCGGGTATCATCTTGACTTTCTTTCCTCCTTGCAAAATGAATTAGGTTCTTTTGATGAGGTGTCTGAGGAGGATGAAGGTCCGCTTGGGGGTACTGCCTGCAGCCTGCAGGGCATGCCCCACGATCCCATAGATGATGAGGAACAGCTACTCACCAGGGTCAAACCAGTTCTCTCGCTCTCCCAGTCTGTAGGTGACAGTTCTTGCGGCCTGCAGGAAGACGGACCAGAGGCGAAAATCGACAAGTCACCGCCATTAGACGCGCCAAGTAAGGTAGACCTGAAACCATTGCCCGACAGCCTCAGGCATGAGTTTCTTGACTCCGACAAAACTTTTCCAGTTATTGTTGGCGCTCAATTGAGTTTTGATGAAACTTCGAAGCTTTTGGAAAAGTTGCGCATTCACAGGGGTGCCTTAGGGTATTCGATTAAAGACATCAAGGGACTCAGTCCTGCCATATGTGCCCATCAGATACATCTCGAGGAAGACCACAAACCTTCCGTGCAGCATCAAAGGAGGCTTAACCCCGTGCTTCAAGAGGTAGTGAAAAAGGAGATTCTTATTTTTCCTTGATGCTAACATCATTTTTCCTATTTCAGATAGCAAGTGGGTGAGCCCAGTGCACGTGGTCCCGAAAAAGGGAGGGCACACCGTTGTCATCAACGACAGAGGCGAGAAGGTCCAGATGCGACCCACCACTGGATGGAGGATGTGCATTGGTTACCGCAAGCTAAATGCTGCGACCCGCAAGGATCACTTCCCGCTGCCTTTCGTGGACCAGATGTTGGAGCGCCTCGCCAAACATTCCCACTTCTGCTACCTTGACGGGTACTCAAGCTTCTTTCAGGTACACATCCTCCCTCAGGATATGGAAAAGACGACATTCACTTGTCCTTATGGTACCTTCGCCTACCGAAGAATGCCGTTCGGTTTGTGCAATGCGCCTGCTACATTCCAGAGGGCGATGATGGCCATTTTCTCTCCTTACATTGAGAAAGAAGTCGAGATTTTTATGGATGATTTTTCTGTTGTTGGAACTTCTTTCGATGACTGTTTGACAAATTTGTGTAAGATCCTACAGAGGTGCCAGGAAACCAATCTGGTCCTCAATTGGGAGAAGTGCCATTTCATGGTACAAGAGGGCATTGTGCTCGATCACAGAGTCACGAGCAAGGGCATCGAGGTGGACAAAGCAAAGATTGAAGTGATCGAACAGATGTGCACGCCCACCGCAGTCAAAGACATGCGCAGCTTTCTCGGACACTACGGATTCTACTGTCGATTCATCAAGGACTTCGCTCAGATCACCAAACCCTTGACCAACCTGCTGGTAAAAGACTCTGATTTTGTTTTTACTGACGAGTGTGTTCAGTCTTTTCTCAGGTTAAAGGAAGCCCTCATCTCCGCCCCGATCCTGCAGCCTCCAGACTGGTCTCAATCTTTTGAGATCATGTGCGACGCCAGTGACTATGCCGTAGGTGCGGTTTTGGGGCAACGCAAGGACAACAAACCCGTAGCCATCTGCTACGCCAGCAAAGTCCTCGACTCCGCGCAGGTTAATTACACCACAACTGAGAAAGAGCTGCTAGCCGTGGTGTTTGCGCTGGAGAAGTTTCGCTCTTACCTGGTCGGCTCTCAGATAATTGTCTACACCGACCATGCAGCACTCAGGTATCTTCTTTCCAAAAAAGATGCGAAACCACGTCTTATTGGTTGGATTCTTCTTCTGCAGGAATTTGACATTGAGATTCGGGACAAGAAAGGATCGGAAAACTCAGTCGCAGATCACTTGTCCCGCTTGCATTGGGAAGGGGAGGAGCAGAGCAACATTCTGATTGACGACTCAATTCCAGGGGAACAGCTCTACGTCTTGGGAACAAGCACAAACAGCCACCCACAGCCCATATCCGAGCAAATCAACAATCTGCCGAAATCCTGCGGGACGCAGGAGGCACTCAGCAGTTTCCATGGTACGCAGACTTCGCCAACTTCCTCGTAGCAGGCCTCTTGCCTGCTGAGATGACCTCTCAGCAGAGGAAGAAGTTCAGGGCTGACGTCAAGTTCTACCTTTGGGAGGAGCCTTTTCTCTTCAAGGTAGGTATTGATGGTATCTATCGTCGATGCGTGCCACAGGAGGAGGTACACTCTATACTCTCTCATTGTCATTCTTCTGCTTATGGAGGCCACGCCTCCTCATCTGAAACTGCTGCCAAGGTTTTGCAAGCAGGTTTCTTTTGGCCAACGATCTTCAAGGATGCACATGCCCTTGTGCAATCATGCGACCAGTGCCAGCGGACCAGTGCCAGCGGACGGGCGTAGCGAGATGCCACAGCAGCCCATCTTGGAGGTCGAGATTTTTGACGTGTGGGGCATCGACTTCATGGGGCCATTCCCTTCCTCAAAGGGATTTGAGTACATTCTCGTGGCAGTAGACTATGTGTCTAAATGGGTGGAGGCGCTCGCTTGTGCAAAGGCGGATGCGAAGTCAATTAAGCGCCTCTTCAATGATGTGATCTTCCCTCGTTTTGGGGTGCCTCGTGCCGTGATCAGTTTGAGCACTTCATCAACCGTCAGTTTGAGCAGCTTTTGAGCAAACACGGGGTGACTCACAAAGTCTCCACCTCCTACCATCCTCAGACTAACGGGCAAGTCGAAGTCTCTAACCGGGAGATAGAAATCATTCTTGAGAAAACCGTGGTGAGATCACGAAAAGACTGGGCTTTCAAGCTCAACGACGCACTTTGGACGTACCGCACGACTTTCAAGACCCCGATCGGCATGAGCCCATTCAAGCTGGTTTATGGCAAACCTTGCCATTTGCCGGTCGAGATCGAGCATAAAGCGTTTTGGGCCACGCGCACCATCAACATGGACCTGCAAGCAGCAGGCAAGAAGCGCATCCTTGACTTGCATGAGTTGGAGGAAGCAAGGCTTCACGCCTACGATAATGCCCGGATGTACAAAGAGCGCACTAAAAGAGTGCATGACAACCGCATCACGCGTTGCGACTTCAAGGAAGGGGACCTCGTTCTTCTCTTTAACTCGCGCTTGAGACTCTTTCCGGGTAAGCTCAAATCCAGATGGTTGGGACCTTTTATCATCAAGAAGGTTTACCCATTCGACGCAGTAGACATTGCTAGCAAGGATGGCGTAGCATTTAAGGTGAACGGTCAACGCCTCAAGGTGTACGTAGCTGATCAGCAGAAGGAGGAACGCCTGTCCCTGCACCTGTCCGACCCCCCACCAGCAGATACGTAGATGCATTATGGTCAAGCTCGGGACCTAAAACAAGCGCTCCTTGGGAGGCAACCCAAGACTTTTGGTTTTCTTTTCTTCTTTTTTTTTCTTTTTCCTTATTTTAGTTCTTTCACATTGTTTTGCATTTTTTTTTATTTTATTTTTCATATTGCATAAGGTCTTCTTAGTTGTGTATGTGCAGCGTCGCAGAGCATTTCATGATGAAACGGCAGTAATCGGGGTTCAAATCTAAGGCGAAATAATCTTCAGAAAGAATCTTGCGGCCGCAGGAATTACGCCTTGCGCCCGCAAGAGTTTCCAGTTCGGCACGGACTCTGATGTAAACTGGTGGTTCGGAATTAAGGTAAGTGGGGCCGGTTTTATTTTTCTTTTATTTCTCTCCTTCTTTTCTTTTCTTTCCTCTCTTTTCTTCCCTTTCTTTCT
This sequence comes from Cyperus esculentus, assembly GCA_030179965.1. Lineage (NCBI taxonomy): Eukaryota > Viridiplantae > Streptophyta > Magnoliopsida > Poales > Cyperaceae > Cyperus > Cyperus esculentus. The sequence goes on along the minus strand of JASGLE010000009.1, from coordinate 4,226,949 downwards.
TTCCTTCCTTCTTTCTCCTTTTCTTCCCTTTCCTTCTTCTTCTTCTTTCTTCTTCCTTCTCTTTTTCCTCCTTTTCTTTTTTCCTCTCCCTGCCGCCACCCGACCACGCCGGCCACCCGCCGGACCGCAAGCGCACCACCCACCGGCCTGCCAGCGCACCATCGCGCGGGCGCCATCTCTGCCGGTGCAGCCAGCCGACCCCCCGCGCCAGAGCCCTCGCCCTCGCCGGAACCCTCCTGCCGGCCAGCCGACCCCGCGCCAGAACCTCGCCGGAACCCTTCTCCGTCGAGCCCCCCCTTCCTCTCCCGCGCCGGAGCAGCCGCCGCGCCAGCAGCCAGGCATGCCAGAACCCCGCCGTGCCGGCCAGCCCTCCGCCGCGCCTGCAGCCAGGCCTGCCAGAACCCTGCCGCGCCAGCAGCCGGGCCTGCCAGCCCTCCGCCGCGCCAGAAGCCGGGCCTGCCAGCCCTCCGCCGCGCCAGCAGCCAGCCTGCCGACCGTCGGCCTTGCTACACGCCGACCGAACACCGCCGAAACCTCTTCTAGCACCAAACCAAGTCCCACTGCGCAGATCTGATCAAAAACAGGACAAAACCTCCAGGTTTGGACTTCCCGCGCTATTCAAATTTAAATCTGAGAGTTGGTGGAATTTCAAACCGGACTTGGACTCGCGCCACGTCGCAACTCCTGTGACTTATATTCTGCCGACCCTCGCGCCCGCAAGAATCGCCCCTTGCCCCCGCAAGGATTGACCCCTGCGCCGGCAAAACCTCTCTCTGCCAGAAACTTCTCCATGTCGCCCACAAAACGGGCTGTCGGGAAACCAGAGGCATCTCGTCGCGCAGCAGGCCCGGTACCATCCGCGGAGGACCTGCAGATTGCACGTAAACGCGAGCTCCTCGACGGTAAAACTGTTATCTCTACATCTATTGTCGATTTTGAGTTTCTTGAGGAGATCGGTATTCTTGACGATTTCACTCGTCTCACTGAGCGGGTGGGATTCTCCCGTGCCTTTTGGGAGATTCCGTCTCAGCACCCCGCCTATCTCGAGCCGACATTGGATTTTCTAGCTTCGCTAGACCTCGAGGAGCACCCTGACGAGACATACTCCATCTCTTTTCGCCTCCTGGGCATTACTTACCGCATGACCCTGGCCGATCTTGCCCATCTGTTTCATCTGAGACCTCACCAGACCGACTACTTGGGATACATCCCGGCGGATCAGGTTGATGATGAGCACCCCGTCTCTCAGTCCCGTCTCCGTACCGCATTCTGGTACCGTATCAGTGGCCAGGAGCTTCCTCTGACAGGCCCGGACCCCCGGGTCAATGCCATCACACATCCCGCCCTCCGCTTCATATGCCGAGCTCTTGCTTCCTCGCTTTGTGCCCGCGGAGAGTCCTCGCTCCGACCTCGCCATGAGGAGCTCCAGCTCCTCGCTACCATGCTCCGACCGGATACCCACATGCAGCGACCCCATCTGATTCTGACCATGGTCCGTTACTGGCTTTCCATCATTAGCGTGAAGAAGTCGACGGGTGTTGTAGCCATGGGGTCCTATATTACCCGTATCGCTTCTCATCTCGGGGTAGATATCACCATGGCCGTGGCGAGGTTAGTTACCATCACAAGTGCACCACGGTAAAGACTCTTGATCGAGAGCAGTTTCAAACGTGGGGCTGGATTTACTATGCTGAGGAGACCGCGGCTGAGCCCGCTACCTGGAGGCGGACTTCTCGCGATGGTGAGTTTACTCTGCCCTTGCAGTACCCGCCGATCGATTTCGACCTGGAGTATACATGGCGTTTGCAGGATCCACCAGCACAGCCACACCAGCACAGCCCCGATGCACCGACAGACGACATCCATATGGAGGACGCAGCAGATGAGCCTGCAGCCGCAGGATCAGCAGGCTGGGATGGCTGGTCAGCAGGAGCAGGAGACTGGTCAGCAGGAGCCGGCGACTGGTCAGCAGGAGCCGGCGACTGGTCAGCAGAAGCAGCAGGGTAGTCAGCAGGATCCACCAGATGGGACAGCTGGCCAGCGGGACATGGAGACACATCGGCAGGAGGTGGTGACACATCGGCAGGAGGAGCCGGACAGCCCACTGGATCATCTTCATACCCGCAGTTTCCACAGTATATGCTTGATCAGTGGACGCAGATGTGCACCCGAGTGCAGGAGGTGCATGCGATGCATTCTGACACCCTGACATTGCTTCGCCACATGCAGTTGGTCCAGACTGGACAGTCTCGGCGTCTCGAGGACCTACAGACGGGCCGCGCTCGCGACAGCACTCGGATCTCAGAGATTTATGAGCGACAGGATCGCATCATGCTGGAGCAGCGACGATTCCGCCAGCGACAGGATCAGATGCACGATGCCATTGCTACCCTGCAAGCAGGCCAGTTTGGGGAGGGTACCAGCAGAGGTCCCGCTAGAGCCGACGACGACGACACTGCACCGTGATTCGCTCAGGTTGTATCTTTCCTCTTTCCGCTTTATCGTCATATCTCTGATTTGTTGCACTGAGGACAGTGCTTTGTTTAGCTTGGGGAGGGGGGAAATATAAACCTGAGTTTTAGGATATTTCTTTTTTTTCTTTTTCTTTTTCTTTTCTCTTTCTTTTTCATTTTTCATGCTCGCATTTGGAGGAAGATTTTAGGGAAATGTTAAATTCAAGGGCACATGTGCACTTTTGACGAATGAATTGTGAAAAATTGTGCTTGATAACTTTATGAGACTTGTGTTAGGAAAGAGAATTTTGTTATGTAGTGACTAGTTCCATGAGTAAAGTAGGCACTAATTGGAAAAAGTAGCAAACCGAAAGTCTGATTGAGGACGAAGAGTAATTTCTCGGTTGTGGTACCCATGTGAGTATGGTTTGGGAAATGTGGAAAGTCATAGCCTGGAATGTCTTAAAAAAAAAACCAAAACCAACGGGCATTTCAAGGATGCAGTCAGGCAGGACGAGTGCACCCTTTATTTTCTTTCATCTGACTGGCTGATCTTTGAATGTCCAGATTTTCTAAAAGGGGGTTTAGAGTCGCGATCAGATAGGACGTATGCACCTTTATTTTTTCCTATCCGTCTGATTCGGGCTTCACTCTCTCTAAAAAAAAATAAAAAAAAATCAAATAAATCAAATAAATAGTCTTTCTTTCTAATAAGCATTTCATGGTCTATGGATTTGATTGGTTGAGAAAGTTACTCACTGTGGGGTCAACATAACCAAGATACCAACTTTGTAGTTTGATCGAAAGACCTAGGGTCCGAAAAAGTACGATGGTCCTACTTGTAATTCAGGTTGCGTTCATGAAACAAAAGTCGCTCGTCTTGATTTTCTGTGCCCTAACACAAGTTTTGTGAAATTGTCATGCTCACTTATTTACAATTCAAAATTCAAATTTGCACATATGTTCTCGGTTTAGCATCTTCCCAAAGTTTTTCTTTGCATTTGGGTCACTCAGGGATTTAGGTTTAGGTACGGTTTGTTCCTTAGGTTCTAGGTTTTGCTTGAGGACAAGCAAGACTTTGAGTTTGGGGAGATTTGATGCACCGCATTCATATATGCATTTTACCAGACTTGTACCTTGTTTTCGACCTAAAATCCCGAGTTTAACTGCATTTTAGTGTTAGAATTCTTAGATTCCAGTTACTTGTTCAATTATGTCCATGTTTCAGGTAAATTGGGCTTTTGGAGCCACTTGGACGCGATTTGAAGCCCTGGAGAGCAAGTCTGCGGGCCGCAAGACCCGCGGCAGCGCTGTTTCTGTTTCTGCCGCCTTTTTGGCTATTTAAACCATCCTTTTGGACGGTTTTGGCATCTTACTTTCTGTCTCTTCCACCCTAGCCGCCAGGGACCAAAGGAGAGCGTGTTTGGGAGTCGATCTTCACCATCTTTCGAGGAGATTTCGAGAGGACTTCTTGGAGACGTTGAAGATTGAAGCCACGCCAGTTCTTCTTCGGTTCTTTAGTATCATGAACTTCTTCTTTGTTTTGCTTTCTTTGTTTTCCCTCGCCATGAGCGAGTAGTCTTTTAGTTCTTAGGGTAGATGATGAAGTTTGTGTTAATGGATTGACTTCTTATTGTGAGATTTACGTTATTTTCATGTTACTTGTGATTTTCATGATTATGTGTGTTTGACTTGACTTGTTGATGTGATAGACCTGTAGATTGCGAGCAAAATCTAGTTGGTTAATAGAATATCATGCTTGTTGTATGGTAAACCTGTAGATTAGACACAAGGTTTAGTTGGTCAATAGAGTATCATATTTGCAAGAATTGTTACTTACACTGTTTGGATTGATAACTTGTTGTCCAAGAGTAACCGAACGGTAGAATTGCGGTTCTTACGAGAGTGGACCGAATCCTAGATATAAAAGTAACTTGAACGTAGATTTAGAAATAGATCCACGAATTTCTGTCGAACCGGTATTGTTAGAAGAACCAAAATACGAAAGTTGAGGACTTGTATTGTTGCTGGTTTGATTCAGAATTGATAACGTGAGTCGAACATTGAACCAGAACCAGAACTGCTCTCTGTCAGATTTCCTGCGGGCCGCAAGGATCTGCAGAAAGTGTAAGACAGAGATTACAAAACTGTTTGTGATTCACAGGAGTTATTCTGTGGGTAACAGGTAGTTTTGGAATCTCTAACCAACCCCTGCGACCCGCAAGAGACCTTCCTGCAGGCCGCAAGAAGTTAATCCAGAGACCAAACAGATTCAGAAAACCCTGAGGACGCCTTTTTAATTAGTTGTTTTCCAGTATTTACTTGTTGTTTACTGTTTGCATCTGTTACTATTTAAACCAACCTTTCAAAAACCCCCACTTTATTTAGGATTTGAATTGCGATTGAAGTCTGGTTTAGAATTGATTCCCGTCCTTGTGGTTCGACCTCGATTGTACTACACGAGATCGTACGCTTGCGATCGAGTGTTCTGCTTCGAGTAACAAATTTAAAAGCCTATACGTTTTAGGACATCAAGTAACCACAAAATTAAATCTCAAATAACTATATTTTTAACTTCTTAACAAATAAACTATTTGATAGAATGTTTTGCAGATATCATGTTTTGTGTACACAAAAAATTATATCATTTTGATTTTATTTACGTGTGCATCAGTAACTATTAACAAAAAAGTAGTCGTTCAAATTTTCTTTCTTGATGGCTATCAAAACAATCGGATTCAACGTATATGTTATAAGACGATTCACAGTATGTCAAACAACTTATTTATCAATTTATGTATAAATAATTTGGTGGTCACCAAAAAGACATCAAAAGATCCCTCCATCTTTAATAATAAGGTATATAATGTAAATTTGAACTCTTCCTATTGAAAGTAAAATGAAGTACGTAGAGTTTAGCTACTGTGCTTTCGTAAGCATTTCACACCGAAATGCTTACAGTCCAAGTTCGAAAATCCGTCATCCGAAATTTTAATGTAAATAGCTCATAATAATCTTGACATAATTAAGTTGGATGATTCCAATTTTTACTATTTTAGAAATTTTATTACTATTTTTAATGTTTTTTGAAATATGGCTCTTAAAATAATTAAAAATAAATCAATTTTGTATGCAAATCTTTAAAAAATCATTAAAAATAGCTAAAATTTTTCAAAAATGGAAAATTTTAGTATTCTACAAGTTAATTATGTCAAGATTATTATAAGCTATTTGAATTAAATTTTTGGACGACGGATTTTCGAATTCGGACCGTAAGCATTTCGGTCCGAAATGCTTACGAAAGCACCGTAGCCGGACTCGAAGTACGTAACATAATTTAAATGCCTGCAAATTAAGTTATCAACAAAAAAAAAATGTGCCAACGTTAATGATAGTGTTGAGAAAACTATAATTATAGTAATTATAAGTTCATAATAAGTGATATATATAGTGAGGTTATTGCGTTTTGCAAAGCGCAGTAGCTGCTATACTTCGGTGTCATATCTCCTAAACCGTAACTCGAATAGCCAATCTAAATTGCTCAACATGATCTATATATTGAAATCTAGTTACATACCAAATTTTTTTATTTTTAGAATTTTCTAAATATTTTTTAAAATTTTTGAAAAATGACCCTTTTTTTATATACAAATTTTTGTGTATTTTCTATACATTAACTTTAAAAATACCAAAAAAAAAAATTAGAAAATTTTAAAAATCATGCGAGGCCTTTGCATTTGTTACTGGAATTTGTTACTGATTTCGTTATTAAATTTTTATTAAATATATAACCTGCAATTAGCCCATACATTAATTTCGGCCGAATACCATACTATACATATACAGAGGAGGGATCCATTGACAATGGCTATATTGATAATCTTGACAATATGACTTTTCAAAAAATTATTAAAATTCATAAAAAAATCTTAAAAATGAAAATTTTTTATTGATGTATACTTATAGATTGATGATGTTTCAAATTTCAATCAATTTAAATATCGTTTGATGCCTCATCAAAATTTTATACACTTTTTAACGGTTGTAATCTAACAGGTCTCTAAAGAGCTATCAAATATCGCTTAAATTGAGTATACTCAGAAACATAATCAATCTATAAGTTAAGCAATACTTCCGTAAACTTTTTTCTATTTTTATTTTTTAAGATTTTTTAAGATTTTTTATAAATTTTTTAAAAATGTCATTGTCAAGATTGTCAAAATAACCATTGTCAATGGATCCCTCCTCATATATATATATATATACACGGAGATGATGTGTATAACTTTGATGCTTGAGATCAGAATGATAAATTAATTATATATACTTGGTATTACAATCCGGATACAAATGCATACATCAAATACATTTTTATATTATATGATATATGATAATATATATCTCAATGCGTCTAGCAAAATAAGTCACGGTCTCATGCTATGATTAACATGCATGGACTCAGCCTTCACAAGAGGCTCTCATTTATTGCTGAAGCGCATGACAAGTTGACAACACCAATTAATTAAGGGAAACATCTTGCGTTCATAGACTGAACCATCCATAAATCCATACAATAATTTTAGTCTTTTTATCTCCATTTGACTTTCACCACTGTCTTTATTTGATCCCTTTTCCCACATGAGAAGCCCTTCCACTCAGTTTTAACTGCTGATTTAAGGAGGAAATGCGCATGGGGCTCCAACCATGAGGCCTATTTTTTTTTTTTTTTAATTTGATGAACTAATTATTTATAGGAGCGCAATATATGTAACATTTATTCAAGCATATGTAATGGAACGTCTAGGTGTTTTATATGTTATATACATTGAAAAAAAAAATTGACATAGAAATCTAAAAATTCATTTGATGTTCATGATCATAAATTTAAAGACAAATTTGTAACACATAATTCTTGAAAAATCGCATATATATATGAATCCTGTAACATTTTAAATCTTTTAATTAGTTGTTTGCAAATTAAAAAAGATATGATTTTTAACTATCAAAATATAATTAATTCAAAATATATTTTCTTGTAACAAATATATACTTTTATATAACAAATACATAATTCTTTGTAATAAATATATACTTTCATGTAACAAATATATTCTTGTAACAAATACATACTTTCATATAACAAATACAAATTTCCTTGTAATGAATATATACTTACATGTAACAAATATTTTCTTGTAACAAATACATACTTTCACGTAACAAATGCATATTTCCTTGTAACAAATACATACTTTCATGTAACAAATACATATTTCCTTGTAGCAAATATATATTTTCATGTAACAAATATTAAGATATGTACAACCTTCCTAAAAGAAAATTTTTTACCTAACAGAAGTGAGATTTTTGTTCATTATATTTGAAATTTGGTATTTGTTCATTGTTAAACTAATATAACTTAGTATATGGATATTATATATAACTAGCATTAGACCCGTGCAAATGCACGGAATTGTCTAATGATGAAATATTTTTCAGTATTAGAGTATTGACGAAGTTATTTAATAATATTATATGATGCCTTTTTTTAAATAATAATCTAGTTCATTTATACATTTGTAATAAAAACGTGACTAATACTTAAATCATAATTCATTGTACCAAAAAAACTCTTGCAATACAAATTCACGGAACCTAGTGAAAGTTCAAATAAATAATTTCAAAGCCAGATAAAGATTCAGATATTAGTATTTTTAAATCAAAACAAAATAATTGAAATTGTTAGTATCAATCAATAACATCAATGAGAAAATTCAAACAAATAGGCCAGTAACCAAAATACTTCAAATTGTTATCATTATAAAACATCGAGGATAAAATACAAATAGAAAAGCCTATAATATCCATGGTGAGTTGAATTATTATATATCCAGAGAGAGCTGACGTAATTGGCCATTGCAAATATCCAACTTGCGCACCATCTTCCCATTAATCTTCTTTGGCAATTGAGATACTGAATCTGAAATAACAACAATAATTATGTAAACCTCAATATGTTGCATGCAACAGGATCTCTATCTCTCTCTTCCATCTCTCTTCATTTTTATATACCCCAAGGTTCCTTCCTTCCTCTTTCTTTTAAGTTGCATTAAATTTTCCTTTTTCCTTTTTCTTTTAATTCCCTTCCTTCCTCTCTCTCTTTTCCATCTCTCTCTTTCTTTCAGTTTTAGGAATTAAGTTGTAGTAAATTTTCCTTTTTCATTTTTTATGCTTTGCTTCTGCAAAACTTGCACGCAGTTGGATACTGTGTGTCAAGTACTGTCAAGTGTCAACTGTCAAGCAAACTCAGGCCTACAATTAACAATTTCTCTAATTGCCATCTTCCAGTTTTCTTTCTCGCAATCTATAAAAACTAAAGATATTAATCATGAACATGTACCGTTTGAACTATAGTAAATGATTAAGAATTTTGTGGTATCAGATGGGTTAAGCTAGGTTTTTAAAGGGTCTTTTAATTATCAGAACTTCAACGCATATTGGTTGATGTCTGTTGACACTTGACACTGAATTTTATAGATCACTCTATATTGTTGATACTAAACTTTAATTCCGAAGGCAAGGGTGATCTGCTAGCATATTTGAGGCTATATATTCTTTTTTTCTTTTCCGCAAGAAATGCTTCTGTATTTTATTTTATATGGTCGGAAAAATTTAATCCTAATGAATAATAGAAGTTTGTTATCACCTCTTACTTCCCAACATATATAGTTACATAAATGATTAATCTAATTGTTTAATTTGTAATCAAACTGGCAGCAGTATTTTTGTATGAGAAATTAAATTCTGACTGTTTATGTAGGCACATTTAAATACGACACAAGTGATATTTGCATGGACAAAAGATTCTGGTCTGGATTACTGTAAGTTTCTTTTCATTTAATCGTGGTATTTTTCTGGTAAAACTTAATTACCCAAACTAATATAAAGTAATTAGGTCACAATTATTTTATACCCAACTATGTTATTAATTATGATAATATGATGTGCCTAAACGGAATACTTAGAGGGACGTTCAAATGTTGTCCCATGCATGCACGGGTCAAATGCTAGTTATATATAATACTAGTAACAAATATATATATTTTATTGTAACAATATATATTTTACTCGTACATGAAGACCGGTTTTTTGAACATTTTCTATCAAACTTGTCCTTTGCTTTGAAAACCGGTCATATATGTCTTGGTCTTTGTGCATACCTAAAGTTTACTCAAAATTCAAAAACAAAGTACAATGGAGAAGAAAAAAGCTAGTTCAACCGCTGCACAACTCTCAAAGAGCCACATCGGAAATATGGATCAATGGACAAAAGCATTGTGGACGCTAGGTCTTATAACGTTGTAGGCTGTAGTAAACAGGGGTATATCAGTCTTTTTGAAAAGTTTGATTGACCACAGCGCTGCTTGAGCCAAATTGGCGTTGCGGATAACTAGGGGTGGCAATGGAACAAGTTTTTCCGTTGTTCCATGGGAACGGAACAGATTTTGGTTCCGTCCGTTATAACGGCACGGAAATGGAAGAAAATTTGGTTCCGTTCGTTATAACAGAACACGCCATTTCCGTTCCGTTGAGCCCTAAACACGTATTTTCCACGTATTTCCCACGTATTTCCGTTGTTCCATTCCGTTCCGTTATCACGGAACATTCAACGGAATGGATTTTGGTTCCGTCCGTTATAACGGAACGGATTTTGGTTCCGTCCATTATAACGGAACGGAAACGGAACACGCCATTTCCGTTCCGTTCCGTTCCGTTCCATTGCCACCCCTACGGATAGCTTCACCCCCAAGTACGGCCTATGATCTAGTCTACGCGACGTGCTAAAGTGAAGTGCATGATTGCTTATAAATAATAAATAAATTAACAACGTACGTTCACCCCTGATCTTTTTTTGAGAATGAACCCGTAGGTATTTTAATTAATCAGGGGAAACAAAGTTACAAGGACATTAAAGCAAAGAAGTGAGAAGAAAAAAACTAAGAAGGAAGAAAAGATAACTAAAAACCAGATGGCATTCCTAAGCTAATCCATCCGCTAGAAAAGGAAAGGGAAGACACATTACATCCTAAGTTACTCCCTAACATTACTCCTATGGTACCCCCCATGTACCGGTTTTGACTCCAGTGAGCTGTTTTGAGATTAGCCCATCATTGTTGTGCCTCTTCTGCTTCTACTCGATTCCAGGCTATTCAATCATAGTCCCCAATGCCAGCTCTCCCATCTGCGCGCGCTTGCATGCCAGTGGCCGCGTGTTGTGTCCCATGCCGCCTTGCCCAGTTAGCCCATTCATGTGCGTACCTGACCCCATCTCTTGGCATGTACTCTAGCTGTACCGGTACCGTGTACTGTCTCAGCAATCTAATTATTTCCATGATCGTTGCTGCTGCCCGCCATGATGGTATTTCAGAGGTGTCCCCATTCTGAAGCAATGCAATAAGCGTTCTATTGTCTGATACAATGTACATGCTTGGTATTTCCATCATGAGGAGTTGCTGCTGTATCCATCTTAGTGCCATGTGTAGTGCTGCTGCCTCCGCATGGAAAGGGTCGCCAGCCTCAACCGGCGTTGCGTTGATGCCCCAAATAGTGTCATCTGCATCAAACAGTACGACCGCCACTCCCGCCTTACCCTATTGGTCCCATGATCCATCTACTATTGCCACCCATGCATCTCTCCGGATCTGCGCAGGTTCGGTTGCCGCGCTTTGGTTGCCTTGTGGCTGATCTATGCGGTGGCTTTCTGTTTGCAGCGCCCTCGCCTGCATGATGACCTTGTGTGGGTTGACCAACACACCTTCTAGAACCTGTTCATTTCTGGCCTTCCATATACTCCACATAAGATTTGCTGCATCCGGCCTGCGCTCTTCTGGTAGGGTTTGCATTAATTGCATGATGCATTCTTTTGTGTCCAGTGGTAATCCATCCACCCGCAAGGACAAGCCAGAGGCGAACCAAATTGCGCGGGAGCTCGGGCAGAAAAAGATCATGTGAGTCACAAATTCATTTTCCTCTCTGCATCGTGCGCAGGTTGGGCTTATGCTATGAATTCGTCTGTGTAATTCATTGGCTGTTGGCAGGGCTCATTGACATGCTCACCATAGAAACGTGCGAACCTTGGGAATTACATTTTTCAGGCTCCATATCAGGTCCCACACTTCACCCCCTCTTTCCTGATTTTCTTCGCCCCTAACCACCCGGTAGCCATGCTTAACTGTGTATCTCCCCGACTTGTCTTTTGTCCAGATTAGCCGATCCTGCAGAAGTGCATCTGCAAAGGGCGGCTATACCATGTTTATGATAGTTGTCACTTGATCGGGTTGGAAAACTGTCGTGAGTCGGTCGACATCCCATTGTCCTGTTTGTTGCAAGACTAGGCTGGACACCATGCCATGTCGTGTATTCGCACCTTCCAGTTCCATGGTTTCCCATCCATGAAACCACGGTTGCCCATGTATAGGGACCAAGTCCCCTGATCCTAGGGCCCATAACACATCTGACTGGAGGTATTGTCGCATTTCAAGGATTTTCCTCCATAAAGGAGTGACCCCCGCCCTTAACTGAGTGACCCAAATACCCCCTGGGTCACAATACTTCGCCTTCATCACGTGTATCCATTACCTATCTTGATTCTGTGCAAGTTGCCACAGGAGTTTTGTGACCAATGCATCATTCATACTGCCCAGCTCTCTAATATTAAGGCCGCCCTGTTCATACGGCTTGCATATGCACTCCCAACTAATCATTGCCATGTACCGGTCCTTTTCTAGCATGCCCCAGTAAAATTTACGCATTATGCTGGTTAATCTCATGACAGTTTTTTTCAGCAGTGGCGATACCGACATGTAATAAATTGGCAATGAGGAGAGGACTGACTTTAATAGAGTCTCCCGCCCCGGATGAGAGAGGAGGTTAATTTTCCATCCCGCCAGCCTGTTCCAGAATCTCTCCTCCAGAAGCTCATGCGTGCGATCCTTTTCTCTGGCTTTGAGTGGCATGAACACCCCAAGGTATTTCTCAGTTGTTGTTGCCTTCCTTGCTTGCATTGTTTCCATGACCTCAGCCTTGTCTCGCTCGCTGCACCTTTTACTGAACCACAGGGTCGACTTGTTCGGGTTCACCTTCAAACCAGAATGTTTCCCGAATTCTTCTATTGTTTCCTTAATCTGTTTGACCTCCCCTCTGGACGCCTCCCCAAAGATCACTACATCATCAGCATACAATGCATGCGTAAGTGTTGGTGCTCCTTGCGCTAAGTTGACACCCCAGATCTGACCCTGCAACAAGGCCCGATTTAGTGCTTTGGTCATGAATTCCATTGCTATGATGAAGAGGTACGGGGATAACGGGCATCCCTGCCGCAGTCCCCTAGATGGTACCAGGTACCCATCACCTTTGCCATTAACTAGCACCTTAAGCTGACTGGATCTGAGGCACGACATGATCAGTTTGATAAGCTTCTCTGGGACCCCCAATTTTTTGAGAGAACCTTTTATAAAGGGCCATTCAAGAGTATCGAAGGCTTTGTTGATATTCGCTTTTAGTGCAAAAGATTTTGCTGTATAGCTGTCAGAGTTGTATGAATGCAATACTTCCCGCATCAGGATCGTGTTATCCGCAATATTCCTACCCTTGATAAAGGCAGTTTGCTCCGGCGATATGATTTTCCTCACATACGGCAAGAGCCGATTTGTGATTATTTTTGTAAAAAGCCGAAACAGAACATTGCCAATGCTCAGGGGCCGGTAATCACGAGGGGACTTGGGCTCATCTCCTTTGGGAATCAAGACAATGTGTCCTTGGGCCCATTCTTTTGGTGCTATCCCCTCCAAAAAAGCCCGCCCGGTGACACTGCATATATCTGGACCCATGAATTCCCAACTTTCTAGGATGAAGCGGGCTGTCAGGCCGTCCGGCCCAGGTGCCTTATCCAGGCCCAATTGCTTGAGCGTTTCCAGGATTTCTTTTGGGCTTGGGGGGGTGATGAGGTTTTGCTGTGCTAACTCAGGAATAAGCATTTCGGGCCCAACATTAAAACCCAGCAAGTAGCTATCTATCTCCATTTGGGCCTGCTCACTCACAACTTGGGCTTCATAAAGGTTTCTAAAATAATCAACAAAAGCTCGAATTACCTCTCCTTCCTCTGTGACTGTAACACCTCCTGCATTGTGTGTTGATACGATCAGATTTCTCCTCCTCCTGTGGGTAGCCATGGCATGGTAGAATTTTGTGTTGCGATCCCCCATGAGTGACCATTGCACCCTCGAGCGCTGCCTCCAATATTCATTTAGCAAGTTCTCTGCACGATCACACTCACGCGCAAGTGCTTCACCTTCTTCCCATGATTGCTCTGATGAGTGCCTCGTCTGATAGCTGAGCAGCTTCTGTTGTGCACTCTGAACGGCCTTATGCGGGTTTTCCACCTTTGTGCACCATTCAGCAATACCCATCTTTAACTGCCTACACTTGTCCTCCCAACCCGCATTTGGATCCTGCCCCCATCCGTTCTTGCAAACTGCCTTAAAATCAGATTCCTGGAGCCACCAGTTCTCAACCTTAAACCATCTGCCGGGTCTCAACTCGCATCTCGTTCTCAGCAAAATCGGACAATGATCGCTGTGCCGCCTTATCAAGTGGTTTACATATGCGTCAGGGTAAATATTGCACCATGCTGCATTAGCCACCACTCGATCCAACCGCACATGTACAGCTTCGGAAACACGGGGCCTATTCGTCCATGTGAACGTCGGGCCCTTAAAGCCTAGATCAATAAGAGCTGCTTCAAAAAGGAACTCCCGAAATCTGTTGCTGTTCGCGTTGAGGTTTTGGCTGCCCCCAACTTTCTCTCCCACATCAGTGATCGCATTGAAGTCACCAATAACACACAGCGGTGACCCCCAACTGGCTAGTGTTCTAATCTCACTCCAAATCATCGGATTTTGTCTGTACGACGCATCCCCGTAAACACATGCCAGGATCCAAGCTGGTTTGTCTTTCGGCTGAACCCAAGCAAAGAAAAAGAATCTTGATTTCCTAAATACCGAAATCCTCACCTGACTTCCCCACATTAACCATAATCCTCCCGACAACCCGGTTGCCGGAAAGATTTCAAAGAACCTTAGCGGAATCGTATTCAGATACCGCCTTGACTTTCTAAGCGAGCTTTTAGATTCCGAAATAAAAGCGATATCTGCTCTCGTAGAAAGTAGGAGTGCTCGTAGGAATTGTTGCGTCTGTCACCCTCCCCCGCCACGGCAATTCCATGCTAGTAAGTTCATATCCGTCCGGGCGACGGGACTCTGTGGTCCTTCTCCGTCGCCTTTGCCTTTTTGGTAAGTGCCTCTCGGTCAGATTCCTCACCACCATCTGATCCTTTCTCTCCATCTTTTGGTCCTAAGTTCTGTCTCTTCCTTACACTGAGATACGGAACCATGTTTAGATCCATTTGATCCTTACCATGGCCATGCACGTCTTTGTTTGAGCTGGTGTGTGGGTGCGCACCCAACACCCCATCTCCACTGCTATGGTTGCTGTTGGCTACCCGTGGCACCAATGATGAGCAAGTTACCCATGCCCCTAATCTGTTTTTAAGAATAGACTGCATTTCTGGCCGGTTTTGTTATTGTTCCTCCTGTTGCATTCTTGCTAAACGGATTTTGTCTTGGCAATAATCTACCTCATGACCCAAATGGCCACAAAAGCAACAGTTTTTTTGGAGCCTTTCATAAACCAAGTACACAACTATTTTTCCCAATGAGGGGTGGTTGGCAATTACCTTGTCCTTAAGCCCTCCTTCAAAAGGAATTAGCATCCTCATCTTCATGAATCGGGCCCCGTTGACCACCATCTCCTTTGGGTCTGTGAGAGCCGCGCCCACCTTCTTGACGAGCAGCCGGACTCCTTCCGGCGTGAGTGTGCCCGTCGGTATGCCGTGTAATTGAACCCACGTTTCGAGGTGATTCACCTGTGGGTTGTCCACATCACTGGGCCCCACATTCGGTTTGAGGATAACAACATCTGATCGGAAATTCCATATTCCCCGATCAATGACCGGTACCATTTCAGCTGCATCTTTGAATTCGATTAAGTTGAGATTCCGACCGAGTGGGGATATCTTGCTTTCAGGGTGGATATTCTAAGCCTTGCGCATTGTTGACATGAAGAGGGAGTCAATTGGCGGTCTTTCTGATACAACTCGAGCTATAGCGCACAGCTCCCAGTTTCTGTTGTACGTTGCCTGTTGCGGTAGCTCAACTACCTCCTCTGCTTCCTCAGCGTCGGCCTGCAGATCTGCAAAGCGTTCTATGAGCTCTTCATTTGTAAGCGCCATGGCTCTGTCCTTCTCTGTGATAGGAGGTACCAATTTCTGAGAGGAGTTGCATACTTCAGCAGTTGCTACGCGTTTTAAGTCTTTCAAAGGGGAGCGTTGATGAAGGCTTGCAAGGTGGGCATTTAATTCATTTGGCCCAGAAACGGCAACCTGCATTAGTTGCCTTTCTTGCATTAAGTGGCCTTGGACGTTTCCAGTGTTATTTAAACCTTCGGCTCCTTCTTTTGATATCAAAGCAATACCTGGCCCAAAATAAATATTACAGCCCATAGTAGAGTCACCTGTGTTGCTAGATACATAGGCCCGCGAAAGAGGAAAGCCTGCCCCCTCACCAGTCTCCTTGCACCCCTGCTTATTTTCCAAAACAGGAAAAGTAATGGCCCCCACTGTGGCCTTTGGTACAGCCTCTTCCTTGCTTTGTTCAAGTATTTGCGCTGCAAAGGGGAAAAGCAGGTTTGCTATTTCCTTCAAGGAGAAGATTGGCAGCGAGCCTACCCGCATCCCAACGTTTTCAGGCTCTATTTCCTTGTCGTCTAGTGGCGTGCTCCTGCTTAGTGTCCAGTTTAGAAGGCTAGCGCTCCTAGGTCCTTTCCCCTCGTCTACTCTTAGCAATTTTGGTGGCACTGTTTCTTCCCAGGGAGCACTTTTATCCTTCAGACCTTCATGCATTCCTTCAGAGTCACTACCCATTGGCTCGAAAAGCCTCCTGCGCGGGCCCCGCGAGACTGTGTGGGTGTCTGGATCTATTGTGACTGGGGTACTGCTTCTCTTGCCTGTCACGGGTTTGGATCTGGCCACCCTGCCGATATCACTTTCCGGTGTCCTCGTAGCCATGGGGCTCATCCTCGGCTCCGCATTATCGCTCCCTGACCTATTGAAGGCAAGGCATCCTCCTGCATTGCCAGGATGGGTTGGCGGGAATCCCAAATCCCCTGTGGCTGGCGCTGTGGGGTGCTCATCAAGGCTGTCCTTTCCGTCGCTCAAGGTTACCAACCAGCGGCATCCACCGGAGCTCCCAGCTGCATCTCCTCTAGGATAGGCTTGCAGCATCTCCAGGTAGGCATTATGGCTTCTCCAGTTTTGAGATGCTCTGCTAAGTGAGGCTCTGGCGTGGCGTTCGTCAGAGAAGTTACCATCCCCATCCCTCCCCTCATTGTAATCCCCCACTATTTCAGGCGGGGAGGGGGGGGGGGGGGTTATGTTGATACTTCCAAGTAATGACTTCAATGTCAATTCTGGCCCACATGCCAAGGCCATGCAGTACAACACTGCGGGGAAAACGATTTGGATCATGGCATATGAAGCTCGCGACGACATTATGCCTGCTGCGCCCATCCAGCGTGCTCATATCCAGCCAAGCGACTTCACCAAAAAGCTCAATGATCCTGGTGACCACACTCGCTGTCCAGAGCCTGAGGGGGGTGTTCCAGATCCTGACGGTTACTCGAAAAGAAATGGACAGCCGGAGGTTCACAAGCTCACCGTCGTATGGGATTATCCGGTAATTACGATCTCTCGCTATTGTCCGGCTTCTTCGTAAGACCTCATCTCTTGGAGCAAAGTCCGGCAGCTGGACCAAGAAGTGGTTGACTGTCTGACTAACTACCGGGTAGTTCTCTTTCAAGCCACCAAATTCATTAACCAGGAATTCCAGCACCCTTTCAATGGCAGCAGTTAATCTGCTAGTTTTTATGCGGACTGCTATAGCCATCGAAAAACGCGCATTTTCATCCAGCAGAAAATCTTCACCCAGGAACAGGTTCGCCTCATCTAATGGATTTTCCAGAAACGTGTAACGGCTTTCGCTGGCCATTTCCCCTAGATAGATTTGATTAAGATAGAATTTGCAGAGTAGAGAAAGGAAGGAAAGGGTAGTATAAGAGAGTTAATGCAACAGTAGTGATGGTATCAGAGAAGGGAGTTGTAGAGAGGAGGTTGTTGTGGCTGCATTAATGGCTGGAGAGGTGGTGGGTAGCATTAATTGGTGGAGGGGGTGTGTGTATGAGTGTTTTGTGGGATATACGGCTAGGTCGCCATTAATTCATCGAAGCACGCTTCCAGAGGCAGCATCCTTCGGAATCGTACATGACATCAAATCGTACCACTAACTCTGGTGTGTTCCGTTCACCCCTGATCTGCTCCCAAATACACCCTATCCCCTTTGCTCTATTCTATTCTATTCTATCTTAGTTTTGTAAGTTCGTATCAAATGGGCAAGAGGGATCTATACGTACGTGTCACTAGTGCCAAGTTCCCTAAAGGCAGTGTAGAATATGGTAAGGATAATTCGATCATATATGAATGGAATGGGGGTCACATCTGTTCCTATATATATATATTTTTTATCTTATTTAATTTTATATGAATCTGTATATAGCATCTTTGGCGTTATATTTTTGTTTGTATTCCACCTTCATAAATTGAAATCTACAAAAATATGAATATTATACTCCGGTTATAATAAGGAAGTTAGTGATTTATGTTATCTTTCCTGTATTGATCACTGTTTTAATTTGGTATTTAAATTATGTTAAGACTATTCTTGTATTGACATTAATGTGCTTTGGTATGGCATATGTTTTTTTATGCCCATGTCCTACAGACAAGCTGGATGTTTCCTCGAGCGAAAAGCGAGTGTTCGGCAAAATATATCTCTCTTCGAATCCCAACTCGGCGCATTTCACGCCGGATGTTGCTGTTGAAACTGGTGCTGGATGTAAGGATGCAACATGGGGCGATTATTATGAGTTGCCTTTTGCTCTAGAGTCGCGCTTTCATCTAGGGTATCCTGCTGGAGATCTAGTTCTAGAATTACACGAGGGGATGCGGGATGCTTGTATCCAAACTGAACACACCTTAATTGGCAGTGTAAGAATCAAAATTTCGGATATTATGCCCAAAAACAAGGATCAAAGACCTCTCAAAAAACTCACGAAGCAGCTCGACGGTGCAGGAAGCCAACTTGAATTCACCTATAGGCTCGGACGTCATATTGGAACAACACGTCAGATCATGTTGACTTCTATAGCTCTATTTGGATTTGGAAACGATATCGAGAATTTAACGGACCTAATGGCACCACCGGGGAACTGATGACGGGTATAATGCTAAATTACTTTTTTTTTTAGATAAAATGGACCAAACTATGTCTATCACTTCCCATTTCTTTTAAGTAAGCAAAAGCTAGCTAGGTTCATACAATCCTAAGAAAAGTCTAGGCCATCCATAATCAGAATCCACACTGGAAACTGATATTAATCTAAAACATTCATAATCAGAATCATAAAGGAAACTGATATAACTACCCTTTAAAATTTTAATAAACGACAATTTTAAATGTTGCAAATTTACAAAAATGGAATCAATCAAAATATTCATAGGTAGGGTCACGACTATTAGATATGCAATGACGTTTTTTTTTTTTTTTGTATTTTCAAAATGCATAAACTCCTAGTAGTCGAATATAAAATCCACCACTCAAATTCAGCGAAGCTTGGGTCAAAAACCAAAAGATATATGCAAAACATTTTTAATTAGCTATTGTGCGAACAATCATATATCAGCATTCTCTATATTTCCAATATTTTGACTTCACATCTTAATTATTTTATTTTTTTTATATGTCATGATATGTAGGTGATGATACATTGGAGGTGCCAATTTAAATTATAAGCTATTCAAGTTCGGTTTTCTCGCAAAGTGCAGAATCAAGAGGGGTGGACCTCTTAATTAAATCATAGATGTACAAGCTCATTTTTCTGTTTTGATTTTTGAATATACATATTTACTTTTTCTGTAATTAAGGCCCTATATACATGTGAACCTACTCTGCATATTTGTGACATTGTGATTTTCATTTTCAATCATCTGTAAGGAAAAGATAGTTTGCTTAATAAGCTAGTGTGTTCTTTCCATATTTCGCGTGTCGTGTCAATTAACTATATAAGACCAAATTAAATGGTTACCAGTCTGATTTTTGTTTCCTGCTTTCACTTGTATTCAAATGATTTCGACTACAGAGCCATTTTTGGGCTCTGGAATTGGGCCAAGACTGGTTGAGGCTCCTTTAACGTCTTGGCCTCCTCAGCTCTGCTTGACATGATTTTTGTAAATCAACATTTGTGGAATAAATTGTTGCTCCATCGACTCAAAGAAATCAAATTCAGTATCTCCGCTCAGCTGCTGATGATAGTTCCAGGTCTTCTGCTTATTGTTCGTTTCTATACTGCTGCTCACTTTGTGCGAACGAAGATGGAAACGAACCGGAAGGAAGTTCGAAACCCGAAGGAACTCAATGTATCGACACACCTTGGAACCGCCTCGAGCAATCCTTACGAACTTGCAACTTCAGACCGAACAAGCGAGAGAGAAGCCCCGCGGTCGGAAAAGGGACCTTTACGCATGGTGTGCTGTTAGTGTACCCCAACTAGTTCCCGCAGCTAACCAGTTACCCATAGCACATAGCAGCAGCCCATCTGGTCTGCACATAAGGTGTTCGACGAAAGTCCCAAGAGAATTGCTGGGATATCAATTTTTAATCATGCCACCCCCCTGAAAGACTTCTATCATTTTGCCCCTTAACTGTTTATAATTTATATATATTCAGGCTCCTAACAACCCAAAGATCTGTCTCACGTGTTATTCAAACCTGCACAAACTAAGCACCGTTGACAAGAGTACAGGTACGGTATACGACTACACGACGGTACCCTGGAATGTTAGTTACATTCCATTTTTCTTTGATGTTGTTTACTATCAAAGTGCATCTACATTTGCAAGCATTGTCGGTTTGGTATCAAACTCTGTAATTAAGCTATATATGGTTGGGCTCAACTGTTTATTGTTCAGTGCTGCAGGACGAGTCTACAAAGATGTTAAATTTCATAAGGTGGCAGGAAAATATCCCACAAAGTGAGACTGCTCAAAGTTGAGATCAGTTGTAGTATGTAAACTAAAAACCCAATATGGAAAACATATGCTCAACATGAGATATATATACTTTTTATTTGGTTCTTGCATAATTCGAGCAAATACCAACATGGCGTTCTTCTGGGGCTATCGAAACTGATCATAATGATGAAAGCCAATTAAAATACTTGCATATAATTATATGAAATTCATACTCTCTCGTGCCTCTCATAGTCTAATCCAACCAATTGAAAATTCAACACAGCCCAACCAGATTGAACAAAGCCCATTATACCCAATGCAAGATGCACGTAAGCCTCCTATTGCTGGGCGAGTTGTTAATTCAGTCCATAACTAGCTTTCTATTGTATGGTTCAAGGTAGAGGTGGCAAATTTTGATCCGACCCGAAAAACCCGCCCGACCCGAAACCCGACCCGACCCGAGTTTCAGGGAAAGTCGAACTGACCCGAACCCGACCTGAACCCGACCCGACCCGACCCGAACCCGACCCGACCCGTGTTCCAAGGAAAGTGAGATTGACCTGAACCCGACTTGACCCGACCCAAACCCGACCCAACCCGTGTTTCAGGGGAAGTCAGGCTGACCCGAACCCAACCCGACCCGACCCGGGAATATAGGTGCAAAATCTAACCAAACCCGAAAAACCCGCCCGACCCGCCCGACCCAAACCTGACCCGACCCGAAAAAATGCCGGCAGACGTCAACCCGATACCCGACCCGACCCGAAAAAATGCCGGCAGCCGTCAACCCGATACCCGACCCGACCCGACCTGACCCAAACCCGACCTGACCAGACATTTTCCATTTAGTCAAACTGACCCGACCCGACCCGAACCCGAATCCAACCCGAGCAGACCCGACATTCTGCCACCTCTAGTTCAAGGGCACTTCTCCAATGCCTGTCAGGTGTTCGACATAATGTCTCTGTAAAGCGCTGAGACCTCGGCACCTCAGTGCTCATTCACTGATCAAAGTGTCAAAGTGGGGATAAAAGTTAGTTTGTACACTGTCTTATCTCGTTGCTGGAATATATCAGTTCTATCAAACCAAAGAGAAAGGTAGAAAATCTTTCATAGTAGTGTAATTTGTAGTTCTGTATGGTTGTTTCTGACTCTATTTAAATTGGAATATGTATTTTCATGACATAACATATGTATGAAAATTGGATGACTAGTAACAACGTACTTCCTGTTTCTTTCTCGCCAACTTAATTACAAAGACTTCTCACCAATGTCATTTCATAACCATGGTACAGTATTGACCAACACTTGGGAGGATAAAGTGTTGATTTTCAGCTTCACACATCAAAATCTAAGACAATTCTAGGAGACCGCTATCTATGAAAATGACGTAAATTTAATTTAGATGACTTGAGGTACTTTGACAACTGATCTTACAGAAACAGACTTTCCAACAACTTCATGAGGAAAATTGGTAATTTTCTCTTTTCTATGGCAAGGATAAATTCAACATTCAAGTTGTTATTAAAAGTTGTCTGAGTCATTAATTGAAACTGGAGGTATCTCTAAGATGAGATGGGATCCAATTACCACAAAAATTGGTACCCTAGATAACCACAATATTATTTATATATAATTTGATAAATCTAAACTGTTAGATGAATTCTAAATCATCTCAATAACATATACACAAAAAATTATGAAAATTTACGGTCTTTTCGATAGCCATCGAGCTAAGAGAAAAAATCATAAAATTTTAAACCGTTGATTTTTGTTGATGCTTGATACACATGTAAATAAAATCAAAATGTTATGATCTTTTTGTATCCTCATAAAACATGATATATACAAAATATTTCATCAATTAGTTTTGTTTTTTAAGTGTTTAAAATATAGTTATTTGAGATTTTATTTTGTGGGTACCGATGGGGTACCAATTTTTGTGGTCATTTGATCCCTCCTCTCTAAGATTAAGTCAAGGACTGACCAGTTGCTATAAGTGATCTTGATAGCAATTAATGTATTATTTTTTTTTGAAATGTTGATAGCAGCTACCAACCGAGCAATTAATGTATTATGCGCACTCAATTTCAAAATTTTCACTTAAATTAGTATGATTGAAGTATCCCAATCTGACTCTTCAGAAGCTGTACCACCTTTCAATAAACTTCAGGAATCAAGAGACAAAATGCAGCGTTCATAACATAGAATTCATCTTTTCTCTTTTCATTTTGGAAGGTCTGCCAATCAACAACATATATATGAAGTGTATATATTGGAATTCTGCTCGATATATATAAATATTTTGGACAAGTTCCCTTAGAAGTTACTTCCTTAATCCTAATATTAGGAGATTGGATTTTTTGACAAGAAAGTTCTATCTTCCCCAAAGAAGAAACCTCATCCGTTGATTGTTTACTTAGATTGATCACCACCGTTGACGTACATTAATTTTTTGGCCCATTAAAATTTAAGGTCCATATCAGTTTCCTCACAAATGATGAGCTTTCAGTCTTTCATTATAAAATATAATAATTTCAGCCCACAGCAAGGCGTAGGCTCTTTGCCAGTGTAGTTAAAATCAATGCCAACCATATCCATCACGTCAAGACTAACATTTCAAAGAGCGATGTACTTAAAATTAAATGATTGAAAATACCATAGAAAAGAAAAAAAAAAAACAACTATATATAGGGCGATTAGAACCTCCAACGAGACAAAAAAGCAAAGCTTGTTACATTCCTCCTTCCAATTACTTAATATACTGTACTGAATAAAAGATGCATAATTTCGTACCCAATTGTCTTCTTCTCCTCTTACTCATTCAAGGCTTCCCAGCTAACTGTTGCATTGAGCATGAGAGACAGGCGCTGTTGGAATTTAAGGGCAGTCTCAATGACCCGAGCAGCCGTTTGGCTTCCTGGAGAGGTGACAAATGCTGCAACTGGACTGGGATCAAATGCAGCAACCAAACAGGTCATGTCGTCATGCTTGACCTCCAAAATTATGATGGCTTTATTAACATCTACGGATACAAATATATCCATAGTTTGAGCGGTAAGATCAACCCAGTTTTGTTGTCTTTAAGTGATTTAAAGCACTTAGATCTTAGCTACAACAATTTCTCTGGAAATAGATTTCCACAATTCATTAGCTCGTTTAAAAATTTGAAGTATCTCAATCTGGCTTCAATGGGTTTGTCAGGGTCAATACCACCACAGCTTGGTAATCTTTCCAAGTTACAACACCTCGACCTGAGTAATTACATGTCTAGCACCTTTGTTTCAAACGTGCAGTGGTTATCTCATCTGAGTTCCATGAAGTATCTTGATATGTCAGGGGTTTATTTTCGAGACTCAAAAGAATGGTTACAAACATTAAATATGCTACCTCATCTACATACTTTAATTTTAGATGAAAACGGTCTCACCACCATTCCCACTTCCATTAATTTGGTCAACTTCTCCTCCCTTGAAGTTCTATATATAAGAGACAATTGTTTCAATACCAGGATGCCCGATTGGATTGGGAAATTAACTAATCTAAGAACCCTACAGATGTTGCATTGCTGTTTTGTGGGTCCGATTCCGAATCAATTGGGCAACTTAGCTTTACTCAATTACCTTGCTTTCGAGGACGCATGTTCTGAAGGTCCAATGCCACCACTTCACAATCTTAAGAATTTGACTCATCTTCATATTAATGATATGAAAATTGGAGAGGACATAAGAGATGTCATGACCAAATTGGCAAATGATACTTTAGAGAAACTTGTTGCCTTGTCTTTCGAGAACACAAGTTTAATTGGAAACTTAACTGGGTGGTTGAGTAAGATGCCTAATTTAAATTATCTTGTCCTTTCTTTTAATAACCTAAATGGCACCATACCAACTGATATCGGTCACTTAAACCGCCTTGAATACTTAATCTTGGATGATAATTTTTTTACTGGAGAAATTTTTGAGAATCACTTTGCTGATCTGTCCATGTTAAAACAGCTATCCCTTCGTTTTAACTTGATAAATTTTACAGTATCCGAAAGTTGGATTCCTCCATTTCAATTAGAACTTCTTGCACTAGATGGTTGTAAATTAGGACCTCTTTTTCCACCTTGGCTTCAAAATCAATCTCGCATGGCGTACATTGGATTATCAGATGTTGGAATTAGTGACACTATACCCGATTGGTTTTGGAACTTTTCATCTCTTTCTTTTGTAAACATGTCCAATAACAACATAAGAGGCAATCTGCCTCTTAGCTTGGAGCATTTTACTGGGTTAGAGATATTGCTTTTGCAAAATAATAAAATTAAAGGCGAGATTCCATCTCTTCCAAATTCTGTTCAGATTCTTGATCTCTCAAATAATCTTTTTTATGGGGCCATAGAGGAACTAAGTTGTGGGTTGAATAATTTGACCATCCTAAACCTTGCAACAAATAATCTTTCTGGAATTCTCCCCCTTTGTTGGCCCAGCACTCTTCTGGTTGTGAATGTGGCGCATAACAATCTTTCAGGAACTATTCCTAATTCTATGGGCAATTTATATTCCCTATTGATTCTGCAGCTCAATAATAATAGTATAACTGGTGAACTTTCAACAACATTGAAATCCTGGCAAAATCTTACTGTTCTAGATATTGGGGAAAATGAGTTGTCTGGCCACATGCCAAAATGGATCGGAAAAAGCCTAGCAAAGCTGGAAGTTTTGCGTCTACGATCTAACATGATTTCTGGTGAAATCCCTGTCCAAATAATGTATCTAACCAACCTTCAAGTGCTAGATCTCTCAAGCAACCAAATTTCAGGCTCAATTCCTAATAATATGGAGCTCATGATTGCGATGACTTCATCAACAGACAACAAAAACAATACAGGTTACAAGGATTTCCTTAGAACTCACGACCAGTTTTATTATATAAGCATATTAGTTGAAACAAAGGACTTGAAGCTTGAGTATACAAAGACTCTCTCTCTTTTGAGAAGCATTGATCTATCAAGTAACAATTTAACGGGGGAAATACCTCAATCAATAACCACACTTCATGGGTTAAAAAATTTGAACTTGTCAAACAACCACTTTCATGGTTCAATTCCACTACGAATTGGTGAGATGTTATCAATGGAGTCGCTTGACCTTAGTATGAACGAGCTGTCAGGCATAATTCCAGAAAGCTTGAGCAATTTGATTTTTTTGACCATGTTAAATCTCTCGTACAACAATCTCTCTGGCAAAATACCAACCGGGGATCAATTGCAAACCCTTGATGATCCATATATCTACATAGGCAATGAATACTTGTGTGGTCACCCATTGAGTAAGAGTTGCAATACAAGTGAAATTCTTAGTGGTTATGAGACAGAAATGGATAATGATTCCGAAAAAGTCCTCTTGTATTTGTTAGTGGTTGGTTTTGTGTTTGGATCTTTGGTAGTTTGTGGAATTCTTCTTTTCAATGCAAACTGGAGGAATTGCTTTTTCAGGGTGGTTGATAGAGCTTATGATTGGCTCTTTGTGTATTTGGTAGTCTATATAGTATAATTGTGGAAAATATATGAAAAAGAAAAGGTGAGTTTGATATTTGAATGTAAAATTTTATAATACAAATAAAAAAGTGAGTTTGTAGCATTTTGTGGTACACAAAACTTGTAGCATTGGAATGTTACTCTTATACAAAAGTAATAGTGCTTGTGTTTGAATAATGTGTGCTTGTAGATTTTTAGTTTTCTCTTTAATTTCGTTATAACTCAAATTAAGAATGCTTAAATAATTGGATTATATCTCAACTGCATGATTTAGTATAGATTTTCTCAAAATGTCTCAAGCTCCAAGTTTCTCATACTCGGGAATAGGAATATCAATTGTCCCAATACCAATTTCTCATACTCGGTCTTGTACCAATCAGGGTGTGCCTGGGGTCTTGCTACTCAGTCTTCACCTTGCTGTCTTTCGGGTTCAATGATCGTGGGTTTGATTGCATGCTGAGCTTGAAAGCCTTGGGTACTTACTGTTGGGCACCCCCTCCCTGCAAGAATTTAAAGAGAGAACAAGTAAAGCTATTGTCAGGAGAGAGAGGAGGGAATCTAGCTTAATTTTTGGTTTCTCCCTCTAGTTATTCTTGTGTCCCCTTCCACCAAAACCATGTTGTCACTTCTATATTTATTCATCTTCTATCTCGGTTACCTCCCAACATCTAAGGTGACAACGCGACGGTGGGCTAGCTGGTGGATTAATTGTGCACGTGGATGATCGGGTAAAGGCCTATGTAGCTGTCCTTACTCTCCTCATGTCTGCTCGAATTCTCAAAAGCGTTGGCCAGTGCGAATCAGTAGATGATCGTCAATCTCAGCAAGACTACTCTCTTTTTCTTCTTAATTTTGTTGTGGGTTGTTTTGCTTATATTTCATTGTATTTCCTTTTCCTTTCTTCTTTGTCTTATGTCGTCTCTACCAATTTTTAAGTCTTGATCTGTAACTCTTTTTATTTTCATTTTAATGAAATTATATAGTCGGCAATTCGCCGGTTACATAAAAAAATAAATATAAATAGTTGCGTGAGTATGCTACCATATAAACTTCTCAAAAGAGGACAATGGAAATTTCTAATTTTCTTTTTTTACAAAAATAAGGGTCGGGCCCCTATTTTGGATTTTATTGAACGATAATGCAATATTACAAAGATCTAAAAAAAAAAAATAAAATAAAAAGGATCTCCTAAGAGATGAGATCACTAAAATAAAAGAAAATTAAAATTAAAAATCATAAATCTTAAATCTGTTAAGTCAATATCTTTAAACGCAAGTCAATTAAAATTAAAAACATAAATCTTAAAACTGTAGAGAGTATGTTATAGCAAACCGTAAATCTACTGTAGTATATAAAAACACTTGACGCAACAAGCGATTTTGTGCAGCCACGTGTCTCGATAATAACCGTCTGATCAAAAATGTTTTTACGACCGTGATTTCATCCGAAGCGGTGCCTAACCACAGCGACAAATTATTATGTTGGCTTCAGTTTGCATCTCTCAACCCAAACCAGCGCTCCAAATAAATAATTCACAGCGCTTGATACAGTTCTCTTTCGTCTCCACTCCAGTTTCCCCAAATATCACAGCGCAACCACAACTGAGAAAGTGAACCTCCTCTTCCCTTCTTCCGCAACATTGCTGGATAGCAGCAACCCCAACTATGCCTCCGACGAACAGCCTCCGCCTTCAGTGAACCAGCGACCACCCCAAATACGACTTCGATGTCGCAGAGGGCGAAGTATAGATGTCTGCCCCGACATCTTCCACTGTCTTCGATCCTCGGCCAATATCTATTATCGCAGAGAGAAGCAGCCCCATAACCACGTACAGTGCAACTCTCATTCACCAGTTCTGAAAACAATGTTCTGGGCAAATCTCCATGGACCGAAGTGAAAGTTCTCACCATGATTTCTCCAATTAAAACAATTTTGAAAAGGTAAGTTTCTATTGTCCTATTTAATGGTTAATATTAAGTATTTCCCATCATTTTCATCCCTTTTTGTTCGCAGCAATACTCCCTTTGTCAATCATTTTTTTCTTTTTTTTGTGTCGGTTTCTTAATCCAATCCAAATTTAGGCGATGCTACCACTGCCCTCAACGTGTTCGGTATAATGAAAGAAAGAGATGTGAGATGCTATTACTGCCCGCGACGTGCTCGATGTAATGACAGAAAGAGATATAAGATGCTACCACTGCCCGCTACATGTTTGATGTAAAGACAGAAAGAGATATAGTTTCTCGGTCCACCATGATTTGCATGTAATCAAGGTCAAGAAGACTTAATTACATGTTCGATCATCATACTTTCTATATTATGTAGCAGAATGATTAGAATACAAATTTATGGATAAAGTATTGAACCATTAAGGTACTATGCCATTTCAGTACCATAGGAGTAATATATAATTTTTGAACTAACAATATGATCATGGGTTTTTCTTCCCATGATATTCCTCTCAGGTACAAGTTTACAAAAAAAAAAAAAATGATATTTTCGAAATTTTCAAACAATGCTCAGATTTTGTGCTAACTTATTCATTATTTTCTAAATGGTTTTTTCAGTTTAGCTTTTGGTGCTATATATGCTGCAATGAAAACAAGTTGGTACCCAGTTGATGCAATGAAAACAAGGTAATTGGCCCACTGACTATTGTTAATTGGCTGATCTTAAGTAAATTATTTTAGTTTGACTAACATATGTTAATACGATTGGATTTACTAAATTATACTAATAAATTGATTGACCTAAAGTACTGTGTATTTGTGTTGGTTTGTGAAATTAAGGGGGTGTAAAAGGGAAGAACACCACAGTCTATGTCTTTTTCACTGACACTTCGTTATGACTTCGCTTCCCACCCCTACACTGGATGGAGCAGTCCTTCCATTTCTTTCGCTTAATCCCGATGAAGGTTGTCAAGCAAGAAGTGTGGAGAATCCTTAAAGAAGAGAAAGTGATGAAAGAGAAATAGGCGCCCGAGAGAGAGCGCATGCAGGCCGATGTGCTGCCATGGCATACCTCGCGAGATTTGTATCAAGTATCCAATAGTCTTGTCAAATCTCCGACGCTGTTCGGGTCTGATTTCATTTGTGCAGACGCCGTCAGACAGGTTTCAGTATCCTAAGAGGCTATTCGTTGTACCTGCTTGCACACCAGCTGATACCTGGTGGGGACGATTAAGCCTTAAGGAAAGCGACATTGTAACACGCAGTTGAAGCCAACTAAAAGAATACTTGCAAGAGGCCTATCACTGACCCACCGGCACCAACAATCTTAAGGCTTAATCGATCAAGATGACCTTTGCAAGTTTGAGAGAGATGACTTCTGACTTCGTGAAGCTCGAACGCTTCGACGGTGGCAACTTCATAAGGTGGCAGAAGAAGATGAACTTTCTTCTCGCAACCTTGAAGGTGGCATACATGTTGAACACGCCAAAACCCGAAGTGAAGGAAAACGAGATAAATCGCTGACATAAGAGCCAGGCAGAAGTGGGAGAATGATGACTTCATATGTCGCGGGCACATCCTGATCGACATGTCCAACTCGTTGTTCGATGTCTACCAGAACGCAGAAACGGCAAAGGAGCTGTGGAAGAAGCTGGAGACGAGGTACATGTCTAAAGATGCTTCAAGCAGAAAATTCATTGTAAGTCGTTTTAATAATTATAAAATGGTAGAGAAGACAGATCTATCATGGAACAGTTTCATGAAATAGAAAGAATGCTCAACAATTTTTCTATGCACAATATGAATATGGATGAATGTATAATTGTATCCTCAATAGAAGACAAACTTCCTCAGTCGTGGAAAGACTTTAAAAGAAGTCATAAATATAAAAAGGAAGATATTTCCTTAGAGGACTTGGCCAATAGCCCAACAGAGACTTTGCATTACAGTGATCTTTAATTGTGATGTGGAGACATCCATGTGCAAGAATATTTAGAGATGAACCAAAAGATATAATGCAAATTTACAGGGAAATACCTGACAAATACAGAATTTGATTTCAAAGATATTATGGTTCATACAAAACAACCAAAATAATATTTAGAGATGAACCATAATACATCCAATGACTACTAAATTGAAATTACTAAATTATTCATGCAATTCAATGATATTTTCAACCAATTCGTTTTGAAAATTATAATAGTTATGGTAACATCCTTTGAAATAAATAATAAAAGAACATCAGTTGTGAATGTTTATTTACAAAAAAAAAAAAAACAAAAAAACAAAAAACCAGAAATAATTTACAAGAAAGAGCCCAATAAGTAGGGCCAGTCCATGGTGTATATCATTCAATCGATAATTTATCTTCGAAATCAAATTCTGTATTTGTCAGGTATTTCCCTGTAAATTTGCATTATATCTTTTGGTTCATCTCTAAATATTCTTGCACATGATGTCTCCATATCACAATTAAAGATCACTGTAAATCTGTAATGCAAAGTCTCTGTTGGGCCTCACCCTGCTGTTCCAACGCGTTCGATTACGCTGTTATCCTAACGGAGGATAACAGAGCCCTGCTTGTCTGCTTGGCACCGTCGGATCAAAATGGACGGTTCAGATTCAGTGCAAAAGTTTGTTTTTAAAGTTAAAATGAGTTTTTCCCTCACAGATCTCATCCGTCCATTTTGATCCGACGGTGCCGAGCGGACAATCGCACCGGTCCAATTGGATCGGCCACCAGAATTGATACGAGCGCATAACACCGACGTTATTTTGTTAAGCATAACACCGTAACCCAAGTTATATAGAGTTATGTCTATATATATAGAGGAGAGATCTATTCACGATGCTTATCTTGACAATCTTAACGCAAAATGAAAGGACAAGAAATTGGGTTTATGAAAAAAGAGGGGTTGCTTAGAACGGAACAAAGACTGACTAGACCACCTATTACTATAGATGAGGAGGACCATAGATTGAAAATTGCATGGCTGTGTGTACGACTTTGACAATAAGACCTTTCAGATAATTGAAAAAATTCATAAAAAGTCTTTAAAAATGAAAAAAAAATTATGGATGCATTACTTATAGAAGATTGATAGTATTTCAAGTTTCAATTAATTTGAACCCATTTAAGGACTTATCAAAATTTTATGTTCTTTTAACAGTTGTAATTTAATGGGTCTTTGAAGAATTACAAAGTGTCATTTAAATTGAACATAATCGCAAACACAATCAATCTATAACTTAAACAATACCCCCATCAGATTTTTTTTTTTTTTTGAGAATTTTTAATGATTTTTTGAAATTTTAGAAAAATCTCATAGTCAAAATTGTCAATGTAATTAGTATTGTCAATGGATCCTCTCTCATATATATATATATATATATAGAGGAGGAATCCATTAACAACAGTTATTTTGACAATCTTGACAAATGACAATGGTGCTTTTTAAAAATTTATGAAAAATAAAAAAATCAGAAAAATAGGAAAAAAAGTTTATGGAAGTATTACTTAACTTATAGATTAATAATATTTCCGATAATATTCAATTTAAGCGACATTTGATAGCTCTCTAAAGACCCGCTAAATTACAACCGTTAAAAAATGTGTAAAATTTTGATAAGATATCAAACGATATTCGAATTAATTGAAACTTGAAATATCATCAATCTATAAGTTAAGTAATGCATCCATAAAACTTTTTCCATTTTCAAGATTTTTTATGAATTTTTATATTTTTTTTGAAAATCCATATTGTTAAGATTGTCAATATAGTCATTGTCAATGGATCCCTCCTCATATATATATTGACGACCTCATCATAAATAAATTAGTTAATCTAATTAGCTACCTATATGCGTTAGATTTTTCTTTTTCTCTTTACAAAAATAAGTGACTTATATATAACCACACCTTTCTATTTCTTTCTAGGAGGAACCGCCTGCGTTCTAGTTAACCAAAATTCAAGCTCCTGTATCAATAAGACTTAATTTTAATATATTAAAAATTAAAAATTCAGGAATCAAGCAAGTCGCGGCAAGCACCATTTAGCCATGCACATACAATACTATTAGATAATAATTAGTCATATATACTTCTATTGTAATCACTAATCATCAATATAATATTGCCAAGTTAGATTAAAGTTACTTAAGGTGGCCAACACGCAACATCGGCATCTCAATTTATAATGCAATACATCATAAAACAGTGAAACAGGTGCAACGACTATGTAACCTAGCATTCTGACATGTCTCAACAGTTTGTCAATAATTATATTCTTCAAAACGAAAGTGATGCTTGCCGCAATTTTTTTTCATTATCAAAATACATACTCTTCAGAGTAGACTTGTATTTGTGTTTAGGTATGATTAAGTGTTGCAAGAATGAACTTTTCACACTGAGACTTATAAATGAACTTTGACTAATGACATGTAAAAGATAGCACAAATCATTAGCTAGCAAAGGTTTAAATAGCGCTCATAGCGGCCACTATAGCGATTGATATAGTGTTTTGGAAGCAAAACGCTATGATGCTATCGGTTTTTTCCCGTTATTTAATACTTTATATAGTAGCATATAAAATATGGTTAGAATTGTCTAAATTTTCAATTATTTTATGATATCTAATACTTAATAGTTGTTATTTATGTTTTACAATCGTTTAACACATAATTAATTGGATTTATAAACAACAATCAATGTTATATAAACTTAGTATCCACAAAAAAAAAAATAGTGGGATTGTTAGTGAAAATGAAAGTCATATATAGTTAAAATCCATTAAAATTTTATGTAATCATTAAATATTTTCTTACCTAATATTTTATCATGATTTGCTTACAATTTTTCTATTCTAATTTTTAGATTCTATTTTTTTCTTGAAAAAGGATATAATAGATAATTTATTTTTGGTAACTTCAATAATCTATTTAATTTTTTAATGTTTAGGAAAAGTAATTACTCAATGATTCAGTTTGAAATCCTTTAAATAGAAAAAATAATACTTGTGTAATAAAGGACTGACCAACATGTTGTACTATGTCAATATATATATCTGAATAAGAATACTTTTGTTTTAAGAGTGATACAATAATTATATAATTTTTAAACAATTTGGTTAGAAAACTTTATATATTACTCTAATTATTCATCATTTTTATTAAATATGTTAGCTCATGAAGACATGAACCAATAAAATAGTTAAAATATTCCATATAACATGAACCGCTAGCGTCCGCAATTGCGCCAATATTGGCCTCACTAATACAAAACTATAGATTCATGCCTAATTACTAATTTAATTAAGAAACATACTGAACTATTTTTTTAGAACACGCAAGTCGAGCAATCAAATCTAAATCAATACCAGCAAAATCTATCAACAATATGCTGGCACCATGCCAAATTTTTAGAAAAAGAAAAGCAAGGCGGCCACGTACATCTATATGGGTGTGCTCACCACCGCCTTCACTATATCTGATTATATACTAAAATTAAAACAAATATATTATACCTTTATTGGGGAAAAAACATTTGACAAAGTAACCTTTTTTAAGTGATATCCAATCTTTGCGAATCAGGCTACATATTGCATTTTTTGGTGCTAGTTCCCATCCCAAATGGGATTTTTTTTTAATGCAAGCTTATTAATTTCCAGCCAGTAAATTATACAAATGGGAAAGGAGGGTTTCCCCCGGTATTTCCCCAAATGATCTCGTTTTAAGAAAAATATGAAATCATTAAGATGTTGAGCAAATTATAAAGAGAAAAGGACAATTGTTATGACTTATGAGCAGTGGGGCACTTGAAGTAATTAATTCAATTCCTTATCTTAAATCATAAACGAAAGCAACTTAAACCGAATATATATTTGTCTAGATAAATCTGGTTCCTGATAAGATTTGTGATGCGTGAATCAACTTAATAGCATGGGAACTAATTCAAAATACAGTTTAATGTCTTTTCATCATTTCTAATAGCATCTGTGTTCCAATTAATTAGTTCCCATTCTATAATTTGTGCACCAGTTAAATTTGGTTAACCATCATTGTTTAGGCACAGCTTGATTGAATTATGCAAATCAAGTCCTATGTATGGATAACATGTGCCAATCTATACTTCATAAAGAGGGGTAGATTTCCAAACACCTCAACAATGCCACATCATCACTATTATTAACCATTGATTTTATTTGAAATTCTTTATCTACTTTGATCCAATGGCTTGTATTTTTTTCTCTCCTCATTAAATAAGATGAATGTGTAACATGTCTAAAACAAATTTTAACCTTTAAAATGGTCCAACATTAATTTATATATGTTCTTATTTATAAATTATTGTATTATTATTATTATTATTATTATTTACTTACATAAAAAATTTACAATATTTTTTTAAAGTTTTGTTTAATATAAATATTTAACTTTTATAAAATTTTTAGTTATTTATTTGATATCACTTTTTGGGGCGAAACCCGAGTTACAGCTCTAGTATAGAGAGAAAGAGCCTTCAATAAAACCTTCAACTCCTTTAAAAGGCTCTTATTTGATACCGTGAGATTTTCGCCTATTTTTTGAAATAAAAAATCTTATTTAAAAAAGTAAAAAATAAATAAACTTATGTCTAACAATAGTAAATTTGGGCCTCGGAACCCTGCCTTAATATTTTTTTTTTTTTTAATTTTTTTAGATAGCTCTTGTTGTTAGCTAGCTAGTACGGATCGGAATCTGCTGCTTTTCTTGATCTGACGGTTCAGAACACAAAAGTACTTTGAGATTCGTACAGAAAATACTAATAAAGTACTTTGACATCAGTGCGACAACCAATTCACGACATCCGATCAGAAAAGCATGACCTGCTTTTATTTTCAGAAAACCAGCGTATTTCGATCCAGCTAGTACAGGCCCAAGTTTGATAGCGTCCGAGATACATTCCAAGTTTTGTACTAGATACACAATTTTTTTGTTGTTGTTGTATATAGAGAGCAGTTCAGATATTCAGATACCACTAAGGATACTGTCGGGGATACCATGATCTTTGACCAATTCAACTAAACCTAAATATTCACCTTAACCTCCTAAATATTTACTTTAACCTCCTAAATATTCAACTTAACACATTTTGCTTGACAACCAATAAAAACTCTACATAATAATAATCTAATTGCAGCATTACACTTAACACATTTTGCTTAACATATTTTGCTTTACAGCCAATAAAAATTTCTCTTAATTTAACTTGCAGCATTACACTTCCTAACTATTCAGCTTATCCTCCTAAATATTCACCTCATCCTTCTAAATATTTACCTTAACCTCCTAAATATTCAACTTATTATATTTTTTATTGGCAGTCAATGTTTAATGGTATCCCGACGGTATCTTTTGCGGTATCCCATAGCATTTTCCTATAGAGCATATCATCACAAAAATTACATTTATTTTGAGTTTCAGTCAGTTCTCAAATAAACTGTAATGATTATACCGACTCTCTAATAGTAAACTGGCATACCATGATGCACCTCTATTGACATATGTATCCCAAAATTATGTTTTGTTTATTGAATAGTTTTACATTTTACTCGTCCAAGGCAGTTATAAGCAAGCAAGTATTAGAGCAGCTTGGAGTGATTTGTAAGGAACATTTCTCACTGTTACTCATGGAATTTAATACACCCAAAGCATGGAAAGTTGGCAACAAAACGGGTGGAGCAGTATCACATGGATGGAGCAGTATCACATGGAATGACATAATGGGATGTTTTAAAGCTAAGTTCTCTACTATAACTTTCCATTGAATTATGCGTTTGTCATATTTGCTATTTTAATTTCACAATACTTTCATGACTTAGTTGTTTTAGATGATTACTGTCACCTATTAATTATATATATCCGCTGTTAACTCTGGGTCCTCAAAGATTGTCAAACCCACTGTGTCATGCATGTAAGCCTTGCCAATGCTGCTATTTCAACATTCGATGCACAGATGATTAATTGATGGCTGCTTCAAAGAGCTACTAGCTTTGGTTGCCGCCTGAATTACTCGGGCCTTGATTGCCGCATTGATTGGATTTTTTTTTTCTGAGATAGTATCATACTATCATTATATTTCCATTTATGCTTAATTTGGGTCTAAATGATTCAATATTTGTTTAGTAAATTTAGTTTGGTTTTGTTCTTTAAGAACAAATTAAGTGATAAGTTTGAAGGAAGTTCAATCATTTTTGCTAATTCATTTAATTTAGAGAAAAATCCGAATTTGGTCATAAAATTATTGTATTTTAATTCAAATTGCTACCTAAACTATTTTTTTGTTCAAATTAATTTCCAAAGTATATTTTGTCTTCGGTTCAAATTGTTTCTGAACTATTGCATTTGGTTCAAAATGGTTCTTTAACAAATTTTTTAATCAAATTGGCTCCTGAATTGTATGGTTTGATTCACATATTACTCCCCACTTTACTTCTATTTGATGCTAACTTATATAGTTTTAGAAGCTAATTTTGGTCTCAATTTGTGTAAACAAAAGTTATTAGGAGGGATGAATTTAGAAATCAATTTGAACCAAAAAGTAGTTTAAGGACCAATTTGAAGCAAATGATTTGAACTAAAAAAGTAGTTTATGGACCAATTTGAACCAAATATAATAATTTTGGGACTAAAATTGGATTTTTTTTCTCCTTTAATTTATGTTGCAACATAAAAATATCTCCAAAAATAGTGGAGATAAACACCATAAAATCTCTTAGGGTGCATTTGGATTGTGCAAGTACTAGTGAAAGGATAGTAGAATAGAGAATAATAGATGAGATTAGTAAAAAAATTGTTATTTTGGATTATTTAAAGAATAATAGAATTATGGTGCTATTCGGAATAGTAAAAATGTTATTTGGATTAGCTAACGAATAGTAGAAATATGGTGCTGTTCAGAATAGTGATGAATGATTGAAAAAAATAGGAGCTAATCCATGTTTTATATGTGTAGAATAGCAACTAATCTCACTATTCTGGATTAGTGATTGTGCGTTTGGATCACTCACAAGTTAGAAATATCTTACTAATCTGAATAGTAGCTATTCTTCGTCAATCCAAACGCACCCTAAATTCCTAGCGTTATAATCCATACCCAGAAAGAGGTTTGGTTTCCTCTCACCACAGCTATGCCACGTTAACAAATTAATTAAGAACCGTTGTTAACTTTCCTTTTTTAGGGTTTTTTTTCAGTTTTGGTGCCCACGTGCTAGCCATATATATATTGTTCATTCACAAACAACAATCAATATCAAAAAATTTATTTTATTAGTATAATTCAAATGTCTTACATATTGATACAATCATTTCTCAAATATATTCCACATAGTTCAATAGACCAATAGTTCAAACTACCTTGAACTTACAAGCCCTTAATCCCAAACTTACATAATTAATCTCAATCAACATATATACAAAACTAATTAAAAAAAAAAAGTAGCTATCTTTTTAAATGGGTCCATAAATTTTCAGGATACTTATTCACCTAATAGAAGATCGACTTGCTAGCATCTAGCCACGAAACGGGTATAATTAAATAGGCTCCTACGTACAAATAAGTGACTTGTGGCAGAAGTGACTTATGTAAAGAAAAAGGAAAAAAAAAAAAAGAGATAAAGAAGCAATTACAGTTGGAATTATGCCCTCATTGTAGTCACCAATCTGGAAATTATAAAAAAAATAAAGACTTAATTCAGAAAATGGAATACAAGGAAGAAATTAAAGAGTTTCCAAGTCAGTAAAAAATAAGGAGCTAGACTATCATACTAACGTTAGCATTTTGGACCGAAAAGCTAATGCCTCAAATATTATGCTATCGTGTCCTAAATCACGATTTACGATGCTCAATAAATTCTTTATATGAAAATATTGGGGAATACAAAATTTTTTTATTTTTAGAGTTTTCTAAGTATTTCTTTTGAATATTAGAAAAAGGTCATAAATATTAATAAAATATTGATGTTTGTACATGCTATTTTTAAAAATGCAAAACAATTACTTAAAAACTCTAAAAATAAAATTTGATATGAAACTTCCTTATCAATTTCGCCATGTAGTTCCCAAACCTGAAAAGAAAAACAAAAAAATTATTAGAATTTACAAGATATTTTTTCCATGCATTGTTAAACAGCCTTTTTTCTGTAGTGATAAACTTTCTAAATAGATAACAAAGTGTTAAATATTGCATATAAAAAAATTGTGCATAAAATTATGGGTGAGACTATCAATACCCGGAGCAAAATCTCCGGACAAAATCCCCCCCAATCAGAGTACGTCATGTGGCAAAAGCGTGTTGACCGGTCAAATGTTGAAAACGCGTTGCTGCACAACTCGTGTCGCTAGGTGTTTATATTTTGAAACCAAGTGTTTATACCACAAATCCAGGTATTTATATTTCACATTCTCGGACGAACACGCTTTCCATTACGAACGCACTTTCAAAAAATGGAAAACGCGTGATTTCCCTTATGAACGTGTTTTCCAAAAATAGAAAGCGCGTGACCCCGTGCAACGCGCAGAAGCAAGTGCCCCCCACGTGACGTGCGCTCCCCAATCAGGTGACCATATTTATGAGATAGGTATTTATATTTCTCCAACAGATATTTATCCACATAACATAGGTATTTTATATCTCTGAGATAGATGCTTGTCTTTTATATTTCTCAGAACAATTCACATCAACATAACAGTATGATATATTTATATTTCTCAGACAGACATTTATCTACATTGTAGATAAACATAGGTATTTATATTTCAGAGATAGATGTTTGTCTTTTATATTTCACAGAACAATTCACATCAACATAACATAGGTATTTATATTTCTCAGACAGACAATTATCCACATATCATAGATATATATTTCAGCGCGACGAATCTGGAGAAGCCGCGTTCGTCCAGACGCGTTGCATGCTGCGCTGCACAATGCGTGCTGCGCCACGTCAGGAGGAAAATAAGGGGAGATAGGAACGTGGGGATCTTAAGATTTTCACTAAAATTATATCAACAAATATAACTTTTAGCATTTTTAAAGTTCAAAATTTATCCAATAATAATTTTATTTCGGGGCGAAGCCTAAATTATAGCACTAGTACTAGTAAAGCCCATCCGCTTCTACCTAATTTAGATTGTCATATTAGGAAAATTGTAAGATCTGTTGAATATTTTATGCCTATAGTTTATTACTTAAAATTTCTGGTAATAAATACTTATTTGATCAATCATGAAGAATCAATAATGAGATCATTGAAATTAAAACGTTACCTAAAGCTTGCAAGATTAATAATTACGTACTGTGTGACAAACTGACAATTACCTAAGAGAGGCATTTAGATATTCCATATTCTTTTTGTTTTGTTTCGGTTTGTTTCTTTTGTAATGCTGGGTTTTATTGAAGATAATTCAAAGTCTAAAAATATCATAATGCTGAATTTATCTCTGGTTAAGAAAGTTCAGAAATAGCTGCACAAAAATAAAAGTTGAGATTTAGAATTAGCTTTATGTATTTGTAATAGCAGCTAAAATAGAGTTGTTAGTTAATTTAGGAAGTCAAGAGTCTAATTGAGGTAGATAATTTTGTGTATGTTAGACTATATAATGAGTCTTTGTAATTGTATTTGAGATGTGTGGATTGTAATCATGTATAGTTTATTTCCATCAGAATAGTTTTTTTTTTTTTTATCATATTGTATGGGAGCAAATCAGCTCTAGTTTCATATGAGAGAGTTTTAGTTCTGACAAGTGGTATTAGAGTCTTAACAGGCGCAATCATCAAAGTTGAAAAAAGCTAGTTTTTTGGCAAGGCGTCGTAGCGATGTCTTCAGGAACAATCACAGAGCAAGTTCGATTCATCATGGGCGTCATCATAAATTGATGAGAAGAAGAATTGTGGAGTAGCGGATGTTTAGTCAGGCACTGACTTTGGGTCAAAAAGAAACCTGGGATGATACCATGTGTGGTGGACAAGCTGAGCAGCAATTTAGATCGCAGAAGAGAACCAAAGCAAGGCATCTGGTACGCTTGGTGGGGGTAGCTAGTGAAAAGATAATCAGTTGCGAGGTACAAGTAGTAGCTTTGAGATTGTTATTGGTTTGCCACTACAAACACATAAAGGAAAATGTTAGAGATCAAGGTCGAGCCCAACTCAAGCACGTCCTGCAGAAGCCAATATTCACAAAAGAGAGGGAGAATATAGAAACAATTTTCTATACAAGCCAGTAACAAGTGAAGAAAGAGGCAATGCTTATTTGAAGGAAGGTGGATGTTTAGACAATATGTCAAGAGTTAAACATCAATTTGAGGAATTGGTACAGATGTAATTATGAAGTTACAAAGAAGTTTGATTGGTGCCGTGACGTAACGAAGGTGATGAACTTTGAATTAAGGGGGAGTGTTGAAGATAAAGTCTAAAAATATCAGAATGCTAAATTTACCTCCGGTTCAGAAAGTTCAGAAATAGCTGCACAAAAATAATAGTTGAGATTTAGAATTAGCTTTACGTATTTGTAATAGCAGTTAAAATGGAGTTGTTAGTTAATTTAGGAAGTCAATAGTCTAATTTAGGTTGATAATTTTGTGTATGTTAGGCTATATAATGAGTCTTTGTAATTGTGTTTGAAATATGTGAAATAGTAATCATGTATAGTTTATTTCCACTAAAATAGTTTCTTTTTTTATCATATTGTATCAGAGCAAATCAGCTCTAGTTTCGTATGAGAGAGTTTTAGTTCTAACAGGTTTGTGGTAGATTTAGAAAACCTCATGTATCTTTGGTGTGTGTACAAGGCTAAAATAGTTTCTTTTTTTATCATATTGTATCAGAGCAAATCAGCTCTAGTTTCGTATGAGAGAGTTTTAGTTCTAACAGGTTTGTGGTAGATTTAGAAAACCTCATGTATCTTTGGTGTGTGTACAAGGCTAGGGGTGACATGTTTGGAGACGTATCATTCCTGAGAAACTACCAGCAGTTTACTGCATTGTAGCAACTAATACCATCTTTGATGTAAAGTAATTAATAAAGGAAATTGATGTGTATCAAACTATCAATGTATCATCATGGTTTGTTGGATTTAGCCAGCCCGAGAAGTGAAAAATAAAGCCTTCATATACTGCCCAAAAGCTTCATGTAAGAAATAAAGTTCGATTCTCTGACGGAAAATTAAAGGAAATGCACAAATTTGAAGGCCCATCACAACAATTTTTAGTAAACTCTTCCAAGCCCATAGGCCATAGGCCTGCATAACAGAAGAAGAAAAACGAATAATAAACAAAATCAGGCCTTTGGAGTAC
Source organism: Cyperus esculentus (assembly GCA_030179965.1). NCBI lineage: Eukaryota > Viridiplantae > Streptophyta > Magnoliopsida > Poales > Cyperaceae > Cyperus > Cyperus esculentus. The sequence goes on along the minus strand of JASGLE010000009.1, from coordinate 4,185,453 downwards.
TCAGCAGCTAGCTATATTGGTGGAATGAATGTTTAGTACATGGTAGAATTATCTAGCAGCTCCTACACTTCTCAGGAACTTAAAAGAGAGGAAGGTACATGGTCCCGCCTTTTCTCTGGAGAATTCCAGAGATATTCAAACCAAACCAAGTTTCCATTTCCTATAAATAGAACCGGAGTTCAGCTGTCTCAGCATCAGAAAAGAAATCAGCAATCTTCAACATAGCCTACTGAACAAGCACACAACTCAATTTTCAATTCAATTCAATTTAATTCGGTAGAATTCTCAAGTTATTGAATTTTGATCAAACAAACAAGCACAATGTCACTTATCAGGAGCAACATCTTTGATCCTTTCTCCATGGATCTTTGGGACCCATTCCTGGGCTTCCCGTTCAACAATTCGCGATCCCTCGCCACAACCGATGAAACATCTTCCTTTGCCAATGCGCGAATTGATTGGAAGGAGACCCCTGAAGCGCATGTCTTCAAGGCGGATCTCCCCGGCATCAAGAAAGAGGAGGTGAAGGTGGAGGTTGAGGAAGGCAATGTGCTCAAGATCAGTGGCGAGCGTAAGAAAGAGAAAGAGGAGAAGAAGGACAAGTGGCACCGCGTAGAACGCAGCAGTGGCAAGTTCTTGAGGAGGTTCAGACTGCCCGACAATGCGAAGGTCGATCAGGTCAAGGCAGCCATGGAGAACGGCGTGCTTACCATCACTGTGCCGAAAGAGGAAGTGAAGAAGCCTCAGGTCAAGGCCATTGAAATCGCCGGTTAAGCTTGATTCAATTTGGCAATCAATGAGGTGAAGAATGCATCAGTAATCAGATGCTGTTCGGGTGGTTTACCTGTTGTTGTGTTTCCTTGTAATCCATGTACTGTTGAATGGTCTGCTTGTATCTTGAAGAAATGTGTGATGTTTAATCCATGACTTGCTGTAATGGTTTGTAATTGGTACCACCAATAAATCACTTTAGCCTTCTGTATTCTAATTCTGTCCCCGTTTATTTTCTATTTCTTTCATTTTTATGCAAAAACGTACAGCAATCTGTGCCATAAAATTGAGATATCTCAAAAGGAGGGGAACATAAAACAAGCATCATAAAGAAAAATTAATGATCGGATTTTGAAAGATGTTGTCTTGAGGGCATATATATATACTAGTAGAGGACCCACGCCATGCAGTGAGCTTCTTAATTCGCGCACCTTCAATTGTTACTTTTTTCTTCAAAATAAAGCGTCTTCAATTTTTAAAGAAATAATAATTCGTATTTTAATTAAAAAGAGTAATATTGTACTCTTCCTCCACATCAATTGTTGTGTTATGTTATATACATAAATCTCAAAATCTATATACCTAACATTCAATGCTTAAGGAACAATAACTTTTTTTTTTTTAATTTGCAAGTTATGCTGATAATAAATATTATTGCAATCCAAAATTTATAGGGAAATCTAATTTAAGATTAATCCAAATTAATTAAGACTTAAGAGCTTGTATGGTTTGAGTGCTCGAACATCATAAACATTTCACAGTAGATTTCCAAAGACTATTATGCAAGTCCCTTATCTCATCTTCTTAAGGCTTTTCACAAATAATTTGGAATAAAAAAATAAAATAATTTCATGCTATAGTGACAAATAATTTCATGCTATATTGACAACATCTCCAATGTAATTCACAAATAAAAACCATAAATCAATGACTAACAACAAAAAAAAAAAGGAACCATTACAGCACATTAATATATTGCTCCAGAGATTGAACACCAAAAATCAATTTAATTAATCCGCAAAAAGAAGTATAAAAATATCAGAGTAACTATATGTAGCAAGTGCCCCATAAAAAAAAAAAAAAGAAATGATGAGATCTCACAGCCAATGGACTACCCTTTAAAATTGTGCCTCCTTCAAGTTCTGATCTTCCTCTTCTTTGAATATAATGCCAGCAAGGCTTTCTAATAATGTGAACCTTGAGACATTATTGTGTGGTACCACAGGCCAGCTTGACAATAAAAGAAAATTCACTAGTTCAATTGGCTCCGACTGATTAATAACAATAAAAAAGGAAAAAAAAAGAGGAGTAAAAAAGATAATTGTTAAATATCAGACAGGTTACATTGTGGTGAATGGTTTGTTGAAATTTGATACAGAAAGGTGAAGTTTTCAAATAAATTTTATCAAATTCCCAATGTGCAACATACAAACCATCTTATCTACAAAATTGCAATCAACACATGGTTTGGTTAAAATCATTCATAATCCAACAAAAATCGGGAAAAAAGGGCAATTAATATCTCCATATATCCCATATCTCATACTATCAGATCACCTTACATATCACAATCAAATTAGCGAAAAGAGAAAATGAAATAAGCAAAGTTATCAGACACAATAAATTCTAAATTCTGATTAAAATTGTTGCTTGCTTGCTTGTACCTTTTGGAAGGATATCGATAAATTACACTGCAAAGTAGAATCAGCATGGAGCCTATGTGCAGCAGTTCATAAAAATGAATTTAATTTGAGAGAGAACATATCTTACTCAATTCTCTTCCCATCCATCAATTGCTTGTACCTGCTTTCCTCCTGAGGCATTTGTTAGAACTTGAATTAAAAATCATTCCACGGATCAAAGATATGATATTGACATCATTCGCAAATGGAACTATTTTAAGTTTTAAAAATCATTCCACGGATCACAAACCTGAACAGTAGAGGACACTCTGGTAAAAGATCCAAGTTTTTTCCCTCCAAGACTGGTCGCCACTGATTCTCAAAGCTTTTCAGCTATTTCTTCAGCCTGTTACACTCCCCTATCAGTTTTTATTGGTGAAACAATAAGAAAAACAGACATTAAAATGACCAGGGATCAATGGCTAAAATGCATACCACATTCTTTAGTCATTAGTCTGTCCTTGAGAGTTTTCAGTGCGGGATGCAGATCAGCTTTTTCAAGAGAATTGTTGCCGGCAATACTGAAGATTCAGAAACACCATAAATGAAGTCAGATATTATTTCAGAAGGCAAACTATACCTAAGAAAGATGCACAAAATCAAAATATATCTCACAATCTTGAATTCATCAAAATTCCATATGAAAAGTGGTTCAATAACGAAACTATAATTAGAATAAGGGAGTCACGGTAATACCCATATATCAATGTACTTCAGATTCTCACGAGCATATTCGACAAGTGCTTTCACATCCTTCCCTACTCCGACATCGCAAACCGTCCCCTGGCAGTCAATAGTACAAACCACTTAATTACCTATTTGAGACAAAAGTAAGTTGACTCCATTGAAAATTAGGGAAAAAAGAAAGACAGCACAATACGTACCCACACACGCCGCTCCCCAAATTCCTTTCTCAGGCTCGCCACCGCGATTCTACCCTATCAGCTAGATAAGCAACCAACCATTAATTCCGAAACAACTTAATTATTTGACCAATTACTCTAATTCTACAAGCAGACAACTGATTTCAAGCAATCTGACAATTCGAGTACCTGATCTTGAGCAAATCAGTACATTATCACCCGCCTTGAGGAAATCTTTCGCAAGCGCATACCCAATACCTGCACATCAAGCCCAATTCAGAAAAGTACACAGATTAAACACACAGATACAATCATACAAACCCTCGAAAGAAATTCGAAGGAATTGGACCTTTAGAGGATCCGGTGATCAGCACATTCTAAGGAGGCACCATGGGCTCTTACCCTACATCCGATTCTGCTCTGGCTCCCCCCATTCCACTTGCATTCCAGTACCTGTACCGGTTAGCCCCAAACCCACCAGAAAGAATAGCCCCCGAGCCGAGGCCTGCGCGAAGTGACACGAATGGCATGGTATCAGATACAGTCCGGTACAGTGCTGCTCTAGAGACACCAGTGTACAGAGAACCAGGGTGGACTGAGAGAGAAGAAGCCATGGTCTCGGCCCCGGCCTCGCCCCGCTGCTGCTCGCCCCCGGCCTCGCCACGCCGCTGCTCACCCCCGGCCTTGCCCCCTGTTGCTGGTCGCGCCAGCCTTGCCCCCTCGCTCTTCGCCCAGCCTCGCCCCGTGGAGAGATTGCTAGCAACCAGGAGAGCGGTGAGATGAGAGTAGAGGAGGGGTTTCGTGGGGTTTTCATGGAGGGATGTCGTGGCGGCAGTGAAAGGAAGAAGAGGGAGTTTGAGTTTGAGGGGGAGAAGCAAAGGAGAGTGGAGGGTCGCGATTTTACTGAACGGAGAAGGGACGCCAGTGCGAGTGGGGAGGGGAAGAAGTGGAGAGTTGGGAGTTGGGGACAGTTTTCCAGTGAAAATAAGGGCGTGTTCGGCGGACGCGGGATTGTGTGGGATGGGAAAGTTTGGGAATGGGAATTCAAAAGTGTTGAGTTGGGAAATATTGTGACGGAAATGGGAATGGGAATATATAAAATGAAGTGTTCTGATATTTGATGGAAATGAGAATGGAGATAGGAATAGATGAGAAAATTTTCATTATTTATAAAACAAATTCATTTATGATTCCAATTAATTAGATAGGAAAAATGATTGTTTGACCATGTTTAAATATGTTTAATTGAATATAATTAAAAATATGGTCAATCTATAAATTTAATAATAATAAGTTCAACAACAAAAATTGACTTAAAATAAAAAAAAGATTAAAATGTATTATATTTTTTCCTCATTTCTTAATTAAATTATGTTTTAAATTATAGCTATGAGTCACATGACATTTGATATGATATGAAGTCATATTTGTAAGCTTTGTGCTTTGTGCCGTGGGAAGAAAAAAATCGACTCCAAGTCAATTTTTTTGTACCCATGGGAATGCCTACGTGGCTGGTGCAAATATTCCCAACTAGGTTAGATTTCCCATATTAAAACCCTTATCCGAACGGTTAATGGAAATGCATTTCCAATATGATAACTTTTCCCAGGTGTACCCATGGGTTTGCTCGTCGCCGAACACGCCCTAACACTGTTTGAAATGGAGAGGAACTCAGGGATCCTCATCCGTCCAGATGCGACTCAATTTCAAATGGATGGTGATTAATACAACTGGTAAGAACAAAACAAAATGAACTCTCCAATTCTTAGACACATATTAAAATAGAGAGATATATATATATCTAAGATCTGATTGCCCGCCTCGCACCCTAAATTAAACAACTACTATTCATACTACATATTTACAACCAACACCAAAGCAGTATTCCTTATCTTTAGTATATTATAAATCTTGAAGCAGTTCATCCACAGTAAAATGAACAGTAGGTTTGATCGATCCAGGGCATCCGTTTAGTTTTGACCACAGATCCGGGCCGTTCAGCGCTTGACTTTTACTGTAGTTCTACAGTAAAAAACAGTAGCCCAATATGGACCGTTGATCTTGTAAGATCTAATAATCCTTACCTCTTATCTTTCATTCCAGAAAAATCTACACTCATCTCTCCCATCTCCTCTCCTCGTCTCCAGAGTAATCGAGCCCGACAACGAGCATTTCCTTCCCTCCGTGTGAGCACACCTCCATCGCCACCGAATTACAAAAAGAAAAGAATACAGAGAAAAACAGAATCATCTGTACATGTAAGCACATATATTATGCCCAAGCAACGCCTGGCAGGTACTGTTCGACGTAATGTCTCAGTGAGATGGAAATCGAGACCTTATCGTCGCCTCGGCAATCATCCACAAGACCACATACGTACAACCACAACAAATCAAGTTACCATTCTGGTTGCTTCTATCGAACCAGGAAAAGGTGGAAAATCTTGGATCACATATATAGTTGTTTTCAAATGTTGTATTACAATTTCTAAGTTGTATCTGCTAGACCCATGTACGTTCGTTCTTATACAAACTTGCCTAGGTTGCCACCTCTGCTTCCTCTTCATACAGCAACAATGGTCAATTATATCTGAATCCAATTCACAAATCAGCGTTGTACAAAAATAATATGAAACTATATATGCCAGTCTCTAATTCCTCCTATATGCTTTTCTTCACACTGCTCATCTTTCTCTCCTTTCCTAGCCTCAACTGAGTAACTATTCACATACTGGTCTTCAATACTGAGAATTCCGCTGACTGCTGCAAGAGTGGCAATTATATATATGAACAGTACTGGTGCTATCCTCCTGTCACCAATGAAACTTATGCCGTGTTGAATATCACATGCAGGCTTCTGTCTGGAGTCTGGACATAAGGTGTTCGACGAAAGTGCCAAGTGAACAGCTGAGATATAAATTATAATTATGCCTTCCCCCTGAAAGATGTTTAGCCTCCTACGGTCCTACCGACCCAAAAATCTGTCTCACATTATTCAAACCTGCACAAACCAAGCACCATTGACCAGAGTACAGGTACGGCATACGGCGGTACCCTGGAATGTTAGTTACATTCCATTTTTCTTTGATGTTGTTTACTATCAAAGTGCGTCTACATGTGCAATCATTGTTGGTTTGGTATGATCAAACTCTGTAATTAAGCTATTTGGTTGGGCTCTTCTGTTTATTGTTCAATGCTGCATGCAGTACGAGTCTACGTACAAAGATGTTAAATTTCCTAAGGTGGCAGCTGGAAAATATCCTACAAAATGAGACTGCTCAAAGCTGAGATCAGTTAGAGTACGTAAACTAAAAACACAATATAGTTTATAGATGTGCTGAACATGAAAATATGTACACTTTTTCTTTGGTTCTTGCATAATTCAAGCAAATACCAACACGATGTTCTTGCATATATAATGATGAAGCCCAAAAAAAATACTTCAGTATAATCTATACTATATTATAAAGCACGTAATTATCACACCCTTCATTTGATTTTCCAATTTTTTCAAACTTTTTTGATTCTCATCTTACCATTTTTATTGATCCGAAGGCTAAAATTGTGTCCAATTGTACCATTTCCTCTCCATTACAATCACTTAATATCTTGCCTAATGCCTAATATTTGCTAAATCATAAAATTGTAACATGATTAATACTTTCTTCTTTTGCATATCTGGTATTAAAATAAAACTTATGATTTGAAATATCAAAATTGTAGATATATTGAAAGTGCTACCGTAATTGGAATAAGATGAATCGGATGAAATTATCATAGGCCCATATCTTGCCTGTTATTTGCTATATTATAAATTTATGAGGACAATTACATACTTGCCTTTTCTTTTCATATCTGGTACAATAATTAGATTTATGATTACAAATAAAAAATTAAAGCTAGATTTATTTTTGTATTTTTTTTGCTTGCAGCCATCAAAGTTAAAATGCCCCGCACAACGGGCAGGTATGTCGCTAGTTATATAAAATTCACACTCTCGTGCCTCTCACAGTCAATCCAACCAATTGAAAATTCAACCCAGCCCAACCAGATTGAACAAAGCCCATTATACCCAATGCAAGATGCATGTAAGCCTCCTATTGCTGGGCGAGTTGTTAATTCAGTCCATATATAACTAGCTTTCTATTGTATGGTTCAAGCCTTCAAGGGCACTTCTCCAATGCTTGCCATGTGTTCGCTGTAATGTCTGTGTGACTGTGTGACACACTAAGACCTCTTCGCCTTACCGCTCATTCGCTCCAAGCGTCAAAGTGGGAATGAACATTAGATATCTGTACTATCTTTTCTGCATTGTTGGAACATCAGTTTTATCAAAACAAAGAGAAAGGTAGAAAATCTTTCATAATATAGTGTAACTAGTAGTTCTGTGTGGTTGTTTCTGATTCTATCTAAATTGGAATATGTATTTTCCACACATAGAAATTGGATGACTAGCAACAACATACTTTGTTGTTCTTGCCAACTTAGTTCCAAATACTTCTGGAAATAGAACACAGACAAATTATAATCTTTGTCAAAGACAGTAATTTTTTTACTACGTTTCTGTACTGTTCACCAAGACTTGAGAGGGCATAATGTTGACTCTCAGTTCTACACAACAAAACTACAGACAATTTTGAAATAATATGTATATTGTTTTCTTAGTATACAGCCATGATGAAAATGACATGCATTTATTTTAGACGACTCTAGTCACTTTGACAACTGCTCTTTTTAAGAAAAACTCTCCAACAACTTCATTATGAACAATGCCAAACTGTTTACTTGTCTCTTTCCTATGGCGAGGATAGCTGCACAATTCAAATTGTTGTCAAAAAGTCAAGTCATTATGTGGAATTAGAAGTATCTAATAGATTTAGTCAAAGTTTGGTTTAAGCACGACCTGACCCCGGTGTCTGTAAGTGATGTTGATGGAAAATTATAAAATTTGCCACAACACCGTAACCTAACTCTATATAGATGCTAAAACTTAGGTGCAAAGCCTGCAATCAGTCGATCTTGAACGTGAAATTCAATGCCCGCCAAGCAATTGTAATATTGACAATGAATTAGAAGATCAATTACAATCACACAGAGTCCAGGATATTAATTAATAGCTTATATTTGGACAATTCCCTTTGGTTAAATGACATGTGCATAAAAAACTAACACCCTCTCCATCACGTTAAGACTAATTAAGAATTTAAGACAAAGATATTTAGTATTAGAATATTGAAAGCTACCAGAAATTAAGAAAAAAATGAAGTACTATTTATAGGGACAATTAAACTTCTGTCGAGACAAATAGAGAGGTTTTTACATTCATCCTTTCTACTTGTATACTCTACTGAACAAAAAGATGCATCAAATCTTACCTTACTGCCTCCTCCTCCTCTTACTCATTCAAGTCTTCCCAGCAAATTGTTGCATTGAGCATGAAAGACGGGCGCTGTTGAAATTCAAAAAAAAGTCTCAATGATCCAAGTAGCCGTTTGGCTTCCTGGAGAGGTGATGGATGCTGCAATTGGGCTGGAATAAGATGCAGCAACCAAACAGGTCATGTGGTCATGCTTGACCTTCGATGTTCCGTCAATGAAGGCAATAACCAGAGCTTGAGTGGTAAAATCAACCCAGCTTTGCTTCTTTTAAGTGGCTTAAAATACTTAGATCTGAGCTGCAATAATTTTACGGGCAATATATTTCCAGAGTTCAGCAGCTCATTTAAAAATTTGTACTACCTCAATCTCTCTTCCTCAGGTTTTTCAGGCTTAATACCTCCCCAGCTTGGTAACCTTTCCAAATTACAATATCTCGATCTGAGTTATATGCCTGATACCTTTCTTTCAAGCGTGTGGTGGCTGTCTCATCTGATTTCGTTAAAGTATCTTGACATGTCAGAGGTTTATTTTCGAGATTCAAAAAAATGGATAGAAGCAATGAACATGCTGCCTCTTTTACACACTCTTATATTAAGTGGAAATGGTCTCACCTCAATTCCTGCATCCATGAATCTGGTCAATTTCTCATCCCTTGAAGTTCTTTACATACAAGATAATAGTTTCCATACTCGAATGCCCGATTGGATGGGGAAACTCAATAATTTGAAGGAATTGCAGCTAACAAACTGCCATTTTATTGGTCCGATGCCAAATCAACTAGGCAACTTAACTTCCCTCAATTACCTTGCTTTTGAGGATAAGCTTTCTGTGGGCCCAATGCCATCTCTTCACAATCTTAAGAATCTGACTCAATTGTTTATCCAAGATGTGAATATTGGGGAGGACATAAGAAATGTTATAAGCAGATTGGCAAATGATACTTTATACAAACTTACAGATTTGTCCCTTCTAAACACAAGTTTGACAGGAAACTTGATTGGGTGGTTGAGCAAGGTCCCTAATTTAAAAAATCTTGTCCTTTCTTATAATAATCTAAATGGCACCATACCTACTGATATTAACAATTTAACCCAACTTGTATTCTTACGCCTCCGTGCTAACTCTTTCACTGGTAATGTATCTGAAAAGCACATTAATGGTCTATCCATGTTAAGAGGGCTATCCTTCCGTTCTAACTTCATCACTATTACAGTGGACAGAAGTTGGATACCTCCATTTCACCTAGAATATCTCTTCCTAGGAGATTGTAAGTTAGAGCCGCATTTTCCAATTTGGCTTCGAAATCAATCTCACATGGTGTCCATAGGACTATCAAATACAGGAATTACTGACACTGTCCCTGATTGGTTTTGGAACTTTCCATCTCTCAATTTTGTAAACTTATCCGAAAACAATATAAGGGGTAAGTTGCCTAGCTTGAACCATTTAACACAGCTAAGTACTTTGGATATGCAAAATAATAGGTTTGATGGTGGTATTCCATCTCTTCCGAGTTCCCTTGAATTTGTGGATCTCTCAAACAATTTTTTCGATGGTGCTATAGAAGGCTTTACTTGTGGACTAGGTAATTTGACCATTCTAAACCTAGCACAAAATAAACTTTCTGGAAACCTCCCATTCTGTTGGCCCAGTACACTAGTAGTTGTAGATATGGCAGATAATAAACTTTCAGGTGCTATTCCCAGTACTATGGGCAATTCAAATTTCCTACGTGTTTTGAAGCTCAGTAGAAATAATTTGACTGGTGAACTTCCGTCAACCATGAAGTACTGTCGAAACCTTATTTCTCTTGATATTGGGGAGAACAAATTGTCTGGCCAAATACCGGAATGGATCGGAAAAGACCTAAAAAGCTTGAAAATTCTTCGTCTGCGATCAAACATGTTTTCTGGAGAAATTCCCATGCAAACAATCCAACTGACCTCCCTTCATATCTTAGATCTTGCTAATAACCATATCTCAGGCCAGGTTCCTCATAATTTGGAGTTTTTGGAGGCAATGAGTTCCCCAACGAGCAACAATATGGATTCAGCATCCCTAAGTTATAATGTTGCCGGAGATGTATACTACATCATTTACTATAACATAAGCACATTTGTAGTAATAAAGGATTTGGAGCAAAAATATACAAGAAATCTACCTTTTCTCAGAAGTATTGATTTGTCGTGTAACAACTTAACGGGAGAGATACCTCACGAAATAATTACTCTTCTGGGATTAATTAATCTAAACTTATCTAACAACCACCTCCATGGCCCGATTCCATCGAAAATTGGGCATATGCAATCAATGGAGTCTCTTGACCTAAGTATGAATGAACTTTCAGGCGTGATTCCACAGAGCTTGACCAATTTGAATTTCCTGTCCACACTGAATCTCTCTTACAACAATCTATCCGGAAAAATACCAACTGGAAATCAATTGCAAACCCTTAATAATCCATATATCTACATTGGTAATGATTACTTGTGTGGGCCCCCATTGAATAAGAGTTGTGATATATATGAAGCTGCGAATAAATATGAGCCAACAGACAGTTCTGATGTAGATGAAATACTGGTGTACTCGCTTCCTGTACTTGGTTTTGCGTTGGGATATTGGGTGGTATGTGGAATTCTGTTTTTCAAAGCAAATTGGAGGTGTTGGTTTTTCAGGATAGTTGATTGTTGGTTTGATAAGCTCTATGAATTTGTCGTGATGCAAGAGTAATGAAAGATCTGACCATAAGTGAGGCACAAGTGAGAATGTTGCAAGGGTACTCAATCAGGAGCTACTCAGTGTACTTGTATAAATTGGATGAAGAGTACTCCTCACCTTTTTTTTTTTTTTACCTTCGTTGTGTTCTAGCTGCTGATATAGCTAGTTAGTAATTATCTTTCTTTTCATAATATTTTTCATTTTACGAGTTATGTTTGGTATGTTATGTTATTGTGTTAAAAAGAAAGCAAAATATATATATATATATATATAGAGTGAGGCTATTGCGCTTCATAAAGCGCGGTGAGGCAGTACATTTCGGCCCCGTATCGCAAAACCGTAACTCAAATGGCCAATCCAAGTTGCTCAACACAATCTACATATTGAAATCTTGTAGATTACCAAAATTTTCCATTTTTAGAGTTTTCTAACTATTTTTTTGGATTTTTGAAATTTGTATAGAAAATGTACAAAATTTTGTACATAAAATGGGTCATTTTTCAAAAATTCATAAAAATAGTTAGAAAACTCTAAAAATAGAAAATTTTGGTATGCAACTAGGTTTCAATATCAAGATCATGGTGGGCAACTTGGATTGGTTATTCGAGCTACGGTTGATGAGATATGAGGCCAAAGCACACTAGCCACTGCGCTTTATGAAGCACAATAGCCTCACTATATATATATATATATATATATAGGAGGGTTCCAATGCCTCAATTTTGTGTGCCTCAATCATGCCTCAACTTTTCAAATTTCAAATAACTCAAAATTTAAAACTAATTTTTCAAAACAAAACCGTTAGATTTGATCAATATGATATTCTCTATGTGCACATAACAAATTTTTACACTTTTTTGTTTTATTTTATATAAATCAATGAGTTATAAAAATCAATGTCTAGAAGTTGCTCAAATTAGTGCATTTTTTTGAAGCCCTCGATGTCAAACAAAATAATATTCAAATTTGATGATTTTTTACATATACATAAATGAAATGATATAGATTACATCTAACGGTTTAGTTTTAAAAAATTATTTTTAAATTTTGAGTTATTTGAAATTTAAAAAGTGGAGGCATGATTGAGGTATTAGAACCCTCCTCATATATATATATATATATATATATATATATATATATATATATATATAGAATTATGCTACGGTTAGTCGCGACTCACGGGCTGCTCCGTTAGTCAGGATCTAAAAACATATCAAATCACCTCCAAATTTCGATTTATATGGCTTAATAAATTCTTCATATCAAATCTTATAGCACGCAAAAATTTTTCATTTTTGGAGATTTTTAAGTATTTGTTCAAGATTTTTAAAAGTGGCTATACAATATTAATAAATAAATCAATGTTTTATGTATCATTTTAAAAAATCTAGAACAAATACTTAAAAATCTCCAAAAATAAAAAATTTTTGCGTGCTATAAGATTTTGATATGAAGAATTTATTTGATGCACGAACGTAGGAGACGACAATCGAACGAACACGAAAGCACTCGAGAGATTTGAGAATTCACACAGAATTCTAGGTTTTTGATAACTTGGATACAAAATAACAACTAGTCCTGCCCAAAGGGCTTGAGTTTGCTTATATACGAAAATAGAAATAACCCTCCTAAAGAAAACAAAGAAAGAAACAAAGAAAACAGTCTAAAAAGTAAGAAAATTTCAAAAGACGCAACTTGACCCGTCTGGGGGCTGACCGCCCGCCCAACAGAGCGCAAGAACTTCACTGGGGCGGACTGCCCAGCTTCGGGGGCGGACCGCCGAAGACCATGCTGTATTAATTCGCCATTTCGACTAGGATGCCTTCAGATTCTGAGAAAACTCAAAACATGAAAGTTGTAGCTAATTTCTTTATCTTTCTATAGAATTTTGAATCACCTCATTTGGGCTTGTATTGAGGAAGTTATGGTCAAAATACCACAGTATATCAATCTGACCGCCCTCTGGCAGCTGATGCACAACTGCATCATTATTGAGCCATATAAATCGAAATTTGGAGGTGATTTGATATGTTTTTAGATCCCGACTAAAGGAGTAGCCTGTGAGTCGCGATTTATGAATTCGTATCCCCTCTGAGAAGTAAGAAAGCCAGTCTTTTCTAAAGAATCAAAATCATACTCATCCCTCTAAGAAGTAAGAAAGCCCAAATTTATGAATTCGTATCCCCTGCTGTACTGCATTGTGCAGTTCGCAAAGTCAACCGTTGGATTGTCTCAAGATTCGTGCCAGCATGGATCTCAAAATGATTCAACGGCTGACGTTGTGAACTGCACAATGTAGCAAATATATTGGACTAAGGTAGCTACCAGCTTTCATGTATCCCTAGGCGAGTTGTTTTTGGTTCAAGGCCCAAGGCCTGCTCCAAACGCCTGGCAGGTGTTCGACGTAATGCCTCACTGAGACAGAGAGACCACTTCCGTCCCCTCGGCGATCATCCACAACTACAACATAAGGAATCAAGTTACCATTCTGGTTGGTTCTATAGAACATTGGAAAGGTAAAAATCTTGGATATTATCGTTAATTTTCAGTTTTGCTTGTTCCGAATTTAGCTCGTGTATGAAATTATGAAGCATGAAGGTGATTTTGATGAGGTTCTTAAGCAAGTTTATACATGTACAATACCAATAAACTTACTTTTCTGGCAATGAGTTTTAAGATTTCGAGATCATATAGCTGCTTTCAAATTTTGTATTCAAAGATCTATCAAAAAAAAAAAAAAAATTGTATTGAACGAAACCAAACTGCAAGGACAACAACAGATGGAACCTTGAACCGAATACAATTTTTATATTGTATTGCAAGCCCCATATTCTTATACAAAGGGAATTTTCCTCAGAAAGAAAGAGACTTGTGGAATTATTAATTGGCTGCACTGGGTACAATAATTCATGGTTGACTAGACAATCATCCAGACCCAATTCTCACACTTCACAGTGATGAATGCTGCTTTCATTTTCTTATGAAACGGACAGGGATGAAATAACAAGCATAAATTTGTTTGGGATGACTTGAGTCTTGACCTCCACCGTGTTGTGCAGTGAATATTTCCAAGTCTTCATGAGCAAAATTAGTTTTCTGTTTGTCCACGGCAAGATGGAGTAGTCATTCCCTTCAGATCTCTGTCAGATATCAACCTGCCAATATTCTCTTAGACTCACTAGTCATAAGTTTGGCTTAATATTCACGGCCATGACTTGGAGACCAATTGTCCGAAGTGTGTTTTCCTATACTGTTATCTATTAAGCAATCAATTTGAGAATATTTCAGTTGAATAATTAAGCGTGAATGAAGCTACATATGCCTTTTTTTAATATATTTCAGAAAACTATATATACTTTGGTACGACACGGTAAGAAATTTTCACAACCGAGAATGCCATCATCATGCATGATCGATTCTTCCTTTATTGGAAGGGGAGTGCTATTTTGCAAGCAAGAATTCTTATTTTGAGAGCAAAGAGAAATTTTTTCTCTATGTTTCCAGTTTTACCCATTGCAATGTTAATGCATCATTAAAGAGAGTTTAATGAAAAGCATCTCTATTTTCGAGAAGCAGGAGAACGCTTTCAAAAGAGAGATCATATCCACATGAGACCAAACTATTCAGTATATCCATTTGCAACATAAAAGTTTTTTTTTTTGATAGAAATTTGCAACATAAAAGTTAAAATGTTTTTTTTGCTATAAATAAAAATTTGACTGACAACAACCCGTGATTAATTAATTGTTAGTGCAATATATTTGATAATTTTTCATGCAAACATTCCACTTCGTGAGTTGGTCGTATTCTCATCATATCATGCAAAGTTCAGATTAAAATATTAATTCATTAATTCATCAAATATTCTCATTTTATAAAATTCTTTCAATTGTGGAATACATCCAAATCAAATTTTGGGTTTACATGGTTCATTATATTTTTATATTAAAATATTGTAGAATACAAAAATTTTCCATTTTGGAGTATTGATTTTTTAAAAGTGATGCATAAAATATTGAATATTTTATTAATATTATATAATCACTTTAAAAAAATCAAAACAAATATTTAAAAATCTCCAAAAATAAAAAAAGTTGCATGTCACAAGATTTTGACACAAAATTTAATTGAAATTCCTCTTAATTAGCCGGGTTATTTTTGTGGCGTTGTACAAATTAAATATGTTCAATTTTTATAATATAAAAAAAAATAAAACAAGGTCACTAAACATTAATCAAGTATATAATAGGTTTCCTTTCTTTTTGAAGGGTGTGCCGGCCTAGCAAAACAGTTATTAGCCATCAGCCTATCCTAATGAAAGCAAAACAATTTAATAAATAAGTGATTAATAGGGACAAAATTGGTATTAAGAAGTAAATATTCTCTTTGTTCTCAAAATAAGAATTATTGCGTGCAAAATAGCACTCCCCTTATTGGAAATGTCGGTCATGATAAATCTTTTTTTTGATGAGATGGCAGCAGCTGCCACTTGCTTTTCTTCCTCAATTTTGTACAAACAAGAATAGGAAGTGAAATATGAACCCCCCCCCATGCACATCGAGGTCATCTCAGTACCAGTAGTTAATCTTGTTGTAACTTTTTATGTTATATTTCAACTACACTGAATTTCGTATTATAGAAGGATGCTGCAGTGATGAGCCAAAATTTATCTAGTTAACTACAGTAAATTACTCCCCTTGTGGCCTCGACCTAATTTATTATGGAGGAGGGATCCAATAACCATGGATATTGGTGCTCATGGTGACTATTTTTTTATTTATGTATAAATTAAAAAAATCTAAAACGTTAAATGTATTCCATATTATCTCAATAATATATACATAAAAAATGAGAAAGTTTTAATATTATTTCGATAGCCATCAAGAGAGGAAAAAAATTATAAAACTTGAATCGTTGGTTTTTGTTAATGCTTGATGCACATGAAAATAAAATTAAAATGATATATTTTTTTGTATACACATAAAATATGATATATACAACATATTCTATCAATTAGTTTTGTTATTTATAAATTTAAAATGTAGTTATTTAATATTTAATTTCATAATCACCGATCGGTCACCAAAAAAATGGTTATTTGATCCCTCCTCTTTATTATGTTCCATCATTAATTTACTTCGCAATCGCATTATCATGATTTTGGGAGTTTTACATCATTATTTGAGTAAAACACATTTTGCCCCTAGCAACTTTCAAAGACATGTTCTTAAGTTTTACATCATTATTTGAGTTAAACACTTTTTGCCCCTAGCAACTTTCAAAGACATATTCTTAAATGAACTAAATTCTATATATCAAATGAAATAAAATAAAAATTAAACAACTTAAAGTGGGAAGCACTTCTTCACGATTGAACTTTATATTTGCTCCATTTATTTTTGCGACGATGATAAAGATGTCCCCTGGAGAAATATTGAAAGCGGCACACACATCAATTAAACAACGGAGGGCGCAGAGGAGTTAAAGATTGGAACATGGAAGGTCTGAGAGCAAATTATCTTCACGAGTAAATTTGAGATTTTAGAAGAGGGAGACGATACCAAAAGACGCTTCTGAGTGACTGAGTTTGGGATGCGAATAAAAAATAGTTGTATGTCGTTTTGTAACTGTGATTGTTCTTTATTGCATTTGTTAAATTCCTAATTTCGGAGACTAAAGATAGAACGGTATGTGAATATGACGTGGCTTCTTTTAGAAGAGGACCAAATGCTGGATGCGTCCCTTGGGAGTTCAGACGGAGGGCTAAAAGAAAATTCAGAGCGACCTGATATCTGACGGTTTATAAAAGGGTGACGTGGCCTGATTAGAAGACGTTTTTTTTCTTCTAAAATTATATAGTAACAGTGATTTTAGTCCGTATAGAGGATTGGAATATATCCAAATTTTGCAAATTTGATCCATCAAAGTACACAAGTTAATTTTTTCAAATTAGCTGATCTGAAACTTAAAACATCCCATATTTGGAAATTGTATGATCCATTTAATAATTGATGCTTATAATTTTACAGTTCATTATTCAATTAGTATTCCTGGTAATCGACAAAAAAATGTTGTATTAATTATGAAGAATAAATAATAAGTTAGTTTTAATCGGATAGTTAAACATTAAAAAACTCATAAATTGCTTGCATCTATATATATGGAACTGCTAGTCTAAACTCTAAAAATATTATATTAAATTTTAAATGATAATAGTACAATTAAATAATAAATCCGTAAAAAACAAATTAAGTTACTGTTGCTCATAATTGCTGCATCAATTTTAAATTTCTTGATAAACATAACTACCTACGAACTAATACTGTTGTTATTCTTTAATTATTAGTGTCTTATGCTGGCACCCAGCCTTGGAGACCCCAAAAATCAGAATTCAGGACCTAACAAACAAAACAAAAGGCAACAGGTTACCTGACCTGGGAGTGGAAGCCACATGAAGAATGTTGACTCCTCGTGTGGACTGTGGAAGTGTGGAACCGGGCCAGAGGTTAGATCTGTGTCGGGGAGCCCACAATTTCATATATTCCTATGCGAGTTGTTTTGGTTCAAGGCCCAAGGCCTGCTCCAACGCCTGACAGGTGTTCGACGTATTGTCGCTGTGAGATGGAGAGACGTTCTCTTCCCCTGGGCGATCATCCACACACAACATCCATCATAAGTCGTAACTTTTTAAGTTTTGCTGGTTCTGAATTTGGCTTATGTTTGAAAATTGAAATTGTGAAGCATGATTGTGATTTTGATGAGCGCTCTTATATACCAAGTTTATTCATGTACAGTACTAAACTTCATTGTCCTGGCAATTAGATTTAAGATTTACAAATCACTTAGTTTTTTTATTTTTCAAATGTTTTATTAAAAGATATGTACTAAAAAAAAAAAAAAAAAGTTGTATTGAAAGGAACCAAACTGCAAACGACAACAACAGATGGAACCTTGCAGCGAATACAATCTCTAAGTAGTATTTCCTAGCCCCATATTCTTATACAAACTTGCCTGGGCATACCTCTGAATATGTCCACACCTAACATCAACAACCTGCTTCCTCTTCATATAGCAATAATTAATGGTCAAATTATATGTTAAATAACCTACATTTGGCATCAGTACGTCTCCAGTACAACACCACATTCCCAATTATATCTGTGAAAGTTTGAAATCTCCAATTCACAAATCAGCTGTGTACAAACTACAAAGATAAATATCAAACTTTGCTGAATTCTAATTCCTCTATACTTCTCAAAAACTCTTCTCATCTTTTTCTCCCTTGCAGCCTCAACAGAGCAACTATCCACATACTGGTCTGCACTTGCCATGCCAGTGGCTTCCTCCTGCCTGGAAATAAGGGGTTTTGCACCACTGAGAATTATGCTAAGTGCTGCAAGAGCTGTGAATTGTATGAACGGTACCGGTGCTCTCCTCCTGTCACCAATGAAACTTATGTTCAAGATAATTCAAAGTCTAAAAATATCAGGATGTTGAATTTACCCCTTATTCAGAAAATTCAGAAATTGCCGTATAAAAATAATAGTTAAGATCTAGAATTAGCATTACTTATTTGTAATAGTAGCTAAAATAGAGTTGCTGGTTAATTTAGGAAGTCAAGAGTTCAATTTAGGTAGATAATTTTGTGTATGTTAGCCTATATAATAACCCTTTGTAATTGTGCTTAAGATGTGTGGAATAGTAATCATTTATACATAGTATTAGTTTCTTATGCCGTACGTGTTGAATATCGAAGGCTAGCTTCCCTCAAGGCAGCGATGGTGGGGGCCCAGCAAAAGGGACTTGAGGAAATAGAAATTCAAGACCAGTTCAATAATACAGGAATTTACTGCATTTGGTACAACAATTCATGGCTGACTAGACAATCATATATTCACAGAGGAATATACTGCATTTGGTACAATAATTCACAGTGATATATGGATATTGCTGGTTAATATTCTTATGAAACGGACATGGATGAAATGAGAACCGTATATTCACTGGGATGACTCGACTCTTGACCTCAACCGTGTTGTGTGGGGTGTTTATTACAACTCTTCATGAGGAAAAGTAGTTCCCTATTGTCCATGGCAAGAATTAAATAGTTTTTCCTTTCAGATCATTGTCAGATGTCGACATGAAAATATACTCTCTGAACAAGTCTTAAGTTTGGCTTAATATTCACGACATGATTGACCTGGAGTCCAACTATCGTTCAGTATGTTTTGGCAATTATTTATACTGTTATTTGTTATATATGCAATCAATTTGAGAATTTTCAATTGAATAATTGAGTGTAAATGAAGTACCAAAACCTGTCGGTTTGAAGCTATATATGTTAAAATATCTAATATTTAAATTCTAGTATCTATAGGATTTGCTCAATATTTGCCTCTTAATTTTGTGCATTATTATTTTCCTTATTTGATGCATTTTCTCCATTATAAATATGTATTCTGATATTAGTGAATAACAAGATAGTACAATACAATTTCTTCATTTTATCTCTTTTGCCATTTCTGACAACATATACCTTCTATTAATCGATTTTCAGGAAACTACGCTTTGGTACTGAGTACTGACACAATAAGCAACTTTCACAACAGAGAATTCCATCATTATAGATTCTTCTTTGTTTGGAAATGACTGTCATGATCGATATTCTACTTAATTTTGTACAAATAAAATTAGGATGAGAAATACGAACCCTCCACCAAGTTCATCTCGGTACCAATATTTATTTTTAATTGTAATCTACTAATCTCCAATCTTATATTTGCACTACATTGAATAATTAATGAATGTATCATAGAAAGATGCTGCAGGGACGAGCTAGCCAAAATATATGAAAATTTCCAAGTGTCCACAGTTTAACTATCCACATATCCATACATACATCAATTTCGTAACTCTTTCTTCAAATTTTATAACTTTTATCTCAAAATGTTATAACAATGTAGATATGTATATAGACACAAATATTGAGGACACTAGATATATATGACCCAAAATATATCTTGTTGGTTACTGTAAGATTACTCCTTTTGTGTCCGACCTAATTTATTATGTTCCATTGTTACTTCGCATGCATTATCGTGATCTTAGGAGTTTTATATCATTATTTTTGTGTTACAGTTTTTACCCTTAGCAACTTTCAAAGACATATTTTTAAATTAACTAAATTCTATATATGAAATAAAATAAAATAAAAGTTAAAAAACTAATAATTTTGGATATTCCGTAATTACCTAATGGATGTATCATGTATCAACCGCTGGTCAAAGTGGTTGAAGTGTGCCCAATCAATCACGGCAAGACTAATCTAAACAAAGATATGAATATATGATTGGAAGCGCCACTAGAGAGTAAATACAAAAATCAACGATATATATAAAGGAGCATCAAAACTTATGTTGGACATACAGAAAGCTCATTACATAGTTCCTTCCAAATCACATATATACGATTACTGAGCAAAAGATGCATCTTTTCATACCCAATTTCTTCCTTTTTCTCTTACTCATTCAAGCCTTCCCAGCTAACTGTTGCATTGAGCATGAAAGACAGGCGCTCTTAAAATTCAAGGGCAGTCTCAATGACCCGAGCAGCCGTTTGGCTTCCTGGAGAGGTGACAAGTGCTGCAACTGGGCTGGGATTAGATGCAACAATCAAACGGGTCACGTGGTCATGCTTGACCTTGAAGATTATGAAGATTACCTGTCAAATGATGGATGGAGTAATCATAGCTTGAGCGGTAAGATCAATCCAGATTTGGTGTTTTTAAGTGATTTAGAACACTTAGATCTTAGCTACAACAATTTCTCTGGAAATAGATTTCCAGAATTCATCAGCTCATTTAAAAATTTGAAGTACCTCAATCTAGGTTCTACGGGTTTGTCAGGATTAATACCTCCTCGACTTGGCAATCTTTCCAAGTTACAACACCTCGAGCTAAGTTATATCCCAGACACTTTTGTTTCAAATGCTTGGTGGTTGTCACATCTGATATCTTTAAAATATCTAGACATGTCAAAGGTTTATTTCAAAGAGTCGAAAGAATGGTTGCTAGCACTGAATACGCTACCTCATCTAGATACTTTAATATTATATGAAAACGGTCTGACCACAATTCCCATGTCCATTAATTTGGCTAATTTCTCATCCCTTGAAGTTCTAGATATGGAATACAATTGTTTTAATACTACAATGCCCGATTGGATTGGGAAACTACCTAATCTGAAACAACTAGAGCTAGTAGACTGTTGTTTTATTGGTCGAATTCCAAATCAACTTGGCAACTTAACTTCACTCCAATGGCTTTCTTTGTGGGATGAATTTTTGGAGGGCCCAATGCCACCTCTTTACGGTCTTAACAATTTGACTGAACTTGTGATTTCTGATGTGTATATTGGGGAGGACATAAGAGGTCTCATCAGAAAACTGTCAAATGACACTTTATATAGACTTAAGGTTTAGGCCCTTCAAAACACGAGTTTGACTGGAAATATGTTCGGGTGGTTGAGCAAGATTCCTAATTTAAATTTTCTTGCTCTTTCTTCCAATAACCTTAATGGCACAATACCAACTGATGTCGGTGATCTGACCTATCTTGAGTACTTATACCTCAATGATAATTATTTCACTGGAGAAGTATCTGAAAAGCACCTTAATGGTCTATCCATGTTGAGTGACCTATCCCTCCAGTTTAACTACATCAATTTTACAGTAGGAAGAAACTGGATACCTCCATTTCAACTAGAATATGTTGAGCTAGATCGTTGTAAGTTAGGACCTTATTTTCCATATTGGCTTCAAAATCAATCTCAGATACAGTCAATACAATTATCAAACAATGGAATTATTGACACTGTACCTGATTGGTTTTGGAATTTTTCGTCTCTCTATTATGTAAACTTGTCTAAAAATGCCATGAGTGGTACTCTGCCTTTTAGCTTGATGCATTTGACCCAGCTAAGTGTATTGCTTTTGCAAAATAATAAATTTGAAGGTATGATTCCATATCTTCCAAATTCCCTTATGTTTGTTGATCTCTCAATTAATTTTTTCCATGGAACTGTAGAACAACTTACATGCCGATTGGATAGTTTGATTGTCCTAAACCTGGAAAAAAATAACCTTTTTGGAAATCTTCCCTTATGTTGGCCCAAGACATTACAAGTCATCTCTTTGCCACATAACAAATTTTCAAGTGTTATCCCCGATTCAATAAGCAACTCCAGTTCCTTATTAATATTAAAACTCAATAGTAATAGTATCACCGGAGATCTTCCATCAACATTGGAATCCATCCAAAATCTCACTATTCTTGATATTGGGGAAAATAAGTTGTCTGGTCAAGTACCAGAATGGATCGGAAAAAGCCTAACAAATCTGGAAGTTTTGCGTCTGCCATTTAACATGCTCTTAGGTGAAATCCCTTTCCAAATAATGCATCTGCCAAACCTTCAAGTGTTAGATATTTCGAGCAACCAATTTTCTGGCTCGGTTCCTAATAGTATGGAGTTCATGCTGGCGATGATTTCAACAAGAAAGAACAACAATAATTCAGCATATGAAAGTTCCCGAAGAAATGAAGGTGCATATTATGAAGTAAGCATATCAGTGATAACAAAGGGTTTGTATCTTGAATATTCAAATACGCTCTCTCTTTTGAGAAGCATTGATCTGTCAAGTAATAATTTTATTGGAGAAATACCTCAAACAATAACCACGCTTCATGGGTTAGAAAGTTTGAACTTGTCAAATAACAAACTTCATGGTTCAATTCCATCACGAATCGGCGACATGCAGTCAATAGAGTCACTTGACCTTCGAGCGAATGGGCTATCAGGCACGATTCCACATAGCTTGGACAATTTAAATTTTTTAACCACATTAAATCTCTCATATAACAATCTCTCCGATGAAATACCAACTGGAAATCAATTACAAACGCTTGATGATCCATACATCTACATAGGCAATGCTTACTTATGCGGTTCCCCATTGAGTAAGAGTTGCAACACAAGTCAAACACTTGATGGTCATGAGGCAGAATCGAATAATGAGTTGGACAATCCACTCATGTACTTGTTTGTAGTGATTGGTTTTGGAATTGGCTTTTGGTTAGTTTGTGGGACTCTTCTTTGTAATGCAAAATGGAGGTATTGCTTTTTCCGAGCGATTGATAATGGCATTGATTGGCTTTTTGTGTTTTGCGTAGTTTATGTGGGAAGATTGTTGAAAGTTATGAAAAAAAATCATGGGTGAATGAGATATTACCTAGGTAAGTAATCATACAAAAATAGTGCTTGTATTCGAATAAAGTGTGCATGAAGTTTTTGTTTTGCCTTTACTTGTAACTCAAATTAAGAATATGTGTTGGAATTTAATAGAAAATCTGCTTGTAGATTTTGTTTACCTTCAATTTATGTTTACATTCTCTGAACTCTAAAGAAGAGTGCTTAACAAATGAGATGTTTTTGGTAAAATCAACTGCATGTATATAGGTTCTTTTGATTGAGAGGAAGATTTTGTCACATATAAAAAAACTAATAGTTATAATTTCAAAAGGCCACAATCATTGTTGATACTTTGTTCTATGCTGGGATGCCATGATACGTAAGATGTTATTATGTGTAAAATTTAAACACATAAATTATCCTCGAAAATAGTGGAGAGACGCCACAAAATATTTTCTAACATCACAACAATAATAAAGCTCATCCGCTTTATCTGAGGAGAGATCAAATGACCACAACTTTTAGTACTCCATCGGTAACCACAAAATTAAATCTCAAATAAATACATTTTTAAAGGTTAAATAACTAAACCAATTGATGGAATGTTTTGTGTATATCATATTTTATGTGTAGTAAAAAAAATTATATCATTTTGATTTTATTTACATGTGAATTAAGCATTAACAAAAATCAACGGTTCAAATTTTATGATTTTTTCTTCTTTCTTGATGGCTATCGAAACGATATTAAATTTTCATCATTTTTTATATATATGTTATTGAGATGATATAGAATACATCTAACGGTTTAGATTTATTAATTTATTTATAAATAATAATGTGATTATTAAGGACACTAAATTTTGTGGTTATTGGATCCCTTCTATTTTCCTAACAGTAATTGACATTGCATTTGTTTTAACGGCCCAGAACGAACAAGATGCAATAAATTTGCACATTTGTTGTTTTTCAAATGAGTTTATATATACAATACAGCCCACCTCATAGATTCAATTGATACATCAATAGCCCAACATATGGGCCATATCTAATGAGGTTCCTTTTAACGTCTTTCACATTCCCAAGTTATATATAAATAAATTTAGCCCGTATAGAGGATGGGAATATATCTAAACTACGCAAATTTGATCCACCAAAGTGCACAAGTTAATTTTCTCAAATGAGCTAATCTGAAGCTTAAAACATCCCTTATTTGGAAATTGTAAGATCCGTTGAACAATGATACTTATAGTTTTACATTTCATTATTCAATATTCCTGGTAACAGATAAAATTGTTGTATCAATTATGAAGAATAAATAATAAGATTGTTTTGATCGGATATATATAGTTACCTAAACCTTTAAAAAATAACAATTGCTTGCATCTGTACATGGGACTGCTAGTCTGAACTCTACAAAATATTATATGAAATTTTAAAATGATAACAGTACAAAATACTTAATCCATCGAAATACAAACGTTACTGTTGACTATAATTGCTGTATCAACTTTAAATTTCTTGACAAACATAATTATCTTTTTTTGAAGAAGGACAAACATAATTATCACCTAACTAATACTGTTGTGTTATTCTTTATTAGTGTCTTACTATTATGATATATAGCTATCGACATAATTATCCCCTTCCCCGAATTCAATTCCACCAGCCAGCCTACAAAACCCCAACTCTACTTAATTTTCTGCAGCTACTGACACAAACCAGGAACTAACAAAACAAAACAAAACAACACAAAACCAGGAGGCAGAAGCCCCAAATGAATGCTATGCTGTTGACTAGTCAAAGGCGTGGGGGCACAATAGTGCTGTAAACGAATCGAATCGAATCGATTCGAACTTGAACCGAATAGAGCTAGAGCTAAACCGAACTTGAGCTAAATTGAAGTCGAGCTAAACTGAACCGAATTAGCTCGAACTTGAAGCCCATAATTTAAAGAGCTCAAAACCATGTCTTCTGTCAAGAATTCTAGATCGTGCGTACTCATCCGTTTAAGTTGTAAGAAAGCCCAATCATATTGAACTGAGCTAGCCCAATCATATATATATTCCCAGGCGAGTTGGTTTGATTCAAGGCCCATGGTCTGCTCCAACGCCAGATGTGTTCGACGTAATGTCTCTGTAAGATAGAGAGACGTTCTCTTCCCCCCGGCGATCGATCATCCACAACCACAACATAAGGAATGAAGGTACCATTCTGGTTGGTTCTATAGAACATGGGAACGGTGAGAAAATCTTGGATGCCATCATAACATTTCAGTTTTGCTTGTTCCGAATTTAGCTTGTATGTGAAATTATGAAGCGTGAATGTGATTTTGATGAGTGTTCTTATTACCGACTTATATATACGTACAGTATAAAACTTTGTTGTTTTGGCAATTTGATTTATCACTTAGAAAAAACATAGTTGTTTTTCAGAAATGTTGTATTGAAAGATGTACTAACAAAAAAATATATGTATTGAAAGAAACCAAACTGCAAATGGCAACAACAGATGGAACCTAGCACTGAGTACAATTTGTAAATTATATTTGTTAGCCCCATCTTCGTATACAAACTTGCCTGGGCTTGACTCTGATCAAGCCACCCCTGTCAACCAGCTCTGCTTCCCCTTCATACAGCAATAAATGGTCAAATTATATATAAACTTAACCTACAATTGGCACCAGTATCCAGAACAACACAACATTCCCAAATATATCTGTGTAATTTCGAAATATCCAATTCACAAATCAGCTGTGTACAAAGGTAAATATCAACCTATGCCAAACTCTAATTCCTCTATATGCTTTTCTTCACTCTGCTAATCTTTCTGTCCCTTCCCAGCCTCAACAGAGCTACTATCCGCATTCCGGTCAGCAGCACTTCCCATGCCAGCAGCTTCCTCCCTGGAAATTCTGGGTTCTGCACCACTGAGAATTATGCTGACTGCCGCAAGAGTGGCGAATTGTATGACAGTACCGGTGCTCTCCTCCTGTCACCAATGAAACGTACGCCGTGTCGATATTGCAGGCTTCTCTCAAGGCAGCGATGGTGGGGGTCCTGCAAAAGGGACTAGAGTAAATAGAAACTAATTCATGACCAGTTCAATAATACAGGAATTTACTGCATTTGGTACAATAATTTTGGTGCAATAATTCATGGCTGACTAGACAATCAATCGTCTTGACCCAATTAACACTTCACAGTGATGGATGCTGGTTTAATTTTCTTATGAAATGGACATGGATGAAATGAGAACCGTAAATTCACTTTGGATGACTTGCATGAGTCTTGACCTCTACCTTGTTGTGGAGTGAATATTCCAACTCTTCGTGCGGAAAATTAGTTCTCTCTCGTCCAGGCGAGAATAGATTTCCCTTCTAAGTCTTTTAAGTTTGACTTAATTGTTTTCACTACATGATTGACCGAGAGTCCAACTATCCTGCAGTATGTTTTGGCGATTAATTATATTGTTATTTATTGTGCAATCAAATTGAGAATGTTCAATTGAATGATTTGGCGTGAATGGAATACCAAAACCTGTTCGATTAGATTTCACATCCTCTAACATATGGCACGTGCCATTTGGCACGTGGGCCATTGGATCTCCTCGAGATTCATGCTGGTCCAAATCTCGAGGTGATCCAACGGCCCACGTGCCGAACGACGTGATAAGCAACTTTCACAACAGAGAATATTCAGTCATGATAGATTCTTATTGTTTGGAAATGCCTGTGATGATCGATATTCCTCAGTTTTGTACAAATAAAATTAAATAGGAAGAAAAAAAAAACTAGTCTTGCCGTGGACAATAGAGAACTACCTTTTCCTCATGAAGAGTTGGAATACTCACTCCACAACAAGGTAGAGGTCAAGACTCAAGTCATGCCAACTAAATTTACGGTTCACAATTCATCCCTGTTCATAAGAAAATTAAGCCAGCATCACTTTACCCGTACTGTTTAACATATAAGTATCATTAATGGGATTTGAAAATTCTAGTAAGTTAATTCCGCAAATCCTTTTTTTTTAATATAAATCGTATAGACTGTACAGATTGTTCATATATATAGCACACAGCTAGCTAGTCAAGGCATGGACTTTGAATGGTATCCAAAGACAGAAAAGCGAGGACTTGTAGTGCTAAGATCAATTAATTTGACCAGAAGATCGAAATCCACATAAAAGAGAAAACTAGTTATACTATTGGAAATTCATATTTAGCCATAGAGTGCATGATCTTGCCTTCTTCCATCCAGAGACACTTTCGAGACAAAAGAAAAAAAAAATGCATAACAACATCGCACATTTGCTCTTTGGCATTTTAGTTATCCAAGCCTTTTATGCAAATTGCTGTATCCAGCATGAACGAGAGGCGCTTCTCGAATTTAAGGTGGGTGTGGAGGATCCAACCAACCGTTTGGCATCATGGAGTGGCAACAAATGTTGCGACTGGGCAGGGGTCATATGCAGCAATCGAACTGGTCGTGTTATCAAGCTTGATCTCGGATGTCCTGATCCGTATAATCACAGCATCTCTTTGTTTGGTAACTTCAGCTCATCTTTACAGGCTCTCACCAATTTACAGTACTTAGATCTCAGTTTTAATGAACTTAGATTTCCAGATAATTTCTCGTTTCAAGAACTGCAGTATCTCAACCTGTCTCGTACATATTTCCCAGGTGGATTAAAACCACCTCAGTTAGGAAATCTATCGCGAGTACAGTATCTAGACCTCAGTTACAGTCATGTACGGGTAAATAATGAAAATATACATTGGTTTTCTCATCTCAGTTCTCTAAGGTATCTCGACATGTCTTGCATTGACCTCTATGATGTGAAGGAATGGATACAACCCTTCAACAAACTACCTTCCCTTGAGGTATTGATTTTGGCCGGTAATGGTCTCACCCATATTCCAAATTTACCTTCAGTTAACTTCACCACCCTCAAAATGCTCAAAATTTCGGAGCAAGATTTCAACAGCATCATACCTCAGTGGATAGGGAGTTTGTATAAACTAACTTATCTTGACCTTGGGTATTGTTACTTTGTTGGCCAACTTCCAGATGCTTTAGGAAACTTAACCTCGCTCCGTACACTTGTATTAGATTCCAATTCACTACACGGCCAACTACCACCCCTCCATAATCTGACCAAACTAACAACTTTATCTTTAGCCGATTTTTCCATTGGTGAACGTAGTGATATTACGCAGATGTTAAGCAAGTTCTCTCATGGTACCTGGAGAAGTTTGGAAAGATTGATACTGAGAAATAATAATTTGACGGGGAATATTATTGAATGGCTGGGTGAGATGTCCGGCTTAAAGTATCTCGACCTCAGTGGCAACTACCTTAGTGGTCCAATCCCCGACGGTTTGGGAAACCTTACTCTGCTTACTGAACTGGATCTATCAAACAATTCATTCACAGGATTATTAACTGATGTCCATTTAGATCGTCTGTCAAAACTTGAGACCCTAATATTGGACGCTAACCCTTTAAAAATTACGACAAAAATCAATTGGTTACCGTCTTTTCAACTCCGTCTCCTTTCACTAAATTCATGTCTCCTGGGGCCAAAATTTCCATCCTGGTTACAAAACCAAGTAAAAATCAACACACTCCATCTATCAAACACTCAAATTGATGATGTTTTACCCAATTGGATCTGGAACTTCACTTTATATATTGTATGATATAGATTTATCCGGTAATAAAATTAAAGGGAATTTGCCAGAAAGTTTGGAAAATTTGACATCACTTGAATATATGTACATAAATGATAACCAGTTTGATGGAAAAATTTCATCATCATTTCCATATGCTCTATTTGAAATTGATTTATCTAACAACAGATTTCAACAATTGCCTGACGTGTTGGAAGCACCAAATATGTGGTGGTTTTCTCTGTCAAACAATACCATTAGCGGTAGCATAGAATCTTTCTCTTTTAGAATGGCCGCATTGCAGTATCTTGACCTTTCAAGCAATAATATATCTGGCTATCTTCCTAATTGCTTCCCAAATAATCTGGAGGGAGTAAATCTTGCAAACAATAGACTCACAGGCACTATACCTAGCACCCTGTGTAGTACGTCACTTACTGCCCTTCATCTTCGGAATAACAACTTCACTGGAGAATTCCCTTCTGCTTTGCAATTCTGCAAAGGAATCTCTCTGGTCGATCTTGGGGAAAATAACTTTCATGGAGAAGTACCAGAATGGGTGGGACAGGAATTGCCTGTCTTACAGTTTCTTATCCTGCGATCCAACTTTTTTTCTGGCAATATTCCCAGAAAATTTGGATAATATAACAGCAATGGGTGCTTGGAATTACACGAGCTTGTTTTACTATCAGGATTTGTCAGTGACAATAAAAGGAAGCTATCTCTACTACAATTCAGGTGATTCTCTGAGGCCCTTGAGAAGCATTGATTTATCAGATAACAACCTGACAGGTGTAATACCTGAGGCAATTGTTGCTCTTACTGGATTAGTGAACCTGAACCTATCCTATAATCACCTAACTGGAGCAATTCCGTTAAAAATTGGGAATATGAAATCCCTCGAGTCTCTTGATCTTCATATGAATGATCTCTCTGGAACAATCCCACAGAGCATGTCCATCTTAAATTTCTTGGAAGTACTTGATCTTTCGTTCAATAACCTATCAGGGAGAATTCCAACAGGAAATCAATTGCAGTCACTTGATAATCCGTCAATATACATGGGCAATCCATACCTCTGTGGACCTCCTCTAAACAACAGCTGTACTGATACGATAGGCAACTACAATAGAGCAAAAGATATTAAGAGGGAAAAATTGTGGTTTTACTTGTTCATTGAATTAGGGTTCCTTTCTGGATTGCTGGGGGTGATTTTCATCCTGTTGTTAATGAGAAGCTGGAGACGCGCTTATTTCAGAATGTTTGATGACTCTTTTGATAGGGTATATATTTATGTAGCATTGATATTAAACACTAAAACTATAATATCTCGCATATGAATGAAGCATGTCAGTAAGTGGCACTGCATAATGCATATATATGATACTCCTCTTATCTTCTATTTCCTTGCCTTTCTGTAATTATGTAATCGTGTTATATGAGTTACTGTTCTTAAATTATACATTGGTGTATTTGAAACATATGGCCTTGTCTTAGAGTAATGCAGATCATGATTTGTTTGGGATTAGGGCAAAAAGTGATTGTAAAATACTGTTTGTAATTAAGCTGGTTGGATAACATTTAAATCTTTTTCTTCTTGATTCTTGTTAACTGTAAAGTGTAAAGCTTGCATAGAGTCTGTGTAGAATATTTGTGACGCTCTTCACTCTACCCCAAACCTGTATAAATAATACTTGAATAGTGTTCAACTTGCACTGGATTTCATTTTTCTCATATTATTGTTGAGAACTGATTCAAAAACAAAAACTTGAGTAGTTAACAATAGGGTTATTTTGGGTATTCTACTTTTAGCATTTGTTTTCTCTTTAGGGGTAACTTAACAGGAACTAGAGTACTTAGTGGATGAAATAATGGAGTAGTGGGAGCTAATTTTTAGGAGCATTTTATACATATGCTTGTTTAATTGTATAATACCAACGAATAAGTAGAGTTACAGTTTTTTCTGAAAGTTTCTGTGTCTCACCATATTCTGGCATAGCAGCCAATTAATTTCGTTTTTTCTATGTTTTCAATTTGTACCAGCAGGTTGAGTTAGTTCTGAGTTTTGCCAACAATTATCAACACTTCAATCATATCTATATATGAGGTTCTTTGAATGTTAAACACATAATTATGGCAAAGATGGATCTGTGATCATGACAACGGTAACCAATTCTAAAGCATCAGAACAACTCATGTTGGTGGATTCATGCATGACGAGATATTGATTTCTAAGTTTTATTTGATCGGACAGAAACTGTGTTGCCAGTTGCAACGCATGATGATGCAATGGGTTTTGCCAAAAACATAACATTTGTTAAGTGTACCCTTCTTTAGAGCAGTGTAATAAGTAGAGTTGGGTTACCATGTTTTGCATAACAAAACTGCATTTTTGTTATGTGCTCTATCTCAACAACCGTAACTCTCATCGCCGATCCGATTGAACCGGTGTATTCTACATATCAAAAACTCATTGGATATTAATTTTTACTATTTTTGGAGATTCCTAACTATTTTTAACGATTTTTGAAAGATGGCCAAGAGATAATAATAAAATAATATATTTGGAACTCATAAGAATCGGAGGATCGACGAGGAGAACTGGAGTTTTGGAGGAGGAGAATCTGAGTTTTGGCGAAAATCGTTTCCAGACTCTCTTCAATCGATTTCTCCAATTTCACAGATTTGCCCCTGATCGAATATTGTCTGTGTTAGGATCTTTTTGTTGAAACATTTAATTTAAAATGTTTTGGGGTGATCCTTCCGAATACATCCTGTATGAAGGATTTTTATTTGATATGGGATTCGTATTCTCCCGACAGGCGCAAGTCCCTGTCGTTAATTACCCTAAATTATTTTAGGAACCTCCGATTAAGAGACTTGATTTATGTATGGCGCACATATCTATTTTGGATTTGAAAAATTGATCAAGCACTTATCTTGGCCGGATCAATATCAATGTATGTCAATTTTTATTATGTATCATACGATTCAAGATCGTACTAATGACTCAACGGAGCTAGAACAATCTTTAAATATTGGACATGAGATTAGTTTCACATGACTAAATCTAATCAATTTGAACATGGGATTATTTTAATCTATCATGAAAATTGATCTCATATTTATTTTATCTGAGATCGGAATATGGTTAAGGACCATGTCATATCATTTTATTATATTCGTATTTGATCTATTTCTGAATATGAGAAAGCATTGTTTTTAATCAATTTCGAATATGGAGATCGATTGTGTCAGACTTGTCCAATCTTCATTAATTTAATTAGACAATTATGTTTGGACATGGTTCCAGGTCTGTATTTCGAAACTTGTAAATTAATATGGTCTATTTGTTATATCTATGCATGCATCAGAAAACATGATAACTGGTGATATATATTCTTGAGTTAGCATGTCAGAGCATATATATCTCGTTCCAATTAATAAAAGGGTATATGGGGATTTCTCTGTTGTTATAATCATCTCTTGATAATTCAACTGGCCCATCCATATATATGAAATAAGACAGGAATCAGGATGCTTGAAAAGGGTCATGAGTTTAGAGTGACATGGCAGAGCAGCGTATATATGAGTTATAACTGACTCCCTGACTCGTACAATACTTGATTTAATATATATTCAAGTTATAACCATGTCATTTGATGTTTATATATTTAATTGTCATGGTTGATAACCGTTTTTCACATAAATTATATTGCCATCGCCATAGTGAATGAGTCCAAAACAAAGGTTTTAAATCCAACATATTTTATAATTTGGATTTAACAAGAACATCAAGGCATAAACCTAGATACTCCAAAGATCTATAACTTGATCATGAATTTTTATCTTGGCATAAGGATATTATTTTCTTTTTGCCAAAATCAAGAATACGGTGGATTTGGATCTAATATACTCCAAGAGTAGAATTATAGCAAGAATATAAAGGCATAAGCCTAAATATTCCAATTAACGACCCATGATGGATCTATGTATGTCATAAGAGCGACAATCGTCGCCTCTCGACGCGACGGCACCGCCGATCGCAAAATATGTGTCATAAGAGCGACAATCGTCGTCTCTCGACGCGACGGCACCGCCGATCGCAAAATATGTGTCATAAGAGCGACAATCGTCGTCTCTCGACGCGACGGCACCGCCGATCGCAAAAGTATGTGTCTTAAGAGTGATTATTATCATCTCTCGACGTGACGGCACCGCCAATCGCAAAATATGTGAGTCATAAGAGCGACAATCGTCGTCTCTCGACGCGACGGCACCGCCGATCACAAAATATGTGTCATAAGAGCGATTAACGTCGTCTCTCGACGCGATGGCACCGCCGATCGCAAAATATATGTCATAAGAGCGACAATCGTCGCCTCTCGACGCGACGGCAGCGCCGATCGCAAAATATATGTTATATGTCATAAGAGGATGATTATTATCACCTCTCGACGCAACGGCACCGCCGATCGCAAAAAGAAAGAAAAGAAGAAAAAGAATATGCATCGAAGAAGAGGCAGAGATGAGATGCTATTTGATGTATACCTCTGGCCTTGATTAATTTCCTTCTCAGAATTGATTTCCTTCAAAACCGAATTCCTCTTAATATTTTGGCAGAACTTCAATATCTAACTCCCTCTCTGATCTGTTTATGTGAGTATAGTGCAAGCCTTTATATAGGCGTATTATTGGCCTTGACTGTCAAGCAAGAGGATGAGTACGTGGGCATCGTGGAGCAGTTATATGTGATTGTGATGATTATGCAGTTCATTAATTTTTGCTTCTCATCCGGTGGTAATAACTGACATACGATCAATTTGCTTCATATATATGGATTTAACTTCTATTATAATCCGTAATAATTAATTTGGGCTTTTTAAAACATTCATGATCCATGAATTAGTGGCCTGACATTCATTTAGGCCTGCTTTATTAGGCTTAAATATTTCAGCAAATTCATTTACATATGGGCCATATTTTATTTTAAATCGTCAAATTTGTCAAGTTATATTTTTATCATCTATATGGCCTATTTTTGTCATATATTTATAATATATATTTTTTTAAATATTATTGGGATACCATAATTGATACCAACTGGATTAGTATTCATGTTAATTGAGAAGCTATCCAAATTTATCTCTCTAATATGTCTCGCGTTTTATATAGCGGATCATATATGCGACTCGAATAAATTGAACACTAAATATGTTAATGCATATATATTAACACAGCCGGTATCAATTATAGTATCGCTTTTATTTTGATATATGTGGCTTTCCTAAAAATAATTTTTAGGTGTCAACAAATGCCCCCCACCAGATTAGGGCCGATATAATGAGGCCGTGATCTGATGCCGAATATATGTATTTATTTATTTGGCATTTATATGAGTTTCTTCCAAACAGAAATGGGAACATAATAGCATGACTCCATATATGACGTTTGTTCCATTTTTGTCATGATATTTCTAGATGCCATAAGACCACGTTCTCCCATATATGGAGGTATCTTACTCACATATTTCATTATATATTTCCTGGTCATATTTATTCTTTTTAATCTTGTAACCAGAAGTTCACAAGACTACATTGTCTTCTTATCAGTAGCCACTACCCTTTTATTTCTTTCAATTTTCTTTTAAATTCTGTTAGGATTTTCTTTACTTGCATAGGCAACATGTTTCATTGGAAGCGTTCTCAGACAATTCGCATAGATGAACCAACCGAAGGTGAGATAGAAAGGCATATTGCTTTTCATGATCCTGGTGGAAAGCTTTGAAAATACTATCCAGAATGGAGGCATAAGATGCTCGAGGGACGTGACATTTTTAATTGCAAAATTCCTCGCCATGATCGCATACCGCGGTTTCCTTTATCATTTAACCCCAAATTACTAAGGGATTATGCTGAATGTAATCCGCAAATACCAAGTCGAGTGGGGACATATTATAAAAACAAGGGCGAACTGAAGTTGCATGGCTGCTATCCTACTCATATGAAGATTTTAGAGCCACATACTTCAGATACAACACAACCAACTGTCCATCTTTTGGGGATGGAGATGATTTCAAAGCAAGTGCCTCCATGGGGTAGGACACTCTTGATCAAAGGAGATCTTGATCGCAGCCCCGGTCAAATTGAATGGACCCGATATATACTACGTAGTGAGATAGCATTATTGAAAACGCTGCGGATCTATGATGCAATATTGCTTTCTCTTTTCAGGTATGGCACATATATCTCATTTGATTCTTATAGGATATCTTGCGACCTTTATTATATTTTGTTAATATATCATTTTCTTCCTCTTCGTGTCTTCCTTTCTCCATAATATTACAGCTATGACTACGATTCAACCCTTCTTAAGGCCTTCCTTGAAAATTGGAACTATAGTTCTAATAGCTTATTCTTAGAAGATAGGGAGATAACAATCACTTTATGGGAGCTTGGAATGTTCTCAGGACTTCCTATATATGGTGCTCCTTATGAAGAGTACAACCCAAAAGATACTGAATTATTCGGTCTTGAATCAGATGGGAAGCAATGCCATACTGAATCTTTGAAGAGAGTTTATTACATCTATTATGAATTACTAGGAAGACAGGAAGGCGTGTCGTTTGACCAGTGGATAGCATATTTTGCCGATAATACTAGTAACGTACGTCAGTCTTTTGCTGATGTTTCTGATCCTTTTGGAGTAGGAAAAGAAGAGATATACTTTTATGATCATTATCCTGAGAAACCATCAATCACAACTCTGGATATAAATCGAGAGATCTTCTTAATTGCTTTCTTATCGTGGTGGCTATGTTATTTCGTCATTCCAACTGGTACACCTAACATGATAAGACCGGAAACATTTGTCGTTGCTAATGCTATGGCCAGGGGAATCAAAGTTTCACTGGCAGTTCCAGCCCTTGCTAATATTTACAGATCCTTGAGGATTATCACAACATCGGCCCGTCCCGGAAGATGTGATGAGATTCTCCCAGTTCACTTCATCAACGGTTGGTTGAATAAGTACTGGACCGGTCTTTATAGCCCTGTAGCTTCTGAAAAGTTGCGGGAAAAGCTTCCATTTCTGATAAACATTGCCGCTGCCATGCCAACTAAGTATAATCCCCATACTGCTCGTGGTCTCTTTTTATGGAGTCGGAATTCTCTTAATGAATATACCATGAGACGTTCTTTCAACCGAAAAATACCAATAGCGAGTGATAGGCTAATCACTGATGAAGTTCGTGTTTTGTCATATCCCCCTACAATCCTCAAATTCATTCATGAGGCAGAATTTCTCATCAGTATTAGACATGGGTGGCTGCCGCTACGGCTTGGTGACAAAATTGTTATTGAAGCATACAATCCCCATCGTTGTGCTCATCAATTTGGATTTGACCAAGTCATCCCTGCAACTCATCAGTCGAATACCGTTCTTACACCTAATATCATGACTATTCCACGATGTTGGTAATCTCTACTGCGTCTTGGTACAAGTTCTCAATTTTTTATACCCAGAACAACCCGCCTAGTTTCATTCTCTGCTTCTTATCACAAATGGTTTCATGGGATAGTGTCTTCCTATCATTCTCATTCTCTGA
Organism: Cyperus esculentus; assembly: GCA_030179965.1. NCBI lineage: Eukaryota > Viridiplantae > Streptophyta > Magnoliopsida > Poales > Cyperaceae > Cyperus > Cyperus esculentus. The sequence goes on along the minus strand of JASGLE010000009.1, from coordinate 4,148,522 downwards.
ATAATATCGTGAATATCACATGCTCATGGAATCGTTTCTCCAAGGAAAAATTTCCCTCGTCAAAAAGAAATTTAACTGGTTTTAATGGCATTGATGCGATGATTGACTATACCACCGAAACCACAAGACCGGGCGATCAAATAGATGATATAGACAACAATCCAAGAGGCTTCTCTATATTTGAGCAAGGTGAATTTCCCAACTTATTTTGTTTAAAGCATATGCGTAGCTGACTTCTTCTTTTTTATTATTACTCTGACATAATTAATTCAATTAACCTTCTTTTTATGCCAGCATATGATGATCTTGATGTTGTATCTATTGGCTAGAAGGGGATGCCAACTAATCAATCAAAAGAGAGTGGTAACAAGTCTCTGAATCATGGTATGAATCTTTTCCACGTTTCATATATAGCTGCATATTACCCTCTTTCTTTAAGATTATATATATCTCCATCATTATCTCAGGCAAAGGTGCAACACGTTCTATTGATGATAGAGATGTTGGATTAGGATCGGTACAAATTACAGCTGGTACTTCTGTGGCAAGTGAAAGCGCGGCTGTCGAAATCGAACATCAATCTAATCCTGTTATGGACAAGGAAAGCAACGAGGGGAAGGTATCAGGTCATGATAAATCTGAATCAAGTGATGACCTTTCAAATTTGTCTGTTAGAAGCGCTACTCCCTCTTACGATTCTGATATTTACGAGGACATGCCCTCCCGTTTGCGTAAAAGTGAGTCCTCTAAAGAATGATTGGAATATATTCTTTATTAAATATCCTTGCATAATTCCTTTTTTTTTTACTGGCCTTTCTCATACTAATTTTATGATCTTTTATCTTAGTATTGCCCCGGGAGGATTGGCCATTAAAAAGAAAATCAATCATTGAAGATGAAGTATCCACTCAAAAGAAATCTCGGGCGAATGAAGAGAATAGTGTACGGTCTGATTTCTCTGTTGATCCTCCGACTACCTTTAATGTTCAGTCGGATGGCAATGAGACTACTGTGCCAAATGCAACTGAGCATAATGTATCCTTGGGTAAGCATTTGCTATCCCCTTTTTTTGTTTCTCTGATTTTATTAATCTTGTTCTTCTCTCTTCATTATCTTTTCTCTTTTCATTATTTTTTTTTAGAAAAACCCCCCACCAGTATTGAAGAAGAGCATGACAGGGGTATCAGGTCTCCTAAAGGTCCAGTTAAGGCTCAAGAAATCATTTGTCAAAGTTCTGAAAATATGGAGAATTCAAACTCTGAACAACTGGATTATGGTGATACTGAAAATGATTCGACGTTACCTCAAGCACTTGAAGAGCAGCTGACCGGTACAAACCTCGCGACCATCAACGCTTCTGTAGGGGAGCCGGAAAATATCGAAGAGGTCGATACAGACGACCAATTATCAGGAGCAACTATAGTGCTTTCTGACAACACTAATTCTGGAGAATATGAAAAGATTGGTTCCGAGGAACACGAAAAGACCGAGGAGATAAATTATGGCTCAGATGGCGAAGGGATTGAATCGGCTTTAATCAACCGGTCACTTCAAGCACCCGTTGAAGCGGTTGTCCTTTATGAGTCCGACGAAGACAAGTCAACCGATAGTAACCCATATATGATAGTTTTTCGGAATCAAGGTAATTTAGTCCTCATATTTTGGTACGAGTTTCTTCTTACATAAAATTTTTTGTTCCCAGTTAGATTCCCAACTTTTGCAGAAACAGACCCCAACTCTGGTACTCATATTGAACCTGAGTTGAAGACGGGGAATATAACAGATGAGAAGCACTCCAAGGATGATGCCCCCGCAGGTCTTATTTTTACAGAGATGTCAATATAATTCAACATCTTCTTTTTATTTCGTTTCTATCTTGTCCTCCCATTCCTGAATCTGAGTCGTGTTGTTTCAATTTCAGATAGTAGGCTTTTGGAGGCCAAAAGGATTTTAGACGTCTTGCTCGCTCAAGATGCAACATTGTCTTCAGATTCTTCTCTGACAGATTCAGAAGTAATACTTTCTATTCTCGATAAAGTTGGTGGAGATGCATTTGGTTATCGCAACGTCATTCTTGAATCTGTAAGATCTTATCAAAGTCATACATTTTCTCTCAACCCGGACGAGCTAATCAATGGGTTAAAGCAACATCATGAGAGTCATTCAAAAGTAGACATGGATATCGTTGCCACTCGCCACTGTATTGATATGTTTCAGTCCGAGATTACTAAAGTCTCATGCAAAGAGACTCTATTACAAGCAAAGGCAAAACTAGAAAGAGCAGATGAACAACCCCACACAGAAAATGTGATCAGCCAATCAGAGTTGCATAGGGATCTTGAGAAAGCAAGAAAAAGATTGAAAAACTTGCAGAGCCGACAGATTAAGATCGAGGATGATTGTGCAGCTATGAAGACGAAGGTGGATGACGTGGTGAGAGAGCAATCTCATAAAGAAGACTTATACAACCAAATGAGAGGGCATCTGATGGACTTGAAGAAGAAATTAGATAGCCTTAATTCTTCTGTCTGAAACATTAGCTTGTAGTTTTATTATTCTTTCATAATTAGCTTAGACATCAAACTTATCCAAGCTTCCTTCTATTTTCACGCATCCATGATTGTACAAGCAGGCATGGCTGTTTAATGTATCCACCATTTCTTTTGATCATTATCTCCTCTTTATCAAGCATAAGTGTGCCATCTTATGCATAGTTCATTATTGTTATTTGCTGCCGTGATATGACCAGGGCATTCATCTTGCAAATTTTTGTTTAGTCTCTTGGTAACAATAACTTGTTCAAATGCACAAGTTAAAGCATATGTTGTGAACAAAAGGAAAGTATGAGTCATCTTTTACCTCGAGAAGCAACCATGGGTTGCCGCGCATGGCCGACCTTTTTAATGGTGAAACCAGCATTCTGTCATAGGCAAATGAGGCTCATAATTTTTTTTTTTTGAATATATATATTTTTTTTATTTTTTTTTTTTGAAACAAAAGGAAAACATGAGTCATCTTTTGCCTCGAGAAGCAACCAGAGGTTGCCGCACATGGCCGACCTTTTTATCGGTGAAACCAACATTCCGTCCTAGGCAAATAAGACTTATAATTTTTTTTTTTTTAAATATATTTGTTTTAAACAAAAGGAAAACATGAGTCATCTTTTGCCTCGAGAAGCAACCAGAGGTTGCCGCGCATGGCCGACCTTTTTATCGGTGAAACCAACATTCCGTCCTAGGCAAATAAGACTCATAATTTTTTTTTTTTGAAAATATATTTTTTTTTTAAACAAAAGGAAAACATGAGTCATCTTTTGCCTCAAGAAGCAACCAGAGGTTGCCGCGCATGGCCGACCTTTTTATCGGTGAAACCAGCATTCCGTCCTAGGCAAATAAGACTCATAATTTTTTTTTTTGAAAATATATTTTTTTTTTAAACAAAAGGAAAACATGAGTCATCTTTTGCCTCGAGAAGCAACCAGAGGTTGCCGCGCATGGCCGACCTTTTTATCGGTGAAACCAACATTCCGTCCTAGGCAAATAAGACTCATAATTTTTTTTAAATATATTTGTTTTAAAACAAAAGGAAAACATGAGTCATCTTTTGCCTCGAGAAGCAACCAGAGGTTGCCGCGCATGGCCGACCTTTTTATCGGTGAAACCAGCATTCCGTCCTAGGCAAATAAGACTCGTAAATTTTTTTATGAAAACATTTTTTTGTTATTTATTATTATATATTTTTTTTTGAAACAAAAGGAAAACATGAGTCATCTTTTGCCTCGAGAAGCAACCATAGGTTGCCGCGCATGGCCAACCTTTTTATCGGTGAAACCAGCATTCCGTCCTAGGCAAATAAGACTCATAAATAAATTTATATTTTTTTTTTTGAAAATATTTATTTATTTTCGTTTTTTTTCTTTTTATTATTTTTTTTTGTTTTTTTATTTATTTATTTATTTTTTTTCTTTTTATACTCAAGCATGATACTTTTTCAAGTATCTGCCACTTATTGGGGGCATGGGCCTTTCTCCATCCTTGTCGGTTAATTGGTATGCTCCTCCTTCATAGACCTTCTCAACAACATAAGGTCCTTCCCAATTAGATGAAAATTTTGGGCCGATATGTCTTCCAAGTATGGGCCTTCGAAGTACAAGAACTAGCTCTCCTTCATGAAAGGTTCGGATCCTTGCTATCTTGTTATATGCACGAGTCATGCGGGCTCTATATAGCTCCAAATTCTGTTGTGCATTCAACCTAACTTCATCTAATGCATCGAGTTCTTCTAGTCGCAATTGTGTTCGCTTGTCTCTTGACAGTTCTTCATTTACCGCTATCCTTAATGAAGGAATCTCCACTTCCAGTGGTAATACGGCTTCAGTTCCAAATACTAATGAATATGGAGTTGCTTCTGTGGGTGTCCGATATGTTGTTCGATAGGCCCACAATGCTTCATTAAGCTTTTCATGCCAGTTCCTATGATTTTTATCAACCATCTTCCGCATTAGACCAATCAAGGTCTTATTGAATGCTTCCGCCAAACCGTTGGCCCTTGGATTATAAATCAAAGAGAACCTCCAATCTATTTTATGATGTTGTGCAAATCGGGAAACTTTGAAGCTTTTAAATGCTGGACCATTATCAGAAAGAGTTCTTCTCGGGTTGCCAAATCGGTATAACACATGAGTCTTGAAAAAAATTATGATGTCTTCGGCTTTTGTTTCTCGCAATGGGATTGCTTCAGCCCACTTTGAAAAATAATCAGTTGCCGCTAGAATGAAGCGATGCCCCCTAGAAGATGGCGGATCGATAGGGCCAATGATGTCTGTGCCCCACATCTCGAAAGGCCATGACGCCATTGTGGGATGAAGAGGATTTGGGTGCTGGTGAATGAAGTCACCATGTATCTGGCACAAATGACATTTCTTAGCATGTTCGATGCAGTCCCCTATCATGGTAGGCCAATAATATCCCATTCTTTTTATCTTCAACTTCATCTTAGGTCCCGATTGATGAGCCCCGCATAAACCTGAGTGCACCTCATCCATTATTGATCTTGCCTCATCAAGCGAAACACATCGCAACCACATTTGATCATAAGATCTCCTGTATAGCGTATCACTTGCATATACAAATCGGAGAGCTCTCCTTTTTAATTGTTCTTGAGCTGATTTGCCATGAGGCAATTTCCTATATTTGAAGTAGTCAACATAGAGTTGTCTCCAATCGTCTTCTATTTGAAGAGCTAGCACCTCAGTTGAGTCATCATCTCCTTCTGGCCCTTTTTTATCTTCCGGCTCTGGGTTTGAAAAGTATGATGCTAAACTCCTTCTATTGCGTACTATTATGTGTACACCTTCTTCATCAGGTTCCGACAACTCCTTAGCTATTCTAGCAAGCGCATCGGCTTTGCCATTTGAAGCCCTTGAAACCTTTTCAAACATGATGTTTGAGAATTTTGAAATCAGCTTGAGAGCCTCTTGTTGGTACTTGATGAGTTCTTGCTTTTAACACATTATATTCACCAGTGACCTGCCCTATTATCAACTGTGAATCTCCATGAACATGAAGCCTCTTAATGTCGAGCTCTAAAGCAATTTCGAGACCCGCTATCAATGCCTCATATTCAGCTTCATTATTTGTGCAAGGCTCAGTCAATGCGAGTGAATGTCGGATAATGCCTCCTTCAGGTGTGACAAACACCAAGCCAACGCCAGCTCTAACTTTTGGTATCTCTGCTCCAGTAGTTGGTCGAATGGAGGATGCACCATCAAAATACATTTTCCACAAAGGATCTCCTTCTTCAATGTATAGAGTCTCTTCATCTGGAAACTCACATTGCAACGGTGAATCATCTGGAATTGGATGTGCGGCTAGAAAATCTGCCAAAGCTTGTCCTTTTATGGCTTTTTGTGGAGCATAGGTAATATCGAATTCCGTCAAAGCAATGGCCCAACGTGCTAATCTCCCTGTAAGCATTGGCCTCGTCATGAGATACTTTAGCGGATCAACTTTTGAAATCAAGATGACTTGATGAGCTAGCATGTAGTGTCTCAACTTCTTTGTCGCAAATATGAGAGCCAAGCAATGCTTTTCAATCGGGGTATAGGAATGTTCTGCCCCCACGAGCAATCTACTGAGATAGTAGAGTGCATTTTCCTTTCCATGCTCATTTTCTTGTGCTAAAAGAGCGCCAAGAGAACCCTCCAAAGCAGTGGTGTATAATATGAGGGGCTTTCCAGTTATGGGCGCCGCTAAGACAGGGGGATGTAGAAGATATTGTCTTATCTCATCAAATGCCTTTTGACATGCTCGGTCCCATATGAAAGGAGTATCTTTCTTGGTTAACCTTGTGAATGGTTGAATCCTCCCAGATAGATTTGAAATAAATCTACGAATGTAGGCCAAACGTCCTTGAAGTGATCGGAGATCCTTGAGATTTTTAGGAGGGGTCATTTCAAGTATGGCTTTTATCTTTACTGGATCTATTTCTATGCCTCTATGTCTGACAATAACACTCCACGATTCTATGGATGAGATCATCAAATATCTTTGTCATGGCTCTTTGATAAGTGGCCCCAGCATTTTTAAGCCCGAATGGGTAATGTAGCAATATATTCCTATTGGGGTTCGAAAGGCTATGTGTTTTTGGTCGTCCACATCCATCTTGATTTGGTTGTAACCAGATGAGCCATCCATGAATGGGAACACTTCAAAAGATGATGTGTGGTCAACAATTACTTCTGTCACCGGTAATGGGAAATCATCCTTGGGACATGCATTGTTTAAATCTCTGAAGTCCACACATATACGAATCTTACCATTCTTTTTCTTGACTGGCACAATGCTAGCTATCCAGTCGGCATTTTCCTCCTCTCGTATGAAGCCGGCATCTATGAGTTTTCGCGTCTCTGTAGTGACTTGCTCTTCTAATTCAATTCTCATGCGTCGAGGTGCTTGCTTTACGGGCGAGGAATCCTCTTTGATTTTCAGCTTATGAACAGCCACATCCGGGTCTAGCCCTGGCATTTCTTTATAATTCCATGCAAAACAATCAACAAACTCAAGCAACAATGCTTTTAGCTTGACTCTTTCATCTCCTTCCAGAGACGCACTTATATAAGTGGGTCTAGGTTCTTCTTCTGACCCGAGATTTATCTCTGCCAATTCATCAATCGTGCTTCGACTTCCTTCTTCTAGCTCTTTGGGAGCGGTTTCTACATCTATAATCATTTCATCCTCTTCTAGATCCTTCTCTTTACCAAATTCTGAGATCGAAAAGCATGAATGGTGGCCATGCCTTGTGTTTGAGATGGATAAGCGTGCCATGCCGCTGGATTCCTCAAAACCCAATCCACGTGTACTCACTATGCGCCCATCTACTGTAACAACCTTCCTTTGGGGCTGATCCCATAATTTTCAGAAAGAATGCACCTTTGATTTGAGAAGTGGCTTCAAACAACCCATTTCTTCAAATAAATGCAATCATCCCTCCTTGGAATATCTTGGGGGTATTATGTCACTATATTGGGAATTGTCAGACATAATTGTCATGAGTTGTGATTTTGACATTTCTATTGGTCTATCACTAGACTTATAGAAGAGGATTCCTTTATGTATGACCTCTTTCCCTTTTACCATTTCCACTTTTGGTGGAACAAAAAACGTCTCTAACTCCTCGATTTGATTTACTTCTCTCAGAGTCAAATCCTTTCGGTGATGTTCGGGCACAACAACCACAACTAGTGAGTAGGGAGTAGTATCCAAACTAGTCATGAATGTTGTCTTAATCTCATCATGACTAACATTCTCACTATATGTCACATTTTCATCTTCTGAATCAGAGTCACTACCCCAATGGGTTGAGGGTTTCTTTCCCTTCACCTCTTGATCTTTAGACAAGACTTCAGTTTTTTCTTTCGAGTTGAAGAAATATTTTGCATCCCTATATTGGACCTCATGAACTCCAAATGGTTGCACATCTCCATTGATTTTCCACTCCTTTCCGTCTTTCACGTATTTAATGCATTGGTGTAAAGTAGACGGCACAACATAATTCTCATGTAACCATGGTCTCCCTAGAAGAGCTTTGTAGGAGGTTTCAGAATCAATGACATAGAACTTCACTTCCGTCTTGAAATTTTTTATTGCAATGGTCAAGGTTACTGCCCCCAAGGCTTTTTGTGAATTCTGATTGAAACCTTGTATAGAGATCTTCTCAGTAGAAAGGTGTTTAACACTAAGGGATAGGCTTTTTAGTGTCTTCAATGGCATTAAGTTAATTGATGACCCGGGGTCGATGAGAATTCGATTAACCTTTACACCCTCACATATACCGGTAACATAGAGTGGTTGGTTGTGGTCGACTGTGCCTATCAACAAGTCATCATCCGTGAAAGAGATGGACGCTGTATGCACGGCATAAAGTGCTTCTTTCATGTTTCGCTCTGCAAAATAAGATTGATATAAATCAGGATTTTGCAATGCATGCACTAAAACATCATGCAACTCTTGAGACATCATCAAGGCATCAAAAACACTTAGCAGGGCAGGAATCTTTCGCAAGTGTGCTACGATGTTGTAATCAGCTTGTGAAAACTTAGGTCTATCACTTGGACCTTCATCTTCCTTCGTCTCAATTTCTTTCTCCTTTATCTTCTCTTTTTCTTTTTCCTTGGGCGGTTGCCGCTCTGGAAGGATCTTTCCTTGCCTTAAGTTCATCATACATTCATTTTCACCACTTGTCATATTTTTAAGCGGTTGTACTTCTTTTTTGGGAAAGCAAAGCTCTTCTTCAGAGTCACTTCCGAAATGGAGGACCAAACATGATTCGCTATTGACTAAGGAATCTTGCTCGTCCTCATCATCATCTCCAATAGCATAACCACTATCTTGGCCTCGATATCTGGGAGAGCTTGTAAGACAAACTACATTTGCTTGTTCGTGTGGAGCGGGGTCTTGCAACACTCCTTGGGACAAGGTTATTTCTCCAGCTTGAAATTTCCTTTCCACCCAATCTTTAAAAACCCAACAATCTTCTATCGTGTGACCAAGTACCCTATGGTATGGACAAAAGTTAGGGTCATCAGAGCGCTTCACTTCATCGGGTCGTTTACTATCTGCTAATTTCAAACCATTTCTCATGGCATCGTGAAATATTTTCTGAACTTTATCTCTCCTAAAGGAATATGGTTTGTTCCTCCTTTCTTCTAGTGTCTTATAATTCCCACCTCCTAGTCTTGGTTTTGTCTGACTAGAGCTAGAACCGTCCGTCTTTCTCGATTCATTAGACATCCCCACCATCTTTGTTTCAGCCTTCTTCATATCTTCTCTATCTCGGCGTGTTTTGAAACTTGGAGGATTAGTCCAAACAGAGGAACTAGTGTTCTCTAGTTTTGACACACATGAAATTAGTTCTTGAAACGTGGTGATCTTTGCAATCCCCAGAAAAGGTGTCATCCAATTGTCTATGTTTTTCAACAACAATTCGACAGCTTCAGATTGTACAATTGGACGCTCACATCGAATGCTAAGGTTCCTCCACCTATTGATGTAGTCAAGAATTGACTCTCCTTTCTTCGGCTTTGTATTTGCCAAGTCAGCTAAGCCAACTTTATCAATTGCGATCGCAAATTTGGCTCGGAAAGCATCTATCATGTCTTCCCAAGTTTTAATGCTTCCATTCTCTAAGGAGTAATACCATTCGAAAGCGGATCCTCCAAGACTTTGCGGGAATTGTCTCAATAGTAAAGCGTCATTCCCGGCAGTATTCCCACAAGTAGCCACAAAATGCGCCAAATGTTGATCAGGACTGATCATTTTAGGTCCTTCTCCATAAAACATTTTGAACTTTGGGATAATATATCCGTTTGGGTAAGAAATAGCATCAAACTCCGGTGGATACGGTCTCCCTGTCCTTTTTAATGGTGGAATTCCATGACCCGTTCCTACTGATTGTAGGTGGCTTGCAACAATCTTTTGTATGTCCTCCTTTGTTAAAGGTGGTACCGGGACAGATTTCCTTGTCATCTGATGGAGGTTGTGCTCTTTCCTTCTCCTTTGATGGATTACTTGTTTCTCCCTTATCAGGTGAGAATCCTTGGCTAATGAGGAAGCTCTGCATTGTTTTCAGCATAGCTTGATTTTCCTCATTTTGTTTCTTTAAGAGAGCAATATCACTCTCCCTTATCTTTAATTGTTCTTTTAATTGAAGCACTAGATCTCCTCCAGATGCAGAGTCCTCTAGTTCCTTCTCTTTCCCGTCTGGTTCCTTGTCACTTGCGGCGTCCAAATCTTTATTACTTTCTTTATCCTTTTCAGAATCTTTTTCTTGTTGCCTTGTAATCACCATGCAGACCTCAAGATCATCATCATCTTCAGAATATTCAGCAGTGATTGTAAGGACAGTTTCAACCTGATTTTCATCATGCTCGTTTATGTACATTTTACGCTTGTGTAACGAAGATGACACAATTGTTAGTGAGGGATGACCTCTCCTTGATTTTTTAGTCCTTTTCTTGCCTCTCGAGTTGCTCTTCGCACTTGAGCGCTTTCTAGCATTCATCTTCTTAATTCTTGATGCAGTCGGGGAAATGCCAAGGATATTGTTCTCCATCCCTTTTTTAGTGACGGTAAAGGTCGGAGTGTCTTCATCTTCCTCCATAGCTCCTAGATGATCAAGGATTGACTTCTTAGGACCGAGCCTATCAAAGACTGACTTCTTAAGACCGAGCCTCTTGAAGACGCTTACATGTTCGGTGGAATTTAGCTTAACAGGAGCTTGACTCCCATTGTCAGTAGATGAAGGTGGTGCGAATTCCACCACCTGTGAGACCGTGCCAAAATGAATGGCGGCTCCTCCTCCTCCAATTGCAATGACGGAACTTGGGAGCATAACACCAGAGTTCGCTCCTAAAATTATTACTCGCGGCGACGTTGCAAAACCAGTAGTGCCGAAAGCCATGAATTCCTTTCCCTGTAAAAGAAAAAGAAGAAAAATATGTTGGAGTTAGCCAACGTGAAAGAAAAATAAAAATAAAAGTATGCAGGTCATGCGCCATATTTATCGATATCGCGTCTCAGAGATGGGAGGAGAGGAAGGTCCCACCGGGCGTGCCAGAATTTGTTAGGATCTTTTTGTTGAAACATTTAATTTAAAATGTTTTGGGGTGATCCTTCCGAATACATCCTGTATGAAGGATTTTTATTTGATATGGGATTCGTATTCTCCCGACAGGCGCAAGTCCCTGTCGTTAATTACCCTAAATTATTTTAGGAACCTCCGATTAAGAGACTTGATTTATGTATGGCGCACATATCTATTTTGGATTTGAAAAATTGATCAAGCACTTATCTTGGCCGGATCAATATCAATGTATGTCAATTTTTATTATGTATCATACGATTCAAGATCGTACTAATGACTCAACGGAGCTAGAACAATCTTTAAATATTGGACATGAGATTAGTTTCACATGACTAAATCTAATCAATTTGAACATGGGATTATTTTAATCTATCATGAAAATTGATCTCATATTTATTTTATCTGAGATCGGAATATGGTTAAGGACCATGTCATATCATTTTATTATATTCGTATTTGATCTATTTCTGAATATGAGAAAGCATTGTTTTTAATCAATTTCGAATATGGAGATCGATTGTGTCAGACTTGTCCAATCTTCATTAATTTAATTAGACAATTATGTTTGGACATGGTTCCAGGTCTGTATTTCGAAACTTGTAAATTAATATGGTCTATTTGTTATATCTATGCATGCATCAGAAAACATGATAACTGGTGATATATATTCTTGAGTTAGCATGTCAGAGCATATATATGTCGTTCCAATTAATAAAAGGGTATATGGGGATTTCTCTGTTGTTATAATCATCTCTTGATAATTCAACTGGCCCATCCATATATATGAAATAAGACAGGAATCAGGATGCTTGAAATGGGTCATGAGTTTAGAGTGACATGGCAGAGCAGCGTATATATGAGTTATAACTGACTCCCTGACTCGTACAATACTTGATTTAATATATATTCAAGTTATAACCATGTCATTTGATGTTTATATATTTAATTGTCATGGTTGATAACCGTTTTTCACATAAATTATATTGCCATCGCCATAGTGAATGAGTCCAAAACAAAGGTTTTAAATCCAACATATTTTATAATTTGGATTTAACAAGAACATCAAGGCATAAACCTAGATACTCCAAAGATCTATAACTTGATCATGAATTTTTATCTTGGCATAAGGATATTATTTTCTTTTTGCCAAAATCAAGAATACGGTGGATTTGGATCTAATATACTCCAAGAGTAGAATTATAGCAAGAATATAAAGGCATAAGCCTAAATATTCCAATTAACGACCCATGATGGATCTATGTATGTCATAAGAGCGACAATCGTCGCCTCTCGACGCGACGGCACCGCCGATCGCAAAATATGTGTCATAAGAGCGACAATCGTCGTCTCTCGACGCGACGGCACCGCCGATCGCAAAATATGTGTCATAAGAGCGACAATCGTCGTCTCTCGACGCGACGGCATCGCCGATCGCAAAAGTATGTGTCTTAAGAGTGATTATTATCATCTCTCGACGTGACGGCACCGCCAATCGCAAAATATGTGAGTCATAAGAGCGACAATCGTCGTCTCTCGACGCGACGGCACCGCCGATCGCAAAATATGTGTCATAAGAGCGATTAACGTCGTCTCTCGACGCGACGGCACCGCCGATCGCAAAATATATGTCATAAGAGCGACAATCGTCGTCTCTCGACGCGACGGCACCGCTGATCGCAAAATATATGTTATATGTCATAAGAGGATGATTATTATCACCTCTCGACGCAACGGCACCGCCGATCGCAAAAAGAAAGAAAAGAAGAAAAAGAATATACATCGAAGAAGAGGCAGAGATGAGATGCTATTTGATGTATACCTCTGGCCTTGATTAATTTCCTTCTCAGAATTGATTTCCTTCAAAACCGAATTCCTCTTAATATTTTGGCAGAACTTCAATATCTAACTCCCTCTCTGATCTGTTTATGTGAGTATAGTGCAAGCCTTTATATAGGCGTATTATTGGCCTTGACTGTCAAGCAAGAGGATGAGTACGTGGGCATCGTGGAGCAGTTATATGTGATCGTGATGATCATGCAGTTCATTAATCTTTGCTTCTCATCCGGTGGTAATAACTGACATACGATCAATTTGCTTCATATATATGGATTTAACTTCTATTATAATCCGTAATAATTAATTTGGGCTTTTTAAAACATTCATGATCCATGAATTAGTGGCCTGACATTCATTTAGGCCTGCTTTATTAGGCTTAAATATTTCAGCAAATTCATTTACATATGGGCCATATTTTATTTTAAATCGTCAAATTTGTCAAGTTATATTTTTATCATCTATATGGCCTATTTTTGTCATATATTTATAATATATATTTTTTTAAATATTATTGGGATACCATAATTGATACCAACTGGATTAGTATTCATGTTAATTGAGAAGCTATCCAAATTTATCTCTCTAATATGTCTCGCGTTTTATATAGCGGATCATATATGCGACTCGAATAAATTGAACACTAAATATGTTAATGCATATATATTAACACAGTCGGTATCAATTATAGTATCGCTTTTATTTTGATATATGTGGCTTTCCTAAAAATAATTTTTAGGTGTCAACAGTCTGACCGTGCTGCTGACCGTAGAAACCCGTCATTGTTTAAAATTGTTGCTGACCGGCGTCTCACGGTCATGCCATGGTCAGCAATACCCAATTTTATTGTAGTGAATAAAACACGGATGTAAGTTTTGTTTTCTCTTCGCTTTTATTATTACTCAAATTAATTAGAATGCTCTGTTTTGGAACTTGGAAGAAAATGTACTTGCAGATTTTGTTTACTTTCAATTTATGTTTACATTCTCAAAAAAAAAGAGAGCTTTGTGAAGACAGAAGTGATAACAATAGACACAAAAATATAATTATTTCTGAAGTACTTGTTTCTCACGTAGGTTTACCAAATGAGATGTTTAGACTTTAGAGTTTAGACAAACCCATCAGGCCATCACATATAGGTACTTTTCACTGCTTTTCACTGAGTTTATTGGCATCAGTATCCAGCACAACTCAACATTCACAAATCAGCTGTGTACAAAGATAAATGTCAAACTATGCAAACTCTAATTCCTCTATGCTTTTCGAAAACTCTGCTCATCTTTCTCTCCCTTCCCAGCCTCAACAGAGCTACTATCCGCATACCGGTCAGCAGAACTTGCCATGCCAGCAGTTTGCTCACTGGAAATTCTGGGTTGTGCACCACTGAGAATTAGCTGACTGCCACATGAGCGGCAAATTGTATGAACAGTACTGGTGCTCTCCTTTTGTCACCAATGAAACTTATGCCGTGTTGAATATTAATGGCCTATCTCAAGGCCGCGATGGTGGGGTTCCAGCAAAAAGGACTTGAGGAAATAGAAATTCATGCCAGGTTCAATAATTAATAAAGGAATTTACTGCATTTGTTACAATAATTCATGGCTGACTGGACAATCAATCATCCAGACCCAATTAACACTTCACAGTGATGGGTGCTGGTTTAATCTTCTTAGAAACGGATATGGATGAAATAACAAACCGTACATGTGTGAGTTGAATATTCCAACTATTAGTTCATGAGGAAAAGTAGTTCATGAGGAAACTATACCTAATCTTAATTATGAATTTCAGAAACTACACTTTGGTACCGACATGCATGGTTCATAATAAAAAGAATTCCAGCGCTATATATGGATTACCTTTTCTTTTATGGTCAATTTTCCTCGTCAATCTTGTATAAATATATAAAAAAAGGAAGAGAAATATGCCCTGCAGCATCAAGTTTAGCTGAGTACCAGACTGCCAGTAGTTATTTTTCACTGTAATAAGTAATTCCAATATTTTATATTGTACTACATATATAATTGTTAGTCCTTGAACCAATATATATAGCAGCATTAATTTAGTCTAATATTCCAATGTATCAAAAACGGATGCAGCATGAGCCAAAATATATCTAATTATGTTCCATCATTGATTTGGCATTTTCGTGATATTGGTGGTTTTACATCGTTATTATTTGAGTTACACGTTTTGCCCCTAGCAACTTTCAAAGACATATTTTTAAATTAACTAAAATCTATATATCAGATGGAATAAAATAAAAATTAAGCAACTTATAATCTTGGAAAGTCAGTAATTCCCCAATGTTTGTATCATGTATCAACTTCTGGTCAAAGTGGTTGAAGTACATCCAATCTATCACGACAAGACTAATCAAAACAAAGATATAAATAAATGGTTGAAAGCACCACCAGAAAGAAAATACAGCAATATATAGAGGAGCATTGGGACTTTTGTTGGACATACAGAGCTTATTACATACTTCCTTCCACATACTCGATTTACTGAACAAAAGATGAACCTTTTCTTACCGAATTGCTTCTTTTTCCTCTTACTCATTCAAGCCTTCCCAGCTAATTGTTGCATTGAGCATGAAAGGCAGGCTTTGTTGAAGTTCAAGGGCAGTCTGAATGACCCGAGCAGCCGTTTGGCTTCATGGAGAGGTGGCATGTGCTGCAACTGGGCTGGGATTAGATGCAGCAACCAAACAGGTCATGTGGTCATGCTGGATCTTCAAAATTCTGGTGGCCTTGTCCATCATCAAAGTTACTACGGATGGAATAATCGAAGTTTGAGTGGTGAGATTAATCCAACTTTGTTGTTTTTAAGTGATCTAAAGCACTTAGATCTCAGCTACAACAATTTCTCTGGATATGAATTTCCAGAATTTATCAGCTCATTAAAAAACTTGAAATACCTCAATCTAGCTTTTACAGGTTTGTCGGGATTAATACCTCCTCAACTTGGTAACCTTTCCAAGTTACAACACCTCAATCTGCATCATATCCCTGACACTTTTGTTTTAAACGCTCGATGGTTGTCTCGTCTAACCTCGTTAAAGTATCTAGACATGTCAAAGGTTCATATCAAAGAGTCAAAAGAATGGTTGCCAGCAATAAATATGCTACCCCATCTACACACTTTAATTTTAGATCAAAACGGTCTAACCACAATTCCTACATCCATTAATTCGGTCAATTTCTCATCCCTTGAAGTTTTAGGTATGGAAGGTAATTCTTTTAATTCTACGATGCCGGATTGGATCGGGAAACTACCTAATCTGAAATATCTAGTGCTATGGGACTGTTGTTTTATTGGTCCAATTCCAAATCAACTTGGCAACTTAACTTCACTCGAAAATCTTGCTTTGGTGGATGAATTTTTGGAGGGTCCAATGCCATCTCTTAACAATCTTAAGAATTTGACTCAACTTTGGATTTGGGATGTGGATACTAGGGAAGACATAAGAGATGTCATGAGAAAATTGGCAAATGACACTTTATACAAACTTACAGTTTTGTCCATTATTAACACAGGTTTGACTGGAAACTTGATTGGGTGGTTGAGCAAGGTGCCTAATTTAAATATATTTGAACTTTCTTCTAATAACCTAAATGGCACCATCCCGACTGATATCGGTAATTTAACCCACCTTGAATACTTATATCTCGGTTACAATTCTTTCACCGGAGAAGTATCTGAAAAGCACCTTAATGGCCTATCCATGTTGAATGCGTTATCCCTCAAGTTTAATTTCATTAATTTTACAGTAGGAAGAAATTGGATACCTCCATTTCAACTAGAGTATCTATCACTTGATCATTGTAAGTTAGGGCCTTATTTTCCATCTTGGCTTCAAAATCAATCCCACATAATCGAGATAGGATTATCAGATGCTGGAATTGTCGACACTGTACCTAATTAGTTTTGGAACTTTCCATCTCTCAATTCTCTAAACTTGTCTAAAAATGTCCTAAGCGGTAGGCTGTCGCTTAACTTGAAACATTTGACCCGGCTAGATATATTGCTTTTGCAAAATAATCAATTTGAAGGTACAATTCCATATCTTCCAAATTCCCTTCAGTTTGTTGATCTCTCAGTCAATTTTTTCCATGGTACTATAGAACAACTTATATGTGGATTAGATAGTTTGATTGTCCTAAACCTGGAAAAAAATAACCTTTCTGGAAATCTTCCCCAATGTTGGCCCAAGACATTACAAGTCATCTCTGTGGCACATAACAAATTTTCAGGTGCTATCCCCGATTCGATAAGCAACTCCAGTTTCTTATTAATATTACAACTTAATAATAATAGTATCACCGGAGATCTTTCTTCGACATTGGAATCCATCCAAAATCTCACTATTCTTGATATTGGGGAAAATAGGTTGTCTGGTCAAATACCAGAATGGATTGGAAAACGCCTAATAAATCTGGAAGTTCTCCGTTTACCATCTAGCATGCTCTCTGGTGAAATCCCCATCCAAATAATGCATCTAGCGAACCTTCAAGTTTTAGATCTTTTGAGTAACCAAATTTCAGGCTCAATTCCTCATAGTATGGAGCTCATGCTTGCAATGACTTCAACAACAGAGAACAAGAATAATTCTGCATATCAAAATTACCTAGGAACTAACGGTGGATACTATGAAGTGAGCATATCAGTGGTAACAAAGGGTTTTTATCTTGAATATTCAAATACGCTTTCTCTTTTGAGAAGCATTGATCTGTCAAGTAATAATTTTATTGGAGAAATACCTCAAACAATAACCACGCTTCATGGGTTAGAAAGTTTGAACTTGTCAGACAACAAATTTCATGGTTCAATTCCATTACGAATTGGCGAGATGCAATCAATGGAGTCACTTGACCTTCGCATGAATGGGTTATCAGGCACAATACCACATAGCTTGAGTAATTTATTTTTTTTAACCACATTGAATCTCTCATACAACAATCTCTCCGGTGAAATACCAACTGGGAATCAATTGCAAACACTTAATGATCCCTACATCTACATAGGCAATGCTTACCTATGTGGTCCCCCGTTGAGTAAGCGTTGCAACAAAAATCAAACACTTAGTGGTTATAATGTGGAAGTGAATAATAATTCGGACAGAGTAATCCTGTGCTTGTTTGTAGTGATTGGATTTGGAATTGGCTTTTGGTTAGTTTGTGGGACTCTTCTTTGTAATGTAGAATGGAGGTATTGTTTTTTCCGAGCAATTGATAATGGCATTGATTGGCTCTTTGTGTTTTGTGTAGTTTATGTGGGAAGATTGTTGAAAGTTATGAGAAACGCTGCCAGTGGGTCCGGGTCACATCTCCTGCCTTCTGTTTTTTTGTGCGCACCAAGCCCGCCTCGGACGCCGCTGCTGCCGAGTGGGGTTTTGGGGGTTCCGACCAGCATGTGTTGATGGGGTTGTCAGCGCTAATTCCGTGGTTTGGTCTGCAAAAAGGACCGGTGGTTTTGCAAGAATCGGTGGTTTGCAGGTACTGGTGTTCGCTGGGAGGAGTCACTGTGCTTCTACACTCTTCCGTGCATGCTGGGTCCAGTCGGAAGACCATTGACAGAGACTCGGCGAGAGTATATGGGGGTTCTGTGCTTCTACACTGGCATTTGCCTTGGCCTCCTCTCTTTGCACAGGTTACTCTTCTTTCACTTCCAGTTGCTTCCTGTTTTGCCCATTTGCTTCCGCAGGATAGCCACTGTGCCTTTGTTGTGTTGTATGTTTTGGTCCCTGTGTTTAACTCAAGATAATAATACTGTACCAACTGGTATTAGGAAGCGAAGTAATGTTGTACCAATTGGTACCATTTGTCATAGTGGGTATAGAATAAAGATCAGACAAGGAAATGATCTTTGCAGCTTACAAATAGATGCAAAACGAGATGGGTCTAAGACTCTTAAGAGAAAGGAAATTCACCTACTAGAATTATATTGAAAACCTTGCTTGGTTAAGTGCTATCCTGCGGAAGCAAATGGGCAGTGCTGCCTCTGTATTGTATTTTTTTTTTTTTTTTTGTCTATGTTTTAACCCAATTTATTCACCCACTAATTTAGTTTCACACATTTCAATTTTCAATTATCATGCGAGAAGTTCATAGCCTAATTTGCATTAACATAATCTGTGTCTAAAAATGGAACTGCTCTGGAAATCACATTTATTCATGCATCATGACGAGTTATTTCTCAATTTTCCAGTTGTGTTGTACTGTTTCTGATGCTCTTGACTCACTTTTATACCAACTACAAATTTTCTTAATGATTTGACCATCACTACATATCAAGCCTCAAAGCCGGCTGCCTCACCAAAATTTGAAAGATACAAACACTAGCAGTCTAGCAGACAGTTTTCATAGTCACCTGTCATGTTGTGTTTCATTGCGGATGCAAAATTATAGAATTGTTTATGTTAATGTGAGGAGTGTTGTTCAATGTGTTCATTATGGCTCAGTTAGAGTTGAATTAATTTTGTTTATAAGTATCGTTGCTGATACTTAGTGTAAGACTAGTAAAAGGCCCGTGCGTTGCAACGGGTTATATTTATATAAAATGTAATAATTATTGCTAATTGTAGTATTCTAACTGATATGCATAAGAAAAAAAAAATAAATAATGAGCGATTCTGCTATGGATCGGTTAGGTAACCTTTCATTTTGAACTGAACGGTTCTTATCAAACATGTCTCTTTAATTGTATCTAAAAGACATCATGACTATCTGATTATAAAAAATGAATGAACCATATTTTATTTGATCCATAGCAAAATTAGCCATAAATAATATATTGCGTACAACACATGAATCCTAAAATTAAAGCGAGGAATAAAAAGGAAATTATCTCTTCCCAAATTCCAATTTCACAACTTTTTGTTCAAAAAATTAAAATATGCTGGCCCAAGATAAATTCCGGTTTAAATGAAGATTACAAATATGATACGGTAGTAAAAGGTAATGCTCAGTGAAGCTTGCTTTGTTTGTTCAGCAAATACTCCACACTTTGATTCTACCGGTTTGTATTTGATCAAGGTCCCATTCACTGATTCACACTGTTGCCTGTAAACTAAGCCTTTGCTATTTGGAGCAAATCATGATGGTGAGATCCACATAAACGCCACGTCATGCTCCGCAGGGATATCTCATATTAGAGTAAGACCTAGTGTCCATACAATAGACATCCATTGTAGACACAAGAGGGGTGACAAATGGGATCCATAATGTAACACTTGTGTCTACAATGGACATTATGGACACAAGATGTTTCTCTAGATTAAGTTTCATGATCATAAATGTAACATTTAAGGAATTAATTTGTTGCTGCATTAGTTGCCGAACCGGAAAGAATGGAAGTAAAGAAAATAAAATTTAAAGCACCATTAGTGGCATTACTAAGGGAAAACCATTTGAATCCAGAAATCAGGCCAAACATTATATTCACGTTGTTTCATTCATATACAAATAATTCTGAAACTGGAAAATAAATATATAAACAAATTGATAACTAAAGGACTTCAAAGAATGGTTTCAAGACAGGCATGATGAATTTGATTTTATTACTTTCAATTATTATAAATTATCCACCTTCCATTAGTGTAGCTCAACATAATAGAAAAATTTAACAAAACTGCTCAAATAAGGAGACCCAATTATAATTGCTCTTATCACGGCACCAAAATCCGCAATCAGTGACAATCATGGAAATTTAAGCTGTGTCCGCAGGTGACCGTGTTACCTGTAGCTATGAATACTTTGTTTCCATTAATTGCTGAATTCTTTGTCCTTCTCCATTTTCAAATGTCTAATCTATATCTGTACATAAAAAATAAAACTAAACATATATAACTTCAAATCAACAGAACAGTACAATCTAATTAAGATTAAACAAAAAATAAATAAATTGTCTTTAAGGATCAGGTAGAATAATACGATATGCTCAATTAATAGTGCTATGCGCATCACTCTCTGATCTATCTAAAATTTAAAAGAAAAAAAATCGCCAGAAATACTTCTTAAAAAAAAAAAATCTTTATGTCATGCATGAATATGGTAACACTACAAATTAAAAACAAATATATAAGTCAGATGGAAATTATAGCACATGATGCTGGATTCCCCAAATTTAAATCATTAAGAGATAGGGAAATTTGGCAAACACAAACAGCGGCTCAAATAACAATGGACCAAAAATGAAATGATTTTCATGCTAGCTCAAAGAAAATTCGGAATCCAAACACAAACAACAGCTCAAATAAACATTGATTTACCAGTACAAAGCACAACACCGGCTAGAACCAGGCACCTCTCATCAGAAGCGATGAATGTGCTTGTACATTATAATGAGGAATACACAAACTCACAGTAATTTTAGAACAAATAAATGGTAATTAAAAAATTTAGAAAGCTAATGGAACCTGATTAAACCATGCGTAGCTGCTTTTGCAATTTCTTCCTCCATTTATTTGGACGAATCTGGCACTCAACGAAAAATCAAAATTCAAAAAGATTGGACTGATGTAAGATAATTTCGATGAATAATTGAGGGAGAAATTTTTTCTGCTTGTTCCAGATCTAATTGAGAAAGGAGAAGGGAGAACCGAAAGAAAAGAAAGAGAGGAGAAAAAATAGAAAGAAGAAAGAAAACACCTGTCAGCCAAGGCGCGCGCTCGATGTTAATGGAAATTGAGCCCATGAAATCACCCATCGATGGGGAGTAAACACCGAAGAGCGGGTCTAGGCTGGTGGTGGGATGGGTCTGGTACAGGCAGGGGACGGGGGGTTGTGCGGGGTCAGGACTGGTGCTAGTCTGGAATAGGGGACGGTAATTTGTGGCGCCGGAGGCGAGGGCCTCTCGGTCGCAGCCTCAGAGGCGAAGACGGCGCTGGCCTCAGCCCTCAGCATCGCTCTATCTAGGGTTGAGAGGGTTTCCATAAGGCACTGAGTAAGAAAGGAAGAAAGAAGGATTGTAATTAATTTCAGCGATTATTAGAACCAGGAGAGAGAAACCTCAGAAAGAGCGATGAGTCCAACATCGAGCGATCTCGTTCGTTCCAGGATCGGGACAAAAGAAATCGACGGATCAAATCAGCTCCGAAAGAAAATTAATCAAGCTGAGCCGTCCATAGACTAAAGCATTGAATCCTGACCGTTGCAGGATCAGGACACAACATGCTTAGTAAAGGAGTAGGGATAGATTCTTGATGGATGGCAGTACATGGGGTTATATGGCAGTTGTTGCCATCTCACCAAAAAGAAAAAGGAGAAAAAAAGGTTTGTCATTTTTTTTAATTAGAAGCTGGTGACAAAGTTCATGCGCTCTAGCTTTGTTGTCCATTCCCAGGTGTTATTTCCTTTTATGAAAAACAAATTCGTATAAACGAGATCCCTTGGTTTGCTAGCATATTTTGATCTAAAGATCACGTTGAGTGGTTCGGATTGACTATTTGGATACCGGAAACTGAGATACGGACCGCATAGCACAATAAAACCGTGATATGCATATCACCGTTTGCTTTCCTAAACTTGCAAATTGAAACCACAATTTGGAAATTTGTGAGTTACAGAGAGAGGAAGGAAACACCTTTCAATAGAGGAGGTAAATTCAGAATGTTGTCCCCCCTGGAGGCCATGTAGGTGTCTCAAGAATCTGTATGAAGCACTATATCACATGAATGTCTTTTTTTTTTTTGTCAAGATAAGAATAATTGGAAGAATCTATTCTTTTAATATATGTTTCTTTTTTATTTATTTGTATGTAAATGATTTTTGAACTTTTGAAGATGTTTATTAATAATTTCATGTTATAATCACCTTCGCTTGAATTCTTCAGTTATCAAATTGAGGGTGTATGATGATTTTCTTTTTTGAAGACATTTGTTGGTAATTCCAGCATGGGTTTGCTGGTAATTTCTGTGTGGGTTTGCTGGAATCTTTGGTCATCGAGTTGAGGATATGTTCAAATATTTTTATTTTCGATCTCATTTCTTTAGCATATAATTTTAGTTGCTAAGCATTGTTGTAAATAGATCTCGCATACTTCTAATTTACTATTGTTTTTCCTTAGAATGTAGAAATATCTGAGTTTAGGCAAAAGTCTTGCAAGAAGACAAGATCATGCGAAATTGTTAATACATTAATTTTTCCTCGCTTCACTTCTGTACCTTCTAATTATCATTTATCCTGTTGGTGCGTGATACATCTATTTTCTCCTTTGCATCTTTTTACCTCTCCAGCTGTGTTTCTATGCTTGAATTATATTAATCACAATCAAGATTACTTAATATTCTATACATATGACCACTCTGCATATATAAACATCATCTAGAACAAAACACGGGTCATCAGTTCTGGGAGAAGGGATTCAATAACCACAAAATTTGGTGCCCTTAATTGCCACATTATTATTTATACATAAATTAATAAATCTAAAACGTTAGATGTATTCTAAATCATCTCAATGACATATATAGAAAAAATGATGGAAATTTAACATTTTTTCGATAACCATCAAGAGAGAAGAGAAAAATCATAAAATTTGAAATGTTCATTTTTGTTAATGCTTAATTCACATGTAAATAAAATCAAAATGATATAATTTTTTTGTTACACATAAAATATGATATATATAAAACATTCCATCAATTGGTTTTGTTATTTAACCATTAAAAATATATTTACTTGAGATTTAATTTTGTAGTTACCGATGGGATACAAAAAATTGTGGTCATTTGATCCCTCCTCCAGTTCAAGACGCGGCGGAGCGCGTATCGTTGCTAGTTATATGTGTAAAATTAAAACACATAAAATAGCCTCAAAAATAGTGTAAAGAAGCCCCATAAAAGTCTTTTCTAACATCACAACAATTATAAAGCCCAACCGCTTTTTCCTAGATTTGACCCGTGCAATGCCCAGGATAATATTTGACCCGTGCAATGCCCGGGATAATAATTATATTATAGTGATTTCATAACTGAATTTGAATTGATGTATAATATTGTATGAAATTTATGTAGAGCATATGTTTCACTGACAACACTGAACATAGCTAATAAGATTGATTGATTAATCATTTCATAAAGTACATATGAAAATAAAGTGAAGGCAAGAACTAAATAATGTTAAAAATATTAGTAGCAAGTTAATTTTGTAGTTTTTTTATTTTTTTGTTGAATTTATAATGAATATGTGTATGGATTGCAAAATATCATAAACTTCCTTTTTTTATATATATTTCAGTGCTAAATTGCTAAGAATATTGAACTCAATAATAAATTATCTATAATTATGAATGTTGTATGAGAGGCCATGCTCTTTAAAATCTAATTTGTGCCTCCTGTTTTCCTGATAAACCTAAAACAAATTAGAAGAACAGATCACTAAATATAACCAAAAATTGTTGTTGAATCAAAAACACTCAATTAACCTTCCAAAACTGGAGTCTAGAAAAAATGATTTTATGCACTTAGTTGTAATCCATCTCGAGAAAAAACAATTTTCAACATGCCTTGATCATTAACAGTTAACAATATATGTTGCTTCCGTGACGCATTCCATCAAGCACGTCATGTGCACATCGGAACATGAAAAAACTGTAAATCATAAATGATATCGTCCAATCCTCAGTTAGTTATGAACCAACCCCACTAAAAGTAAAAGTTAAAAAGTAAAAAAAAAAAAAAGAGTAAAAATCGTTAAAAGAGAATTGAATGGAGACAACGGAAACCTGTGGGAAGAGAAAGGAAAATGATGCTCATTCAATAAAAGATTGGAAGTAGGATTAAATAAGAACTTTTAAACGTATAGGTGAAAAGATAGCAGAGAGCAAACCTGTTTTTAGAAGAAGATGGAGGAGGCACGTCCACAAGGCACCAAAAGAGTCCACTACAAATGGAAAAAGAAAATGAATGTAAGACTGTAGTGTGGAAAAAGTGAAGAGGTGTCTAAGCCTGCTTATAATTATAAAGCACACGGAGAGATGCTTTACAGGGTCCAAATGAGTGTAAGACTGTAGTTCAGAGGGCATCCAAAGTTCATATACGAAGGGATGCTTTAAATAAAACGTTTTATGAAAATGACGTGGCATCTTGTAGAAGCTTCAATTTCTTCCGCTTTTCTTTAAAAGAAGAGACTAGCATATTTATTTTATTACAATCTCTTGCATTAGTCAGTCCGATACTCGCCTTGCTGGCATTTCCGCAAAAATTCGGAGGTACGTTCTATTTGTATTATTTTTTTATAACATTATTAGAATACTATAATTTGATTTATGCAATTACACAATTATTTTAAATCGGATTTGGCAACATATGATAAAATTGTACTCAAAATAATTGTATTATTTATTTCTTTTATATTTTTTTCATTACTTGTAAAATAATTTCAAATTTTCAAAAATTGTAATTTTATCATAAAGTTGTGATCAAAATATTTTATTCTTTTATGATAAATTTTTTCATACACAGTTAGTTTAATTCAGTTATTTTTATATTTCGTTTTGCTTTACATAAATTAAATCCGTTTTTTTTTTCTTATTGTAGTGAGAAATGACAACTCCACCACATGACTATTCTTACCCGACGGCCCCGCCACCCAATCCCGTAGCCGACACGATCCAACAATTAAGTGATCAATTATTCGGTGGTCCCACTTATCCGCAAACTACCTATGAGACGGACTACACACATCATACCGTCGGAAGTGCCGCGGGGAGTTCTAGCACATTTGCTCCTCCGACCATCGGCGGAAGTTCCGATCGATATCCCGAAATCCAAACAATAGAGGAAGAGCCGGCGGCAAGCACGCCACCGGGGCCGAGAAAAAGAAAGAACCGCCGCCCGAAGTACAACGCACCTTGGTGGCGTTTCTTCGAGCAAACCATCAACCCGTCGACCGGCAAGTGCATAAGCGCACAGTGCAAGGTAAAAGGTTGCAGTTCTAGTTTTACTTATGATGATAATAATAGTTCTATGGGTAGACATGCCCAACGGCATATCATCGCCGGTCAAGAACCACAAGAACAACCCGATAATACACTTGTCCAAACACAAATTAATCCGGATGGTACACGAACTCACCAAAAATATGACGAAAAAAAATGTTAAGTGAGTTTGCACGGTATATTACCCACAAGGAACAACCAATTAGTATGAGCGGTTGTTTGAGTTTTGCTCGTTTAGTTATTAGAGGTTGCGCTCAACCATTTTACAAACCATTTTATTATAGGAAAATGTCAAACGAAATTAAAGAACAATTTACTTACCGCAAAAATGAATTGATTGCCATATTTGCAACCGCACCATTTAAAGTAACACTCACGTCCGATATTTGGACCGCCGGTTAACATGGTTTATCTTATATTTGTGTTACCGCACATTACCTTGATGATAATTGGAAATTGCAAAAAAGAGTACTAAGTTTTCGGATTATAGAATACCTGCACACCGGCGAAGTAGTTTTTAATGCAATTTTGGGTGTTATGAATGAATTTAATTTGAAAAATGATCTCCAAAATAAAGTTTTCTCAATTTCTTTTAATAATACTAGTAATAATGGTAAGGCCATAAAATATTTTTTGCGTTCATTATCTCCAATTGCGAATGGAGCTTTCTTTCACCAAAAATGTGCATGTCATGTTTTAAACCTCACCGTTAAGGCGGGACTTAAAACGTTCGGTGCTAATGATTTAATAACAAATTTTAAGAAGGCGGTAACTCATATTTTTACTAACGGCATTAGAAAACAAAGATTTCATGATATGTGTTGTAGAATGCAATTTACTAAATTAAGAGTGCCATGGGACGTAGATACCCGTTGGAACTCAACTTATAGAATGTTGAAACGATATTTTCCTTACGCACATGCTATTAATGCAATTTTGAATGAGACGCCCGAGGGTATGGAGTTAGCTCTCTCGACGGGTGAATGGGATCAATTGAACAAATTAATGAAATTTCTTGAAGTATTCTTCAAAGCGACGTTAGCATTGTCTTGCTCATATAAACCGACCGCGCATGAGTTGCTTCACCACCTCTTACGAATCTCCTAAGTATATCATGAAATGAAAGGTACATTTTTAATTTCATATTTTTTATCAATTTTGGTTTTTTTATTAATTTCGGTTTTATATTAATTTGATTTTTTAATTCAATTTCGGTTTTTTAATTCGATTTTTTTCTTAGTTCTCGAAGAAGTCGACGCTTCTCTCGTTCCAATCGTAGGAGCCATGAAGGAGAAGTTTCTCAAATATTGGGAAGCCGTACCACTCCTCACGATTGTTGCAAATTGTCTCCATCCGACATACAAGAAGTTCTACACGGTAAGAATGCTACGAAAGTACTACACTAATTTGGACATTACGAACACAAATGTGGATCAAACCGTTAGCCAAGCAATTGAAGGGTTGTTCAACGCATACATTGCCCAAGTGAATGTCCAACAACCGGTTTCTACAAGTCAAATCTCGCGGTACATTTTTTATTTCCGATTTATTTAATTAATTTCGGTTTTTTTTTTTAAATTCAATTCGGTTTTCTTAATTTAAATTGGATTTTAAACTTTATTTCGGATTTTTAAATTTGAATCCGATTTTAAATTCAATTCGGTTTTCTTAATTTAAATTGGATTTTTAAACTTTATTTCGGATTTTTAAATTTGAATCCGATTTTAATTAATTCGGATTTTAATTAATGGCATCTTGTAGAAGCTTCAATTTCTTCCGCTTTTCTTCAAAAGAAGAGATATAGTTTTTTTTTTACCAAAAATTTTGATGAATGCATGATTGACTCACAAAAAAGAATGTATTGAAAAAAACCAAAGTGCAAACGACAACAACAGATGGAACCTTGCACTGAATAAAATTTCTAAGTGGTATTTACTAGCCCCAATAATTCGGGTAATTGTTTTCGCTTGATTGCTGGTAAGAGATAAACTACTTGCTACAAACAAAATGACAATGACAAATTAGACTTGTGCTACCAGTACCAAAATTAGACTTTGCATATCATTGTGGCTGTGCCACTTGCCTCAATGACATCCTGTCCAACATACACAAGATCCAATTTCATATTGCTTTTGACATCTAAACACAATGACATACAATAGAAACAGATGGAAATATGGAAATATCGATTAATTTTGTGTTCTGGCAAGAGAGTCTGAGAGATGCAGAAGACTTTGATCCGATAAAGAACAAATGTTGCAAACAACAAGGGAGGTGATATGAGAACATACAAAATGAATTAGACAAATATGTATCGGTCTTTTTTTTTATTCTATATTGTTATCATTTTTGTACTTGATCAGGATTTGGTGATCTTTCTTAATGAAATTTGAGGGCTTGACCCTCATCTTTTTCTCAAAAAAAAAAAAAATTTACTTGCCCACCCCCTGTTAAGAGATACTTGCTATACAAATTTGAGGGCTTGACCCTCATATTCTTATACAAACTTGCCTGGACTTGCCTCTGAATAAGTCCACTCACTGTTAACCACCTATGCTTCCTCTTCATACAGCAATAAATGGTCAAATTATCTATAAACTTAACCTACAGTGCATCAGTATCCGGCACAACATGGCATTCCCAAATATGTCATTTCAAATCTCCAATTCACAAATCAGCTGTGTACAAAGATAAATATCAAAGTATCAAACTATGCCAAAGTCTATGTCCATTATGCTTTTCAAAAACTCTGCTCATCTTTCTCTCCCTTGCCAGCCTCGATAGAGCAACTATCCGCATACTGGTCGGCACTTGCCAAGCCAGCGGCTTCCTCCCTGGAAATTCTGGGTTGTGCACCACTCAGAATTACGCTGACTGCCACAAGAGTGACGAATTGTACGAACAGTACTGGTTCTATCCTCCTATCACCAATGAAACTTATATTATGCTGTGTTGAATATATTTTTTTTTTTTGAAAGAAAGGCAATAAGTCCGTTTTCATTGATTGAAAACCATAACCCATATACAAAGTCATATCACTGTATACTCAATTTATCTATGCCTCTAATCACATAGCAGCTTCAGCCACTGCTAAAATCAAACACCTGTTCCTAAAATTAATAGCCAAAATGAAACAAACTGAATCTTGCAGCTCTTCACAACATTCACCACAAGCAAAACCAGAACATGCATAACAAACTTCAATACAGACAAATTTGAATTACTGAAACTAAGATTGTTAGAAAGCAATCAATCTTGGATCTTTTTCTTCTTTTCAAGTCAGCATCAACTGAGGAGGCAAAGCTTGAATGGGAATCTCCACCATGTTGACTGGCATCCACCTTTTCACTAAGTTTTTCACTTCCTCCTTTGCCAGACCTGTCCAAAAATTAACCAAAGCTACAATAAGCAATACAGCATTTCTTATTTTCCATAAGACCCAGCAAACAGCACAAGTTACTAAAAGAAAAGCCTGCCATGTTGAATATCAGAGGCTTCTCTCAAGGCAGCGATGGTGGGGGTCCGGCAAAAGGGACTTGAGGAAATAGAAATTCATGACCAGTTCAATAATACAGGAATTTTCTGCATTTGGTACAATAATTCATGGCGGACTAGACAATCAATCATCCTGACCCAATTAACACTTCGCAGTGATCAATGGATCCTGGTTTAATTTTCTTATGAAACGGACATGGATGAAATGAGAACCATATATTCACTTGGGGTGACTTGAGTCTTGACTCTTGACATCTACCGTGTTGTGTGGGGTGTTTATTACAATTCTTCATGAGGAAAAGTAGTTCCCTATTGTCCATGGCAAGAATTAATAGTTTTTCCCTTCAGATCATTGTCAGATATCGACCTGAAAAAAAATACTCTTTCTGAACAAGTCTTAAGTTTGGATTAATATTCACGACAGGATCGATCAACCTGGAGTACGTCCAACTATCCTTTAGTATGTTTTGGCAATTATTTATACTGTTATTTTTTATATATGCAATCAATTTGAGAATTTCAGTTGAATAATTAAGTGTAAATGAACTACCAAAATCTGTCGATTTGAAGCTATATATACCTTCTATTAATCGAATTTCAGGAAACTACGCTTTTGAACTGAATACTGACACAATAGGCAACTTCCATAACAGAGAATTCCATCATGATAGATTTTTCTTTGTTTAGAAATGACTGTCATGATCGATATTCCCCCTCAACTTTCAACAGAGAACCCTGCATCAAGTTCATCTCAGTACCAATATTTATTTTTCATTGTAAGCTACTAATCTCCAATCTTACATTTTCACTACATTGAATAATAGATGTATCATAGAAAGATGCTGCCAGACGAGCTATCCAAAATATTTCTAGTTGGCTACTGTAAAATTACTCCCTTTTTGTGTCCGACCTAATTTCTAATTTATTATGTTCCATCGTTAACTTCGCATGCATTGTCGTTATCTTAGGAGATTTACATCATTATTTGTGTTACACATTTTTTACCCCTAGCAACTTTCAAAGACATTGTTTGTGAGTAGATTTGTGATCTCACGTGAATCTTGTGAATTGAACTGTTAAACTCATGGTTC
This sequence comes from Cyperus esculentus, assembly GCA_030179965.1. NCBI lineage: Eukaryota > Viridiplantae > Streptophyta > Magnoliopsida > Poales > Cyperaceae > Cyperus > Cyperus esculentus. Next base: position 4,118,019 of record JASGLE010000009.1, on the reverse strand, counting down.
GCAAACTCGGCCAAGTCCAAGTTGACTCGGACTCGGACCAAGGCGAGCCGAGTTTTCACCGATTCTTGAGAGTAGGCAATTTTCGGACAAAAAATCGGTGGAATCGGCCAAGTCATCCGAGTTAAGGCCGAGTCATGACCGAGTCAGGCGAGTCACGGCCGCCGAGTCAACCGAGTCCAGGCCGAGTATTGTGACAAGCTTATTAATTAATTATTGTTTATGTTTAAACTTTAAGTTTACCTTTTGAAGTGAATAGTGGGCATTAAAATGGTCATATATATTGATTTCTAATTCCAAAAAAATATAAATTTTGAAAGGAAAGTAACAACGAAGATATGATTTTTAAAATATTTGGAATAGTTCATACTGATTGTATACAGGCTATCTGGTTAATTCTAGTATTTGTAAGAAATTAATTTGGTAGAATATTTTGTTATTGTAATATGTTTCTCTTACATCATTTTCTGACTAAATAATTTTTTTTACAGTTTTTTCCTGATTTGTTTAATGGAAAATAATTTTTTTTCGAAACTTCGAGTTTCCGATTCGAGTCGACCAATTCCGGCCGAGTCGGCCGATTCTGAGTCCATAGCCTACTAGCCGAGTCGGAGTCCAATTCCGAGTTTGCGAACCTTGGTTGAAGTGTGAATTATGTGAAATCGTAAGATCAAGCAATTGTCATTCCGAGTATAATTGAATTGTAAATCTTAATTTGTGATTATCTTCCGCAATTATTATGCTATTGGATCACCCCCCTCTAGCACCGTGGTCACAGGTTTCTCAGACATATTTTTAAATTAACTAAATTCTATATATCAAATGAAATAAAATAAAATATAAACAACTTATAATTTTAGATATCCCCCTAATTCAAAAATTAATGGGTGTATCATGTATCAACCGTTGGTTCAGGCAATATGATTGAAACTTGAAAGCGCCACTAGAAAGTGAAATACAAAAATCAACGATATATAGGGGAGCATTGAAACTTATGTTGGATATACAACAAGCTTATTACATACTTCCTTCCAAATCACATACTCAATTACAGAGCAAAAGATGCATCTTTTCATACCCAATTGCTTCCTTTTTCTCTTACTCATTCAAGCCTTCCCAGCTAACTGTTGCATTGAGCATGAAAGACAGGCGCTGTTGAAATTCAAGGGCAGTCTCAATGACCCGAGCAGCCGTTTGGCTTCCTGGAGAGGTGACAAGTGCTGCAAATGGGTTGGGATTAGATGCAGGAACCAAACAAGTCACGTGGTCATGCTTGACCTTCAAGATTCTAAAGTTTACTATTCAAGTATCGATGGATGGAGTAATCATAGCTTGAGCGGTAAGATCAACCCAGCTTTGCTGTCTTTAAGTGATTTAAAGCACTTAGATCTTAGCTACAACAATTTCTCTGGAAATAGATTTCCAGAATTCATCAGCTCGTTTAAAAATCTGAAGTACCTCAATCTAGGTTCAACGGGTTTGTCAGGATTAATACCTCCTCAGCTTGGTAATCTTTCCAAGTTACAGCACCTCGACCTGGGAAATTACATGTCTGACACTTTTGTTTTGAATGTGCGGTGGTTATCTCACCTGACTTCGTTAAAGTATCTTGACATGTCACGGGTTTATTTCCGAGAGCCAGAAGAATGGTTACAAGCAATAAATATGCTACCTCATCTGCAATGTTTAAAATTAGGTAGAAACGGTCTGACCACAATTCCTACATCCATTAGTTTGGCCAATTTCTCATCCCTCACAGTTCTGGATATAGAAGATAATTGTTTTAATTCTACGATGCCTGATTGGATTTGGAAACTACCAAATCTGAAAGAACTATTTCTATGGAAGTGTTGTTTTATTGGTCCAATTCCATATCAACTTGGCAACTTAACCTCACTACAAAGGCTTATATTACGGGATATATTTTTGGAGGGCCCAATGCCACTGCCACCTCTTTACAATCTTAAGAATTTGACTCAACTTGGGATTTGGCATGTGGATATTAGGGAGGACATAAGAGATGTCATTGGAAAATTGGCAAATGAAACTTTATACAAACTAACGGAATTGATCCTTTCTAACACTAGTCTGACTGGAAACTTGACCGGTTGGCTGAGTAAGGTGCCTAATTTAAATTATCTTGTCCTTTCTTATAATAACCTTAGTGGCACCATACCAACCGATATTGGTAATCTGACCCACCTTAAAGACTTATATCTCCATCACAATTCTTTCACTGGAGAAGTATCTGAAAATCACCTTAATGGTCTATCCATGTTGACATATCTATCTCTCCAATCTAACTTCATCAATTTTACGGTAGGAAAAAATTGGTTACCTCCATTTCAGCTAGAATCTCTTTATCTAGATCGTTGTAAGTTGGGGCCTTATTTTCCATCTTGGCTTCAAAATCAATCCCAGATATTATACATAGGATTATCAAACAATGGAATTAGTGGCATTGTACCTGATTGGTTTTGGAACTTTCCATCTCTCTATTATCTAAACTTGTCTAAAAATGCCCTAAGCGGTAGGCTGCCGCTTAGCTTAAAGCATTTGACCCAACTAGATGGACTGCTTTTGCAAAATAATCAATTTGAAGGTACGATTCCGTATCTTCCAAATTCCCTTCAGTTTGTCGACCTCTCAGTCAATTTTTTCCATGGTACTATAGAACAACTTATATGCGGAATAGATAGTTTGACTGTCCTAAACCTGGAAAAAAATAACCTTTCTGGAAATCTTCCCCAATGTTGGCCCAAGACATTACAAGTCATCTCTTTGGCACATAACAAACTTTCAGGTGCTATCCCTGATTCAATAAGCAACTCCAGTTCCTTATTAATATTAAAACTTAATAGTAATAATATCACCGGAGATCTTCCATCCACATTGGAATCCATCCAAAATCTCACTATTCTTGATATTGGGGAAAATAAGTTGTCTGGTCAAGTACCAGAATGGATCGGAAAAAGCCTAACAAATCTACAAGTTTTGCGTCTGCCATTTAACATGCTCTCAGGTGAAATCCCTTTCCAAATAATGCATCTGCCAAACCTTCAAGTATTAGATATTTCGAGCAACCAATTTTCAGGCTTGATTCCTAATAGTATGGAGTTCATGCTGGCGATGATTTCAACAAGAAAGAACGACAATAATTCAGCATATGAAAGTTTCCAAGAAAATGAAGGTGCATATTATGAAGTAAGCATATCAGTGATAACAAAGGGTTTGTATCTTGAATATTCAAATACGCTTTCTCTTTTGAGAAGCATTGATCTGTCAAGTAATAATTTTATTGGAGAAATACCTCAAACAATAACCACGCTTCATGGGTTAGAAAGTTTGAACTTGTCAAATAACAAACTTCATGGTTCAATTCCATTACGAATCGGCGAGATGCAATCAATGGAGTCACTTGACCTTCGAACGAATGGACTATCAGGCACAATTCCACATAGCTTGAGCAATTTGATTTTTTTAGCCACATTGAATCTCTCATATAACAATCTCTCTGGTGAAATACCAACTGGGAATCAATTGCAAACGCTTGATGATCCGTATATCTACATAGGCAATGCTTACTTGTGTGGTTCCCCATTGAGTAAGAGTTGCAACACAAGTCAAACACTTTATGGTCATGAGTCAGAATCGAATAATTATTCGCACAATCCACTCATGTACTTGTTTGCAGTGATTGGTTTTGGAATTGGCTTTTGGTTAGTTTGTGGGACTCTTCTTTGCAATGTAAAATGGAGGTATTGCTTTTTCCGAGCGATTGATAATGGCATTGATTGGCTCTTTGGGTTTTGCATAGTTTATGCGGGAAGATTATTGAAAGATAAGCGAAAGAATCACGAGTGAATGAGATATTACCTATGTAAGTAATCATACAAAAATAGTGCTTGTATTCGAATAAAGTGTGCATAAAGTTTTTGTTTTGTCTTTACTTGTAACTCAAATTAAGAATATGTGTTGGAATTTAAAAGAAAATCTGCTTGTAGATTTTGTTTACATTCAATTTATGTTTACATTCTCTGAACTCTAAAGAAGAGTGCTTAACAAATGAGATGTTTTTGGCAAAATCAACTGCATGTATATAGGTTCTTTTGATTGAGAGGAAGTTTTTGTCATATATAAAAAAACTAATAGGTATAATTTGAAAAGGCCACAATCATTGTTCGTACTTTGTTCTATGTTGAGATGCCATGATGCGTGGGATGTTATTATATGTATAATATTAGAACACATAAAATATCCTCGAAAATAGCGGGAGAGACGCTACAAAATCCTCACTAACATCACAACAATAATAAAGCTCATCCGCTTTCTCCTAATCAAGCAATCGACGTTGCATATTTGTTTTAACGGCCCAGAACGAACAAGATGTAACAAATTTTGCACATTAATTTTTGGGGTAATCTGCTACATACCCATGAAAACTTGGTAAATTAGGTATTTGCCCATGAAACCTTTGAATCTAGATATATGCCCATCAAAAACTATGCTTTTTATATATATACCCATGAATTCTTCAAATGTTTTGGTATATGCCCATTGTGGTCTATTGTTCAGGTTTTAACTCAACCAAAAGGGTTCCAACAAGGCATTAACGGCTCCTTGCCTCTGCGCCTATCTATGGCCTGTTCTGGTGCTTTTGTTACAAACCTAAACATATCACTTTTAGGTCTTTCTGGATGATCTAGTTTTGGACAAACAAATAAACAATCTTAGCAGTTTTGATATACCCTTTCCTTACTATCTAGAATATCTTAATTTTTGGATTAGGCTGCCATACCTATGATCTTTTCTTCAATAATTGAGTTTCTGAACCTTGCTCTGATACCAGTAAGAAAAATGCTCGTTCCCTAGGATCTCAACTCCAAAACTTCGTTGCTAAAAGATACTAGACTAGAAGTTTAAGAGGAAAGAAATTTTTATTAAGCGGAAGATATCTTACAAAGAGAGAGAAGTAAGACTTGCTGGAACTCAGCTGTGTCTTGCAACTCTGAGAAAACACACTTATATAGACTCAGGAATGGAATCTCAATTATCACACCGGGTGCTCATTGGGCCCCCATCGTCATGTGAATAAAGGGATTTCCATAATCCTTTGTCTCCCACTCAGTACACCCACTATCCAAAAGTTAGGTGCACTGATTGAAGAAAAAGAGAGATAGTACAACCACTTCACCGAAAGTGGATCGCACTGACTCAAAAAGCACACTACTGGCCAAAACAGGTAGGCCAAAATTTCAAAAAGAAAAGATGCTCAAATAATTGAGCATAAAAGCACACTACTGGCCAAAACAGGTAGGCCAAAAATAAAAAGAAAAAGATGCTCAAATAATTGAGCGCTCCACACAAAACAAATAGTGGTTTTCCGTAGATTACCACCAGATTATTCATCACACTTAATTATTAGATAAAGTTGTGAAGGACAGTAGTTGGGTCCATCACGCTCCCAATACCGTTCACCACCTGACAAATTGCGTAATTAAGTTGTCAAGGTCCTTCTCGATTTTCTTAATTTTTGGAATTTGTTCTTCAAGTAGTAAACAGGTATCACCCATCATGCAATCAACGTTTCTGTATGGACGTGCAGTCTCATACTCACGTTCAAGCATGGTCTTCAGTACATTGATTTGTGCAAAGGCCATCCTTGCTTGAAGTTCCTTGACTTCACGCATGACGCCTCTGTGGATAGCGGCATTTGTGAGTGATCCACCATTGCGTTCTCTGGCGTAGTGTATGTCATGGATGTCTGCAGTTGTGTATAGGGGAATACTGTCTGAATACGAGTGCATAGAAGCATAGTGCTGGCGTCGTTCAGCATTCCAGTCTGAATTTCCTCTAGAACTGGCTTCAACATGGAAATGAACGCGGTTTGCTCTGGGTTGAGACATCTTGTTGTGCAGTAGGTGGTCAGTCGGGATAGTGTATCTGCAAGGGTGTTGTGCCTTCCGTCAATGTGCTCGAAATTGATATGCACACCTGTTCCTGTCACAAAATCAGTAAATTTAATCCACCTGACCCGAGAGGGTTTATTGTTAGCAGTTTTATTATAAAAGCTAATAATCGCTTGACAATCTGTCCTAAGCGTTATTTCACTTTTATCTAGATAGTGGATTTTCATGGCCGTTAAAGTCTCCATGCAGGCGTGAATTTCTGCATCTATCGTCGATTTTATGACTGGAAATTTGCCACTTGCGTATGCACACACTTTCTCGGTTGAGCGAGGGTCCGCCTTCTTTGGCTTCCATTTGCAAACACCTCCCCAGCCTTCCATACATCCATCAGTTTCGAGGATAATATAGGCATTTTCCGGGGGAAACTCCAGGTCTGGAAGATTTTGAACCTCACTCTGGATTTGTCTTATTAGATTGATATCAGACGGTTTCAGCCTCTTGTCACCATGGGGAGAAGTTTTAGAATACAAAGGGCCGAGTTTGGTACCCAGTTTTGGAATATACGCCCTTGCATAGTTGAGAATACCAAGAAAGGAGCGAAGCCCTTTCTTTTCCTTCAAAGATTCCATATCAAAATTGATAATCTTCTTGATTATATGCTCTTGGAGTTTGATCTTTCCCCGATTAATAATTGCACCTAAAAATTCCACCTCAGGTACAGCTATTTTGAACTTTGTGGGTGACAGCACAAGTCCATTTTTCTCACAAATGGAAAGCATTACCTCCAAATGCTTTGCATGTTCTTCTTCTGTCTGTGAGAAGACTAAAATGTCATCTATGTAGACTGCTATGAATGTTTCGGTTCCTCTGAAGCAGTCGTCCATCTTTCTTTGGAACACAGCAGGCGCATTTTTTAATCCGAATGGCATGACTAACCATTCGTATAATCCTCCAGGGACTATGAAAGCAGTCCATGGTATAGATGCTGGATCCATAGCAACTTGATGAAAGCCGCTCTTCAGATCGAATTTCGAAAAGATCTTGCTGTTACTGATCTTTTTCAAAATTGTATTGATACCTGGCAGAGAGTATTGGTCTTTGTAGGTGTTATCATTGAGGGTTCTGTAGTTGAGAACCATCCTCTCCTTGCCTTTTATCTCCTTCCCAGTTTTTGGATCAATTGAAGTCCCGGAATTGACCATGAATGCCATTGTTCGGTGTCTGCTTGTGCTGGGTCTAATTACACCAATTTCGAGTAGGGCTTTAATATGGCGGTCAAATTGTTCCTTCATGGCCGGAGTCACGTGTTTGAGCGGTTTATCTTCAATTGTAAGGTCCGGGTTGATGATCTCCAGTTTGCAAACCACCTTGTTTTTGGCCCAATGCTGAAGTGGGTTGCTTCCAATATAGCCTTGGTCTTTTAGGCGGGCTAATAGTGGACCAAATCTCTTTTCAAAATTTTTATTGGTAATTGGGTTTTGGTAAAAGACAGCTTCTTGGATTAGTCGGTATTCATGCTCTTCGAGATCCAATTCTTGTATAGCAGCTGGAACTGCTATTGTTTCTGTTGTGGTGTGAATCTCTGTTACATTCTTATAGAATGTAAGCACCTTGCCTTCAATTCTTAATCCTCCTGCCATAGATCTTATAAAATTACACCCAAGGAGCATCTGTATTCCTTCACGCATGCCCATTGGAAAACAATAGGTGAAAGGAATGCGAAACTTGTTTTCTCCAATCACGAGTTGTCCTTGCTTGAGTTTTGTATTGACAACTTGTCGTGAATTTACTCCTGTGATTTGGACTGGGTATAATGTTTTCTCTTGTGCTTCATTTGGGATGGCAGTCTGACAGATACAGCAGGTTGATGCACCAGTGTCGAGGATTGCTCGGATATCAAATCTTTTGACTCCAGGGATTTCAATGGATACTATTAAATTATACAACCTGTTATCAATCTTTTTGTGCTGTCTGGGCTGCTGAACTTGTGTTAGAACCTCTGCTTTGTATGCTGCATAGTCAATGAAGACTACAAGTGCAGCTTCACCATCTTCATCATCTTCCTCCATTATTGGTTCTTCTTGATAGGTTACTTTCTTCTTTCCTTTATCAGAGATTGCCAGTTCTCTGAATTCTTCTGCCAATTCTTCTTCAAGGGTTTTTATTTGATTTTCTTGTAGAGGTTCTTGTTCTGCCAATTCTTCTTGGGGAGTTTGTATCTGGGTTTCTTGTAGAAGTTTTTGTAATCGTTCATTTTCAGCTTCTAGGAACTCAACATATTTTATGAGCTCTTTTATAAGGGTATCTTTGTTGGAGTATTGTCTGGGCTCAAGTTGAGTTTTCGGTTGTATTTCTTTTCCCAGATAGAATGGTGAGCACATGGCACAGGCTAGAAGTTTGCAATCTTCACAGCCTATCCTGTAGTTTTTATTTGTTTCGATTTTGCAAAAACTACAGTTACCATTGATTTGGACTTCAGTGCTGAATCGGTGTTGGCACTGTTCTTGCTTCTCAGGAAGCTGAACTTTACTTCTCCATCCATAATGCTCAATTTGCAGCATCATAGCACCTTCCCAAGGGATTTCTTCAATTGCAGTTCGCACATGGACCTCCGTGTTACCAGCTTCTCCTTCTGAGAGGCTGCATATGGCATCACTGTCAGGTTCATTTAGATCCACTGATACCACATCTATGTCATCTGGTAGGTCCAGATTATCCAACACCACTGCTCTTGCGATGTTCCCTCTATTCCTCTTACATTCTCGCGCAAAATGACCTTCCTCTCCACATATAAAACACTTGCATTTGCGGACTCGGTCAGCATGTTTTCGCTTGAACACTCGCACATGTGAGTCATGTGGCTTTCCTTTGTAGGTCTTGGCTTTTCTAAGACCATACTTCTTTCGGCTGTTATGGTATTCTCCTGGTATGGGTATACGGCTGCATATGGTTAGGTCTTTAAGGCTTCGTTGCATTGCCGCCTTCTTGCACATCTCTGCCAAATACTGGTAAGAGAAGTGTATTCTGGGCATGACACCAATTGTATTACCAGGAAACTTCTTCTGGAATGCCTCTTCAAGTTCATTGCCAATAAGAGAGGGCATTTTTCTGAAAAACTTTGCTGAGAGTTCTTCATTTACATACATCCTCCCAGATTTTGCTGCTAGAACTTTGTAATCATTCATGTAAGAGAAGAGATCTCTTACATTATTGCAGCTCAATCTTTCGAGATCATAGTATGCACGATCTTGTTCGTCTGTTGTTCCTTGGTAGGGATCCTCCAATAGCATTACTCTTCGGATTTGTGATATAACGTTTTGGGGATCATCGGCAATGTTTGTGAGTATATCATATTGTTCTTTGAACGCCATTCGCCATTGGATCCAAATCTTCTTTTCTGTTTCACCAAGGAGGTTCTCTATGAACATCATCTTAGCCTTGTTATCATCAAAGGTTCTTTCACTCAAGAGATTTAGAGTGATTGATTCCCATCTTGATATGGTATCATTATAGAGACCAATATCTTCGGGTAATACCAGCAAAGCGCCTTGTTGTTGCATTGCTGCTGGTAAATTCCACATTTCATTATGGTGATGACCAACTCCTCCTGGTAAACTCAAGTTCTTAGGCCTTTGCCAGCTTGATGAAGGTTGTTGAGAGGTTGATGCTTCACCATGTTTAGCTTCAAGTCTAGCTGGTGTATAGGACACTTGTCCCATAAGAGGCTCTGGGGGTGGATGATAAACACCAGATGTTGCACTAGAGAAAGCTCTTTCTTGTAAAAACTGTTTCAGTTTTGGGTATTCTGTTTCTTCTTCTTCTTGATCATGCATCATGAAAACAGTTTCAGTTTGTTTTTGTTATTTCCCACCACCTTCCACAGAAAATGGATTGATAAAATCCATTTCTGTTTCTTCATTATAACTATCCCAGATAGGACAGTCATCTTTTGGACCTTCTATCAGCTGTGCAGTGACAGCTAGGGCTCCCCAGAAAATGTCATCTTCTGTTTCATTCTCATTATCAGATTCTTCTTCTGCCTCATAGCAAAGGACCATAGCTATGATTTCTTCGTCCAATTGCTCTTCGTCAAATTCACCTCTTGGTTGTTCTTGAGGTGGCGGCGTTGCACCATAGTTTGTGAATCTGAGCAGTAGTGAGCCATCGGTTCGCATTTGTGTAACTGCTCTTTGAGGATGTTGAGCTTCAGGCTGTTGCATTGGCCTGAGTACCCACTGCCTTCCTCTTAATTCTGTAGTGGTATGCCTTTGCCCTGGGATAGCTTGAACTCCATGACTTGTGAGATAATCAGATACATTGTTGATGTTGTATCTAAATCCCGTGAAGTTAGTGTTTGAAAGCCTCCCAATGAGTGATCTCGTCAGCAGCAAGTTGCTTTCGCCAGCTCGCCATGTGTCATATCCATGAGTTTGAATCACCAGCTGGATATGATTATAGAAATCCCTTATGGATAGCATCATATTTGGGGCAATATAGGCCAATTGAGACCCATGAGTCAGATCCATTTCCATAGTACCAATTATGGATCTATCATCAGACCATCTTGTATCTTGGATTACTACAAGGGCATTGACCCCTGCAGCTACTCTGTGGAGAGTAAAGAGACGGATCATGATCAGGCCCATGTGGAGATGTTGTAGACCTTCTCTTTGCAGTCTCTCAAATCCTTGTTGTGTGATGAATGGTAATTCCAGTTGTTGGTTGTCTACAACTGAAATCCTTTGATCTGAGTAGTGTTGATAAACCTGATGCTGGGTTTGGAAGAGGCTCCCTGCTTGGTAAAGTACTTCAGCAGGGACATTTTGTGCTCTTCGGAATTGTGACAGATTAAGCTCTGCATCTGGATTCATCTGGGACTCAAGTGTTCTTTGATACCCTTGTTGTCTCCTGGGCATCATACGGCTTAATGAGTGCCGTGCTCGCTGTCCAAGTCTGTAACCTCTTACTTGGTCTTCTACTGTGGGGGTCTGTTCACGGTTTTGATTTTGTTGGTCACGGTTGCTTATAGATGGTCGTGCTGCCATCTCTGTTTGGGTTTGAGTTTGGCTCATTTTGATGCTTTTCGCTTTTCTTCTTCAAAGACCTTTTGTGGGTCCTTAAAGACGTAGAAAGGTGCAGGCTTTGGTTTCGGCTTGAGAATCGGTTCTCCGAGGCTGAGTTTTTGGAGGTTCTTCTCCAGATCTTCAATAGTTTTTGCGGAGATATCAGAAGACGTCCCAGCTGATTTCTCAGCTACGACCTTCTTAATATCTTTGACTGTCTCCAAACAGTCGTCGAGGTTTTCGCTTATCTTGACAAGTAGTTGGATAATTGTGTTGTTCTGTTTGATCAGGGCTACGGTGGCCTTCTGGCTGACTTCTGTTGGTTTAACAAAGCCTTCAGGGGGTCCTTCGATAGATTCAGTTGCCTTTAACGCGTCTTTATAAATTTCAGTTCGCTTGGTGATAAGCCAGTCGTTCATACGTAATTTCAATTATGCAAAAGAAAAAGATTTCAGTATATTGGCAGATTAAGATACTCTAGTATTTCAGGAATGAATATATCAATCCCGCATAAGAATGTTCAAGTTTTTGTGACATAACTAGAACTTAGCTACGTGGTGCATATATATCTAAATTAATGAAGTTTAGATGGGTAGATATCTAAATTTATAACTTTGATGGGTAAATATCTAATTAGGCTAAGTTTTGAAGGGTATATATCTGATTTCCCCTTAATTTTTTGTTTTTCAAATGAGTCTATATATACAATACAGCCCACCTCATTGATTCAATTGATGTATCGACAGCCCAACATGGGCCATATCTAATGAGGTTCCTTTTAACATCTTTTACATTCCCAAGTTATATATAAATCTAGCCCGTATAGAGGATTGGTACATCAAAACTGCACAAATTTAATCCATCAAAGTACACAAGTTAATTTTTTCAAATTAGCTGATCTGAAGCTTAAACATCCCATATTTGGAAATTGTAAGATCCGTTGAATAATTCATGCTTGTAATTTTACAGTTCGTCATTTCATCGCAAACCTGTAACTTGGAACCCACAAAAGTGGAACGGGTGAGAATGTGAAATACTCTCGTGCATTATTTAGTTCCAGCAAGTGGTATTTATCAAATCCACTAGTGAAACTGAATACCAGCTAAAAATATTCGGTTTTAATAATGATAACATAAATAGTGCTTCTCAAATAAAAATATTGCACGTCAATGACGATAAAAATTATCCATGCAACTACAAAGAATTAGACGTCAAGCAGATAAATACATTCCATTTTCCATTCAAAACCGCTTTTAGTTTATCCTGCAAAAACACACAAAATAGTTCACTATCTCATATCATACCAACGCAAAAACTAGAACATAAATATAAACAACACCAACCTGTATCAGAAATCCAAATTTCACGCATATCACACAAACCTGTATCTGACGAATCCCGTGCATCTCAGTACATATCACGAATCTCGTGCATACCAACACGTATCACATATACCACACAAGTAAAACAAACACAATCACGTGCATCAGCACGTATCGTATAATACACAGAACAAGCAAATAATCATGTGCATCTAGCACGTATATCCTCATGAACTGACAAACCCAGAGATCAAAATATATATATCCCGTACATGCCTCCACATAAACCATAGCGCTATAGTGAGGTAGCCAACCTCCTGCTCTTATCTTTATCCAGGTACATGATCACAAACCCCAACAACAATCACAACAACAACAGTAACAACAGTATCCAAAAAATACACAGAAATGCATAATGTCATATATGCAATCACTTACCTTTATCAACTCATGCAAACATGCAAGCATTCAGATCAGTTCACACAATTCAACGCATAAACAGTATATCAACAATATAAACAATCACATAGAAACATTCCGCTAAATAAAGTATTCAATTTAATTCATAGATTTGATAAATAACCGGAACCTGCACCTGTTTGACGATCCTGAGTCCGAACCAGTTATCTGAAACAACAATCAAAACAAAACCTAGACGTCTCCACATATATATCCATCCTAGTAATCATTTGATAGCCTTTTTAGTTCCTTTTAAATCTATATTCTATAAAAAGGGGTAAATTTCCAAGCATCTCAAATATGCTACATCATCACTTTTATTAACCATTAATTTTTTTTGAAACTTTTTTCATCTACTTCGATCCAATGGTTAATATATTTTTCTCTCCTCATTAAATAAGATGAATGTGATATGTCTAAAACAAATTTTAATCCTTAAAAAATTAAAATGATCCAACATTTATATATATTATTATTTATAAATTATTGTAATATTTTTTTATTATTATTATTTAATTACATTAAAAATTTTTGAAAAATTTCAAGTTTTGTTTAATATAAATATTTATTATAAAATTTTTAGTTATTTATTTGATACCACTTTTCAGGGTGAAGGCCGAGTTTTAGCTCTAGTACTATTTAATCTCCACAAGAAGGAGATTGTTTTCGTGCTATACATAATTTAAGTCATCAATTGACCTGACAGGCTGAAAACGATTCGTATCACAGTACGTTCTTAATTGTATCCGACTCTATGTAGTTTATATTGAATTGTATGTCATCATCAGTAATTTCCATTTAAATGCATGTCTAATCCCTTTGGTCACCTCTTTGTCCCATTTTAAAGTCAGACCTCTTAAATGAGTCTTCCTATATAACCAATTTACTTATTAATTAACTTCATGATTTATTAACTATAACATGCATGTGATGTATTAAGTGCGTGAAATGCATCTAGTTGCCTTAATTCAATACTACTTGTGTCTCATATTTTTACTTCCATAATTTGACTTACTCTATGTTGGTAGCTGCTATCAACTTTTCGAAAAAATAATTTGACTTGCTCCATACATAGTATTAGGCTGACCACCTGTCAAGTTACTCATAAACTTCATTTGTGCAATTCACGGCTCAACAAACCCATGCTTTCTGATTTGTTTTTAATATAATATCCAAACTTAAACTCAAAGTTAGGAGTTTTTATATACTACTTCTCACAACACCATAATGAAACCTAGCTAATTAAGGAAAAACAAGAGGAGGAGATCTCTATACCCATAAACATCCCTGCCCATGTTCATCCCTGCTTCTCTATACTGATATATGAAACCCTAGTGAATTGCATTGAAGAAATAAGAGAGAGCACTGGAACCACTTCAAATCGGCTCCTCTATTGAATTACAAATACTTGAGAGAGAAGGTTTAGCTGAACCAGTTTAGTCATCGAACGAGAAATACAGCTAGAAGATGCCACGCAAGTTATGAGTAATTTACAGGATAATTCCAGACAATACTCCCTACAAGTGTTTTGTATTATGAAGAAACCCCTTTCCTAGCTTCGGTTAAGGTTCCCAATACCCATTTCTTAATTTAATAAATTTTAAGTGTCACATTTTGGAAATTAGCGCAAACTTTCTTATATCATGAAAACGATAAACACTCTTCTTAAATATGTTAAATATGAACAAGTCCTAACTTTGTAAAATAAACCGATCTCTAGTTATTATATATATGATGATCAAAATCTTTATTTTGTTTCCCTGCTATACTATATATTCAAGATCTCAGATGATGACATTACCAACTACTCAATATTTCACATCACTCAAATCTTGTTGAATAACAATTAAATGCCACCTAGATATATGGACTTACACTATATGATTTCTTAAAATATAGATTATATTGTAAACCACATAAATAAATTCCCAATTATTAAGAAAAGCAGTTGCAGAAAAATATATCTTAATTTTTTGGTGTCGAAAATTCAGATATCACAATTGTGTAACATACATATTGTAAGAAAATAGGGTATTTCAATTTAGGTCCTGCTAACGGAACCCGGAGTCTCGTACCCCAGGAGCGTACCCCGAATAGAAAATTCTAATATACGCAACTTGACCGGTCAGTGAAGGTTAGAAACGGAAAAAGAGATATTGCACAAGTGCACATGTATTTATTACCAGCGCTTCACACTAAACACATGACCTTTTGGTGCTTGTGATTAGATTTCAGTTTTATGCATGTTTATAATTTTGTGTTGTGAATATTTTTTAAGCAATTGTATGATAGGGTGTTCATACTTTACATTTAGGTACTAATTAATATGAATGATCAAGGTGTTTATATTTTTGAGTTAGGTGTTAATATTTTTCATCATGACGGTTATATTTTTCAAAAAATTATATGATCAAGGCATTTATATTTTTGAACTAGGTGTTAATATTTTTAATTTCAGTGGTTAGATTTTCCAACAAATTATTTGTGAAGTTGTTTATATTTTATACACTAGGTTTTATCACTGATGTATATATTTTGACATTAGGTGCTTATTTATATTATTAAATTATGTTAGACTAATAGTTTGAGTACCTCAACAACATTTTTCTTAATCCCGAGTGTTTATATTTTACCTAATTCGTTCAAATGTTTATGTAGGTATTTATTTTATATTTTTCAAACTTTAGAATACATAAATTATTTTACATATATATGAATAGAGCTAGACTAATATGAAAACGTTTGCATTTCACTCTGAAATGCTAACGATCCAAATTATAGTTTGTCCAAAATTTCGATTTATGGTTCCCATTAAATTAGCTATATCAAAATACTGGGGTACAAAAATTTTTTTATTTTTGGAGTTTCTAAGTATTTGTTTTGGATTTTTCAAAATGACTCTAAAACATTAATAAAGTAGTGCTTGTTTGTACATAGATTTTAAATTTTTAACAAATACAAAACTTAAAAAAATTTAAAAATGGAAAATTTTTGTGTCTCCTAGTATTTTCATATGATAAATTTAATAGGAACCCTAAATCAAAATTTTGGGCGTGACAAAATATAATTTGGACCTTTAGCATTTCAGAGTAAAATACAAACATTTTGTTCAACTCCATATGAACATGTATAAGTTTTTGTAAATCTGAAAATATTAAAACTATTTTGTCATTGTTCTGGCCTTCTAGCTAGCTAATATTGAAATTGAAATAAAAATATCTTACTGTCTACCCAATAACATTGTAGGAGGCCAGTGAAATCTAGGCCCAATTTAACTTGATTCTTTTTATACTCGATATTGCAGTCCAAGCCTCAGAGGTTTTTATTGTTTTGTAATAATTGCATGAATGAACTATACGCTTCAATATTTGTGAAATGGAGGAGGACAAAGTTGGTACGAACTCACGGGTACTTAGAGATTTTCTCTTCAATTTATTATCATAAATAAACATTGAAGAATAAAGAAAGTGAATAGAAGATCAGAGGGAGAATAAAGGTTAAATTAGGATAAATATGGATCCCACAAGAGTATTTTGACGAAGATTTTAGGTGAAATTTTTTGAAATGAGGTTAGTTTATAAAATTCCCCAATACGAACCCTGTATCAAGTTCGTCCAGTACCATAGTTAATTTTAATTAGAATTTCCAATGTTATATATGCACTAATTAATTGTTAGCACTTTATCCAGTAGAGCAGCATTGAATAGCGTATCATTAAAGGGTGCTGCAGGGATGAGTCATAATATATGTAGAATATAACTACTTACTTTGTGGCCTCAATTAATCAAATTTATTATGTTCCCTCACAACTTTTCAATTTTCATTATCATGATCTTGGGAGTTTTACATCATTATTTTAAGTTAAACTCATGCTCCAAAGCTACGTTCAAAGATGATCATTTTTATATTAACTAAATTCTATCTATCAGATGAAATAAAATAAAACTAAGCAACTTAAAATTTTGGATATCCGTCAATTCAAAAATTAATGGGTGTATCATGCATCAACCTCTGGTTCGTTCAGCTAGTTTAATTTTAAAATACAGATGCAATTATAAATGATTGAAAGCGACACTAGAAAGTAAATACGAAAGCCAACAATATATAGAGGAGCATTGGAACTTCTGCTGGGACATGCTCATTATATATACTTCCTTTCTTCCAAATTAGATACTCCATATACAGAGCAAAAGATGCTTCTTTTAATAACCAATTGCATCCTTTTTCTCTTACTCATTCAAGCATTCCCAGCTAACTGTTGTATTGAGCATGAAAGACAGGCGTTGTTGAAATTCAAGGGCAGTCTCAATGACCCAAGCAGTCGTTTGGCTTCTTGGACAGGTGACAAATGCTGCAGCTGGGCTGGGATTAGATGCAGCAACCGAACAGGTCATGTGGTCAAGCTTGACCTACATAATTCTGACCTTGATTACCATCAAGGTTACTACGAACGGAACAACCATAGCTTGAGCGGTAAGATCAATCCGGCTTTGTTGTTATTAAGTGATTTAAAGCACTTAGATCTCAGCAACAACAATTTCTCTGGAAATACATTTCCAGATTTCATCAGCTCGTTTAAAAATTTGAAGTATCTTAATCTTGCTGAAACGGGTTTGTCAGGGTTAATACCACCTCAGCTTGGTAATCTTTCCAATTTACAGCACCTCGACCTGGGAGATTCCATGTCTGACACTTTTGTTTTGAACGTGGGATGGTTATCTCATCTGAGTTCCATAAAGTATCTTGATATGTCAGGGGTTTATTTCCGAGAGTCAGAAGAATGGTTACAAACAATAAATATGCTACCTCATCTACAGACTTTAATATTAGGTGGAAACGGTCTGACCACAATTCCTACATCCATTAGTTTGGCCAATTTCTCATCCCTTGAAGTTCTAAAAATTGGATATAATTATTTTAATTCTCCAATTCTGAAAAAACTATTTCTATGGGAGTGTTGTTTTATTGGTCCAATCCCAAATGAACTTGGCAACTTAACTTCACTGGAAAGCCTTGATTTGAGAGGTGAATTTTTGGAGGGCCCAATACCACCTCTTTACAATCTAACAAAATTGACTGGACTTCAGATTTGGGATGTGGATATTGGGGAGGACATCAGAGATGTCATTACAAAATTGGCAGATGAAACCTTATACAAACTAACCTTTTTGTCCCTTGAAAACACTAGTTTGACAGGAAATTTGACCGGGTGGTTGAGCAAAGTGCCTAATTTAAATGTATTTGACCTTTATTATAATAACCTAAATGCCACCATACCGACTGATATCAGTAAATTAACCCACCTTGGAGACTTAGATCTCAGTTATAATTCTTTCACTGGAGAAGTATCTGAAAATCACCTTAATGGTCTATCCATGTTGACACATCTATCTCTCCAATTTAACTTCATCAATTTTACTGTAGGAAGAAATTGGTTACCTCCATTTCAGCTAGAAACTGTATTACTAGATCACTGTAAGTTGGGGTCTTATTTTCCATCTTGGCTTCAAAATCAATCCCAGATATACTACATAGGATTATCTGACAATGGAATTATTGACAATGTACCTGATTGGTTTTGGAACTTTCCATCTCTCGATTTTCTAAACTTGTCTAGAAATGCCCTAAGCGGTAGGTTGCCGCTTAGCTTAAAACATTTGACCCAACTAGATGTACTGTTTTTGCAAAATAATCAATTTGAAGGTACGATTCCGTATCTTCCAAGTTCCCTTCATTTTGTTGATCTCTCACTCAATTTTTTCCATGGTACTATCGAACAACTTATATGCGGATTAGATAATTTGATTGTCCTAAACCTAGAAAAAAATAACCTCTCTGGAAATCTTCCCCGATGTTGGCCAAGACATTAAGAGTCATGTCTTTAGCACATAACAAATTTTCAGGTGCTATCCCCAATTCAATAAGCAACTCTAGCTCCTTATTAATATTACAACTTAATAATAATACTATCACCGGAGACCTTCCGTCAACATTGGAATCCTGCCAAAATCTCACTATTCTTGATATTGGGGAAAATAACTTGTCTGGTCAAGTACCAGAATGGATTGGAAAAAGCCTAACAAATCTGGAAGTTTTGCGTCTGCCATCTAACATGCTCTCAGGCGAAATCCCTTTCCAAATAATGGTTCGGCCAAAACTTCAAGTATTAGATATGTCGAGCAACCAGTTTTCAGGCTCAATTCCTGATAGTATGGAGTTCATGCTTGCAATGACTTCAACAAGAAAGAACAACAATAATTCAGCATATGAATATTTCCAAAGAATTAATGGTGCATATTATGAAGTAAGCATATAAGTGGTAACAAAGGGTCTATATCTTGAATATTCAAAAACGCTCTCTTTTGAGAAGCATTGATCTGTCAAGTAATAATTTAATTGGAGAAATACCTCAAACAATAACCACACTTCACGGATTAGAAAGTTTGAACTTGTCAAACAACAACCTTCATGGTTCAATTCCATTACGGATCGGCGAAATGCAGTCGATGGAGTCACTTGACCTTCGTACGAATGGGCTATCAGGCACAATTCCACATAGCTTGAGCAATTTGATTTTTTTAACTACATTGAATCTCTCATATAACAATCTCTCTGGTGAAATATCAACTGGAAATCAATTGCAAACGCTCGATGATCCATACATCTACATAGGCAATGCTTACTTGTGCGGTTCCCCATTGAGTAAGAGTTGCAACACGAGTCAAACACTTGATGGTTATGAGGCAGAATCGAATAATGATTTGGACAATCCACTCATGTACTTGTTTGCAGTGATTGGTTTTGAAATTGGCTTTTGGTTAGTTTGTGGGACACTTCTTTGTAATGCAAAATGGAGGTATTGCTTTTTCCGAGCGATTGATAACGGCATTGATTGGCTCTTTGTGTTTTGCGTAGTTTATGTGGGAAGATTGTTGAAAGTTGTGAGAAAGAATCATGGGTGAATGAGATATTACCTAGCTAAGTAATCATACAAAATAGTGCTTGTATTCGAATAAAGTGTGCATGAAGTTTTTGTTTTGTCTTTACTTGTAACTCAAATTAAGAATGTGTTGGAATTTAGAAGAACATATGCTTGTAGATTTTGTTTACATTTAATTTATGTTTACATTCTCTGAACTCTAAAGAAGAGTGCTTAACAAATGACATGTTTTTGGCAAAATCAACTGCTTGTATATAGTTTCTTTTGATTGAGAGGAAGATTTTGTCACATAAAAAAAACTAATAGTTATAATTAGAAAAGGGCACAATCATTGTTGGTACTTTGTTCTATGTTGAGATGCCATGATGCGTAAGATGTTATTACATGTGTAAAAAACTAAAAAGTAAAACACATAAAATAACCTCAAAAATAGTGGAGAGACGCCACAAAATCTTTTCTAACATCACAACAATATCAAAGCCCATCCGCTTTTTCCTAATCAGGAATTGAAATTGCATATTTGTTTTAACGGCCCAAAACGAACAAAGATGTAACAAATTTGCACATTTGTTGTGTTTCAAATGAGTCTATATATACAATACACAGCCCACCTCACTGATTCAATTGATGTATCGACAGCCCAACATGGGCCACATCTAATGAGGTTCCTTTTAACATCTTTCACATTCCCAAGTTATATATACATTTAGCCCGTATTATTAATTTGATCCACCAAAGTGCACAGGTTAACTTTCTCATGTTCGGAAATTGTAAGATCCGTTAATATATATTTGATGCTTATAGTTTTACATTTCATTGTTCAATATTCCTGGCAATTAATAATAGTTGAATCAATATAAAGAATAAATTATCAGATCGTTTTACTCGGATATTTTACCTAAAGCTTACACAATTAATAACGAGGGAACCATTTGGTTTATCTTATTTTTATTTTTATTTTTAATTTCTTTTAGGTTGCTTCATCACAGGGATATTGTTTAGTTTCTTTTATTTCTTTTATTTTCTATTTTCATCCCATTGCGAATAGAAACCTTCTTTTTCAATATTAATGAATAATGAAAATTCGGCACGCTATCGCACGCCGCATAAAAAAAATAACGAGAGATCCATTCACAATGCTTATATTGACGATCTTAACAATTAAAATTTTGAAAATTTTGTAAAAAGTTATGAAAAAATTCTCAAAAATAGAAAAAATGTTATTGAAAATATTGTTTTACTCATTTAATGATTATGTTTTCAATTATATTAAAGTTAAGTTAAGTTCGATAGCTCTTTTTAAAATCCCATTAAATTACAACCGTTAAAAAGTGATTGTAATTTTGATAAGTCATCAAACAATATTCAAATAGATTAAAATTTGAAACACTATCAATATATAAATCAAAGAATACATCCATGAAAGTTTCTTCTTTTTACAAACTTCTCAAAATATCTAATATCGAGATTGTCACGATAATTATTGTCAATTAATAAATACCTCATTGATTATTTGCATCTGTGAAACTGTTCGTCAAAATATATATTATATTACATTTTGAATTGATCATAGTACAATGAACCATCAACATCAAAAATACAGAAAATACTGTTGATAAAATCGTGGGATCAAATTTAAATTTCTTCACAAACATAATTACCTCCTAACTAATACTAATACTGCTGTTATTCTCCAGTCACAATCATTGTTGGTACTTCTACTTTAATCACTGTCCATCTAATAATCAAAGGATGAGATCGCATCCATTTATGTCTCAACACAAACCAAAGTGATAAACTGTTTAACTAACATTTTCAGTCCGCTAAAGTCACTGACTCATCTCTTATTTTTTATTCTTTCACCCCATTTAGCTTTGATAAAATTAAAGTTGTTCGCAATAGCGTGGGGGTACGCTTCTAGTTGATAAAAAAAATCGGACTATGCTGTTATTCTTTAGTCACTAGTGTCTTACTCTTACAGTCTTATGCTAGCTATCGACAGAAGCACCGTGCAGCGTGCAAAGAACGGCGCATGGGAAATCAATTAAAATCCCCTTCCCCAATTTCAAATTCCACCAGCCAACTTACCTTAGATCAAAACCCTAACCCTAGTTAGTTACTTCCTCTGTCCACAAAAGAATAAATTTGTAGCAAAAGTCAAAGAAAATAGTGTAAGAGTGAAATTACTTTTACGCCTTCAATTAGTAGAAAAGTGAATATTCTTAGAAGGAGACGATGAGCATTTTGAAAATTTCTTAATATATTTTTTTGTTTTGAGGAAGAAAGTGGATTCAAATAAAGGGTATAAATTTATTTAATTGTGAACAAGTTGTAAAAGGTATAGGAATAAGTAAATTTCTAGTTTCTACACACCTACAAACTCAAACCGGACCTAACAAAACCAAACAAAACAAAACTGGGACAGTATAACCAGGTAATCATACCACCTGTTATCCTACTATTATTCTAATCATGACCGTCGGATCAAAACGAACGGATCAAATTCCTCCAAGAACTTCCTCCTCCCTTCAAAACCTATACCATCCTATCAATGTTCACCGTTCATTTCAATCCGACGGTTGAGACTGCCACAATAGGTCCTCCTGTTATATATCCATTGGAGTATATAACAGCAGATACGAGGGAGAGAGTGGGAGCCCCACAGCCCCACAGCCCCACATGAATGAATGTTGACTCGTCAAAATAAAGGCGCGGGGTGGAGGTGGGAGATGGGGTCCGAGCCAGAGAGCACAGGGAAATGAGATCTAACCTTGGATTCCTTGTCCTTGTGTCAGTACTCTGTCTGTGACTCTGTGACTCTCTCCGAATTCATATCCCCTGCTGCTGTACTGCATATTGTGCAGATCACAATGCCAGCCGTTAGATCTTCTAGAGATTCGCTCCAGCGCGGATCTGGAGACGATCCAACGGCTGAGGCTGTGAACTGCACGACGCAGTAAGTTAGAGGATGAGCACTTTGCTCCTCCCCTCTTTGCCCATTACCACTCATGGTGCCACTGCACCGTTTGTCTCCTGCATTATCAGTTTATCACCTGCGCCTGTTCTACGTACACAATCACAAAGTCACAAGCCCCTCTTGTATTACTTAAAGGCCTTGTGTGAAAGAGGGATAACTTAGGGTTAAATTTATCACCTCCACTCACTGGTGATAGATTTATCTCCAGTTTATCCCCGAGTTATCCCGCTTCCAAATGGGCTCTAAAGAGTTAGCAAGTTATTTCAAACTATTTCAAATTTTTGTGTGATCCAAACACATACATGCTAATCCGGATTAATCCGAATAGTGGCTAATTCGCTATTCTTTGTAAAATATGGATTAGCTACTACTCTTTTCTACCATCCATTGCTATTCTAAACAAACAATCAAACAACATTTTTACTATCCCGAATGACACCATATTTCTACTATTTTTTAGCTAATCTAAAAATCACTATTTTCTTACTAATCTCATCTACTATTCTCTATTCTACTATTATTTCCCTAATCCTTGCACAATCCAAACGGACAAGTCAAGAACTTGGTGGGTGCTCGTTGTTGGTTTTAACTTTTAAACTTTTATTTTATTGTGCTGGTGCACCTGGAGCTATTAATTATTATTACTCGATTTTATTGGCAGTGATGCGATGCTGCTGCCTGCTGCAGCTGCTTTAATTTTGTCTTCTTTGGTAGGCTCCCGGTGTTGTCTGTCTCGTCCTTTCCAAACGGCTTTTTTATTACTTTATATTCTTGGTTGCCTAATTTATCATCTTTTTGTAATTGAATATTTGAATGTATGTACTGTTTTTTTTATTGATTACCTGATTGAAGGGAGCGGGGAGGTGAAGAAAGTAAAGCCGATTATGTTTTCTTCTTTTTCATGTCTAGTCTCTTTCATTACCTCACTGTTTATCAAGTCTTGAAACGGATTTTAGTTTTACCGACAATTAAGAATGGAAAATATAAGAGAGTTCATCACATGTTTGGATCTTTTGTTCTTTAAAATACCTCAGTTTCAAATCATGTTAAAGAAACTTTTTTTTCAATTAAAATACCTCAGTACAAAGTTAATCACGTGTTTCTTTTATCACATGCTTATTTCTAAAAACTATTTTTCTCGAAAACTTTTTTTAATTAAAGATACTGAAATATAAAAACTAGTAGCTTTCGGAGAACTTTCCTTAGAAAATTTCGGATTTAATACAAGGAAAATTTATGTTAAGGAAATAGTATAATGTAGACCGTAGTACCTATGATTTTTTTTTTTAGATTTAAATGGATATTTTTCACCATCTCCTATATCTTTTCAGGAGTGTAGAACCTGTGATCTAATTCAAAAACAAAGATTATTCCACTCAATCGTATATAATATGTTATTAATCAAAGGTTTAAATAGCGGTCATAGCGGTCATAGCGGTCGATATAGCGTTTTGGAAGCAAAACGCTACGACGCTATCTATTTTTTCACGCTATTTGATACTTTATGTAGTAACATATAAAATATAGTTAGAATCATCTAAATTTTCAATTATTTTATGATATCTAACACTTAATAGTTGTTATTTATGTTTTACAATCATTTAACACATAATAATTGGATTTGTAAATAACAATCAATGTTATATAACCTTAGTATCCACATAAGAAAAATTGTGTGATTGATTAGTGAAAAGGAAAGATATATACTTGAAATCCATTAAAATATTATATAATCAATAAATATTTTTTTTACATAATATTTATCATAATTTATTTACAATTTTTCTATTATAACTTTTAGGTTCTAACTTTTTTTCTTTGAAAAATGATAGATAGATAATTTATTTTTGATAACTTCAATAATCCATTTAATTTTTTAATATTTAGGAAAGATAATTACTCAATGATTCAATTTGAAATCCATCATGGTGTACTATGTTAATATATCTGAATAAGAATGCTTTGTTTCAAGAGTGATACAATAATTATATAATTTTTAAACAATTTGATTTGAAAACTTTATACATTATTCTAATTATTCATCATTTTTATTAAATATGTTAGCTCATGAACCAATAAAATAGTTAAAATATTCTACATAACAGGAACCGGTAGTGCCCGTGATAGCGCCGATATCCGCTATCAAATATACTCCACCGCGACGAGTTTGCTATCCGCTATTTAAACTTTTGTTATTAATTAATGAGGAGGGATCCGGTGCCAAGTCTGATCCGAGTTTGCTATCCGCTATCAAATATAGCATGCAAAAAATTTTCATTTTTGGAGATTTTTAAGTATTTATTTCAGATTTTTCAAAAGTTATATATGAAACATTGATTATTTTATTAATATTGTATAGTTGCTATTAGAAAATCCGAAATAAATACTTAAAAATCTCTAAAAATGAAAAATTTTTGCATGCTATAAGATTTTGATATAAAGAATTTATTGAGCCATATAAATCAAAATTTGGATATGAAAATCGCAGACTTGACACCGTTGGTACCGGATCCCTCCTCTATATATACCCCCAATCTTTCTCAATCATATTCATTAAATAAAGATTTCAGGACTTAGTACTAACATGACGTTCAAACAAATAGTGAAAGGGGAAAAATTGAAAAGAGACTGACGTGAGAAGGACAGATAACAATAAACCGTACAAAGTCGTATTACCAATTAACTTATTTATTAATCTTCCCCACTTAGTCAAAAAGAATATCATTTGTGACCCCTAAACCATCTTTTGTTTTTCCTCTTCAACGAACTTTTCTTGTAGGGACGTTTCATTGATGCACCAAAAATAATATAGAATTAGCAATGGTGCATCCAAACACACAGCTGCTCATCTGGATTGGTGAGAATACGTGCTATTCTACCATTTTATTGTAAAATATGGATTGGCTACAATTTTTCTACATTATATCACTATTTTAAATATATAATCCAAACTAATTTTTACTATTTCGAATATTACAAATTTATACTTTTTTTAACTAATCCAAAAATTTATTTACTTGAATTTCGTTTCAATTGGGCGCGGAATCACCAGTGGGGTCAGGAGGTGCCCGAAGTCCCCTTGGTCGAGAATAAATCAACAACCCGTGAAGCTCATAAAACTATTTTATGTTGATCAGTGAAAGTGATTTAGGAGTTTGACCATTATACATTTTGAAATATTATAATTTGATACTATTTTTGTAAGTATTCATATATATTAAATGAGTTGTTATTCACTCTAATAGTTTTATTGTGCTAATTATTTTGTTCAGTATATTTTTTATACTATATACAAAATGCATTGCATACTAAATAAGTTAATGCAAATATTAATTCATTTAATATAAATACTAGCCCATGCGGTATTGATTTTGTCATTTTTTTGGTATATGTGTATCAACTTACTATAAATTTATATAAAATTTTATTGCATGAGACAAATAATGGAAAAATCAATTTCTCTAACGGTTGTATTAAATTTGTAATAGGGACCTAGCTCATACAATAGACATGAATAATTGTTCCAATTTTTGTATTTTTCCTTTTTTGCAGAAAACTTTTTGACAAAACGAAACAAAACGAAGCAAATAAGTGACAAGACAATTAAGTTTTGAGACTAAATAAACTCTTCATGTTGCAAACAAGATGAATGATTCCGGTACTAACTTTTTGAAAAATGCTATGAATTTTGATAGTTTAATTAAATGATCATATACTGTCTGTATATATGTATCAAACTTTCTATGTTCTCCTAAATCTCAACCCCCCGCAAGAAAACCATTGAGTTCGTCTTTTCTATCTTATCAGGTTTTGTCTTGATAAACCTGTAAAACATTTTCTTCATATCAATAAACAAATAGGGGCTTGACCCTTATTTTTCCTCAAAAAAAAAAAAAAGAAAACCATTGAGTTCCGCCGCGGGTTTCAATTGCTAGAAGTTTCTGATACCTTAGCTATTTACCTTAATAATTGCTAGATTTTGATAGTAGTCAAATTTGATCATTCTAATATATATATATTTTTTTTAAATTCAAACGTAGGCACCGTTTCAGGTTACCATATAAACACAGGGTCGGGTTTTCTCCATCCAGCGGTTGGGATTCATCCAGACGCATCAAGATTGGAGCACTGAATCAATCTTGATCGTTAGATGGAGAAAGCAGACCCTACATTTCTAAAAGAAAAGCAGAAGATTCACTTCGTCATTTCACTTCTATCTATCTCAAACAACTATTTCATATAATATATAATAAAAATAGTATAACAATCTAAAAGAAATATAGAAAATCAATTTTTTATTTTTTTTCTAAAATATAAACTTTTCATTATTTAAAAATTATGTCATTTACTTTATATTATTGTTCAATTTTTATTTAAATCATTAGATAAATATCTTTTCATATTTTTTTAATAATTATATACTACGAAATAGACTATGGTACTACAAGTAAATAATAGCAAATTCTATTGCGGCATTTTAAATTGTTTTATTGGCTTTAACATTCATGCACTGGCTCAAAAAGAAAATAGAGACGGAATATCATGCACAAATCTCAAATCTTATCCTTACTATCCTTACTATCCTTACTAATAATAAAATCATATTGGAAAAAAATGACATAAAATGGCTATTCTCACATCTGAGCCGTTGATCATTTTCTTCGATAGATCAGAACCATTGATGTATGTTAATGTCCGTTGACGTTCTCAGCCCATTAAAATTAAGGCCCATATAAATTATCTCAAATTAAGGCCCATTACATTTTATCTTAAAAGTTTGTATAAGAAATAATAATTTTAACCCAAAGCAAGGAGTGGGCTTTTTACTAGTATATATAAAAGCATATTAGAAAAAATGACATGAAATGACTATCTTCCCCAAATAAGATACATGAGCCGTTGATCATTTTCTTGGATAGATCAGAACCGTTGATTTACATTAATGTCCACTAAGGTTAATGTCTCAGCCCATTAAAATTTAAGGCCCATATCAATTTCCTCAATATAAGGTTTATTACATATGAGGAGGGATCCATTGAGAATGACTATCTTGACAATTTTGACTTTCAAAAATTTATAAAAATTCATAAAAAAATCTTAAAGATAGAAAAAATTTATGAAAGTTATGCTTAACTCATAGATTGATTATGTTTTCGATTATATTCAATTTAAGCGATATTTGATAGCTCTTTAAAGATCTTTTAATTACAACCGCTAAAAATGTATAAAATTTTGATAAAGCATTAAATGATGTTCAAATTGATTGAAATTTGAAACACTATCAATCTATAAGTTAAATTATGCATCCATAAAACTTTTTTCATTTTTAAGATTCTTGATATTATTTTATAAATTTTTAAAGATAATCGTTGTCAAGATTGTCAAAATAAGCATTGTCAATGGATCTCTCCTCATTACATATTATCTTAAAAATTTATTACAAAAATTAACAATTTCAGCCCAAAGCAATGCGTGGGCTCTTTATTAGTATAATCTAAAATATCATAATAGAATTTGTTATATGTACGTGTAACAATGGATCGGTATCGGCTGCTTTTCTGAGAATAAAAACAGATGGTCGGGATCGGTTGCTGCACCGATTTCAAAGTACTTCGGTTTGTACTGCACAGATCTCAAAGTACTTCGGTATTTCTCAACCGTCGGATTTTAGAAAAACTGGGTCTGCAAGTACTAAATTCATTGTGACTTACCCGTTACAACAATATGAAATTCTTTTTGACAATAAAATACTAAATTCATTCAAATTTATAAACTAAAAAGAAGGTAACTCTCCAAGTACCTCAACTATGCCACATCATCAATATTATTAATTTTTTTAAATCTTTTTATCTACTTTGATCGAATGGTTTATATTTATTCTCTCCCCACATTTAATAAGATGATATGATATGTCTAAAATAAAATTTAATCCTTAAAGTGGTCCAACATTGCTATTATTTATAAATTATACATCATCATCATCATCGATTAATTTCATTCACATCAAAAATTTTAAAATTATATTATATAAGCTTTATTATTATTTTTTTTTGTTATCATATTTCGGGATGAAATCCAAGTTACATATCTAGTATTAAATAATGTCCCTGAACAAATAATATCTAATCACGGTTGGACGTCAATAATTCAACAATATTTCCTTAGAATTTAAGAAAGTAAAGTTCATGCCTAAATATATTTTTTGTCATTATTGTATCAATAAATGAAATCAATTCCTTCCGTGTTTAACGAACGTGGTGAGCTGCCGTTTCACCAAAAAATTCACATTTTCTAAAAAATATAAATTCTGGAAATTTATTATATCCTTTCATTCAAATGTGTATCTATAGAAAATTTAGAAGAAAATTTAGAAAATGTACTACACAAATATAGAGAGGGAGGAGAGAGAGGAGACACACATGTGAGTGGTCAGAAAGTGCAGAGAATCTATTCAATCCTCTTGTCTTCCCGAAACCTCGCCTTCCCTCTCTCCCTCTCCCTCCCACCGCAATTAACCTACCATTTATTTCTCCAAACCCTAACCCTAGCTCCCCCCTCCCCCCTCCCTCCCTCCCTCTTCTATAAAAAGCACCCATCTTTCTTTTCTTCCCATCACATCCTTCCATCCATCCATCCTATCTCTTCCTCTCCATCGGCGGTTTGTTCGTCTTTCTTAGTTTCTTGTTTTTCTTGAACAAAGTTTGTGTCTTTGAAATGAAATGCATATATAGGCTTTGTTTTCTGGTTTGAGGGATGGAGCTCCTTGAGGTCCAAATAGGGTTCATGGAGGGGCGAATAACAGCTGCTCGGTTATGGTTTCCACTATCCCATCTCATCTCAATGGAATGGAAAATGACGAACAGGAAGAGAGTTGTGAGAGGGATTCTTGAGATGGGTTTGTGGCTTGCATATCCTAGGAGCTGTATCAGCCTTTTCTGATCTTTCTTTGGATTGAAGGGAGCTCTATCTCCCTTACCATTTTCATCAAAGCTGTCCTCTTTTTTTTTTTTCATTTGATTTGAGATTTGATTATTGGTTGTTTTTCTTTCACCTCTGAATCGATAGTGAGGTAAAGAACAACACTTTCCATTAATATTTGGTTCTTTTTATCTGATTTTCTTTGTTGTTTACCAAAGGTGAGAAAGTATAACAATCTTTATTGGATTTAATGGTGCTTATCATGTCGAACAGTTGCTATTGGGGAGGTGGGGGGGCATGCGTGTTCAGATGCCTTTTCGATTTGTTGTTAGGTGTTTGATTTAACGTCAGATAGATAGATTTGAAATAAAGTTTAGAACTTTAGATTTGAGCATTAGAATATTGTTCTCATCCTGTGATTCTAACCCTCTTTTGCTATTAGATGCCTAACTCCTCTTTCTTGGTAGATTTTTTTGTCGGATTTCTTCTGATTAGACTTGTAAATAATAATAAATATAGTAATGGTAGACATAACTTTTCCTTTATTTTCAGATGTGATATACCCTTTATATATCTAGTTAATTTTTCTTGTTATATAGTTTGTTTTTGATTGGGAGAAATCAATTGTTTACATAACATTGGAGGTTTCCAGAGATCTGTGTTATAAACTTCTAATAATATTTTAACCTTCTGGGGATCAATATGGGTAGTTACAAAGCTGCATCATTGTTTATACATTTATACATCTGTTTATATGTGGAGGTGATTAAATCAGGATAATTAATAGCAGATAAGAAGCATCTTTCAGCTTTCAACTGGGGCAAAGGATGAATCTTACAAAAGCAGACAAGAAGGGCACAATGAAGTCATAGTTATCTATCTGTAGATGTGACTGCAGACTTGCAGCAGGATGTTTATGTAATCTTTTTTTTAATGGATGGGGTTTTTTTATTGTAAATGGTAGGACTAGGATTGGGGGAAAGTGTAAAATTTCTTGCTTAGATTTTATTTTAAAATTTTATTTTAAAACATATTTGGTGTGTCATGTTTGGATCGCTGGTATTGACACGTTGTTAGGTTAAGGAATCAACTAAAAGAAACATTATTATTGTGTTAATCCTGACTTGAGTCTTTAGATTTAGCATACCAATTATGAATTTTTAAGTATTGTTTACTGTGTTGTTAATATCGGTAATTGTTTGAGAACTACAATCTGAAAACCACAATTTTTTTTGGACACTCGTCAATAAAGGCTGTTCAGTTTATTTTGATTCAGAAAAGTATATATTTACATTTCTAATGCTGGATAACAAAATGCAAAATGGTTCAAACAACATTTTCAAAATGGGACGTGGTGATGCGTTGCAGTAAATTAATATAATTCGTCTGATAAACACGTATGTTCTTTTTAAATCATGCAATTATAATTAATGAAATATCAAATTAAGACTTGTTGATCTTTATTTATATTCATGATGAATGTCTTTATAATTGTGATTTTTTTAACTATGAATCTATGATGATGATTGATTAAATTCTATATTCACGTCTTAATATGCTGATGTCTTTCATAAGTAGAAATAAGATTGGTGGTTGTGTTGATTTGAAATTTGAATGCAAAATATATATTTAAATATGAATGAAATTTGAAATTTGAATGAGAAATATTCAAATATAAATGAAAGTAGGTTTGTGACGACACACAAAACTTACAGCATTTAAACTCTCCTCTAAATATGTTTCTCAAAACATAGATCATTTTAAGGTGTTTAAAATTTGGGTTGATGAATTTTATTTTAAATTAGTGAGAATGGTACGTGCAACTAAAAAATCTGAGGTTATCTATTAATTTTTGTGATTCAAAATCAGAACCATGTTTGAGAATAGTCAAATTTTGAAAGACAAATGTTTGCTTTAATTTCCTAGTTGCAAGGAATGTCACTAAACTTAGAAACAATAAAATTAGATACTTCTTGAACTATATTTGATATATTCCTTAATTATTCTTAATTAGATGTACAATTAGTGGACTAATCTTTTACTAAAAAATATATTGAATGTACTTGATAAACTTTAAATTTTAGTGAGAATATTGCAATGATAAGGCTATTGGTATCTTTAGAATTTATTTCAGAATTTTCCTTTCACCCTCTTCTTTTTAGGCAAGAATAAATACCATTCTCGATATGATTATTCTTCTGAATAGCGACAAAAATTGCCTCCACTTAATAATA
The DNA here is from genome assembly GCA_030179965.1 of Cyperus esculentus. Lineage (NCBI taxonomy): Eukaryota > Viridiplantae > Streptophyta > Magnoliopsida > Poales > Cyperaceae > Cyperus > Cyperus esculentus. The sequence goes on along the minus strand of JASGLE010000009.1, from coordinate 4,086,200 downwards.
TTTAACAAGATGATTTGGAAATTGGGATTGTTAGAAAATAAGGCCCAGTTTGATGTCAAATAGTGGGTTCCCAATCAAAGTGGGAAAAAATTAATTGAGTTAGAGCCAATTGTAAATTTCTCACAAATTTGTATTGAAATTGGTGGGTACAAATGGGTATTTAAACCTAACCCAGAGGAGGTGAAGTGGTCACCGAACGGTGCATTTGAAAAAAAATTCACAAATCCTAAACCCATATTATTTCCCACGATTTCCCTGCCAACGGAACAGGGCCAAAGTAATCATTTTGTAAAATACACATGGGATATAAAAAATAAGTGCAATTAGTTCGAAATTGCTATAATCAATATTTAGTGATTCAAAAAATCATATAACTGAACTTCAAGTTCATTTTGCAATATCCACTTTTGGTTTTAGAGAGAAAAGTTCAATATTTAGTCATCGAACTATTGTATTTGATTTAAATTGATTCATAAACTAATTTTTTATTTAAATTGGTCTTTGGACTATTTAATTCATCTGAAATTAAATCAGATTGCCTCAATCACTACCAATTAAAGATTATGCCGATCATGCCAAGCGATTCCATGGTATGCCAATAATGCTAATTATAAGGCACTATGGCATGTGGTGCCATCAAAACTATGACAGCGGATAAAAATCCAATTAGTAAGCAGAGCTATCAGTTGTGCTATACAGACTATATATTTCTCTGTACGAATGGTGCTCACAAGAATCTGTATATTGAAGTTTAATTAAGAAAGGAAAATTCCATATCTCCACCCAAAAAAAATTAATCAGTTGGACATAAAAATTGCGAGAATATGTCCTATCGTCATACAAAAATATGAAAGAAAAAAAAAAAGTGTTTTTGCTCGGTCGGATAATTAATTTTGCTTTAGTTCGTCGGTGTTCACACGGTTGTAAATCAATATCATTTGTTGTGTCACATGTTCACATGCACCGTTGTCGTACAAAATTTGGCATACAAAAGATCACAAATTCACAATCCAGGAAATACTGTCAAAATAATTTAATTACAATCCAGGAAATACTGTCAAAATAATTTAATTAATCCCCTATTTTGAAAGAAAAAAGGATTATTTTTTTGTTTAAATAACAACAGGAAATACCATCAAACAATTCTGTTATCGTCCTATTTAGGTTCCAAGGATTTCTAATTAGTGATTGCTAGTTTGCTACATGCATTTAGTTCCAAACAAGCCAGTTCAGTCAAACGAGCCTAAATTAAATCGGGCCATTCGAGGTAAAAAGCCCATAACTAAATGAGGCACATTTATAAATCAAAGCCTGTGCAAATTAAATCTCCCAAGCAAGAGGCATTCAGATTTTCATATCATAAGCCCATTCAAAATAGTGAAACTATTGTTCAGCAGAATGTTGGAAAATTTTGCACATGTCAAGATTGAGTAACTGATTGAATAATAATCCGACACGGCCAACCTTAATTCCTTACCTTTGTTACATACATTATCAATGGAACCCTATAGATGTACCCAACAGGACTGTCAGGACAGCTTCACATTCCACATAAATCAAGCAGGGAGGTCTTGGACGTCGAATGGCGGTTATGAAACTCCGTACCACATACAGCTAGCGGGACGCTAAAATCTGGGATGAACCAGCAAAGTTCAAGCCTGAGAGGTTTGAGGAGGGAAATGCGGATGCGAATGCGAAGCGGATGATACCATTTGGCATGGGCCAGATATATACTTACTTAGGCTGTTTGTCATATATATTTAAGTGATTCTATGTCAGTATGTCTCTGATCATAACTTCTAAGATTATATCAGATATATACCACTGGTGTACTGGTACGTAAAAACAATACATTGATTACAACTTTACAAGCATGTCAGTTGTGCATGGTTATATCCCTATTATAGTATATTAATTTGGGACGGATCGCTACAGTGAAATGAACAGTAAAATGAACAGTAGTTTTTTTTTTTAAAGGATCCTTCAATGGTCATTTAAGAGAATAATTTAGAATATATAATTGTTGACATTGAAAATGTAGATAAACAATATACAAAATATAAGTTACAATATCAATTAGAAGTTTTAAACTATGAGAAGAAATTGGTTGACAATTGATGGTATCTCAAATTTCAATAAATTACTCTTTGATAGCTTATCAAAATTGATTTTGCATACTTCTAAAATGTTGCAAATTAATGAATTATCAATAGATTATTAAATAACACTTAAAATTAAATATAATTGAAATTATAGCCAACCTACAAAGTTAAAAGTACATGTATAATTTTTTTTTCATTTTTAAGAATTTTAAACAATACTTTAAAACTTCTTGCAAACTTTATTGTCAAATTTGTCAAGTTAACCATTATCAACTGATCTTCTCGCACAACTATTGCTTAAAACTTCCTTTTTGTATACTTCAATAATTGTATTTGAAAATATTAAATGTGTTGTAAACAACTTTTATCTTTACACAACAATATTTGTCGAATGTAGAAATGTCTAAAGAAGCAATATTTACGTTTTAGAAAAATAACTACAAAATTCAACATCTTGGACAAGAAAAATTAAAAGTGTAAGTTTGTGGAGTTCATCAAAAGATTAAAATGAAAGAAGATTCCAATTCAAGAAGATTTAATGGGCTTTGAACCATGTCTTCTAAAATTATTAGTTGCAGTTATTTTAGAAGATTGAAAAGAAATACTTACAAAATTTTAAATGGTAAAAAAATTTATATACAATGAGATTTTTATAAAAAATATAAATCCAATAACAAAAAAAATTGGAGGTATTTAAAGTATTAAATTAATAAACAAAAAAAATCTATAACAAACCAACTATGTTTTTAAAATACTCACCATTCAGATATACAATACAATTGTGTGAAAAACTTCCAGAAATTATATTTATTATGATCTCCTCTACTTTTTTATTATTTGTATTCTTTTTAGTAAAGAGATGTGTATGACTTCAGTTCCCTCTCAATTCTAAAAATATAAGCAAAGTACGCTATAAAAAAAATAGTAAAAGCTCTAAAAATAGCAACTTATATAATATGAAAATTTCTTCATAATTTATATTTTATTTCTTCATAGTTCATGTTTTTTTAGTTTTTATCTCTTTTTAAGATTTAAGATTGCATTTCGGTTTTTTTTTTTCTAAAAAATATTAGTATATTGCCGAAGCAACGCGAGGCACGTATCTAGTATACTTTAATTCTATTCTTTTCTCTGCTCGTTTTTTCACTTTTTTCTTGTTGTCTTTATGTTCTGGTCCATTTTAAATTTTTTTCATTTCCTAAGTCTATTAATATAGTAATATTGTCATTCGGCCTAACAAGAAAATTTTGGCAATGCCCCTTGAACTTTTCTAATTTGCTCTGAGGATTCATCAAAGTGGGCCTTATTGTCACATTCGGTCCGATCCTGAATTGGGCCATAAATAATCGAAACAATACATTTTGTTTTATTTAGTGGACGCTGTGAGGAGAAAAAAATAATGTTTTAAGGACCAATTTGAATTAAATATAAGTTTTTAATAAAAAATTCCTTAAAAAAATTTAAATTTTCATTTCACGAAGTTATATATATATATTTTTAAAAAAAATGACATCAATGGATAGCATTAGGTTATGAAGCGAATTAATTTAGTTAATTCTATTATCATTGTTTTTATATTTGTTCTTCATAGATCCTGGTCTTGTTCATCACACGTACGTGACATGAGAACTCAATAAACATGAACAACAATGCTTAGTGTGTGAAGAAGAACTCATCTAATCCCTTCACCAATTACTCCTTTCAACATGAGAACTATATATATAACACAATTAAGTTGGTTTTAAGAACTAGATATATTGTCTTTAAATTTAATAAAAAAATATATTTGGTGGACTAAGATATGATGTAAATCCAACCTTGTATGTAACCTAAAATTTCCAAAATTGAAAGCAACACATATAATCAAACTAATATATCTTTAGCATATTGTAATATTTGATATCTTATTTGCCGACATGAATTTGTATGTATAATTTTGTGAAATTCGAGAAAAGGGTTCTCTATTATATATACCCACTAACATAATTAACATCATATATGATATTGGCGAACACCATACAAATTATATTTTGTATATAAAGTCTGGATGATCCCAATCTACAGTTGCTCAAAATGAATCTGCACCGTCTACAATAATCAGAGTCAAGATCTGGACCGTCCAAACATAAGGTGCTACTGTTTGGTACTGTTATGTAAACAGTACTCAACAGTAATTTAATCTCATCCGTTCAATCAAACTGATTTCGATCACGGCAGTCGGTCAATTTCCAGAACATTCTCACCCTTCTCCCTCTCTGACTCCATCGCTTGCTCTCTAACTCCATCGCCCTTCTCCCAAAGCAGCCCCCGCTCTTGCTCGCTCCCTCAGTTCCTGAGCAAGCGGCAAAGAGCAAACCCCTAAAAACCCGCCGTCCAACCGTTCGACCGCTCCCATCAGCAACTGTACTCAAGAGAGAAAGAGGATCGCGCCCTCCTCACGCAGTCAAGAAGTCTTGGTTAAGCCTGTCCTCCGCAGAACCTTCCGTCCGGTAACCGCTTCTTTTCAGCGAGCCATTGAATCGAACCTTTCCCCTGACCGCCGCTCTCGTCAATGCCTTCATAAGAGGTAATGAGTCGCTTCTCCTGTCAGGTACCCTACTTCCTTACCGCGCTCTTGGGAACGAAAAGAATTGAGACAAAATGCATAGGTAAATCGCATCTATATATTGATTTACCAAAATAGTATATAAATCAAGATGAAATTGGATCAAGTGGAACCATTCTGATAGTTCTGATTGAATCAAGCTCATACCATTGTAGTAGTTCATCCATTACTTGCTGATAGCTGGTTGAAATTAGAAAAGGAAATTATATAGCAGATAATTGATGACTTTGTTTTTCAACATTTCTTTTAGAATATATCAGTGCACATGAGGTAGAGTACTAATTCATGAATTTGAAACTATTTATTACAAAATATAGTTCTAACATGACTACATGAGATATGCAACACTACTCAACAACTGTCCCATTTACGGTTGGCAAATCATGCAGACACTGACATATTGTGGTCTGGGCTTGGTCACCGGATGGTGAATTTTCAGCGAGTACAACATATAACATGCTGGCAAAGGATGGAAGGCACAATCATTGATCTTGGACATTTGACGAGCGAAGGTAAAACCGTCTCTCAGATTGTTTTTCGTCCTGAGGAGGATACTTATGGTTCAAGTTGGCTGTGTTATGTGTACAGTCAATGTCCACTAGAAACTGCAACACATTTATTTTTCTATTGTTCTAAGCTGGATATGGAATCAAGTCATCGAAGCATTGCAGCTTCCATCATTGGTAGCTGCTAAATAACAGTAATATCTTCAGCATTGCTGAATACATTTACTTAAATGTACCAATTAAGTGCTATATCTCCAATTCATGATTACTACTTGGATCATTAAACATTTAAGATAGTCATGGTCGTGCAATTTCGATCAAAATGAGTAGAGCCATATAGGAAATGGGTATAGCCACATGTTATCCATGATCATTTGGGAGGTCTATGGCAAGCCCTTATATAAAACACCAAGCAAATCTCATGGTAAAATAGAAGAAGGGCATTTTTGTTCAGTTACAGGTAAAATATTAGAAATGGTTCTGACCAGTAAAGAACTTTGTCCAATTTTAATCTAATTATTTACTTCTAGAATTAAAATTAATTATTAGTTTTCACTTTTCAGATTGTTTTCCTTTTCCTTTCTGGTACTCTCATGAAAAAAGCCCAAGAGAAGGACAGGAATTTTTTTTTTGACAAAGATGTATTACTTAGCCAAAAATAAATACAGTACAAGGGAGGGAAGGGTACCGTCTCTCTGTCTCTGGAATAACAAGGTACAAGTTCAGTAGTTTTAGCTTGTTATTATTTAATTTTCAACACATATATGGAACCAAGTTAACATTATAACATTACGTGAGTTGCACACCAAAGATGTGAGGGCGTTCCTAGTAGCTTATATCGAAACATTGATTAATTAGTTAATGAAGAAAAGGCTCGTGTGTCATATGCCGCGGGGGTAATGAAGGTTACCGGGGGTGAAAGACTCCCATCTAAAAGAACAGTCATCTCTTGGTATAGTGAAGAGTCTATAACATATGAGGATGACTATGGTTCAAGTTGTTAATTTTGAACTTTTGATGTTTTATTATCATTGCTTTATTATGGGCTAAAATTAATTATTTTATATTCCATTGTAAATTTATAATTTGAATTGTTTCCCATCTTTTTCGTCAAACTATAATAAATTACTATAATTTTTCATTAAAAAATTATGTTATTGTTTGTAAAGTTAATACTAAGATTTGTACTTTTCTTAAAATAAAAAATTCAGAAATAAAGTAAAGCAAATAAACAAGTTGTTTGCTCTTTTTTTAAAAAAATAGAAAATAATATTAATCAGTTGGGGATGAGAGAGTTTACAAACTGCCCTTCCATCGAAAAATTGAAACAATCTATCCTCCTATAAAAATCTTTTTACAAAGTGTCCTTGTGAAACACTTCTACTCGTTTATTAATTACCTTTCAATCCTCTTATCTTATCACAACTCCTCTATCAACTTAAGAAATTCACATGAGAACATACATAACCCCAGAAATCAAACAAGAAACGAGCCCCCAAAATGACGGAGGTGGGGATGCTGATCATGAACAAACCCATGATCCCTAGAGCCAAACTAGGCCTTGTGTTGATCAACAAACCTTGCAAAAGCCCCATCAATTCGAAGACATCGGTACCGTATTGCATGTAGTACCGTTTTTCCCAGTCCATCCAGTCCGTCGGGGGCTCGTAGTTCGTCTCGGCCAGCTTCGCCTCGTGCATCCTCTTTCTTAGCGTGATCATGCTCTCATCAACCAGGTGGCGGTTGCCAACATTTCGGGCTTCTCTATTTTCCCTGTAAGCAGAGCATGTTGCCGATGTTGACCTTCTAACGTGCAAGCACGGACCGTGGTATTGCATTCGGGCCTCAGTTCTAGCCATGAGAATTGCTGAAACGGGAGAATAGACCGTAGAACAACTTGTTGCTGCCATTGAAATTAAAGAGCACTCTCTATTCTGAGATGCGAGAGCTAAATTGGGAAAGGTTTGTAAACAAGAAAACTTTTGGGTATTATGTGTTTGATGTAGAAGAGGATTAATTTGGTTGTGTTGCAAATTAACTTGCAATCAATATGGCAAGTGGAGGGTTGATTGGATTGGAAGGGACTTAAATAGGGATGGAGAAAGGGACATGCATCATGTGAGTGAGATGGAATCTTAGGTCCTAAGATTGAACAAGGACATCATGAAGGCAACTAAGGAAAGGAAAGCGCGTTGTAATTAGTTCTTAGTGACTTGGATTGGATCATCTCAATTGTTAATTTGATTTCTAATTATTGGCAGAAGTGTGGCCAATTATGGAGCAATTGTTCTGAAATTTTACCACCTCAAAAAAAATGTTCTGAAGTTTCCACATATTTTTGGAATAATAATCTAGTATTAGGTAAACAAATTATATTATTTTCACAAACTAGGTAACCCTTCTTTTATCCAAAAAAAAAAAATCACACATGAGAAGTTGTAGATTTCAATTGCACCTGGAGGTTATTTATGAAGTGGGGGTAGGTTAAAAAAAAAAAAAAAATCTGTTTTGTTGTTGCGCATACAATGATAAAACTGATACAAATTATACAATTACAACTTGATAATTTGTCCTTTGTATTTTAATTCCAGGGGCCATGCTGTCTGTACTCTGTAAAGCCATATTAGTATCTTGGAAAAATACACATGTAAGGCTACACGGAGACGGAGTGTGTGTTAATAATCTGCGTGTTGAGCACTTTGGGTTGTTCGGCGAGGTAGTTGGCTTAAATATTTAAACTTCACTAAGTCACATTCATTCGGAAAAAGAAAAAGGGCTTAAGAAAGTTTAAGCCTTAAGCCATGAGTATTGCTTCCTTAGAAATCCGGGAAGGGCTTAAGCTCTGGTCAAAAGGAGGCTTAAGGAAAAACTTTTATTTTGTGCTAAGGAGCTTACGTTCGGAAGGATTAAGAGACTAAAGGAGCTAAAGGAATTCTAAGAAGGCCTAAGGAGGGGTTGCCGAACGGCCCCTTTGAGTTGCCGACCTGCCGCCCAATGGCAGTTCATGTATGTATCCAATAATGATGGATGGAGAAGTTGCTGCGGGCTATCTATACAATTAAAAAATTTTGTGTGTTTTTAAATTGAGATGAGGGAATTAATTATTAGCAAACTTCTACAGATTATGTGTGGCAATCATGTATTTGGGTCTTGTGTTCTAATGTAGTACAGATTTTTTTTTCCCCGGCAATCATGGAATAGCATATGAAATTGTAAATGATGTAGGCTTCAAATTCAAAATGGAATTTATGTTAATGAATACTTGAAGTAATGTTACAAGTGGCAATTTGTTGGGTCGGGTACGGGTTCGGGTTCAGGTTTGGATTGAGGTTAGGTCAGTTTGACCAAATGGACATGCTGGGTAACGAGTCGGGTTTTGGGTTAACCAGTATTGGTATTTTTTCGGATCTCGGGTCATTGGGTTGGGTCGGGTATCAGGTTGACGACTGCTGATATATCTTCGGGTATCAGGTTTGACAGCGCTTAGGTCATGTCAGGTTTCAAATTTTGAGTCGTCTCGGATTTCGGGTCATTCAGGTTCCGGTCACCAGCTTTTTGGGCCATCTCGGTTTCAGGGTCATTCAATTCGGTTCGGGTTGGGTTCGAGTCACCAGATTTCCGGATCATCTCAAGTTTTGGGTCACCAAATTTCTGGATCATCTCAGATTTCGGGTCAGTTTGACTTTTTCCAAAACACAGGGTCGGGTTCGGGTCCGGGCAGGTTTTTGGGTCGGCTTAATCTATGGAAAAAGAAAAATGAATTTTTGCTGTTTAATTAGTTGTTGTACAGAATACATAGTACAGCTTGGTTCCTCAAGTTAACCACAGAAGATCCGGATATTAATGATCGGTGATTAATTTTATTAATTAACAACGTATACTTATAATATATATATATATATATATATATATATATATATATATATATATATATATATATATATATATATATATATATGTTGGATCCGGCCGGCAGAATTGAACATATATAAATCATAAACTAAAATTATTAACTAATTAAACATGCACTTTATATTTAAATTATAATAAGATTGTCAAAATTATTAATTAACGTGAGAGACCAAGTCCTACCAATACCACAGTACTGTGGCACCCACGTTTATAATAGTACTATATATATATATATAATCTCTAACTATATATTATGTATAATATGATCCACCCTTAATCTTTGATAAAATTAAACGTTTCTAATTATTAATGTAAAGTTTGACAAAGGCAACGATTTGAATAAGTCAAACGCCCGTACCAAAAAAATAAAAATAAAAATAAAAATAAAGGTGATATGGGTTTAAAGAAAAAAAAAATTATGCTCCCCTGTTTGTAGGATAAATGGTACTGGATAAATATTCTTGAGAGAATATATATTTTCTTAATTACGTGTTGTGTCTAATATTGTTTTGCATCAGCTTCCTGATCAGTTATTCTTACTGCTATATGAATATGATCAGAAGTAATCCTTTAAAGGCAACACAAGTCCTGATCAGCGAAATAATATTTGATGTAACTGCATGCAAAGTCCGCTGGCAAATTTATTATAGCAAATTAATTTTATTCAACACAATTGCAACTTGCAATATATATAATTCCACTTGACTGTTTTGAAGATTTCAACACAAAGTATATGAACTTTTTTTTTTTGTGACAAAAGTTAGGGGAACTTAAAACCAACCAACGAATTATAAGAGTAGTCATCATCATTAATAAGATGTTAATTAATTGCTCAAACACTAAAATTCTAAAGCTGAGTCGACAAATTTTTATTATTTACGACTTTTATATTTGTTCAAATTTGCAATTAGATTTGCATGTTTGCTTACTAGTTGCACGATTAATAATTATTTGAAGATAATTAAATAATAGAAAGACATTTCCATAATCCATATTAATAAATGTACATTATTACTGTTATACCATAATAACTAACATACAATGTATATAGCGTAGCTTCAACATAAACTCAAAATAATAAAAAGAATTACTATAATCTTAAGAAAAATTAATTACCATTTATATAACAACAGAGAGTTTAATTTTTGTATATTTAATTGCCACTATCCCGGTAAAGTTCATATTCTTAAAAAAATAATCAAATTGATCAAATAAATAAATACAAATGTTCTGTCTAGTTAATCACACAACTAAAAACTAACAAATTATTATCTATATTTATCCTGTATATATAACAAATTAAAAATCTATTAAATAAGCTAATAACATCAATGCTGCAATCCGCTCAAATTTAACAAAACCATAACAACAGAAGCCGGTACACTAGACAAGAGCAACACCAGCATGGCGATCGCCGCACTGGGTCGACTGTTTACCAGCACCCAGTGCACCGATCCAACCAAGGCGCACACGTCGGAGCAGTACTTATCGTAATACTCTCTCTCCCATTGCATCCAACATTGTTGCCCTTCTTGCCTCGTCTCGCTCGGCTCCATCTCGTGTATCCTTCTTCTAAGCATGAACATGTCATTGTCTGCCATTGCACCGCCAAAATCCCCGTCGTAGACATCCTTCTTCGCTTTTAATCGCATGGCCCGTGATCGCTTCGCCAATTGCGGTCGTCCAATGCGCTGCTGATGCAACAACATCGATTTCGACGGAAATTGGGTTTTACTTTTACCACCCAAAAAGAGAGGCTTATCTGTGAAAATAGTAGTCTCCATTAGCTACAAGAAATTAGAACTTTTGCAAGGAAAAAGTGGTGAACTCTTTTTTTTTTTCTTTTGAAAGGAACAAAGATGTCTTTGTAGATATATATGGAGATGTTAAATGTTTGATTTTGATATGCATGAGAAACTCTTTCTGCAAGGTACTTATAGGCTTTGGGTATGAGAGAGATCATGAAGAGGGGTTGTGGGGAAAACGTGTTGGACATAGAATGCCGGTGTCACATCACATGGCAATGTAATTAATAGTAGAACAATTCAACAAGGACTAAATCATAAAATAAAAATATTTTTTGTTAGTCCAAGGAGAAGGTGAGTGGTTATATACATAGAGGAGAGATCAAATAACCATGTTTTTGGTGACCGATCGGTAACCATGAAATTAAATCTTAAATAACTACATTTTAAATTCTTAAATAGAAAAACTATTTGATAGAATATATTGTATATATCATATTTTACGTGTATGCAAAAAATTATATCATTTGATTTTATTTACGTGTGCATCAAGCATTAACAAAAATCAACGGTTCAAGTTTTAAAATTTTTTCTCCTCTCTTGATGACTATCGAAACAATGTTAAAAATTTATCATTTTTTATGTATATGTTATTAAGATAATATAGAATACATCTAACGGTTTAGATTTTTTAATTTATGCATAAATTAAAAAATGGTCACCATGGGCACCAATGCCCATGGTTATTGGATCCCTCCTCATATACATATATAGTTAGAGTAAAACTATGGTGCTCCTAGGAGCACGCAGGCCTCCCGTGCTCCTAACTCAAAAATCATACTAAACCATCTCAAAATTTCGATTTATGGGTCTCATTAATTTCTTTATATCAAAATATCATAAGATACAAAAATTTACCATTTTTTGAGATTTTTAAGTATTTGTTTTGTATTTTTTAAAGATGACATAGTTTTATACATTATTATATTATTATTTTGAGGTCATTCTAAAAAAATCCAAAACATACACTTAAGAAACTCAAAAAATGGAAAATTTTTGTATCCTAAGAGATTTTGATATAAAGAATTTAATGAGAATGATAAATCAAAATTTCATGATGGTTTAATATGATTTTTGAGTTAGGAGCACGGGAGGCCTCCATGCTCCTAGGAGCACACTAGATTTACTCTATATCTATATAGTTATATAATTATATTATGAGTAATAGCAAGTGACCATCCCTTTTATCAATTTACCGGTCCACTGTATTTTTAATGAATAAATATCATATTTTTTAGTAACCATTTATACATTTCCGATCAACATATATCATTTTCTAGTATACAGATACATTACGGTTTTCAGTAAATATTAATTTATGCAACTGTACTAAGTACATAGGTGCACGTGGTGTGTCATAACTGTGAGAAGGGTGGATATGTGGCGTGGACTCAATATGTTTTCATATATTATATATGCCGTTAGCTGGGGCTGAGGGAAAGGACGGCGTCAGTACTCATGTGGCGGTGAACTATATTTTAATTATATGATTTTATATATAAATATAGCTTTGACATGTTCTTCCATCTTTGGGAATCACATCTGATTATATGATGTACTTACTTTGACTTAAAAAATTAAGTATAACATAGCGAATCACGTTAATCTTATATTATTGTGTCAATCTTTTTTTATGATGTAGAAGTACAGTTGAATGGGATCGTTGAAGTCAAAACTTTTTGAGTTGAATTAATCAGCAAAAAACAATCTTATTTAATTTATTCCTTTTCGTAGTTTAATAGAATACAAAATAAAGTAAGTACTTTATTGCATGTAGATTAGTTGAAATAATTTACTGGTCGAAGATATAACCACCCCATAACCCATTCTTTTGTAGTGATAGCAATGACTTAATGGCATTTACAAAGTTATGCACAATTCTTTGTGGTGCAAAATGAAATGATTATGATATTTAGCAAAAGTGCAAAACTATGTCAAATGGTACATATATAAAGTTTCTTGGACTCCAGATTTATTTCAGTTGTTTTCTTGACAGTAGGGGATACAGCAAAATCTTTGAAGCAACGGACATTAGCATAAATTACGGATTCACATCCCCTGTTGTACTGCATTATGCAGTTCACAACATCAGCCGTTGGATTGTATCGAGATTCGTGCCAACATGGATCTCGAGATGATCCAACGGCTGACGTTTTGAACTGCACAATGCAGCTAACAGGGGATGAGCACTCCGTAATTACAGACTTCTGGTCCTCTTTCTGAGATAATAATTTCTCAGTACAGACGCAGAAATCGGATGAAAGAAACTTCATTTATGCAGGATTGGTTTGACCATTATCGGAAGTTTGGAACCTAAGTGGCTAACATGTACTGATGCCATAATATAAAGTACCAAGCTAAACAAAAGTCATAAACTAGAACAAACTTTTCACCTAAAAATCTTCTTTGATTCTGCGATTAGAATTACTCGGTGAGAATTGGTTGCAACTGCTCGGAAGAATGGGGCTTGGTCGGAGCAGAGGGAGGAGGGAGGAGAGGTTGGTACTTGGGCTTGTTTTTCTTGAGCAAGAGGTATGTGGTCCAGTACCAAAACATAAGTATGCGACCCTGTGCGACTACCGTATCCTTTATGCGGCTTCCTCCAAATGATAGCCTCTCCAATACCTAAATTTTTATTGAATACAGAAGTAATAAAACTATATTAAAGAAACCGTAAGTGCGTTTTATAGGGGTGTAAGCATATATCTGTATGTTTTTCATTTCTTCGGCAGGTCCGGTAGTGTCATTGTAACTTTGCATGGCATAGCAAACAAAGGTCAGCTTATTAGATTGAGGGGGGGGGGGGGGGGGGGGGGGAACATGAATGTATTCAATATTGGAACTGCAAGCACCTGCTCTCCAGTAGCGATGTCATAAGATTGTTTCTGTTCAAATTTGAGTCCAGTGAATTCATTAATGCATAGTCCTTCAAAGGCCCTAAAAGTTCCAAAAAAAAGGCAATTATTCTATCATTAGTTAATCAGCAAATAACATGCAACTATTCTGGCTTTAGTTCAAAGACGAAGTAATAATCTATAAAATTGTAAATCCTGGCAATAGCTCCCATATGGTAGTGTGCTAAAAATTCTTAATATTCACTCATAGGAAATAGTGTTTTCCGACTTAAATTGCTTTACTAGCTTCCCAGCAATCAACTTTTAAACGCATGCCTCTACAAGAGAAAGTAAAATACCATCTGATGAGAGAGACCCGTGGAATCCAGCGGAAAATGACAGGGGTGTTTTCAGAATTTACATAGTACCCCCCCAAAGACAATGAAAACTGTCATTAGGGATGGCCCAAGAGCCATTGCAGCCTCGGTTGTTGGAACCATGGCCCCAACTGTCAGACCCATTGCAGATGCAGTGAATGACTCAACTGTTAAAATCCCACAAAACTTTGCAAATCTGAAATGAAAAGATAAAAAGGAGAAATCACACTTCAGCTTACTAACAAACTATGTATACTTTTGAAACTTTGATGTTCCAAGTATCATCGAAGTTTTCAAACTTACTAAAATTTGCCCAATATGGAAATTCGACAAAATATTGACCAGTGAAATTATCTAAAATTCATAAAGAAATGAAACCTGTCCATATCTCATAATTCTACAAGAATGAATGAGAAAAGGGAGAGAGAGCGGGTAGTCTCCGGCTCTCAGCATATTTCAAAAGAAGACAAACGTGGTGGAAGGATGCTATTTTTCAAGGTGAACAAAAAACATTTCTCCTTTCATGAAAGACTTTTAGGTTTTCTAAGGATCTACCCAAAATTGTAAATACATGGACATTTATAATTCAAGGCATGAAAAAATTAAAGGAGCGGAACAAGAATATTTTAAGATTTATCTTCGATAACTGTAACCTCTAATCTTACCATATCTATACACAAAACATTTTGCTTATATTTGTTCAACTAATGGTAAACACCTTTTAGAAACAAAATAGAGAGAAAAAGACCTTGTGATGGTAGGATGGAGGCGAGACATAGGGTAGAGAATGGTGCCAAATAGAAGTGGAAAAGAGGCACTAACAGGGATTTCAGCTAGCAATTTTGATAAAAGATAGGGTCCCAATTGATAAGAACCCTTTGCACGCTCTCTGTCAACTATAGCCCGTTCTTTGGGGAAAACACCCACTGTCTTTGTCAGAGCTGCCATTGCTGTGTTAATAGCCGCAACCTTTCAGAACAAAGAAAGTCATTTATCATGATTTGTGAAAGTGGAGATTAAACTAAGCACTTGTGAAATTATGAAAATGTAACATACTTGAAGAAGTCCCATGCGATCTTGAATGGAAGTTTGGCCTTTTCCCATTCTCCAAAAAACTGACCCGAATATGATGGCTGAGGCAACTGACATGCGGGCCCTGACCTTATTTGTGGGACCATCTCGAAAAGCCTATACATAGGACAATCAGTACAGATTTTAGGTTAGAAGGGAATTTCTAGCTTGCTTTACGGGATTTAGGACAATATTGACGAGGTCTATATTTTAGTATAATATTAGGATGTATGACCTGCCATGGCTACTATTTTGCACACAAATAGCCTGGGTTAATCGAGCTTTATTGATGCATATGTCACCTGGAGAGAGCTTCTCGTGCAAAGTTGGCCAATAAAGGTGACGCTTGAACGAACATTTTTTTATTTATCAAGGCTCTGAGAGCACAGTCCAGGTGTCAACAGAGGTTAAATTATGTTGAATTGACACTCAATTCCACAGTAAATTATTAATCAGCTCATATTGCTTCGTAGCCTTTAATTTCAAGTTTCTGATGATTCAGGTATTATTTCAGAAAAACAAGTCAGCAAGCAGGGTAAAAAAAAAAAACCTGCATCCATGCTCGTTTAAGAAGCAACCGAAACTGCCTCCACCATCCATGCAGCCCAGCCCTCTTCTTGACCACATGCTTCCCAACTACTTTTGCATTGGCGTCAACGCCACCCAATTTAGGGACCGGACTGGTACAGTCAGTGATTGGTACTCTAGTAGCAAATACTTCTACAAGTTCATCTATTCTTTGACGGGAAGAAATGACATTTGCAGTTGAGCTGTAATCTATTGATATGAGATCGGCTAAGAATTCAGCAGGATTTACATGGGCTGGACATTCATGCCTACAAAAAATTTGAACAGTTATGACACCCATTTTTTTTTAACAGAATATCAATATGATTGTTTTGTTTTCAAAGTACTTAAAACAATAACAATGACAACTCCAGATGAACTCATTAATCGAATCTGAAAACTGAAAGTAAACAAAAAGGCAACAAAATAACAGAGATACCTTACCTATAAATCTATATAAAATGGAACCGAGCCGGCTTACAGTAATGAATATTTTGGCTTGAGTAAACAGAAGTGACAAAATATAACAGTAAGTTTCAAAATTACTAACCCCAATGTAGCAAAGTAAGATAGTGGTTCCTCCTTCGCAGGTCCAGCATACACAACCAACCCCTCTGACAACAGAATGATATCATCAAACTTGGCATAGACTGAGCTCCTTGGCTGGTGGATAGTACAGATGACAGTATGGCCATCTTCTGCCAATTGCCTGAGTGTCTCCATTACTTTCTCAGCTTGAAAAGCATCAAGACCTAAGAATTATAATTCACCAATTACAAATCAACAATGATAAAGGACAGGAGCTGAACAAATTTGTACTGTCTTATGAATATGGATAATTGAACTATTGCTTAATACTTTGCAAGTTTTAGAGTAGAAGGCAGCAGTTGAGGAAAGTTTCTGCAAGAAAAGTGTTAGATTGCCAAAAAGTTGTTGAAGTTAATTGTGCAATTTTAGACATTTAACGAAAAAACTTTCATTGTTGAAAAAGCTACAAATTTGTCAGCAATGCAAGGGTATTTCTGGAAATATTGGGAAGATGGAAGTTTTTTGCAATTTTTATAATAAAGGGGACTTCTCATATGTTTCTCTAATTATAAATTTGGTATTACCTGTGGTTGGTTCATCAGCAAATATAACTGACGGGCTGGCAATTAATTCACAAGCGAGAGAGAGGCGTTTCTTCTCACCACCACTTATGCCCCTTACTTTTGCATCACCAACAATTGAATCAGCACAATTCACCTTTTCACAGAGGTAGAAGCCACAAAAGTTAGGAACTATGGGTACATGTCTATTTGACAAGCATTATGTTACAATATATTACAAAGCAACATACCAATCCGAGTTTGAACAAAAGGTTGTTGATGTACTTCTGTTTACTTTCAGATGACAAGCTATCAGGAAGCTGTAGTTCAGAAGCAAGCGAAAGAGTTTCACGCACTGTCAACTGCGAGAAAAATAAATCCTCTTGCCTCACATATGCAATCCTGAATAGAACGGAACACAAAAAAGAATTACGTGACAGATAAAATCATAAAATCATATGGAAAATTATGCAGTATTGTGGGTCTTTTGGTAATTATGAAACTCAATTTGTATGTTACTACATATTGTCTTTCTTTTTAAATGATGGAATGCTACTTAAATATGATTACCAGATTACTACTTACTTGTAAGAAAATTAAAAGAAAGGACTTCTTTTGCTTGCATTTTAAGCGATAAAACTAAATGCAACAGTTGGAATTGAAATCAAGCTGCTGGTTTTCTTCTATAATGTACACCGTTTGGACGAACCAAAAACTAGATTCATTAAAATCAGACATTTGTTCATGTATTTATTTCAGCAATTCATTTGTTCTTTTACAAATCTTATTAAGTATAATTCTGTTGAGTAGTAAAACGGTATGCTCAGCTAGCTGGTACTGGCATCAGAAGTACTTACTTGTAACCACCTCTAGACAAAGGCCAGCCATTGATGTCCAAATTGCCAGTGAGGCGTAACTTCGGGGAGGCTGCCATCTGTCCTGCCAGCACATTGAGCAGAGTTGTCTTGCCAGATCCCGAGGGACCCATGATAGCTAGCAGCCTCCCAGGTCTCGCCTCGCCACTCACATTCGTCAGAAGAAATCTCACCTTATCAATTGAACATTTTAAAAAATAATTATCAATGAGTTTAATTACACATTTTAATAATTATTGTTACTCGTGTATAAAATTAGCTTAATGAATGATCTATGTCACAGATTCAGGTACCAAAATATGATTACCAACACAGAAAGTTTGACATTTTATGCATTGCATGATTTGAAGCAGTCAACCTACGAATTCATATCCCCTGCTGTACTGCATTGTGCAGTTCACAACATCAGCCATTGGATTGTCTCGAGCTTCGTGCCAGTGCAGACTCGAGGTGATCCAACGGCTAACATTGTGAACTGCACAATGCAGTAAGTCAGGGGATGAGCACTCGTCAATCTACTACTACTACCTAACAAATAAATATATACATTAGACCCAATGCCAACAAAATTGAACTACAAAACCCCCAACAATTCACACACCAATCATCACCAACAATTATCCCGGGTTACGTACAGTTCTCACTTTTCAGGACCGAAACTGTATTACCAAACTTCAACAGACCAATACAGAAAGACAGATAACATTTGTAGAATTGTACTCCAGTATTCCCACCGAAAAGAAGTTTTCTTTTCAATTTGACGATTATGAATGAATACTATTACCCATTATGAGATTCATCTGTAACCGATAGAATTATACGGGTGCGAGCATGGAAGTAACGTCATACTTCCTGAAGCATTAAAGTCAGTCTATTACTAGCTAATAATTAAGTTCAGTACATATTATAAGATAGAGCCACTTACAGTGGCCCCGTGTTTGTCAGTGAGGCAGCACGTAATCCGGCTCCACCGAATGGTCACCGGCCTTGGAACCCCTGCTGCCCCTCCTTCACCGGGAGCCTCCTCATCCCCGACATCCCCCTCCTCAGTGACCTCCTCCTCTGCAGAAGGTAGCGCGGGACCGACGCCCGTGATGACTCGCACGAACAGCGCCATCGCCACTGCCGCCAGCAGCTGGCCCATCCCCCTCACTTCCATCCCCATCGCTCGATCGCCCTCCCTCCGTCTCACTCACAATGTGCGCTGCTTCGTTATCAGTTAGTATCACTGATGCGGTGATGCTTTGTTTTGGTTTGGTTCGTGCCGCGAAGATGGAGTGCTTATCCTCTGCTGCGCAGTATTCTACTCCGCAGAGAATCAACAATGCAGATTAGAGGAGGGATCTTGAGATTGAGGTGCACGGATCTTAAAGCATATCTAATGGTCAAAGCGCTGCGCTGTAATTTCCTGCGCAGTAGAGGATATGACGATGACAAGAGCGGCATTGCGCACGGTGGGACGGGCCCACATGTCAGTGGGTGGGGATTGTAAAGAGGTAAAAGATGTGTGGACGATATGCGTTGCGGGGTCTCGCTTATCCCCAGCTGTAAAGTTATGTACGGAGTAGCCAACGGACGATTCAGATTCCAGGAGAGGTTTCTGAGGATTGAGTAACACGAATCCTAAAGCACTGTCTGATAGATCGGACGGATATTGCGTTGCGCTGTATTTGCCAGCGCAGTAGAGGATGCTACGGGGAGCACAGACCGGAGTTGAGGAAACGAGGAAGTGAGAAGGGAAATTCAGGCCTAGTTAATATTGGGCTTTTTGTTGACAACAAAAGCAATATAATCGGCCCATTAGAGTTTTCGCCTTTCTAATGAAGGAGGCCCGTTTTAGTACCCGTCTTCTCTAAGGGTCCGTTTGGCAGCCCTATTCCATTTTAGAATACTTCCTCCGTACACAATTAAATGAATTTATACCCTTTACAACTTGTCCACAATTAAATGAATTTATACCTTTTGTTTGAATCAACTTTCTTCCTCAAAAAAAAAAAAAATATATATATATATTACGAAATTCCCAAAATACCCTCGTCTCCTTCCAAGAATGTTCACTTTTCTACTAATTAAGGGCATAAAAGTAATTTCACTCTTCCACTATTTCCTTTGACTTTTGCTACAAATTCATTCTTTTGTGGATAGAGGAAGTAGTAAAAATAGACCACTATTCTAAAAAATTGTGTGCTAAACATATATTAGCAAAACAAATAGCTATTCGATTAGACTATTCCGATATTCCAACACTTTGGTGGAATAGCGGATTAGCTATCTCATATGGCATGTAGAATAGTCTTGATATTTGGCAAACAATATTTCCACTATCCTAATAGCCCTAAACATCACTATTCTTTTCACTCTTCCAACAATCACTAATCCATTTTTACTAATCGGATAGCACTATTCTAGTGCTATTCCTTGATTTGCCAAACGGACCCTAAGAATAACCAGAAACTGTGAGAGCCCTTAATTATAGTATTATACCCCTTAATAGCTCCCATGGACATTCTTGCTAGAGGTGGCAGATTCCTGGGTCGGGTCGGGTGGGTTTTGCGGGTTTGGTCGTTTTTGGTCAGATTTTGCACCTCTATTCCCGGGTCGGGTCGGGTTCGGGTCAGTCTGACTTTCTCTGGAACATGGGTCGTGGGGGTGTAAGTCAAATCCGTTCAACCCGTAAAACCCGACCAACCCGACCAGCCCGACCCGAAAGTTTACAGATTTGAATGGTTATAGTTGGTTAGGTACGGAGTGAATTTTGAGTAACCCGATAATTAAAGTTTAGTTATGGATTTCATAAAATATGTTGGGTAAAACCCGACCCAACCAACTTGTTTAGATTTATTAAAATAATTTATAATATTCTTAATAAAGTCACAATATCATTATAGAAATGTAACGACCTTTTGTTATACTTAAAATTTTTAATTAAAACTTATTTTACTTTACTTTTAATTTGTGTATATTGAATTTTTTTGTTGTATTTTTTTCATCGTAACTTAGTTTCACTTGTAATTTTTTACAATTAATATATTAAATTGAAACCCGCGAAATCCGTGAAACCCGACCGCCAAAGTTGAAATCCGAATTGAACTATTTTTATTATTTGTTGGTTAGTTATGGATTGAAATTTGTGCAACCCGACTAGAATAATTTGAATTGCCAGTCTATGCAAAACCCGACCAACCCGACCCGTTTACACCCCTAACGGGTTGGGTTCGGGTTAGTCTCACTTTCTGTGGAACACGGGTCGGGTCGGGTTGGGTCGGCTTTCGGGTCGGACGGTTTTTTCGGGTCGGCTCAAAATTTGTCACCTCTAATTCTGGCTGATTCTTGGTGATTCTTCCCACTATGCAAAGGAATATATCCAGCAAAGCAGCATGAAGTGACTGACTCCAGGTTTTAATTTGGATGCTTTAGGTAGGACTAAGAGTGCATTATGCTACTTTTGTATGCTTATGAATTTATTATGAGAAGTGCTTGTGTCACCACAAACCAAAATGAGTTGTAACTCTCCTAACAAATTCTCTCAACAAAAAAAAAAAAAAAAAAAAAATCTCCTAACAAAAACTTTTCCTTTTAGAAGTTATAGGAATGGATTGATGCTTGTAAAATTTTGAAACACTTGATTTCATCGACCGAGTCTGGTTTTTTTGAGTACTTGATTGCCATAATCATGAGATAATCGGTCTGTTGTTACTTTTAAGTTATAGGAATAAACTGTTTCTACATTACATAAATTTTATTTGGAAAAATAATTACTTTCAGCAGTACAATAGGTAAAAAAGTTTCATATTTTGTTAAAAAATTGGTAAAATTATAGTTGATGAAGTACACTATTTACTTATATAAATAGTGCACCCTATAAGAACTTAAATAAACAATTCGATAGATCAATTTGCCATGTTATGCCATATTATTTTTCTGACAATTGTCAGAATATTAATTAGGCGAACTAATTAAAGGGACATTTTGCAATGTTGATCTACTGATGTCCGTATCCCAAAGATTGTAACCGTACTTATAACGCAACTATGAATATATTATCCATATCATTATTTTTTTCTGTTGGAAAGTTGGAAAAACATCTATAAAATTAACCAATTTGTTATATTAATTGCATAATAATAATAGAAAAACTAGAAAGGAGGCCTACCAAATACCAACTTGCAGAGGCGGATTGGTACATGGGCAAGCACCGGCAAGTGTCCGGTCTTGATTTTTCAAAGCTATAGCATATATAGTATACTTTCATAGGATATATTTTGAAAATACTAAGTAAATATCATGTTGTGCCTTAACTTGATTAACAAATTAGGCATATATCTTTCTCTTAAGTCCAAGTGTGTCCTAGCTTGCTCAAGAGTCTGCCAACTTGCAATTATTAGATCTAATGTGTTGGTATTTAATTATTATAACAGATCCGGGTTTTGTTTTATTGTACACCCGATAATGGGTTAATATGATTTAATTTAATTATGTGGAGCAATTGATTGCTTAAGTCATAATTTGTTAGGTAAGTTGGATCTCTCACGGGACTTTCGTGAATTTAAAGTTCCAATCTCTGTCATCCCCATTTCTCACCTACCTGGCTTTATAATTTATTTTGTCATAGAATTTGTGGAATTGTGGGTAGACATTTTTGCCCAAAAAATGAGGAAAAAAAAAAAGAATGAAGAGAGATTAGCTAGCTATGTGAGTTTAAACATCATGAAAGCTTGAAAAAGATCAAGGCATTAATCTGAAAATTATTTTGCACATTTGAAAATAACACGTACAAACATCAATATTTTATTAATATTTATGAATATTTTTCTAAAATTTATAATAAATATTTAGAAAACTCTAAAAATTAAAAAAAATTTGTATTCCCCAATATTTTCATATAAAAAAATTATTGAGCACCATAAATCGTGATTTCGGATACGATAACATAAAATTTGAAGCATTAGTATTTCGATCATAGTATAATAGACTAATAGTCCAACACTCTCTCTATATATATAGCAGTTAAAGATTAATGTGAAATTGCTTAATTGATATAATAACTAGCACATCTCTTTTATATATATTACAAATTTACAATTGACGTCCACATCCTAATTAATTATTTATAAATATTGAACGATTGTTTTCATTGAAAATTTGGGATGCCGGAAAAAGTAGGAAATTAATCATGCATGCGGACATTAAATTGATTTCTCTGACGAGATTTGATTATTTGACTTGGGGAACGTTTGAGATATTTCTTAATGTTTAGTCATATGTCCTAACAAACCAAAAAAGATTGTAATTTACTCGATCTGAACTGATTAAGACTATTAATGAAGGACTCTTATCGACTTGTCGCATTATGTTATGATGCTTATTTCCGGATGTTGAGAGGACATGGCTGATAATAGCAACAGACTAAAAAGTATCAGTAAGTCAATTTTTGAGCTATAATTAAGTGTACTAAAAATGCACACGCCTTGCTTTGAGCTGAAATTGTTATTTTTTATAATAAAATTTTAAGATAATATGTAATACACCTTAAATTGAGATAATTTATATAGGTCTTAGATTTTAATGGGCTAAGAATGTCAACGGGCATTAACGTACGTCAACGGTGGTGATCAATCTAAGTAAACAATCAACGGCTGAGGTTTATTCCTTGAGGAAGATAGACCTTTGATGTCAAAAAATCCAATATGCCTTTATTAGGAGTAAGGATTATGATTGCATAATAGTAGTTGGTATATTAACAGATTATTATACATTGATATGGAGACATAATTTAAATAATTTCAGATTGGTTTAAGCATCATGTTGTGTAGAAGTTATACCTAATTAATTTAAAATATAAATAGAACTAATTAAAATGTGTAATAAGTGCATTCTACTCTACTATATATGTTGACTGTAATTGGCATATTTACACTTTAATTATGCTTACATATGGACTTTAACGCATTGAAAATACAATTAAATATTTTTAGACAGGTTTTAGAATTATAAAGTACAGAAACGATATCACAATTGATTTACAATGCAAATCGAGTTTTTCAACGTGTTCTGAAAGTATTTTGTGTTTATTTTGAGCTTCATTGGCATACGAACACATTTATGTTACTTAGTGTTATTGTTACTTAGATAATAAATATTTTGTACAAGTTGAAGATGCAATTTAAATCATTCTAAACTGATTTTTAGCATTATTGTACGGAAATTGATATCGTAAATAGATTAATTTAAATGAGTTTTGAGTGTGTTTTAGTATTATTTTGACTAAATTTGAAATGTTAATAAATCCAAACTGTTTGAGATTGAATTGTGTTGTCTCTGACTTGTCTCACTGGTTACTAAATTGCTATGTTGGATAGTACATATATAGTTTAGGATTTGTATCCGGTCCGCTGCCATAGTTGTGATGGCAGGTTACTGCCATTCCATCTATGACAGTGGGGCTCACAAGAGAAAACCCCCTATTTGGTAAAAATCTCAACCGTTCAAATAAATTTAACGGGCCGATATAACTATGGCAGCATCCTGCCATCACTTTTATGGTAGCAGATGCACACCCGTCCGCTACCATTGTTTTCTATGATAGCATCCTACAATGTCACTGACAAGTGAAACCCACTATTAAAAAAGAGGAGGGATCCATTGACAATACTTATCTTGACAATCTTGACAATGAAGATTTTGAAAAATTTGTAAAAATAGTTAAAAATTCTAAAAAATAGAAAAAAGTTTATAGAGATATTATTTAACTTATAGATTGATTATGTTTCAAATTATATTCAATTTTTAGTGACGTTTGGTAGCTCATTAAAGCTCGTTAAATTTTAACTGTTAAAAAATGTATAAAATTTTGATAAACTATCAAACGATGTTCAAATTGATTGAAATTTAAAACACTATTAATCTCTAAGTTAAAGAATGCATCCATAAAATTTTTTCATTTTTATGATTTTTTATGAATTATTATAAATTTTTTAAAATCCCTATTGTCAAAATTGTCATTGTAAGTATTGTCAATAGATCCCTCCTTATTAAAAAGAAACACTCTAATAGCAGCACCTTGTTTTTATGATAGCAGATAGTTAAGGATCCTTTCTTTAAAAACAGTTAGAAGGTCAAGTTTAATAATATATAAATTACGATGTAGTTTAATTTTTAAGATTAAACTAGGAATATATTTTTTTTTTTTTTTTGAGATAAATGCCTATAAAAGACCTCCATTCGGGTTTTAAACCCGCGACCTCCCACACGGAGAGCGTTGTCCTTAGCCACTATACCAAAGACTGATTCTAAACTAGGAATATAGTTAATCTTCTTGTTGTCAAAATAATAAGGAAGATGCAAATTATTTCTATATTTTCTCTAAACGGATACAATTAATTTCGCCTTGATCTCATCCAACACAAAATTAATTGGCGCCTCTTGTTTTAGTTTGGATGAACTACGTACTCTTTATATATATTTACATCTTCTTTTGAATTAATCTTGGTAAACACGAGACATGGTACCATTTGAGACGAGGTCTGGTCATCATCAAACATGACATAAGCAATTTGTACCTTTCATGACTACATTATTATTTTAGCAAATAGATAAAAAACAAAATCAACTGTATTGATTTGCATTTTTTTTATATAAAGATTATTAGATATATTCTATTTCTAGGCCTTACATTTAGAAATTTTATTCTTCTAAATGTATAACATACTCCATACCACTAAAATGATACAAGAAAAAGAAATGATACTGTAGACGGTGAGAGTGAGGCCAATATACTTTGCAAAACGCAATGACTATTGTGTTTCGCAGGGGCGGACCAAAAATCTAGCATAGGGGGGCCGGATCGCCGGAGTTAAAAGACAGACATATATATAAAAAATTTTTAAGTATTGTTGAGAGCTCAAACACAAATAGTCATAATAAAAGACAGGACAGAAGGGAGGAATGAAGAGATGAATAATGACCACGTTTCATGTAATTAAATTAATAAAGCAATAACAATTGAATTTATGAAAAACAATGAACTTTTCAATTAATTTTAAGACCTTACTTAATGGGTTTTTTATAATTCTATATAAAGTCTAACTCCATATGTAATTTGAGGGATTCAACAACCATGGTCATTGATATCCATGGTAGTCATTTCATTATTTATATATAAATAGACAATTGTAAACCGTTAGATGTATTCTAAATCATTTTAATAACATATACATAATAAAATAATAAATGATAAAGTATTAACATCATTTCAACAGTAATTAAGAGAGGAGAAAAAATTATAAAATTTCAACCATTGATTTTTGTTAATTTTGATGCACATTTAAATAAAATCAAAATGATATATTTTTTGTGTACACATAAAACATAATATATTCTAACACCAGTTATCAATTAGTTTTGTTTATTAAGATTTTGAAATGTAGTTATTCAAAATTTAATTTCATGGTCATTGATCGGTCAATTTGATCCCTCTTCATGTAAGTTAGGGAGCCAATAAAGACTTATACTAGTATATGAAAATCATAGGGGTGACCAAATAAATTTTTTTTTACAAAATACACTAACAAATTAAATGTCAGTACATAATTTAACAAATCATTGGGGGGGTCTTAGCACCCCCCAGTCCCCCCTTCTCTCCGCCCCTGGTGTTTCGGTATGATTTCTCCTAAATTATAACTCAAATGACTGATCTAAGTTGCTTACCATAATCTATGTATTGAAATCTAGTTGGATGTACAGTTATTTTTACTATACAAACTTTTAAATATTTTTTTTGAATTTTTGGAAATTGTATAGAAAATGCACAAATTTGTATACAAAAATGGTCACTTTTCAAAAAATTCAAAAAGATCGTTAGAAAATTCTAAAAATAAAAATAATGTCATGCAACTAGCTAGGTTTTTAATATGTTAATTATGATGAGCAATTTGAAACGGCTGCTTGAGACTCCGAACCGCAATAGCCACTGTGCTTTACAAAACACAATGCTCTAAAGTCCACACAATTATAATAAAAGACATACCGGATCCAAACCAAGAGAAAACCCAATCCGACACTAGACCCGACCCATTAAACAGCATCACATACTTTAACACTTGCAATCCGTGTGCAATGAAAATCTAAATAATCGATGAGAAATTGAGAATTGAGAATTGAGGCCGCTGGAACCGGATATCCATCCATTCCTTCCAAGCTCTTCATTATTTCATGAACAGACAATAGTACTATACAAAATTACTAACAGAGCACAGGAGGGGATGAGTATCTGCTGCTTTTCCGAGAAGATTTTCCAATCGGATGGTCGGGATCGGTTGTCGCAAGTACTTCAGTTTTTATTACACCAATCTCGATGTATTTTCGGTGTTTCTCAGCCGTCATCAAGAAAAGCAGGCCCTGCTTTTCTTTTTTGAAAAGCAGGTAATACTGATCCCACAGGAGGACCCATATACAGAAGGGATCAAATGACCACAACTATTGGTACTCCATCGGTACCCACAAAATTAAATATCAAATATTTACATTTTTAATGGTTAAATAACAAAACCAATTGATAGAATATTTTGTATATATCATATTTTATGTGTACCAAAAATATTATATCATTTTGATTTTATTTACATATGAATTAAGCATTAACAAAAATCGACGGTTCAAATTTTGTGATTTTTTCTTCTCTCTTGATGGCTATCGAAACAATGTTAAATTTTCATCATTTTTATATATATGTTATTGGGATGATTTAGAATACATCTAACAGCTTAGATGTATTAATTTATGCATACATAATGATGTGGTCATTAAGGACACCAAATTTTATGGTTATTGGATCCCTTCTTTATACAGATATACATAGAATATTCAAATTTCAACACAACAATAATAAACAAATCCGACGGCATCCTGTGCTGCCACATCCATCCTGGTCGTGCACGAGTACTCATCCGCTGACTTACTGCTTCGTGCAGCTCACAGTGTCGGCCGTCGGGTGGTCTCGAGATTCGCGCTGACACGAATCTTAAGACAATCCAATGGCCGACACTGTGAACTGCGTTATGTATTACAGCAGGGGATATGAATTCCGTGCACCCCACCGACCCCTCCATTTCCTCGCCCCATTTCTCACTCACAACTGGAGACTGGAGAGGATTAAACCACATTCCCACAAGAACCAACCCGTACTTATATACCTCTCCATTTTCCAATCTCTGCAATGCCCTCCCGTAGAATCCCGTGCAATCCGCACTCCTCTCCAGTCATCATCAACACCGGACACCTCCGTCTTCCTTCCTTCGTAAATCTCTCCTCCGTATAATAGAGAAAGAAAGGGAGAGAAAAGAAAAGAAAACCTAGCGTCATAGGCGTGTGTCTATCTACCTGATCCTCCTCCCATTCACTCCCCGTCCGATCTCCATGCCGGAGGAGCTTCGCAATCTCCGTTCTTGTTATTCCAGCCTCTAGACCTTCCCTCTCGCCTTCCTTCTCTTTTTGTTTGTTTGTTTGTGCCACACTCAAAGGATAAATAAAAATAAAGAGCGCAACTTTGCGGATCTTGATCTTCCTCAATTGTTCAATTTTTTTAAAGATCAAAGAGGAATTGAAAAGTGGATTTGTTCCTGGCTCCAAATCTCCCCTTTGAGGAGGAGGAGGAGGAGGAAGAAGGAATCTTCCCTTCTTGCAATTCCGAACGGATCCTGGATCCACACTGCCTCGCATTGCATCATCCATTCCGCGCAATTCTGTGAGATCGGGAATTGTGTTTGTTTGTTTACCTACCTACTTATTTACTTAATTGAATGCAATGGCGCCATCGCCATCGTCGCTGGCGGAGAAGTTTCTCTTCCCGCTGATCCTGATCTCGGCGGTCTCGCTGTTCCTGTTCCTCTCCACGTTCTCCTACTCCACGTCCACGATGCTGTACACGTCATCTGCGCCGCCGTTCCTCCGGGGGCCCTCCCACCCGCCGTCCTTCGCGTACCTGCTCTCCGGCCACCGCTCCGACTCCGCCAGGCTCCTGCGGCTGCTGCTCGCTCTCTACCATCCCAGAAACCGCTACCTGCTGTACCTCTCGGCCGACGCGTCCGAGAAGGAACGGGTTAGGTTGGTCGAGGCGGTTAGGAGGGTGTTGCCGGCCTCGATCGCGTTCGGGAACGTTGATTTTGTTGGAAGGCCGTCGGCTGGAACCCCCCAGGGCTCCTCGGGGCTGGCTGGTACGCTTGGGGCTGCGGCGGCCATGCTCAGATTGGATCATGAGTGGGATTGGTTTGTTACTCTGAGTGCCGATGATTACCCTCTTCTCACTCAGGACGGTATGTTCTAATAGCATTTTTTTTAATGACTTTCTGAATCAATTGTATGTAATTATCCTGAAATTCAAGTAAAATCAAGTTACGGAAGAATGAACAGATTGAATTTTACTGTCGGCAAGCAATCTCACACACATTCATTAGTGCAGATCTTGAATAAAGATTCAAGGGAATGAATTCAAACACTGGTTTTATCCCTAACTGTGTTTGTTTCTTTATCCTGATGGTGGTGGTTATTTTTCATTAGTCAATAACTCAATATTGTAATATTATCATCATTTTTGTGAGAAATGGGGTCATCAGAATCTTTTTGAATACTCAAAAAGGTTTTTTTTTTTTTAACACTAGCTTAGACTTGGTCCTACAAGATCGAATTGTTTGTGTGATATACTGCGGCTGTGGTTCATTTCTTTCAAAAAAACACCTGGTATTCATTTTTTTGAAAAAAAATGAAATGAAAATAAACTTTGGTTAGTTCAAGTCAACTATGGGTTAAGAAGAAATAAAATAAAGAATTGAAATTGTATAAAACAAAGGCGGTATATGATAGTGATAGATATGGTACCAAGCCAAATGCAGATTATCCTTTGTCTGTGCTCCCTTTCAGTGACTGTTCCCCAAATCCTCTTTTCTGGATCATGTTTCAGTCTATGTTAAATTGTGATTTAGTCGTTCTGGTAGCCTTACTTATTACCAGTGACTTCTGGTAAAATAATTATGCACTTGATATAATATATCATTTACTTTTTGGTTGTAGATTTGATTCATGTATTTTCATCAGTGCCGAGACATCTTAACTTCATCGACCACACCAGTGATATTGGCTGGAAAGAGTATGACATCTCAACTTCATCTTAATTTTTTAAGCAAAAGTCCCGTCTGATCTAGCTTTTTGCAAAATGATATATAGATCTTTGTGTTTTTATAAACACCAAAAGTCTTTGAGAAGTTTACAATTTGTCTTTAATTTCTAACGTAGTGATGTGCCACAAGAATATACTGTTATACATGTCCTATTTTCTCCTGAATCTAGTGATGTTGGGTTTCCTAAGCCATCGAACTGACAATCAAGGAGTACAAATTTAATAGGTTGGTCCAAAGGCAGTATTAAGTTGTTTGAAGTTGGAAGCTAAGGTCGTACTGTTCTTAGTCGTACAGTTGGTTTAGCAATTGTATTCTTCTTGGGCATTGCTGGCCTGATTGGGTCTGTATTGATGTGTGCAATATGTGGGACCTTTTTGCAAGTATGATAAAGAGTTGGAATGTTGGATGTTATTTGCAAACAAGCCGTTCCTTTCTAGTTTTTCTATCTATTTTATTCAATTTAATAACATTGACGCCCCAGTACTGTGTATATTTCAAAACTTGCCATTCTGTAGACTGAGAGCTTAATGCTATTTTTCTGCAGTTTAATCCTTGGACCAGTAATAGGGTAAAGATACATTAAGAATTTAAGATGAAAATATCTTGTTGGAGCATGTTATAACAGAGTTTCCGTTTTTTCTTCTAACAATATGTCTGATAAACATCTGAATTCAGGCAACAGAGAGTTCAGCCAATGATAGTGGATGCTGGTATTTACTTGGCAGGTCGAAAGCAATTCTTCCAGGCTTCTGAAAAACGTGCTACTCCTGATGCATTTAAATTTTTTACTGGTACTGACTCTCTTCCTCTGGACGATTGGGCACTTGCCCTTGTTCTTGTATCACTTTCATAGCAGATATCTGATATTAGTGTTGTTACTGTTTCTGCTGCTGCTATTACTGTGTTGTTGTTGTTGCTATAACTACGTGGTCAACTTACATATAGAAAAATTAAGAGGTGCTGGAATGGCATTATAATCCTTTTTGTTCCAGACAAGCAGGAAAAAAGATAGGGTTAGTATAGGTACTCCAACATTATGAACTGTTTAATATAGCATATCTCATGCATCTGAGGGTTTAGTATTGTCAGTAAACAAAGCCAATCATTCCAAAGAGTAAGCTCGACATTTTAATTGTTGGGGTACACATTGCAGAATTGTTATTATGTATCGGGTTGGGTGTAAAAATTGTATAAATTGAGATACTGAACATTCAGAGTTTATAAGCAAGCAGTCAATTATGAACTCTGAAAGGGGTCAATTAAACCCACTACTGTCTTTACCTCTTCCATTGGACATAGATGATCTTTTGATGCTGCCAAAAAACTCATGTAGATTCATTGATACCTAATTAAAAGCTATTATTTAATGTAACAGGTTCTCCATGGGTAATACTAAGTCGGCAGTTCATAGAATATTGCACAGTAGGCTATGAAAACCTACCACGCACCTTACTTATGTACTTCACAAATGTAATTCTCTCTCAAGAAGGCTATTTCCACTCAGTCATATGCAACTCGGGTTACAGCAACACGACAGTCAACAATGACCTGCGGTACACTGTTTGGGATGATCCGCCTAAGATGGAGCCGCACTTCCTCAGAAGCGCAGATTTCAGTGAAATGGTCAAGAGTGGCATTCCCTTTGCCAGGAAATTCAAAGAAAATGATGCCGTTTTGGACTTGATAGACAGGAGGATTTTGGGGAAGTGGCGGAATAGGGTTACACCAGGTGCCTGGTGCACTGGTACGAGGAGATGGTGGCGGGACCCATGTTTGCAGTGGGGGAATTTCAACACCGTCAGACCTGGTCCCCAGGCTGAGAGGTTTCAGAAGATAATGAATCGGCTTTTGGAGGAGTGGAAATCTGGTGCCAATTCGTGCCAGCAATAGGAATTCCATTATTCTTTTTTTCTACTGGTTCGTTCCAATACATTTTTTGGCTGGTCTTATGGTGGGTTCTTTTCGCTCGGCGCAAGTATCATGTTTTAGGACAAGGGGTGGGGGGGTGGGGATATTATATTTTAAGGGTCCAAATAGAACAATGGATGATGATGATGATGATGATGATGATATGATGATACATGATAAATGGTGAATAGAGGGCAAGCTCGGTTGAGATATAAATAGTGTAAGTAGCTGAGGCGAGGTCAGATTGTAGGCTGGCCGATGAGGTGGGTCTCTTGTTCATACAACCGAATTCCCGAATCAAACATGCGACACCGGCACAGATTAAGGAAAAAAAGAAAAAAAAGGGTAAAAGGAGAAAATTAATGTAGGACACTCTTCTTTTCCTAGTTTTGGTTTCTAACTACATTGCCTAATTTATTATTATTATTTATTTTTGTAGTAACTAGGCTTAGTCCTTTGTTATTACTTACCAGTCATGCTTTCTTCATACAATACATTGAGGAATTGAACTTGGCTTCATTGCCTGGGAAAAAAAAATCACATGATTCAAATATGAACAGCTCAGAACTGTGTTAATTTGCTTACAAACTGAGATCTGGTACTACAAGATGTTAGTAAAAAAATTGCTAGTAAAAATTCAAAAGAGAGATCTGGTAGATTGCAATAAAACACAGTAAACTACTCAATTCTGAGAGAGATTTAGCACATGAAATTAAAGGAACAAAACAATAAAATGTACCATGTGCTTTCACCTGTGTAAATTATTCTGCTGTAATTATCTGCTACCATAGTTGGTGGATCCGAATCCGCTTTTTTTATTAGATAGTCGAGATCGGTTGCTGCACCGATCTCAAAGTACTTCGGTGTTTTCTGCACCAATCGCAAAGTACTTTGGTGTTTCTCAAACTGTTGGATCAAAAAAAGCAGGGTCGCAGCAGATTTATGATAGGAAGCTGCCATTGTGAATGACAGATGGGACCCATAAGAGAAATAACACCCCTATAACCAAATCATCACCGTTTAAGCTAATCAATCCTAGGGCCGTTGTAAGTTGTAACTCAATTAATGGCAGGACCCTGCCATACTAATTTATGGTATAGCAGATACGGACCCCCCCTGCATGTGTACATCATAATTTATTAAGTTAGTTAACAATGTCAAGTTGTCAACCCAATTGGCTCCGGTCGGATTGGGTTTGACTAATAGAGGAATAATAGTATATGAACGACTGGAGAGCTGTTAAGGTCATTATTTCTGTGGCAGTTGATAAATAAGCGCATGGAATAAAAAGTTACATAAAAAAACGATTTATGTTTTTATAGTTGAGTCCACTTACTGTGCTAATGTTAGTACTGTATGTTTTCTACTAATGTTTTCAAGACGGATGATTTGCATCAAGATTCGGACAAGAAAATAGGTTTTTCTTGTGCAATTTGGAAACAGTAGAAAATGCGTTTGCTTGTCCGAATCTTGATGCGAATCGGGGGTCTTGGAAACATATGGTACTAACATTAGCACCGTAGGTGAATTCTTCATAATTTTGATATTTTTCCAACAAATTAACACTGACCGAATTTTAATTAGAATTTTTGGTAACTATAAAAATAATTTATAATCCAATGATTAAAATGCCATTTACACTTTATACTTATCATGCACATAAAAATAATGAATTAAAGAAAATTATTATTTTTATCAAATAATAAAAACTTATCTTCTTCCATATGAAATGGCATTCGAATTAAGGAAAGTATCAATATACAAGAATACATAATCCAAAAGTAAATTACAAATTAGTATGAAACCAACATGCATAACACTAAGACTTTTATAATATAAAGTATAAAGTATAAATTAAGTGTCTTTTTCAACTCATAAATGTGCCGACTTGGTCTTGATTCTTGATCATTAAGGTTCATCTCAATTTAGATTTCCTTGCTTGGCAATCTTCTTCCTTGTATATATATACATTGTAAAGTTTTCTGTCACATTAAACCCTGCAGTTTGACCTCAATTTTGTACCAGAAAAGGCACAATGGCATCTGAAATTCAAGCACAAAGTGTGGCTGTGGCCCCTCTGGTGTGGGAGGAGCTCGACCCGTTTCCGCCGTTGGATGTCAGTGACGGCGAGGAGGACGAACCGTCGGATATCAGCGTTGTTGTTTCAGATCATGATGTTTTGGATTGCTCTATTTGCTGTGAGCCCTTAAAGCCTCCAATATTTCAGGTAATATATACTACCTCCATATATATGTCTGCATTAAAATGTCAAGTGATTTAAGAACCAGTCTTTGGTCTAGTGGCTAAGGGCAACGCTCTCTGTGTGGGAGGTCGGGGTTCGAAACTCGGATAGGAGGTTTTTATAAACATTTAAATTTGGTGGCTTCATCCTCATCTTTATCTCAAAAAAAAAAAAATGTCAAGTGATTTAGGCATGTAAAATGTTGGGCAACATGTTTGCTTTGAATCACTTCAAATTTCTCAAGTTCTTGGTTTTGAAATTTATATTTATCTTTATAATCAGTTCAAATTAGTTTCTAAACAATTTGCAGAAAAGCTTCTTACTTGATGGCATATTTTGCTAATTAATAGAAAATAAATCAAATTGTAGAGAAAAACTTCATTATTTTGAGCTTTTCATGGTGCTAAATTTCTCTATTGTTCTCCATTTCATCAGTGTTTAGTGGGTCATGTGTGTTGCTCCTCCTGCTACCAGAGGCTGAACGACAAGTGTCACATATGCTGCCGCACCACTGGCCACAACCGATGCTTCGCCATGGAAAAGCTTGTTACCAGTATGAAGGTCACATGTACAAACAAGAGGTACGGTTGCGACCTGATAATGCCGTACTACGAGTTAAAGGATCATGAGCAAACATGCTGCCATCTCCCCTGCTACTGTCCTCATTCGAACTGCTACGCACACGGCTGTAAGCGATCCTTCCGCAAGCACATGAAGTCCGTGCACAAGGAGCGTGTCGTTGATTTTCGGTATGATAAACAATTCAAGGTTGTTCTATCGAGGGCGTGCGCATTTAAGGTGCTCATAGAGCAGGATTATATCTTTTTCCTTCAGAAAAGCGACGAAGGTGTAATAGGAGCATACGCATTATCGGTTGTCTGCATGCGGGCAGCTCATTTGAACTTGCCACAATTCTGGTACGAGGTAAAAACCGATTGCTCGGTTGGCAGCAGCAAAGGTAGATATCTCCAGTTGTGGTCAAAGGTGGAGAACTGCGTACCGAAAGATGGTTTCGAGAGGAGCAAGTTTTCTCTCTTGGTACCGACCGAGTTTTGCTTGCCCAATGGAGACATCCATGTTCTTGTGCAGATAAGAAAGATTCAATCCAAGGATGTGAGCTAAATAACAACGCTTCCTGCGCGGTTGTATCATCGCATTTGGCTCTGTCAACGTATCAGGAGACGATAACGAATCCAATTGACACAATGTCGGCCTTTGTAAGTGGAAATTTGTCTTGCGAATGCTCCTGACAAGCATATAACAACCCGCTGCTTGTTTGATTTTCTGGAGGAATTGTAAGTGTTGTGTGTCGATGATTTAGGCGCAAGAGATGTACCGTTATGGTACTGGTAAAGTCTGGTACAGTGGAGGGGTTTTCCTGATATATATTGGGGGTGATATTGATAAGAATTGCTGGTACATATGATGTTTTTTACAACAATTCTTACTGGTACTGCTGGTACTGTACCAGTATGTATTGCTAATCCTCTTATAAACATGCTGAGAAGAACAGAGTGTCATATATTCTAATCCACTGATCAAATATTATACCTTTGGGAGTGTGTATTTTGTCTTTCACCTTGTCTATTATATAAAAAAGATTGAAAGTTCCTTATCTTTCTCCTTTTCTCAAAGGGTAGTGAGAGCGCGCAGCACACATTGCCCCCCACATCATTGATGTGCTGGTATTTCTAAAAGACAGATTGCAAAACGTTCTAAATGAATCTTGGAAAAAGATGGGCAGTAAATGGGCAGTTTACAAAACGTTGTAAGCATTCTAAGAGACAGTTTTCTCTCTAAAAGACAGTTTACAAAATTGCAAAACTGTCATCTTAAAATACCAGTTTACAAAACGTTCTAAATGGGCAGCAATCTGCTAACATATCACATAGCTATGGGGCAATAACGTCAGGGGCTGAACATATTTATCCTTTCTCAGGTTGATGAGAAAAGATCGCTGTTCCATATATCATGTGAACAGTGTTAATTTAATTCTATTTTCTTGGTACTATTTTGTCCAAGAAAGCAGAGTGAACAGTTGTGCAATGGAGTATCGTTAGTCAAAATGTCAA
Organism: Cyperus esculentus; assembly: GCA_030179965.1. Taxonomy (NCBI): domain Eukaryota; kingdom Viridiplantae; phylum Streptophyta; class Magnoliopsida; order Poales; family Cyperaceae; genus Cyperus; species Cyperus esculentus. Next base: position 4,050,066 of record JASGLE010000009.1, on the reverse strand, counting down.
ATTGGGTTGAAACTTAAAGAACAGAAATTGGGCCTGAGATAATACTAAGACAGGATAATGTGTGCAATTTATGCAACAAACAAATGCATGGTGTATGTGTATATCTCAGCCCAAAAAAGGGTGTAGGTCCATTAATTTGGTGAAGAGTAATTGGGGCTAAATCAAGATCGACCAGAGGCCCACTATTCATGGCACGAGTTAACTAAGCAACAGATTGTCACCACAAAATGCAAACTACTACTTAGTAATGCAAGAGACATTACAAATAATATTCAACATCTAAAACAGCAGCTACAATACTTCAAAAACACACACACACACACACAATATTACCGAGATAGTTTCATACATCCCGGCATGAACATACAGTATATATGTAATATGTATGCAAACCATCTTACATTACATATATTATACATACACTGATACACATAAGACATAACAGACATCGAAAAGCACAGTTACTGAACCTAATTAACTACCAGCAGCTAACTTAAAGTAAGGCCAGGTATATATACTTACAAACTACATGCGCAACCTGGGTATCTGTGGTTGCATTGCATTAGCTGCTTGAATTTTAATACAGACATCTGCAGTTATTAACCGGTACAGTTGTGAACAAAATTCAGCTGGTACCAACAGAAAATACTTGCTGTTCTCCATCCCCTTGTCGAGTCGTGTAACTGGGACTGGACACCGAAGAACAAGGTCACACTCCGGACCCCCATTGTTGCTCTTCTTAACTTTTAAATCACACAAGAAATTTGGTTCTTTCACACCGGGAGATCGGACACAAACAACTGCGATGGCTTGTCCAGAAGCCTCCTTCTTGTTTTGCAGTAGAAAGACGGTACCATCGTCAGCAACCAGAGGTTTCATTTGACTGTCATTATGTAAATAGACAGTAAATGACTTGTCATAACTGAAATCCACAACAGAATGCTTGTGTTTGACAGCGAGGTGGACTAGCAGTTCGTCACTAGATCCCCGGAAATAGCAATTTTTTTCGGGGCAGAAAATTGGCAAATAGAGACACTTCCTTTCATGGTTTGCTTTATCATAGCAGGAGCTTAATTCTCGGCAACCATGCTTGCTATTAACGCATCGAAACTTGGCTCCTGTCACAATGCTTTCAAGAGTTTTATCACGTTTGTAGACTGTTGCTTTTTCGCAGGTTCGACAAACTTTGCCCAATCTTCTGCGACAGTAGGAACAAAGGGAGTGTCCGGCGTTGCACTGAAAGTGTAACAAAATATATCGCATCAATTACAGCTTTGTAAGTTGCAATAGATTGTGAACAATTCATAGAAAAGATTTCTCCAAAAAAAAAAAAAAAAAAAAAAAACAATTAATAGAAAAGTAAATGGCCCAGTAGCTCAAGTGGTAGCTAACTAGGATGACTTCCAAAAGATCATGGGTTCAATCCTCCTCTATGGACACAAAATAAAAGGTTTCAATAAAATTGGTAGAATATTCCACTTTCTTAAAAAAAAAAACAATTCATAGAAAAACATTTTTACTATATGAAATTAACCTTCTGCGACAGTAGGAACAATTCTACTTGCGGTTTGAGAAACTAAGAAATTCCACATGAAGAATCACTAAGCATGGCAGATGAGGTTGACCTTTCTTATGTTGTTCGGCAGATGAGGTTCGTGTCCTCAGTGCAATCTCTAAATGAACTCGGTGGCGTTGCAACCGATAAGTGATAAACCCCCACCAGCTTTGCAACAACAGACTAGAAATAATTTAATATAATGACTTCTTATTGGAAATTCCAGTAAACTTGAAAGTGAGTGAACCATTGAAAAATGCACTCCAAATGCTATAATACCATTATTAAATTATTTAAATACGGCTGTCAACGGAACGCGGTTTTTTTTTGGTTTCGTTCCAACAAAATGATTAACGCAAAGATTTTTGGCTACCCTTAAAAAAGGACACAAGATGCGAGCATCTCGTCCGTTGCGTTAAAAAAACGAAATGCAAGACGCAAATCTTTTATATCGTTTTGTTTATTTACGTCATATCTTTCGAAATTCAGAGATAGTTACTGCTATTGAGTAATATATAAGCCAGCTTGTCTTTGTTTGCCAGTTTTTAGAGCTTTTTGTGAATTTTGCGGATCAGGTATTGGTTATTGATATGGATACACGAAGCCGGAAATTCTCTTCTAAATGTACGAAGTCCTATTAAGGGCCAAGCGAGTACTGGTACGCTGGTTACTGGTACTGGTACACTAGTTGGTTACAAGTACACTGGTATTGGTTGTTGGTACTGGTACACTGGTTACTGGTAGTGGTACAGTGTTATATTGGATAGTATGAATCTATTACACTGAAACTGGATTATTAGTATACTGCTATACCAGTAATATGGCATTGGTACACTGGTACTAGAAATATATTGGATAGTATGAATCTGTTACACTGAAACTGGATTATTAGTATACTGCTATACCAGTAATATGGTATTGGTGCACTGATACTAAAAATGTGTTGATAATATGTTGATAAATCATCTTAAATATGCTGATAATTTGAGGCTGGTACTCAATTTTAGAAGCCAGGTGAGATGGTCACCGATTTGTAGAGATTTTGGATTGATGATGAGAATTCTCTGAGATATGATATTGAAACTTTTTTCTGTTTAATTTACTTGTTTAAAAATAGATTTTTCAACCGTTTTTTTTTTGGTTATGTAGTTATTTTTCTGATATTATATGATTTTTGGTGTTTTCATCATTTTTTTATCAAAACAATTTTTGACAATTTGATCGTTTCGTTGTGTTAAATATAACACAACAATCAACGCAAGAACTTTTTCTTTCGTTCAATCAATGCAACGCGCAATACATTTTATCTGCGTCTGTTAAACGCAACGATCAACACAAGAGTGTATTTACGTGATCGTTTTGTGCGTTTGACACCCCTAATCCCACAGTTCATTCATCTATAATAGCATTCATTTGCTTTTTAGAGCTAGACTACTATACTAACGTTAGCGACCGTAATGCTAACGTATCAAAATATATATTATCGTGTCCGAAATCACAATTTATGGTGCTCATTCTTTATATAAAAATATTGGGTAAACACAAAATTTTTCATTTTTCAGAGTTTTCTAAGTATTTGCTTTGCATTTTTAAAAAGAACTCATAAATATTAATAAAATATTGTTGTTTGTACATCCTATTTTAAAAAATGCAAAATAAATACTTAAAAAACTCTAAAAATGAAAAATTTTTGTATTCCCCAATATTTTCATATGAAAAATTTATTGAGCATCATAAGTTATAATTTCGGACACGATAACACTAATTTTGAGGCGTTAGCATTTTGATCCGAAATGCTAACATCATTATAATAATCTATCTTTGCTTTCTGATTCTCAAACCTGATAATTTCAGACTCAAAATATGTTCACTAGAGAAAAAAAGTCGAAAGACTTAAAAAAGTGAAACAAATAGCGACATAATTGGCATAGAGACTAGACGCTGCAAACCAAACCCAAAACAAGAATTGAAGCTTACTTGAGAAGCTAACTAAGTACAATTCACAACAGTCACTTCAGACTAGTGTTGTGACAAAAGGGCGGGTAAGGGTCCCACGGGCGAAGGGTCCGGCGGGCGACGGATCCGACGGGTTTGGGGAAAAACCCATGCCCTTACCCGCCCCTCGCCCTTCGGGCGAGGTCGGGCACGGGCGGGCAAGGGCGGGCGGGGGGCGGGTGGGGGGCGAGTGCGGTCGTGTCGGCTTCGGGCGGATCGCCGGCGGTTTCCGACATTTTCCGACGTTTTCGAGCGGATTCCGGCGTGTTTTTTTTTTTAACATTTTTTTAGAAAATGTTTAAAATAATTTTTTAAAACATAATATTTTTAAAAACACAAAAAAAAACGAAATAAATTTTAAAACAAATTTTTTTTTAGAATCCGAACTCCGAAGAACGTTAAAACCCGAAACTTTAAAAATCCGAAACGATAAAAACGAAGTTATCTTAAAACAAACGTTTTTTTAAACAAAGTTTTTAGAAACAAAGTATTTTTTTTTTTAAATCCGAAGCAAATTTTTTTTTTCAAAACAAAGCATTTTTCAAAAAATCGGAAACTTAAAAATCCGAAATCTTTTTAAAACAAAGTTTTGTTTAAAACAAATTTTTTTTAAAACAAAGTTCTTTAAAACAAAGTTCTTTAAAACAAAGTTCTTCAAAACAAAGTTTTTTTAAACCAAATATGTTTTAAAACCAATTTTTTAAAAAAATCCGAAACTTTAATTTTGAAAAACAAATTTTTTTTAATTTGATTTGTTTAAAAAAAGCTACCCTCCTCCTTTATTCCGGGCTTGGGACCGGCTATGTTATGATATTATAAAATAACATAGGCGGAGTTCTAACTTTTTTAAAAATGTTAGTAAATATTTATAAAAGTAAGAAAATGTTTAATAAATTGGAAAAACGAAAAGAAAATAGAATAGTGTGTAGAGTTCGTACCGAAACCGAAACTACCTTTTTAGTTGACCGAACTCATATACCATTGGCCGGTCTCTTCTTCGGGTTCACATTCATCATCTGAGGGCGGCTCCTCGCTCCCTTGAGTTTCGGCGCCGGATAAAGATGCTTCTATTTCCTTATATTGCTCACGATTTTCCGCATCAATCCAATCCTTGAGGCATACGAGTCGCTCAAAAACCTTTGGACCCAACTTGCTTCTAATATCATTAAAAAACAAATGTAGTAAGTAAAAGAAAAAATGTGATTTAAAATGAATAAAAAAATTGTGTAGATGTAAAAAAAAATATAGGCATTTACCTTTTATCGGTAAGAATCCGATTTGCCGAACTAAAACAAGATTCAGAGGGCACGGTTGAAACGGGAACGGCAAATATGTCCCGCACCATAGTATATAAAGTTGGAAAAACATTTTTGTTTTCCTTCCAATAATCAAGAACATCAGTTCCCTCCGGTGTTCCCTTTACGGAAAAAAAGACTTGTAAATCGTTAGAGGCATTGTACATAATACTATCCAAACCATCGTCCTCCAATATTGACAATAATCCGTCGCCCGATTGGGTCCTATGAAAATTTAAGAAATAAAAAATCGAATGAAATTAAAAAAATCCGAATTAATTAAAATCGGATTCAAATTTAAAAATCCGAAATAAAGTTTAAAAATCCAATTTAAATTAAGAAAACCGAATTGAATTTAAAAAAAACCAAAATTAATTAAATAAATTGGAAATAAAAAAATGTACCGCGAGATTTGACTTGTAGAAGCGGGTTGTTGGACATTCACTTGGGCGTTGTATACGTTGAACAACCCTTCAATCGCTTGGCTCACGGTTTGATCCACATTTGTGTTCGTAATGTCCAAATTAGTGTAGTACTTTCGCAGCATTCTTACCGTGTAGACCTTCTTGTATGTCGGATGGAGACAATTTGCAACAATCGTGAGGGGTGGTACTCTTGTGCTTCCTCATCTCTCCTTCGACGGTACTCTTCCATTTCACGATTCCGTTCGGCCATTTGCCTTTGAGGCTCCGCAATCATATTCATTGCAGCGTTCAAGGAGCCTTCTCCGTCTTGAGCTTTAGTGATGGAGTGTTCTCCCTGAGCGATGGGTCCACTTGGGGTAGTCGGCCCAGCTATTCTCGCATAGTTCTCGGCCATTTCTTCTTGAGCCTGCAGTTGGGCCTGGTGCTCAGCCTCGGCCCTTGCTTGTTCGGCGGCAAGAGCTTGTCTTTCTCTTTCCATCTGAGATCTAGTGCGGATCGCATCACTCTCTTCATCGGTGATTTCTTGGTCATCCGTGCCTAGCGGCATTCCATAAAGGGATCATCCTCGACTACCCAGCAGTGGGCCGGAAAATCAGTTTCAATGTCTGAAAGTTCGTCCCCATCGCCAGCTATGGATATAACATAGCAGAAAGCTTGTTCCTCTAAGTCTTCGGCGGTCTTGGTTACATGCCTTTTCTTGTGCTTTCCACCGGTTAGTGTGACAGTCAGATTCTTGGAAGAGAGAGTAGCTTGGGACTCTACTTTGGGTCCCAGCCTGTCGAACACACTCTCTGCGGGTTGAATTATCTGGGCTTTTGGGTTGGCCATTCGTCTAGCGCGGAAGGACCAAGGGTTGGTTTCGGTTTTGGGGACCCACGCTCGAGCGGTCCTTTGACCTCGTGAGGAAGGAGGCCTGGCTCGATTAAGGGCCCTCCTGGAGGGGTATGTGAGCCTTTCTTTGACAGAGACTCTTGGCTCGGGAGAAGGTTCTTGGTATGTTGACGGTTGATTTGGCTCGAAAGCAGTGACTCGGCGCTTAGCCTTTGCTTGCTTCCTTTCTTTCATGGCCCGATGAGCCTGGTAGATAGCCTAAGTAGCAGTGGGCCTCTGGTTCTGACTTGATTGGAGCTTAGGGTTACGAGGAGGTTCCGGCCGAGGCATCTCCCAAACATGACGAATTTGTGCCGTGGGGGAGTTCTTCCTCACGATCCTTAGAGGAGCGAAGGAATTGTAAACTGGGATGGCCGGGTTAGCCACCAGTTGGTCAGGACCAACTTCCTGGTTTTGGGGTCTGAAGGCGCCCCTAGCTGCTTGGCGACACTTCCTTTTGAGAGGTTGCGGCGGGGCATTGAGGATACCGTTGTCATGACCCTTTTGAGTCAGTTTGAAGTATCTTTCTTCTTCCACCTCCTCGACCATAGGCTGAACGGGGAAGGGAACAGTAGCGGGTTGAACGAAAGCGACAGGCTGCAAGTATTCTCCGAAGCGGAGAAACTGCTCACCACTTGGAGTTGGAGCGAACTTCATCCAGCCGATGTCGAGGACGATTCCTCCGTTGACACTGGGGTTGTTGCCGATCACAATTGGGCTCGAGTACGCCATCCCACCTGCAAAGACAACAACCTTGCAGATCAATTAGTCGACAATGACAGTTTTATTATATGCCCACATCTAACTTCTTTGCTTAATCAAAGATGAAAGGAGAATCCAGTCCCACCGGGCGTGCCAGATCCTGTGCAACCCTTTTTCGCGCCTCAGATGGGAACCGAAGCTGAAAGAGGGACACGGTCACCCCTCGAGATGCGCTCTTTGGTGGAAATTTAGGGAGTGCGCTTCTGAGTGGTTTTTTAAGTGATTGTGGGGACTTTCAGATTCCAACGAGCGCAAGCTCTCGCTGTTAATTACCCCGGACTGTGAAATACGAGAACCTTTGATTAAGACTAAGCAAAGAGATTAGATGGTGGGCAAGTATTTTAAAATATAAATAAACGATCAATGAATTTGACTTGATTTGAATGTAACAATGAATTTATATTTGACTTCGGTGTCATGTTTAAATTTAGTTGACTTCAATGTCACGTTTAAACTGGATTGACTTCAGTGTCACATTTGAATTTTGTTGACTTCGGTGTCACGTTTGGGCTTGGTTGACCTCGGTGTCACGTTTGGCTTGGTTGACTTCTGTGTCACATTTAGGATTGGCTAACTTCATCGTCACGCTTGGAGTTGGTTGACTTCTGTGTCACGCTTGGGTTTGGTTGACTTATGTGTCACGTTTAGGCTTGGTTGACTTCATCGTCATGTTTAGGCTTGGTTGACTTTCGTGTCACGTTTTGTTGTGTTGACACTTAAAAATTTAAAACTGAAATTTGGGTTGTTATTTGGGCATGATTTGGTCTCAAAATTGATTTAAAATTTATTTCATTCCATGAACAAGTGTTTTGAAAGGCATTTTATGCAACAAAATATTTTGTAAAGTTGAAGTCAAATAATGTCTGTTTTGGTTTTGAATTTAAATTTAAACTTTTAAGTTTTGAAAATTTGATTCTTATGTTTCATAAGCTTCTATTTTAAATTTAGAAATTTTAGAAACAAATTTCGTGAAATTTGGACTTGAAATGGCTTGTCAAATGTTCGTTTTAGTTTTGAAATCACGAAACGATTTATTAAATTGACTTGGTTTTTCTTCCCATTTTCTGTGTTGGGCTTTCCTTTTTTTTGTTTTGTTTTGGGCCACAACCCTCTTTTCTTCTTCTTTTTTTGTTTTGGGCCGAATTAGGCTTTTTTTTTCCTTTTCTTTCTGTTCTCAGTTTTTTTTTTCTTCCCGTTGGGCTGCGCAGGAAAGGAGAAAGGGGAGGGTTGGATCCAGTACAACTGGGTTGTACATGGGGGGAAGTCCTGAGACGTTTGATCCGGATCTAAGGGCTGTTAATTTTCGCTCGATATTTGAATGTTCCCTGCTTCGCTAGGGGGGCACGTGGCAACATCTCGGACGTCGATGTCCGACCTTCGACGACTCGTTGTCCGATCGACGATCCGAAGACACCACCGGCGTTGTCTCAGCGAGGGGAACTCACCGGTGAGGTCCGATGGGGCCGAAGATGGCCGGAGCAAGGAGGTAGCGTCACTCCGGTTTGGTGGTTTGGTACCGACAACGACTTCGAGATCGACTTTGCGATTTGAATTTCGAGCCTTAAATGAACTCGATCTTGAGTCAAACCTTTTTGGACATATTGTACAACATACCTATTTCACATATACAAGATTTGATGTATGGTACATATTCAAAATAGGGGAGAAATTCACAGATGAAAATGGTACCATGGTCTGGAATTTACTGGTACCGGAATCACGGGGCTTGTTGCTTGTAAAATCCATAAAAAATCATAAAAGTTTCAGAAAAATGTAAAATTTTGTCGAGGGCACCCAAACATCATGCAAAACATGCTTGCAATCTTAAATTTGTGTGTTATATTTAAAATTTGGGAGAAACAGAGGGTTTTCCTCTGCTGCCAGTACCGACAGCACTGGTACGGCAGCACACCCGGGGAGAAATCAGTCCCTTGTTCAAAATTTTTGTTAACGACAGTCCAATTTTATTTTACGAGCATTTAGAGGGATGTTTTGGGAACGCTTCTCATGTAGAACACTTTCTGATTTGGTACACTTTTAATGCACTTTTAACCCAATCCCTCTGGGAGGACGGTTCTGGAAATTAATGAGCGATTTTCGTTAAACATTTATTTGGGGACTTAGACTTGGAGTTTTTCGATGAAATTTTTTGTACAAGCACTACTCGATATGAACTTCAAGAATATAAAATAAAATATAGTGGTCCAATTCATGGATTGGTACAGTTTTTTGTTTCTTTCTCTGCGTACCAGTAATTTAACAGTCTGTATCGCTATCGGCTTTCTGTTTCAACTTCGGAAAATCATAACAATTCACAGAAAACTCTAAAAATAGTAAAACTTTGACTGGACTTTTGTTTAAATGTTATTTACATGTGGTAAAAGTTTGAGAATTTTTGGATAACCCGAACTCATGGATTTTTTCGATTTTTCGATAGAGGTTTATTCGAACATTGTAGATTGAAACCAAACTTCTATTGTAAATGCGATGTGCGACATTGGCAACACTCATTTGTTTACCGAAATTATGACCATTTACGCAAATATGTGCTAGTCGGCTTAAGATCCACGTGCATGCGACGCATTATGCATGAATCGTGCACACGTGTATTCCGTGACAAGCTCGCAAAGAGTATGCTAAGCCGTCGTGCTTAAGCCACTAGCACACATTGTGCTTAATGGTATGATTTCGGCTAGCAAAGAGTATGCTTAGCCGGGGTTTACGGTTAGCAAAGAATGTGCTTAACCGATGTCATATTTTATCACACGTGCGCGGATTCGGGCAAAGAGTATGCTCCGAATCGCACAAGCGTTTAAATTAATTATAAATTTGTAAAAAAAAGATAAAAAATAAAAATAAAAAAAATAGTTTTCATTTTAAGATTACTCGATTCTTGACAAAGTGCAAAGAGTATGCTCCCTTGACAATGGTCGAGGCATTTTGGTGACCGTGTCCCGGTTAACAATTTAATCAAGACTTCCGACGGCAAACAAAGAAAATAAAAGAAACGAAATCGCGACATTGGGAAATTAATTCTCATCGACATAGAAAAGCATTAATTGGGGCCGGTTGAGACTCCTCTAGTCGACACAATGGTGAAAATCACCATTCCAACACCGGTGAAGAGTACACTCGGTGTCGGTGTGTCGAGCGAGAGTCGAATCAACACGTCCCAAAAAAAAATCGGTTTCACTTAATTTTCATTCAACTACCTTGTATTGACCTTGGTACTGAGCTTACAACTTGATCGCTATCTACTCTAACTTACAATTCTCACTAAACTTGGCTCTTTTTTTTTACCAAAAAAAAATTGAGAATGAAAGAGTATACTTGTGCTTTGTGTGTGCAAACTTGTGGGGGGGTGTTGTTGTGCTCAATTGCTGCTGCTGATGCTCTTTTATAGGCCACAGAGAAGGGGTCAGAACCTGGATGACGATTTTGCTTGCCTCCTATGAAGTGGGCCCACCCCTTGACCTCTACATCCAATCAAATTAATTTCCCTACTCACCTCAGGCAGCATGATTTCCCCTACTCACCTTAGGCAGCATGATGACCTGATGCTCTTGGAACTCCAAGAAATAGCAAGTTGCAACACCCATCTGCTCAGCTCATGTCAAATCTGCCCTTGAGCCTTGTGAGCAGTATTAATTCCCTTTCCCATCCTTCGGCTCCAAGTACTGCAACCAGGTCAGTAGCTCGAGTAGCTTCCAACCCTCACTTTTCATTGGTCAGTCGGCGCTGTACAGTGGCTTGGATTTGTCTCATCAATTCGGCCCCTTTAATTTGAAGAGAACTCCAGCAGAAAAAGAAAAGAGGGGCGAGTCAGAGGAGGGCAGCCTCGGCTGGGGAAAGAAAAGAAAGAAAAAAAGAAAGAGGAGGAGAAGAAAGGAAGGAGGAGGGGGCCTGGGCGCGGCGCAGCTGGACCGGCTTAGGTGGGCCCCACCTGCAGCGACGCGGCTCGCGGCTTCCAGGTGCAGGTAAGGTTCTCCAGCCTTTTCATTTCTCCTTTTCCCCTTTTCTTTTTTTTTTTTTTTTAAAATAACCGTGTGTATGACGAGTGGGTCTGCCTCCTTGAGGGAGGTTTAATTAGTCTGTGAGTATGACATATGGGGTCCGCCGGACAGTGGGGTCCGCCGGAAAGTGGGCTCCGCATGTCAGTGGGGCCCGCCTGTCAGTGGGGCCTACCAGTCAGTGGGGTCTACCAGTCAGTGGGGTCCGCCTGCCAGCGGGGTCCACCTGTCATTTATCCTGTTTTCAAATTAAGCTTGGTCCGGGATCTTATACACCATGGTTGCATATTGACCCGTGCTCTGGGACGTTGGATCATGATCCAATAATCCGTCCTCAAACTTTGTCCGCCCATGCCACGTGTCGTCTGCTTATTGGCAGAATGCTTATTTCTTTGGAAATTCATTTGGGAACTCATTTCTTAGTCAAATTGCTCCATTCTTGTACCAAAATTCTCATAAAAATGCAAGGATCATTACGAGATTATTTTGGTGAATTTTGGTGTCAATTTATGATTTGGACATACTCTTTTTTGCATGAAGCCTATTTTACAACAGTGAATAATCACAGAGAAATATAGGATAACTTGGGTTAGGAAGCTCAGAAAATTTCAAATAATATATCAAAATTCTCGAGAGAACGAGAGGAATCTTAATATATTATAAAAAGAAAAAAACTTTCAGAATTTGTAGGAGGATTTTAATTGCCCTCTTACAAATTTAAAGAATGACCATGGATCAAAAAAATGACGAGGATGTTTTCCTTGCTCATCCCGCAATCTCCATCACCTTGTCGGGTCAGGGCGTGATCTTAGGAGATGTTTTCATGCTTTCTTCCCCTTCGATCCGACTTGATTTACAACTTTCAATTAGTTTCCAACTTTCACTCATTTCCTTCCCCTTTTTTTTTAACATTGCGCTTGATTTAACAGGATTAGAATCTCGTCACCTTTTTAGAGGGTCAACAATCATTAGCACCGGGCGTTTTAAGTCCCGCCTTAACGGTGAGGTTTAAAACATGACACGAACATTTTTGGTGAAAGAAAGCTCCATTCGCAATTGGAGATAATGAACGCAAAAAATATTATATGGCCTTACCATTATTACTAGCATTATCAAAAGAAATTGAGAAAACTTTATTTTGGAGATCATTTTTCAATTTAAATTCATTCATAACACCCAAAATTGCATTAAAAACTACTTCGCCGGTGTGCGGGTATTCTATAATCCGAAAACTTAGTACTCTTTTTTGCAATTTCCAATTATCATCAATGTAATGTGCGGTAACACAAATATAAGATAAACCATGTTTACCGGCGGTCCAAATATCGGACGTGAGTGCTACTTTAAATGATGCGGTTGCAAATATGGCAATCAATTCATTTTTGCGGTAAGTAAATTGTTCTTTAATTTCGTTTGACATTTTCCTATAATAAAATGGTTTGTAAAATGGTTGAGCGCAACCTCTAATAACTAAACGAGCAAAACTCAAACAACCGCTCATACTAATTGGTTGTTCCTTGTGGGTAATATACCGTGCAAACTCACTTAACATTTTTTTTTCGTCATATTTTTGGTGAGTTCGTGTACCATCCGGATTAATTTGGATTTGGACAAGTGTATTATCGGGTTGTTCTTGTGGTTGTTCACCATTGGTGATATGTCGTGCGGCATGTCTACCCATAGAACTATTATTATCATCATAAGTAAAACTAGATTTGCAACCTTTTACCTTGCACCGTGCGCTTACGCACTTGCCGGTCGCCGGGTCGATGGTTTGCTCGAAGTAATGCCACCAATGTGCGTTGTACTTCGGGCGGGGATTCCTTCTTTTTCTCGACCCCGGTGGCGTGCTTGCCTCCGGCTCTTCCTCTATTGTTTGGATTTCGGGATATCGATCGGAACTTCCGCCGATGGTCGGAGGAGCAAATGTGCTAGAACTCCCCGCAGCACTTCCGACGGTATGATGTGTGTAGTCCGTCTCATAGGTAGTTTGCGGATAAGTGGGACCACCGAACAATTGATCACTTAATTGTTGGATCGTGTCGGTTACGGGATTGGGTGACGGGGCCGTCGGGTAAGAATAGTCATGTGGTGGAGTTGTCATTTCTCACTACAATAAGGAAAAAAAAAAACGGATTTAATTTATGTAAAGCAAAACGAAATATAAAAATAACCGAATTAAACTAATTGTGTATGAAAAAATTTATCATAAAAGAATAAAATATTTTGACTACAACTTTATGATAAAACTACAATTTTTGAAAATTTGAAATTATTTTACAAGTAATGAAAAAAATATAAAAGAAATAAATAATTCAATTATTTTGAGTACAATTTTATCATATGTTGCCAAATCCGATTTAAAATAATTGTGTAATTGCATAAATCAAATTATAGTATTCTAATAATGTTATAAAAAAAATACAAATAGAACGTACCTCCGAATTTTTGCGGAAATGCCGGCGAGGCGAGTATCGGATTGACTAATGCAAGAGATTGTAATAAAATAAATATGCTAGTTTTTTGAAATTTTGGAAATAATAAATATAAATTAGAATGTAAAAATAAAACTAGAATTGATTTATGCAAGAGATTGAGAGAGTATTGAGTGAGAGATTGAGAGAATTTGATAGTTTGTTTGTGAGAAATGAGTGTTGAATGTATGGGTGTATTTATAGGTGTGAATTGGGGGGGGGGGGGGGGACATTCAAAAATCCAACTGTTGGATTCCAACGATTCAAAAAATGTGTCAGACGGGTCGGGCAGGTCGGCTCGGGCGGGTCGCACGGGTCGGCCAGGTCGGGGGGGCGGAGTTCGCGCGGGTGCGGCTGGTGCGGCGGGTCGGGGGGGCGGGTGGGACGGGTCGGGGGGTAGGACGGGTCGGACTGGCGGGTCGTGCGGACGGTGGGAGTGGGAGCGGGATGGTGTCAGACGGGTCCGAAGGGCGGGTCGGGGGGGCGGGTCGGGTCCGAAGGGCGGGTGAGGTCGGGTCCGAAGGGCGGGTGAGGTCGGGTCCGAAGGGCGGGTCGGGTCGGGTCCGAAGGGCGGGCACGGAACGGGTCCGACGAGCGACGGGCGGGCACGGGCACGGGCACGGGTCCGACGGGCGAGAAGGGCGGGTAAAGGCGGGTAACGGGTAAGGGCGAGCACGGGTTTAGACGGGCGGGCGGGTTACGGGGGGTGAGGTCCAAAACCCGGACCCTTACCCGCCCTTACCCTTGACCCATCGGACCCGGCCGACCCGTCTGAATCCCCGCACGGGCGGGTCCGCACGGGCGAAGGGCAAGGGTCGGGGGGGCGGGTCGGGGGTCAGACGGGTTTTGTCACAACACTACTTCAGACTTCACTCTTGAGACCAAAAGTTACTGCTGTCTTTTTGAGTCTTTGACACAGCAAAAATAAATGTACAAAACCAAACGGGCAATTTTACAATTTGCCCTTCTTAATGAAATCTTGAAATAGATTGCCCCTCCCATAAATTTTTTCAACAAAATACCCCTCTAGACCCCATTTTCCCCTCCCCTCCCCTTCACCCATCATACATTTTACTCTAACTAAAATTAATTGAGTTAAAAATATTTGAGAGTATATATTAAAATGACATTTAGATATTAATCCAATTAAAGTAATGATTTTAAACATGCTACAAAATATCTGATTGATAAATATTAAAATGTTTCAACTTTTGTTTAATAAGAGAAAAATAATTTATCTAAAAGTAACTAATTAGTATTTAGGCCAACTTTAAATTATTTTTCTAAAAAAAAGTTACTTATTGTTATACTAAATTATTAATTACATAATTTGTGGAAAGTCAAATATTTTGGATCAATGCCTTTATAAAATATTGTGCATGTTAACAATTTAATATTGAATATTGCTGATTCAAAAATTTGTCATTTTGTTTTCCTTATTTTTTGTTAATTTAGATGTCATATTTTATTTTTCTTGAAATTATCTCTCAAGTGTTTTAATGTTAATAAGGCAAAAAAAAAATAGTGTACTTCTGAAAAATTATTAATACAATTAGATTAATGTCTAATCGTCATTTCATATCTTGTAAAGTATAGTTTTCACAATTCATTTTAATTGGAGTAAAAAGTATGATGGGTAAAGGGGAGGGAAGGGGAAAATGGGGCCAAGAGGGATATTTTGTTGAAAATATTTGGGGGTGGGGCAATCTGTTTCAAAATTTCGATAGGAAGGTCAATTTGTGAAATTGCCCAAACCAAACTCTCATTTGTCTCATCAAAAACCCAAAACCCAAGAAAAACCCAGAAACCAAATTAATTAACTTCTCTTGCTTTCTTTCTTTCACTGAAAAAAAAAGAAAAGAAAAAAGAAAGAACCAAGAAGAAGCAGAAGGAATGAAGAAGGGGGGGAATTTTGTTGTTGGGCGCAAGAAGCTGGAAGGGGATGGATCAATGGATTCCGGGGACTGCTCCCATAAGCCAATGCCAAGAAGCAGAGATGGAGATGGTACTACTGGTAGGAGGAGCAGCAGCAGCAGGGAGACAGCAGCTGAGAGAGCAAGGTCAGGGATGGTGATGGTGAGGCTGCAGTCTGAGCTGCTCAACTGCCCTGTCTGCTCTCTGCCTCTGGTCGATAACTCCCCCATTTATCAGGTTAGGAAGAGGAAGAGCAACATGACAAGACAACCAAGAATGTGAATTTGTATATGTTTGAGTTTGAATTTGAATTGTTTGTTGGTTTGTTGTATGAAATGAAAAATGAATAGATTGTGGGTGGAAGGTGGAAGATGGGGTAAGGTGAGTTGATTGTCTGGCATTGTTATTCCATTTTATAGATAAATTGACTAACTTCCATGATTTTTCTTAAATGATATTTTGAGATAACATGTGAAGAATATTTTTTGCCCGAGGATAAACTGCAAATTTCAGGGATCAAAGGAGATGCTTACCGGTCACTTGGCGGTTGAACACAACCTGCCTGTTGAAAGGTTCAGCTACAAGTCAAACTTCAGAGTTGATATTAGCCGTGTCACCAAGCACCGGGTCCTCCTTTCTTACGACGACAAGTCGGTATTCATCCTCCAGATCATCCAACAAGAGCAGGGCATTGCCATATCATGTGTCTGTGTCCGCCCGTCCAATTATCTTGTGCCTGCATTTACCTGCAGGTTGAGAGTACTAAAGACCGCAAAACATGCCGGAGATTCGGATATAGAGTTCAAGTGTCGGGTGGCAAGTACAACATTTCAGGATACGGTGAAAAAGGACCAGTTCTCTCTTCTTGTCCCTCTTGAAATAGTTCCATCTGTTGGTACTCTGAAATTGGAAATCTGTATCAAGGAGGTGCACCCTCTAGTTTGAGAAAGCTTATATTAGCTTACATATATACTGACTGCTTTTGTTGGTCATTTGACTGATATGCCTGGTGTAGTAATTAATATGAATGTGATAACTTGTTATATATATATATATGCTAGTATCTTGTGAGAATAGTAACTACTTTGTTTAGCTCTTTCTTGTAATCTTAGTTATAGGAACTGAAAGAAATGATACTCTGCATTCTGCAATGACAATAGATTATCTGATTAGTATCAACAGATTCAATATTTTATCTTTGGTGGTTTTGTGTGTTTATTCTTAATTTAAACTTAATTATAATTATTTGCAATTTTGCATGTCTCTGATTAAAGTTTAAACAATAAGTGGTACAGCATATATATATATGACTTTAAAATCTCTGTATAAGGTGTGGCAAATTATGTATTTTCGTATAGATTTGCCTGTTATATAAGATTATTTCTTTTTCTATAAATTTTTCGCATGCCATGGCACGTATTTTATATCCATAAAATAAGATTATTATTGTTTACAGCGTACGCTATATATATATAACTTAACCATGCGGATATATGGTAGTATGGTACCTTGTAATTAAAAGGTGTATAGAACTGATGCGAACATGTTTGTATTTTGTTTTGAAATACTAATGACTCAAAATATATTTTGTCATGCCTAAAATTTTAGTTTATAGTTATCATTAAGTTAATCATATGAAAATATTTGGGATACAAAACTTTTTATTTCTAGAGTTTGTTATGTATTCATTTTGGATTTTTTAAAACTAGAGCTATAATTCGGGTTTCGCCCCGAAATATGATAACTAAAAAATAATAAAGCTTATAAAATAAGAATATTTATTTTATAAAATTAAACATAATTTTGATATTTTTCAGATGAATAATGATGATGATGTATAATTTATAAATAATAGCACATAAATGTTTGACCACTTTAAGGATTAAATTTTGTCTTAGACATATCATATCATCTTATTAAATGGGGAGAGAGAAATTAATATAAACCATTGTATCAAAGTAGATGAAGAGATTTAAACAAATTAATGATTACTAATATTGATGATGTGGCATAGTTGAGGTGCTTGGAGAGTTACCCCTCTTTCTAGTTTATAGATCCGTACACAAACGGTTACTTTATTAATCATTTTGTAAAATCTAAAATAAATACTTAAAACTCTAAAAAATGGAAAAACTTTTGTATATTTTCTAAAATTTTCATATAATGAATTTAATGAGAATTATAAATCAAAATTTTAGACATGACAAAATAAAAATTTGAGTCATTTGCAAATGTTTTCGTATATATTAGTCTAACTCATCCCGTGTTACATAATTGTCTTAGTGGCGGAACTAGGATTGATCTAAAGCGGGAAATCGGAAGGCGTGATTTATGATTCCAACTTTCTAAGGGTGTGTTTGGATACAGTCTGAGTAGAGCTAGCCAAGAGTAGTGCTGCTACTCTGAAAAAGATAGCGATCCAAACATAAAACATGGAAATTGGTTAGCGAACGAGTAGTACTACTCTGCTAAACCGTATGGAAGTTGGTTTAGCGGAGAGCAGCATCAAGAAAGTAGTGAAAATGATATCAAATCCAAAGTCTTATTATTTTATTCATTCTTTCTAAGCTTTTTTTTTCTCATGCATAGAGTTTGGTTTAAAAAAGAACAAATAATTTATTATTTTATTCATTTTTTATATCATTACTCTAAAATTATCATCCAAACAACATTTTACTAGCTTGAATAGCACAAGATTAGCACTACTTTCGCATTTCCCAAGTTACCACAAACCTCACACTATTCACAATCACTAACCCAAAAAACATTACTCTTGCACTAATCTTTGCACCATCCAAACACACCCTAAGAATTTACCCGAAGGGGTCTAGAGAGGCCAATTCATTGTTCAAAAGATAAAATAACTATCATATATCATCCAATTTTTTATATATTCAACAAGATACATATTGAATTAAGGATTAATTGCATTTGTTAAGTTAAAAATTACTTAATTAATTAATTAATCATTATCTATATAATTTTGATGTCAAAAAATGAATTTTGATATCAAAGTAACAGAAATTAACATCAAATATAAATTTTGATTAAACCAAAAAAAATTAGACTTCAATAATTTTGACCCGCCTACGGGCTTCTGTAATTCCAAAAAAAAAAAAAAAAAAAAATTTGACCGGGTTAAGGGCAGCCCCTTAATTAGGTCCGCCCCAACCGTCTGATTTTGGGAGAAATATTTCAGTTGTCAGTTGTCACAAAAAGAATATCCATCATCTGAACTCGCTTACTGCAAATTCAATTCAGAAGCAGATCAAACTTGGTAGAGAAGAGTTGGCAGCTTCTATCAACTACTAAAAAAAAAAAAAAAAAAAAAATTGGCAGAGAAGATCTGTGTGTGTGTTTTTTCAATTAAACCAAGCTCGGTCCCTTGATTTGACAAGAATTGAGCTCTAGTGGGAGTATGATATCAGCATCATAATTCATAAGTCATAATTTACAAGAGAACTTTCATCAAGATATATTCTTCCATGACACATCGTGATTCAAAAAAAATATAAGATATTACTATAATAAAACTCATTGAATTATATATTAAAATTGAGTCTTGCCACAGTGTATCAAGTTTTTTAATTTGATAAAAAAAAGTTGAATCACTTTCAGCTGCATGACCAATAAATGATAAACAGATAAAAATAAACATGGCTTAACTTGGGGATTTTTTTATTAATAAAAAAATCAAAATTACAAAAGTAGAAAATAGTTTTGAAAAATTGCAGAAATAAAAAAACCGCGACCTGAGGTCGCGGCCTAGTCCCAGACTAAGCCGCTACCTCAGGCCGCGGCTTAGTCCCAGACTAAGCCGCTACCTCGGGTCGCGGCTTAGTCCCACAGTCTGGGACTGGCACATATCTCCCCTTTCTTTCTTTCTTTCTCTCTTCTCTTCTATTCTTTCTTTTCTTCTCTTCTTTCTTTCTTTCATCTTTTCTGTCCGAGCCAACCCCCCAGCCCCCCCCCCCCCCCAGCGCCCCCTGCCGGACCCCACAGCCCTCGACCCGTCTTCTCGGAGTAGCGGTGAGATTATTGTCTTGTTTTGTAGTTTTATTTTAGGAAATGTATGTTGATATGTTCAATTAGTTGAAAATTGTTGTAGAATTGGTGATTGAATGTTGAATTGTCGTGAATTTGGATTTAAATTATTGAAGGGTTGTTCACTTGTAAAATTTGTAGGAAATCATAAAAATTCCGAAAAATGTGAAATCTTGTCGGGAGCACCCAAACATTATAGAAAACATGCTCGCGATCTTAGACTTGTGTGTTATATTCAAAATTTGGGAAAAAAAAAATAAATTTCCGCTGCTGCTGGTACCGGCAGCACCGGTACCACAGAAAGTTCGAGAGAGGAATCAGTCCGGCGTTTAAAATTTTTGTTAAAAACAGTTCAATTTTATTTGACGAGCATTTGGAGAGGTATTTTGGGAACACTTCTCATGTATAACATTTTTCAATTTGGTGCATTTTTAATGTACTTTTAATCCAATTTCATCGGGAGGGTAGTTCTGGAAACTGTTTTGCAATTTGCTTAAAACATTTAATTGGAAGACTTAGACTTGGAGTTTTTCAATAAAATTTTTTGTACAAGCACTACTCGATGTGTACTTCAAGAATATAAAATAAAATGTGGTAGTCCAATGCATAGATTTGTACAGTTTTTCATTTCTTTCTCCGCGTATCAGTATTGTAACAGTAAGGACCGGTATCAGTTTTCTGGTTTGACTTCGGAAATTCATAACAATTCACAGAAAATTTAAAAAATGGTAAAATTTTGACAGGACGTTTTTTTGTGTGTTGTTTACATGTGATAAAAATCTGAGAATTTTTAGACAACCAGAACCATATGTTTTCATTTTTTTTGTGAGTGATGGTCATAAGTAGTGGTGCTGGAAACAGTGCTGCCGGTTTATTAAAATATTTATTTGGGGGCCTTAGACTTAGAATTTTTCAGTGCAAATTTTTGTAGAAGCAAAACTTGATGTTTATTACAAGAATATAAAAAAAAATGGGGCGGTCCAATTTACGGAATAGAGCAGTTTTTTCATTTGAAAAAGAAGCAAAACTTGACGGTTTGGTTTTCTGGTTGTCATTTGAAAAATCGTATTAATTCACAGAAAATTCAGAAAAATGTAAAATTTGGTCAGGACCTTCATTTAGGTGTTATTCACATGTCCTGAAAGTTTGAGAATTTTTTGACCACCAGAGTTGCTGTTTTCCATTTTTGTGTGCACCATGCGCAAAATGGTGTTGTTTTTTTTAAGTTTGATATCTTTTTGTATTTTTGCGACTAAATTTGAAGTTACTAATCAAATAATGGCAACAGATGTCGACTGGCAGAGGCCACGATGGTGCTGGACCGTCAAATACGCCAACAACAGGTACATTGTTGCAGGTACCCGAGGAATGTCACCGCATGCGTGACATCGCCAATGAGGTAATTCCCTTTATTTCTTATGAAATGTTAAATTTTGACAAGTAATAACCTGACACTCCCCATATATTGCATGCGTTGTAGGATATTAAACCCCTCTCCATGAGGCAGTCCCGACGAAGAATCCCGCACCACGACTACTTTGATGACAAGCTGGTTCAGATAGGGTTGTATCAGGTCGACCAGATGGAAACGTTCGACCTCGATTGGGCATTAATCACAGCCCTTGTGCAGAGGTGGCGTCCTGAGACGCATTCATTTCATATGCCAACGGGCGAAATCACTATCACGTTACAGGTATAAACGACATACCAACTTGTGTAGCCCTATTTCTTTGTTAATGGATGTGCAACACCATTTTCATTATGCCGATTAAATATTATGAATACATTGCAGGATGTAGCTATTCTGTGGGGATTGCCGATTAAAAGTGAGCCCGTGACCGGAGTGACGGACATAAACTGGACACACTCTCTCGAGAGTGTGTTCGGCCCGGGAGTCGGGGACGATGCATTCAAGCGCAAGAAGGTACGAGGAAGGACGGTTCGTCTTATTATAGAGTGTCCAAGTACCATCTCAGGTAGTTTCACTAATTAATTTCCAATTGTACACGTTCATATGTTTTGGTGTCGTGTTGTTTATATGGGTTCATTAAAATGATTTTAGGTTGCGTTGGTTGGCCGAGAGATTTGCCGAACTTCCAGAGAACGAGGATCTGTTGCATCAGAACCTGGCGGGGTACATCATGGAGTTGATTGGAACCGTTCTCCTACCCGACGGCTCAGGTGACTGCATGCCGTCGATGTATTGCCAGTTCCTCCAAAATTTGGACCAGCCGGTCGTGTACAATTGGGGAGCGGCTGTCCTGGCATGCCTGTATCGGAACCTCTGCCGGGCTTCGTGGGCAAATGCGACGTCCATCGCCGGGCCGCTAGGTTTTCTCCAGAAGTGGGCATGGACTCATTTTTATATGGGTAGACCGGAGGTTGTGTCCGATTATTTTCTCGGGGGTCCGGATCCGAAGAGATGGCACGCGTACGGGATCGTATGGTGCGGCAGCAGAAAGTTCAACGACAACCCGCACGGCAAGGTTAGTTTCTATGTAAAAGCCATAGAAGAATTGCGGGAAGGTGATGTCAACTGGGAGCCTTATACAGAGTTGCTGGACGAGGATGGTGTCGAGTTATTGCCTGCGCGAGTGCTCGAGGAGTCCGACGCGTGGTAGGCTAGGATCCACTTGGTCCATTTTTGGATGGTCGAGTGCCATTACACGGATCGGGTCATGCGACAGCTAGGTGCAAAACAGCCATCACCCCCGCCGGCTCCAGAGCCGTGGGAAAAAACTTGCAGGCTCCATGTTCTTGATCACGGCCCGCAAGATCATCTGCGCCCGCCAAGATGGGAGGATGTTCACGACACTTACATCAAAGAATGGGACGAGATCGACCGATATGTTGTTGACCACTCTGAGGTGTACGATCCGAGCAATTACCGTGACTACATGATATGGTTTTCACGAAATGGGTGTATCACCGTGCACACGCGAGAGAGGATCCTAGCGAGATTTTCCGAGCCGTTGCCGTTGCCTTCCCAGCCAGTGAGTTCGATGCCTGTCCCGCCTAGACACGATGTTACCCCGCGCTTGGTACGAATTCTCTGTTGACTTTTTTTTTTTTGGTGTTCAAATTAAGAATATCGCTTATCCAGTTGTTATGCAGGTTCAGCGCATGCTTAGGCAAGCAGCATACGGACTGAGATTGATGGTCTCCAAGACATCCAAGAAGGTGGGAAAGTTCATGTTAAGTACGTGTCGCGGAAGTCTAGATGACGTTGGGCAGAGGTATCGCTTGGACGAGTTACTACAGGCACGTGGACTCCCTATGGACATTGACAGTCGGCAGTCAAGCGGAGAAGATGACCAGTCGTCGGACCCGACGCCGGACCCGCCAACAATGGAGGACATGGAAAACTTTTACGCGGATTACCTTCCATGTTCCGGAGGACGTGGTGACGACACGCCCGTTGATGTCGGACCGAGTGATGATGCCGGTACTTCGGCATCTGCCGATGTCGTTTTCGGTCCGGGTGCGGAGTCGACACCGATGCCAGTCACCCAGGTGGCTCAAACACATCGTCGCCCTTATGTGGTTGGATCGACCACCCAGCGTATGTGTAGCTGTTGTACCAATCGGATTTCGTACATATAAATTATTTACTCTTTAATTTCATTGATTTTCCGTTTTTGCATATAAATTGCGTGCCAATCGAATTTAAAATGAATTCTTTGCTCTTTAACAGGTAGAATACAGGAAAGACGTACTCGACCGAACCGTGGGGAGCCACCAGAGAGATACAGAGACTTTGTATAATTCTTGACTTTGTTTAACTGTTGTAAACTTGTTCTAAATTGATCTCGCTCGTGCGAACTTATTTAGTGGACTTTGCTAATTTAGTGGACATTTTATTTTTCTTCCATTTGTATGGTTTGCTTGCTTGGCTTGCTTATTTTCGGGGTGGGAATGTGTTATGTTTGGTCATATATGTGCTGGTACCTTTGGTACCATTGGATCGTCGTATGATGCAGCAGCAGCCTTAAAAAAAATACCCAGACTAAGCCGCGACCTCAGATAGCGGCTTAGTCTCGGTTTTTTTTTTGTTTTATTATTACTGTTATTATTATTATTATCATAAATTGTCTCATATATCTCATAGAAAATACAATCACACTTAATATCTAATACAATATCGATAATACGTATAATCATAAGTAACATCTCACATACATTTTCCAAAAAGTACACTCACACTTAATTTCTCATACAATAGTTCAATAATACATTACGCATGATACATTTTCGGATTGTCAGATAAATGCTACACAAGCCGGCTAAACCACCTCTTCACCCCTGCAAGTGTCTTTTTGCTGACCTTTGTCTTTCCTTGACGTGTACTCCCTACAAAAATAAATAAAATGCGATAAGATAATAAATATGGATATATGTAAGAACGGTTTACAAATTATACTACGTATCCTGACTTGGTTCTTGTTGTTGATTGTCCTGTGTAGGTAAGTCTGTTGGTCTCGGAACGCCACTCACCGAGTGACGTCCGCTCTGCCTGCGGCTTGGTTCAGGTTCCACACTATCTCTTGTCGGTGGTCTCGGAACGCCACTCACCGAGTGACGTCCGCTCTGCCTGCGACTTGATTCTGGTTCCATACTGTCTGTTGTCGAAGGTCTTCTAACGCCACTAGTCGAGCGACGTCCGCTCTCCCGCCCTGATTGATATGAAATTGTAGCGGTACTGATTAGTACTAAATTTAGATAGTTGTTGTGACTGCAGGAATGAAAGGAAAAATAATTACCCGGAAGAAATTCGTTCAATATATGGGCATTTGCAGGCCTTGAACGTGGTGCGGATTGGTCGGTCTCATGGGCAGAAGGTGCCCGACATTTCCTTTTATTATGACCTAGGGCGCCACATCTGGAACACTTGTTCTTTCGCTTGTTTACCTACTTCTGCATTTCATCCATAGTCATTGGAATTCGGTGATGTTTTCTCCTACCTCGCTTCACCTTGCTTGGGTTTGGGACAAATTGCACACCGTTGTATATTGGCCACGCCTCAATTGTTCCAGCTGGTTCAAACAAAGGCTGCCATGTTCTGAAAAGATATTCCGCACTGTAATATGGAGAGACATAATCCTTTATGTCGAGATTCCGTTCGCTCAAAATTGCAATCACGTGCCCACAAGGAATCCCTGTAAGATTTGCAAGGAATCCCTGTAAGATTTGGTTTCTGGCATTGACATGTCGAACCATTAGGCGGCAAGAGCTGGACCTGATAGGCGTACCATTTTTTATTTCCTTTCTTACCCTCCTTTGCCCTCACCTCATACATATACCTGGACCAGCTCTTTGTTCTTATCTCCATTGCATGACACTTCGTTGTTCGATTTTCAATTTTGGCGTGCACTTTCGGTGCCCAAGGTTTGCTCAAATTCATATTTTGTCGAGCAAGTTCTCTTCGATCGGCAAACCACTGCATTGATTTGTAAAAGGTTACCTCCACCAGAGCAGTAACAGGCAAGGCACGTGCGTCCTTGTACACCATGTTTAGAGACTCTACGCCGTTAGTTGTCATGATTCCCCACCTGTGCTTGCCACCGTCGTGACTAAGAGCCCATAGATCCGTTCGTGGGGGTTGCTCTGCCCTCCGTTCTCTGTTACCGGTTTTTCCTATATTCATTATGTAGTCCCATGCTTCGCTATGCAACTCCTTTAAATTTTTCATTGGATCGTCGTATTTTCTCATCTTACTGGCATATGCGGCTGCGTCGAAGAGTGTAAGCACACCCGCATTATTGAATGTCTTGTGTATGTTTTCTTTAATATGGCGACCACAAAAACGATGTTTGCACTCCCCTTTCGCCTCAGACCATCCTGAATCAACGCGCAAAAAAACATTTCGGATGGCAGGATGTCGGTCAGAAATGACGGTGTATGTTTCCGCTCCGGGTGGTATTACTTCTTTCCGCACCCACTTCATCCACCAGTTCCATGCATCACCGTCCTCCTTATCCACCAAGCCATAAGCAAAAGGAAACAACTGGTTGTCTGCATCATATGCCGTGGCAACAAGGAGTCTACCTTCGTACCGACCACTAAGAAAGGTGGCGTCGATGCCAAACACCGGCCGGAGGTACCTCAATGCTCTTCGGCAAGGACCAAACGACCATGCAGCTCTTTTGAATACTTTAATACCGTCGCGATCTCCAGGCTCTCCTTCGATTTTTATCTTTGTCCCCGGATTTTTTTGACGATACGCTTCCAGTAATCGGGGAAGAATGGAATAAGACCCAGACCAACTGCCCCACTCTGCAGCGATGGCCTTCTCTTTAGCACGCCACAATTTACTATATGACGGTTCCTGATGAAAGACCTTACAAACCACGTTGCGCAGGTCCTTCATGGAAACAGCTGGATTGTCTTTTACCGCTTGGCCGATCTCGTCTGCAATAAGTGACGCAGTTAACTGTTTATGATCACGCCTTGCTATTTCAACCGTACATGAGTGGTCCAATGGGTTTGTTTTGATAGTAATGATGACCCATCCTTACTTGCGGCATACAATCGCCATTTACAGGTCACGTACTACTCACATCTTGCAACGTATTGTACTTTATTGCTGCTCACAACCTCAATTTTTCGGTTCTTTTCGAGGTGCCACTTTCCAACTGCCTTTGTTAATTCATATTTTGAAGCGAAGGTACGGCCGACCGCTAAGGGATGATGGAAAACTTTCTTACCACCAACCGTCCACGAGTCGGCTTCTATTGCAGTCGGACATTGGTTAAATGTGCGCACTGGGTGCTCGGGTCCCCGATCAGCAAAAACGTGTGGCTTCCAAAAATGTTTGCCATAAGTGGTTTCGGAAGCCGGTTTGTAACCACTGTTCTCATTGGCATCGCTACTATCGCTACTACCGCTACTATCGTATCGCTGTCATCCTCTTCTGCTGCCATTGCTTCTTCGTCGTCATCTTCGCTATCATCATCTTCCTCATCTTCATCTTCATCTTCGATATCGTTAACTTCGATATCGTTGTCTACTGTCGTTGCTTCTTCGGCCTCGGTATCATTATCCTCACCTTCCTGTATACACGACGGGGAAGAGTACTGTGGTTGGTACCGCGGGGGGGACTGCGGTTGGTACGGAGTGGGTGACTCAGGCTAAAATTGCGGCTGGTACCGCGGGGGGGACTGCGGTTGGTACGGAGTGGGCGACTGAGGCGGAAATTGCGGCTGGTAATGCGGGGGGTATTGCGGGGGGGACTGCGGTTGGTACTGCGGCTGGTAATGCGGGGGGTATTGCGGTTGGTACGGAGTGGGCGACTGAGGCGGAAATTGCGGCTGGTAATGCGGGGGGTATTGCGGGGGGGGGGACTGCGGTTGGTACTGCGGCTGGTAATGCGGGGGGTATTGCGGGGGGGACTGCGATTGGTACTGCGGCTGGTAATGCGGGGGGTATTGTGGGGGGGGACTGCGGTTGGTACTGCGGCTGGTAATGCGGGGGGTATTGCGAGGGGGACTACGGTTGGTACTGCGGCTGGTAATGCGGGGGGTATTGCGGGGGGAACTGCGGTTGGTACTGCGGCTGGTACTGCGGGGGGGACTGCGGTTGATATGGCGGCCGGTACTCTGAGGTGTTCCAATATGTTTGGGAACTGCTACCCGGTAAATTGTCACCCGTCGGCACATATGCATCACCGGAGTGGTGTGGGACAATTTCCACGAATAACTCAACCATCGACAAAAACGGACACCTTATGGTCTGTGCAATTGCAGCTTGCAATCTACGATCATCATAAATCTGAACTGGGCTGAAGAAGAAACTGCCACGGTCCGCTGTATTCATTTTGCCCTGAATATTTAGTGCGAATTCGTTTTCCATCAATCCCAAATGCCGGTATATCATTCGTTTTAAATTCTCGAATGACACATTGGCATCTGATGAAAACACAAATCTTGGTGGTTGGTTATAACATACACCCATCGGGCCAACAAATATGCAACCACCGACATGAACACCGAATGACACGGAAGTCATTGAACTAGACCTACATATGTACAGTACATTTAAAAAACTGTTTTAATATCTCACAAATCTTTAAGAATAATAATAAATTGATTTAAATTTTTCCCAGAATAATTTATAAGTGGAATCTTAAATTAGTGGATGGTGTTTAAAATAAGTTTGAACAGTGTTTTATAATATATTCAGAAATTAAATATATAAGTCCTAATTTTTTTTTGGATTTAAACAACTGTTTCATATACCGTACAATTGGTGGATGGTGTCTAAAATAGGTCAACGGAATCTTTAATTAATATGGTACCAATAGTATCCTACATAAATTAATTAACAGGGTTATATTTTTTATTAGCAATCCGGTTAAACTATTATATTAGCAACCAAATTAAAATGTAGAACAATTTTAAGGGTAATATAAATCCTTAACATGGTAATATTTTTTATAATAAGATAATGTATTACTTGACAATATCTAACCTTCGGCGAACATGGCAGATTAGCGGAATATAACAAAGCAGCAGCAGCAGGCCATAGCGGTGCCAGCGAGTACCAAAGGGGAGCTTCTACCTCAATATAACAAAGCAGCAGAGCTTCTACCTCAATATATAGCGAAGTGAAACCAGGGCTGCCTGGTAGCTCCACCAATCCTTCAGCGCTACCAGAGATTCAGCGCTACCAGAGCTTCAGCGCATGTGAAACAGGAATACTAAACCGCTACCTGAGGTCGCGGCTTAGTCTGGGACTAGGCCGCTACCTGAGGTCGCGGTTTTTCTATTTCTGCAATTTTTCAAAACTATTTTCAACTTTTGTAATTTTGATTTTTTATTTTTTGTTAATAAAAAATTCCCCTTAACTTGTATCATTTTTTTTTCTTAAAACTCAGTACTAAATTATAGCTATTCGTACAGTACAAACTTTGCAAATGTTTTAACTTTTTACAAATAAATGTCGGTTCCTTGTAACAAATAACGTCTTAAGTGATATTACAAAAAATAAAAAAAAACATTGATTAAATATATCAGTACAAACGTTCGTAGCACATTTGTTCACCTTATGAAAATCCATACGTACAAACGTTGATTAATGATAACATTTGAGCACAAAATTATCCCTTATACAATAGAGAAACAAGCTAATATCCAACCTAGGCTTTCACATAAAAAAAATAGCTAATATCATTGACAAGACAACATATATATATATCCGTGCAGCCGTGCAAGAATTAATTAAACCGGAAGTACCAAATGATGACCTATAAATCTATACTTCATAAAGATGATAGATTTCTAAACACCTCAGTTATACCACATCATCACTATTATTAATAATTGATATTGTTTGAAACTCTTCATCGACTTTGATCTAATGGCTTGTATTTTTTTCCCTTATTAAATAAGATGAATATGACATGTCTAAAACAGTCTAACATTTATATATATTCTTATTTATAAATTAGTGTATTATTATTATTTACTTACATAAAAAATTTACTAATTTTTTTAATTTTTGTTTAATATAAATATTTAAAATTTTATAAAAATTTTTAGTTATTTATTTGACACCACTTTTTGGAGCAAAGCCGAAGCTAAAGCTCTAGTTACTATAAATATTATAGATTTAAGTAGGTCTGGCCTCTTACATAAAAAAAAAAAAATATATATATATATATATATAGAGAGAGAGAGAGAGACACGATGATGGTGAATACGGGGACTTGCAAAGTTGCAGACTGCTGAGTAACTATGGCAATAAAATGCTTTCCTAGAGGCCAATAATTTCCTTTAGTCAAATGTGAAATGTCAATATTAATATTAATGCTCTCTTTTTGCATCAGTCAAATCGTCTGGTTCTATTCTGCCTTCCCGGGAAAGCGTTGGAAAATCTTAGGATTGGTATCCGCTGCCATAGTTTGTGATGGCACCGGTTGTCATAGTTTTTATGACAGTGGGATCTATAAAAAACAGTCTCCTCTAATTTACAAAATCTCAGCCGTCTAAATTAATTTCAACCGTCCAGATTAAAACTATGTCATTCGGTGCCATCACAATTATGGCAGCAGATTGTGATCCGAAAATCTTAATATATAAAGAGCCGCAAACGCAATGATCATCCCATATTGAGACAAAAATGAATTTCCATCAGTCAACTCATTGATCTTTTTTTTTTTTGAGAAAAAACTCATTGATCCATTTGGTGAGTTGCTAAAATTTCTTATTTGGAAACTGTAGTTCACAAACTTTTTTTTTTTTTATTTTTTGAGGAGCAGGTAAATAGCCTGCGAGATATGATTGATAAAAAAAAAAATGTTCCTACAGAAAAGTATTAATAAAAGAAAAGAAAAAAGTTCCTTATTGCAGTTGACATACTTTGAACTCACTCATTGATCACACTTTGTGATCAAACCTGAACAGATTGTATATATATTTGGACAGTGATAACACCGTGTAAGTATGAATTATATATATATATCCCGCTTCCAAGTGGGGAGTGCAATTTTTTGGTACAAAAAAAGATTGCAAAGTTAGCAATTGAATAGCAACAAAATTAAAGATGCGGTGCTCAATTTTATCAATTATCATCAAGCATCATAACAGAAATAAAAAAAAGAACAGAACAAAATAACAGAGCTATATCGTCAGTTAATTAATCATAGCTAGACATCAATCATATATACTTAAAAGTGGGAGATATTATAACTGCTGGTATGTTGTTTTTTTTTTGACAAATTCTTACTAGTGTGTAATAATATGTATTCCTAATTAAGTTATAACCTTGTAAACATACAGATAAGATACAAAAGTGGATTTTTTTTTTTTAAATAAGGTTGTCAAACGAACAACCCAACAACAATGTTCATAAAAAATAATATATAATTAATTACAAAAGCAATTAAACAACCACAGGCCATAAACTCAAAATTAAAGTAAAGCAAAATTATAAGACATCAGTGCCAACAACAATGTTCATAGAAAACTATATATAATTACAAAAGCAATTGAACCACAGGCCTGAAACACAACATATAGCAACATTATAACATACACATTCAGCACATAAGCACATACCATACTCTTTACATATATATATATTTTTTTTGAGATAAAGATGAGGGTCAAGCTACTCAAATTTAAATGTCTATAAAGACTCCCCCCATCCGGGTTTCAAACCTGTGACCTCCCACACAGAGAGCGTTGCCCTTAGCCACTAAACCAAAGGCTGGTTATCTTTACATATATTTTAATTTTTAAACAATACAGACATGTAATGCAAAGCCACATAATTAAACTACCAAATAACAGAATGAAGTCAGGACATGTATATTACACCAAAAAAGGAAACTAGCTAAATTCATGGCATGAAATTGGAAACCAAAAACTATCCAAAACCTGATTCATTGTCACTTGTCAGAACACAGAAGACTTCTACTCTTATTGCATTTTTGCTAATCAACAAAAGACATCACTGGTATAGTCTTTTTAGTTTGAAACAAGCTATAGCTAGATTGTGATTTTGATTTTTGGTCGATCGAATGCAAAGCAAAGTTTCGCTCCATTTCTGAAGGCCCACAGCGTCACCTCATCGCCTTCTCCGACGTTAAGAAATTTGGAGAAAAGAATATACTCACCCTTCAGAATCATGGTCTGTCTACTCGACTCGTACGTGGTGAGCATTGCCGCGAACTTCCAGCCATTCCTTAGATACAGGTCTACCGGTATGGTCTGTACTGTTCTTTCCTCTTCTTGCATGATGGGGAAGAGGTTAGATCTCGCGGCACAGTTGGGTATCACAAAGAGATATTGACTCTTGTTCAGGGAAGCCGCGGTGGTGAATCGTCGCGTGGCGATGAAATGAAATCCTTCTTCTTCGCGTGGAATTAATCTCAGCAGCCAATTATGATCAGGAGGATTATGATCTGTGCATGCCATGGCCGGTGAATGTGAACAAATACTGTTCTCTCTTCGATCTTGTCCCTCTTGAAATGAAATATGTAGTTCCTTCTTCCTTCAGTTTTTTTTTTTTTTTTTTTTTTTTTTTTTTTGTTTATAATAGCATGTAGGCCAATAGGCGTGCACACAACAATATACTCCACCTTAATTCGCCCCATCCGGAGTTCGATCTCAGGTCTCCACATAGGGAGCCAATGCCACTACCAACTGAGCCAAGCTCTGGTGGGCTCCTTCTTCCTTCAGTAGGTACTCTGAAATTGGAAATATGTATCAAGCTAAGTCCGAATCGTCTAACGCACTGCAAATTCGGCAGCGCGGATCCGACGGTGGAGCTTACGTCGAGATCCGGACTCATTACTTTTCACGGACCCCGACGTAAGCTGCACTGTCAGATCCGTGCTGCCGAATTTGCAGTGCGTTAGACGATCCCGAGTTGTATCAAGCTAAGGTGGTGTACTCTCTCTAGTTTGAGGAAGCTTAAATTGTCTTACATCATATATACTGACTGCTTTTGTTGGTCATTTGACTGATCATATATATGCCTGGTGTAGTAATATATATGGAATTAGACTACTATGCTAATGTTAGTATTTCAATCTGAAATGCTAATGTTAGTATTTCAATCCGAAATGCTAATGTTAGTATTTCAATCCAAAATGCTAACGCCTCAAAAATTATGTTATCGTATCCGAAATCGTGATTTATGGTGCTTGATAAATTCATCATATAAAAATATAAGGGTAACAAAAATTTTCTATTTTTAAATTTTTCTAAGTATTTATTTTGTATTTTTTAAAAAAGCATGAACAAACATCAATATTTTATTACTACCTCTGTCCCATTTTAGATGGATTTTTTGTAGTTCAAATGAACTACAAAAAATTCATCTATTTTGGGACAGAGGTAGTATTATTTATGATCTCTTTTCAAAAATTCAAAACAAATAGTTAAAAAAATCTAAAAATGGAAAAATTTTGTATTCCATAGTATTTTTATATAAAGAATTTATTGAATACCATAAATCACGATTTCGAATATGATAACACAATTTTTTAGGTGTTAGCATTTCGGATCGACATACTAATATTAGTACAATAGTCTAGCTCATATATATGAATGTGAGATAACCTGTTTTGCTTGTATTTTTGGGAAGCGGTAACTTTGTTTAGCTCTTCTTGTAATCATTGCAGAGTACCATTTCTTTCAGTTCCCACAATTTCTACATGTCCTTATGATTTGCTGCAACTTGTGAGCTGGTTTACATTTCATAAACTTAAGCTTTTTCATTTTACT
Organism: Cyperus esculentus; assembly: GCA_030179965.1. Classification (NCBI taxonomy): domain Eukaryota; kingdom Viridiplantae; phylum Streptophyta; class Magnoliopsida; order Poales; family Cyperaceae; genus Cyperus; species Cyperus esculentus. The sequence goes on along the minus strand of JASGLE010000009.1, from coordinate 4,017,493 downwards.
GAATATTCTGATGCATCGCATTTGTATCTACTTATTTTTAGGATTTGTACCTTTATTTTACTTAAGATTTTTAGATTTAGTTGCATTTAGTTAGTTAGATATCTAAAATTGAGTCAATTAAGTTTTTGAGATCCAATTTGGAGAAGATGAGCAAAAATAGGCGAAGAAGCACGCAGAAGACACATAGTGCGGACTGCAGTCTCGAGTGTACGGTCCGCACTCAGATCAAAACTAGAGCATCTAAATATGGACTGAGCACAACCGCTGAAAATCCACTTTTGGAGCAGCCGACTCCCTATTTCCAAGGGAGTGCGATCCGCACCGACTGAAGCCCAAGCCGCAAAAGGAACAAAACCGACTGGACCTCTATTTTCTGGAACTGTTTCAATTGAAGATATCTAAATCTATTCTTCGTTCCAGAAATTAGAGGTCGATTCCAGAGGAAAGAAGCTTATTTCTGGGAGCATCCAATGCCTATAAAAACATCGTCTCGTGAGAGGTTCATTGTCTTGTTATCTTGTGAGTTATCGAGTTAGTATTTTGTCTTAGTCTTTGAGAGTCAGTTTTAGTTGAGTTGAGAGTCTTTAATTTTGAGTTTAGAGTCAGTTTAGTTTAGAGTTGATAAGAAGGGGGAGATTACTCGGAGAAGAAGGTCATAGCGCCGTCAAACTTCATCTACTCGATCATAATCGGTGCTTTCTTCTTTATGTTATTTACCTTTTCTTTAATTATGTTTTCTTTAGTTATGTTTGAGTAGTTGTCTTTGTTCTTAGGGTTTAAGATGATTTTTGTTTGTATGGATTAATTGAATACTTGTTTTACATGTTTAAGAATTAAAGTTATTTTCAATTTACTTTGTGCTTAATAATAATTGTGCTTGAATTGTTTCTTGTTCGATTGGTAAGAACCTGTAGATTGCGGCCAGATCTAGTTGGTTAATATAACGTCATTTGATCAAGAACTGATACTTGTACTAATTGGGTAGATAACTTGTTGTCAAAAAATAACTGAAAGGTGAAATTGCGGTTGTAACGAGAGTTAAACCGGACCTTAAAATAAAAGTGAATTGAATTTAGGTTAGAGATAATTCTAAAGATTTCTAATTAATCTAAAAGTGTTAAAAGTGCCAACAAATGAGAGTTGAGGGACTTGTAATTGCTTTGGTTTAGTTAGGAGTCGGTAACTTTAGTAAACTTATCAGATTTGAATCCAAACTTGTCTCTGTCAGCTACTTGCGGATCGCAAAGCAAGTAACCGACAGAAAATCAATCTCTCGGAAAGTTATCTACGAACCGCAGTTAACCCCTGCGGATCATCAATCTGGTAATCGAAACAGAGGCGAATTTTGTATACCCTGCGAACCGTAGGATAACCCTTGCGGACCACAGGCAATTGATCCCAGACAGCAAACTGATTCTGAAAACCCTAGGAACGCCTGTTTAGCATCTGTTTAGAGTCTTTATTTATTGTTATTTACTTCTTAGCATCTGATAATTGTTTAGGAACCAATCTCAAACAAAATCCCCCACTTTTATACCAAAAACACCAAAAACATTCTCTTTATAAGCATTTAAATTTAATAACAACAGCAACAATATATAAACCCTAAGCATTTCATTGCACAGTGCACACATGTATAGAGACCTATATATATATACCTAGTCGATTCAACTTGTAATCATTCCGTTTGTTGGTTCTGACAACAAATCTTCTTTTTTCCCTTTTGAGGAAAAACAAATCTTCACTCGGCAACAGCTCTGATTCTCTCTCCAAAGTATGAGATGCAAATATTGTTTTTTTTTTTTAGTTATTCTCTCTCCAAAGTGTGCACGATTAGACATTCTTGATTAGACTTGAGAGTGTCAGGGTAGATCGAGCGGTTTGCAGATGATTATTCTCTGATCGGCTGCAAGTTAGCCCGGCAGAGAGACACAGAGAGTCACTAAAGTGAGATTTCGGTTCGGTGGATCCCATCCTCAGTGACTCTCCCTGTCTCTCTCTGTCGAGCTAACTTGCAGCATGACCGAGGATATGAATTCGCAGTTTGCCGGATTAGTACTCCAAAAAGGCTCCAAATTTTAGCCAGACAACATCCATCACCACATCTGGTAAAAGACCTTCCAAGATTTATTAATTGAATTTCAAGAAAATTAATACTATAGTCTGACACATCAAATAATTGCTGCAGATATATTTACTATTTACTTCCTCTGTCCCATGTTAGATGGATTTTTTGTAGTTCAAATGAACTACAAAAAATCCATCTATTTTGGGACAGAGGTAGTAGTTGATGGATATGATTCAGAACAGAATGCTGTGTTTAATTTCCTTGTTCTTCAAGCCCACAGAGTCGACAGTTCATTTATGAATTATAATCATGACAATATATATACTGCAAGCCCACATTTATTCCGTTCCGTGATGTTGAAGCCATATATGGTCTCATAACTGTCATTTAATTCAGTAGTTTTATTTTTTTCTTGCTCTCAGAATCTCAGATCCATTAATTACTTGCACAATTAATTAAGCCATCATTTGCATTCCTGTTCCGGTTACTAATAATGTTATTAAGACGCTGTCCATCTTGGCCCTAAATATGCAAGTATTCCTATGTTCATTGTCCAGTTTATATATATATCCATATATATAAGGAGTCTGAAAAATTGAAAACTAATTGCTTCCATGAAAGATTTCACTACAAAGAAGTGGATAGTATATATATACTGCTATATATATGCACAAGAATTACAAAATCAAAATTAACGGATGATATATAGTAATACAGCTAGATAATGGCAAACTCAGGGTGATTATATATTCCCCCAGTTGACAGCAGCTGTCAACTTCTCAAAAAAAAAAAAAAGTTATATATTTCCCCACTGATAAACGATCTTAATTTCTTAATCATAACAATAGAGCCATATATAGTGAGCTTAGACTTTAGGGTTTGCTTGCATAAATATGGCTCCTGTTGCTCCATGTTAACAGAGATAAATTGAAAGAAAATGATTTGGGTTTTGATAATTGTATATTGATTCATTCTAAAGTTACAAATTTATAACGGAGGATTATAAGAAAATAAAGGAAAGTAATAATGCTGAAATCACAAAATAAATAATAGAAATTTCATACAGATTTTGTAATATCCTATAATTAATACTAGATTCTCTAACACTCCATGCCCTAAATTGGGATCGGGATCACCTGCTTTTCTTTTTAGAAAAGCAGGCCCTACTTTTCTTGATCTGACGGTTAAAAAACACCCGAAGTACTTTGAGATCTGTGCAGAAAACATCGAAGTTGATGAAGTACTTTGAGATCAATGCAACAACCGATCCCGATCATCCGATAAGCAGAGCCCTGCTTTTTCTAAGAAGAAAAGCAGCAGATTTTTATCCCCTAAATTGGGCCCTCCGATGGATGATCAGTAGTGCTTGACACATATCATGAAAGACCAAATTAATCAAGGGCTCAGTAACTGACTAACTGTTGTTTATGTACACAGTACACTGCTTATATATATTGGGCTGAGATTCATTTTTTTTTTTTCCTTGCATAATATATTGCATGAATTTTTCTGTTTTTCTACTTTAATCAGAGACATGCAAAAACACCAAAGATATTGAATCTGTTGATCAGTTGATACTAATCAGATCATATATTGTCATTGCAGATTCATTTCTTTCAGTTTCTATAACTAAGATTACAAAGAAAGAGCTAAACAAATTAGTTACTATTCTCAAAAGATACTAGTATAACAAGTTATCACATTCATATTAATTACTACACCAGGCATATCAGTCAAATTACTAACAAAAGCAGTCAGTATATATGTAAGCTAATATAAGCTTTCTCCAACTAGAGAGAGTACATGACCTCCTTGATACAGATTTCCAATTTCAGAGTACCAACTGAAGGAACTATTTCAAGAGGAACAAGAAGAGAGAACTGGTCCTTTTTCGCCGTATCCTGAAATGTTGTACTTGCCACCCGACACTTGAACTCTATATCCGAATCTACAGCATGTTTTGCGGTCTTTAGTACTCTCAACCTGCAGGTAAACACAGGCACAAGATAATTGGACGGGCGGACACAGACACATGATATGGCAATGCCCTGCTCTTGTTGGATGATCTGGAGGATGAATACCGACTTGTCGTCGTAAGAAAGGAGGACCCGGTGCTTGGTGAGACGGCTAATATCAACTCTGAAGTTTGACTTGTAGCTGAACCTTTCAACAGGCAGGTTGTGTTCCACCGCCAAGTGACCAGTAAGCATCTCCTTTGATCCCTGAAATTTGTAGTTTATCCTCGGGCAGAAGCACGGGAAGTACATGCAAGCATCCTCATGAGCGTTCTTCTCATCCAGGGAAAGCAACTCTTTACAGCCGTAGGAGCTGTTCACACAGCAAACTTTCGCAGAGTCCACAATGTTTTGAAGGAAGATGCAACGTCGGTACACAGTGAAGGCTTCGCATGACGGGCATTGCCTCGGAAGTTTCTTGCGGCAGGTGTCGCATATCACATGCCCAACATTGCACTGAAATTTGGGAAATATCGACCATATGGTGTCAGTACGTACACTTAGCACATTATTTTAAGAAAAAAGTATGACAATCAGACAACGTCTTTCACCCAAATCCTAACTTTCCATTACGCATAATAAGAAGGCATCTTACTAAAATCGGTAAATCCTAAATACTTAATATGAAACAAAATAGAATTCACCCACAATTAGGGGTGAATAACGTTGAGAACGATCACGGAAGTGATCACTTTCGTTTACTGTTTCGTTTAGGCAACGATCAAAAACTTTTTTTGCGTTAACTGTTTTGTTTGCTTAACAGAAGAGATATCAATTTCGTTGATCGTTTTGTTATAAACAAATTATTAAAACGTTTAAATTCGTTCCATTGACAGAAAACCAGTAAAACCCAGCAAAAACCAGTAAATAAATCAGTAAAATCAGCAAAACCAGTAAAAACCAGTATCAGAAAAACCAGTAAAAACAGTAAAACCAGAAACCATAAAAAACCAGTAAATAAAACAGTAAAATCAGCAAAACCAGTAAATTAAACAATACAAAAAACCAGTAAAAACAGTAAAAAAAAAAAAACAGTACAAAAACTAGTAAAAACAGTATAAAAACCAGTAAAAATAGGGTTAAGGTTATCGCATGAATGGAGGAGTAGGAGGAGCAGCCGCTCAGGTTGGCTGTGGGGCCTTCTTAGGAGGAGAACAAGGACATCAATTGTTGCCCCCGACGATCTCCGCTTCAAGCGCTCCGATAGAAGCAGTGGCCCGACTGCTGGAAGCACTACCTCCAGCGGAGACAAAAGAGGAGAGGAGACAGAAGTGAGAGTGGGAGCGGCGGGGTAGGGTTTTGGGGTTTTGTTAAACGGTGCATCAAGATTCGTGACAAAACAGAAATCAACGGTCACGATACACCACTATACCGTTTGCGTTTCGTCCAGGCCCACGAAACTGGCCCAATTTTCGTCACTCGTTTCGTTGGGCCGGACGAAACAAAAAAGACTTGCGTTACCCGTTCTGTTTTCACGAAACAGAACGGAATAAACGCCAGACGGCCCGCTGTTTTCACCCCTACCCACAATTGATCAATTTATGCATATTCTTGGTTTCAATCAAGTTTAATATGAAATCACAAGTTCTTATCCTAAATACTTAATATGTAACAATTCAAATTCAAACTCAAACATACATAAATTCACATTCTTGATTGTCTTGTCATGTTCCTCTTCCTCTTCCTAACCTGATAAATGGGGGAGTTATCGACCAGAGGCAGAGAGCAGACAGGGCAGTTGAGCAGCTCAGACTGCAGCCTCACCATCACCATTCCTGACCTTGCTCTCTCAGCTGCTGTCTCCCTACAGCTCCTCCTCTTCCTAGCAGTAACATCCCCATCTCTGCTTCTTGGCATTGGCTTATGCGAGCAGTCCCCGGAGTCCACTGATCCATCCCCTTCCTTCTTGCGCCCAACAACAACATTCCCCCCCTTCTTCATTCCTTCTGCTTCTTCTTGGTTCTTTCTTTTTGTTTTTTTTGTTTTCATTAAAAGAAAGAAAGCAAGAACAGTTGATTAATTTGGTTTCTGGGTTTTTTTCGGGTTTTGGGTTTTTGATGTACATTTATTTTGCCGTGTCAGAGACTCAAAAAAGACAGCGGTAAGTTTTGGTCAAGACAAGAGGGAAGTGAAGTGAAGTGACTGTTGTGAATTGTACTTGGTTAGCTTCTCAAGCAAGTAATTAAGCTTCGATGTTTGTTTTGGGTTTGGTTTGCTGTGTCCAGTCTCTACTTGTTTCACTGATTATGCAAATTTATGTCACTATTTGTTCACTGTTTTAAGTATTTTTTTGACTCCTTTTGCGGTGAACAGATTTTGAGTCTGAAATGATCAGATTTGAGAATCTTTATCTTTACTTTCAATAAAAGGATATTGAATTTTTTTTGATATAAAAGTTCTATTTTCTCCGTGAAATAAATCTCAGCCGTTGATTGTTTGTTTAGATTGATCACCACCTCTAACGTACTTTAATGTCTCAATGGATTAAAACTTAAAGCCCATATCAATTTTCTCAATTCAAAGTCTATTACATGTTATCTTAAAAATTTATTATAAGAAATAATAATTTCAGCCAAAACAAGGTGTGAGCTATCTACTAGCTAAAAAGCAAATGCACGGAAGCTATTTCATATTTAAATGGAATTTCCAATAAGGGGTCATTGTTGTTTTTGTGAAACGGGTACCAAACTTTAGTGGGCCCTTTTCTTACTTAACATGTACTTCCTCTGTCCACAAAAGAATGAATTTGTAGTAAAAGTCAAAGAAAATAGTGGAATAGTGAAATTATTTTTATGCCCTCAATTAAGTAGAAAAGTGAACATTCTTGGAAGGAGACGAGGGGTATTTTGGGAATTTCGTAATATATTTTCTTTTTTTGAGGAAGAAAGTGGATTCAAACAAAGAGTATAAATTTATTTAATTGTGGATAAGTTGTAAAAGGTATAAATTCATTTAATTGTGGACGGAGGAAGTACTAATTAAGTTTTTTTCCTTTCTGGTGTTTAGGAATGGAGGGAAAAAATATATATATTTTGTACTCATGTACTCATATTAATAACATTTAACGAGTTCCAAATTCTCCTCAATTGCATATACATTGAAAACATGAACTGATTAATTGGAGGCTTGTTCGGGAATCCAACGAGGATCAAAATTTGATCTGCACTAAGGAGTTCACATTCAGATGTCTTAACCCATATAAAAGTGTTAAGGAGGCTTGATCCATAGGTTACCCTTCATTAAAAATCCGAGCAGGATATTAAGCTGAACAACAAAAGAGGCTTAAGAAGAAGCACGTGGTCAGAAAAATTAAGGTACTAAACAAGTTTGATCCGCACTAAGCAGCCTTGATCCCCTTCACCGAATAGCCCCATCACGCTCCGATCCTTTCAACCAGAAGGTCCAGAACATCTTTAGTTTTCACATGTTTAATTACACTGAGTGAGGCTTAGCTCTCCATTATATAATATATATATTTTTTTCATGTATCAAAAAGTTCATAATACAATTACCTGGGCAGCTCTAGACCTCTAGTAGGCCGACCAAGAACTGAAATTTGATTTTGGGTCTCCCCTCTCTAAATGAAACACATATAGCTCCGTTTGGCAAGTGTAGTAAGTTAAAGCGGAGTAAAACGTTAAATCACCTTAAATCAGTGGTGTTTAGTGGTAGTGAAGTAAATAGATGAAGTAAAGTTGATGTAATGTGTAAAAGATGTGAAATGTTGGTGATTTAGTTTACTACACCTATATAGCTACGTTAACTTACTACACCTTAAATCACTTACGTTTGGTGACTTAAAATTGATTTAAAGGGTTAAATCACTTTTACATCAGTTACCAAACGGAGGGATAGGTAGAAAGAGTGCTGCCTAGTGTGACGTACCGTCCATAGATATGTTACAAAATTGATGTAATTGTTATAAAATGTGTACACTGTGGATGTATCGATGAATTATTCAATGGGCACACAAAATTTCCCATGTAAAAGCCATCAACTCTGTTGCCACTGCCGGCTTTCTGTTCAAGGTTCAACTTCAGCTGGAGGTTCGTTGCCGGGCTTATGAACTGGTTCTTGCAAGTACAATCGTCGAATGCTTGGCGCCATATCAGATGCGACGGTTGCAGCGGCTGCCAGACAGGTTAGCACCCAACTTACATGACTCCAAAATCGCATACCGGGTGCAAGATAATACATAAAAAAAGCCAGAAAAGGAATGTAAAATATGCAAAGTAATATCACAAGCCACCCCTTCTCATGATCATGCCACGTTACCAGAATCTCATTCTTCCCCAAGTAGATTGCTGATACAATCAAAGAACTGTATGGTATGATCACAATTGCCAACTGCAGAGGTCTCAGATGGTTTTGCTGTATAATTATACTGATGTATAAATATAGAAAAACAGCTAAAACGCCGAGAATTCCAGTGCAGGAGGTCTTGATTTTTTGCCAGTCTGAATCAGCTGGCACCACCTGATCAACTACTTCATCTCTAGGCACATTCTGGTATCTGAGAAAAAAAAAAGAAAAAATGAAAATAATGTCAAATTAATTAAGATATTTTGTAACAAAATATATATGATTTGCAAGCAAAGTTTATATATGGTTGTTAATTTAATTTACCTCACTTCGGATTGGGAACTGGCAGCACTACCAGGTGTGTTTTTCTCCATGAAAAATGAATCTTTTTTTCTCTAAAATGGTGCCAAAAAAAAAAAACAAATGGTTTGTATTGGAGTGCAGCGAGTGCTTGTATATATATTATTGGGTCATGACCTAATTTCTTCCTTTAATTGGGATGTGTCAATTTTAGCTGATCCAAAGGCACTCCAAGTCATGTAAGAGAAAATAGCAAATTTTATCAAGCATATAAAGCATATTTGATTGATTCGTGGGATTAAAATCTATCCTATCAATACTTTAATTGGATGTCTTTTTATTTTTTATTTTTTGGGCTTATCAATCATATTCATAATCCAAAATTCCAAACATGCAAAGCCCAATCCGCATGAATGTGATGGTTGATTGATACACAATTTCAATCAAATACCTAATATGATATGAGGATCCACTTGCACAATAAAAATTTGACACCAAAACATATAATGTCATAATAAATATTTTAAAAATGAAACTTTTTACGAACATATTCAATTACTTACAAATCGATTGTATATTTATTTTTATTCAATTTAAATGTCATTTGATACTTCATAAAAAAATCATTAAATTTAAATTGTTCTAATTACTATACAAATTTGATGGTCATTGATAGAATATCAAAAGATACTCAAATTGAATTAAATTTGAAACACAATTAATCTATATAGAGAGAGAGAGTCCGACTATGGTGATATGCATATCACGGTTTTACCGTGCTATATATGCAGTCCGTATCTCCATTTTCGTTGTTCAAATAGTCGATCCGAATCGCTCAATGTGATCTCTATATAAAAATATACTAGGAAACCAAATTTTATGATTTTTGAAATGAAAAATCAGAAAGGCTCTAATCATTATTAAGAAACAAAATTTTCAAATCTTATAAGCTTAATAAACCTCTCACTGAACGAACTAAGACTTTTAGAAGTGATATTTTTAGTGTCACATTCATCAAATTTTTAACTTTATCTGTTATTCATAAAAAAAAGAGGAGGGATCCATTGACAATGGTAATTTTGACAATCTTAACAATGGTAGTTTTGAAAAATTTATAAAAAATCACAAAAAATCTTAAAAATAGAAATAGTTTTATGGATGTATTACTTAACTTATAGATTGATGATGATTCAAGTTTCAATCAATTTGAATATCGTTTGATGCCTTATCAAAATTTTATGTATTTTTTAACGGTTGTAATTTAACGGGTCTTTAAAGAGTTATCAAATGTCGCTTAAATTGAATATAATCGGAAACATAATCAATCTATAAGTTAAGTAATACTTCTGTAAACTTTTTTCTATTTTTAAGATTTTTTGTGATTTTTTATAAATTTTTCAAAACCACCATTGTCAAGATTGTCAAAACTACCATTGTCAATGGATCCCTCCTCTAAAAAAAAATTCAGTTAAATTATTTTTAGCTTTGAATAATATATACTTTTATATAGGAAACGCTTTAAATAAAATTTATTTGACAAGTAACAGCATTCTCTATTAATTTTTGGTGAAGTTTTCACTAATGCCTTTTAATTAATATTGACCATGTTTTTATTAAGTAAAAAACAACCAAATTTACTATTGTTTTTATATTATTTCTGCCAAAGTCTGGGGATGCAAAGCTGGTTGTATAATATTTATCTGGCACAAAACCACAGTACATATATACACATTGTACTATCAGAAAGGTCTAGAAAGAAGTGGCTTTCGGACTTGAAATGTAAGAGTTGGGGTCCGAAATTCATAGAATTAAAGAGAGAGCAACCGGAGAAAGTAAAAAAGAAGAGAAGGAAAATGGATGCAGAAGATTTAATCACAGTAGAACTGAGCCCTGATTTCTTCAACTGTCCCATTTGCTTGCGGCCATATCTGCTCCCTATTTTCCAGGTCCTTTTAAATTTTTGAACTTCATTTGCTTATAGTGTGTACTGCGTAGACATTTTTGGATTTTTTCTTTTTGTGTTTTTTTTTTGGCTTGTTTAAGGAAATTTAGGTTAATTAAGTAGGATCAGCATTGAAGTTAAAGGGATTAAATATCTAGTAAGATTTTTATATCAAGCAAATTCACTCATCTTGACTGTGCGTCACATTCAAAAAAACAAACAAAGAAAAAGTCTGTAGAATTCTGGATGTGCCTTTTGAAGTTTTTTCAGTGCTAGTTTAGTTTGTGCAATTTTTTTTTCCTTTGTATGTTGAGGTCCTTTTTTTTTTATTTCTACAGACTTTTTCCATTTTTTCTCTTTTTAGGTTTTTTTTTTTTTCTGAGCAGGTCCTTTTAGAATTGGAAAATGTGTTACATAACTTACATTCTGGGTAATGATCAACCTCCGGTTACCAAACTTTTCTAAAACAACCACCACCTTAGTGATTGTTCAAAATCAATTTTAAAGATGTGGAATTTTTATGTTTGTCCCAAAATTAAGTACCAATGTAGAATGCAAGAGTGGGTACTTTTTCTTGTTTTCTAACAATGGCATTTTAGCAACTTGTTTATAAGGCTGTAAACAACGATGAGTTAATATGTCTTACATGTGTTACATGACTTTCAGTGCAACGCCGGGCATTCTCTTTGCTCTACCTGTCGCAAGATGTCGGGCAAAGATTGCCAAACCTGTGAAAAGGCGACGGTATACAAACACAACAAAGCTCTTGAGAGTGTCGTGACACAAGCCATGTTTCGCTGCGTAAACCGCAAGTATGGTTGCAAGAAACTAAGCTCCTTCTGTGAGAGAGCTGCGCATGGAACCGAGTGTCTGTATTTGCCGATCTTCTGCCCCGAGACAGGTTGCAATTTCAGGGGATCTACGAGAAATCTGCCGGGTCATCTCGCTGTCGTACACGGGCATTCCATTGAGAAGTTCCGTTACGGTAAGACTTTTACTGTATTATAATATCTGATGGCAGTAAAATGGAACCTCTGGTCGCTGAAGACGGTACCGTGTTTCTTCTACAAAACAGAAAGGAGGTTTTCGAACAAGTGATTTCGGTTGTTTGTGTCCGGTCCCCCGGTCTGAAAGGACCAGATTTCGTGTGTGATCTGAAAATCGGGAAGAGCAGCAACGGCACTAGAGAGTGCGACCTTGTGCTCAGGTGCCCGGTTCCGAGCACAACGCTGGAAGACGGTATAAAGGCCAGCAAGTATTTTTCTGTTGGTACCAGCTGAATGTCTTACTGAACATTTTAACTGGATAGAAGTAGAAGTCTGTATCAAGATTGAAGCTGAAGGCCTAACACCTTCTTCCACTTCGAAAAAGATTGAAGCGGAAGAAGAACCCTACCAGAAAAGGATCAAGTTAGCAGATACTTTGTAACAATGTTACTAGAAGACTTAAAGGGGTAGTACAAGTAATGTGAACTACGAAGACTGAAGAGTAATACCTTGCGTCCACAGAAAAACCGTCCATAGTGTTCATAGGTTACATTTCTGAATGTATCTGTTACATTCCGTACATGTCTATGGATGTATGGACGGTTTTTCAATGGACGCAAGATTTTTGTAGGCACTGTGCATGGCCTGATTTTTGTTGGCTGGTAGTTTAATTACTATGTAACTTAATTATAATTTCCATGTTTATAATGTAAATTATGTGATATAAGATGGTACATGTTTATGTTTGTTGAATGGTTAATTGTGCTGTTATTTGTTCTCCATGAAGCATATGGATGAGACCACTTTTCATTCCTGCACTTAAACAGGATCAGTAAGCATGTTGTTCCGAGCAAGTCACTTTGCCCCAAACGTCAGCTGTAGCAACAACAACTTCCACACTCTCATCAAGACCGCAATTCCGTTCCGACTCCACGAAAGTTGTAGGCGCGCCAACCAACCGGCTCCTGTAGAGGCTGTCATAAGTGATAGAATCGCCGGGGAAGGTGATCATGCATCCACACCGCTACTTCGTTGTAACAAGACTGTTCCTTCTTGTTATGAAAATCTTCACCCAAATGTTGCAGTTGTAGCGCCTTGTACGTACATGACCGGGTCCTGAAGAAACAACTCTCCATGCGTCTCATCCTCGAGATCGGTATAAATACAAACATTGTATTTTCCGTCAATGGGCCTGCCTCCTCCTCCTCGACTGAAATCGCCTCCCGTCAACGCATCGAACCTCTGTATGTCAGAAAAAAAAAAAAGTATGTTAATACATATCAGTCAGTCAGTCAGTTACTCGGAGAACCATGACCAGAAATAATACAAATGTGATGAACCAAATTCTCTCTGATCCAAATCTAATAAAGAATACTTAGGGGCATAGTTTGATTTTACTGTTATATCGTTTAATTAATTAGCTAACTGTATTTTGTCTTTCATATATTCTGTTTTATTCAGAAATTAGCATACTATATAGTGGTTTGGAGAACTTGCTTCAGAGTGATGAAGTTTTGGTTATTGAAGAATCAAGGTTTGAAGGTGCTGAAGCAGCTCCTATGGATGCTAATATAGTTTAGCAGCAGCAGGTTTTGTGAATTTTGTAAAATTGACCTTAAAAGTTACACCTCAATTACACACAGTTTGGCTTATATAGAAGCCTCGCACAATTACAAAATAGTCCCTCTACTTTCTAATAATCATACTAACTAACCAAAACATCCTTTATAACCATTCATTTCAACACTCCTCCTCAAGATGGGCGGAATATATCTATTAAGCCCATCTTGTTACATCATTTCTCTAAATCTAACGAACTGAGCCCCTTTGTCAAACAGTCGGCAGCTTGATCCCCGGTCGCAACATGGTTTAACTCCAGTAGTCCATTGTCGAGCTTCTCCTTGATAAAGAATCTATCAATCTCGATATGCTTTGTTCGATCATGTTGCACTGGGTTGTTGGCTATACTGATTGCCGACTTGTTGTCACACCACAATTTCATCTTGGTGTCTTGACTCACACCAAGCTCTTCGAGTAGGCTCTTCAACCACAGCATCTTTGCAACTCCTAAGGCCATGGCCCTGTACTCGGCCTCGGTTGTGGATCTTGCTGCCACCGATTGCTTCTTGCTTTTCCATGAGACAAGATTGCCTCCAACAAACATGTAATATCCAGATGTGGACCTCCTATCGTCAGCACAACTAGCCCAATCAGAATCACAATACCCTTCAATGCTCAAGTGCTTATTTCTCTTAAAGTGCAAACCTTTCCCTGGGGCATTCTTCAAGTACCTCAAGATCTGGTACACTGCATCCATATGACTTTTGCGCGGGTCATGCATGTAACGACTCACCACACTTACCGCAAACGATATGTCCGGTCTAGTGTGACTGAGGTATATCAGCCGTCCAACCAACCTCTGATATCTCTCTTTGTCCGCGGGTTCTCCTGCATCCGCGTACAACTTGAGCTTCGGATCAATCGGAGTGACTGCCGGTTTGCACCCAAGCATACCTGTCTCCGTGAGTAAGTCAAGAACATACTTTCTTTGAGATAACACAATTTCATGTTCTCCATGGGCTATCTCAATCCCGAGAAAGTACTTCAACTGGCCGAGATCCTTCACCTCAAACTCTTTACTTAATTGCCACTTCAACTGAGCAATTTCCACCTCATCATCACCGGTAACAATCATATCATCTACATAAACCGCGAGGATCGTGATATGACTTCCACATCGCTTAAAGAACACTGTATGATCTACATTGCTTTGTCTGTACTCCATGCCTACCATCACCCTCCTGAACCTGTCAAACCAAGCTCGAGGAGATTGTTTCAGACCATAAAGAGATTTTTTGAGCTTGCATACCTTGCCTGCAGTCTGGCCTGTGCCAAATCCAGGTGGGATCTCCATGTACACCTCTTCCAATAGATTACCATGAAGAAATGCATTCTTCACATCAAGCTGGTGCAACTTCCATGTTTGGTTGGTTGCTATTGAGATTAGCGTCCTTACAGTGCTCATCTTTGCCAGGGGTGCAAATGTCTCATCATAGTCAATGCCATAGGTTTGACTATACCCCTTTGCCACTAACCGAGCCTTATAGCGCTCCACCAGTCCACTCGGGTTCTGCTTCACCGTGAATACCCATTTGCATCCTACAACTTTCTTTCCTGGTGGTAGCGATACAAGATCCCAAGTCTTGTTCTTACAAAGAGCTTCTAGCTCTTCTATCATTGCTGCTTTCCACTTCGGGTCCTCCTTTGCAACCTGCCAACATTTTGGAATAGAGACAATGTCTAATGATGCAATAAATACTCCATGTGCAGGTGATATCAATGAGTTTGAGACAGAGTTAGCAATATCACGTGGGAAACCATATCTATCAGGAGGAACTCCTGCATTTTTCAGTGGAGTTTTCCTAAGAGATGTAGGTAAGGAGAGAGGAGAGGGAGGAGCAACATCACCTGTATACTCGAACTTGGGATCGGATGGTGCAGGTGTCTCCAGAGTCGGGTTAGGCTGGGACGAGGGACTTGGCACATACGGTATCATCGTGTTCCCCTCATTCTGCTTTGCTCTCCTCACATACACCTCACCATATCTGGACTCCCCCTGGACCTGAGTCCTCATACCTCTTGCCTCAATTCTTCCACATTCCGGCCCAACACTGACCGTGTTCGGTTCTACACTCACTGTTACTGTCTCCCCCTTACTACTGCTACTCTAACCCCTTTGCCTCACATCCTCCATATCAAATAGATCTCCAAAGGGTGGTGTCTCCTCCACTCGGTAGTACAGTTCTAGTTCCTTAAATGTAACATCCATACTCACAAACATCATTTTTTCAGCCGGGCTCCAACACACATACCCCTTTTGAGTGGCTGAGTAACCCACGAATACACACCTTACTGCCTTCGGATCTAACTTTCCCACATTCGGTCTATTGTCATGTACAAAACATATACATCCGAAAATTCTCAACGGGAGGGTATCTTTCTGCATACCTTTTAGCATCTCAATTGGAGACTTCCAATTTAAAATCCGCGAAGGCATTCTGTTGATTAGGTATGCTGCCGTCTTGACCGCTTGTCCCCACAAAAACTTTGGGACGTTCATCGCAATCATCATACTTTGGGTTACCTCCAAGAGATGTCTGTTCTTCCTCTCCGCTACCCCATTCTGCTCGGGTGTGTACGGACAAGTGGTCTGATGCTATATCCCTCGAGATGATAGATAATCTGCAAATGCCTTGTTAGTATACTCTGTCCCATTGTCATATCTCAATACTTTTATCACTACATTATACTGGGTTTGGATCATCTTATGAAAATCTTGAAAACATAAAAGCACATCACTCCCCAGATATAACCAAGTTACTTGAGAAAAACAATTAATAAAGGTAACAAAATATCTGAATCCATTCAAAGTAGTTGTGGGACAAGGTCCCCATACATCAGAGTGAATCAGTTCAAAACTACCGGATGACCTACTACCCGAACTAGCATAGGAACCTCTAGTATGTTTCCCCAGCTCACATGCATCACATACTAGCCCCTCCTTATCTACTTTTTCATACACCTCGGGATACATCTTCCCCAAAACAGGAAATGCAGGGTGACTTAACCGCCTATGATATAACATCAACAATTTTCCTTCATTCCCTTCCCCAGCATTGATTTTTTCTACTATTGATGCGAGGGCTGCTCCCATATTTTTCTCATCCACGTACCACAGGTCTTTATATAGTGTGCCAGTCCCAAGTACCTTGCCCGTCCCCTTCTCTCGGAAGATCACCTTGGGTTTATCAAACAACACCACACAATTTAGTTGTAAAATTACGGCACTAATTGATAACAAATTCACAGGAAAAGATGGAGCATGCAAAACATTAGACAAAGTCAAAGTGTTGGTGCAGTTAACAGTACCCTTACCCACCACAGGTTGAGCTGTACCATCGGCTGTTTGAATAATATCTGGAACTGCTAGCTGGGTATAAGAAGAAAACTCACTGATAGTATCGGTCACATGATGAGAGGCACCCGAATCAATTATCCAATCGGAGGATCTAGTGAAGGGTACTGTGTGTTAGTGTTTATGTACTAGAGAAACATACATATTTATATTTATATATATATGGTATTCGCTTGTTCATGGTTATTCTTATTTGGATGTTTTATTCATTAGTTTCCTTGAATTGATGTTACGTTATGGCTTGTGTCATTTACGACAAGAGCAAGTGATATGCCATGATGGGTATGACGTCAATTCTAAAACTGCCCTGATCTATGATAACTAGCATGGTACTCTAGTTGGTCGGATAGGATCAGCATATGAGTCTAGCAGATGGGTTTGTGTCACATCCCATTGATAACGCGGCTATCAACTAGATCATATGGATGCATGTGCACATTCTCTGTGACATGGCATTGGACTGACCGCGACAAGAATATGACAAAAGGAATGTGTTATGTCATTCATATTCTTGTCAGTGTTGGATTCACGGTTGAGGTTGTCATGATCAAATATCATGACTGCACACTGTGACTAGTTTCCTATCCCAACCGTAACAGGTGGCATAAGGGATTCCAGTTCGGTGTGTAGAATTGGTAGCTTGGATCATGGATGATCAAGATACTGGAATGTCTCTCATCATAGATGAGTTATGATATCCTCTGGGCCCCTTGACATTATGGATTACACACGCGCGCAATGATTAATCTTAGTCATGTGTTTAATCTATATGGACGTCAAGTAAATGATATAGTCGTGAGGATGACACAATCCTGCCTCGCACTGATCTTGGATAATCATGTGACATAGAATCAACACAAGTAAGGTACACTTACTTAGGATCAAGATACTACGTGGACGTGCGTACTATCTGTATCATTTGGGGATCATCACGTGGATGGCTTGACACTGATGATGATCAGCATTGAACAGGTAGATGAGAATCACTGTTCGTGCAACCCAACATGATCCAGATCCCTATAAGGTCACACCTACAGAGGCTCTCGACCATTAGTCATGTTCAGGTTCGTATCACGTCGGCGAACGTGTAACAAGTGATGACAATAGGTCAAATCAGGCACGGCCTGACTTGAGCTTGATTGGGCATCGTGATAACCTGAATATCATCATGGCTATGATGTATCGATCTTATGTCTCGAACACATGAGGGGTAGGCCCAAGAAATAGATCAAATGGGCTCTGTCAGCAGTTGCGTTATAACGCAACATATGTTGCGTTATAACGGACTGTGACAGCATAGTTGTCGATTGGTTCTGTCACAGGTTGCGTTATAACGCAATGTGACAGAAAGCCAGATTAGGGTTTCTGATTAAGGAAACACTAATCCTTGACAATTATAAAAGGGGAACTTTTTGCACGAATTTGAAAGTGAATTTCCAGCAGTCATTTTCCTCTTTCCTTCTCATGTGTTGAGACCTCTCTCTCCATCAAACCTAGGGTTTTATTGTTGAGTTTGGAGAGTACCGAAGATCGAAGGACCCGCCGTCAACGTTCTTCTTGCCTAGACGGACAATGGTGGTCGAACCTTTGGTGGACAAGGGCGACGCGCAACCGGACAGCACACCAAGCAACCGTTTACGCGTCAAAGGTATAACTACTGCCTCTCTATGCATGTTATTGTGTAGATCAACGATAAGTCGTTCGTTTGGCAAGATCTTATTGAACTGCACATGCTTTGGTTAGAAAAATTTTAATTTCCGCATCTCTAGCCATCGTGCTATTCCTTTCACTATGGCTAAGGCAAGTGTGTCATGAGTACCTGAGGCTGTGTACGCTACATAACTATGGTTGTCTATGGATGAAGGTTGGCTGGATGCGTCCTCGGCTCCCCCTTTCGCCTTCTCCACTTCTCTCTGCCTCCTCATGACAATCTGCGAGGCGGCTTTGACTATCATATCATCCTCCGATAGCCCCATACCACTCTCTTCTCCTCCTTCTGCAACCATCAGATTTGCCCGGTTGCCTCATCTTCCACCCCTTCTACCTCCACGGCCGCGCCCACGGCCTCCAATTTGCCCCCTATTATTCATATCTCTCTCTTTCCAAGGCTTCTAACTGTTAGTGTTTATGTACTAGAGAAACATACATATTTATATTTATATATATATGGTATTCGCTTGTTCATGGTTATTCTTATTTGGATGTTTTATTCATTAGTTTCCTTGAATTGATGTTACGTTATGGCTTGTGTCGTTTACGACAAGAGCAAGTGATATGCCATGATGGGTATGACGTCAATTCTAAAACTGCCCTGATCTATGATAACTAGCATGGTACTCTAGTTGGTCGGATAGGATCAGCATATGAGTCTAGCAGATGGGTTTGTATCACGTCCCATTGATAGCGCGGCTATCAACTAGATCATATGGATGCATGTGCACATTCTCTGTGACATGGCATTGGACTGACCGCGACAAGAATATGCCAAAAGGAATGTGTTATGTCATTCATATTCTTGTCAGTGTTGGATTCACGGTTGAGGTTGTCATGATCAAATATCATGACTGCACACTGTGACTAGTTTCCTATCCCAACCGTAACAGGTGGCATAAGGGATTCCAGTTCGGTGTGTAGAAATGGTAGCTTGGATCATGGATGATCAAGATACTGGAATGTCTCTCATCATAGATGAGTTATGATATCCACTGGGCCCCTTGACATTATGGATTACGCACGCGCGCAATGATTAATCTTAGTCATGTGTTTAATCTATATGGACGTCAAGTAAATGATATATATTTGTGGGGATGACACAATCCTGCCTCAGACTTTATCTTGGATATTCATATGACATAGAATCAACACAAGTAAGGTACTCTTACTCAGGATCAAGATACTACGTGGACGTGCGTACTGTCTGTATCATTTGGGGATCGTCACGTGGATGGCTTGACACTGATGATGATCAGCATTGAACAGGTAGATGAGAATCACTGTTAATGCAGCCCAACATGATCCAGATCCCTATAAGGTCACACCTACAAAGGCTCTCGACCATTAGTCCTATTCAGGTTCGTGTCACGTCGGCGAACGTGTAACGAGTGATGGCAACAAGTCAAATCAGGCGCGGCCTGACTTGAGCTTGATTGGGCATCATGATAACCTGAATATCATCATGGCTATGATGTTTTGATCTTATGTCTCGAACATATGAGAGAATACTTGTCATTTGGTTCTGTCAGCAATCTGTGACAGAAATCTGGTTCTGTCAGGTGTTGCGTTATAACGCAATATTGGGTGTGTTATAACGCAACCTGACAGAAAGGCAGATCAGGGTATGTGATTAGGGTTTCCTTAATCACTCTTGACAAGTATAAAAGGGAAGGTTTCATGCACGAAAATGTTAGTTTTTCCAGCCACCTTTCTTCCTCTCTCTCTCTCATGTGTTGAGAAATCTCCTCTATCAAACCTAGGGTTTAGGGTTGAGATTCGTGCGAGGAAAAGATCGAAGGACCCGCCGGCAACGTCTTCTCGCCTAGACGGACGGTGGTGGCCGACCCTTTGGTGGACAAGGGTGACGCGCGCGACGGGACAGCCGAGAGCAACCAATTACGCGTCAAAGGTATAATAACTGCTGCCTCTCTATGCATGTTATTGTGTAGATCAGCGATAAGTCGTTCGTTTGGCAAGATCTGATTGAACTGCACATGCTTTGGTTAGAAAAATTTTAATTTCCGCATCAATAGCCATCGTGCTATTCCTTTCACTAACAAGCCTTCATCAAGTGCACTATCTCCCCACAATTGAAACACTTGCGGGTTTTCCCTTGTGTACCTGCCATATCTGTGCCTGATACACCCCACGCAGACCGTGCATCCCCACCTGCACGGACCCCCAATGCAGACTGTGCGTTTACAACCGCACTCTGCTCTGTGTGTATCTGCATACGGCTCTCCTCCTGTATCATTGCAGCAATGGCCTCATCCAATGAGGGAATCTCCTTTTGGGCTAGTAGGACTAACCTCCTTTGATGGAAGGCCGAGTTCAAGTGACCCAAGAAATGCATGGTTCTCATCTGCATCAGGAACTCTTCCTGCTTGCAATTTGGGTCACAGCAAGATGACACTTGCGAGAAGTAGTCGAGTTCCTGCCACAATTTCGCTAGCTCCAAAGAGTAATCCTGAACAGTCCTGTCACCCTGTACCACAGCATTAATCTGCTGCTGAATTTGGAACACTCTCATATGGTTCTCAGCACCGCCATATGTCTTCTTCAATTTTGCCCATATGTCATTTACAAGTGAAATGCCATCTACGGACGTGGCAATCGATTGCTTCATGGTGTTGAGCAGCCAGTTCTTCACCAGTGCATGAGTCGCCTTCCATTCCCCTTCACCAACCCAAGTTACCGGCTGCCTCATCCCAAGTCAGATAACCTTCAAGCTTCCTTCCTACAAGAGCGGTCTCAATCCGCCGTGACCAACTCAAATACGTGCCTGGTCCATCAAGTTTGAGCTCTACTTGAGGCATATCTACCTTCACCTGTACTGAATCACCTCCCGAGGTGCTAGCCTTGGCACCTACCCCTTGTATGAGCCCTACCAACACCTTCAGTACCTCTGGATCTACCCCCCTTCAACACCTCTAAAGTATTCCCTGACATTGTACTAACTCAAACCAGACCCAAGCACCAACCAATACAAGGTCCTAATACAAACTCAAATTGAACCGTACCACTACTCACACTGCATACATCACTTCCCTTTCCTTTTTTTTTTATTAAACCATTAAATCACATCGCTGGATAGCAAAGAAGGGGAGAACGAGCCTGGAGTGGGAGATCGACTGGAAAGGGGGAGATCGAGTGGATTTGGAGCGAAAGAGCCTTCAGTGCGTGACGGCAGAGCACAGATCTAGTGGAAAAGCCTCCAGCGCACGGCCTCTAGCGCACGAATCGAGCGGCGTGCAGGAGCGCAACCTTCAGTGCGCGACAGCCACGAGCTTCGACGAGCAGCTTTGGCGACGGCAATTCCGACAATCGCCTAAAACCCTAGCTCTGATACCATTTTGTGAATTTTGTAAAATTGACCTTAAAAGTTACACCTCAATTACACACAATATGGCTTATATAGAAGCCTCGCACAATTACAAAATAGTCCCTCTACTTTCTAATAATCATACTAACTAACCAAAACATCCTTTATAACCATTCATTTCAACAGCAGGATATCAAATTCCTAGTTTTATCCTATGATTGTGAATGTTGAACTTTCTGTTTTGGTGCAGTATTATGCATCTAATATTTCAGCTTAGGATTGATACTTATATCAGTTTCCTATGTTTGGATTCTGAGTTTATGTAGTTGCTAGGTTTGTATGAACTCGGTTTTTCTCCTTAAAAGAAATGGGAGATGGCGAACCTTTTAGTTCACTTTAATAAAAAAAAATATAATGTCGGTACGAGAATTTTTTAAAATCAATCTTATCTCTTAGCAAAAACAGCCAAAATACAAGTTTTTTATTCTTTACATTATCAAAAAGTACCAAAAATATATCAAACCATATATTGTATACTCGGATCGTTTCAAGTTTCAACAAAAAAAATACTCACCCTTAGATCGAATGTCGTGAACTGATCACTCAAGTAAATTGAGTGCACTCCACCATCATCTATACATCTATAGACGTACAAAGAATATAACAAATATAACTTATAAACGACTTTTCCATTGATGCTAGGTATTACTCAGAGCAAAATAGGTGAACATGGTGAAATATATATAGGAGCTCTCAATATAACAAAAAGGATAAATATAACTTGCCACACACAATGCCCCCAGAACACCCTAATACACTTAGAACAAATTTACAAAAATAACCCTCTTTTCAGAAAATTTTACAGAAATATCCTTTATTTCTAAGGAAATTTACAAAATTACCTTACCATAAAAATTTTTTACAAAAATGACCCTCACAATTTTATAAAAATGTACCTCCGCCCCACAAAATTTTACAAAAATGACCCTCTCCATCCATATGCCACCTCATCACAAGGTTGTGAGGGCAAAGTTGTGGCATAGTATCATTGTCCTTAATAAAAACTGTGCACAAAATAGGTCTACAAAATAGCACTCCCCTTATTATAGATCGTCTCATAATCAGATTCCGAACTAAATAATAGTTAACTTGTGCCATAAATCGTGGGTCTCTGGTCGAACTTGATTTAGGCCCAATTACTCTTCACCAAATTAGTGCACCTACACCCTTTACTGGGCTGAGATATACACATGCATGATGCATGTATTTGTTGCATAAATTTTACACGTTATCCTGTCTTGTATTATCTCAAGCCCAATTTCTGTTTTTTAAGTTCCAACCCAATTTGACATTTTGACTAACGATATTCCGTTTGCACAACTGGTCACTCTGCTTTCTTGGATAAAATAGTATCAAGTTTCTAAATCGCGATTGCAATGTCATCGGGTAAGATCTAGAAAACTATCACAGATATAGCGTGCTATAACATAACCTCTCCGTTTTTAATAATTTCATAATTTATATTCCATATTTATAATTTTATATTTAATTTCAACATTATCAAGAGTTTTGTAGAGCAAATACGCAACACAAAATTAATTGTTGTGAGTACAATTTTAGAATTAAGTCGGTACAAAGTTCGATATATATACTTGATATAGTATCTTTCTATCATTTTCTATTCAAAATGATCGAAGCAATTATGAACTACATCATTCCCTATATATAAAAGATGTTATAAATACCAACCAAGTAATTTCCTATTGGAAAAAAATCATAATGAGAAAAAAAGTATTATTAATAGCACATATTAAACTATTTATAAAGTCAAATCTCAATTTAATTGAACTATATAATAGATAAAAACACCAAATTCTCAATAATAAGTCATGTAAAAATAACACTTTGACCTAACAGATATATTGTATACCATCGTGTACTATTTTCATGCTTTGTGCTATATGTGTGATAGCGGCCCGCTATTGTAGCTATAGTGACAATAGTGCAATTGGTATGAATCTCGAGACGATCCAATGACTCACGGTGTTGTACTGCAAAATGCTATACTGTATATATATACGGGATGCTATCATCTTTTTTGTCTGTATTTTTTTTCAGAGTAACAAGGCAAATGCCCACCTTCAATAATAACAAAACAAGAGCAGCCATTCAAAACGAACGTATAAAAAAAAAAAAAAAAAAAAAGTAAATCTCTCGCAAGTCGCAACATGACATAGCTTAATGAACTTGATAGTTCCTTTAAAAAAAAGAGGTTTACTGATAGCACTGTATGAAGATGAGTAATTCAACAAAATTATTTCATTCAAAGTATAGTCCAACGACCAAAAATATGCACCTAGCTTCTAGCCTTCTAGCTAGATGAAACATGGAAGTACCAGTGCACGATCTAGCTATGTAATTTTTACTATGTTATCATCATATCATGCATGTTTGGAATCATGGCGAAATAAAATAAAAGCTGACCAATAATTGGGCATGCGAATATATATGCAATAGTACTTGCTAGCTGGATCTAAAGTTTAGTTTAATTTGCCAAAAGTCACTAATGGATGTGAGCTATATATTCGCACCAGATCGGAATGGCATCAAAAAAAGCAGGCTCTGTTTTTCTTGATCTGATGGTTAAAAAACACCAAAATACTTTGAGATCAGTGCAGCAAATATCTAAATACTTTGAGATCGGTGCAGTAACTGATCCCGACCGTCCGATCAAAAAAAGTAGGCTCTGCTTTTCTGAAAAGATAGATATTATGCTCCATTGGCACCACGCTCCGAGTCTGATCAGATAGATGGATATTGTGTTAAAAAAAAGGACATGATATAAAGTTCCAATCGTTGTTATGTATGGGACTTTTACGTGGATTTGTCAATGTACAAAAGTATTATATACACCTGTACTAACTAGATTCTCTGATCTTCTTTTATTTAAAAAAAAAAAAAAGCAAACAAATATTTGTTGGTTTTGATTATAGAGCATAGTTGGTTCTTTATAATTTTTCTAGCTTATGGGATGGGAGTGGCGGTGGGGGTCCGGTCATAAAAAAAAAAAAAAAAAGGTTCCTTTTTAGTTTTGACAAAAGGTCAAATCATAAGGGAACTAATTAAACTATGTCGGTACCCGGTACGGAGCATTTTTTTTTGAGATATTTAGAGTAGTTAAAAATAGGAAAAGTGTAGTTACAGATATGTAAGGATTAACTAAAGATATTTCGGGGTATTTTTTTTCTTAATTTATAGTAAAAATATCAACAAAAAGATAAAAATAGATGAAAATCCAAATATGTTAATTATACGTGGGCTTGTCAACAATTAATTTCCAAGAAAAATAATAATTTTGTAACAATGTGGACTGAACACAATTCTTTAGGATGAGAGATCAAATAACCATGTTTTTTGTGACCGATCGGTGATCGTGAAATTAAATCTTAAAAATAACTATATTTTAAATTCTAAAAAAATAAAACTAATTGATAGAATATGTTGTATATATCATATTTTATGTGTATACAAAATAATTATATTATTTTGATTTTATTTATATGTGCATACAAGCATTAACAAAAATCAACGGTTCAAGTTTTATGATTTTTTTCTCCTCTCTTGATGACTATTGAAACAATATTAAAACTTTATTATTTTTTATGTACATGTTATTGAGATTATATAAAATACATCTAACAATTTAGAATTTTCAATTTATGCATAAATAAAAAAAAAATGGTTACCATGGGTATCTAAGCTCATGTTATTGGATCCCTTTTTTTTAAAGCACTAGATATGACTATACATGAATGTTTTTCATCATATACTAATAATATTCATAGGCAATAATATTATATATGATTGGATTATAATTTAATTTGACGACCTACAAAACTACTCTAGTCATTGTCATCGTCTCCACTCTCCACCAAGAAAGTGAACATCTCAATATTATTATTACTCGAGTAATTAATGAGTAAAGAGAGTGCAATTATTGGAGAATGCCTCTCAAAACAGAAACGGTGGTTACACATCGCTCTCTGAGACATTAAATATAAGTATATAATCATTAATAAATGTACAAAACCAGAACCACCATTACTTGCATTATATATTTATACCCAACCATATTACCATATCTTCTTATATTTGCATGATAAAAATGGCCCCTCTAGCCCTTAAAGAAGAAAAAGAGAGGGAATGGTTTTACTGGTTTTAGTCTTTTAGATGATGAAGTGGTTCATATATATATGAAAAACATATAGAGTCCACCTTATAAAGTATGTTACTCATCCACCCCTCTCTCACAATTTGACACACACATGCACCCATGTGCTTGTCACAGTTGCGTAAATGTTCACTGGAAACTGTAATGTAT
Organism: Cyperus esculentus; assembly: GCA_030179965.1. NCBI lineage: Eukaryota > Viridiplantae > Streptophyta > Magnoliopsida > Poales > Cyperaceae > Cyperus > Cyperus esculentus. The sequence continues at coordinate 3,991,489 of JASGLE010000009.1, read as the reverse complement.
ATGTTTATATATGTTGATAAAAAAGATATAAATATTCACTAAAAAATAATATTTATTCATTACAAATATGGTGGATAGATAAAAGGAATGATCATTGGGCTATTACTCTATATATTGCTCAAGCTACTACGTACAAGTAACTTATCACATGTTACGTACTTATTATTTAATATTCTTTAATATAAAGCAATCGCTGTCAAAGTGTCAATCAAATGTCAAAATTACACAAAATGTTGCATTACTTTTGAACAATGTAGCATCAAATTAGCTTGTTCTGCTCAAATCAAGTAGCCCACATTTCACACGCCTTGTGGCCCAATAAGTAACTTATCTTTCCCTTTTGCAAAAGGAAGTGGCCCGGATTGTATGCATGCTCACACATATATAAAGATGAAATTCATCCCCAAGCAACGTTTGAATTATTTTGTTTTTCTCCACCACCAATCAAAATACATTATTTATTTAAATACGTGCCAGATGGCATGAAATTAAAAAACTAGTGTAATATTGTCACAAATATTTATATAAATTATTCATACATTTTTTTGTAAAAAACAAATACAAATTAAACCTAATCATATTAAACTATTATCTAAAGAGGAGGGATCCATTTAAAAAATGCTTATAATATTGACAATGTTGACAACAAAAATTTTAAAAATCTGAGAAAAATAATTAAAAGTTCTCAATAATAGAAAAAAGATTACGGAAGTATGCTAACTTATATATTTTGATCATGTTTCCAATTATATTCAAATTAAGCAACATTTAATAACTCTTCAAATACCTGTTAAATTACAACCGTTGAAAAATATACAAAATTATGGTAAGTCATCAAACAATATTTGAATTGACTGAAATTTTAAAGATTATCGATTTATGTGTTAAATAATACGTCCATAAATATTTTCTTGATTTTGTATATGAGCATGACTATTGCGAAAACATTTGCATTTCCCTACGAAATGCAAACGGTCCAAATTATATTTTGCCACGTCCGAAATTTCGATTTATGGCTCCTATTAAATTCATCATATGAAAATACTAGGAAATACAAAAAATTTTCATTTTTGGAGCTTTTTAAGTATTTATTTCAGATTTTTTAATATGACCCAAAAATAGTAATAATATACTACTTGTTTTGTACATGGATTTTCAAAAATCCGAAATAAATACTTAAAAAGCTCCAAAAATGAAAAAAATTTGTATCCCCTAGTATTTTCATATGATGAATTTAATGGGAGCCATAAATCAAAATTTCGGACGTGACAAAGTATAATTTGGACCGTTTGCATTTTAGAGCGAAATGCAAACGTTTTTACAATAGTCAGGCTCTATATCCCTATCCCTACTCCTTTACTAAGCATGCAGTGTCCTGATCCTGTAACGGTCAGGATGAAGTGTTTTAATCTTTGGATGGCCCAGATTAACTGATTTTCTTTCGGAGGCCATTTCATTCGTTGGATCGGTTTGTCCCGATCCTGCTACGGACGAGATTGCTCCACGCTCCTCACATCACCCTTTCTCTCCAGAAGTGGTCTCCATCTCTTTCTTTGAAATTTAATAATTGGTGAAACTAGGATCGCTCTCTCTTATCCTTACTTTTCTGAGTTTTCTCCCTCCCATGGTGAAAAACTCCAAAGTCTCTCAATGTCGTCTCCTTTCTTTCCGATCTCGCGGTCCTCACCTTTGAACCCAACTCCTACCACCATCCCCGTGGGCAGCAGTCCAGACCGGCCGACCCTTCAATCGCCCCCATCCTCGCCTGGGGCACCAACCCCTCCTTCGATGGAGAAAAACGCTCTCCTCCATCTGCAGCCCGATCGTCTGCGCATCTAGCACCCGCTCTCAAGCTTCCCTCGAGCGATATTACAGTACCCTCAAGTCTCAGCCGCACTTCAATTTTTTTCTCACATCTTCATTCTCCAGTTCTCTCGTGTGATGTAAGACGGTAAGTGCTTCTTCAATCTTTTAATTTTACAAACTTGTTCTTGTGAACCCCTTGAAGCAGTGTCCTAAATCTGAAATTTGGACACAATTTTCTTACAGTTCAACGAGATGACTATGTTACTCATGTGTATTGTATAGCTTTCAATTAGAAACCTTTTAATTTCATATTAAGTTTTAATTTACATTTAATTAGTTTATCTTCAATTCTATATGGAATTTTTCTTGCTTATATACTTATATTTGACTTGCTTCCTTTTAACAATCAGATTATCATCTTCTCCAAAACAGATATGCAACTAAGCACAGGTAAGTAATCGGTAAACAAAAGGTAATAAGCCATTGAGAACTGTGATGTCGGTCACTCAAAGTCTCTCATCCCTAACCAGTTTCGCAAGTTCATACCCAGTCATTTTCCTGAAATTCATATGCTTATTCAAGATATTGCAATATACAATGAATATGATTTCTATTATTTGACAGTTCTCAATGGCTTATTAAGAATGCTAAAACTCAAACCCTCGGCAAGGTATGTTTGGTTTATATGTTTTTTACGAATTTTATTTTTAATATATACTAACACTTGACAGTTTCTGCATTTTTTTTCCCCAATTTTATGTGTTTTCACTTTTGTAATCTAATATTTTAATGTGTGTGACCTTGTACAGTTGGATTATTTCGTCGTTCTTAGAATTTTTTTGAGGTAATTAAGTGCAAAAATTGTCATTGTTGAGTTAATTTTCATGTTTATGTAACTTTGGGTTTTCAGTTTCAGTATACATTTTTATCTTAAATTTGATTTTATTTTTTCCAATTTAATTTTCTGAATAATTCACTTTACATATTTGTTAATTAGACTTAGGAGTGAAATCATATTTCTCTCTTCAAAAACCATATCGATATTAATCATTTTGCTTCCTATCTGGCACGGATGTGGCTTGACCCTTTCTTGCAGTCTTGCAGGTTTGCCTTTATGGTTTCAACTTCACTATTATCGATCAATTAGCAGGTCTGCAAAACTTGCTACATCTTCGGAATCATTAATTAACAAAATTTGCGGATCTAATTGGGATAATGTTATTACAAATATTATTAGAAAATTTGCGGATCGAAATGCCAGTGCGCATTTCCTTATTTTGATTGCTCTTTGTGTTTTCTAATACTTTAATTTGCTTTGAATTTTCAATGATATGATGTTCATTATAAAATGACTGAAGTTGTGGTACTATAAATGTTTTGTGCTCAAATGAATATAGGAACTGAATGGACGTCCAAAAAGGTTAATTAAACTAAATTTACGGATAAATTAAAGCCTCAAAAGAAGTACTAAACTATTGTAATTTGTAGCTTCTAGCTAATATTTCGGGACATAAATATAGCATATAAGGAATATATTTATGTAGTATTTATTGATACATATTAGAATGGTGAATAATAGAGGTAAAACGTATCAGGAAGCACAATTAGCTGGCGTAACTTTTGGAATCCATTTTGAAAAAGAGAAATTAAGGAAATTGATATATTCATCCAAAAAATTATTTGAACTTTTATGACAGCTGCTCATATATAGAGCTCAAAGGAAGGTCTAGAAGATGAGAACAGCTGCTCACTTAAAAATTTGGTGGTCATAAAAGCATTTAAGGAAGATCTGCACAATTTAAGACAATAACTACCATCACTAAAATAATTTATTTAACATACTTCATCTCCATTTGAGAAATGAAATATAATGATAGGTATATCATTAATTCCATGAAGTAAGAAAAAAAAAACAAAGAGTTTTATTTGTACACAGAGGTTTAAGTTTTTGCCAGAATATTTATAAGAATCATAATATATGTGTTCACTTTTGTATTTGAGCTAACATTTTGGTTTGAATATAGTATCCCCTAGCGGAGCAGGGGCAGCTTACTAGTATATATATATATATATATAGAGAGAGAGAGAGAGAGAGAGAGAGTATATATAGAGTGAGGCTATTGCGCTTAGGCCCCGTATCGCAAAACCGTAGCTCAAATGGCCAATTCAAGTTGCTCACCATAATCTTGATATTAAAACCTAGTTGCATACCAAAATTTTATATTTTTAGAGTTTTCTAACTATTTTTATGAATTTTTGAAAAATGACTCATTTTATGTACAAAATTTTGTGCATTTTCTATACAATTTTCAAAAATCCAAAAAAATAGTTAGAAAACTCTAAAAAATGGAAAATTTCGGTAATCTACAAGATTTCAATATTTAGATTGTGTTGAGCAACTTGGATTGACCATTTGAGCTACGGTTTTGCGATACGGGGCCGAAGCGCACTACCTCACTGCGCTTTGTGAAGTGCAATAGCCTCACTCTATATATATATAGAGCTAGACTATTATGCAAACGTTAACATTTCATACCGAAATGTTAACGCTTCAAAATTTATGCTATCGTATCTGAAATTTAATTTATGGTGCTCAATAAATTCTTCATATAATAATATTGGGGAATACAAAAATTTTACATTTTTAGAATTTTTTAAGTATTTGTTTTGTATTTTTGAAAATAACTTGTACAAACATCAATTTTTAATTAATTTTTACGAGTACTTTTTTAAAATTCAAAATAAATACTTAGAAAACTCTAAAAATAGAAAATTTTTTTATTTCTCAATATTTTCTTATGAAGAATTTATTGAGCACCATAAATCGTAATTTCAGACATAATAACACTAATTTTGAGATGTTAGTATTTCGGTCTGAAATGCTAATGTTTGCATAAAAGTGTAGCTATATATATATTTATATCAAATTTTTAAAAATTTTATTATCAAGATAAGTATTATCAATGATTCCGCCTCTCATCTAAAGGCTAAAAAGAAAGATATGCTCTTGCTAGTCTGCTACATTCATAGATGTGGATTGAAAGGAAGGAGCATGCATAGGGGACAGACAACCTTTTTTGTTAAGCCACAAAGCCAAAAAGGCCGCATAAATAAATAGCTAGGAAATTGACAGCATTAGTAGGAGGATAGGCATGTATGTATGTTGATATATATGTGCCTGTCATATCAAAGAGGAAAGGGCACGTAATGCTCAAAAGGGCGATTAGACATGCAACAGATGAAACTGTCAGCTAAGATGTGCACTCCATTGGCTCTATGTGTACCTAAATGCAAATTTACTAGTAGTAATTTAGAGTGAGCTCCAATTTTCTGTTACTATGTTGTACGACTGCCTTAGTGTTGTAGAGCAAACTGTAACAATGACATTTTCTTTGAAACTAAGAATTTATCACAGATAGTAGTAATTAAAATACTTCCTCTCTCCACGTAGAAACAATCATCCTGTTTGGTAGATCCTATTTGGTAGTGTAGTAAAACTATAGTAAGTTGATTTAAGATATTTTTAGTTACTAAAGGGAAGTGATTTAAAGTGTAATAAGTTAACGTAGTATAGGCGATTTAGTGTTTTACTTCGCTTTAACTTACTACGCTTGCCAAACAGATGGAATGTTCAAATCATAAAAAAAAAGTAATTAAAGCTATCATGGGCTTAAACTTACTGAGCCATTCCGTGAATGCTCCTCCAAAAATAATAAATTCTTTAATTAAAATCTTAAGGATACATAAATTTTCTATTTTTAAGCATATAAAAACTACAGAGCTTAATAGTTAACAACTCTATATTAATTAATAAATAAATAAAAAATCACAACTAACAAATAAAATGGTGTAAAAAAAAATGGACATATATATATAAAGGTGGATTCTATCTGTTACCCAATCAAAATGAAAAATTTTAGATATAATGCATACTTGTAGCTATTTAAAAGAACTAATAAATAAAAACGAAAAATGCAGTGGGTTAGTTTGTAATTAATTAATCTTAACATAAAAAGGATCAAGGTCAATTGCTTTTCTTTTTAAAATTGCAGACTCTACTTTTCTTGATCCAACAGTTGAGATACACCAAAAATTCTTTGAGATTGTAGCAGTAACTGACCCCAACCATTCGATCAGAAAAAAAAAGCAGACTATTTTTCAGCTCATTCGGACACAGCTAATTGTCACGATACAGTTACATACTACACCATGTATATTTTATGAGGTATCAGACACACTTGCACAGACAATCTAGAGAGACAAGTTAAGAAAGGGAACTGCGTATTGAGGTCACATCAACTTACTGCTTCCATATATCTCTCTCTTTCACTCCCTTCCCTGTTTTAAATGTCCCTATCCATCATCTTTTTTTTTTGAGTAAAACCCTATCCATCATCTTACTTACCTGCTTCACTACACTACACTACACACTATGCAGTAGCAGTGCACTTTCGTATGTTACAACCTCTGTCCATGAATAAATAAATTTTTAGGAAAAGTTAAAGAAATTAATAGAAAAGTAAAATTATTATTATACTCTCAATTTGTAATCATTACATAATAAATATTCTAATTAAATAATATAGATAAAAGGGTAATCATAACATTGGAGAACTAAGAGAAGAATAGAAAAATAATATTGAATTGGTAAAGTTTATTTAATTGGGAACAAGTTGTAAAGGGTATAAATTCATTTAAATGTAGACGGAGGTTATATTTTTTTTGGAGTTGATAACTGCACTTCTTAAAAAACCTCTTTAACCGCACCTCAATATATTTTTAGTTAAAAATTCTTTTTCAAATACAACAAATCACTTTTACCGGTTGCAATTCACAATTCACATTCTCAATCGAACAAAAAAAATTACATATATATATACAACAGAATGATCAAGAATAAAAAAAAAATTCACTCAAAATTTATGAGAGTACGAGAAAGAAAGAAAAATATTACCAATTTAGTTTGGAGATGGATAAGGGGTGTAGTTAAGGAGGCAAAGACTACTTCTCTCTTTTTTTTTACTTTGCGGAGTGGTGGTACTGGTACTGCAGACAGAACTTCCTTCATCAGTTCCATCAGTTCATCCTTCCAACTTTTTTGAATGCAGCAAACTACTGAACTAGGCTACCCACCTCCCCATTTTTCAGGCCGGTTCTTCTGTGTCTGCATTGTCAACAGCCTTTGGTGTTCCGAGTCATTGACAAGTTGGCATTTTTATCAAGAGAAGAGATCCAATAACCACAAAATTTGGTGACCTTAATAACCACATCATTATTTATGTATAAATTAATAAATCTAAACCGTTAGATGTATTCTAAATCATCTCAATAACATATATATATAAAATGATGAAAATTTAATATTGTTTCGATAGCCATCAAGAGAGAAGAAAAAATCATAAAATTTGAACCGTTGATTTTTGTTAATGCTTAATTCACATGTAAATAAATTCAAAATGATATAATTTTTTTATTACACATAAAATATGATATATACAAAACATTCCATCTATTAGTTTTGTTATTTAAGCATTAAAAATGTAATTATTTGAGATTTAATTTTGTGGGTACCGATGGAGTACGAATAGTTGCAGTCATTTGATCCCTTCTCTTTTATCAATGAGGATGACTGTTCGTGTTCTCTGTCAGAACTCAGAATCTTCACATCTGTTTTGGTTTTTTCATTAGTTTCTTTTTCAATTAATTCCTTGTAATATTAACTTTTTTATATATGTAAGAGGAGTATTCCATTGACAATCCCTAATTTGACAATGACAAATTTAAAAAAATTTTAATAAAATCGTACGAGGTCTTAAAAATGAAAACAAGTTTGTGTTGTATTATTGAACTTATAAATTGATAGTGTTTCAAGTTTCAATCAATTTGGACATTATTTCGTGGCTTATCAATATTTTACAATTTTTTTAACAATTATAATTTAACAAAACTTCGAAAGCTATCAAACATCGCTTAAATTTAATATAATCAGAAACATAATCCATATATAAGTTCAACAATATTTTCATAAATTTTTATCTAATTTTAAGAATTTTTAATTATTTTATTCAAATTTTTGAAAACTGTCATTATCAAGATTGTCAAGATATATATTGTCAATGCATCCCTCTAAATGTAAACCGACACGATAGCTCACTGGATGCATATATAGGTTTCATATGTGCACAGAAAATATTCACTGGGGGTGAATAGAATATTCTTTTTCTCAAGATTCTTTTTACCGACTTTTTACTCAAATTTTTAGTTTGTAGAAGACAAATTTCTATCCACTTGGGTGGTCCAATTTAATTCAACACCCACCAAAGTCGCAAGGAATACAAAATCTCCACCTAAACATCCAACGGTCAAGGGATATATGATTTTTTTTGCTGATAGAGAGCGCAAATCTCAAACTTTCAGATCGTGCCATATACAAGTATACAACACACTAAGAACATAACAGATTAATTAATTTAATCTATTTCAAGTTATTTTGTTTCAATAAAGAATTATTCTAAAAAAATTAGAGGTGGCAGATTGTCGGTTCGGTTTGGGTTCGGGTTCGGGTTCGGGTCGGGTATCGGATGACGGCTGCCGACATTTTTTCAGGTCGGGTTGGGTATCGGGTTAACATCTGCCGACATTTTTTTAGGTCGGGTCGGGTTCGGGTTTGGGTCGGGTCGGGTTCGGGTCAGTCCCACTTTCCCTAGAACATAGGTCGGGTCGGGTCGGGTCAATCGGGTTCAGGTCAGTTTGACTTTTCCTGAAACTCAGGTCGGGTGGGGTTTCGGGTCGGGTGGGTTTCGGGTCGGATCAAAATTTGTCACCTCTAATTTAAAAAATTGACCTTTCTCATGTGCACATTGTGAGGAAAGAAAAACTTGTTTCAGTACAGATTATAGATAACTTTTAATTTGGAGCTGGGGCTATGCAGACAGATGTTCATTGTTGCCTCATGAGAAAACACCAAATACTGTTAAGAGTAGAAGTAAAAAAATATGCAGGAGACGATAATGAGTTTAGATGATTTTCACTCAAAAAAAAAAATAAATAAATAAAGAGTTTAGATAATTTATTTTTTTAATGAGGGAAGAAAAATCCTATCAAGTACAGTGTGAAGCATATTTGACAACCAAAAATAAAAATGCAAAAAAAAGAAAAAGTTCTTCATTAACAATTCTTTTTCTTTGTTCTTCTAAATAAGTAACTAGCACAAAATAATGATTGAACTAGTAATCAAACAGTAGAGAAAAATTGTGAAAAAGACCTAGAAAATAAACTAGGAATTCAAGAGCATTAAAGTAGCCACCATAATATATGAATGAATAAATGATATATGGAGTTAGACTATTATACTAACGTTAGCATTTCGAACCGAAATGCTAACGCCTCAAATTTTATGTTATTGTATCCGAAATCGCAATTTATTTGCTCAATAAATTCTTTATATGAAAATATTGGGGAATACAAAAATTTTTTATTTTTAGAGTTTTCTAGGTATTTGTTTTGAATTTTAGAAAATAGCTCATAAGTATTAATAAAATATTGATGTTTGTACATGCTATTTTCAAAAATATAAAACAAATACTTAGAAAACTCTAAAAATGGAAATTTTTTGTATTCCCCAGTATTTTCATATAATAAATTTATTGAGCACCATAAATCGTGATTTCGGACACGATAACATAAAATTTGAGACGTTAGCATTTTGATCTGAAATGCTAACGTTAGTATAATAGTCTAACTCATGATATGTGATATGATATGAGTAACTTAGCTTTGTGATATTAAATTTGATCCATGGGCCAAGGGCCTATATATATAAGTATATTATATGGACAAGATTCTAGAGAGCCTACAAAAGTACTCTCTGCATGCTTCCACTTTTCTAACACCACCAAAATATAATAATAACAATAATTATTAATACATTACTTATTTATTATTAATAATATAATATAATATTTAAATATAATAGTCATAGAAAAGGGGGTTCACCTCTGTCACCTTTACCACTTCTTAAATAGCCTTCTTTATCTATGTATCCTTTAATAATTCATACCAAGTACAAAAACAAATAAACTATTATACAAATGCACATACAATACAATACAATAATCTGCTGCAGAGTCTTCAGAGAGAAGGTGAGAGACTGAGACTCAGAGACATAGGAAGAAGAAAATCACCCATGTGGGGCTGCTGCTTCACTAAGAGATATATAGTAGTAGTAGAGAGAAGGTGGAGTGAAAGGAGTGGAGTGGTAGAGGAAGAAGGACAGCTCTCTCTATATCTATCTATCTATCCTCCCTCTTTCTCTTAAATGCTCCTTTATTAATTAAGGAGAGCCTTCCATGCAACTCACCTCACCACCTCTCAGTCTCATCTCTCATTCTCATTCTCATTCTCATTCTCATTCACTACCTCTCTTTCTTTCTATCTGCTTCCCTTTTAATTTTCACCACTAGATACAGCAATGACCAAAGATGATGACTTTAAGTTGCTCAAGATCCAGGTTTGTTTTTATTTAAAGTGCTCAAAATGAGAACATAAATTAATGTGTTTCAAAACTGAAGTGATCTGATTGTTGTTTTCCTTTCATTTTCATTTCTTTAAGACCCATGTACTGAGAGTGAACATACACTGTGATGGGTGTAAAGACAAAGTCAAGAAGCTACTAACAAAAATTGAAGGTACTTTCTTTTTTTCTTGCATCTTTTTTTTTTTGTTGGTGGTGGCATGGTGGGTCTTTTCACAAATATCTATGGGTTTTGTTCATTTGTTATTTGTTTATTTATTTATGAATTTTTGGAAGAAAAGTCAGATCCACAAATTTCAAAAATCTTGAATTTGTGTGTCCCTCTGAGCATTTTTTCTTTTTTGTTTTCTTGAAGAATAATGCTGGTGAAATATATTGGATAGATAAAATGGAAGGACCTGAGAAGAGAAAATAGGAGATTTTTTTTTTTCAGATATTTATTCTTACTATTAAGTAGGAATTAAAGCAATGACATTTGCATTTCTTTCCCCTTTGCTAATTGCTAAATAGTTCTGATTTTTACTTCAACAGTACTACAAATGAAATGAGTGGTATGTTTAACAAAATAAGGTTTGCAATTTAGTCCTTGCAAGGAACATTTTGTGTTTGTCACCCTGATCTTTTTTTTTTTCATTTTATTAATTGGGATACCCTGTTCTATATTATTTTCTTCTATGCTTTGGTCAACTCTCTTCCCAATTTGTTTAATGAACAAATTCTTCTTATTTCTGATTACAAATTCTCCAGTGCGCATACTAATTTTTTCCAGAAGAAATTAGTATAAAAATGGACTGTAACGATTAGGATTTTTTATCTGAACTTTTTTCATCAATCATTAAACACAAGCTGAATTTAACAAGTGAACTGAAGTACTGATTTGTTGGATGGAAAATAGCTAACATGCACCTATAGAACTATTTTTTAAGCCATTTTTCAAAGCTTGAAAGTTAATTTTGAAAGCAAAGTTTTTTAATTTTTTTTAGCCATCTTCTATGTGCTCTTTGAAACATCTTGAAAAATATCCACTATGTATGAGCAATTCCTCATTTTTTTTTTGAATAACTACACTTTATCATCTTCAATTGACACCCTTTCTTTGTTTTTTTTTTTGGAGAAAAGAACTTTGGTTGTTGCCTTTATCCTCCTTTTCCTCCTCAACAGTGAATCTCTCTCTGATTTGAGACCATGTGCAAATAGCCAAATACATGCTGTTTGGCTTTTGTTACCAAAAATAACCATGCCAGGCTATGCACATTGTAGAAATGCACAATCAAGCTCCACCTATATTCATTAAATGGTGGTACCACTGTATCAGTCTGTGCTGTTTGGTACTTGGTACAGAAGCATTTCTTAGCAGGGTTTTGTGGTTGAGTTAGGTTTAATATAATTGCCTTTAATTTTACATTTTATTTTACTCCATGGCTAGTCATGTTTTTCTGTAATTGACAAATTGGTCCAATGTAGTTTTCTGCTGTGCATAGAATTAGCTTGCAAGCATATTTTGTAGTACCCAATCTAGCCTAAATATCAAGGTACCTCTTTTGGCTTTGCCAGAAAGCATCTAACTTTTTTTTTTTTTTTTTTTTTTCAATACAGGAGTTTTCTCGGTGGCGATTGATGTGGATCTGCAAAAAGTAACCGTAGTTGGGGGGGTAGATGCAGATACACTCATCCGAAAGCTCTCGCGATCCGGTAAACATGCGCAGCTCTGGTCGAGCAAAGGCAACAACAACAACCAATCCAACCATAAACAATCAAACAATAATGCCCCACAAAAGAACCAGAAGCAAAACAACAACCAGAACCAGAAGCACAACCACAACCACAACCAGATCGCCAACCAGAAGGACCAAGGGAATAAGAACAACCTAATGCAGGGCCTCAAGGCTTTCAAGAACCAGCACAAGGGCGGGAAGCTCCCCGACTTGTATTCTGACGAGGAATTCGATGACGATTACTATGACGACGAAGACGATTTCGACGAGGAGGATTTCAAGATCCTGAATGAGAAAATGGGTCAGTTGAAATTCTTGAGTCAGATGAACGGTGCCCATGCCGGTAACAATAACGGGGTCAACAATGGCCATGCAAAGAACAAAGGTGGTGGCAATGGAAACAACAACAATGGTAACAAGAAAAACCAAAATGGTAATAATAATCAGAATCAATTGGGCAAAAATGCAAACATTCCTGGTAATTTGAACTTTGGAGGAGGTGCAAATGGCAAAATGATACCAAATTTTGGTGGAGGGGGGGGTGGCAATGGCAAAATGATGCCAAATTTTGGTGCTTTAGGAGGAGGTGATCATGCAAAGAGAGTAAATGGTCTGAATGGCATGCATGGTATGAATGGCATCAATGGCATGTCAGGGCTACATGGTAACCCTGGTTTCCAATCTACCAATGGTGGGGCTGCAGGGAGCCATCACCAAGGCCATGGCATGATGATGGGTGGCATGCATCATCACCATCCATCAAGCATGATGGCTGCTGCAGGGAACAACAATCTAAGGGGAGGAGGCAATATGATGATGATGCATGATGGTGCTGCTGCTAGGTTTATGCAGCAGCAGCAGCCCCAAATGATGTATGCCAGGTCCCCTCAGGTCATGCCATACACTGGCTACTATGGGTACACTCCAAGCCCCAATCTTTATTATGGATACAATAATAATTACTATGCAAGTCCTTACCATGGTGAGAGCAGTAACAAGAATTCTGATGGATTTGGGTATATGTTTAGTGATGAGAACACTAAGGCATGTTCTATTATGTAGAGAGACATTTAATTAGGCTCTTTTTTTTTTTTTTTTGTCTTTTTCAAGTGTTCTTTTTTTATGGTTTTTGCCTGGTGTTATTAGTTTTTATTTTTTTTTACCCTTTTTTTATAAACTTCAGTAATGTTGGTTACTTATTAATTATGATATAAGGATAATGTATCTTTGTTAAAGGATACAGAATTAGCCTCAGTAACACTATGCACATTTTTGTGTTTGAACAGTAACAGTAAAAAGTTAGTGCGCCCCAACAGTAACAGTAGAACTCAATGTCAGTATTTGAAACCTAGGCTCCTGTTCTATTCTCATTCTTTTACTGTTCTTTGTTTACTGTAAAATAATAATGTGGACCAAAATTGCATGGACTGGCACCGTTCTATTTCTTTTACTGGCGTGTCTAATAAAAAGGCTTTGCAAAAGTAGGAAATAAAATATCAAAAAAAAAAAAAAAAAATCTCTGAAAGACATCAATTTTCTTATTTACTAAGAACACAAGGATGTTAGTGTAATATAGAAGTTAAACAGGGTTATGTTTGTCATTAGTGTATAATTTAAGGGGCCCTAATTTAATATATTAATTTTTTTTCTTGTGCTTGAGTCTGCCTGGGATGTAACTTCCAGCTAGTACTTGGTAAATTATTTTTTACTATTTCAAATTAACAGTGTTTGGTAATTTTAAGGGCTATGGGTTCTTGTGCATTTGGGACTTTTTAGTGCTTGGCACTAATTACCATGTTGTTTATTCATTCATTCTAAGGTTAAAAAAATGAGGAATTAATTAGATGATGATCCACAGTAAGTAAGTAATTAAGTAACTAAGCTGCTGCTGGTCAAAACCTTGGGTTGCTAATCTCACTGCCAGATTTTGTCCCACAAAATCCCAAAGAGATCATGACAAATTAGAGAAGGGGTTAATTCATGCTCAATTCCAGAATTGTTGGGTTCTTTTGTGGCATCTTAACCTGGATGTTGTCTGCTTGTATTTTTATCCTTATCCAATCCAATTTTTTTTCAGTACCATTCCACATTCTTCCACAGTAGATGGCATCTGAACCGTCCGATTGGTAAATACATCAGTTTTTTTTTTTTTTTTGAAATATTTTTTTTTATAAGAAAGAAGAAGATGTAGTCAATTTTGTTTGATAAAGGTAGCTGCAACAAAAGGTTCTGATGTTGTGAATCATAGTCAGGCTGTCAGGCAGTACCACAGCTAGACAAAAACTATACAGTATTTGTTTGTACCAAGCATTAATTTGAAACCAAACTGATTAGAGAAATTAGACTTGTCAGTTTATTTATCAGTTTTCTTCTAATTGTTGTTCTGAGCAAAAAAAAAAAAAAAAATTGATTTTTTTTTTTTAATTTAAGATGTCAAAAATATAAAAATAGTGCACTGTTCTGATCACATATATTGTGCCAAGCAGAAAATTACAAACTACCAGAGTTCTTTAACATTTTGAGAACAACACTTGAATGGCAAAAAGGACACTCCGCATGCATGATCAGAACAACACTTTTCCATTTTGGCAATATTTTACCCTTTTTTTGAGTAATTCAAAAACGACATTATTAACACTCTCCTGATAATATTGCATTGCTCTAAGAACTAGCATTTGGTGTAGTAGTTAAGGGCAACGCTCTGTGTCAGAGGTCGTGAATTCAAAACCTAAATAGAGATATATTATAAATATTTAAATTTGAGTGACTTGATTTTTATTTTTATCTTTAAAAAAGATAATACATTGCTCTTTCTCTGATTTTGTTTTTAATTTGGCAACCCCAAATAGAGAGAACATTCTACAAAACATGAATGTATGCACGCAGTACTTGCCAATATGACAACCCAGAAGAAAGGATCATAACTTGACAACACAGGGGAAGCACAAGAAAACAAAGGTTGAGCAACAAACAGCCCATGTGATCAATTTATAAAATATCCAGTGAATTAGGTTTCAGGACTACTGCATTCACTTCATACTATTTTTCTTTGTTTTTTTTTTTTTGGAGCCAGACAATTCCCGAGGAGTTTCTGTGGTAGCAAATAAGAAAATATATTTGGAAAGTTGGTGCTTAAGATGAGGGTTTACTTGTGTTGAAAATAAGCACAAGGATATGCATCTCCAAACATCATATATGTGATGATTATCTCCATGAAATATTCTAAGTTATTTCCTTTTTTTTTTAAAATGATTTTATAGTGTAGCATGCACTAATTATCATGATGGTTATTTTTATGTTATTTTGAAGTAACAGGGTTTGGTATAGGGTAATATTAGGACTATCAAACTATGGGTATTTGTGCTTTCGGGAATTTTTATTGCTTACCACTATATTAAACAAACACTATTATTTGCCTTTCAATATTTATAAAAAAGGCCCCTTTAAGTTTGAAAATTCAGTCCGTTTGTTATTTATCAGAAACTTTTCCATGCAATTAGTGAACAAATATCGAAGCATGGTGTCATTTCTAGCTATATTAATTATAATATCCTATTCATAATTACAAAATACAAAATACAAAGTAATTACTATTACTATTATTATTACTACTACATATTATCATCATTATTATTATCGGAATTATTATTATTTATTATTATTATGCATTAATTATTTTGCTGTTGTTGTGACTAATTATGATATTATTTGTTAGTTATCAAACATTTGGCGATCGACAGTGCACCGAAGCTAATGTTCCGGCCGGAGACAGTCTTCTTGTCCAGCTGCTAACCACTACCAATTAAACAACAAAAACAACCCAAAAATAAACACAGCAAACACGGAGCGGAATGCACAATCGTGCGTGCACTTCCAGTCGTGCTCTATACATGATGTCAACGCATTGGGGGAAGGGGATTATTAATTAGATTAGAGCTCACGAGTGTAGTAGTTGGGGAGCGAACTAGTAAATATATATTGCAATAGGAACAAGAATTAATGTGGGTGAATGATATAAATGGATATGAATCATATGATGATGAGGTGAAGATGCCATTTTTTTTTTATTAGGCGCATTTTGGCGTCTAGATGTTTAATTAGGACTATAGGTTGTTCATATAATTGTCTAAAACTATTTGTTGGCAGTTTATGGCATGGCATTTGTGTAAAGGTCAAGAGGATATTATTGGGGAGAAGCCCTTAAAAGAGAAAATTACTTCCTCTTAATTTCAATTAACAATAACCCAAGCAAGGAGTGAAGTTTTTTCTTGTGATTTTGAAATTAAAATATTGAATTCTTCTTGTTTGGTGGCTTATCAAATTTTATATATTTTTTAACAGCTGCAAGTAAATTGGGCTTTGAGAAACTTTAAATGCCACTTAAATTTAATGTAACTAAGGTTTATCCCGCGCTTTTGCAATGGGGCAGTAGATGCTTCACAATTTAGCTGTAAAATTTATTAAGCTAGAAGTAGTTGAGTTGTATATTGATTAGATGATACATGTTGCAGAATCAAAACTGAATATATAGTTTAAAACTCTTTGATAATATGGAAAGTAAATAATTCATAAACAAATAAGATTGGAAACGGAATAATTAGAAGCATGTAATACATGAACAATATGTTACAAAAAATATGCAAACTAATTATGCAAGACAAACTCGATCAATGGAGAATAAAAAAATAATAAGGGTCAGGCAAAAATAAATCCGATTTTTTTTTTTTACCTTTTTAAGAAATATAAACCGACGATTTTTAGGATGTGTCCATAATTTTTTTTACCCTTTTCTGATTATTTAAAACATTTTAAGCTTATTCGAAAAATAATCCTATAAAAATATTTTATTCAAGAAATACTATGATCAAGTCAATTTTCTCACTTCAATTAAAAGAAAAATTGAGAACATGATCTTCAACTTATTTTGGGAAAAACACCAGAGTAAAAAAAGCTGGTCCAAAACAATGTAAGAACAAATTAAAAAGTTAATTTTGAGCTTATTTATAAAAATAATACACTTATAAACAATGCTCATCAGGAATAATCACAATCTTGATGAGAAATCAATAGTAACCAACACAAAACCAACCTTCCCAATGTCTCTCAATTTGAAAAATAGACAGAGGAGGCTGAAAGTTATAATGACCGTTGGATGACAAGATCGGACGGATATGAAGCTTAAATCAAGGAGAGAGCTTCATCTTTCCCCTCTTTTAAAGGGTATTAGAGCTGTGAATCGGGGCGAAGCCCCGAAAAAATAATATTACACAAATTAATAGCCCCGAAAAAAATAATATTATACAAATTAATAGATATTGAAAATAAATATATATTTTTCATAAATATATTTTATTATATCGGACTTAATATATTTTTAGCTACATCTCAATTTATATAAAAGAATATAAAGAGTTGCAAATATTTTGATTTTTGAGTCTTAAATTGTTCTTTAGGTACATTATATTATCTCTTTAATGAAAATTTTTTTGAGCCATTTGATTAAGATAAATAAAGAGAGAGAAACAAAATCAATGGTTGAGATTAATGATGATGTGGCATAGCTAAAAAACTTGGATGCTTACCCCTCTTTCTAAAGTATGAATATAAATGAGAAACATAATCAATTTACAAATTAAACAAATTCCGTAAAATTTTTTTTTGGACGAAAAACAAAAGTGCCATGAATTGAAATTTATCTGACAGTAGCTGGAGCCTTAATTGTTACAACATCCGTCCACAATTAAATGAATTTATACTATTTAGAGCTTGTCCCAATTAAATGAACTTTTACCGATTTGAATTTATTTTTCTATTCACTTGTTTGAATCCACTTGTTTCTCCAATGTTTTGATTACCCTTTTATCTATATTATTTAATTGGAACAATTATTATGTAATTTCATTTTTCCACTAATTCATTTGACTTTTCCTAAAAAATCATTTATTCATGGACGAAGGTTCTATCTGTTAAGAACTCATACGTCGCATTCACTTTTTCAAAATTTCTGTTTCTCCAATGTTATGATTACCCTTTTATCTATATTATTTAATTGGAACAATTATTATGTAATTTCATTTTTCCACTAATTCATTTAACTTTTCCTAAAAATTCATTTATTCATGGATGGAGGTAGTAGTTTCCTGATGCTACTTGCTGGTAAACCTATTCAAATTTTAAATGCTCAAGAGAGTACTTTGTCAGATTGTTACCAACCATCTGATCTTAAATAAACAATCCTGATGTGTCTTACCACATTCACTGAATTCATTATACTACAAGAGAGGAGTTAATGGGATTCATTCGGTCATAACTCATAACACAGCCTACTTGTGGAATTTAACGTACCATTTATAAATGCCCCATAGAATACTCATGTATGCATGGATTCTTCATGAATGACATTATCATATAGGCTCTTGAAAAAAGAGAAAAAAAAAATTCAGAAGTCAACCTATACAAGTTATTTTATTTTATATTTCCTTGAGTAATTCAAAGATGTGCAATAGAATTACATATAAAATACCAAAAAAAAAAAAATTGGTGAAAATTAATCCCCTAGAAACATAAATTTTTTAATACATGATGCAGCAGCTTCCATTGAAATTGAAACTTAAATAATAATAATAAATATATAAACAGAGGCCAAAGCCAGTGTTCCCACGTGGCTACATCCATGTGACACCCACTTTACACAATCTCCATTCCTCATGCGCTTCACATCTCCCCAAATATATATAAATTATATGTTATTATGCTCCAGGGTGCAAAACACGTTTTTGTACCACCATTGAATCTCTATTTCCAAAACTCAATTGACCTAACCGATTTGCCCAACACAATCAACATATTAATATTATACAAATTACCAAATTTTACAATTTTTTGAACATTTCAACTATTTTTTTAGATTTTTCAAAGATAGGTACTTTTGATATTCATAATGACATTATTTTATTATTATTTTTGGTCCATCTTTCGAAAATCCGAAAAAAATAGTTAAAACTTTCTAAATATTTTAAAATTTGTTATTCACCATATTTCAATATGTATAGTGCGATGGTTCAATTAGATTTGACATTTGAAGTTCGATTTAAAAACGGTGGTGCAAAAAAGCGTTTTTGTATCATGATGCATAATAACATATCTCATTATATAATACCCTTCCTCAAAAAAATTATATAAATACCCTTTCCTCAAAAATTATATATAAATTATATAATACCCTTCCTCAAAAAGAAATTATATAATACCTTGAGTTAGACTATTATATTAACTTTTGTATTTCGGACCGAAATGCTAATACCTCAAAATTAGTGTTGTCATATCCGAAATTACGATTTATGGTGCTCAATAAATTCTCATATGAAAATATTGGGGTGTACAAAAAATTTTTCATTTTTAGAGTTTTTTAAGTACTTATTTTGCATTTTTGAAAATAGCACGGACAAACAACAATATTTTATTAATATTTATGAGCTCTTTTAAAAAATGTAAAACAAATACTTAGAAAACTCTAAAAATGAAAAATTTTTGTATTCCCTAATATTTTCATATGAAGAATTTATTGAGCATCATAAATCGTAATTTCGGACACGATAACACTAATTTTGAGGCGTTAGCATTTCGGTCCGAAATACTAACGTTAGTATAATAGTCTAGCTCTAATACCCTTTATACATCTACAAATTTGTATTTCAACAATGGTACAATGCAATGTTCTTCTGAATAATCAGTTAATCACTAACATCTACTGAAATATAAAGGGTAGATAATTGCAGGGGAAGTGAGAGGAGGCAAGAGGAAAGAGATAGGAATAAGATCAGAGGGAGGGGGGAAGCAACGGTAGACAAAAGCTGAGAAAAGAGAGACAGCAAGCAAACCCAAACATGAACTCAAAACACACAAACACTTTTCTACATCTCTTTTTAGACTTTGGAGTTTGATGATCTTGGCTTTCCTTGCCCTTTATATCATTGGAGTGGAGGATGTTGTCACTTGCTTTTTCAACAAGGCATCATAACCAGCATGCTTTTGTTCGCTTCACCTGTTTCAAACCTTAATTCGCTGGCCGAAAGAGAAACTTGATTTGATTTTTCAAATTTTCATATTTTGGGATATTGATTACTGATTTACTGGAGTAAAACTGCCATGAACTCAAGCTCATGGAGGTTTCCGTGAGCGCATCTCAAGAAAAACATAACAAATCAACTTCAAATTTTAATCTATATGGCTCAATAAATTCTTTATATCAAAATCTTATAGGATACAAAAATTTTATATTTTTTAAAATTTTTAAGTATTTGTTTGAAATTTTTTAAAGTTATAGTCTCCGTAAGCTTAAAAACACCTTAGTTTTACTCATATTATAACACAAACTTGTATACATATGTACAATCAGTCAACTACAAACTTTTTGCAACTGTCTTCTGTCTTCACTGAACATATACTCTTGCAATAATTTTTTTTGCTTGTTCAAATAAAATGAAAAAATAGTATCAATTATGTGTGTGCTGCCAATTTGACCAACTATTTTAGACTTATTCCATTAAATTAGTGTATTAATAAGCTCATTTTCTTATGCACTGTCGGAGATAACACAACCTCCCATGTGCCGTGAGTTTATAATTTGAAACTATCAATTTTATTTTTTGTTGCATGCCGAGAGTTATTACACGGTCCCAATTAATAAAGAGAGTGAAGGAAGTATCACTTTTGACTTGTAATCGTACATAGATAAGCAAAAAGACTTTATAATAATTCATAAGTTCAGAAAGAGGGGTAAGCTTTCAAGCTTTTTAGCTATGCAACATCATCATTAATCTCAATCATTAAATTTTTTTTCTCTCCCTTCTTTATCTCAATCAAATGGCTCAAATTATTTTTTTTCTTTTTTCATTAAAGAGATAATATAATTTGTCTAAGAACAATTTAAGACTCAAAATATTTGCAATTTTTTGTATTTTTTTATATGAATTGATATGTAGTCAAATATATATTGTATAGAAAATATTTTAAATTCAATATTTATTTTCAATATATATTAATTTATATAATATTATTTTTTTGGGGCGAAGACCCGATCTACAGCTCTAGTAATATTAATATTTTCCGGAAATTTTAACCATCACAATTTCAATAACTAACTAATCAAGCAACTAGACAATTCAATTGGAGAGGTTGTGAGATCAACAAGAACTCAAACTATTCAACAACATAAGCAATTCAATTAAAGAAAGAAATTTTCTTCTATTACGTACTACTGGTTCTTGCATATTGACAAATCTACTGAGCAATATTCTTCTACTACTCTCGAATGGAGGAAATCTCTTCACATCAACACCCGGAGAGATCAATCCGCCGAGTGGAGCTCTACACTTCCCATTGAAAGATGTGGCCTCAGCTGTACTATAATTAAACTAGATCTCATGATCTACCGCTAGAGGTGGCAAATCAGGCAGGTGGGTCGGGTTCGGGTTGGGCGGGTCGGATCAGTTTGATCTTCTAGAATATTTCGGGTCGGGTCGGGTCGGGTTGGGTGATGGGCGGGTCGGGTCGGGTCGATTTTAATATCTATTTTTTTTAGATCGTATGTTGATTTTAGTTTGATTGGATGCTATTTGATCTTGGGTCGGGTCGGGTTCTGATCAGGTCGGGTCGGGTCGAGTCAGTTTGACTATCTGAAAAATTCTGGGTCGGATCGGGTCGGGTCGGGTCGGGTTCTGCCACCTCTATCTACCGCACATCATGGCTTGATATATACTTGGATAGTGGTGACTTTTGGCTTTGCTTAGTGGATTTGTGAAAAAAAAATTTCTCACATGGTTTCATCACATTTGAGCTCTTAAATAGACATGTGACCCTATTGTGATCAACTAGCCATTGTAATGCTTTATCGAGCATTGCAAGTTGTAATGCTTGATCTGGAGAATTCTAAGTTGGAAACAAGCTTTTGGACCGGAGACTTCCGATCACCCAGTTTTAGAGTTACAACTCAGGTTTTGGCTTACTTTTGGTTCGGACAAAGTGTTGTAATGCTTGGAAAGCATTTTGGAAGGTGATCAAGACTGAGTTTTGGATGGTTTTTATTGTAGCTTGGTCTAAGTCACCACGTTCTATCTTGCACAAATATGCACCCAAGGCTCTTAACTTCATATAAAATGTAAAAATACCCAAGTTGAGCTTTTAATCTTTATCAATTTAGCTCAAATTCTTCAATTAAGCTTTAATTGCTCTTCATTGAGAGAGATCATCCATCAATTTAACTTTGCATACTCTTGGATTTGTAGCTATCCTTACTATACATAAAAGCATATCGGAAAAGTGACATGAAAGGACTATCTTCCCCAAATAAAAAACTTGAGCCGTTGATCATTTTCTTAGATAGATTAGAACCGTTGATTTACGTTAATACCCGTTGACGTTAATGTCTTAGCCCATTAAAATTTAAGGCACATATTAATTTCCTCAAGATAAGACACATTACATATAATTTAAAAAATTTATTATAAGAAATAACAATTTCAGTCCAAAGCAACGCATAGGCTATTTACTAATATCTTATAAATTCATATGCAATTTGTTAAATGCAAAACATATTTCCAAAGTATCAAACAAATAGAAGATAAATAATACAATTAAATGTAAAACTTTTCACTTACTATTCTACCAACAATTTTATATAAAAGTAACTGAATTCTTCAACAAGTTTCCAATTCAACGTAGAAAATGTTCTTGTGCCGAGGAAGGAAACATGTCTTCTCAATCAAGTCAAAAGGCAAATCCAACCCTGTAAAATCATCATAAAAAATGTTATTGGCAGAAATGAGAGACATTTGATTCTTGGTCAAGGAAAGCCTTTTTCTCTTGTTACGGGGAGGGATCCATTCACAACAGTAATTTTGACAATGTTGACAAGAAATCTTAAAAATAGAAAAAGTTTATGGAAGTTATTCTTAACTTATAGATTGATTATGTTTCCGATTATATTCAATTTAAGCGATATTTGGTAACTCTTTAAAAATCTTTTAATTATAACCGTTAAAAAATGTACAAAATTTTGTTAAGCCATCAAATAATATTCAAATTGATTTAAAATTGAAACACTATCAATCTATAACTTAAATATGCATCCATAAAACTTTTTTTCATTTTTAAAGTTTTTTTATAAATTTTTACAAATTTTAAAGATAACCATTGTCAATATTGTCAAAATAAGTATTGTCAATTGATCCCTTCTCTTTTGTTTTTGGGACAGATAACATACAATCATACATAGGCCAAGTTGTGGAGTGTGATAACAGAGCTAGCTGCATGAAAAGGAAGATCAAAAGAGAAGTTACTTATGACTAGGGATGCATTAATTTGAGACAAGGCAGCCAGAAGCCCAGAGTTGGATTTGCCTTTTGACTTGCAGGTGGAGAAACAAAGAGGCAGGTCTTGGTTAATGAATTACAGTTACACACTAGTACCATTTTGGATTGATGCCTATGATTCATCTTTCAATGCAGAGCATCTTGATTTGGATCACTTTGAAAGGTGTATATTTATGAAAGAGAAACATGTTGTGTTCATTAAAAAACCGTTTATACGTCCATATATATATACAAAGAATGTAACAGATACATTATGAAATGTAACAGATATATCTCGAAATATAACTTATAGACATTATGGACAGCTTTTTTTTATGGACGCTAGGTGTTACTCTTTATGAAACATAATATCCTCAATAAGCCAAAAGAAATGCCAAATAAAAAGATAAAATTTTTTTTTGAAAAGATATATAATTATCAGCACGTTGATATTTCATGAGAGCTATATTATATCTGACAAATATAAATATACCAAACTTTAAAAAAAAAAAATGTGACTACACATATTTGATGTTAACTTAATTTTCATATTAATCTTGTTTTAAAAAAAAAATTCAGTTGGTCATTAATTGGGACCGAGATCTCCAAGCTAATTATATTATACCCTTATTTAAAAAGGCACACTTCACAATTAAAAGTTTGGGGCATGCATTTTAAAGGTCTCCAAAAACAATGATTTCGGCTGAATTATTACATGAGAGGTACGGAAAGACAAGGTTTTGAGTAGGTAATGCCATGCTTTCTCTTCTTACCTTTTTTTTTTTTTTTGGGTTTTTGAATGTCATTATGATACATAAATACATTGTTTGAAAGATTCTTTAAAGCCATAATTAGCAGATATAAATGCTCTCAATTGTCCTTTAACAAGGAGCCGTATATATATAGAGGAGGGATCTATTGACAATGCTTATCTTGACAAGCTTGACAATGGAACATTTCAAAATTTTATAAAAATTCATTAAAAATCTTAAAAATGAAAAAAAATTTATAAATGCATTAATTAACTCATAGATTGATGGTGTTTCAAATTTCAATCAATTTGAACATCATTTGATGGCTTATCAAAATTTTGTGTAATTTTTAATGGTTGTAACTTAATGGATCTTTGAAGAGCTATCAAATATAACTTAAATTGAATATAATCGGAAACATAATTAATCTATATGTTAAGAAATACTTCCGTACATTTTTTTTTATTTTTGAGAATTTATATGATTTTTTATAAATTTTTGAAATTTCAAATTATCAAGATTGTTAAGATGGGAATTGTCAATGGATCGCTCCTCATATATATAATACTGTTGGAAGATTCTTTGGCATGCCTCTAATTATGCTAAAAACTTTGTAGTCATGCAACCAGTGGGCATAGTGCCACTATTATTACAACCAAACAAAATAGGCCATTAACAATACTTCGATCTTATCTCAAAAAAAAAAAAAAAAAAACAATAATACTTCGATTTGTAATTATGAGGCAGATATATCCACTAGAAACATTGCATTACATATGAAACCAATCATATAAGGGGACCAATTTGCTTCCTGCTGGTGCTTCAAAAATGTCCAAATACTATTGATGTGTTGTTTATTTATCATACTATCATTATATAGTATATACCCCATATATATATCACCTGATGATGATATATATACGGATGTACCAGTATATATAGTCTGCTACAGGGATGACATGCACAGAATAGCATCTGGAAGACTGGAATATATATATATACACAAAAAGTCAAAAATCAGAAAGAGAGAAGTGCACGAGGCACCACTTAACAGATAGTTGATCATTTGAAGCTTCCTTCTCCCTTCCTTCAAAACCCAAAATGACAAAAATTTAAATCTCTTTAGTGAGTTGTGTTATAATATTAATTTGCAATATATATATGCGACTACATTTTTATCAGTATATAACGTAGTGTTGCATATGCTGGAGATCTTCAGATATACGTATAAAATGTACTATACTATGCATATTTAACAACCATAACAAAATATCATTTGCTGGCATGCTGGCTGCACCGACCATATACTAGGACCACACATGAATGCCCCACAAAGCACATTAATAAAAATCCAACGGTACAGATGCAATGCTCTTGGTAGATTTCATCATTTCATTAATCAGATACATATATAAATTTTTAGTTTTTTACCAGACCTATCCAGTACCTAAATCTACGGTGCCGGCTTGCATTTAGGTGTAAAGTTAAAGATATTGGTCCCAAAGATAACTAAATTATTGTATCTTTTTAGTAACATTCAATTACAGGTCAGAAATGTGCAATTAATTAATTAATTAATTAATAAATAAATTAATCTGTCTTTCTTGTATCTAATAATTGTTGATAAACACAAATCCCTGAAGAGGTTGTATGACCTATTATACTAAACTTGGTTGTTATATAAATAGGTAAATATATAAGAGTAAAACTATGGTGCTCCTAGGAGCACAGAGACTTCCCGTGCTCCTAACTCAAAAATCCTACTAAACCATCTCGAAATTTCGATTTATGGGTCTCATTAAAATCTTTATATCAAAATATTATAGGATACAAAAATTTTCCATTTTTTGAGATTTTTAAGTATTTGTTTTGTATTTTTTAAAGATGACATAGTTTTATACATTATTTTATTATTATTTTGAGGCCATTCTAAAAAATTCCAAAACATATACTTAAGAATCTCAAAAAATGGAAAATTTTTGTATCCTAAGAGATTTTCATATAAAAAATTTAATGAGAATGATAAATCAAAATTTTATGATGGTTTAGTATGATTTTTGAGTTAGAAACACGGGAGGCCTCCGTACTCTTAGGAGCACGCTAGATTTACTCAATATATGATACTAATATGGGGTGCTTACAATTTTCTTTCCAAGTGACATTAATGTGCCGTATCAGAATCACTCAGCAGAAACTCAATTAATGCCAACAATTTTAGTGTCAGCTGGTTCAAATTCAAATTGATTATCTGACTTTAAATCAGATATATATATTTTTTGTTTCATTCCGTACATGCAGTATCATTGCAAATTAACTCAAGAGCTCTCTTGTATTGTCTCAATAATATATCTTCTTCTTTTTTCTTAAATACTTATTATATATAAAAGCATATTGGAAAAAATGATATGAAATGGCTATTAAAATTTTCTTGGATAGATCAAAACCGTTGATTTACGTTAATACTTGTTGACGTTAATGTCTCAGCCCATTAAAATTTAAGACCCATATCAATTTCTTCAATATAAGGTCCATTACATATTATCTTAAAAATTTATTATAAAAAATAATAATTTCAGTCCAAAGCAACGCGTAGGCTTTTACTAGTATTTATAAATGCACTATTCCTAATAGTTGCTCTGGGCTCTTTGCTAGTATTTATAAATGCACTATTCCTAATATTTTGTTGGTAAGTTGACCAATGAAGTTGAGGAAATGTAGCTGCTTAATTTGATATTTTGACCAATGCTTCTTCACGAGCACCCAATTGGCCAATTGATGGTTCTTTCAGTAAAGATTTTCATAATTCTCAAAACTAACGGACCCTTTGACTAGTGGGTCACGCAAGTTAAAAATTGTAAAAGTGTATACTTGAATAAACTAAATGTACTTGCCAAACTGGGGTATATATTATATGCTTATAGGGACAGCCAGCAGTACAAAGTTTTGCTTTCAGAGAATAATTTTAAAAATTCAAATTTGAAAAACGAAAGGAGCCGTTGCATGGATTCATGTGACTGTCAATCATGTTGCCACCTTGTTTTTAGATTTTGTGCTCTGGTTCTAAGTGGATCCCATATTGTTTGTTGGGCACTTAATTCTGGGCCGAAATGCTGTGCTCTGTCTTTCATTTTTGGGTTTTTTTGTTTTTATATTTTGTACTTCATTTGTTTCTGTAGTACTTCCAACAAAAACGCTAAATTATTACAGGCTGTGCTTTGTCTCTTTTATAATCAAGTGTTATATGCTACAATGAGATAGAGTGCACCCATACAAGTATCAGACCGATGTACATACAAAATTTATAGTGTTGACAACATTATACATATTGTAAAGACATATACCATAAGAAAAAAAGGGTCTTTTTTTTTTAATAAAAAAGGCAGGATGCCAACTGCCAATATATAAATACAACAACATATACAATTCCAAAAGCAAGAATTTTTGAGAGATCATAAAGCCGGATACCGATGTACTTTGCAGCTTTCTTTTTATTTTAAAAGTCGAATTTTCTTTTTCTTTACCAAGCATAAAAAAAGTGTACTTTCTAGGGAAAAAAAGTACAAACATATTCATGATAAGAGGGGAAAAATCCAACAATTATACCCATGGAGTAGAGCCTATTTTTTTGGAAATACTGGAAACAAATCTATACTACAGTTTAGATTTTATCAAAACTAGAGTAAATCTTATTGCTAAAAAAAGTGGCACATCGAATTTTTATTAAGCAACATACAGATTAATTTGATGCTAACGAATTCAGGAAGGTTTTAAGAAACATGATTTGATTTGAAAAGTGTTGCAACTATGAACTATCAGGTTAATTATTTATTGGTGATCCTATTCATTGCCCTATACAAGAATAACAACAGGTAAAAAACTAAAAATGTAACTTACATCGGTAATAAAGTGCATTGAGATTACAAAAGAAAAGTCTGGTTTTGAGGTAGATGCGCAGAGTGCTGCTACCACTTGTTACTGTATAACAATGAATCACTCCGTAAAAGCAAGGTCTGAGAGATGTATAAAAGCTTACCATGATCGGAACCTTGGAGGCAAAGCCCCTATGACCTATGCAGTTTCCATGCTTCTTCCTTAACTAAAAGAGAGTACAATTTGTATACTATAAGAAAGAAAGGAGCTTTTCATAATAAACTAAATAAAGTAGCCATCTTATAGCATATATACAGTTGATATGCATGATGTATATAACAGGTATTGAATCCAACAAATAAATAGCACCTTGTTTTAACTAGGATATTCTTCCAGATTCAGATGATTCATGTTTTGCTGTTAAACTACTAGTGTATTCTGTTGGCAGCAGTTATGAAATTGTTGGCTTACTGTGTACCAGTACCTATTGTCCGCTTGACTGGTACCAGATTTAAGTGAAAAACGGTAACATCTTTAGAATGCCACAAGCATTTACTACAAATTATTATCATATAATTATGGAAGATGCTACATCAATTTCCCTTTAATTTCCCTTTATATACATCCAGATCACAGATAAAACAAAGTCGGGATATTAAGAACAAAACCAACCTCAACGCTTCTCATCTTTTCTTTTTCTAGCCTGGGCTCGTTGCCACTTCTTTTTTGGCACAAGCTTGTTCTTAGGTTTCAGTTTGAGTTCAGGTGAAAATTGGAAATTTGGGTCCCGCATGCGTGCTTGTATATCTTTGAAAAATTGCATATTAAGCTTCTTCGGCCCACCTTCCCTCAGCTCGGCATACTCTGGGCCCGATACAATATTGTCAAATGCTCCAATCAAAATGTCAATGTCAGTTATCACCTCAAATACATTTGTGTAACGACCGTCAGGTCCCTTTTTGAGTTTCTTCAGTGCATTTTCAACTGCTAGCTTCCTGGCCTGTCATAATCTACAGATTAGTGCTTATTTCCACATTATATACAAGTAAAACGCGAACTAATGTCAAGTAAGTTACTAACCCATTTACTTATAGAGGAGGGATCCATTGACAATGCATATTTTGACAATCTTGACAATGGTCATCTTTAAAAATTTATAAAAAATCATAAAAAATCTTAAAAATGAAAAAAAGTTTATGGAAGTTATGCTTAACTTATAGATTGATTATGTTTCTGATTATATTCAATTTAAGCGATATTTGATAGCTCTTTAAAGATCTTTTAATTGCAACCATTAAAAAATGTACAAAATTTTGATAAGGCATCAAATGATGTTCAAATTGATTGAAATTTGAAACACTATCAATCTATATAAGTTAAATAATGCATCCATAAAACTTTTTTCATTTTTAAGATTTTTTATGATTTTTTACAAATTTTTAAAGATGACCATTGTCAAGATTGTCAAAATATGCATTGTCAATGGATCCCTCCTCTTACTTATATAGCAAAGTCATGTTTCAGATGTTACGGTACCAGCAGCACATGTACCTTGTGGACCATTGTTATGCACAACAGGGTACATCAAAACTCCAAAGCATATTCAGAAATAAAAGCAAAAATAATAGGATGATATAATAGAGAAGCAAGCAAGCAAGACAAAATAACACCGGGCAAGTAAGCATGGTAACAACCAGTACCGCAAACTTTTCTAACAATACCTGTTTGCTAGGAGACAGCTCAGGTGGTTCGTCTTCGGCCTTGAGCATCTCTGAAATGGTACGATACTTGGGCATCTCGTCAAAGTCAAAAACCTTGTCGATATGAGCATCACTCTTCTCATTGGGGTGCGGCTCGGTGGGTATGTCGTCGTCATCATCGTCCTCAGAGCCACTCCATAGATTCATCTCATCATCGCTTGATGGGCATATGCTTCTCAGCTCATCACTGTCATCAGCATCGATCAGGTTGGAATTTTCTATGGCTTTCTGCTTCACTTTTCTCATTTCTTTTTCCAAATCTGTTTGGTTTGTACTGCTTTCATCATCATCTTCATCTTCACTTCCTGCAAAAAAAAAAAAAAAAAAAAATATCAAGTTCAAAAAAATTTAATCACGAATAAGCTGAGAAATCAGTTAGATTGAGGTTCTTTTTAACTAGAAGTTCCATTAATAAGCTTTATTTATAAATGCATGACTATAAAGTATTTTTCTCGTCTTTCCCTTTTGTTGTACGATTTCTTCTTTCTAATTGGCAAAATCAAAGGTTGACCTGCAGGATGAAGCTCGATCACACAACTTAAAACTGTAGTAGAGAAGTGACCTAGAAAGAAATTGTTGCAACATGGATAAGAAGGTCCAGATTTCAATACTTACTGACAGGACAGGTTACATCACCAATACCTCACCGAAAGCATCATACAAGAATGAACCACGAGAGATTTTCACCCCAGAATAAACAATACTAATACGAAAAGATGACAGCTGACATATACTTTACTGGGGGCAATATCTGGGCAGGTATAGGTGCAGGGACGGACCTAGGCATGGGCAAGCCTAGGCTTGTGCCCGGACTTGATTTTTGAAATATATTGATTAGTACTAAATTTTCCTTTATATTAAACAATACTTATTTACATTTGTAGTTATTGTGCCCGGGCTTAATGATTTGCCAAGCAAAATACAATGTAATAGAGCTTCCTGTTTCATATATATTAGACAATTTGTGCCCGGGCTTAAAAGTTTCTTAGATCCATAGGAGATGAATGATACAATACCAGTCCAAAGACAATCTTCTTCATCCACATCCTGAGCCCATGCTTTCCTAAATTCTTCATCCCCAGGCCTCCTTCCCTTGCCGAACAAGTTGTAATGTGGAGGGTCTCTAGCATAAAACCTCAATCCTATGACAAGCACGAGAATAAATGATAACCAATTACGGATGACCAACACCATGTTGGTGGGTCAAATCACAGCACATGGGCATTTCACCGAACACCTTCGAGAGCCATAATTCAGAACTTATTTGACAATATCACAATAGAAACAAACACCAGACTGACGCGATGTCTGCAATCGGTGGGCAGGCCGGTACAATAGAAGAGAAGAGGCAACAACCAGTCTTATGAGCCAACAACTAATTGGGGCATAACATCAAACACCTTACGGGCACAAACAATGTGCGCACCTTGGAGAATCGTTTGAGCCAGAGGCGCTGCTGCTACACCTCGGAGGAGACCATGATCGCGCGTGGGGCAAGGAGAAGAGGGGAAAGCTCGCGAGGGGAGAAGTCGGAGAAGACGGAGAGAGGGAAGGCAGCGAGCCATGGCAGTGTGGCACAGTGGGAAACGAGAGTAAAATTGAGGCTCTTAATTTCCAATGAAATGAAAGCCCGTTTTGGGTTTTTTGATGCATGTTACCAGTAGCCCATTAAGCCCATTAAGCTGGAAAGGGAAAAGTTTGCGCGGTACGCCGGTACAGCACTCAAGATACAAAAATTGATATTAAAATATGAGTATAACTATTGTGAAAACATTTACATTTTATGTCGAAATGCTAACGGTTCAAATTATATCTTGTTACATCCGAAATTTTAATTTATGGTTCTTGTTAGATTGGTCATATATATGAAAATACTAGGGTATACAAAATTTTCCATTTTTGTTGTTATTTAAGTGTTTATTCCGAATTTTTTAAAATTCACAGATAAGCACTATTTTATTAATTAACATTTTAGAGTCATTTTGAAAAAAATCAAAAACAAATATTTAAAAAACTTCAAAAATGAAAATTTTTGTATCCCCAAATATTTTTATATGGTAAATTTAATGGAAACCATAAATCGAAATTTCGGACTTAGTAAAATATAATTTGGACTGTTAGTATTTTGGAGCGAAAATACAAATATTTTGATATTAATCTATCTAATCCTAAAATATATGACTAATTTGAATGTGATCTTCTTCTTTTTCTCCACTCTCAAACTTTTGATCTTTCGATCTTTTTATCTTTTGTCTCACCCCGTTCTTCTCTGATCTCTTATATATTATATTATTCTCTCTTCTCTTCCATTTTTATCTTCTAAATTCTCTTCTATCTTTCTTCTCTTTTCACATTCCATCTCTTTCAATTTCTCTTTTTTCTTCGTAACTTGTTTTTTCTACATTTTCTCAAACAATCTAATTTTATGTATTAGTCATTCAAACTTTTCTTTTAATGTTTCATGTTACGCCTAGCATCTCCATCTCTGAACTCAATCCAAAAGTGCTTAAGGGTAGCGGTGGAATAAATTAAAAGTTTAAGCCCCTCACAAGTCCAAATAGAAAAATCGCTCTATCCCAAACCATTCCCCAACTCGCGATTTTGGGCTTAGACCACGGATCTTGCCAAGGGCCTGTTCGGATGGCCTTTTTTTGATGGGAATGGATGGGATTTTATACAAATCGGGAAATATTTACATGCACCCGTTCGGATGACCATTTGTGGGAAATGGGATGATTTCATATTTCCCACTTTTTTTTCACATTCATGTATAAAATGGTGGGTACAAAATAATCAAGTCATACTTGATTTTTTTCTTCCCAACCACATTGGCTCTCTCTTTGTATCTGACAATTTTATTTACTAACATACAATGGTTACATGTGTTCTAGCAGTTTGGACCTGTTTTATATGAAGAATTTGTGAAAATAGTTGCTTGATTACTTTTTTTTGTAAAATTTCATCACATAACATAAAAATGTAGAAAATATTAAAAAAATACTAATTAATAAAAAATAGGTAATTTTTCCTAATTAGCAAATTAGACTATTATATATCAAAGTGGCAGACTTTTATGCAGTGCCATATGCTAATCATGGTAATTGGCGAGTTATGGTAATAAATAATTATCCAACTATATAAATTAAGGTCTCTATTTATTTTATTTTCTTATTACACTTTAATTAGACATCTGATATATGAATTAGCGAATTGAATAAATATATATTCTTATAAAAATTAAGATGTCCCGCAACTATTCCATAATGCAACCGAATACTTCATTGAATATCTTCCCAGTGTACACCCATGTGTGTGGGTTTCCATAAATGAGATTTTGGGTTCCCGTACCCATAAAATCCCATCCCGCGTGATCCCATGACAACCGAATACGCCCTAAGAACGTGAGCAAAATAAGCACCCGGTATGCCCTCTGTAAGAACCTTGCTCCATCCCTACCTACAACTTAACTCTCAGTTAGAACTCCGTTAAGCACTCTGGATGGAAATGCTCTTAGATCATCTCCATCTCTGCCCCTGCAGCCAGGGGCGGAACCAGGATTTGAAGTTGGGGGGTGCCAAGACGCCGGGGGACAAAAAAAAAACCACATACATAAAAAGAGTTGGGTTACGGTGTTATGCATAACAAAATGACGTTAATGTTATGCACTTATATCTCAACAACCATAAATGGTTGATCCGATTTAACCTGTGTATTTTACATATTGAAATCTCATAGGATATGATGCATCGCATTTCTATATGTTTATTTTTAGAGTTGTATCTTTATTTTTGTCAAAAAGTCCTTAGATTTAGTCGAGTTTAGTTAGTTAGTAGTCTAGAATCAAGGAATCCTTTTTCTTGGTTCTAATTTTGAGTAAAACTATATTTTGGAGCTAAATTCGGAGAAGATGGAGTCAACGAGCAAAAATAGGCGAATGAGCACACAGAAGACTACATAGTGCGGGCTGCACTCAGATCAAACCGACATTCCACCACCGAGCACAACCGCCACGTCTCCAACCGACTCACTATTTCTAGGGAGCACGGTCCGCACCGACGGAAGAACATGCCGCAGGTAGCTTATTTCTGGAAGCGACTTCTATTTTCTGGTTCAATTTCAATTTGAGATATCTATTTCCATTTTTGTTTCCAGAAATTAGAGGACGGTTCTAGAGGTTAGATGCTTAATTCTGGGAGCATCCTAACCTATATAATCATCATCTCCTAAGAGGTTCCATGTCAAGTAGTTAGTCTCGTTAAGTCAAGTTAGAGTCAAGAGAGTCTTAGTTTAGAGTTGAGAGTTTAGTTTAGCTTAGAGAGTTGATAAGAAGATGGAGATTACTCGGAAAAGAAGGTCTAAGGCGTGTCAAGCTTCATCGACTCGCCCTTCAATCGGTGTTTTCTTTCTCTCTTATTTTATTGTTTATGTTTTTTTTTTTAATTATGTGTGAGTAGTTCTATTTGTTCTTAGGGTTTAGGATGATGTTTGTCTTTATGGATTAATTGAATACTTGTTCTTAATGTTTATGAATTAAAGTTATTTTCAATTTACTTTGTGCTTAATCATAATTGTGCCTGAATCGTTTCTTGATTCGTTTGATAGGAACCTGTAGATTGTGACCTTATCTAGTTGGTAAATTAAATCATATGACCAAGAATTGTTTCTTGCTTGTATTAGTAAACCTGTAGACTGTGCTAGGATCTAGTTGGTAGAATAACGTCATCTGATCAAGAATCGATACTTGTGCTAATTGGGTAGATAACTTGTTGTCCAAGAGTACCCGAGAGGAGAAATTGTGGTTTGAACGAGAGTTAAACCAGACCCTAGAATAAAAGTGAATTGAGCTTAGGATTAGATGAATTGAACTTAGGTTTAGAGATAATTCTTTGGATTTCTAATTGATCTAAAAGTGTTAAAAGTGCCAACAAACGAGAGTTGTGGGACTTGTAATTACTTTGGTTTAGTTAGGAGTCGGTAACTTTAGTCAACAATTGAAATCCGAACCAAAACTGCTATCTGTCTGTTCCTTGCGGACCGCAGTGTGACAGACTGCGAACCGCAAAAGCAAGAAACTTACAGAGAATCCATCTCTCAGACAGTTATCTACGAACCGCAGTTAACCACTATGGCTCACAAGCTGGTAACTGAAAGAGAGGCGTAATTTGTGCCTCCCGCGGATCGCACCTAACAAGTGCGGTTCGCAGGCAATTGATTCAGATAGCAAACTGATTCTGAAAACCCTAGGAACGCTTGTTTAGTAATTGTTTAAGTCTTTAATTTACTGTTCTTTACTGTTTACTTGCTGTTAATCGTTTAGGAACCAATCTAAAACAACCCCCCCACTTTTATAACAAAAATACCAAAAATATTCTCTTTAGGATTAGGATAGAGTTTAGAGTACTGTTTAGAGATAATTTCCGTCCCTGTGGATTCGACCCCGACTATACTGCATTAGATCATACGCTAGCGATCGAGGGCATATTTTAGGGTAATTAAAAGCCTATACACTTTGTAGAGGTCAAGCTTTTTGGCGCCGTTGCCGGGGACGGTAACATTAGTTCTAAACTTTTCTTTATTTTCTTTTCTAGTTCTAACCTTCCTTTCTAGTTTTCTCTTTCTTTTGTTTCAGGTGATCAAAGCATGGCCGACAACGGTGACAACCAAGGGCAGCTTGCGTTGGAAGCGGTCGAAGCTGAGAGGCAAAGGCTTGAAGCAGAGGTCGAGAGACTAAGGCTAGCAGTAGAGGCCGAACAGCGAAGGAGAGACGCCGAGGCCGCAGCTCGACGACACAGGCCACGTACTCTCAGGGATTACCACATCCCCCGAACCGACGATGCACAAGGTCCCATCATCCTCCCTGAGGTGATTGGAGATCCTCCCAATTTTGGCTCAGGGGTAGTCAACCTCATCCAGTAGAACTGTTTTCACGGATTGGAGTCGGAGAACCCACACGAACACATCAACAACTTCGTCCAATGCTGCCGAACCGTGAAGAACATCATGGCAAGCCCAGACTACGTCAGATTGGCTCTGTTTCTGTTCTCCCTGCGGGACAAAGCAAGAATATGGTTTAATTCTCTTCTCACAGGCTCAATTGGTACCTGAGCCGAATTATCTACTCAATTTCTTGAAAAATACTACCCTGTTAGGAGAACTGCTAAATTTAGAGCACAAATTTCAACTTTCAAACAAGGGTATAATGACCCATT
Source organism: Cyperus esculentus (assembly GCA_030179965.1). Lineage (NCBI taxonomy): Eukaryota > Viridiplantae > Streptophyta > Magnoliopsida > Poales > Cyperaceae > Cyperus > Cyperus esculentus. Next base: position 3,955,493 of record JASGLE010000009.1, on the reverse strand, counting down.
GAGTGATGCTTGGATGTTAGTTGATGCATTTTATGATAGTCTTACTTCTCAGAGTCATGTTTTGGTTGATTATGGTGCAGGTGGGTCAATCATTGACCATGAGCCACATGAGATCTTGGAGCTATTCGACAAGTTGGCACAGCAACAACAATGGTCCAACCGTGAGACTACCAGAGGTTCAAAAGGACGCTATGAGGTTGATCAACTCGCTTTGATGCAAGCCAAAATAGATGCTCTTCAGTTACAAGTTGACAAGCAGAAGGCCACCACCAAAGTAGTGCAAGTCCTATCTTGTGCTCTTTGTGGAGAAGAATCTCATGACTACGAAAACTGCTCGCTACATCAACCACAGGAAGAAGAACATATCAACTCCATCAACAACGAGCCCTCTTTCTTTCCAAAGCCTCCGTTCTCACAGTCATACTCCAACGACCCAATCGACCGTCAAAACTGGAGAGATGGTCCTGACCGTCCCAACTTTGGGCTCAACAACAACAACCCTCCTCAGAGGTATCAGGACCAAGGGACCCAGTATCAACCAGGGCAAGGAAGTGAAAACCGTAACTTCTACAACAATAATCACTTCCAGAACCAAAGCCGCAATACCACGCCGAACAACGCATACCGCCCTACGTGCCACCTCAACAAGAAGTGAAGCCATCCGTGATCAACAACTTCATCCAAGAACAAGGCAAGATGAACCAAATGATCTTTGAACAAATGCAAGCCTTGAATGAGAAGTTGGCAAAGATCGCGGGAGGAGATGCTAACGCGGGATCAAGTTCGGGAGTCACGGGCAAGCTACCGAGTCAACCGATAAATCCTAACGGCGAGGTGAATGCCATTCATATCTTGAGGAGCGAAACACAATACTCTGACCCTCCCATGCCAGAGGAGACTGACCCGAATGCTATCGATCCAATTAACGGCGAATCCATACAAAAAGCATCGAAAAACACCTTTGGAACAGCAACCTGCGAACCGCACCCTGCTGTACACGGTCCGTACATCTCTCAGTTGGCCGAAACTGAGAAGAGAACGGTCCAACCGACATCGCAACCGACGCAATCAGGCCCAACCGACACTGCCTGCGACCCGCATCCCCGTGCCTGCAATCCGCAGGGAGTTCAAACTGAGGGTAAAACTGGCTGAAACTCTAATCCTGTTTCACGTACCGAGTTATCGAAAGACAAAGGCAAGTCAATTGAGATATATCCGCCTTATTAGCCACCTGTCCCATTCCCACAGAGACTCGCCAAATATCGTTTGGACGAGCAATTTGCAAAGCTTATGGAGGTCCTCAAACAACTCACAATCTCAATTCCATTCACCGACGCACTTGCACAGATGCCTTCCTACGCTAAATTCTTGAAAGATATTTTGTCCAACAAGAGGAGCCTAAAAGATTGTAAGAAGGTGCAGCTCAACCACGAGTGCAGCACAGTTGTAAGCCGTGAGCTACCTCCTAAGCTTGGGGATCCGGATAAGTTCACTATTCCATGTAACATCGATAAAGCAGTCATCAAGAAAGCATTGTGCGACTTGGGCGCAAGCGTGAGTCTCATGCCTCATACCGTCTTCAAGAGGATTGGTGTTGGAGAACTCAAGCCCACTTGCATGACTTTACAGCCAGCAGATACTTCTATACGCAAACCGTTGGGGATAGTCGAAGATGTGCCCGTCCAGGTGGGCAAGTTCTTTGTGCCAGGAGATTTCGTGGTAATGGACATGAATGAGGACAAGGATGTACCGATCATCCGAGGACGACCCTTCCTGAGAACAGCCCGAACCATGATCGACACTCATGATGGCACTCTCACTATGAATGTTGGTGGTGAAAAAGTACAGTTTCAAATTGAGAACGCAATGAAGTACCCCGACTTGTCCGAAGACTGTTTCCAAGTGGACATAATCGATGAGTTAGTCCACGAGGTGCGAGAAAAGGAGCATCAGGATCTACTCTGGTATCATTTTGACTCTTTACCTTCTCTGCAAGATGAGTTGAAATCGGTTGATTTGAATGGTACAACCAACGACTACGAAGCAGCAACCGCAACTACGGCTTGCGATCCGCAAGCACGGTCCTCGATACGCAAGAAGTTGAATCAGAAGCAAAATTTTCTGAGTCATCACCGCTCGACGTTCCCAGTAGGGTGATTATGAAACCAATTTCCACCAAACTCATAAAAATTTTGGAGAAGTTAAAGAATAAATTAGCTTCTAAAGCTACGATTTGTGACACACGACAAAGGCGAGCTCAAGGGCAATTCTGACAAGTCACTGTCGCGCCTATCCACATGCCTTTTCGAGCCACCATAGGCGTAAACGCATTATGGTCAAGCTCATGGACCTAAAACAAGCGCTGCTTGGGAGGCAACCCAAAGTTTAGTTTAGGTAGTTATTAAAAAAAAAAGAAAGAAAAAAACATAGAAAATCTGAAAATCAGAAAAAGAACAAAAAAAAAAAAAAAAAAAATACAGTACACAGAGATGTGAAGTTGTAACATCCCATAATTTAGTATATCAAATTTAATAACTTTTAAATACGTTACTGTAATTATATTACATGTATTATCATATTTTGGTACCATTTAACACTTAGTTACTCTATATTTATGTACTAAACAAAAATAGTGCGCCATAATTAGATGATAAAAATAAACAAACGAGATTAATTTTATGAATCATAATCGGATTATTTAGACCAACGCAACTTAAATTTGTAAATAATATTTTAGAATATAAATGATTAGGCCCAGCTCATATAGAGTTCTAATTAAACCTATAAATATAAACTAATCTGTAAATTCTTATTGGGTTGTGATAATTGCCATCCGTGTCTCTCTTTGTCCAACTTATATAATGGACTCACTAGATATATTCTCTTGTATATTATAATTATAAAGTTGGCCTGTTAGATTAATTGAATATAACTTCTCAAATTGATGATCACTTTTTACTCGTATATCCCCTATAATTGTCTGTTGCATTAATTTTCAAATACAAAACCAATTCCCTGACAAGCCCATGTATGCGGCCTCTGTTCCAATTGGACCCAAATAACCAACCACCGTATAATATACGGCCTTACGCCTATACATTAATAAAAAGAATGGAACCCATGTTTACATCTGAAGGAAAACGGAAAGAAATTAAAATAGAACCCTGCGTCCTCCGCACTCCAGATGAATTAAACCAATTCCTGTCCCCTGATTACCATCCGCAAAAACAAATAGCCCCTGTTGGCACCCTTCAACCTAACCGACCCCTGTTTAATTAATTGAATTTTAACTTCCTAAATCATTGAGGGTCATATTAAAAATATAATCTTATAATTGACTTTGGACCCTGAGAGTAAATCGAGTAGCGCAGCCATCAAATGATTTCCCAGCGTAACTACCAGAACTTAATGCAATTATATAAGACCAATTTCAAGATACAAATTAACGAAAACCCTCATGAACCTTGCCTCTGACCCCATCGCTCTCCTCCTCTGCGAAATAAAAACCACCAAATTAAACCAAAACACACAAAAAGAAGACAGAGAGACAGAGAGAGATTGTGAGAGGAAGAGCAAGGCCGGGAGTCGCTCGGTCCGTCAGTCGGTTCGTCAGTCGGTCGGGCTTGCACGTGCGAACGAGAAGACGACGGAAGGAGGATGGATGCCGGGCGGTGTTTGATCTTGCACACGCGGGAAGACGAGACACTCAAGCGACGATCGAAACGACACCAATCGAAGCGGCATGACGACGAACTTACGGAATTGAAGGTGCGTGGTCCTCCTTTGACTTTATAATTCATATTCGTGTGCCGATCGTTTGTTGTCAAAACGATTAATTATTCATCGAATTGCGATGGCCTTCTTTGATTTTGATTGTCTGACATCGCATATCTTCTATGTGAAATTCCTGCAATTTTATGTTACAAATATATTTGAAATTGTTTAGATTTCATAGAAAACTTTTAGATATATACTATCTTGTTATCAGATGTATATAGTAGAATTGCTATAGATGTAGTCCGTGAGAAATAAATTTGGAAAATCTCACTTCTGGTTAACAAATAAAATTATATGATTATATGCAATCTGATTGTAGAACATTAATCCTATTAATTGACGTAGTTGAATGAAACTGACTGAGAGATATATATATTCTTAGTGGATTGATTAAACATGAGTGAATTCGAGTTATTGACTAAGATATCAGATCACATATTTTCATGTATCACGGTTATGAATTGTTCTTTTTGTATACGATGAAATAAATGAAATAACTGAATTCATTTGATATATATGCTAATTAGGTATCTGACTATTGTATTCGACATATATATTTTAAAGTATTAGAAATTATATTCTGTATTCGTATATTGCTAAACAGATTTGATGTATAATAAGTATTTGATGTTTAGTATGATAAAATTTTTCTTACAGAACTGAAAGAAACAATATCAAACAGAGAATAACAAAATTATTGAGTAATGGAATTCGATAGAATAATTGACCCCTTTGAAAGAATGGTAATCGTTTGATTCTAGACTATCGACTATCGCTTCGTTCGCCATTATGTTCGGGCTTTTGCCCCCCATTGTGAGAAATTCACGGTACCGTGTCTCTTCCCCCCTCTTTTGATTGAACTGGGACGCTGGATGAGGGATTCGTTCGGCAACGATAGCATAGATTAATTATTGTATTTGATTGATATTATCGACTTATTGATTATTGATTCACATTGATATAGTTTCATACCAGTCATTGACTTATGTTGTGTTAGAATTGGGATGGTTAACCAAGAACCGGGATTAGGAATATGGCACTACCAAAGAGACAGACTCTTAAAATTGAGAATTTATTGAATGATGAATGCATTTTGAAAAAATGATCTCCTATCGTTATGTATCCGTTTGGAATTCCTTTTGCACTGGGAAACACTCGGTTTCTCATGTGCACCTTTGTGCCCCTTTTTCGTAGGTTAGGAAAAATTTGCTGAGCTGCCACGTAAATGAAGAGTCTTGAAGTTGTTTATAAAGTTTTAGTTTTAATTTTTTTTATTTGTTAAAATAAAAGACTTTTGCTGTATATTGTTTTAAAATTGTTGTATATTTATATAAAAATGTTATGTTGTAAAATGTATTATGAACTTGTGGCATGAAATTTGTATTGATGACTTGCTTGTTTTGACGCCTTGCGTTGAAAAGCGCGGCGGACGGCTCAAATTGCCCTTTGTAAAAATTCGGGCCGTTACAGAAGTCCTGAAGTCCATGATCGGGGAGGAGGAAGTTACAACAGAGTGCGATCCGCACCCAGGGCTTTACGGCCCGCACTTGGTACTGACAGAGCACAAATCTTGGAGCACTCTTGACCGTTTATTCAAGGTTCTAACCCTAACTTAATCCTATTTAATCCCCCTCTTTCCCTTCACACCAGACTGTCGCCCCTTCTTCCTTCTTCTTCTCCTCTCTTCCTCCATCTCCACTCTTCATTTTTTTCCACTTCTCAACCCTTCCACACACTGCACCTCCACCAGCGCCGGCACCGCACTTCACCGCCTCCGCACCGCACCCTACGCCGCCACACCCTCACCTCTTGCGCCGCCGCAATCACCACCGATCATCTCCACTGCTTCACCTCCTTGCGCCGTGCCACCGCCGCACCACAGTCAGCATCACCACCTTCCAGCACCCTGCGCCACAGCCCAGCACATCACCACCAACCACCTCCTCTCCACCAGCTCCAGCAGCCACTTCCCCGTGCCGCCGCCGTCACGACACCACCTCAACGCTCGATCCACTGCCAGCAGCCCCGATCCGCCGTTTCAAAGTCCGATCCATCGAGTCGCCTTTCGATCCACCGAAATTAAGGTTCAATTTTCAACAATCTAAATTTAATTTCAAAAATTCATCTTGATTGATTGGTGAATTGCAAACCGGATCTCAAAAAATAATTGAACCTGAATCTGTGACCCGTTACGCCAAGAATATCAGACCCGAAACAGTAATTTTGTCAGTGACCCGTTATACAAAAACTGACCCGTTTCATAATTTGCCAAAACCTTAGCACCCTGCGGTCCGTGCTCACGGCACTGCGATCCGCACGAAGGTCAAAAACTTCCAAACCCGAACCAGTCTGAGCCAACACCAAAACCAATTGAGCACGACCCGTGCCCTCGTGCCCACCACCCGCACCCCATTCAGACAGAGACCGAACATGTCCCGCCGAACCCAATCCAAAACCCAAGGTGCCTCATCCTCTCAGGCCCCACCATCACCCCCTCAGCTGATACCTAAAGTTGATGATACCGACTTTAATGTAAGAATGATGTACCTCCAAACGAAAACCGTTGTCTCCACCTCGCACATAGACTTTCCGTTTTGGAGGAGATCGGGGTCATCGATGAGTTTACCCGTCTCACATCTCGAGTTGTGTTTAGTCGGGCATTCTGGGAGATACCGACCCGATACACGGCGTATGTCGAACCTACGAGAGAGTTCCTGGCCTCGCTATCTCTTGTGCATATTCCCGACAAAGGCCAGGGCATCCAGTTTCGACTCAATGGTGAGACGCACCAGAGGTCTCTCAGACGGGTGTCCAAATGGTTCCATCTACCGGTTGGCGGTTCAGACTACCTCGGATACATTCCTCAGGCAGATGTCCATGAGGCAGACTCGGTCAGCCCATTCGTCCACTGTGCTGAGTTCTGGCCTCGTATCACTAGCCAGCATCTGCCACAGCAAGATCCGGACCCCAGGATCAACGCAATCATCCATCCTGTGCTTCGCGTCATTTGCCGAACCTTGGGGAACTCGATCTTTGCGCGTGGAGAGACCACACTCAGGCCCCTACATAATGAGCTTTCTCTCCTTGCTACCATGCTCCGTCCCGATGCACAATTGCAGCGGCCAGACCTGATGCTGCACATGGTTAAGTTTTGGATAGACATTGCCACCAGAGGCAAGGAGGGTGGAGTTATTGCCATGGGATCTTATGTTTCCCATATTGCCCATGTCATGAAGATAGATCTGAGCCGTTTTAGCTATCAGGAGTGTCCTCCGGTTAGAGTGATGAACGGTAGAGCATTCAGCAGTTGGGGCTGGATTTCGATTGAGAAGAGGCGTGGACAGCCTCTGAATTACACATGGAAGACCAACACCGGCAACTACCAGATGCTAGTCCAGGGCCCTCCGATTGATTTCTCATGGGACTACACCTGGAGGCTTCAGCTCGGCCCTGCTCAGCTGACCGATGATGACCAGGACGCACACATGGAGGACGCGTTTCCGGAGGGACATACACCAGGAGAGCCCATACCACCCGCCGCACCACACCAACAGGTTCCACCATACTTTCAGCAGCAGTGGGGACATGTGTACGAGCGAGTGAACCATATACATGACGTGGTGGGTCAGCTTGAGCTGAGGCATGGCGAGTACCTCACCCGCTTTGACCAGATTGAGAGCGAACAGACTGCTGACCGAGCTCGATTGGATGACATCTATGCGAGGCAGATGCATTATGATCAGCAGGTGGAGGAGTTATCAGCGCTGCAGAATGAGATCTATGAGCGCCAGACACGCCAGATTCAGCGCATTGATGCTACCTATGAGCGTCAGACGCACCAGGGCCAGCGATTCAATCGGATGTTCGATCTTGTGCATGCTATAAGGGGTGGCAATGGAACGGAACGGAAATGGCGTGTTCCGTTTCCGTTCCGTTATAACGGACGAAACCAAAATCCGTTCTGTTGAGTGTTCCGTTATAACGGACGGAACCAAAATCCATTCCGTTGAATGTTCCGTTATAACGGAACGCAACGGAACAACGGAAATACGTGGGAAATACGTGGAAAATGCGTGTTTAGGCGGAACAGAACGGAAATGGCGTGTTCCATTTCCGTTCTGTTATAACGGACGGAACCAAAATCCATTATGTCAAATGTTCCGTTATAACAGAACAGAACGGAAAATTCCGTTCCATTGCCACCCCTACATGCTATGCTCTCATTCCACTTTGGTGGACCCAGCAACGGAGGAAGAGGAGGCGACGACGCTCCTCAGTGAGTATGCCTTGATCAGCTTGGGGAGGGCACTACATATCTCGGTTGTATTCTTTTCTTTTATTTATTTTTCATGTACTGAGGGCAGTGCAAGGATTAGCTTGGGGAGGGAGGAGAATAGCAACGGAGTTTCATGTTGCATGTATCTTAGTTGTAGGTATATATAAAAAAAAATCGAAAAAAAAATTCAAATTCATTTTCACAAAGTTTATCTTTTCTTCTTTTCTTTTGCGATGCATTTAGTTTTTAGGTTTAGGTTTTAGTTTTAGTTTGTTTGAGGACAAGCAAGTGTTTAGGCTTGTGGAGATTTGATACATCGCATTTCTATATGTTTATTTTTAGAGTTGTATTTTTATTTTTGTCAAAAAGTCCTTGGATTTAGTCGAGTTTAGTTAGTTAGTAGTCTAGAATCAAGGAATCCTTTTTCTTGGTTCTAATTTTGAGTAAAATTAGTTTTTGGAGCTAAATTTGGAGAAGATGGAGTCAACGAGCAAAAATAGGCGAATGAGCACACAGAAGACTACATAGTGCGGGCCGCATTCTCGAGTACACGGGCCGCACTCAGATCAAACCGACATTCCACCACCGAGCACAACCGCCACGTCTCCAACCGACTCACTATTTCTAGGGAGCACGGTCCGCACCGACGGAAGAACATGCCGCAGGTAGCTTATTTCTGGAAGCGACTTCTATTTTCTGGTTCAATTTCAATTTGAGATATCTATTTCCATTTTTGTTTCCAGAAATTAGAGGACGGTTCTAGAGGTTAGATGCTTAATTCTGGGAGCATCCTAACCTATATAATCATCATCTCCTAAGAGGTTCCATGTCAAGTAGTTAGTCTCGTTAAGTCAAGTTAGAGTCAAGAGAGTCTTAGTTTAGAGTTGAGAGTTTAGTTTAGCTTAGAGAGTTGATAAGAAGATGGAGATTACTCGGAAAAGAAGGTCTAAGGCGTGTCAAGCTTCATCGACTCGCCCTTCAATCGGTGTTTTCTTTCTCTCTTATTTTATTGTTTATGTTTTTTTTTTAATTATGTGTGAGTAGTTCTATTTGTTCTTAGGGTTTAGGATGATGTTTGTCTTTATGGATTAATTGAATACTTGTTCTTAATGTTTATGAATTAAAGTTATTTTCAATTTACTTTGTGCTTAATCATAATTGTGCCTGAATCGTTTCTTGATTCGTTTGATAGGAACCTGTAGATTGTGACCTTATCTAGTTGGTAAATTAAATCATATGACCAAGAATTGTTTCTTGCTAGTATTGGTAAACCTGTAGACTGTGCTAGGATCTAGTTGGTAGAATAACGTCATCTGATCAAGAATCGATACTTGTGCTAATTTGGTAGATAACTTGTTGTCCAAGAGTACCCGAGAGGAGAAATTGTGGTTTGAACGAGAGTTAAACCAGACCCTAGAATAAAAGTGAATTGAGCTTAGGATTAGATGAATTGAACTTAGGTTTAGAGATAATTCTTTGGATTTTTAATTGATCTAAAAGTGTTAAAAGTGCCAACAAACGAGAGTTGTGGGACTTGTAATTACTTTGGTTTAGTTAGGAGTGTTAGTGTTTATGTACTAGAGAAACATACATATTTATATTTGTATATATATGATATTCGCTTGTTCATGGTTATTCTTATTTGGATGTTTTATTCATTAGTTTCCTTGAATTGATGTTACGTTATGGCTTGTGTCGTTTACGACAAGAGCAAGTGATATGCCATGATGGGTACGACGTCAATTCTAAAACTGCCCTGATCTATGATAACTAGCATGGTACTCTAGTTGGTCGGATAGGATCAGCATATGAGTCTAGCAGATGGGTTTGTATCACGTCCCATTGATAGCGCGGCTATCAACTAGATCATATGGATGCATGTGCACATTCTCTGTGACATGGCATTGGACTGACCGCGACAAGAATATGACAAAAGGAATGTGTTATGTCATTCATATTCTTGTCAGTGTTGGATTCACGGTTGAGGTTGTCATGACCAAATATCATAACTGCACACTGTGACTAGTTTCCTATCCCAACCGTAACAGGTGGCATAAGGGATTCCAGTTCGGTGTGTAGAATTGGTAGCTTGGATCATGGATGATCAAGATACTGGAATGTCTCTCATCATAGATGAGTTATGATATCCTCTGGGCCCCTTGACATTATGGATTACACACGCGCGCAATGATTAATATTAGTCATGTGTTTAATCTATATGGACGTCAAGTAAATAATATAGTCGTGAGGATGACACAATCCTGCCTCGAACTGATCTTGGATATTCATATGACATAGAATCAACACAAGTAAGGTACTCTTACTCAGGATCAAGATACTACGTGGACGTGCGTACTGTCTGTATCATTTGGGGATCGTCACGTGGATGGCTTGACACTGATGATGATCAGCATTGAACAGGTAGATGAGAATCACTGTTAATGCAACCCAACATGATCCAGATCCCTATAAGGTCACACCTACAGAGGCTCTCGACCATTAGTCCTGTTCAGGTTCGTGTCACGTCGGCGAACGTGTAACGAATGATGGCAATAAGTCAAATCAGGCGCGGCCTGACTTGAGCTTGATTGGGCATCATGATAACCTGAATATCATCATGGCTATGATGTTTTGATCTTATGTCTCGAACATATGAGAGAATACTTGTCATTTGGTTCTGTCAGCAGTTCCGTTATAACGCAACATTTGTTGCGTTATAACGGAATCTGTGACAGAAATCTGGTTCTGTCAGGTGTTGCTTTATAACGCAATATTGGGTGCGTTATAACGCAACCTGACAGAAAGGCAGATTAGGGTATGTGATTAGGGTTTCCTTAATCACTCTTGACAAGTATAAAAGGGAAGGTTTCATGCACGAAAAAGTAAGTTTTTCCCAGCCACCTTTCTTCCTCTCTCTCTCTCATGTGTTGAGAAATCTCCTCTATCAAACCTAGGGTTTAGGGTTGAGATTCGTGCGAGGAAAAGATCGAAGGACCCGCCGTCAACGTTCTTCTTGCCTAGACGGACGGTGGTGGTCGAACCTTTGGTGGACAAGGGCGACGCGCAACCGGACAGCACACTGAGCAACCGTTTACGCGTCAAAGGTATAACTACTGCCTCTCTATGCATGTTATTGTGTAGATCAGCGATAAGTCGTTCGTTTGGCAAGATCTGATTGAACTGCACATGCTTTGGTTAGAAAAATTTTAATTTCCGCATCTCTAGCCATCGTGCTATTCCTATCAGTGGTATCAGAGCCAAGGTTGGCCAAACTTGAACTGATTTGTTGCTTTGAGGCGATATTATGCCTTGTAATTGAGATTAATCGATTTGATAAACACATGAATAATTGTTAGAGTAGATAATTGATTGAATTGTGCCCTTAAGGCCTTAGATTAATTTTTTAATAAATTTGAGGATGTCACAGTACTTGATTGACATGTTTTGTGATGTGTTTGGATCGTACAAAGTGACGGTTTTGATCGCGGATCGAAACGGTAAGGGGCAGGGTCTGAAAACAGAGAGGTTCCGTTATAACGCAACTCTCTGTTGCGTTATAACGCAACTGTCGGTTTTACAGATTGATCCGGCGAGATCCGTTATAACGCAACATCTGTTGCGTTATAACGCAACCTGTGACAGAGGCTGAATTTAATTAGTTATTGCTTAATGATTATTACCTGTTTATAAATTGATTAGATCTGATTACTCTACTTGCAAAATGTCTTGTATGTGTGTATGAGAATGTTTGCAGGTGCGGGATATATGGCCAAAGATCAATGCCTTGTGTGATGTATTGATTGTTTGTGAATGTTTGTAATGCGGCCTCGGTGCCCCGTGGTATATTAATGTGTTAATTAATTAATTTGAGGCCTGCGTGCCCCAAGGGTTAATTGGGTAGCATTAATATATGTTTTTCATTTCATATCGCTTTAAGGAATAGTTTTATTTCTAGTTAGGATATGGGAATGGAAAAACAGGTACCAGGCTTAGAACTCGCGCGATCTCGGCGGATGGAGCTTGGAGCGGGGCCATATATCTCGCGGGGCTTGTATGCCCTAAATGCTTGTCAGTTGTTTGAGATTGTTGTGAATTTATTGCTATGGTTGAGTCGTAGAATAAATAAGTATGGTATTCGGTTTTATCATGCCCCACCAACTCGCAATTTGACCTGCATTAGTCCAACCAACCCAAGTACAATTTCCCGTTGCCTTCCTTATCCACCTCCCTAAACGAGCTCTTGGAGACTTGACCGAATTAAGTAGGAAGTCGAATTGAGGGAGTGACGGGTCGTGGGGTACGCCGTGCGTGCCGAACCAAATAAGGAGAGGTTACGACTTGGCAAAGGCCATGCCGACGCTGGCTTTGGGGATGGCATCGAGGTCGCGGACCTTGATGCGCCAAGAGTCGTGCGCGGCACGATTGATCCGGCGTGGTCTACCTAAAATAGGTTAAATTGTAATACCTAGCCGCCGCTGGACAACTTAACTGAAAATATGGATCTTGGACCTACTATGGTAATTGGACGAACTTTACAAACTATAGTGGAAGTTGTTTTCTTAAAAACAAAATGAATTTCATGAACTTAACTGCGATTTTCTCTTGTGGTAATTTTTGTAGACATGGCTAACACGAACTCCCTACGTCCAGTCTTGGACCGCAATCCTCTCCGTTCCGACGGTGCCAACTACTCTGATTGGCTCCGGAACCTCAGGAATGTTCTGAAGAGAGAGAGGAAGGAGTACGTCTTGACTACTCCTCTACCGGGGGGCGAGGAAATGCCTCCGGAGTTCATAGTGGAGAAGGCGGCCACGGATACTGACCCGGCCGTCATGGCTAAGAATCCGGCTTACGTCTCGGTGCAGACGCACCTGGCAGACGAGTTGGACGTTGGGACTCTCTTGATCGCGATCATGGATCCTGAGCTGCAGAGGCGGTTGGAGGACATGCCTACACACAAGATTATGCAACAACTCGCGGACTTGTTCGCTGAGCAGTTGCGAGTCGAGCGTTACAACGTGTTGACTTCTTTTGTCAACTGCCGAATGTCTGTGGGGAGTTCTGTATCGGCTCACATGCTTAAGATGATGAGCTACGCTGAGCAGCTGGAAAGGCTCGGCGCGCCTCTCCCTAGGGATCACACCGTGAATATCGTGCTCAATTCTCTCCCACACACCTTCAGCAGCTTTGTGACTCACTATCACATGAGTGGGATGGAGAAAACGCTGTGCGAACTTCATGGTCTCCTCAGGTCAGCGGAGGTGGACTTCAAGAAGGCGGGGCCTTCTAATGTCCTCACCGTGTCTGAGACTGGGAAGAAAGTCAAGAAGGGCAAGCGCAAGCCTAGGCCCAAGAAGAGCAACAAGGGCAAGGGCGTGGTCGCGGACCAGCCTAAGGCCGCAAAGGTAATCCCAGCTGACGCCGAATGCTATGAGTGCCATGGCAAGGGTCATTGGAGAAGGGACTGCCCCCAGCTCAAGACTAAGAACTTGATCCAAGGACCAGGTATCTATGTCTTTGAGACATATCTCGCTACTATTTCTAAGAACTGGATTTTGGATTCAGGTTCAGGTGCTCACATTGTTGGTAATGTGCAGGTGCTAAGAAATAGGAGACGGCTGAGCAAAGGGGAAATACAGATGCGTGTCGGCAATGGTACGATTATATCGGCGACCGATGTTGGCGACGTAGATTTATCTTTGCCTACGGGCCTTATCTTACATTTATCTGAAGTGTATTTTTGTCCTTGCATTACTAAGAACATAATATCTGTATCGCGTATGGATTCAGATGATTTTGAGTTTACTATTAAGAAAGGTTTGATGAATTTTTCTTTGAATAGTTTACATTATGGTTCTGGTGTTAAAACAGATGGTTTGTATTTGCTCGACTTGGATACGCCTATTCTTAGTATACAAACCAAGAGACCGAGGATCTCAAATGAAAGCGAGGCTTTCATGTGGCATTGCCGCCTAGGTCATATAAATGAGAATCGCATTAAAAGGTTGAAAGAAGCGGGGCTTCTTGGCCAGTTTGAGATGGACTCACTGGACACCTGCGATTCCTGCTTGCTTGGCAAGATGACTAAGGCGCCTTTCAAGAAGAAAGGTGAAAGAGCAAATGACTTGTTGGGACTAGTGCACAGCGATGTGTGTGGGCCCTTAAGCATTAATGCCCGAGGTGGATACTCGTACTTTGTCACGTTCACTGATGATTTCAGTTGATACGGTTATGTCTTCTTGATGAGACATAAATCTGAAATCTTTGACAAGTTCAAAGAGTTTAAGAACGAAGTAGAGAATCAACTCAACAAGAAGATCAAGGTCTTGCGATCGGATCGCGGTGGTGAGTATCTAAGTCTTGAGTTCACCTCTTACCTGAGAGATTGTGGGATTGTCTCACAATTGACCCCGCCGGGGACTCCTCAATGGAATGGTGTTTCCGAGAGGAGGAACAGGACATTGATGGACATGGTCCGATCAATGATGAGTGCTGCAACTCTCCCAGCGTCGTTCTGGGGATATGCACTGGAGACAGCCGCGTTCATGCTAAACCGTGTTTCGTCTAAGTCCGTGGAGAAGACACCATACGAGTTATGGTTTGGGAGGGTGCCTCCCTTGTCTTTCCTTAAGATCTGGGGATGCGAGGCATTCGTGAGGAAAGATAAAACCTCAGGAAAGCTCGATTCTAGATCGGACAAGTATTTCTTTGTGGGATACCCCAAAGAAACTCAGGGCTACTACTTCTTCCACCGGAATGAGAACAAGGTGATTGTTGCTCGTCATGGTGTGTTCTTGGAGAAGGAATTTCTCGCAAGAAAAAGTAGTGGGAGCAACGTCCAACTTGAAGAAATTCAAGTGGAGTTGCAAGATGGAAACTTGAGATTTCCACCCAGGGTTGCAGGGGTTAGTGGGAGCTTCTTAAGCCCTGATCCATCGCGGATGGAAGAGGCCGAAGACATTCCTGCCGAAACTCAAGTGAACACACCCTCGACTCCGGTTGAGGAAGTGCAAACTCGAGTAGACGAGGAAGTGCCTTTGCAGGATGTGCCTGAGCCACAACCTGAAGAAGCATCACAACCGCCTCCGAGGGTTATTCCTAGAAGGTCACAACGTGTGGTTCGTCAACCTGAAAGATGGTTGGGTCTGCATGAGATCACCAGTTTGGATACTGATGATCCTGTGAGCTTCGATGATGCGATGAGCAGACCAGATTCCGACTCGTGGCTAGAAGCCATGAAAGCCGAAATTCAGTCTATGTACGACAATCAGGTTTGGGACCTGGTTGACCTTCCTCCAGGCTTTAGGCCAATTGAGAACAAATGGGTTTTCAAGAGGAAGAGTGACAAAGACGGGAAATTTGACTACGTACAAGGCCAGACTAGTGGCGAAGGGATATCGACAGATCCAAGGGATCGATTTCGATGAGACCTTCTCACCTGTCGCTATGTTCAAGTCAATTCGGATCCTTTTAGCCATTGCCGCATTTTATGATTATGAAATATGGCAGATGGATGTCAAAACCGCTTTTCTAAACGGCGATTTAGAAGAAGAGTTGTACATGGTACAACCGTCGGGTTTTGAGGATTCGTCAAGTGCTAAGAAGGTATGCAAGCTTAAGAGATCCATTTATGGACTTAAGCAAGCATCTCGGAGTTGGAACCTGCGATTCGATCGTGAAATCAAGAAATTTGATTTCAAGAAATGCGAAGAGGAACCTTGTGTATACAAGAAGGTTAGTGGGAGCTCGGTCGTCTTCCTAGTCCTATATGTTGATGACATATTGCTCATAGGCAATGATGTGCCAATGTTGAACGGGGTCAAGTCTTCATTGATGAAGATTTTCTCGATGAAGGACTTGGGCGAGGCAGTCTATGTGTTGGGAATCAGAATCTATAGGGATAGATCTGAGCGACTTATCGGATTAAGTCAAAGTACCTACATAGACAAAGTCTTGAAGAGATTTGGCATGGAAGATTCCAAGAAGGGATTTCTGCCTATGTCTCATGGCATTAGATTGAGCAAAAGTCAGTGTCCTTCAGGAACTGATGAGCTTGAGAAGATGAGTCGAATTCCGTACGCATCGGCGATCGGATCGATCATGTATGCCATGACTTGTACTCGCCCTGATGTTGCATATGCTTTGAGCAGGACATGCAGATATCAATCGAACCCTGGTTTCAAGCATTGGACAGCTGTCAAAAACATACTAAAGTATTTGAGGAATACTTCAGAGATGCTCCTAATCTATGGTGGTCAAACTGAGCTAGTAGCCAGGGGCTATACAGATGCTAGTTTTCAGACCGACCAAGATGATTTGCGATCGCAATCAGGATACGTGTACACGTTGAACGGTGGCGCTGTGAGCTGGAGGAGCTCAAAGCAAGAGTGCGTGACAGACTCTACCACCGAATCCGAGTACGTAGCCGCAGCCGAAGCCGCCAAGGAAGGGGTTTGGTTGCGCAAGTTCTTGCAAGAACTTGAGGTTGTTCCGAGTTCACTTGAGGCGATTGAGCTCTATTGTGACAACAACGGAGCTATCGCTCAAGCCAAGGAGCCGAGATCGCACCAGAAAAGCAAGCATGTCGACCGCAAGTATCACCTGATTCGCGACTTTGTGAATCGAGGTGATGTGAGAATCAGCAGGGTGGATACGGACAGCAACACAGCTGACCCGCTAACAAAGCCACTGTCTTTGGATAAGACGAATCTTCATAGATCGGCCATGGGCATTCGACGCCGCGTAGGCTGGGTCTGATGATGTAGTGGTTGTACTTTACTTTTGTTTTGGGGTACACTTCACTGGACGTAGAGGATATGATGTCTCTAGTCCAAGTGGGAGATTGTTAGTGTTTATGTACTAGAGAAACATACATATTTATATTTATATATATATGGTATTCGCTTGTTCATGGTTATTCTTATTTGGATGTTTTATTCATTAGTTTCCTTGAATTGATGTTACGTTATGGCTTGTGTCGTTTACGACAAGAGCAAGTGATATGCCATGATGGGTATGACGTCAATTCTAAAACTGCCCTGATCTATGATAACTAGCATGGTACTCTAGTTGGTCGGATAGGATCAGCATATGAGTCTAGCAGATGGGTTTGTATCACGTCCCATTGATAGCGCGGCTATCAACTAGATCATATGGATGCATGTGCACATTCTCTGTGACATGGCATTGGACTGACCGCGACAAGAATATGACAAAAGGAATGTGTTATGTCATTCATATTCTTGTCAGTGTTGGATTCACGGTTGAGGTTGTCATGACCAAATATCATAACTGCACACTGTGACTAGTTTCCTATCCCAACCGTAACAGGTGGCATAAGGGATTCCAGTTCGGTGTGTAGAATTGGTAGCTTGGATCATGGATGATCAAGATACTGGAATGTCTCTCATCATAGATGAGTTATGATATCCTCTGGGCCCCTTGACATTATGGATTACACACGCGCGCAATGATTAATATTAGTCATGTGTTTAATCTATATGGACGTCAAGTAAATGATATAGTCGTGAGGATGACACAATCCTGCCTCGGACTGATCTTGGATATTCATATGACATAGAATCAACACAAGTAAGGTACTCTTACTCAGGATCAAGATACTACGTGGACGTGCGTACTGTCTGTATCATTTGGGGATCGTCACGTGGATGGCTTGACACTGATGATGATCAGCATTGAACAGGTAGATGAGAATCACTGTTAATGCAACCCAACATGATCCAGATCCCTATAAGGTCACACCTACAGAGGCTCTCGACCATTAGTCCTGTTCAGGTTCGTGTCACGTCGGCGAACGTGTAACGAATGATGGCAATAAGTCAAATCAGGCGCGGCCTGACTTGATCTTGATTGGGCATCATGATAACCTGAATATCATCATGGCTATGATGTTTTGATCTTATGTCTCGAACATATGAGAGAATACTTGTCATTTGGTTCTGTCAGCAGTTCCGTTATAACGCAACATTTGTTGCGTTATAACGGAATCTGTGACAGAAATCTGGTTCTGTCAGGTGTTGCATTATAACGCAATATTGGGTGCGTTATAACGCAACCTGACAGAAAGGCAGATTAGGGTATGTGATTAGGGTTTCCTTAATCACTCTTGACAAGTATAAAAGGGAAGGTTTCATGCACGAAAAAGTAAGTTTTTCCCAGCCACCTTTCTTCCTCTCTCTCTCTCATGTGTTGAGAAATCTCCTCTATCAAACCTAGGGTTTAGGGTTGAGATTCGTGCGAGGAAAAGATCGAAGGACCCGCCGTCGACGTTCTTCTTGCCTAGACGGACGGTGGTGGTCGAACCTTTGGTGGACAAGGGCGACGCGCAACCGGACAGCACACCGAGCAACCGTTTACGCGTCAAAGGTATAACTACTGCCTCTCTATGCATGTTATTGTGTAGATCAGCGATAAGTCGTTCGTTTGGCAAGATCTGATTGAACTGCACATGCTTTGGTTAGAAAAATTTTAATTTCCGCATCTCTAGCCATCGTGCTATTCCTATCAAGGAGTCGGTAACTTTAGTCAACAATTGAAATCCGAACCAAAACTGCTATCTGTCTGTTCCTTGCGGACCGCAGTGTGACAGACTGCGAACCGCAAAAGCAAGAAACTTACAGAGAATCCATCTCTCGGACAGTTATCTACGAACCGCAGTTAACCACTATGGCTCACAAGCTGGTAACTGAAAGAGAGGCGTAATTTGTGCCTCCTGCGGATCGCACCTAACAAGTGCGGTTCGCAGGCAATTGATTCAGATAGCAAACTGATTCTGAAAACCCTAGGAACGCTTGTTTAGTAATTGTTTAAGTCTTTAATTTACTGTTCTTTACTGTTTACTTGCTGTTAATCGTTTAGGAACCAATCTAAAACAACCCCCCCCCACTTTTATAACAAAAATACCAAAAATATTCTCTTTAGGATTAGGATAGAGTTTAGAGTACTGTTTAGAGATAATTTCCGTCCCTGTGGATTCGACCCCGACTATACTGCATTAGATCATACGCTTGCGATCGAGGGCATATTTTAGGGTAATTAAAAGCCTATACACTTCGTAGAGGTCAGGATGTATATATTTTTTTTATTTATTGAGATTGCTAACTATTTTTAAATATTTTTGAAAGATGGCCAAAAAAATAATAATAAAATAATCTATTTGGAATTAAATTCAGGTTGTTTTTTTGCAAAAAACTTTAAAAATTGTTAAAAATCTCTAAAAATAGAAAAATTTTGTATCCAATAAGATTTCGATATGCAGAATGCATCGGTCAAATTGGATCAGCCATCAAAGTTGTGGTTGTTAAATGTTGATATACGAGTGTATAACACCAACGTTATTTTGTTATGTATAACACCGTAATCCAACTCTACTTAAATATAATTAAAAGTAACAATTTTTAAATAAATATATAACATTAAACATCTTGAAAAAAAAAACTAATTAAATAGGTTCAAAATTATAGAATCTCTTAATTTTGATATTTGAGAGAGGTCACAGAAGAGTAGAAAAGAATGGGGCAAAACCAAAAACAGAAAGTGAATTAATCGGCTAATAAAGAAAGCAACAAAATTTTAGAATGGATGCAATTGCGGTTTTCAAAAGAAATAATCTATTATTAATTGATGGCCAATGGGCCTTCAACCTTCTAAATTGGATTACTTCTTTCTCTATATTTTACATTTACAATTATTAATTTTCTTAATCGTTAAGGGATAGACATAATAACAGAGTTTTGGGGGTGCCAAATCAACTATTTTCCTTAAAATACAATCAAATTAATGCTCTCAGTGCACAATTTCTGAAATGTTGGGGGGTGCCCAGCCCCCCTCTGTCCCCCCTCGTTCCGCCCCTGCTTGGAGCGGATGGGTTTAAGGGCAGCGTTGGAATAAATTAAAAATAAGCGTTTTGTATGCCCTTGGTAAGAACTGCTCTCTATCCCAGACCCTTCGTGTGAACGCGATTTCCTCACTTTTGTATGACCAGAGTTCTTGTTAATAGATCAGAGTTCTTGCTAAGACCATGTCCAAAATAAGCCTTTTGTATGCTCTTGGTAAGAACTGCTCTCCATCCCAGTCTATTGCTTAGCCTACGCTTAGAACCCTTCTAAGACTACCGGATGGAGATGCTCTTATGGTACAACTCTTGATTTACCATCATCAACATGATATCCGGCTGCACTGTTTCTTCCTTTGGCCTAAACATGTAATCTAGGATTATCAAATCCTTCTCTGATGGCCTCGTCACTAGATTCTAATCGGCTACCACTGAAGTTTAGATATTTATATGCATATCTTTTATAGTTTTTTAACATTTTCAATTTAAGAAGGTATCAAATGATAATGACTATCTTGAAAATTTTAAAAATTGGAAATTCAAATAAATTTAAGTAAAACATTAAAAAAGAAAAATGTTTATAGATGCTTGATCTTAAATTTATATATTAACAATTAATGTTTCAAATTCATTCAATTTGGATGTTATTTGATAGCTCATTAAAATTTATATAAAATTCAACTGTCATAATTGAATAAATTTGGATGGACTATTTAATATGACTCAAATTGTTTGAAATGTTTTACGTACTTGTTTTTCAAGTTTAGAGTTATTTAAGTATTTGTTTTGAATTTTTAAAAATGACTCTTAAAATATTAATAAAAGGGAGAACTGTAAAATTGCTACTTCAAAATTGCAAACTTAGAAATGTGCTATTACAAAAACACAGTTTAGAAATTTGCCACTATAAACATGATTTGTTTGTAGAATTGCCAATAGATGGTATAGATATGATTTCAAAAGAATAAAATACATTACAATACAAGTATGACCAAAATACCCTCCATTAATCTATCGTCTCTTTCCCGCTCATCAATTCTATTTCCCTCATATATATTGCCGCCAGAGAAAGAGAAGCTTGACATATTTGTTTAATTACTTAAGTAATGCTTATCTATCTCTGGTTCTGGTTGCATCTATCATTTAAACTCAGCATTCAAATCCAGCATTGAAATATTTGTACCAGTCGCAGGAAATGCATGAAATTGATCTGTTAACAGTTAGGAATTCAAGTTGATATGTCCACATTATGCATGAAACAAAAATTAGAAGTAGCTAGCAACGGCCACCTAATTGCCTGCATGTCCGGAATTCAAAAAAATCCTGGTACATGTATAGATTTTTGTCTCCATAAGTTCTTGGTCACAATTTTTTTCTATAGATAAATGAATGACCGAAAATAAAAGTGAATAAATAATCAATGAAAATCACACTACACGCTGAAAAGAATCGATATATGTTATGTCAGCCTTCGGTACCAAGTTACTAGATTAAAATTTTTGAATTACTCGGCAACATCAAAAAGCCAGACATCATTGAGCACTTCATAGCCCGCACCCCAGCCACCAAACAGCATAGCCATATATGCGTCTCTCTCCAATCCATGTCTTACCTTGGTGTTGGAGCGGACCTGTTAATTGGGAGAGGCGCCACAGCGTGCGTACACAGGAGGGAGGGAAGGGATGGGGAGTATTATTAAAGTTGTGATCCAAGAGAGGTGAGTGGAGGGGAGGGGAGGGGAGGGGAGGGTAGAGACGAACTGATCGTCTCGACCGACCAGGAGTTACTTGCTCCAGAAACTTATATTCAGAAGGTAGGGAATGGGAGACAGAGGAACAGGCGAAACTTTATATAGTGTTACCTGATCGTTACATCCCGATTCGGAGGGTACAATCCCGCTGTCTCCCCTCCCCTTCTGTTCTGTCCCTTTCCTTTCCACCCTTCATTTGGAGCATAGAGTAAATTGTATTTTCATATTTTGTTTTATCAAATATTCATAAAAATTGAGATGGAGTGACAATTCTATAAACAAATTATGTTTATAGTGACAAATTTCTAAAGTGTGTTTTGGTAATGGCAAATTTCTAAGTTTACAATTTTGGAGTGGTAATCAGATTTTCATAATAGGAAGATAGGCCGTCCGCCGCGCTTTTCAACGCAAGGTGCCAAAAAGGTGCAACTTCAAAACTCTTCATTATAAGTTGCAACTCAGCAATTTTTTCCTCAACTGCGAAAAAGGTGCACAAAGGTGCGCATGAGAAATCGAGTGTTTCTCAATGCAAAAGAAAGTCCAAACGAATATATAACAATCGGGATCCATTTCAAAGTGCATTCATTATTCAATTAAATGTAAGTTTAATTCAATTAAATGTCAATTTGAAGTCTGTCTATTTGGTAGATATTCTAATCCCGGTTCTTGGTTAACCGTCCTAATTCAAACACATCCAATACTAAAGTCAAAGGCTGGTACGAAACTATATCAAAGTCAATCAATAAGTCGATAATATCAATAAAATCAGTTAATTAATCAATGCTATCGTTGCCGAAGTAATCCCTCATCCAGCATCTCAGATCAATCAAAAGAAGGGGGAAGAGACACGGTGACGACGGTTCGATCTCAGAACCAGATTCAGATAAACCAGCTTGTGCATTGGGTAAACAGATTCATGTATCCAATTGTTAATTGGATGAACTTATTCATTAATTGAACATTCAAAGGAGATGCATGAACAATGAGATTCATGAACTCTACAATTAATTAAGCATTCAAAGATGATGCATGAACAAGATGATTCATGAACAATGAGATTCATGAACTCTACAATTAATATTTGTGGTCTTCTAGGATAGTTATTATTTAGAGTTATTGGTTATTATTTTCTATGTTATTTGTAAGGTTATATAAGAAGCCAAATGTTGTCTTTGTGAGATAGACTTTGATTAATAGAATTGTTATCTTCCTCTTCTTATCTTTGAGTGTCTCTCTTTCTCTCTTTCTCTTCTTCTTACCTTCCTTGTCTTATCTTTTATCTCTAAACTCCGAACTTAGATAGTGTGAAAATCAGCACGGCGTCAATTGGTATCAAAGCTTAGGTCTGTGGAAGCTTCCTACTCCAATTCCAATGGCCGATGAACCTACCCTTCGTGAACTGTTGGAAAGGCAACAACAAACCCTTGAACGAACCTGTGAACAATAACGACAAACCCTTGAGTTGCTAACTCAAATGGTCCACCGACTTACCATTAACCCCCAACAACAACCACCACCACCACCACCTCCACCACCTAATAATCAAAATAACTAGCCACCGCTCAACCAAAACCTCGTTCGCGAAAACCGATGGGAAGGAGGCTTACGAGTCGACATCCCAGAATTCACAGGGAGTCTCAATCCTGATGAATTCTTAGACTGGTGCAACACCGTTGAAGAAATTTTTGAATTGAAGGAAGTTCCACTTGATAAACAAGTACCATTGGTGACTATTTAGTTCAAGGAGAGAGCCGCTGCATGGTGGCAGAATTTTAAAATGCAACGCTGCTACGACTACATTCCGCCTATCAACCGATGGGATGATTTGAAGCGCGAAATGACACGAGAATTTCTGCCGCTCAATTATCGGCAAACAATGTTTCGACAGCTACACATGCTCACTCAAGGGAATCGTAGCGTAGATGAATACACCTATGATTTCTATAAGCTCGAAGTGCGCAACCAGCTCAACGAGACTGAAGACCAACAGATTGCTCGCTACATCCAAGGTCTCAAACTGCCCATCCAAGACACTCTTGTAGCTCACACGTTCTATAATGTCTCGGAAGCACAAGCCAAAGCTAAAGCCGTCGAACAACAACAATCCCGCTACCGAAGTTATCAACCACCCTGAGGCAACCTACAGTCTCACGCTACTCCACTGGTTCCAATATCAGTCCAAAAACCAAACAACAACGCTGCCGCATCTTCATCACAACCTACCCGACAACCTACTCTATTACCAACACCACCAAACATCAACCCTGAACTTCAACAAAGCCAACATCCGTTGCCATAATTGTCGAGCTATGGGGCATTACGCTCGTGAGTGCCCAAAGCCAAAACCGAGTTTGTATTCCGAAAATGAAACTGAGAATGAAGATGAACCCAACGATTTCATCGGTGCTTTCGAAGAAACCTTTTGTCATGCCAAACCTGAAGACGTTGAAGGAGATTGCCTTGTCACTCGACGTTTGTGCTATTCTCCTCCGACGAAAGAGAACTGGAAACGACATGCCATATTCAAGACCAATTGCACAATTGGTGACAAAAAGTGCAACATCATCATCGACTCCGGAAGTTGGGAAAATATGGTGGCCGAAGAGGTAGTCCAAAAGCTCAATTTGACCACAACACCACATCCGTATCCATACAAGCTCGGGTGGGTCAGCCGAGAAGTCGAGATACGAGTTGACAAGCGATGCCAAATTTCATTCTCCATCGGACCGAACTACTCGACATCCATTCAAGCAGATGTTGTACCTATGGATGCGTCTCATATCATCCTAGGACGACCATGGCAATTTGACAACCACGCCTTGTATGACGGACGGGAACATACTTATACCATCCGCCTTGGCGAAAAGAAGATCCTTCTAACACCGATCCAAAAGGAGTCGGATTTGA
This sequence comes from Cyperus esculentus, assembly GCA_030179965.1. Taxonomy (NCBI): domain Eukaryota; kingdom Viridiplantae; phylum Streptophyta; class Magnoliopsida; order Poales; family Cyperaceae; genus Cyperus; species Cyperus esculentus. Next base: position 3,930,929 of record JASGLE010000009.1, on the reverse strand, counting down.
GGCAAAAGGTGGGGTTGTGTGTGCCACAAGTTGAGTTTGAAACTAAGTTTAAGGAGTCCGGTGTATGCTATGCATTGTTCTCTACAACATTCGACCATGCCGAGCAAGCTAGCAAACTGATTGGGTTAATTGCACAGATCCTCGCGGAGTTCCAAGATGTGATTCTCGATGACCTTCCTGAAGGGCTGCCACCACTTCGCGATATCCAACACCAAATCGACTTGGTGCCGGGTGCTAGCCTTCCCAACAAAGCTCACTATCGCATGACACCACAGCACCATGATGAGTTGAGGCGACAAGTTAAAGAATTATTGGAGAAAGGATTTGTGCGGGAGAGCATAAGTCCATGTATGTGTGTAGACAGCTGGGCCATTAATCGAATTACTATCAAGTACTGGTTTTCGATTCCCCGCTTAGAAGACATTCTCAACAGTTTGAGTGGTGCTACTGTTTTTTCCAAAGTTGATTTGAGGAGCGGCTACCATCAGATTCAGATCAAGCGGGGCGATGAATGGAAGACGGCGTTCAAAACCAAAGAGGGACTTTTTGAATGGCTAGTTATGCCTTTCAATCTCTCCAATGCACCGAGCACTTTCATGCACTTCATGAACCAAGTACTACGGCCATTCCTCAACAAGTTTGTGGTCGTCTACTTCGATGACATACTCATTTACAGTCGCAACCAAGATGAGCACGTGAGCCACATGCAAGCAGTCCTTCAAGCACTTCGGCAAAACAGTCTCTATGTCAATCCAAAGAAGTGCACATGGATGACCGACAAGCTTATCTTCTTGGGCTTTATCATCGCCGCTGACGGTATCCGCCCTGATAACGACAAAATTTGAGCAATACAAGAATGGCCTACACCGACAACTGTGACCGAGGTTCGTTCTTTCCTTGGTCTAGCGGGTTTCTACCACCGCTTTATCAAGAATTATAGTACCATCACTGCTCCTATCACTGAACTTTTAAAGAAGAATTCTTTTGGATGGAATCCGGAGGCTAACCAGGCTTTCGATAAACTTAAAGTTGTGCTCACGCAAGCACCCGTGCTCAGCCTTCCTGACTTCGACAAGATGTTCGAGCTCGATTGCGATGTATCTCGGGTGGGCATAGGGGCTGTCCTCTCCCAAGAAAAGAAACCGGTGGCCTTTTTCAGCGAGAAACTTGGCGGAACGCGTGTTAAATATCCAGTGTACGACCTCGAGCTCTATGCCATTGTCAAAGCGCTAGAGCATTGGAGACACTATTTGATTCACCGCGAATTTGTGCTCTACACCGACCGTCAAGCATTGAAGTTTCTGCAAGAACAAAGCAAGCTTAGTGATCGACACGCCAAGTGGGTTTCGACAATGCAAGAGTATACTTTCTCCATCATACACAAGTCTGGTACAAACAACAAGGTTGCTGATGCCTTGAGCCGCCGCCACTCTTTACTCGCATCAATGAAGGCAATAACCCTTGGCTTTGAAGAACTACCGCAAACTCTTCTCCAAGACCTGGAATTTGGCCCAATAATTCATGAGGTCGAGCAGAAATTACGAGACGATTACATTCTCCATGACGGTTACCTCTTCCGCGGCAACGCTCTTTGCATTCCGAAGACGTCAATGCAACTCTTAATCATCCAAGAGTTGCACAATCAAGGACATTTCGGTTTTGAGAAGACTTTACTTCTTGTCAAAGAAAGATTCTATTGGCCAGGCATGTATAACGATGTCAAGAACTATGTGAGGCGTTGCCATGTTTGTCAAGCCGCTAAGGTACCGATACCAACCAAGGCTTGTATGTTCCGCTGCCAATTCCGACTGAACCGTGGCGCGACATATCCATGGACTTTGTCGTGGGCCTACCGCTGACCCACAAGAAACATGATAGTGTTTTTTTCGTCATCGACCGTTTTAGTAAAATGGCAACCTTCATACCTTGCAAGACGACAATAGATGCAAGTAAGGTCGCGAAACTTTTCTTCGTCGAAGTTGTGTGCCACCGTGGATTACCAACATCCATTGTCTCAGACCGAGATGTTAATTTCATGAGCTCATTTTGGAAGGAATTGTGGAAACGCTTGGGCACCGAACTCAAATTCAGCACGACATGCCACCCTCAAACAGACGGTCAAACTGAGGCAGTCAACCAGAGTCTCGCTAACATGCTCCACGCCCAAGTCACATCCTTTGGTACGTGGGATATTCTTCTACCGAAGGTTGAGTTTGAATACAATTGTTCAGTAAACCGTTCAACCGGTTTCTCTCCTTTCTACATCGTGAATGGCGCCACACCGAAAGGCCCACTGGACTTAATACCGATTGCAAGTCCTAATGCCAAGTCCAAAACAGCGGAGGAACGAGTCAAAGACCTCCAAGAGCTCCACCAACTTGTTCGCACAAATACCGAGAAGTCCTATGGCAAATACAAGGAACAAGCGGATGCTAAGAGACGATCTGTTTCGTTTGAGGTGGGTGAACTTGTTTGGGTATACCTCTCCAAGGAGCGTTATCCACAAGGACAGTACAACAAGCTAACTCGACGCAAGTTTGCACCTTAGGAAGTGTTGGAAAAATTCGGTGAAAATGCATATCGTATCAAATTCCTGATGACATGCACATTTCCAACGTGTTCAACGTTCGACATCTCCATAAATATTACGAGCATGATTCAAGCTTGAGGTCAAGCTTCAATGAACCGGGGGAGCATGACGACGGTTCAATCTCAGAACCAGATTCAGATAAACCAGCTTGTGCATTGGGTAAACAGATTCATGTATCCAATTGTTCATTGGATGAACTTATTCATTAATTGAACATTCAAAGGAGATGCATGAGCAATGAGATTCATGAACTCTACAATTAATTAAGCATTCAAAGATGATGTATGAACAAGGAGGTGCATGAACAAGATGATTCATGAACAATGAGATTCATGAACTCTACAATTAATATTTGTGGTATTTTAGGATAGTTATTATTTAGAGTTATTGGTTGTTATTTTCTATGTTATTTGTAAGGCTATATAAGAAGCCAAATATTGTCTTTGTGAGATAGACTTTGATCAATAGAATTGTTATCTTCCTCTTATCTTTGAGTGTCTCTCTTTCTCTCTCTCTCTTCTTCTTACCTTCCTCGTCTTATCTTTTATCTCTAAACTCCGAACTTAGATAGTGTGAAAATCAGTACGGCGTCACACGGTACCGTGAATTTCTTGCAATGGGAGCAAAAGCTCAAACAATAAGATAACGAAGCGATAAAATCGATTGTCTCGAATCAAAACATTACCATTCTTTCAAAGGGACAATTATTCTATTGGATTCTCTCTATTACTCTCATATTTGATATTTCACATTTTTCGAATTAATTAGTTAACATTTTCTCTCTGTTACTAAATTTTCATCTTGATTAATCATGCCATAACCTCAATATATGAATTCTGATCAAATAATACAAATGGGACTAGCAATAAAGTACGATTCATTTTCCTTTTTCTCTCGGTAAATGTCAAAATCATTTATCTCAATTATATCATACTAGCGTTAGACCCGTGCAATGCCCGAGATTCAAAAATATAATATTATTATTTAATGTTAATTTTTTTTAAAAGATCGGAACAGTTGTGAACTACATATTTAATATGATGAAGAATTTAGGCAAATAAATATTGAAGAACTATCATTTATTTTATGACTAATATTCATTGAAATACATGTAAAACATATATATATATATAGAGTCCGGCTACGGTGCTTCTGTAAGCATTTCGGACCGAAACGCTTACGGTCCAATTTTGAAAATCCGTCGTCCGAAATTTTGATCCAAATAGCTCATTATAATCTTGACATAATTAACTTGTAGAATACCAATATTTTCTATTTTATGAAAATTTTAACTATTTTTAATGATTTTTTAAAGATTGGCATACAAAATTGATTTATTTTTAATTATTTTAAGAGCCATATTTCAAAAAATCATTAAAAATAGTAATAAAATTCCTAAAATGGTAAAAATTGGCATCATCCAACTTAATTATGTCAAGATTATTATGAACTATTTGGATCAAAATTTCTAACAACGGATTTTCAAAATTAGACCGTAAGCGTTTCGGTCCGAAATGCTTATGGAAGCACTGCAGCCGGACTCTATATATAGAGTTATGCTACGGTTAGTCATGACTCACGGGCTGCTTTGTGAGTCCCGATCCAAAAACATATCAAATCACCTCCAAATTTCGATTTATATGGCTCAATAAATTCTTCATATCAAAATCTTATAGCATGCAAAAAATTTTCATTTTTGGAGATTTTTAAGTATTTGTTTGAGATTTTTTAAAAGTGACTATACAATATTAATAAAATAATCAATATTTTATGTATCATTTTAATAATATTTAAGTATATATTATCAAAATATATAATTATTTCACAGTATTTACCATCTAATATTTAAACAATCTGAGATAATTACATCGTAAGGAATTATAAAAGCATACATTTCATTCTTCAGTACTACATAACATCTGCGAGATGAATTTTGTCTTCCTATCGTTTTACTTGCTCGGCATGACATTCCTATTTGCATCTGTTAGAATTAAAATTTTTGTTAATATCAAAAAAAGAAAATGCATTACTATATAAAATTAATTAATCGGAAGAAGTTAATTTGTTAGAAGAATGCTGTTGTTGATTCTATCAACCAATTAATTTGTTAAAGTCAATGATCAATAACAACATCATCTTTTAAATAATCTAATATTTCAGTACAAAAAATGCATGTAACCATGCGCATAAAATAATATTAAAATAGTTGTTATTTTATAGATTGGCTAAGCAACATTTTATTTTGAACTGAGCAGTCCTTATCATACATCTCTCTTCAAGTGTATCTAAAAGATATTTTGTAACCGTCTGATTATGAAAAATGAACGGTTTATATTTCATCTAATCCATAGCATAGCAGAATTAGCCATATTAAAAGAATTTATAGAAATATTGATATATTATTATATATATATTTGGAATTTACCATTTCATAAACAATATAACATTATTCCCAATGCAAATGTTGATGTAGGTTGATGCCATCCCATCTACACATTGTTTCACGACAATTAAATCAGATTTCTATTGCTTCTTCCACTCAAGCCTTTCAATGAATGATTTTTTTGCAATTTTCCCCCTTGTGTTAATATTCTTCGTCCTGAAAAACCAATCAAGAAAATGTTAAATGATATATATAGACAATTATTTCAATTTTTAATGCATAAGTGCATAACACATATTTCAATTTTTCAATTTTTAATGTGTAAGTATATAAATGATTCAATTTTAATCTGAATGATCAAAGACATATAGCAATTTACAGTTGAGTACTCATTTCAATACAAAGACAAAATACTCACAAAATTAAGTATAAAGTCTCCATATTGCGTAACACTATAATTATAAAAGTCAAGAAATATTAAATAAATATGTGACATTAGAAAAATGATCCACCTCTGACAACTGACAAACGAAAAACTGGAAACCGCTGATACATTAATTACTCCTCTTATGGAGCAAGTTTTAGTCATTTCTTTTGCCTTGCAAAACAAACGAATTAAATCACCTTAACTGATCCATTAATTTAGACCCATGCCGGAAAGAAAAAATTGCCAACAGGTACAGGACAAAAGAAATAGAGAGATGATTGGAAAGAGACGGGAAAAAAGATTATAGAGAGATGGAACCTGATATTTGAAGTGGAAGGCGGTGATTGTTGACGTAGTGTAGAGGCAATATAGAATTGGGAAAAGGATGAAGGCAGTGCGAGTCAGTGCGAGGAAGGCGTCCGTTTGAAGAGAGAACTGACGGACCGTCTGGAGTGAATTTTTTTTTATTTTTTATATCGGTACGAAAGGACGCAGAAGAGATCGAAATATAGATCGCATGTTTTTGAGGATGACGTGGCGCTATGCGGAAGCTTCAATTTCTTCTACTTTTTTTTAAAAAAAGAGATATCATGTTGGTATATATATACTCATTAAGAATTAACAGGGAAATCAACACAATTATACACTCGGTCAAATTAGGGATTTATAACAGATTCACAAAATAATAAATTACTAACTAATACATAATTCACCCAAAGCATTTTGAATCAATCAAGTAGGATAATTCTATTATTTCCAAATATATATAATCTTGATAAAAAAAATTTATAACAGGTCAGTACCGAGAAGGATAATTTGCCAAAGTAAATTGTTACAACGTACTCATCAATTCCATATTTCATCAACATATATATTTAAGTCAAGTAAAATTTCTAAAGAAAAATCATACGGCATCAAAATAATCTCCGATCATTTATAACATTCAATCAATTTATTTATGATATGATTTTTTCGGAAGTTTCAATTAGAAGTTTGCAATGTCGGATAATCAAATTCAAATGAAGACATTGCAATTCAATAGTAAATTAGTATTTGATCGTTTCGACAACAAAACGATCGGCACATGAATACGAAATATAAAGCCAAAGGAAGGACCACGTACGCACCTTCAATTCTGTATTTTCGTCGGTCGCCGCTTCGACTCGTACCGCATCGTTCGTTGCTTGAGCGCTTCATCTTCCTCATGACCGCACGTACAAGATCAAACGCCGCCCGATTTCCATTCTCTTTCCGTCTCCTTCCTCGTTCGCACGTACAAGAACCGACCGACCGACCGACCGACTTCTCCTTTCTTCTCCCGGCCTTTCTCTTCCTCTCACAATCTCCTATTCTCTGGTTTGCTTCTTGCGCATGATTTTAATTTGACGGTTTTTCTCTCTCTGTCTGCGGGGTGGCTCAAGAAATCAAAGCGAACAGGGTACTCTCCGAGGTGCTGTTAATTTGATCGTGTATGACTGTATGGTGTATATAGGGTTTTAAATTTGATCGCTTGAACAAATTTGGGTTGGTTTTATATATAAAGCGAAAGAGTCAGGCTTCATGAGGTTAGTTATTATATCTTTCGAAGATTAACATGGACAGGCATAGATGACAAAATGAAAAAAAAAAGGAATTACAAGTTCGGCTTTTAATTAATTAAACAGGTGCTAATGAATAGGATAGTGTGACTCGTGGGAAATAATTAAGTCCCTTTCCAATTTCATATATAGTTGCTTCGGATTTTATAATAAATCGATCCAAGTTCTAAACAAAAAAAATATATTATCAAATTCGTTATCCATTGTCAGGAGTTATCAAATCAATAATAAAGTATTTATTGTCTAAAACTATTCAACAACAAATATATCGTGTTATTATTATTTTTTAACAGCCTCTAATTTTAGACTAATCAATATATATTTTTATGTATCCAAATTAAATATAGCAATTAAGTGATAATTTATATCTAACCGTACTAACATAAAAATCATAATTTAAGTAATGAATTCGAATTATCAAATATGCAAATTCAAAATTACGGTGTGTCACATTTGTACATGGATTTTAAAAAATCCGAACTACTTAAAAAACTTAAAAAATAATTTTTTTTGTATACCTAAGTATTTTATATAATGAATTTAATGGGAGCCATAAATCAAAATTTCGGACGTGGCAAAATATAATTTTGACCATTAGTGTTTTGCAGTGAAATGCAACTATCTTCACAATAGTTCTGATCAAAACACTCTACATTGGGCAATGCTACTATATATGAGCTTAACCTCACAAAGCACTTTGGTGAGCTTGACTCAAAAAACATACTTAAGTATTTTCAAATTATGATTTATGTCTTTCAACAAATTCTTTATATCAAAATATCTTGAGATATAAAAACTTTTCATTTTTAGAATTTTTTAAGTACTTATTTCATATTTATTAAGATAGACTACAAAATATTAATAAAAAATGATATGAAAACAAACTATCATATTTATCAAATTGATTACCATCATGTTTTGAGGAGCACTGTGAATACATAATAAACAAAATAAAGCATATATAAATTATTGTAAAGAAAAGCATTACATCATTGCAAAATTTTACATTGACATTACAAACCTTGCATACTATGAGAACGCTTCAGCCTCATTATTATTTTTTCACGAAAGTATAAACTTACACTACGTATTAATTAGGAAAGACCGTAGTGTACAAATGCATCAATTTAGCTTAGTAACAATGGAAAAATATGACTAATTAATTTTACTAATTAAAAAAAACTATTGGGCTGCGAACTGAGTAACTACTCGAGACCCACTTCAGTTCTCCAAAGCTGAAAGACATCTTAGGACTTCTCGATCTTCCTTGTCGTGTGAGGTCATTTCGAACGTCTTCTTTTCATTTAAACTTTTAAACGTTAAGGTTGATGGTTTGACCATGGCATACACTCCTTGGGGCACACTAATTGTTGCCTTATATGTGGCTTTTGGTGTTTTGCCAACATTAGTCACAGTTCGATATATCGTGTTGCTGCTACTATTTCTAGAAAGAGGCACTGCAATTGATGGATAATTTAATTGCTCTTCTGGAATGCTTTTCACCTTTGCACATTGCACCGGAGGTGCTGGAGTTATGATGTTATTGACATCTTCATCTTTAAACCCCAAGCCACACAAGTAGGAGATATAGTCTTTAATCTCAACGTCGTAGACCAAGCCTGGTTCTAAGGCTTTGTTTGGGTCCACATGACCAGCTCCCATATCAAAGGCATTAGCAGGAACTTGTTCATGATTAACAATTGGTTTTCCATCTACATCAGTTATGTGGGCTGTTGTCATGATGGCAGACTTAATTGCTGCTGGAGACCAATTAGGGTGTGCTTTTTTAATTATAGCTGCGATTCCACTTAGGTGCGGGGTTGACATGGATGTACCTGTCATAAAATTAAATGATTTGGACATCTCTTGTCCGACACGCGGCACAACGGCTAGTATTGCAACTCCAGGTCCAGTGATATCGGGCTTCACTATATGTGGTGTGTGCAAACTAGGCCCACGAGATGACATCCAAGTGATGGATGGAGAAAATTTGGTGTGGTAAGCAGGTCCTTCAAAAATAAATGTGCCGACAGGTTGTTTTGTGGAACGAATATAATTCTTTAGCTTCAGGCCATCGGCATAACTAATTAGGGAAGCAGGTAAGACATAATCACGAGGTTCAGTGTAGGACCCAATTGTTTCACTATTTGCTACAATAATGCCAACGCCTCCAGCCTCCTTTACGATTGCAGCTTTAACATCTATAGGAATAATGCCTAACTCACATACCACGATTTTCCCATGAACGAGGTCCTCATCTAAAGTCCCGTTCAAGCATTGACTAGCATTTGATTTAGGACCATCTCCTACTATGTAAGCCAATGGGAATAACTCACCAGTCCAATTTGCAGGTTGATAAAGTGATTCACCATGAATTTCAAGACTGTTGCCCAATTTCACTGTGGATCTAATTTGTCTGTCTGTCGTACTTGCTGCCGGTGTTAGCAGCCAAGGTGCAGAGTTAGCAACTGTTATTGATTGCGGCCCAGAATTTCCTGCACCGGCACTTACAAAGACACCTTCTAAAATGGCAGAAAAGCTACCCATAGCGACAACGTCTTCATATAGCTTTGCGTCTGATCTACCAGCTAGGGAGATCGAGATCACGTCACAACCATCTTTGATAGCCTCCTCAAACCCTTTAAGTACATCTACTAGTTCGCAATCTTTACCCTTATGACACACCTTGTAGGCAGCTATATGTGCACGAGGTGCAATTCCTGAGGCCTTGCCCATGGGAATTCCATTTACAGTTATGTTATCAACAAAATTTCCAGCGGCAGTGGTAGCTGTATGAGTGCCATGTGATGCGATGTCGATGGGAGCTAAGTGCTTCTTTTCATCAGCACCAGCTTTGAGCATCGTCTTGGCTCCAATAAGTTTATCATTACAAAATGTACTATTGAAATCGCAGTGGCCTTTCCATTTTGGTGGTGGAGGCTGCATGCCATCATCGTCAAAGGAAGCGTGTCCTGCTGTGATGCCTGTATCAAGAAGACCAATTATGATTCCCTCACCCATGTTTTTGGTTTTTCTCCATAGACCTTTGGAGTCACGCAATCCAAGAAAGTCTGGTGAATGAGTAGTTGTCAAATGAAGTGGCTCATGGGCTGGGATAATGCGCGCACAGTCTGAATGATCTTTTAAAGCTTCTGCTTCCTCATCTATCAATCTTGCAGCAAATCCATTTGTAACTTTATCGTAAGAGTAGATATGTCGTGATTCTGGATCATCAGTTGTGATAGATGACAAAATGGATTATGTTGATTCTCGACTGTCTCAGAAGCTGAAGTGTCAATTTTGTTTGTTGCTTTAAAAGTAACAATGTAGTTAAGAAGCTTCTTTTGATCATCGTCTGCTACAACGCATGATACACATACACATGATACACATGTTAGTAACAAGAAAAATGGTAAAAATGATGTGAAATTCATGAGTAAATGTGATTGGGTTTGTTTGGAGGAGATTTGAATGATCTGTGAATGCAATAATTGGTCACATGTATGATGTGATCCTTATATAAGACTCGTGAGAAAATTTGAATGCTCTTTTAACCACTGACTATAATTAGAACTCAGGGTATAGTTAAATTTCTCTATAACGGATGTGCAATTTATATCATTGATTTTTCCATAAATTGTGGAGCATTTTCTGCTAGACCATATAACAACTACAATTTTAAGTTTTCTATCTTTTTTTCCTCCATTTGGTGTCAGTTCTCCATTCCCAATATAATTACTAGGGTTAATTAAGACGCGCTCCACGGTGGTTGTTTCCAATTGTTTCCTCGTGCTCTGCAAAGTGTTTGCCAAACAATATGAACTGGCGGTCTTGTACTTATAAAGTTCACAGTCGTCCCTTAAAATCTAGAATCTAGTACCATGCTAAAAATGTATATGTCATGAAAACAACTTCATATATAGTTTAATTCCATTCTTATTGTAGAACACATATAATTTGGTCAAGTGATTTTATCGATGACATGACAACGTGTCAAACATATTATTAATAATAAACTCAAACTTTTGTCTCTTATTTTTTAATGCATGTCTATTTTCAGTTTCTAATTATCTACTTAGAAAATACTATATTTGGAAATAAAATATTTAAAATTTATATTTTGGAATGTCTGTTTTTGATATATAGTTCAAAATAAAGTATTAAAAAATGTTACCCACTCATATTGATCCAATTCTCAGCCATAATCATTAATGGCCAAACTAAGTGTGAGGTATAACTAAGAGCCTTTATGCTCTCTTCGTTCATACTCACATACACAACTGAAAGCTTTTGCACTTCGTCGGCAAAATAAAATAGAGGAAGAGAGAGAAAGAAAATCGGTGCAATCTGAGAGTTTGCGATCATCATAGAGTTGTTTAACCACTGTTCATAATAAATATCGGAGTTACGCTTATATACTACATGCTTTATTTGGTTATAGTATTTAAGGTAATTTTGTATTGTTTACTTGTTTTAAATTTTTTATGATCACTAATGGTCTTCTTCTCTTTCTTATGATACATTTTATAATGCATAATTAAAACGACGAAATTAAATGCTTATGTTAATGTAGTAATTTCTATTTACACTGATCACTTCAAAAAGTACATGAGAATCAGAACTTTTTTTTTTTGATAAAACATCAAAATCAGAATTAACTACGCGCATCAGAGTTAACTAATTCAGATTTAAGAGTCCTGTTCCACTATACTAAACAAATAGGGAACAGGTACGCAGATACCAAACATGATATTAAAATCGATACCGACTGTGCTAGTTTTTATGTTATATGGATTCAATATTCATTTATATTCATATTAACTTGTTCAATATTCAATTTATTCACATAATTTATATAGTACACAACATAAAATAAGTAGCATATTAAAATTATTAATTTGAATAGTATCTCATTTAAAATAAATACAAATACAGTCAATATCAACTTTAATATCACTTTGTTATCTCTGTAACATGATCAAATCAAACACATCGGTGTGTCTGAATTTGGATATTTATATATACCATGAATTTGGATCTGTTTTACATACTATGAATATGGATTGATATATCTTACCTTCAATCATCAGAAGAATAGTAGTGTTCTTTTCTCTCTCTCTTAATTAGCCTACAATATATCTTTGCAGTTTGCACTTTACTCCAATGTATATATATCCATAGAGGCTTTAGTGTTAGCTACTATATTTTTTTTTCATGACTTGTGCTTTTGGAAAGATATATTGTAGGCTTGTAGGCCGGAAAAAAAAATAAAAATAATGATTGAAGGTAAGATATCTCATATCTTTGCACTTTGCTTCAGCATGGTATGAATCCGTACTTAGAGCTTGGTTGTAGTGTTGGGTAATTAGTTTTCATGACTTGCGCTTCACAAAGCTTGCCCATCATTTTAAAGATCTAGAGTACTTACACAGCTTCCAAAATATTAGGTCGCATAAAATTCATAGTTCATAGAGAGCTAATTAATATAGTTCGGGCTGTTGAGAGATATATATATATATAGAGGAAGAAGCATCAAGTGTTTCGTAAACAGTATTTAATTAGAAGGCAGATATAAGTATATGCAAGATCAGAAACTCTTATTCCTTTTGAAGAAATTATAAGAAGTATAATAAAATAAAATTTTTTTGAAGAAAAAGTTTTGTGCAAAGAGGAAAATGATAGTATTGTCAATTAATTTCAGTAGATAATTAAAAAGTGAGGCTACTACTATTAATAGTATGGAGTGTCCCGTACTACGGCACCAAATTATCATTTTTGAAGTTTAATGGTCGATCCGAACCATTCAATGTGATCTTCATATGTTAATGTTTTTATAGACTAAATTTTATATTTTTAAAATTTTTAAGCTATTTTTTTCGATAGATAAAAAATTACATTTTTTTTGAATGGTACATAATGTTTATATTAAGTCATTTTCTAGTTATCTGAAGAAATAGTTAAAATCAAGAACATTATTTGTATATGGCGATTTAGATTGACCATTTGGATTTTATAAAATAATAATATGAGAACCTTTTTACGATTAATTTGTATTATAATTAATAGAACCATAGGCTCACTCTTTATTAAATAATACTAGCAAGAAACCCACCCGTTTGCGGGCGTTTCAAATTCTGAGCTCATGTCACGTAATACATATAAAGTGTTTTTAGTTTTTGACTAATTATTTACCATTCAAATTTCATCTTTACACTAAATTAACTCATTGAATTTTAGAATATAAAGCAATAATTTCTCATTAATGTAAATTCTAATCAAATTGATATTTTCCATACCAAAATTGATATATATTTCCATTTTTGTAAAAACCAAAATGGAGAGGAAGTTGTTTAATTGGAGAACATCAACACCTTTGAAATCAATGCATTTTGATCTCTACCGTTGATTAAGGGGTAAAATGGGAATTAAAAAATTTGAAGGAGGAGGAAAAAAATAGAGACGTCCAATACTTACGTGCTTTATAATATAGTATAGATAAGAATGATAAACGGTAATTAACATGAATCTGGAAATTAATTACTTAATTTGCTAGATGAATAAATATGATAAAATTTTGTAAAGTTTCCGGAAATACATAATATATTAAAAAAATAATTGATAAATATACATTTGAATATTATAACTGTATGGTATGAAATAAATAAATATTGTATCCAATTGATAATTAAGTACTATATATTTCACTAGTGCAACTTGCGGTTCTTTTCAATTCTTGTAACGGTGGCGGGCTGGTGCTGTCAGTCACTAAAAAAATGTTGATAAATATAAATTTGTAAAGTTTTAGGAAATATATAGTATATTAAACTAAATATATAATTAATAAATATAAGTTTTAAGAATGAAACTGTATGGTATAAAATACATATGTATCAAGTTATATATTTATCTCCCATTAACTACTTAAGTTTAGATATTTATATGCAACTTTTTTTTTGCAATTTTCTAACCTTTTCAATTTAAGGATGGATCCAATAATAATGACTATCTTGAAAATTTTGAAAATTGAAATTCAAATAAATTTAAGTAAATCTATAAAAAGAAAAAATTTTATAGATGCATTCGATCTCGAACTTATAAATTAACAATTAATGTTTCACATTCATTCAATTTGGATGTCATTTCATATTTCATCAAAAATTTAAATAGAATGGAATGGTTCGTAATGGAATAAATTTTGATGGACTCTTAAATATGACTCAAATTGTTTGAAACTTAAACATATATAATTGATCCATATATAAGTTTCAAAATGTTTTCGATTTTAACGGTTTTTAAATATTTGTATTTCTTTTTTTTTTTTTCTAAAAACCCATTGTCAAGTTTGTTAAGGTAAACATTATCATTGTTCCTTCCCCTTTAATAATTAGTTGAATACATGTTTTTTTATTTTTGGAAAAACTTAAGAGCAGAGTGATGCTCTTAAGTTTTATTTAACTTGATCCCCATAATAGTACTTAATTATCTGAACTGTACAATAACTTATACAAAAGTTTAAAGTTTAAACAAACTGAGAAATTAACTACAAAAATAAACGGAAAGCAGTATTCGTCATCATGGAAAGCATTTCTTGTGTTCTCCCAACTCCCAAGACTAATTCTCTTGACGATTGGATTAATTATGTTTGTAATATTTCAGCAAAGATCCGTCTACAGCACTCCCTCCAAATAACAAACAGTGTGACAATCTGTTTCCAAAAACCATCTGCATTAGCAAACAAAATTTGTTTATTTACTGGTAAAATTGAGTTAATGAGTTAGTGGTTACAGATTTCGTTTTAATTGTAACATGGTTCTTGTTTACTATCTCAGTTATTTGTATGATGTAAATAAATTTTTTGACGTTTTAATCGTTTCGTTTCGTTATAATTAACGCAACGATAAACGCCACAAATTCTTCTTCCGTGCAAATAATGCAACGATAAACGCAAGTCCTTTTTTGTCCGTTAATAAGACGAAACGATTAACGAAAGTGTACTTTCACTTTCGTTATCGTTTTAGACGTTTGCCACCCCTAGCTGCGCCAAAGGGCAGTTTGGTTTTTAAAATGAAAAAAAAAAGTTAATTTTACTGTGTATTTAATTTGAATTAATGGACAGATATGGATAGATAGATGTAGTTATTAACAAATAATATGGAGGACAACTCGTGGATATCTATATCTATACTATCTATATATACTATATTATAAAGCACGTAAGAATTAGATGTCTCCATTTTTTGTTTTCTTCTTCAAATTTCTTTAATCCCCATTCTACCCCTCAATCAACGGTACAGATCAAAGTACATTGATTTTAATGGTGTTGATGTTCTCCAATCAAACAACCTCCTCTCCATTTTAGTTTTTACAAACAAATGGAAAGATATCATATCTTGGTATAGAAGACATCAATGTTGATTAAAATTTACATTGACGAGGAATTAACTTTTTATATTCTAATATTCAATAAGTTGATTTAATGTAAATATGAAATTTAAATGGTAAATAATGAGCCAAAAACCGAAAGCACATTATATGTATTATACAGTATGAGATCAATATTTAAAAAACAGTTAAAACCAAAATGCACATCACTTTATTTTTTCATTGCGAGACAGTATTTATTTTCTTTAAATGATATCGGTGGAGATGTAACAGGAGTTCAAATGTTGGGTGCCAATTGCATTTCCCGTTGGGAGAGCTATATAAGAAGCAACCTTCTGCACCTCAACCTCATCCCACATCCATCCATGTCGATCCTGCAATTCCAATAAACCGATCGATCGAGAGATACTAAAATTTCATTCAAAGAAAAACCACCATTTCCACATTTACATACCTATCATGAAGAAGGTACTCCTTTTAATAATATGGCTCTTGTGCTTAGTGCTATCCACTGCGTCCGCCTCCCGATTACCAATCAGAGGTCTTAGAGGAATCGGTAAATATATTGGTGGTAATTTTTGTGGTCTAGCTGCTAAATCTGTTTGGGAACGTCACAGATTGTGAGTCGGCTCTGGGGATGAATTCCCTCCATGGGAGTACCCAACCCGCTGCTGATATAAGCTCGGGCAGCCGCCTAGTGAATTTTACAATTGGTGATACCCGACAAAGGGTGTCACTAATTGCTGATACTACAATCGATCTCACATTCGTCCTCTGCGAACCTTGTGAGGACTGCCGAACACAGTCAGAAGTTACCGTTTACAACAGTAGCGGTTCCGGCTCTTTTTCCAAGTATAGCTGTGGGCATTCAACGACGGATCGGTGCCGAACATCTCAGTACACCAAATGTTCAGCTGACTCGTGCACATACGTGTACGAAGACTACCCTAGTACGACATCAAAAGGCTTCCTTGGTACTGACACTTTCTTCTGGTCTGATGATCAACCAGCAGTGCCCCTTGTTTTCGGCTGTGGGACAGCCAATACGGGCTACTATGGTAATGCGGTTGGGTACCTCGGGCTTGGCTTGGGAAATCTCTCATTCATTTCCCAAATGAATGCTACTGCGTTCTCCTACTGTTTCAGTTTAGATGCCTCCGATGACAGCTTCTTCTTCTTTGGCCCTGATGTCCGTGTGCATACTGCATCCAGTAGTACGATCAAGCTGCTTCCAAACAAGCGTGATCCGGCGTTATATTATGTGAATTTGACAGGGATAACTGTCGGGGCAAAGCGCGTCGATATACCATCCACATACTTCCTCCCCCAGGCAGATGGTTGTGGAGGGATGGTGATCGACTCGGCTGCTAGCTTGACACTGCTGGAAGAGTCGGCTTATCATGCAGTGAAACGCGAGTTCATAAAGCAAATGCAGTTGCCGCAAGTTGACGCCTCCGTGTTTAATCCGGACCTCTGTTTTGCCGTGTCTTCTGAGGACGATGACATAGCGATACCTGGATTAACACTGCATTTTGATGGTGCTGACATGAATCCCAGTAACTATCTCGTGAAAGATTCGCATGGCGGCGGAGCACTTTGCCTCATGATGCTTCCAGCAAAGGGGATATCCATCCTCGGGAACCTGATGCAGGTGGATATGCAAATGATTTTCGACGTTGGTAATTCAGTGCTGCGTTTTGAGTCCGTGAACTGCCGCAATCTCTAAGATTTCTTCAAGTTTTGATTATGTATGGTGGTTGGTAATTTGGTATGCTCGATGGTTTGTGTGATCTGTTGTCCGATATGGTTTAGTTTTTTGTGTGCGTACGTTTTAAGTAATTAGTTATCCAGCACCTGAGGCTGAGGGTCGGTGCTTCTGTTCTGTGTGTGTTTTCTGCCCAATATATAAATCATTGTTATAATAAAGGAAAAATATAAGTTGCCACCAACATTGCCCCCAAACACCCCAATACACTTGGAAAATTTTACGATAACATCTCTCTTTTCAGAAAAAATTTTACAGAACATCTTTTACTTGAGAAAAATTTACGATAACATCCCTCTTTTCAGAAAATTTTACAGAAACACCCCTCTTTTCAAAAAAAATGACCTTGACAATTTTACAAAAACATACCTCAGCCCACAAATTTTACAAAATGACCCCCCCAACCATGGTGCCAGCGCATCATACAGTTGGGGGGGCAATGTTGGCGGCACAGTATCAGCGTCCTATAATAAAATCTGTGTGCTATTGTGACGTCCGTCGCGCCTAGAATATCCTAGCAATTAATATATTGAATATAAAAAATATGAAATATAAATATGTAATGCAGAATCATGTTATACGTACAACTAATTAAGGAGATGTGTCAAGCGCAAACATTATAAGTTTTATTATCTTTATTCATAAGCTATTATTATGCTAAATTGAGATTTATGATTTATTTAATACAAAACTGATCACTTGAAGGATCATATATCTCTATATAAATTATGATTTTGTTGCCATTCGCAATTACTGCAGGCCTTCATTTCTCTACTCCTCTTTATTTCTCTTTAATAACTTCTCCGTTTGCTCTTAGCTGGTTTTCCTCTACTCTTTATTTCCTTATAATCATAGGCGTGACCAGCCCCTTCTCATCTGGCTTTCATTTTATTTTTTGCGCAAATGGTGCCCCCTCAGCTTTTGCCTTCCTTCATAAAGGCTCATTCGTTCCCCTGGTGGTGAAGACCAATTAAGGCCCTCCCAAACCTAAACACACCCTCTCTTTATATTATTTCTCTTGATCTCTACTTCTCTTCAGCATGAGGAAAAGAGATCGGCCGACCCCAATGAAGGAACGGGCATCGTTGCCAAGTGAAAGACAATGAGCAGCGGAACATTCCCAAACATAATCTAGATATCTAACCATGGCTCTGATACCATTGAAGGGAATATCGGGGCTATGGAAAGAGACTAGAACACAAAATCCTATTTGGTTCTACCATGATTTCATCTAGATCTAACGGGAATAGTGAGTTGTACCTTCTTAGCTCAGCTAGAACGACCTTCGCACACCCGAGTTGAAAGAGCGGCGTCCGATCAACAAGCTAGAATCGAGTCCTCGCCCGAGCAACCTCTCCAATTCGGCCTCCAATTGAACTCCTTCAATTTAGCCGAAATAGCTCAATCCAACAATTGGATCTAATAGAGCTCGAGAGAAGAAGAAGAATGGTGTAAGATACGTATGCAAATCACCAACACATGGTGCTCCACCACCACCGGCGGCGGCGGTCGGCGCGACCGAGAGAGAGAGGCGGCGGCCGGGTGGGGAGAGAGGAGAAAGGGAGAGTGGGAGTGGTTGAGTGATTGAATGGAAGGAGAGAGAAAAATAATATATATGGTATCCAATGACCAATGGATTGAATTTACTAAATTGCCTAAGCATCTCATGAACTAGTCTAGGGACTAGTTGTAATTTAATCAATCAATGGTCCACTCATGCATGGTGCACCAAGAGTCCATGCAAGCATTGGATACTCTAAGAGAAAATGCCATTGGATATTCCAATGGATATTCCTTTTCATCCTCATCCACATGAACTCTCTTCCACTCATGGGCCGCACCAATATTGGTGCGCACCCCATGGCCGAACCGAATTGGGCTTGGCCCAATTCGGGTTGGCTCCCATGCTCCAATTGTATTAGCCCATTAATTCTAAATTAATTGCTATGCATACTTTCACCATATATTATAATTAATTAATTGACTAGCATAATTAATTATGCATTTAATTAATTATAATTAAGTCACTGAATTAATGTGTGTATCACCATACACAATTAATTATGTAATACTTCTTCAAGAATAAAAATAAATAATTAGCATTCTCCAATGCAATTAATTATATCATTTTATTCTATTAATATGACATGTCATCAAGCATGCATATTATTGTTGCTCGTTATATAATTCATTCAGCAAGATGAATTACTCTTTCATTGCTCGTTTGGGTGTGACCAGGTAGGATTTATATCATGTTGGCAACGAGAATTACTCTTTCATTTACTCTTTATTCTTGTAAATCATAAGTGACGTCAAGCAAAACGTATTATGACTACTCAAATGATATTACCTTTTGGTTAACATGTGCATGACTCCTCATACACATGAAATCCTATTATAGTGTAAAACCGTTACACTTGTATTTAATTTTCTGTCTTCTGATATCTTAATAAATTCTCAAATGCCAATTATGAGAATTTACCTTAACTTGGTAATACCTGAATATTGATTATTAATATGATTAACAGCTTTAATCATACGCATGCATAATAATCATATTCTACCAAGGGGCCCGTCTGATATCATATACTTGTATTAATATAATGAAGTAGCTAATTTCATTATATATTTACAAGAGACAAAATCGTGATTCCGTTTGCGAACTTTTCCATATTTGATCACATATAGAAATGATATCTGTATGGCTCCTTTTTACAGAGAGCGTTGGATTATCATTTACATATATGTTTTCTTATATGAGAAAACCAAACTTCATCAGATTGTGAATTAAATACATTTGAAATACATTTGTACTTTCGTACAATTGGCATTGGATCATCATCCATTGTATTTCAGTGGTCACGTCTAATGTCTTATTTTTCAAATAAGCATCCATGAGATTAAATGGATACGCCTATCCTTTGATCTGTGAAACCTGATCAACATTTAACCCTCACGCCAACCTCGGCTAATAATTAGTGGTCCTTGCTAATTATCCTTGGTTGGAGACTTTATGAATCTTTTATCTTATTTAACCTTGCGATTATAATTAGTGTTTCACAATTCAAGTTCTTGACTTCCAAATGCACTAATTAATAAAAGATTCCAGGAACAAATGATCAACAGTCAACAATTATATGAATAAATGTTTGAATTAACTATTAATTCTAGGGCATAACTCCAACACTGACATGGAAATTGATTAAAGAAATGTGATATTCAAATAGACATTTCTTATCAGATTTGATTAGCATCATGTTCCGACGAGCACTGTGTATGCAGAAGCAAAATAAAGCATATATCCATTATAAAGAAAAGCATTACATCATTGCAAAAATTTTACATTGACATTACAAACCATACATACTATATATGAGGACGCTTCGGTCTCCTTATTATTTTTTCACGAAAGTATAAACTTACACTACGCATTAATCAGGAAAGACCATAGTGTACATATGCATCAATTTAGCTTAGTAACCATGGACAAATATGACTAATTAAATTTCACTAATTAAAAAATACTATTGGGCTGCGGACTGAATAACTACCTGAGACCCACTTCAATTCTCCAAAGCTAAAAGACATCTTAGCACCTCCCAATCTTCCTTGTCGTTGGAAGGTCATTTCGAACGTCTTCTTTTCATTTAAGCTTTCGAACTTTAAGGTTGATGGTTTGACCATACCATACACTCCTTGGGACACACTAATTGTTGCCTTATATGTGGCCTTTTATGTTTTGCCAACATTAGTAACAGTTCGATATATCGTGTTGCTACTACTATTTTTAGAAAGAGGAACTGCAATTGATGGATAATTTAATTGCTCTTCTGGAATGCTCTTCACCTTTGCACATTGCACCGGAGGTGCTGGAGTTATGATGTTGTTGACATCTTCATCTTTAAACCCGAAGCCACACAAGTAGGAGATATAGTCTTTAATCTCAAGGTCGTAGACCAAGCCTGGTTCTAAGGCTTTGTTTGGGTCCACATGACCAGCTCCCATATCAAAGGCATTAGCAGGAACTTGTTCATGATCAACAATTGGTTTTCCATCTATATCAGTTATGTGGGCTGTTGTCATGATGGCAGACTTAATTGCTGCAGGAGACCAATTAGGGTGTGCTTTTTTAATTATAGCAGCAATTCCACTTAGATGCGGGGTTGACATGGATGTACCTGTCATAAAATTAAATGATTTGGACATCTCTTGTCCGACACGCGGTACAACGGCTAGTATTGCAACTCCAGGTCCAGTGATATCGGGCTTCACTATATGTGGTGTGTGCAAACTAGGCCCACGAGATGGCATCAAAGTGATGGATGGAGACAATTTGGTGTGGTAAGCAGGTCCTTCAAAAATAAATGTGCCGACAGGTTGTTTTGTCGAACGAATATAATTCTTTAGCTTTAGGCCATCGGCATAACTAATTAGGGAGGCAGGTAAGACATAATCACGAGGTTCAGTGTAGGACCCAATTGTTTCACTATTTACAACAATAATGCCAACGCCTCCCGCCTCCTTTACAATTGCAGCTTTA
The DNA here is from genome assembly GCA_030179965.1 of Cyperus esculentus. NCBI lineage: Eukaryota > Viridiplantae > Streptophyta > Magnoliopsida > Poales > Cyperaceae > Cyperus > Cyperus esculentus. The sequence goes on along the minus strand of JASGLE010000009.1, from coordinate 3,909,244 downwards.
ACATCTATAGGAATAATGCCTAACTCACATACCACGATTTTCCCATGAACGAGGTCCTCATCTAAAGTCCCGTTCAAGCATTGACTAGCATTTGATTTAGGACCATCTCCTACTATGTAAGCCAATGGGAATAACTTACCAGTCCAATTTGCAGGTTGATAAAGTGATTCACCATGAACTTCAAGACCGTTGCCCAATTTCACTGTGGATCTAATTTGTCTGTCTGTCGTACTTGCTGCCGCTGATAATAGCCAAGGTGCTGTGTTAGCAACTGTTCTTGATTGCGGCCCGAAATTTCCTACACCAGCACTTACAAAGACACCTTCTAAAATGGCATAAAAGCTAGACAGAGCAATAACGTCTTCATATAGATTTGCATCTGGTTTACTACCCAGGGAGACCGAGATCACGTCACAACCATCTTTGACAGCCTCCTCGAACCCCTTAAGTATATCTGCTAGTTCGCATTCGTTACTCTTATGACACACCTTGTATGCAGCTATATGTGCACGAGGTGCAATTCCTGAGGCTTGGCCCATGGGAATTCCATTTACAGTTATGTTATCAACAAAATTTCCAGCGGCAGTGCTAGCTGTATGAGTACCGTGTGATGAGATGTCAAAAGGAGCTAAGTGCTTCTTTTCATCAGCACCTGCTTTGAGCATCGTCTTGGCTCCAATAAGTTTATTATTGCAAACTGTACTATTGAAATCACAATGGCCTTTCCACTTTGCTGGTGGAGGCAGCATGCCCTCATCGTCAAAGGAAGCGTGTCCTGCTGTGATGCCTGAATCAAGAACACCAATTATGATTCCCTCGCCCATGTTTTTGGTTCTTCTCCATAGACCTTTGGAGCCACGCAATTCAAGAAAGTATGGTGAATGAGTAGTTGTCAAATGAAGTGGCTCATGGGCTGGGATAATGCGCGCACATTCTGGATGATCTTGTAAAGCTTCTGCTTCCTCATCTGTCAATCTTGCAGCAAATCCATTTGTAACTTTATCGTAAGAGTAGATATGTCGTGATTCTGGATCGTCTGTTGTGATAGATGACAAAATGGATTTATGTCGGCTCTCGGCTGTTTCATAAACTGAAGTGTCAATATTGTTTGTCGCTTTAAAAGTAACAATGTAGTTAAGAAGCTTCTTTTGACCATCGTCTGCTACCGCACATGATACACATGTTAGTAACAAGAGAAACAGTAAGAAGGATGTGGAATTCATTAGTGAATGTGATTGTGTTTGGTTGTAGGAGATTTGAATGATCTATGAATGCATTAATTGGTCACATGCAAGATGTTATCTTTATATATGCCTCGTGAGAAAACTTAGATGCTCTTTTAACCGCTGACTATAATTGGAACTCAGGGCATAATTAGATATCTCCATAACGGATGAGCAATTTATATCATTGATTTTTCCATAAACTGTGGAGCATTTTCTGCTGGACCATATAATGAATACAATTTTAAGTTTTCTATTTTTTTCCTCCATTTGTCAGTTCTCCATTCAATCTTGCACAACTACTAGGGTCAATGACCTGGGCTCCGTTGGTGGTTGTTTCTAAGTATTACCGTCTGCTCTACAGAGTGTTAGCCAAACAATATGAACTGACTATCTTGCACTTATAAAGTTCATAGTTGTCCTTTAAATTCTTGTATAATACTAAAAATAATTATAATTAATATAGTCAAGAAAACGACTTCATATATAGTTTAATTTCATTCCTATTTTAGAAAATATATAATTTTGTCGATGAAATGACAACTGTAACCTATGCAACTTTTTTTATAATTTATTTTGCTTTAATTAATTAATTAATTAAGTATGATAATTTGAAGTTTAATTTGTATTATTAAGGAATTCATATAATTATGGTATGTTTTTATTTATAGTATTACATAGCTAAATGTATGTGTATTACACTGATACGCGTGGAGTGTATAGGCTTTTACCCTAAATAATACAATCAATCGCAAGCGTACGATATTATGCAATATAGTCGGGATCGAATCCACAGGGACGGTTATATCTCTAAACAATTCTTTAAACTCTATTCTAATCCTAGAGGAAATGTGATTGTTTGGGGGGTTTTGTTTGAATTTGGTTTCCTAAATTATTTAATGACAGAAAACAGTAAAGACTTGACTTAAAACAATTATGAAACAAACGTTCCCAGGGTTTTCAGAATCTGTTTGCTGTCTGGATCAATTGCCTGCGGTCCGCACCTCTCGGTTACGGTCTACAAGACATACAAATTCGCCTCTCTTTCAGCTACCAGCTTAATTGTCCATCAGTGGTTAACTACGGACCGCAGATAATTGTCCGAGAGATAGATTCTCTGTAGTTTCTTGCTGTTTACGGTCCGCAACTTTCACTTTACGGTCCGCAAGAAATAGACAGAGAGCAGTTTTTGTTTAATTCGATTGTTGACTAAAGTTATCAATTCCTAACAAAACCAAAGCAGTTGCAAAGATTATCCTATTCCTAAGTTTAGATCGTCTATCTCTAGCTAAGAATTATCCTTTTTCAATTCTTCTAACCTTAACTAAAGATTATCCCCGTACCTAAGATCAATTCGTCTAATCCTAGCAAATACTTTTAGTTCAATTGGAAATTGAAAGGATAATATCAAACACAAGTTCAAATCATCTAATCCTATGCTCAATTCACTTTCGTTCTCGGGTTTGGTTTAATTCTCGTTATAACCACAATTTCTCCTCTCGGGTACAATTGGACAACAAGTTGACTACCCAATTAGCACAAGTATCAATTCTTGATCAATTGAAGTTATGTTAACCAACTAGATCGTGCACAATCCACAGGTTCTTCCAAACGAACAAGAAACAATTCAAGCACAATTATAATTAAGCGCAAAGCAAATGAGAATAACTTTAATGCATAAACATGAAAATCAAGTATTCAATTAATCCATACAAACAAACATCATCCTAGACCCTAAGAACAAATACGACTACTCGGACCTAGACATAACTACAACAAATAAACAAAATAAGAGAAAAGAAAGCACCGAGTAAGCTTGGGAAGAGGCGAGTAACCGTCTTCTTGACTTTAGCGGCGTTCAACTCCACCCTTGACACGACTCTCAACTAACTTAACAACTAACTAACTAACTCAACACATGAGACCTAACACCTCACACCCGATGATATGAGAGCACCCCAAGGTAGTGATTTAAAAACGGGTCGGTCCAAACCCGCCCCGGTCCACGGGTTTCCCCGGTCCACGGGTTTTCCCGGTTCGGGAAACCTCGGAAAAATTTTGGGGGGAAGGAGATTGGACCTAGCTTAGGACCGTCCCTCCCGGGTTGACCGGGTTTCCCGGTTCGGGTTGCCCGGTCCCGGAGTTATATGTCAAAAAAAAATAAGAAAACAAAACAAAATAATATAATACACCTATTTTATATTACAAAAAATGAAAAATATACTTAAAAAATGAAAAATAATTAAAAATTAAATTATTTGTTTTAATCAAATATATATATATATATTATATTATACTATTAAAAGTTTGAAAAATAATATTTTTATATTAAAAATGAAAAAAAATAAAATAATATTATTTAAACCGAAAAATAACATGAAAAATCAGAAAAAAATTTAATAATTATATTTATTGTAAAACAAAAATTCTTCTTGAAAAATAAAATTTAAATAATATTATATTAGTTGTTAACATAGGCGGGAAAAGTTGGCACCAAGTCGGGCTACCTCGGGTTATTGCCCCGGTACCTCGGGTCGGGTCCCGGGTTGCCCCGGTACCTCGGGTCGGGTAGGGTTGGGTCTCGGGTTGCCCCGGTACCCCGAGTCGGGTAGGGTAGGGTCCCGGGTTTGCTCGGGTCGGGTTTCCACGGGAATTTTTCTAGGAACATGGATACCTACCCTTGCGAGGACTGTCCCTCCCGGTCCTCTCGGGTTGCTCCGGTCAGACGCCCGGGTCGGGTCGGTCGGTCCATTTTCCCCGGGTTTCTCGGGTCGGGTTCGGACCTTCCGGGTTTTTTTAAAACACTACCCCAAGGGGTCTCTTTAATATGAGAAGATGTCCCAGATATGGTTGTCTAACTTCTGGTTTCTTGGGGCGAAATTAAGGAAAAAGTCCCAAAGGAGATCCACCAGAAATAGCACGCGCCAGAAAATAGGTGTTATGTTATGTTTTGAACTGACTGCGATCCGCAGGGATAGGAGTGCGATCCGCAATTAGCATTCCAAAGAGAGCTTGGCTCTCTGCGCGTTTCCTTGATTTAGATATGGCGGTTGTGAACTGGCATGACATGGACACGTCGGGTTTGAAGTGTTTGCGGACCGTAATATCTGGTGGATTACGGTCCGCAGGTAATGTGGCCCATCGACATCTGATGCTTCTTTGCTCCAATTCTGGCCCGAATAGCTCCAAAAGCTCCGTATACCTGTAAATTGGGCCAAAATAAAGAAGTAACTAGATTCTAGACAATCTTCTACCTAAATGCAAATGAACTTAAGATTTTGGATACAAATATAAGTGCAAATCTGGTTAATATGCATATATGAAATAGGTGCATCACACACTATTACCGGATATTTAAGATAAATAATTTTATTGTTTAAAATCTGAATAAGGATTTCTCCTGTAATTAGCCTTTCTATAAATGGGGAATAGAATTCTAATTCTATAACTAGAAAATTGTGCGCTCCCCTGCTTCACAATATAATAATTTTCTTATTGTGCACAATCTATTAAAATTTAAAAAGTGAATATATCTATGAGTAACTTTCACAATAAATAGGTACCAGTTCATGTTTTGATTGTAGAAATTGATGGTTCATAGCTTCTTTTGTTTTCAAATAAAGCTGGTGTGACATCCCATAATTTTGAATTTGTAAATTTAACAATTTTAGATACATTAGTTAAATTTCATTTCATATATTGCCATATTTTGATATTAATTACCACTAGACTTCTATTTTAAATTCTAGGTTTAACCACTCCGGATAAAGATGCTCTTATAAAACTCAGCCAAAATAAAACTTTCATTAATGTGAAGCATATTTTGTTTGCTCCTGACGCTGCCCCTCAGTTTCGGAAAAACCAACTATGAGAGCCATTAATGGTCTTCTTCTTTCTTGTGATGCATTTTATAATGCATAATTAAAATGACGAAATTAAATGCTTATGTTAATGTAGTAATTTCTATTTACACTGCACTCCAAAAAGAACATGAACATCAGAATTTTTTTTTTGGATAAAACATCAAAATCACAATTAACTACGCGCATCAGAGTTAACTAATTCAGATTTAAGAGTCCTGTTCCACTATACTAAACAAATAGGGAACAGATACGCAGATACAAAAAATGATACCAAAATCGATATCGACTGTATTAGTTTTTATGTTATATGGATTCAATATTCATTAATATTCATATTAACTTGTTCAATATTCAAGTTATTCAGATAATTTATATAGTATACTGCATAAAATAAGTCGCATATTAAAATTATTAATTAGAATAGTATCTCATTTAAAATAAATGCAAATACAGTAAATATTAACTTTAGTATCACTTTGATATCTCTGTAACATGATCAAATCAAACACATCGGTGTGTCTGAATTTGGATATTTATATATACCATGAATTTGGATCTGTTTTACATACTATGAATATGGATTGATATATCTTACCTTCAATCATCAGAAGAATAGTAGTGTTCTTTTCTCTCTCTCTTAATTAGCCTACAATATATCTTTGCAGTTTGCACTTTACTCCAATGTATATATATCCATAGAGGCTTTAGTGTTAGCTACTATATTTTTTTTTCATGACTTGTGCTTTTGGAAAGATATATTGTAGGCTTGTAGGCCGGAAAAAAAAATAAAAATAATGATTGAAGGTAAGATATCTCATATCTTTGCACTTTGCTTCAGCATGGTATGAATCCGTACTTAGAGCTTGGTTGTAGTGTTGGGTAATTAGTTTTCATGACTTGCGCTTTACAAAGCTTGCCCATCATTTTAAAGATCTAGAGTACTTACACAGCTTCCAAAATATTAGGTCGCATAAAATTCATAGTTCATAGAGAGCTAATTAATATAGTTCGGGCTGTTGAGAGATATATATATATATATAGAGGAAGAAGCATCAAGTGTTTCGTAAACAGTATTTAATTAGAAGGCAGATATAAGTATATGCAAGATCAGAAACTCTTATTCCTTTTGAAGAAATTATAAGAAGTATAATAAAATAAAATTTTTTTGAAGAAAAAGTTTTGTGCAAAGAGGAAAATTGTAACATCTCCAAATTTTCGGCAATTACAAAAATATTTTAATCGAAAAATTATTGGTAAAATAATAAAATAATGATGGAATATAGTGAATAGCAATTAAGATTTCACTAATATTTTCTAAGAAAACAATTGAAATTAACAATGGTTTTGAACAATTGCTTGTAGGAACAAGGAAATTTAAAAAAATCGTGTCAACAATTATAGTATGTAACAAGTAAATAAATTTTGCTAGAATCAAGAATACAAGATATACAACATTTACATTTTAAGATTTTCCGAAATCCTGACCATTTAATCACCAAAATTCACAAATTTAATATCATCTTCACTCATAGAACAAAACTAATAAACAGTTCTTTAAAAAAAAAAAAAAAAAAAAAAAAAAAAAAAAAAAAACGAAACACAGTAAAACACACAGAAACACAGTCTTCTCATTCATTCTTTCTTTCTTTTCTTTTCTTCTTTTCTCTTCTCCTCGCCTGCCCTTTCTTCTCCTTTCACCAAAACCCAATCCCAAACCACCACCAGCAGCAGCAGCGGCGGTGGTCCTCTCCTCCGCGCGCCAGCGCCCCACCAGCAGCTCCGCCCCCTTCCGTTTTCCCCGTCCCCTCTTCCTCTCGGCTGTACAGCCACCAAAACCCCACCCCCACCACCGCGCCACGCAGCCCGGCCCCAAGCCCGCGCCCCGCACATCCTCTTCTCCGGGCCGCCACCAGCAGCAGCCCCGAGCCCCGCCCCTCTCGACCTCCTGCTGCTCCTCTCCGCGCCGCCACCAGTAGCAGTCAGCAGCAGCAGCAGCAGCAGCCGGCAATAGCAGCAGTTCAGCAGTCAGCAGCAGCAGCACCTTTCTTGAGCATAATTCACACCAAAAATGAAAAAGGCAAGTTCTGATTGTCCAAATACCTTGAAATTTTCAGGAAATGTAAACAACAATCAAACAAAGGTTTTGGTCAAAATTTTACATTTTTCCGAATTTTCTATGAATTGTTATGAATTTCCAAAGTTCGGACCAGAAAAACGAAAACTGGGTCAAGTGCCGTCAAAGGACTGGTATGCTGGTAAACTGCAAAACTGAACCATTCCATGAACTGGACCACTATATTTTATTTTATATTCTTGAAGTACACATTGAGTTGTACTTGCACAAAAATTTTCATGAACAAATTCAAAGTCTAAGACCCCCAAATAAATATTTCAAGAAAATAGAAGCACTGTTTTCCAGAATTACCCCTCTGATGAAATTGGTTCAAAAGTGCATCAAACAAGCACCAAATTAGAAAGTGTTCTACATGAAAAAGGTTCCCAAAACACCCCTCCAAATGTCTGTAAAATAAAATTGGGCTGTTGTTAACAAAGTTTTCGAATAAATGACTGATTTGCCCACAAAAGTGGATTAATTAAATAAACGAATGATCAATCGGCTTTTCAGTTTGATAGGATGTATATTCTCGGATTGGCTTCCAAATTTGACATGTCGAGGTCAATTCATGTATTCATTCTGAATTTGGAGTGTCAAGTATTGCTATTTAACTATCCTTCCAGTGTCGGTCATAAATCAGAATCCTTCGTATCAGGTAACCGGACTTCTCTATGACTCGATTTACTGTTTAGTAGTTAATTGTTATTTTCAGTTCTTAATATTAATTAGTTTGTACATGTAATTTGATCTTGAAAATGTGAATTTGTTATGTGCCTGGAAATGTATTCTTGGAAAATGGTTGTGGCATGAGAAAACGATTTGTTCATGAAGTTGGTTTGTCATAGTATTTCTTTTATGTGCATGAAGAAAAAGGATTTTGGGGTTTTTGTCAGATTTATGACTGCATATTTATCGAGTCCAATCGCCGGTCTTATAGTTCTGTGACACGACGGTTCATGGAATCTCCAGAAAGGCCAGAAAAGGATTCCTGTAAATGACGGTGTACTGATCTGAGAGACCGACGATTGATTCGGTAAATATGCGGGAGTAAATGTTACATGTCCCGTGCATCAAATTTATTTCATTTGTTAATATTGAAATTGAATGCTCTTTCAAAGATTCTGGAACAAAATAGATTTGCAACAGATACAAGATTAATGTTGGTTTGTATGTGCATATGTGTTTACTAGTTTTGCAACAGGCGATGATGTATAGGAAATAAAGTTTTCCTAAAAGAAATTAAGAATAATAAAAATTTACTAAATGTCACTTCGGGAATATACAAAAGGGTCAGATATTATATCGCGATTATATTCCCATTATTACGGAATCTTAAGTACTTAAGTGAACGTCCCTTACGGTGCCCATACTAGTCGGGTGAGGGAACGGACGGTGTGACATACGGGACAGATTATTTTTAAAAAGAAATGTATTCAATCGGACATAACTGAACTTTGTTCAGTACGGGACAGATTAAAATATTTTGTATGCATGACTTTTTAAATTACGAGGGAATTTTCTTTTATGGTGAAATGCATTAAATCGGGCAAAATTGAAATTCAGTTCAGCACGGGATAGATTTAAATGTTTTCAATAATAAAATAATTTTCTTAAATCCAATAGCCTGATATTGTGTATATATATATGTATATGTTGTGATAAATGCAGTGCATGGCATGGTTAGTTTTATTTAGTAATATTGCATCTATATTTCTTAATACAAGTCTTGTGCATCAATATTACTGCATTTGTAAGGTATTTTGTTTAAAAAACTTGTCATAGAGAAGCGCGTCGTTAAATAACCGGTTACTGAGCTTTTTAGCTGACTCCGTTTTGTTGTTTTCCTTTCTTTTTGTTTGCGACGTAGGTCGACGGACCGTCGGATGGATGCACAGGATACCGCACCGTAGCGCCCCGTGCCGGGGCGTTACAAAAATGATAGTATTGTCAATTAATTTCAGTATATTATTAAAAAGTGAGGCTACTACTATTAATAGTATGGAGTGTCCTGTACTACGGCTCCAAATTATCATTTTTGATGTTTAATGGTCGATCCGAACCATTCAATATGATCTTCATATATTAATGTTTTTATAGACTAAATTTTATATTTTAAAATTTTTAAGCTATTTTTTTTAGATAGATAAAAAACTACATTTTTGAATGGTACATAATGTTTATATTAAGTCATTTTCTAGTTATCTGGAGAAATAGTTAAAATCAACAATATTATTTGTATATGGCGATTTAGATTGACCATTTGGATTTTATAAAATAATAATATAAGAACCTTTTTACGATTAATTTGTATTATAATTAATAGAACCATAGGCTCACTCTTTATTAAATAATACTAGCAAGAAACCCGCCCGTTTGCGGGCGTTTCAAATTCTGAGCTCATGTCGTGTAATACATATAACGTGTTTTTAGTTTTTGGTTAATTATTTACCATTCAAATTTCATCTTTACACTAAATTAATTCATTGAATTTTAGAATATAAAGCATTAATTCCTCATTCATGTAAATTCTAATCAAATTGATGTTTTCCATACCAAAATTGATATATTTCCATTTTTGTAAAAACCAAAATGGAGAGGAAGTTGTTTAATTGGAGAACATCAACACCTTTGAAATCAATGCATTTTGATCTCTACTGTTGATTAAGGGGTAAAATGGGAATTAAAAAATTTGAAGGAGGAAAAAAATAGAGACGTCAAATACTTACTTGCTTTATAATGTAGTATAGATAAGAATGATAAACGGTAATTAACATGAATCTGGAAATTAATTACTTAATTTGCTAGATGAATAAATATGATAAAATTTTGTAAAGCTTCAGGAAATACATAATATATTAAAAAAATAATTGATAAATATACATTTGAAGATTATAACTGTATGGTATGAAATAAATAAATATTGTATCCAATTGATAATTAAGTACTATATATTTCACTAGTGCAACTTGCGGTTCTTTTCAATTCTTGTAACGGTGGCGGGCTGGCGCTGTCAGTCACTAAAAAAATGTTGATAAATATAAATTTGTAAAGTTTTAGGAAATATATAGTATATTAAAGTAAATATATAATTAATAAATATAAGTTTTAAGAATGAAACTGTATGGTATAAAATACATATGTATCAAGTTATATATTTATCTCCCATTAACTACTTAAGTTTAGATATTTATATGCAACTTTTTTATTGCAATTTTTTAACCTTTTCAATTTAAGGATGGATCCACTAATAATGACTATCTTGAAAATTTTGAAAATTGAAATTCAAATAAATTTAAGTAAATCTATAAAAAGAAAAAATTTTATAGATGCATTCGATCTCGAACTTATAAATTAACAATTAATGTTTCACATTCATTCAATTTGGATGTCATTTCATATTTCATCAAAAATTTAAATAGAATGGAATGGTTCGTAATGGAATAAATTTTGATGGACTCTTAAATATGACTCAAATTGTTTGAAACTTAAACATATATAATTGATCCATATATAAGTTTCAAAATGTTTTCGATTTTAACGGTTTTTAAATATTTGTATTTCTTTTTTTTTTTTTCTAAAAACCCATTGTCAAGTTTGTTAAGGTAAACATTATCATTGTTCCTTCCCCTTTAATAATTAGTTGAATACATGTTTTTTTATTTTTGGAAAAACTTAAGAGCAGAGTGATGCTCTTAAGTTTTATTTAACTTGATCCCCATAATAGTACTTAATTATCTGAACTGTACAATAACTTATACAAAAGTTTAAAGTTTAAACAAACTGAGAAATTAACTACAAAAATAAACGGAAAGCAGTATTCGTCATCATGGAAAGCATTTCTTGTGTTCTCCCAACTCCCAAGACTAATTCTCTTGCCGATTGGATTAATTATGTTTGTAATATTTCAGCAAAGATCCGTCTACAGCACTCCCTCCAAATAACAAACAGTGTGACAATCTGTTTCCAAAAACCATCTGCATTAGCAAACAAAATTTGTTTATTTACTGGTAAAATTGAGTTAATGAGTTAGTGGTTACAGATTTTGTTTTAATTGTAACATGGTTCTTGTTTACTATCTCAGTTATTTGTATGATGTAAATAAATTTTTTGACGTTTTAATCGTTTCATTTCATTATAATTAACGCAACGATAAACGCCACAAATTCTTCTTCCGTGCAAATAATGCAACGATAAACGCAAGTCCTTTTTTTTTCCGTTAATAAGACGAAACGATTAACGAAAGTGTACTTTCACTTCGTTATCGTTTTAGATGTTTGCCACCCCTCGCTGCGCCCAAGGGCAGTTTGGTTTTTAAAATGAAAAAAAAAAAGTTAATTGTTACTGTGTATTTAATTTGAATTAATGGATAGATATGGATAGATAGATGTAGTTATTAACAAATAATATGGAGGACAACTGGTGGATATCTATATCTATACTATCTATATATACTATATTATAAAGCATGTAAGAATTAGATGTCTCCATTTTTTGTTTTCTTCTTCAAATTTCTTTAATCCCCATTCTACCCCTCAATCAACGGTACAGATCAAAGTACATTGATTTTAATGGTGTTGATGTTCTCCAATCAAACAACCTCCTCTCCATTTTAGTTTTTACTAACAAATGGAAAGATATCATATCTTGGTATAGAAGACATCAATGTTGATTAAAATTTACATTAACGAGGAATTAACTTTTTATATTCTAATATTCAATAAGTTGATTTAATGTAAATATGAAATTTGATGCACCTATTTCATATCTGCATTTTAACCAGACTTGCACCTAGTTTTTGTACCAAAATCCTAAGTTCATTAGCATTTATTAGAAGATTGCCTAGAAATTAGTTACTTCTGTGTTTTTGGCCCAATTTACAGAGAAACAGAGTTTTTGGAGCTAAAACGGGCCAGATTTAGAGCAAAGGAGCAATGAGCACAACCACCGGAGCCCAGCCCAGTAGGCCTGCGGACCGTACTCCATCAGGTGCGGAACGCAATGAGCTCAAAACGCAGCCCATTCAGACGTGCCGACTCACAACCGCCATATCCAAAGATAGCACGATCCGCGCTCCCATTTCTGCTGAACGCAAGAAGTCTAAAAACAGGATTGCACTCCTATTTTTGCGGACTGCTATTTCTGAACTTCCAACTGCGGACCGCACTATATTTAGTGCGAAACGCAGGACATCTAAAACTGAGCAGAATCGCTATTTCTATTGCACGTTAACTTCCGGCGATCTATTTTTCCATACTTGCGTCCCAAGGATCCAGAAGTGGAACGACTAAAACTGAAGGCATCTTCTAGTATAAAAGGGACCCCTAGGGGTACTTTCTCATTGTCTTGTGTAGGTCTCATGTGTTGAGATTAGTTTAGTCAATAGTCATTGTTTAGTTGAGAGTCTAGTTTTGTGAAGGGAGGAGTTCATCGCCGCCAAGGTGAAGGAGTTGGTTACTCGCCTATTCCTAAGCTCGATCGGTTCTTTCTTTTCCCTTATTTTATTTTGTTGTTTAGTCATGTCAAGGCGTGAGTAGTCGCCTTTGTTCTTGGGGTTTAGGATGATGTTTGTATGTATGGATTAATTGAATACTTGCTTTTAACGTTTATGCATTGAAGTTATTTTCATATTTGCTTTGAGCTTATTCATAATTGTGCTTGAATTGTTTTCTTGTTCTTTGATATGATCCTGTGGATGTATGTTCGTATCTAGTTGGTAGATTTATATCTTCTTAGGCCAGAATTGCTAATTGCATGAGAGTGCACTTGTAGTAGTTCACCCTATTTTGATAGACCTGTGGATTGGGCATAGTCTAGTTGGAAAACTTAACGTCAATTAATAGAGATTCAATACTTGCACTATTTGGGTAGATAACTTGTTGTCCAATTGTATCCTAGAGGAGAAGTTGTGGTTATAACGTGAGTTAAACCGTACCTGTGATCGAAAGCAAATTGGGTTTAGGTTAGAGATAATCTAAAGATTTCGAATTGATCTAAAAGTATTTAAAAGTGCCAACAAACGAGAGTTGAGGGACTTGTAATTGCTTTGGGTTAGTTGGGGATCGGTAACTTTGATCAACAATAGAAACTGAGCTTGAACTGACTCTGATATGTTCCCTGCGGATCGCATTGGTGACAGGTGCGAACCATACCAAGCAAGGAACAGACAGAGAACCACAAATTTGTACATCTTGCGGTTCGCACCCTCTCGGGTGCGGAACGCAGGCAGTTAGTCCAAACATCAAACTGATTCTGAAAACCCTAGGAACGTTTGTCTCATAATTGTTTTAGAGTCTTTTACTGCTTTTTAATAATTTAGGAACCAACCAACTTCAAACAAACCCCCCCCAAATTGGTTACGAATCGGTTACTTTTAGGATTAGAATTGTGAACAAAGATCTGTCTAAATTTAGTACCGTCCCTGTGGATACGATCCCGACTATATTGCATAATATCGTACGCTTGCGATTGATTGTATTATTTAGGGTAAAAGCCTATACACTCCACGCGTATCAAGCTTTTTGGCGCCGTTGCCGGGGACGGCAACACTATTTCTAGACTTTTCTTTATTTTCTTTTCTATTTCTAACCCCCTTTTTTCTAGTTTTCTTTTTCTTTTGTTACAGGTGACAGAAGCTGGACCGACTACCGCCGGTTGGTGACTACAAGCTGAGAAGTGGTGTTCAATATCCGAGACTACAACCAGAAGACACCCCAACCTCAGTTCCGACCGACCTGACCACAACTTTCCAGCAGCTGTCGATCAGAGACTCTTCCTGCGGTCCGCACTCTACTGCTCACGGTCCGCAAGACATGGCAGACGAAGCAACAAGGCTTGCATTGCAAGAAGCTGCTACCGAAAGGCAAAGGCTTCAGACAGAGGTCGAACGACTACAGCGGGAAGCAAGACAAAGGAGAGAGGAAGAAGAAGAAGCACAGCGTCACATGCCACGTACTCTAAGGGATTTCCACATCCCCAAAGTTGACGATGCACAAGGACCTATAGTACTTCCTGACATAGTTGGGGATCCTCCTAACTTTGGCTCAGGGGTAGTCAATCTCATCCAACAAAGTTGTTTTCACGGCTTGGAGTCGGAGAACCCACACGATCACATCAACAACTTTCTCCAATGTTGCAGAACCGTAAAGAACATTATGGCAAGTCCAGATTACGTCCGACTGGCTCTGTTTCCGTTCTCCCTACGAGACAGAGCACGAACATGGTTTAATTCTCTTCCCACAGGCTCAATTGGTACCTGGGCCGAATTATCTAAACAATTCATTGAAAAATACTACCCTGTTAGGAGAACTGCTAAAGTTAGGGCACAAATTTCATCTTTCAAACAAGGGTATGATGAATCATTGAGCGATGCTTGGGATAGATTTAACCAATTGAGACAATCTTGTCCTCACCATAACTTTACTGATTGGATGTTGGTTGATGCATTTTATGATGGTTTATCTTCACAAAGTCGTGTTTTGGTTGATTATGGTGCAGGTGGGTCTATCATTGACAATGAGCCACATGAAATCTTGGAGTTATTTGACAAGTTGGCAAAGCAACAACAATGGTCCAACTGTGAGCAAATCAGAGGTCAGAAGGGACGTTATGAAGTCGATCAACTCGCTTTGATGCAAGCTAAACTAGACCCCCTTCAATTACAAGTTGACAAGCAAAAGGCCACCACTAATGCCGTGCAAGTCCAATCTTGTACTCTTTGTGGAGAATCTCATGACTACGAAAACTGCCCCTTGCGTCAACCCGAGGTTGGAGGACAAGTCAACTCGATCAACAATGAGCCACCCTTCTACCCAAAGCCTCCGTTCGCACAGTCGTACACCCCTCCTCAGAGGTATCAGAACCAAGGGACCCAGTATCAACCAGGTCAAGGAAGTGGAAACCGTAACTTCTACAGCAACAACCACTTCCAAAACCAAAACCAGAATCGCAATACCCCGCCGAACAACTTATACCGACACCCAAACACGCATCCCCAACAAGAACCACACGTACCACCCGAGGTCAACACCTTCATGCAAGAGCAAATCAAGATGAAACAAATGATCTTTGAACAAATGCAAGCCATGAATGAGAAGTTGGCTAGACTAGCGGGAGGAGACACTAATGCGAGCATAAGCTCGATGGGCACGGGTAAGCTTCCGAGTCAACCGATTAATCCAAACGGTGAAGTAAAGGCTATACATATCTTGAGGAGCGGCACGCAATACACAGACCCTCCAATGCCAGAGGAACCTGACCTGAGTATCAAAGGACCAGCTGACGCCGAAACCGCTCAGAAAACTACGAAAACCGCTTCAGACAGAGCAGAGTGCGAACCCCACCCTTCTGTACACGGTCCGCACATCCCTTGGTTAGCAGAAACAGAGAAGAGCACGACCCAACCGACTTCGCGACCGAAGCAGTCAGGCCCAACCGACACAGCTTGCGGTTCGCACTCACGAGAGTGCAGTCCGCAGGATGATGAAACAGAAGGCAAAACTGACCAGAATACCAATCCTGTTTCACGTGCCACCTCAGCAAAGGGCAAAGGCAAAGCAACAGAGACACCACCGCCTTATCAGCCGCCTGTTCCTTTTCCACAAAGACTCGCCAAACATCGATTGGATGAGCAATTTTCCAAGTTTATGGAGGTACTAAAACAACTCACAATCTCAATTCCATTCACCGACGCTCTCATGCAAATGCCTTCATACGCCAAGTTCTTGAAAGACATCTTGTCCAACAAGAGGAGTCTCAAAGATTGCAAGAGGATACAACTCAATCATGAAGTAAGCGCAGTCATAAGTCGTGAGTTACCTCCTAAACTTGGGGATCCGGGCAAATTCACAATCCCATGCACTATCGGGAAGGCTAACATAAAGAAAGCACTATGCGATTTGGGTGCAAGCGTGAGTCTCATGCCTTACACGGTGTTTCAAAGAATCGGAGTTGGAGATCTTAAACCGACTCGCATGACGATCCAACTTGCCGATACCACCACGCGCAAGCCGTTGGGCATTGTTGAAGACATACCCGTTCGAGTTGGGCAATTTTTTATTCCTGGAGATTTTGTTGTGATAGACATGAAGGAAGACAAGCATGTGCCGATCATTTTAGGGCGACCTTTTCTAAGGACCGCCGGTACCGTTATCAACACACGAGATGGCACATTGACGATGTACGTTGGAAATGACAAGGTTCAATTCCAAGTTGAAGAAGCGATGCAATACCCCGACTATTCCGAAGACTGCTGCCGATTGGACGTTATCGAGGATGGAGTCCATGAGGTGCGAGAAGATGACAAGTCTCCTCTGCAGGATCAGTTGGTACATGCATCACGCGGTTCGCAGCTCACTACATGCGTTCCGCAGAAGGAAGGAGGAAGGGCTGAGACACAACTGACACTTCAGCCCGAGACAGAAGAAGCAGCAGATGACACATACTGCGTTTCGCAGCTCACCACATGCGTTCCACACCATGCTGAACCTCCAGACAGACAGTCGATTTTTCAGACGCAACCAGAACCGCCTGTTCCGCAACCAGTCACAGCAGTTTGCGATCCGCAGGACACCAAGAACGGTACGCAGGAAGGAGTTACCAGGTACGAAATAGACAGGTCCCCACTGCGCATAGCTTGGCGTCAGGTCAGGTATTTTCTTTGATAATTTAGGTAGTTTAGGGGTCGAGCTCGGGACCTAAAACGTAGCGCTTCTCGGGAGGCAACCCAAGCACAAAATAAAGTAGTTTAAGTTAGTTTAGGTTAGTTTAGATAGTATTAATTAGTCCATACAAACAAGTTCATCATAATATTGCATAAGGTATGTTTAGTTTTGTTTTTGTAGTCCCAGGAGTCAACCCAAGGAATCATGAAGAATCAGAGCTCGAAATCACGAAGAAACGAGGCGCTGGCATCTACCTGCGTTCCGCAAGCTGCAGATTGCGTTCCGCAGTAAGCTCTGACAGATCCCTGTTTCAGACAGAAGAAAGGCATAGTTCGATTGAGCTTGGGGAGTCTCCATGACGTCTACGGAGCATAGCTAGTCCATCAGGTCGTATTCTTTCTTTCTCTCATTTATTTCCATATCTAAGTTCTAAGCACTGAGGGCAGCGCAAGGATTAGCTTGGGGAGGGAGAATAGAGTAAACTTGATTGGAGAATAGAGTAAACTTGATTGTAGAGTCCATGCATTTTTTAGTCCAATTTTTCGAATTTTCATGCATTGCATTTATGAAAAATTTTGAGTAGGTGTTAAATTCAAGATTTTTGGGTGTTTTTGAATTTTGTTTTATTAAAAATTGAGTAGGATAACTTCATGAGATATTTGTTATAGTCGGTAATTCTTGTTCTGAAGTGGCTAGTTACATGAATTAAGTAAGTTTTAATTGGAAAAAGTAGTAAACTGAAAATCTGATTGAGAATGAAAAAGGAAATTCTTTTGGTTTTGTTGATTTCACGTGAACATGGGTCTGGCAAAGTGGAATGTCATAGCTTGAATGTCAAATAAAAATAGTATATTGCATAATATCGTACGCTTGCAATTGATTGTATTATTTAGGGTAAAAGCCTATACACTCCACGCGTATCAAAATTTAAATGGTAAATAATGAGCCAAAAACTGAAAACACATTATATGTATTATACAGTATGAGATCAATATTTAAAAAACAGTTAAAACCAAAATGCACATCACTTTATTTTTTCATTGCGAGACAGTATTTATTTTCTTTAAATGATATCGGTGGAGATGTAACAGGAGTTCAAATGTTGGGTGCCAATTGCATTTCCCGTTGGGAGAGCTATATAAGAAGCAACCTTCTGCACCTCAACCTCATCCCACATCCATCCATATCGATCCTGCAATTCCAATAAACCGATCGATCGAGAGATACTAAAATTTCATTCAAAGAAAAACCACCATTTCCACATTTACATACCTATCATGAAGAAGGTACTTTTAATAATATGGCTCTTGTGCTTAGTGCTATCCACTGCGTCCGCCTCCCGATTACCAATCAGAGGTCTTAGAGGAATCGGTAAATATATTGGTGGTAATTTTTGTGGTCTAGCTGCTAAATCTGTTTGGGAACGTCACAGATTGTGAGTCGGCTCTGGGGATGAATTCCCTCCATGGGAGTACCCAACCCGCTGCTGATATAAGCTCGGGCAGCCGCCTAGTGAATTTTACAATTGGTGATACCCGACAAAGGGTGTCACTAATTGCTGATACTACAATCGATCTCACATTCGTCCTCTGCGAACCTTGTGAGGACTGCCGAACACAGTCAGAAGTTACTGTTTACAACAGTAGCGGTTCCGACTCTTTTGCCAAGTACAGATGTGGGAATTCAACGACGGATGGGTGCCGAACATCTCAGTATGCCAAATGTTCAGCTGACTCGTGCACATACGTGTACGAAGACTACCCTAGTACGACATCAAAAGGCTTCCTTGGTACTGACACGTTCTTCTGGTCTGATGATCAACCAGCAGTGCCCCTTGTTTTCGGCTGTGGGACAGCCAATACGGACTACTATGGTAACGCGGTTGGGTACCTCGGGCTTGGCTTGGGACATCTCTCATTCATTTCCCAAATGAAAGCTACTGCGTTCTCCTACTGTTTCAGTTCAGATGCCTCCGATGACAGCTTCTTCTTCTTTGGCCCTGATGTCCGTGTGCGTACTGCATCCAGTAGCACGATCAAGCTGCTTCCAAACAAGCGTGATCCGGCGTTATATTATGTGAATTTGACAGGGATAAATGTCGGGGCAAAGCACGTCGATATACCATCCACATACTTCCTCCCCCCAGGCAGATGGTCGTGGAGGGATGGTGATCGACTCGGCTGCTAGCTTGACACTGCTGGAAGAGTCGGCTTATCATGCAGTGAAACGCGAGTTCATAAAGCAAATGCAGTTGCCGCAAGTCGACGCCTCCGTGTATAATCTGGACCTCTGTTTTGCCGTGTCTTTTGAGGACGATGACATAGCGATACCTGGATTAACACTGCATTTTGATGGTGCTGACATGAATCCCAGCAACTATCTCGTGAAAGATTCGGATGCGGAGCACTTTGCCTCATGATGCTTCCAGCAAAGGGGATATCCATCCTCGGGAACCTGATGCAGATGGATATGCAAATGATTTTCGACGTTGGTAATTCAGTGCTGCGGTTTGAGTCCGTGAACTGCCGCAGTCTCTAAGATTTCTTCAAGTTTTAATTATGTATGGTGGTTGGTATGCTCGATGGTTTGTGTGATCTGTTGTCCGACTTGGTTTAGTTTTTTATGTGTGTACGTTTTAAGTAATTAGTTATCCAGCACCTGAGGCTGAGGGTTGGTGCTTGTGTTGTGTTTGTTTTCTGTGCGCCGGCTTGATGAGTTCAATAAAATATGAGATTTAAACTTTGTTTAAACTTCAAGCACACATTGAAACTACTACAGAATTTAGAAATACAATAAAAGTACTAACTACTACATCAAAATCACAGATTTTTAAAGAACTACATAAGAATTCAGAAACAAATATTAAAAC
Organism: Cyperus esculentus; assembly: GCA_030179965.1. Classification (NCBI taxonomy): domain Eukaryota; kingdom Viridiplantae; phylum Streptophyta; class Magnoliopsida; order Poales; family Cyperaceae; genus Cyperus; species Cyperus esculentus. The sequence goes on along the minus strand of JASGLE010000009.1, from coordinate 3,889,514 downwards.
TTCAATACTACAATCTAAATTGACTAGAATGAAATCAAGCATAAATTAAATGTCATCGGGATAACGATACAAACTTTGATACTTGATTCAAATTTTATTCATTTTCGGCCGCTTCCTTACATAAATAAAATGAGATAAATTAGTGCAAAATTGCAAATGATAGTTTCATTTTATAACAAGCTGGAAAACAAACATACTAATCACTTGTAAGATATTAGGTGATAGATATTGCATCGGGTATACATAAACTTCAAGGTTCTCTTCACTTTTTGCCGCTTCCTGAAATAAACAAAGGGGAAAATTGTCAAAATGTCACCCCAAAATCTCAAAGTTGCCAAAATGCCATCGCAAAATTTGACTTTGCTAAAATGCCACTCCAAAATTTATTTTATTGTCTAATTGCCACTATTCAATAAATTTTGTACTTATTTAATGGAAATAATAACTGATTGTATTATCTTTTGAATGGTATTTTTGTATTTCCATTTTTATCCCTATTAGTCCTTTTTATTTATTCTTTGGTTCATAACAATCCCCAAAATCTTTTTCCCGTTGTTCTTTTCTTAAAATCAGTCTGATCGATCAGACAATTCCTCCCACCCTTTTCTGATTTGATCGGAAATTCCTCCCCCTTTAAGTCTGGCTCACTTCCCTCTTAGCAATCCGTACCACCTTCCCTTGTCTACTCCCATCTATGAACTGTCATCCGCACCATTCGACGTCGTCGAGTCGGCGTCGTCCAGCGCCACCTAGCCGAGCGAGGCCTTCCGATGGTCCACCGCCCGCCCTGACTGTAGTCTGTAGGATTGGATTGATAAAACTTGTCAACAATCGAAAAACAAAATCTTTCGAGTCCACGGTAAAGTCACACCTTAGCTTGTCTGCCGGGTGGCGAGATTGACGTCTCTCCGGAGCTGAAGATCAAGCGAAATGTTAAAGATTGGTGCAACCAATTTAATTTGCACATGACAGAGAATTAGAATGGTGCAGCAATATGAGGAGCGAAAGGTGGAGAGCTAGATTTAGTTTTGTTCAGTCAGAAAGAATGAAGGAAGAAAGGAAATCAATAACCAAAAGAATTGCACATATTGAGCACGGATACTATTCCGAGTAATATCCCTACCTTAGGTGCCTGCTTCTTCTGCGCGGAACTAGGGGGCCAAGGCCAAGCCACCAAGTGGGGTCGCGGTTTGGTAACTTTGGTTGCTGAGGGGAGTTGCGGTTTGCTTGCCAAGGGGAGTCGCGCGGGATAAGGACAGCGGCCAAGGAGAGTCGAGGCCGAGATAAGGATAGCAGCCGAGGTGAGTCAAGGTCGAGGAGAGGCGAGGCGAGTCGTGGCTTGGTTTCGACAACTGACGCCGGCAGGTGACAGCGACGGACATTGAGATCAGGAGCGAGGAGGAGAGTGGAGGCGGAGGCGGAGGCGGAGACGAAACCAGATCTAAGGTTCGTCACGTCTGTGAGAGTCTGAGGAGAGGATGGTGGCGGATCGAGTGAGGAATGAGGATAGGAATGAGGATGGAGGACGGACTCAGAACTAGGTTTTTACCTGTATAGCGGTCGGACGGCTAGGATTTAATCAAGATTCGAGCCAAAAATAGCTCGCTAGCCAATCGAATCAAGCTGCCCCAGTGAGTTATTCGATTCGAAACTAAATCGAACCGAGCCAATTCGATTCGAAACTAACTCGAGCTAATATCGAATCGAACTAATTACAAACTTCTATTGAATCGAACTTGAGCAAATTACGAGCTACGAACATTTTTGCCATCCCTAATAACCAAGCAACAAAATAGTTATTTTGAGATCACAAAGGCGACAACAGCCTGACTAATATCCGACAATTAGGATTTCCTTCATTATAAGTTTTGAACCCGTGATCAGGCTTTGGTCTTTCGTACATCCAGAGCATTTTCGAACAACGACCTAATTAAATCTCCTGGCACACCTAATTGATCAATGGTCACCCTCTGTCTCGATCTGGGGAATTCAGAGAAACTATTGTCTCCTTTCCCTGCGCAAGAAACCAAACCAGAAACAAAATCCTTTTTCAAGAAAGAAACAACAGCGGGAAAATATTCTGAAAGGGAGAAGGGAAGGTGAGAGAAGTTGGGTGATTTCAAGGTGTGCACGTGCACTGCACGTATTGTCCTCCTTTGAAATTATATTCCATTTTCCTGTACATTTGATGATTACTTTGTTGTTTGAAGTAATTTAATCTCTATTGAATTCTAATTTTATTCTTTAATTGGTGCTAATTGAGACATTGCAAATATCTGATTATGATAATATGAAATTAATTAAAATCTGTGATAATTTCGCATGGTTGATAATAATAAGATAATAGGAACTTATTTACAATACTGTGTCTGACACAACTTTTTGGCGACATCTCTTTAATTAGTCATAAAAATGTGTTACATGATTATTAATTGCATACTTATATGTCATACTTAATTGCTAACATATTCTAATTAGCTCGACGGACCATCTTATAACGTGAGGTCTCGATCTTAGTTCTTGACAAAATTGTTAAGTTTAAGTACAGTCAAGGTTTATAAAAATCTCACCAAATATATGACCTGACATAGGAATTCATGATTAAATTCATATGTGAAAAGATGATATTCAATTAGAGATCTTATTTATCAGATTTAACTAGCATCATGTTCCTAAACGAGTACTGTGTATACATAAGCAAAAGAAAGCATATATTTATTATTATAAAGAAAAGCATTACATCACTTCAAAATTTTACATTGCCATTACAAACCTTCCAAACTATATATATATATACGAGGACGCTTCAGTCTCATCATTATTTTTTCACAAATGTATAAACTTACATTACTTATTAATCAGGAAAGACCGTGGTGTACAAATGCATCAATTTAGCTTACTAACCATGGACAAATATGACTAATAAAAAAATACTATTGGGCTGCGAACTGAATAACTACCTGAGACCCACTTCAATTCTCCAAAGCTGAAAGACATCTTAGCACTTCCCGATCTTCCTTGTCGTTTGAAGGTCATTTCGAACGTCTTCTTTTCATTTAAGCTCTTGAACTTTAAGGTTAATGGTTTGACCATGGCATACACTCCTTGGGGCACAGTAATTGTTGCCTTATATGTGGCCTTTGGTGTTTTGCCAACATTAGTCACAGTTCGATATATCGTGTTGCTGCTACTATTTCTAGAAAGAGGCACTGCAATTGATGGATAATTTAATTGCTCTTCAGGAATGCTCTTCACCTTTGCACATTGCACTGGAGGTGCTGGAGTTATGATGTTATTGACATCTTCATCTTTAAACCCCAAACCGCACAAGTAGGAGATATAGTCTTTAACCTTAAGGTCGTAGACCAAGCCTGGTTCTAAGGCTTTGTTTGGGTCCACATGACCAGCTCCCATATCAAAGGCATTAGCAGGAACTTGTTCATGATCAACAATTGGTTTTCCATCAATATCAGTTATACGGGCTGTTGTCATGATGGCAGACTTAATTGCTGAAGGAGACCAATTAGGGTGTGCTTTCTTAATTATAGCTGCGATTCCACTCAGGTGTGGGGTTGACATAGATGTACCTGTCATAAAATTAAATGATTTGGACATCTCTTGTCCGACACACGAGGGTGAGTTCATTTTAGGTGGTACAGCGGCTAGTATGGCGACTCCAGGTCCAGCGATATCGGGCTTCACTATATGCGGTGTGTGCAAACTAGGCCCACGAGATGACATCATAGTGATGGATGGAGAAAATTTGGTGCGGTAAGCAGGTCCTTCAAAAATAAATGTGCCGACGGGTTGTTTTGTGGAACGAATATAATTATTTAGCTTTAGGCCATCTGCGTAACTAATTAGGGAGGCAGGTAAGACATATTCAATAGGTTCAGTGTAGGACCCAATTGTTTCACTATTAGCTACAATAATGCCAACGCCTCCAGCCTCCTTTACAATTGCAGCTTTAACACCTACGGGAATAATGCCCAACTCACATACCACGATTTTCCCATGAATGAGGTCCTCATGTAAAGTCCCGTTCAAGCATTGACTAGCATTTGATTTAGGACCATCTCCTACTATGTAAGCCAATGGGAATAACTCACCAGTCCAATTTGCAGGTTGATAAAGTGATTCACCATGAATTTCAAGACCGTTGCCCAATTTCACTGTGGATCTAATTTGTCTGTCTGTCGTGCTTGCTGACGGCGTTAGCAGCCAAGGTGCAGAGTTAGCAACTGTCATTGATTGCGGCCCAGAATTTCCTGCACCGGCACTTACAAAGACATCTTCTAAAATGGCAGAAAAGCTACCCATAGCGACAATGTCTTCATATAGCTTTGCGTCTGATGTACCAGCTATGGAGATCGAGATCACGTCACAACCATCATTGATAGCCTCCTCAAACCCTTTAAGTATATCTGCTATTTCGCAACCCTGACCCGTATGACAAACCTTGTAGGCAGCTATATGTGCACGAGGTACAATTCCTGAGGCTTGGCCCATGGGAATTCCATTCACAGTTATGTTATCAACAAAATTTCCAGCGGCAGTGCTAGCTGTGTGAGTGCCATGCGATGCGATGTCGACGGGAGCTAAGTGCTTCTTTTCATCAGCACCTGCTTTGAGCATCGTCTTGGCTCCAATAAGTTTATTATTGCAAACCGTACTATTGAAATCGCAATGGCCTTTCCACTTTGCTGGTGGAGGCAGCATGCCCTCATCGTCAAAGGAAGCGTGTCCTGCTGTGATGCCTGTATCAAGAACACCAATTATGATTCCCTCGCCCATGTTTTTGGTTCTTCTCCATAGACCTTTGGTACCATGCAATCCAAGAAAGTATGGTGAATGAGTAGTTGTCAAATTAAGTGGCTCGTAAGCTGGGATAATGCGCGCACATTCTGGATGATCTTTTAAAGCTTCTGCTTCCTCATCTGTCAATCTTGCGGCAAATCCATTTGTAACTTTATCGTAAGAGTAGATATGTCGTGATTCTAGATCATCAGTTGTGATAGATGACAAAATGGATTTATGTTGATTCTCGGCTGTCTCAGAAGCTGAAGTTTCAATTTTGTTTGTCGCTTTAAAAGTAACAATGTAGTTAAGAAGCTTCTTTTGACTATTGTCTGCTACAACACATGATACACATGTTAGTAACAAGAAAAATGGTAACAAGAATGTGAAATTCATGAGTAAATGTGATTGGGTTTGTTTGTAGGAGATTTGAATGATCTTTGAATGCGCTAATTGGTCACGGGCATGATGTGATCCTTATATCAGACTCGTGAGAAAATTTGAATGCTCTTTTAACCACTAACTATAATTAGAACTCAGGGTATAGTTAGATATCTATATAACGGATGTGCAATTTATATCATTGATTTTTCCGTAAATTGTGGAGCATTTTCTGCTAGACCATATAACAACTACAATTTTAAGTTTTCTATCTTTTTTCCGCCATTTGGTGCGAGTTCTCCATTCCCTATATAATTACTAGGGTTAATTAAGACATGTGCTTTACGGTGGTTGTTTCTAACTGTATCCTTGTGCTCTGCAAAGTGCTTGCCAAACAATATGAACTGGCAGTCTTGCATCGGAAAAAATAATTCTATCTCTTCTCTCTTCTTTTCTGTTCTCAATATTAGTACGGATTGGATATCATAACCAACATTTGGTATCAGAGCTAGTTAGAGTTCCAACATTTGGAATCAGAGGGATTCGAATATCCAACAATTAGTATCAGAGCTAGTTAGAGTTCCAACATTTGGAAACAGAGGGATTCGAATATCTAAAAAAAATAAACTCAAACTTTTGTCTCCTATTTTTTAAATGTATATTTTCAGTTTCTAATTATGTACTTAGAAAATACTACATTTAGAAATAAAATATTTAAATTTATATTTTGGAATGTCTGTTTTTGATATATATAGTTCAAAACAAAGTATTAAAAAATGTTAACCACTCATATTGATCCAATTCTCAGCCATTATCATTAATGGCCAAACTAAGTGTGAGGTATAACTAAGAGCTAGCCTTGACGCTGTCTTCGTTCGTACTCACATACACAACTGAAAGCTTTTGCACTTCGTCGGCAAAATAAAATAGAGGAAGAGAGAAATAAAATTGGTGCAGTCTGAGAGTTTGTGACCATCGTAGTAGAGTTGTTTAACCGCTGTTGATTATAAATATCGGAGTTACGCTTATGTACTACATGCTTTATTTGGTTATAGTATTTAATGTAATTTTGCATTGTTTACTTGTTTAAAATTTTTTATGATCATAATGATCTTCTTCTCTTTCATATGATACATTTTATAATGCATAATTAAAACGATGAAATTAAATGCTTATGTTAATGTAGTAATTTCTATTTACACTGATCACTTCAGAAAGTACATGAAAATCAGAACTTTTTTTTTTTTTTTGATAAAACATCAAAATCAAAATTAACTACGCACGTCATAATTAATTAATTCAAATTTAAGAGTCATGTTCCACTATTCTAAACAAATAGGGAACAAATACACAGATACCAAAATCAATACCGACTGTGTTAGTTTTATGTTATATGGATTTAATTAATATTCATTTATATATATTCATATTAACTTGTTCAATATTCAAGTTATTGACATAATTTATAGGCTTAATTTTTGGTGTGCCCATCCAAATCTCTTAAAATGCGAATATCCCCATCAAACCATCAGAATAGCTTAATTATATCCCCATCAAACTCCAACATAATTTCTTTTATCCCCTTTTCTTTAGTTAACGTATTATCAATCCAATATGGACTATTGAATTTACTCTTTTACCCTTCTTTCAAATGGGAGTTGTGCATTATATTACAAGCGATTTTCTTTTTGGTAATTATCCCGTGAGCATTTTTATTTCACAAACATTCAAATTACAAGGGATTACATATTGGGAAAGTATATCTGCTATTTTTACTTCTTCCCTACAAGCTATATTTGCTAATATATTGGCAGTCTCATGGTGGATCAATTTGGTTCATAAGAAACACCAGCTCCTGGCAGTCGGTGTTGAAGACACACACCTCCGCCTGCATTTCATTTAGCTTGTGCATTGCTGCTAGCAAGGCCGCAGCTTCCATTTGATGTGCACACCACGCTGGTACCAGTCCTGGTTCTCGGCCGTAGAATCTTAGTTGGCGCCTTCCATTTGAAAATGGGGCATATTGCTTTCTCAAATTACATTATGTGACCTTACTTCTCTTTTTATTATTCCGATTTCTTCTAACACGTTCTATATCGTTGGATTTTACTCCTGCTAAGGTACACTACACCAAGAATGGGTTTTAGAAAGACAAAAAAGTGTGGCAATATGTTCAAATAGCTCTTGCTAGCTTTTGTAGCAAGACTATTTAAAGTCTTGTTATATGTGGTGTAACAAGGTGCTATGGCAAGATAAATTCTCAATCCTGGTACAAGTCCTTGATTTCTCTTGCAAATTAGCAAGACTTGATTACTAACTATTCCAACACTTAATAGTCTTGCTAAGCAAATTGCTCTCAAGACAATAGAATGAAATATAGCAAGACATCATTTATTTCTCTTGGAGCTCTTTGCAACACATTATGATGAAATAGCAAGACGTATTTGTCCATCTATAAAACAATTTTGCAAGATAATATGATGAAATATAGCAAGACATATTTCTGTATCAGTAATTATGATTATTTTTTTTTTTTTGTTTCCTATCCGATAAAAAAAATAAATTTTGAATAGAAATAGAATTTAGAAATGGATCCCAAAATTTATTTCATAATATAATCAAATGTTTTACAACACAAAATAATAACATCGTGTCGGACAACTAAGCATAAAAAATATCTTATAGAATACAAGTATCAAAATTTTTAACAATCAACAATATGCCCCAACTATTAGTCCTCCGAACGTTGATCTCCTGAACCTCAAATTGTTCCTTCAATGTCTCTTTCATTTGAATCCGATTTTGATCTCAAAAGCTTGCATGATATTAGCTCGTTTTCATCATATCCCATCAAGGCATTCTTCATCAGCATATTAGTAACTTTCCAGGCATAATCGCATAAGTAGTAAAACCATTCAAGATTTGAATGTCTCTGAAAATAAATTACAATTACCTGACCAGCTCCGGATACAAAAATAAATAGCTCATGTCCATAATCTCCTTCATAGTTCAAAGTCAAGTGTAAGAAGTTAACAAGTGTGAGACAATAATCATCTTTCCTAATATCCCTTAAATGTGTGAGATCAATCCAATCACACTTGAATATCATAACACTGATTTAACCATATATTATAACTGTCATTGGTTTGAGTCTCCTATAATAAGTCATTCATCCCCAAAAATTGGATTAGGTTCATTGGTTCTGGTATAACTTATAGGTTTTTGGCTACTAGAACAATTCCACTATTTTAGATTGCCTTGTCATAACATGCTTGTCTAAACTTATAATCATTTATATTGAACCCCTCTACTTTCTTACAATTGCATTTAGTAGCATAGCAATCCACGCGAGATCATTTATGTTTCCATCCTTCTCCAATATAATAACCTGCTTATTTAAGATAAAAAAATATTTTTTTTAGTCAGTGAATACCACAAGGATAAATAGTTGTCATTATTTTTCACTATTCAGGAGAGAAGTATTGCTCCATCTAATAGTTTTATCATTGAATGGACAATTTGTAATTGCAAAATCAAGGACCATTAACACCACCCACACACTGGGCACATCTTTGTGGCCAGGCCAAAGATTGTTTGCACAATTTTAGAATCATAGCACGCGCAATTCCAAACATGGTATTCAGATCCCTTTGCATAATGAAATGACTTTTATCGTTAAATCGAAAATAATTTGTTAGTTCAAGACAGTCAGCTCAAATAGATGGAGCTCTTAATTGTTATATTTACTAAAAAAAGGCACTAGCCAGTGGTTTGCATCTATTGAGAAACAATTACCGCTTTGTCAATTAACTTCCTTCACCAGCACCACTAGGTGCAGAGAATGAATCTTGTGACCACTAAAAGCTGAAGAGTTTCAGGCTGAGGTCAATCTGCAAGATAAATGAATAGATGAGACAAAATTATGAGTCAAAAGGTTTACAATAAAAGATATTGGATAATTAAACAAACAATAGCAATATACAAAGAAAGCCAAACTTACAGTAAACCTGAACATAATGGCAAGCACACACTAGGCTTCTCTTTTAAGTACTCTCAATGAACAAGAATGCATATCAGTAGAAAAGAAAAAGAAATTCAGCTTGTAACATGCAATGCAAAAAACAGAATTCAAATTATGTAATCCTTACAATTATGCTCCTAGCGAAGTGAAGATAATTGTCGAACTCAAAGACTGTCTAAGTACCGGCCGTACCTAACAAAACTCACAACCCAATAATCCCTACTCAAGTTCATTCACTCCATGTGTTCATAAGCATACATGAACAATTATAAGTTCGTGAAAAAAACAGAAAGAGGTCATACGGTGTGGAGCCAGAGAGTGTCAGATTTTCCTCGGGAGCAATTGATGGTCCATTTTCCTCCATTTGTGCAGATGAGATCCTCCCACTTGGGTTCTATCTTGTTCTTGAAGCAGTGAAGATCTGCACCCATTGTCAGCTTGCTCGGGTGGTTTATGTTGTTGTACAGACTACAAACTGCACACATAATTTACAATAACAGATGTGACAAATCATAATAATTCACCGTATTTTAATCAAAAGGATTTAATACTTTTACTAAGGATAAATACTTCACAGAAAAATTGAAACCCTGGAATCTAATTAGAAACCTAGCAGAGAACTGGAATTAAGTAACACCAGATTGGAGCATACAATCCTAATAATCAAACAACTATAAGGAATTTCTGAAGAAGAAATTATACCCCCAGAAATCCTCAACGGTGGAGAAGGTGAAGACGCGGCGGATGGAGCTGCCCCAGGCGGCGTTCTTGGACTTGTTGGACGGGTTGTCGAACCAGAGCGTCCAGGAGTTCTCGAGCGGGTGGAAAGCGGGCTCCGCCGTCACTGTCGCAGATGAAGAAGAGTCGCCGCCCTCGATCTCGCCCTCCTCCAGCTCGCTGTCCTCCAGGGCGGAGTCGGTGACGGTGCTCCTGGACTCCTCGTCCTGGTGCGAGTGAGAGAGGGCCGCGTCCGCCGTCGACATGGCGGATCTCGAGCTAGGGTTTTGGGTTGGCAGCTTTGTGTGTTTTTGGGGAAGCAAGGATTGAAGGTGAAGGGTCTGTGAATTAATTTGGGTTTGTGTTTGAGTCCTTGTGTTTTATGCTATTTTTACTTGATGACTTGATGTTTGTATGGCATGCGTTTGCATAAATTTAGTTTCTTTTTTATTTTTTTTAAATTATACAAGCAATTAGTTTAATGTAACATTTAACACGTTAATATTGTTATAAAGCAATGAAATTTAACACGTTCGTTCTATAAGCAAATTAAGTTAAATTTTGATTTAAAGTTTAGCTGCATAACTTAAAAATGTTTTATTATCTATATCTGTATTATATTATTGTCAAATTAAAATCACCTTTTAATTCCGATTTATATGGTCCAATAAATTCTTTAGTCATCAATTAATAAAACTATTTATAAAGATGAATAAAATTTGATTTATAGGTAATCTCATATGAAAGGTACGGATTGATTATACAAATTTTGGAAATAGAGATATGGTCCATGCATGAAATAATCCATACTAATCATACTATTAATAAAATAATCCATACTAATCATACTATTAATAGTACAATGACCTCACCTTTGTTTAATATAACATTATCTGAACTAATTATGATTTTAGATAACAAATGACTCTCTTCATTGAATCACTATTTATAAAGGATATATTTACAAAACCAAGCAAATTATCTGTTTAATATAACATTCCCTTTCATGAATTATTTACATTTTTTATCGAGCCACTATATTTCAATTGAGAAAATTATATGTTTAATATAACATTCCTTTATAAATTATGACTTTATAAAACAAGAGGAAGGATCAAATAACCATGTTTTTGGTGACTGATCGGTGACTGTGAAATTAAATCTTAAATAACTACATTTTAAATTCTTAGATAACAAAACTAATTGATAGAATATATTGTATATATCATATTTTATGCGTATACAAAAAATTATATCATCTTGATTTTATTTACATGTGCATCAAGCATTAATAAAAATCAACGGTTCAAGTTTTATGATTTTTTCTCCTCTCTTGATGACTATCGAAACAATGTTAAAACTTTACCATTTTTTATGTATATGTTATTAAGATAATATATAATACATCTAACGGTTTAGATTTTTCAAATTATGTATAAATAAAAAAATGGTCACCATGGGCCTCTTCCATGTATGTACAAGTGGCAAAAAAGTTCGTAGCTCGTAACTTGCTCGAGTTCAATTAAGTCTGAGCTCGAGTTCGATTTAACTCGGCTCGATTTTTTCTTGATTCGATTCAGATTCAATTCGTAATCGCTCGATATACAGTAATTTGTGCATATTTTGAATTATTTTGTAAAAATATACCTACATATTTTATTATTTAATTAACAAAATGTACTTATTTTATTGTTGAAATAATAAAATATAAAATTTATTAATCCTTATTTATTATAAAATTAGTAAAAATATAGATAATTAATTTATATTATCAATGGAGGACAAAATAATATACATATTTTAGCTCTAGTTATTTATGGTAATATGAAAAATAAATATAAAATTATAATAATCTAGCTCGCGCGTATGAAGCTAGGAGCTCGATTTGAGTTCAAGCTAGTTCGATTCGGTTTAGCTCGAGTTCGATTTAGCTCGAGTTCAGTTTAGCTCCAGCTTGATTCGATTTAAGTTTGGTTTAGATCAAATTCGATTCGATATGTTTCGATTCGGTTCGTTTATAGCCTACTTCCATGCAACTGAAGCAATTTTTTTTAACACAACATATGGTTAATTTCACTTTATGAATTGCATTTTGTGGGAACGAAAGATTAAAATTCTGGAAAAAATGTGCTGAAAAATATTGCGGGAAAGATGAAAATTTTAGCGCCAATAGAAAATAAAAGATCTGCCATAATTACTGCTAAGCCAAATTAGCTACTCTAAAGATTGCCACTGATTTATTGTAGAATCAATTGTAGTAACAAATCAACGGTGGATTAATTGAATTAAAGATGTACATGTATACCATACATGTTGAAGGATTTTGTTAACAATTTTCCATGCAATAATTATATTCTTTATATAAAAATAGAATACTTTAATTAATAACTTGAATATATAGTACAAAACAGAATAATAATATTATTTTCATAATTTACAATTTTTCTATGATAAAGAATAATATGTTGATGAATTCAGACTCAAAAAAAAAAAAAAATCCAAAACGTTTCAACAAAATAAGAATAGTTAAAAAAGCCAATTACACACTTTGTATTAATATTTTTAACGCTATGTTTGAATTGTGGGATTTTTTTTTTCAATCATACAAATGAGTCCTAAATAATTAATTAATTGTGTACAAGCAAATAATTAATAAAGAGAGCTGGAACAAAAATTCTAGAAATCAAAAGGAAATGCGGAAAAGAAAATAGTGCCAAGCACTTAGAAAATTTTGTCAAACCCAAACCATTTGTTAAACATAAAATTTGGAAACTATTGGTGGGCAACACCTTGCTCTCTTGCAAATGTGTGTTGCTAAATGTATAAATAAGGAAATGAGCTTATTCCAAGAAACAAGGCGAGGTGAGATGCGATTTTCTTTGCAAGACTTTTCCTTGCGTTGCCTACATGTCTTGCAAAAGGCAAAAAATAGCAAGGCAAGACAAATGTCCAGCCAGGAAAGTCTTGCTACAACCCAAACCTGGTGTAGTGGTAAATGGCTCAATGCTTGTTTAATATTTCATATTAAAAGATTTGGATTTTACTAGCTTCCTTCGTTTTGAATGAGGGGTAGAACAGAAAATTTAATACTTCATATTAAATAAATAGCCAGTTAAATAAAGAAAATGGGATAAAGGAAATTACGTTGAAGTTTGATGGGGATATAAGCTATTACGGTGGTTTGATGGGGACATTGACAAATTAAGAGATTTGGATGGGCACACCAAAAATTAGGCCTAATTTATATAGTATAATGCATAAAATACGTAGCATAGTAAAATTATTAATTTGAATAGTATCTCATTTAAAATAAATACAAATACAGTCAATATCAACTTTAGTATCACTTTGGTATCTCTTTAACATGATTAAATCAGACACATCGGTGTGTCTGAATTTGGATATTTATATATACCATGAACTTGGATCTGTTTTACATACCGTGAATATGGATTGATATCTTACCTTCAATCATCAGTAGAATATGTAGTAGTGTTCTTTTCTCTCTCTCTTAATTAGCCTACAATATATCTTTGCAGCTTGCTAAAATATATCCGTAGAGGCTTTAGCGTTAGCTACTTTTTTTTCATAACTTGTGCTTTTCAAAAGATATATTGTAGGCTTGTAGGCCAGAAAAAAAAAAATAATGATAATTGAAGGTAAGATATCTCATATCTTTGCACTTTGCTATATAAAGTATTTTATATGTTACTATGTAAAGTATCAAATAGTGGGAAAAAACCGATAGCGTCATAACGTTTTGTAAATTTGTAAGTTTCGTGGCAATAATTGTCACAAATTTTGTGGTTATCCGATCTCCATTCATATATGTATGCTATGCATGGCGCTGGATTTGTGATTGCTGCGCCAAAGCGCAGTTTGTTTATTTTTATTTTGTTTTTTTAAAAAAAGTTATTGTTGTTGTGTAATTAGTATGAATTAATAGATATATAAATGTAGTTATTAACAAATAATATGGAGGACAACTGATGGATATCTATTTATACTATGTTATAAAGCACGTAAGAATTGGACGTATCCATTTTTTTTTCTTTCTTCTTCAAATTTCTTTAATCCCCATTCTACCGTTGATGGTATAAAGCACGTAAGAATTGGACGTATCCATTTTTTTTTTTCTTTCTTCTTCAAATTTCTTTAATCCCCATTCTACCATCCATCAATGGTACAGATCAAAATATATTGATTTTAAAGGTGTTGATGTTGTCCAATCAAACAATTTCCTCTCCATTCTAGTTATTACAAAAAAATGGAAAGATATCATAGTATGAAAGACATTAATGTTGATTAGAATTTACATCAATAAGGAGTTAACTATTTATATTCTAATATTCAATAAGTTGATTTAGTGTAAATATGAAATTTAAATGATAAATAATGAGTCAAAAACCGAAAGCAAATTATATGTATTTTACGGTATGAGATGAATATTTAAAAAACCAGTTCAAACCAAAATGCACATGAAATTTTATTTTTTCATTGCGAGATAGTATTTAATTTCTTTAAATGATATCGGTGGAGACGTAAACAGGAGTTCAAATGTTGGGTGGCAATTGCATTTCCCGTTGGGACAGCTATATAAGAAGCAACCTTCTGCACCTCAACCTCATCCCACACCCATCCGTATCCTGCAATTCCTATAAAGAAAAACGACCATTTCCACATTATTTACATACCTATCATGAAGAAGGTACTCCTTTTAATATGTCTGTTGTTCTTAGTGCTATCCACTGCGTCCGCTTCTCTCCAATACCAATCAGAGGTCTTAGAGGAATCGGTAATGCCTTCAACAATATATGTTATATCTTCTCTCTTTTCGGCAACCCATATTGTGAGCCGGCCCCGGGGGTGAATGTTAATTCACTCCCAGGGAGTACCCAACCCGCTGCTGATTTAAGCTCGGGCAGCCGCCTAGTGAATTTTACAATTGGTGATACCCGACAAAGGGTGTCACTAATTGCTGATACTACAATCGATCTCACATTCGTCCTCTGCGAACCTTGTGAGGACTGCCGAACACAGTCAGAAGTTACGGTTTACAGCAGTAGCGGTTCCGACTCTTTTGCCAAGTATAGATGTGGGAATTCAACGACGGATGGGTGCCGAACATCTCAGTATGCCAAATGTTCAGCTGACTCGTGCACATACGTGTACGAAGACTACCCTAGTACGACATCAAAAGGCTTCCTTGGTACTGACACGTTCTTCTGGTCTGATGATCAACCAGCAGTGCCCCTTGTTTTCGGCTGTGGGACAGCCAATACGGGCTACTATGGTAACGCGGTTGGGTACCTCGGGCTTGGCTTGGGAAATCTCTCATTCATTTCCCAAATGAAAGCTACTGCGTCCTCCTACTGTTTCAGTTCAGATGCCTCCGATGACAGCTTCTTCTTCTTTGGGCTTCTTCTTCTTTGGCCCTGATGTCCGTGTGCGTACTGCATCTAGTAGTACGATCAAGCTGCTTCCAAACAAGCGTGATCCGGCGTTATATTATGTGAATTTGACAGGGATAACTGTCGGGGCAAAGTGCGTTGATATACCATCCACATACTTCCTCCCCCAGGCAGATGGTTGTGGAGGGATGGTGATCGACTCGGCTGCTAGCTTGACACTGCTGGAAGAGTCGGCTTATCATGCAGTGAAACGCGAGTTCATAAAGCAAATGCAGTTGCCGCAAGTTGACGCCTCCGTGTTTAATCCGGACCTCTGTTTTGCCGTGTCTTCTGAGGACGATGACATAGCGATACCTGGATTAACACTGCATTTTGATGGTGCTGACATGAATCCCAGCAACTATCTCGTGAAAGATTCGGATGGCGGCGAAGTACTTTGCCTCATGATGCTTCCAGCAAAGGGGATATCCATCCTCGGGAACCTGATGCAGGTGGATAGGCAAATGATTTTCGACGTTGGTAAATCAGTGCTGCGGTTTGAGTCCGTGAACTGCCGCAGTCTCTAAGATCGATTTCTTCAAGTTTTGATTATGTATGGTGGTTGGTAATTTGGTATGCTCGATAGTTTGTGTGATCTTGTCCGACTTGGTTTAGTTTTTTATGTGTGTACGTTTTAAGTAATTAGTTATCCAGCACCTGAGGCTGAGGGTTGGTGCTTGTGTTCTGTGTTTGTTTTCTGTGCGCCGGCTTGATGAGTTCAATAAAATATGAGACTTAAACTTTGTTTAAACTTCAAGCACACATTAAAACTACTACAGAATTTAGAAATACATTAAAAGTACCAACTACTATATCAAAATCACAGATTTTAAAAGAACTACATAAGAATTCAGAAACAAATATTAAAACTTCAATACTACAATCTAAATTGACTAGAATGAAATCAAGCATAAATTAAATGTCATCGGGATAACGATACAAACTTCGATACTTGATTCAAATTTTCTTCATTTTCGGCCGCTTCCTCACATAAATAAAATGAGATAAGTAAGTGCAAAATTGCAAATGATAGTTTAATTTTATAACAAGCCGGAAACAAACATACTAATCACTTGTAAGATATTAGGTGAGAGATATTGCATCACGTACTTGAACTTCAAGGTTCTCTTCACTTTTTGCTGCTTCCTGAAATGAACAAAGTGAGATATATTAATGCAATTTATATTTTAATTTTATAACAAGATGCATATAGGTACAAACAAAATGTATAATAATGCTCACATATAGGGTATGCAATGTGGCACTAGAGCTTGCCGTTATCCAATCCCCTCCACAAACCAAAAGTTGAACCATATCTTTCATTAGGGAACTCCGATAATCAGCTAATACACGGCCTCTGGCACTAAATGCCGAATCCGAGGCAAAGGCTGATATCAGAATGGAAAGAATATCTCAAGCTAACAAGCTCAAAATTGGAAATTTTACACAATTTACTTTCCACCATTCTAGAACATCAAATTTGTCTCCTTTTCTAACAACTAGTACTTTTCTCTTCTAAGTACACCTCAAGGTCAGTTTTTGAAACATCTTCGGTTTGACTTTCCATGATAAAACTGAAATAGTCACCCTCGGTTTGGTTGTTATCAACAACAACATTTCCAACCGAGTTTAAAGAACTCGCCAAACTAGAATTAGAAGCCTTATATTTCTTTTTAACCAAATGCAAATATTCTATACCAATCAAGCAATCAATAACCAAAACAACTGCACATATTGAGCACGGATACTTTCCCGAATAATATCCCTACCTTAGGTGCCTGCTTCTTCTGCACGGAACTAGGGGACCAAGGCCAAGCCACCAAGTGGAGTCACGGTTTGGTTACTTTGGTTGCCGAGGGGAGTCGCAGTTTGCTTGCCGAGGGGAGTTGCGCGGGATAAGGACAGCGGCCAAGGAGAGTCGGGGCCGAGATAAGGACAGTAGCCGAGGCGAATCGCGGTCGAGGCGTGTTGAGGCAGAGGCGAGTCACGGCCGAGGGGAGTCGAGGTGAGTCATGGCTTGGTTTCGACAACTGACGCCGGCAGATGACGGCGACGGACATAGAGAGGAGCGAGGAGGAGAGTGGAGGCGGAGGCGGAGACAAAACCAGATCCAATGTTCGTCTCGTTTGTGAGAGTCCAAGGAGAGGATGGAGGCGGATCGAGTGAGGAATGAGGATGGAGGACGGACTCAGAGCTAGGTTTTTACCTATATCGTGATCGGACGGTTAGGATTCAATCAAGATTCGAGCCAAAAATAGCTCGCTAGCCAATCGAATCAAGCTGCCCCAGTGAGTTATTCGATTCGAAACTAAATCGAACCGAGCCGATTCGATTCGAAACTAACTCGAGCTAATATCGAATCGAACTAATTACAAACTTCTATTGAATCGAACTTGAGCAAATTACGAGCTACGAACATTTTTGCCATCCCTAATAACCAAGCAACAAAATAGTTATTTTGAGATCACAAAGGCGACAACAGCCTGACTAATATCCGACAATTAGGATTTCCTTAATTATAAGTTTTGAACCCGTGATCAGGCTTTGGTCTTTCGTACATCCAGAGCATTTTCGAACAACGACCTAATTAAATCTCCTGGCACACCTAATTGATCAATGGTCACCCTCTGTCTCGATCTGGGGAATTCAGAGAAACTATTGTCTCCTTTCCCTGCGCAAGAAACCAAACCAGAAACAAAATCCTTTTTCAAGAAAGAAACAACAGCGGGAAAATATTCTGAAAGGGAGAAGGGAAGGTGAGAGAAGTTGGGTGATTTCAAGGTGTGCACGTGCACTGCACGTATTGTCCTCCTTTGAAATTATATTCCATTTTCCTGTACATTTGATGATTACTTTGTTGTTTGAAGTAATTTAATCTCTATTGAATTCTAATTTTAGTCTTTAATTGGTGCTAATTCAGACATTGCAAATATCTGATTATGATAATATGAAATTAATTAAAATCTGTGATAATTTCGCATGGCGGATAATAATAAGATCATAGGAACTTGTTTACAATACTGTGTCCGACACAACTTTTTGGCAACATCTCTTTAATTAGTCATAAAAATGTGTAACAAGATTATTAATTACATACTTATATGTCCTATTTAGTTGTTAAAATATTCTAAGCTTGACGGACCATCTTATAACGTGAGGTCTCGACCTTAGTTATTGACAAAATTGTTAAGTCTAAGTACAATCATGGTTTATAAAAATCTCACCAAATATATGATCTGACATGGGAATTCATGATTAATCAGATGCGAAAAGATGATCTTCAATTAGAGATCTTATTTATCAGATTTGATTAGCATCATGTTCCTAAACGAGTACTGTGTATATATATATATATATATATAATTATATATACATAAGCAAAATAAAGCACATATTTATTATAAAGAAAAGCATTACATCACTGCAAAATTTTACATTGACATTACAAACCTTACATACTACATATGAGGACGCTTCAGTCTCATTAATATTTTTTCACGAAAGTATAAACCTACACTACGTATTAATCCCGTAGTGAACAAAATCATCAATTTAGGTTAGTAACCATGGACAAATATGACCAAGTAATTTCACTAATTAAAAAATACTATTGGGCTGCGAACTGAATAACTACCTGAGACCCACTTCAATTCTCCAAAGCTAAAAGACATCTTAGGACCTCCCGATCTTCCTTGTCGTTTGAAGGTCATTTCGAACATCTTCTTTTCGTTTAAGCTTTTGAACTTTAAGGTTGATGGTTTGACCATGGCATACACTCCTTGGGGCACACTAATTGTTGCCTTATATGTGGCCTTTGGTGTTTTGCCAACATTAGTAACAGTTCGATATATCGTGTTGCTGCTACTATTTCTGGAAAGAGGTACTGCAATTGATGGATAATTTAATTGCTCTTCAGGAATGCTCTTCACCTTTGCACATTGCACTGGAGGTGCTGGAGTTATGATGTTATTGACATCTTCATCTTTAAACCCCAAACCACACAAGTAGGAGATATAGTCTTTAATCTCAAGGTCGTAGACCAAGCCTGGTTCTAAGGCTTTGTTCGGGTCCACATGACCAGCTCCCATATCAAAGGCAGTAGTAGGAACTTGTTCATGATCAACAATTGGTTTTCCATCTATATCAGTTATGTGGGCTGTTGTCATGATGGCAGACTTAATTGCTGAAGGAGACCAATTAGGGTGTGCTTTTTTAATTATAGCTGCGATTCCACTTAGGTGCGGGGCTGACATGGATGTACCTGTCATAAAATTAAATGATTTGGACATCTCTTGTCCGACAAGCGAGGGTGAGTTCATTATAGGTGGTACAGCGGCTAGTATGGCGACTCCAGGTCCAGTGATATCGGGCTTCACTATATGCGGTGTGTGCAAACTAGGCCCACGAGATGACATCATAGTGATGGATGGAGAAAATTTGGTGTGGTAAGCAGGTCCTTCAAAAATAAATGTGCCGACAGGTTGTTTTGTGGAACGAATATAATTCTTTAGCTTTAGGCCATCCACATAACTAATTAGGGAGGCAGGTAAGACATAATCAAGAGGTTCAGTGTAGGACCCAATTGGTTCGCTATTTGCTAGAATAATGCCAACGCCTCCAGCCTCCTTTACAATTGCAGCTTTAACACCAACAGGAATAAAGCCTAACTCACATACCACGATTTTCCCATGAACGAGGTCCTCATCTAAAGTCCCGTTCAAGCATCGACTAGCATTTGATTTAGGACCATTTCCTACTATGTAAGCCAATGGAAATAACTCACCAGTCCAATTGGCAGGCTGATAAAGTGATTGACCATGAAATTGAAGACCGTTGCCCACTTTCACTGTGGATCTAATTTCTCTATCTGTAGTACTTGCTGCCGTTGTTAGCTGCCAAGGTGCAGAGTTAGCAACTGTTATTGATTGCGGCCCATAATTTCCTGCACTCGCACTTACAAAGACACCTTCTAAAATGGCATAAAAGCTAGCCATAGCAATAATGTCTTCATATAGCTTTGTGTCTGTTCTACCACCTAGCGAGGCCGAGATCACGTCACAACCATCTTTGATAGCCTCCTCAAACCCTTTAAGTACATCTGCCATTTCGCAACCTTGACCCGTATGACACACCTTGTAGGAAGCTATATGTGCACGAGGTGCAATTCCTGAGGCTTGGCCCATGGGAATTCCATTGACAGTTATGTTATCAACAAAATTTCCAGCGGCGGTGCTAGCTGTGTGAGTGCCATGCGATGCGATGTCGACGGGAGCTAAGTGCTTCTTTTCATCAGCACCTGCTTTGAGCATCGTCTTGGCTCCAATAAGTTTATTATTGCAAACCGAACTATTGAAATCACAATGGCCTTTCCACTTTGCTGGCGGAGGCAGCATGCCCTCATCGTCAAAGGAAGCGTGTCCTGCTGTGATGCCTGTATCAAGAACACCGATTATGATTCCCTCACCCATGTTTTGGGTTCTTCTCCATAAACCTTTGGAGCCACGCAATCCAAGAAAGTGTGGTGAATGAGTAGTTGTCAACTTAATTGGCTCATGGGCTGGGATAATGCGCGCACATTCTGGATGATCTTTTAAAGCTTCTGCTTCCTCATTTGTCAATCTTGCAGCAAATCCATTTGTAACTTTATCGTAAGAGTAGATATGTCGTGATTCTGGATCATCTGTTGTGATAGATGACAAAATGGATTTATGTCGGCTCTCGGCTGTTTCATAAACTGAAGTGTTAATATTGTTTGTCGCTTTAAAAGTAACAATGTAGTTAAGAAGCTTCTTTTGACCATCGTCTGCTACCACACATGATACACATGTTAGTAACAAGAGAAACAGTAAGAAGGATGTGGAATTCATTATTGAATGTGATTGTGTTTGTTTGTAGGAGATTTGAATGATCTATGAATGCACCAACATGCAAGATGTGTGATCTTTATATATAACTCGTGAGAAAACTTGGATGCTCTTTTAACCGCTGACTATAATTAGAACTTAGGGTATAATTAGATATCTCCATAACGGATGAGAAATTTATATCATTGATTTTTCCATAAATTGTGGAGCATTTTCTGCTGGACCCTACAACAAATACAATTTTAAGTTTTCTATTTTTTTTTCTCCATTCAGCGTCAGTTCTTCATTCAATCTTGTATAACTACTTGGGTTAATTAAGACCTGCTCTCCGCGGTGATTGTTTCTAAATGTTTCCTTCTGCACTGCAGAGTGTTTGCCAAACATTATGAACGGGCAGTGTTGCACTTATAAAGTCCACAGTTGTTCCTTAAAATCTAGTACCATACATATGATAGTAAGACGCCACTGCATGAAGGCCTACAATATAGTAAGGTACCACTCGATGAAGCCTCATTTTGGGCCCAAATTTGAATGAAGAAACGACGGATTTAAGGTTAATGTAGGCTGAAAATGTAAAGCTGTGGTTTCTTCTTCAACTCGCATAAAAAATGCAGTTGTGTTATTACATGCCTTCAATTCATATTCATATTTATTCTTTAAGTACCTCATGCAACTGTTCGACATTATCGAAATTATTTATCATTAAATTAAAATCTTGTCATCTAGATTCGATAGCTTACGCATTTTTCCCTCTCCACATTATATAAGAAAATTATAATATTTTTTATCTGTTGAATTGTGTATTAGCATGGGGTTGGATCTTTGTACACTCCAGAGGAAATTCAAAGAGTTGAGGTGGAAGTTGATACTCAAGACTAGGGACTTAAAGGTGTCAAATGTTGTAAACAGTCACGGAAATATATACTTTAATTTGTTAACTGTTTTGTTCTGAGAACGTAAAAAAAATTTATTCCGTCCATCGTCTTGTTTTGGGAAAATTGTCAAAATGCCACTCCAAAACTCTTAACTTGTCAAAATGCTACTCCGAAATTCAACCTTGCCAATATGCCACTCCAAAACTCTATTAATGGTGGAGGACATTTTTGGAATGAATGAAATACACTAGGAACAAAACATATGAGGAGGGCATTTTCGGAAATACCAAAATACTTCTCAAAATACAATAGATTCTGATTATATTTTCCATTAGAAATGAATGAAATACACTAGGAATGGCAATTTGACAATGAAGAGAGTTTTGGAGTGACATTCTAACAAGTTTGAATTTCGGAGTGGCACTTTGACAAGTTGAGAGTTTTAGAGTGGCATTTTGACAATTTTCCCTTGTTTTGCGTACCAATGGAAAAAAATGGTATTGCATTAACTCTCGGTGCGGTGCGGAAAGCGTGCCTTATCCTTTGCTGCGCAGCTGCGAATCAACGATGTAGATTATAGGAGGGTCTTTTTAAGATTGCATTGCACGAATCTTAAAGCAGATCCAACTGTTGGAGTACTGTAGTGTTATGCCAACACGGGCGAGCGGGCCCCGACAGGCGACGGGTCGACGGGCTACGGCGGGCGATGGGCGACGAGCGACGGAGGGCACGGACGGGCGGGTTACGGAGGGTTTTGTCCCGAGGGGATGCCCTTGCCCGCCCCTTTGCCCGTCGAGCTTGGCGGGCAAGGGCGGGTGAGGGTCTTGGGTAGGGTGGCCGCGGAGCGCAGGCGGTGGGGCGGGTTAGGGCGGATTCCGGCGGGTTATGGCGAATTCCCGCGATTTTTCAATAACTTTATTTTGTTAGTTTGAATAAGTTTTTTTTTCTAAAAATTCAAAACTTCTTTGCAAACTTTTGTAAGTTTATATAAGTTTTGTGTTTTTTTATTTTGATATTTTAAAAGAAATGAAGTAAAATATAATTTTAGAAACTAAGAAATTTGTAAATTGTAATTGAGTGAGAGATTGAGAGAATTTGATAGTTTTTTTATGTGAAATGAATTTGAATGTATGGGTGTATTTATAGGTGTAGGCGGGCGCGGGCGTGGGAAGGGCGGGTAAGGACGGGCATGGGGGGCGGGCAAGGGCGGGCGGGCAAGGGCGGGCGCGGGGGGCGGGCGCGGGGGGCAGGCACGGGCGGGAAGAGCGATGAGGGGCGGGCGGGTTTTGGGGGGCGACAACAAATATTCAGACCATTGCCCTTCGAAACCCGCCCGCCCGGACCCTAGACGGGCGGGTGAGGATTGTGGGCCTGGGCGGGCGAAGGGCACGGGCGGGCGGCCCGGGACGGGCGAGGAGCACAACACTAGAGTACTGTGCAATGGTTTAATTACTGCGCTTTAGAGGATATGAATTAGTGCGGAACGGGGCGGACTGCAATGAGTGCTTATGGTACAAGTTGCAGTTAGTCACATAGGCCGTCGGATTATCTTCAGATTCGTGCGGACATGGATCTTGATATAATCTAACGGTCCACGTGATTAAGTTGAATTTGCAGTGCCGAAGAGGATATGAAATCGGCTGGAACTGGATGTCTGGATCCTGTATACCCTCCTCACGTTTGATTGTATGCGGCCGAAATATATCGAGTTAAAAAACTGCAGGTTGTACCGCTGTAGGAGAAAAGTTCGGAAGCGGTGACTTGTTACACCGTGGAGAGGGATGTTTGCGCCGCACTGGTTGGGATTGCCAACTGTTTATTTTTATTTTCTGTTTCTTTTTATTAATTAAAAGAAAACTTGACTTAAGAGATCCTGTGCTAGTGTGCGCTTTTTGTTTGTTTGTTTTTTTTTTTTTTTTTTTTTTTTTTTTTTTTTTTTTATAGAAGCTAATTGTATTTTTTTTTTTTGTCTGAAAAGGTACCTTTCATTATAATATGTATCACCTTTATTGAGCACTGGCAGTTCTGATTCTTAAATTCGAATCATTTTTTATAAATAATAAAAAAAAAATTGCTACTGAAGTTTGCAGCAGATAACAGACACATCGGTTTATTCATTTTTTATCATTAAATTTTGATGCTTGTCCAAATTTGGTCACTCTCTTAATTTCTCATCTAATTTACTGGAATAATTAATATGCCTTCAATCTTAATCCTCAAACATTTATTTTATTTCATATGTGAGAATGTAAGACAGAAGTTAATTTTTCTTTGTTTTTTTCTTTTATTAATATTATTGCTTTAAAAATTATTTTTTTATTCATTTTTCATATAAAATGTTAAAATACTTTTTTGTCATAAAAGAAAAATTAATTAATTAATTTGTATCTTTATATTCTCATATTTTTTAATGTTACGAAATAAAATATGTGTCTGAAAAAAATAAAAGTGATGTCATGTTGACTTTTTTGTTAAATTGGATAGAAAAACTAACGGAGCGACCATATTTGAACAAACAACAAAATTTAGTGATAAAAAATGAATAAACCAAAATTCAGTGATCAATTATGGATTTGGAGCAAAGTTTAGTGACCCACTAGAAAATTTGCTCCAAATGTTTTATATGTCTCTTCTAATCGACCCATTATTGACCTTTCTGTAAAATAGTTGAAGAAGTGCGATCTTAAGTTTCTAAACCATAACTTCATTTTTTCGGATTTGTCCTAAGTGATCTATGGTTAATTTTTGCTAATAGTTTGGAACACATTTGTTTAAATTGATTTTCTAGTGAAACTTTTTAAATATATGCATTAGTTTCTTGATAAGTCAGTGTTACATCTATAAAGTAAATGATATTACTTTTTAGAGTTTAGAGTTTCTACCATGTTGGTCATTTGGGTTATATCATATTTTTATGAGATATCAATACTATTGTTCTTGTGTTGTTTTAGCTTTTACTGGATGTTGTGTTTATAAAATTGCAGGCTCTTTTTATGTATTTATGCCATGTTCTCACTGCTTGTGCCTGAATTTTGAACTTTAGTAATGTCATTAAAAAAAAAAAAATGATACCTTTAAGAGAATGAAAATACAGACGTACCAGTAAACAACTCACTGCACAATTGACTTGTTCAGAGCACATAATGAAGACATTATTATGCACAAGATACATATATGAAAATCACATCATTAAACTGGAACAAAATTCTCTATTACAATGGAATTGGGGGCACCACAATTGCAACTTCTACAGAGGCTTATGTGATGTTTGTTACAAGACTAGCACTCTGAGGTGACCATAATTTACCTAAAATGACATCACCAACTAATTAAGATACAAAAAGGCATACAGTTTAAGTGGAAGTTACATGACTTGGTCAGGTGTGAAATCAGTTAGTAAAACCAAAATTGAACTTGTTAATGTCTACATCCAATTTGAACTATAGGGGAAGCATCAATAAACCCAATGATAAAAAAAAGTCAAAAAAAAAATAATAAATAAAAACGATAACAAGCATGGTACAAAGCAAGCTACGTTCCTAACCAAATCTAGCAATAACAATAAATCACTTCATAAACCCCTTCCATGCACAATTTGGCAGTATGCTGCCAGTACACTATGGGGACAAAGAAGAGAGACCAAAAAGGGGCTAAGAAAGGAAAAATCAATCCTTCTTCTCGGGTTTGCTGATCTTAACATATGGCAGGAACCCAAACATTCTCTCAATGTGTGGATTCCATCCAAGCTGCTGGGCCCTACAAAACATCAAGAATGTGTTCGCAAAATAGGAATTGAACCCCATCAGAACATGCCACCATGCATGACCCTGTGGATTGAGGTACCAGGTATTCATCTTTTTGCAGAAGGCACGATCGACGACCCAACACACACTGGCTAGCAGGATTGTCGCCACGTACAACTTGGCAATGCGCTTGGCAGCACGATCCTTGGTTTGAATGTAGTACTTGTACATGCGTGGTAGGCACAGAAGAGAAAGGACAAGGTAGTGCAGTTTGAACATGATGCCAAAGCGAAGAAAGAAGTGGAGCACGGCAAATGAGGCACCGTAAAGGACCAGAAAGGTCGGCATCGTGCTGCGGTAGTGCCAGTCGGGGGAGTAAAGAACATACACATAAAGAAGGATCTCCCAGACCATCGGGGTCTCATCACTCTGCTGCAATCTGTACAAAGTCAAAAAAAGTGAAACAATACATTTAAAACTCAAAAAGTTTATATTAGGAAGATCTTAAAAATCTCAATCAAAGTAATATTTAGTTTAATTTTATTCAAAAGCAACCAAACCTTCTATTCTAATCCAGCTACATTTCACAATAAATTAACAACGGACTTTCAAGTGTGATCCTATACAAACCTTCTGATGGTGTATCACATAAATTGGAGTTCCATAATAAAAATCATATTAAAGAGATCGACCGACTTACACGAGCTGCAAGGTTGCATGGTAAATCATGCTCCCAATTGCAAGTATCATATTGAATAGATGAAGCGCACTAAATCGCTTCTCGAAGCCTTGACGCACTGCATTTATGATGCCAATCAATGCAAAGAGGATACATGGCACGTTTGAGATTGTATTGTAGAACTCTGCAATGTAGGAAGAGTGTGTGTAGTTCGCCTCGCAGTGCTCTGTTGTGGATGTAACGGGTCCCCAGAAACTTGCCATCACTGACTCGTCCATACCCTTTTGTGTATCTGTTGTGTGCGGGTTCTTTGCGGACGGCGAATCTGAATTTGAGATTAAATGTTGCAGTAAATCATCTTCTGAGCATATTTGAAAGTTTGTCCTTTCTAATGTAGTACACTGTGCTAACCAGATTGGGGGCAGTATGCCGGATCAGATTGAGCGAACAGTTATTATAACAAAAAGGTTACTACTCAGAGTTAAAATTAAATATTGGCTTCACTAAAATAGGAAAACTAAGAGTATACCAAATCCATTAAAATTTGGCTAATTCTGCTATGGATCGGATGTAATATGGACCGTTCATTTTTCATAATCAGATGGTCGTGATATGTCCTTTAGATATAATTAAATAGATATGTCTGATAAGAACCGCTCGATTTAAAATGAAAGTTTGCTTAGCCGATCCATAGCAGAACTACTCGATACATATGGTCAAACAAGCCAGAGGCATTTCCCCCTTTTCTGAAATTTCAACCCCTACCATACATGCATAGCATATCTGAAACAAATCTATCAACCAAACAGCAATCCAACAGGCATCACCAGTTATGCCCCAACAGCGCGACAAACAGTACCAGTATCCAATTCAAAAGTCCCCTTGACAAATCCGAACTGCCCGGAGAATTCAGAATTCAGAACAGCGTACCTGGTGGTTTCTCTGCGTGTATTTATCTGGTAAAAGAATTGTCCTCCTTATGACCGCTGAATAACTAAGAAAAACAATCAATGAGATTAAGAAAAAAAAAAAAAAAAAAACAAACAAACAAACAAAAGAAAGAATCAGTGAACCGTTGGTCGAGATCTGTAAGTTCAAAACTGGTACCAAAGCGTCAAACAACAGAGCGGCGGAGAGAGGGCCTTACCCGTAACTAGGAGATCGGATCTCCCGATGCCGACTGCCGGCGGACGGGGAGAAGGACGGTCAGGTCAGGTTAGGTCAGGTCGGGTCGGAGGACGGACGCACGGATTCGTCGGTCGGTCGGTCGGTCGTCCTCGTTCGTTCGTTAGTGCGTACGAGTCCAAAGTCCGAACGAACTGCGGGCCGCGGCCGCTCCTGGTGTTGTGTTGTGTTGTTAAGGTTAAGGTTAAGGTTAATGTTAATGAATGTAAAAATAGGTCCCCAAAACAAAAGTAAAAGGTTCGTTCGTTCCTCTTTCTCTCTATTTCTTTCTTTCATTCTTTCTCGGGTCCGAACTTTTTTCTTGTGTATCCCTACTTAGAATTATTTTATGAGAACTATCTCTATTTTAATTTTTTTTAAAAACTATCCCTACTTTGTAAACACATGTATTCAGAAGTTTTGTCTAAAGTCTAAGGCCCTGTTCGGAGCAAGACAGTCAGAGGCGAAAAGCGCAATCAAGGCGCAAAGAGCTGAAATCCCTGAGGCGCAAAACGCATAAAAAGCGCGCGCCTGAAGAACAAGAGGCGCATGACTAAGATTTAAGATACTTAACATAATATAATGTTTAGAAACTAAAATTTTAAGGACAATAATAACTTTAATAAAGCATTACAAATGATGGAATAGTAATTACAAAAATAATTGTGACATTAAAGGACCAGCCTTTGGTCTAATGACTAAGAGCAACGGTCTCCGTGTTGGAGGTCGCGATATCAAAACCCGGATGGGGAGTCTTTTATCGACATTTAAATTTGAGTGACTTATCCTCATAGTTATCTAAAAAAAATTAACATTAGTGTCATACTTATTACTTTGATTTTGTAATAGCTGAAATTTAAAATGTATGTATTATATATTTAACAATTATCTCCTGTGATATATATTATCTTAAATAATGTACGTTTTAAATTAGTCTTATTAACCATCACAATGGCCTTATATTTATATTTATACTTATAATAGTAAAAAGAAAAGTACGTGAATAAAATAATAATAATATATTTTATGGTTTTGATGAAAATACGTAGCAACTGTTACTATATATCATTAAATCATTATATTAACTTAAAGTTATAATTTGCCGCAACATCACATTTTTTTTTTAAAACACCAAGTATAATAAAAGTTGTATAAAACATAACTATAAAATATATATAGGTGGCAGCAACTTTTTCAATTTTTTTGAAGACAGCTAGGTAGCATTGAAGTTACGTGGCAAATATGCCTTTAAATGGCTCGTGCAGGCTCTCACACCGCTCACACATCTATTTTTTATCTTAATTTTTGAGAGTTGTGCTTTAACTAAGTCACAAAAATCAGAAAATAAAATGTGAGCAGTCATTTATCCCAGACCATACGAGAGGCGCACGCTTCAGCGCCTTGCGACTCGCCAATTAAGCGCAGTTAGGCACACAAAAGCGCTCGCTTTAGTAATCGTGCCCGCCTCAAGGAGTAGCGAAGCGAGCTGAAGAAAATCGCTGCGCTTTTGCGCTTAAGCGCACCAGGCGCTCGCTTTTGACTGCACTGGTTCGGAGGACCAAAAAATAGTGGGAATAGGAGGGAAATTTGACGGGATGGGAATTATTATAAAACAGGTGTTTGAAGGACCTTTCAGATTGGAAATTGTACCCAATGAGAAATGGGATGGGAATCAATTTTGTATACAAATTGAGGGAAAAAAAATTGCATCTCAAACCTAATTTGTTTTTTCCCACATTCTCTCTCTTCTTGTTGGGAACCCATTATTGTCAACAAGGGAACCCACATCCATATAAACTCATTCCCATCTAAAATGTGGCAAACGAACAGGGCCTAAACGTATATATATGGGAGCTTTATTTTTCTCTTATAAACGCGTGTATTTACGAACACATGCTTTTAGTGAAAGTTTCTAAACACATGCGTTTGAAAAGTAGGGATAGTTTTGAAAAAAGGTTCAAAACTGGGATAGTTGTAAGAAAATAATTCAGTATAGGGATAGGCAGGAACAAAATTTTATCAGGTCCGTGGCTTTCTGGGCCTGCCATGAGGAACTATTGCAGGGCGCTGTTAGGGTTCAGATCGGGCCTTTCGATTTTGTTTGGACAGCGGGGATTTTGTTAATTGGGGTGTCTTCTTACTTGTGGGTCCGATTTGTCTGTGAGATGGGAAGTCGTAGAATAGAAGATTATTGTAGGGGAGCTGGATATGTAATGTACGCCACATTGGATGGATTTGCCGACTGTTTATTTTTATTTTTTATTTTTATGATACTGGACTTAAGAATTTCATGCAGTTTTATATATTTAAGAGACCAAATACTCTATTTTCTACTTTAATCTATACTCCATAAAGAGGAGTAGATTTTCAAGCACCTCAACTATGCCACATCATCACTATTATTAACCATTGATTTTGATTGAAACTCTTTATCTACTTTGATCCAATGACTTGTATTTTTTTTTTCTCTTCTCATTAAATAAAATGAATGTGACATGTTTAAAACAAAATTTAACCTTTAAAAATGATCCAACATTTATATATGTTCTTATTTATAAATTATTATTATATTATTATTATTATTATTTACTTACTAAAGTTTTGTTTAATATAACCATTTTTAAATTTTATAAAATTCTTAGTTATCTATTTGATACCACTTTTCGGGGCGAAGCCCGAGTTACAGCTCTAGTTTATTTTAATTCTAGAAGAACAATTCATGTATGTAATAAAGTACATATAATATGTACTTTATTAATTAATTGGCAGTTCTTCTGAATACTAAAATCCTAATCATCAACTAATGTGTGCTAGTGACGTCGTTTGCTGCATATAAAGCAGAATTTTTTTTTTTGAGAAAAAGATGAGGGTCATGCCCTCAAATTTTCATTAATAATAAGGATCACCAAAGGTGATCGTAGGATTACAGAAAAGAAGAAAATGTGCAGTTAGAATAAAGAACAGTAAATAAACAGAAAATAAAGAAGAGCCAACATTGGAGGAGTTTTACAATAAAAGCAAAATTAAGAAAAGCTGGTGGAATTGTGTCCACCCCTGCGTGCCATGTGCAATGCTGGGAACCATGCTCGTGCTTCAATTATTATCTCCCTTGCCACCTCCAACTCATTGAGATCTCTGTCAGTAAAAATGCGCCTGCACCTTTCTCTCCATAAAACAAAATTAGTGGTGATCTGCAGCTGCCTCCAGAACGTGGTTTGTTTGTCATCCATCAATAGTTCTCGGTATCTTGCCTCTTTATAAAGTTGAGATGGTTGAATGCTACCCGGAATTGCCTCAAGTACATATTCTCTAACCTGTGTAGCATACTGGCATGAGCCAAATAGGTGATCCACCGATTCAGAATTTTGCCTACACATGTGACAAATATTTGGGAGGCACCATCCTCGCTTTGCCAGGTTATCAACAGTTAATATTTTGTTCCTAATTGCCAGCCATGTGAATAGCATTACCCTTGGTGGTGCTTTGATGGACCATATGTGTCTTATGGCACAGTCAATATATGGAGTTGTAACTATGAAGTCGTATGCAGATTTTACTGTATAAATGCCTTTTGTCGATTTTGTCCAAATTGCCCTATCCTTGACCTGCAGATCCGGCTGTACCTGCTGCAAGTCAGTTTGCAATGATAGAAGCTCTTGCTGCTGCAAAATATTATAAAGCAGAATTTAATTTTCTATTTATCCAACCGTCATTTGACATTTTTCAACGCACTGCCATTAACATATTCCGTGTTGTGTCAAATGGGTCCAAAGACAAGGACTCAAGTACTTCATTATTTGAAACAAATCTAGTGGAAAAATCCAGACACCAGCACACATGCTAGCTAAGATTTTCAAAGTATATGACAAACTTTGAGATGCATACAAAAGTACAGGTTTTGGGTATGTTATTCAATTTATGTAAATAGGATACCAATGCTGACTTGCCGAGGAATAACTAAAGATGCCAAAGTGTCAGGAATAAAAAATAAAGCACCATGCTGTGTCCTTGCCAGCTTAAATATATGGAGAGGAATCTTCTTTGAGAAAAGGGTTCAGAGTTCAAACGAATTAGTAGGAAACATCTCGTGTCTATTGAAAAACCGTCCGTACATCCATAAACGTATACAGAATGTAATAGATATACTTCGAAATGTAACTGATACATCCCCAAATTTAACCAATAAATGCTATAGACAGTTTTTCAATGGACGCTAGGTGTTATTCAATTAATAGCCGCTTGGATTCTCTTATAATTTCGTCTGCATGCACTGTTCAATGAATTAAGGGGAATTTGTATATTTGCCACTCCAAAACTCTTCAATTGTAAGTTTGCCACTCCAAAGTTGGGTATTGCAAATTTTTCACTACAAACTTTGAGTACTTTACATTTTTGCCATTAAAATTTATATATGACCAAATTGCACTCAATCTCCTCCATGGCAACCCCTGTGCGTCCCCCGGCAGCCCTCGCATCCCCTCGGCAGCCCGGCCCCCGCGCGCCCCCCAGCAACCCCCCGCGTCCCGCCGGCAACCCCCCGCGTACCCCCCGGGATTTGAGGGTTTCGGAGTGGCAAATATACAAATTCCCCATGAATTAATATACTGATGGTTTTACAAATCTATCCCCCGTTTGATAAGTGTAGTAAGTTAAAGCGGAGTAAAAACATTAAATCACTTTAAATCAGTGGTGTTTGGTGGTAGTAAAGTAAATAGATGAAGTAAAGTTGATGTTATGTGTAAAAGATGTGAAATGTTGATGATTTTAGTTTACTACACCTATATAGCTGCGTTAACTTACTACACCTTAAATCACTTCCGTTTGGTGACTTAAAATTAATTTAAGAGCTTAAATCAATTTTACTACGGCTACCAAACGCAGGACTAGATTTTAAGGGTAGTATATGGGTTTCTCTGATTCTCTGATAAGTGATGATAAGCAATCAATATTTTAGAAATTATCTGACTGCTGCTTCTGATGTTACACGCGTGTGGAAAACCGTATGACTCATATACACGCGTGTTGGCATTTATAAAATGAAATATATTTCGAGCATTCTAAAATTTTAGAAATTATTTCCAAGGAAAATTAGTATCAGCGGTACCTTTTAGAAAGATCGCCGTACTCGGTACTTAAATCGGTCAATAAGTCCATGTATCGCAATATTTTCATGGAGTGCTCATGCCCTGACTGACTGCATTTTGCAGTACAGCACATGAGCCGTTGGATCGTCTCAAAATCCAAGCTGACACGATCTCGAGATGATCCAATGGCTCACATGCTGTACTGCAAAATTTAGTACAACAGGGGATATGAATCTCTGATGATACTTTTTTTAATTAGTTGTGCAAAATTTAGAACAACAGGGGATATGAATCTTGATGATACTTTTTACTTGAGTAATAGCTAGTGACTATCTTTTTATCTATCTACTGGTCTACCATATTTTTAAGAAACACATATTATTTTCTAGTAAACATATATATATTATGGTTTTCAGTAAATATTTATATAATTGTGATAAGCACATGGGCATATGTAATGCGAGTGTGTCAGATTATGAGAGGGGTAGATGTGTGGCCTATTTTATATGCTGTTCATTTTGTATTGATTCCAAGTTCCAACTAATCCGATATCTACTGCATAGAAAAGCTAATATGCTATATTGGCAAATATATATAACATTTAATAAGTACCCATTTTGCCTTAAGCCAAGTACTGAGCAGACATAAAACAAAATAATTTCAATTTTCTCTCGCGTATGTCGTCTACACTTTATACATTGGAAATTTACAACAATACTTCATCATTTATCAAATTGGCTTCTGTTATGCAACACCACTCAAATTAAACATTGCCAGGCTTGTAAGTAAGATCCCAAGATGAAGAAGCAACAAGAAATACAACAAAAAATTAACAAAAATCAGCAATTGTGATCCCCTTTTTCATATACTATTCGATAAACAAAAGATCCAGTAAAGAGAGAACAGCATAACAAGCATCTGATTTATGAAAACTCAATCTGGTGCTAAAGAACTTTACTATCAAGATAGACACACATAATTACCAGAGTACCAGTGACCATGTAGTGAACAAG
Organism: Cyperus esculentus; assembly: GCA_030179965.1. Lineage (NCBI taxonomy): Eukaryota > Viridiplantae > Streptophyta > Magnoliopsida > Poales > Cyperaceae > Cyperus > Cyperus esculentus. The sequence goes on along the minus strand of JASGLE010000009.1, from coordinate 3,855,726 downwards.
TTGACATGAACAAGCATTAGTTGCACTGTACCAGTGACCACGCACGAAAATGGCTGCACGCAGTGTCGTCAAATTCCATGTAATTCACCTTAACTTCCCTGATGCTTTTGCATTTCAATGCTTCATCGATACACCAACGGCCGTAACTAGCACTCTCTTCCCAGTTGCACTGACAATTCTGCATCATATCAAATCTAATTACTCCGAGTATGAACTTAGAAGTATGATTTAGTTCTCAAAAGGGATAACTTAAGTAATCAGCAAATCCAATACCTTCCTATAGGAGGGCCCACGTTGCTTTAGGGTAAGTTTTTGTAGGTTAGACTGTTTGAGAAACTTAACTTTTCAAAATGACAACGTATACAGAAAGAACCACCCAACGAGAAAGCCTTCAGGTTGTTGAATAGGGGAAGCTCGCCAAAAACATACTAATAAGATCAAAAGTAAGTTTGCTGAGGTATCCTACTAATTAAAACACTAAATATAAGTTTTAAATTCAATAATAAAAGTTCCTGCATCCCCATTCCCTACAACAACCTTTAGATTGTTACAAGTTATGTAGTTTGGGGGGCTACTTGTCCCAATTTAAAGTTCGAGGGGCAACTTGTTACAAGTGAAGTGAATAGTGTAGAGGTTGAGGGGGCATTATTCCTCATAAGAAATGATCAGCAGCTGTAGCAGTAAGAAATGTGAATAGAAAAGAAATATAAAATGCATACCTCCAACTCCGTCGCAGCAAATAAATTGAGATTTTTGACAGAAGAAATTCTCGCAATATTACGCAGCAAGAAACCAAAGTCAAGGGAACCAAATACATGGAAACACACGTCAACCAGAGAGAATGTGTCCTCAAATATTATATCTTGCAAGACCTGCGATGGCCCGGTGAACCGGAAGGAGATGAGACTAGGAGCGCTGATCTTCCCAGGAGAGGTGTTCCTACAACCTGCTTGGATGGTTAGGTGCTTCAATTTGTTGGCAGACAAAACATAATAATCCAGAATACAACAATCTAGTTGAAGATCTTCGAGGATGGGGAGCTGCTTTAAAAAGTTGTTTTCCAGCTCAACACCATAAAGAACCAGTTCCCTCAAATTAGGAAGATCGATGACCTCTATACCCTTGAATCGATAGTTATAGTACCGCCCTCCAAATTGATTCCTGATATTCAGCTTCTCCAAAGATGTGCAAGTAAGGACACAATGAGGTACCAAAAGTTTCTCGCATATACATGGAAATAGAGTTCTCTAACATTATGCCTCACGGCATAATCAATCCATCTGTTAACATTTCTACATTTTGAGTACTGGAATGCCAAGAAGCAATTCAGGTGAAGTCTGAGCACGTCGCATGGCTCCCGCCGGCGAAGAACCGTGCTTACGAAACGCTCTAGCCTCTGCACTCCTTCTTTAAGCGGAATGCCCTCCACAAAATCGCGTTCGTTGAATAAGAGGAAAGGCAAAGTCCTCCGGAGGATGGTCCATCGCTTGGAAAGGATGCACGTCTGGACAACCCCTTTCATTTCCATGAAGGAGAGGATGTGGTGAAGCACATCATCAGGCATACTGCTTATGAAGTCGTAATCTTCCGTTTTCGCCGTCTTCATGATTCCACTCAAACAGATCATAAGCACCTACATCATCGTCAGAGATAAGCATGTCTATAAACACACCCATTCAACAATAACAAGATAGATTACTCTCTATGTTAGACCATATTATGAGTATGATTGTGTGGTACATCAATACTGGTACCTGGGATTTGTTGTTTCATATATTTTTTAGTTCTAATTAAACTGGTGGCAAAACATAGAGCACGCAATAAAACTGTCATGTAATTCAAGACTTCAAGTATTCAACCATGTCCTTTCAACTTTTTTTTTCTGTCCTTTTTTTTTCACAGAAAACTGGTATATCAAGTACTCCATTGCCAAAAAAAAGTTGTACCAAGTACCAACAACATGACTTTGGAAATCCTGTTTTCACCCTTACCAATGTTTTCTTAGCAATCGAAGCAGGCAAGCGGTGGAGGAGCTTGACGGAATCAAGTTTCACAATTTGGAAGGTGAGGGTTTTGTCCCAAACCCACGAACAGCTTTCATGTTTTGTTGGCAAAGTAGACGGTATTTTTTCTGCGCCGTGCTACCTGAAAATTTAAATCATGATAAAGTTATTGATGAAGAAGGCCTTCTTTCCTATCACAAACAGCTTTCATGTTTTGTTGGCAAAGAAGGCCGGTATTGTTGTACCCACGAGGCCCATACCAACAAGAGCGATGGATATCTATATATTAAACCAATAATTTCTTGGGCCTATGCATATGGACTCCTATATTTTTTTTTTGATAAAGATGAGAGTTAAGACACTCAAATTTAAATATCTGTAAAAGATCTTCATCAGAGTTTCGAACCTGCGACCTTCCACACGGAGAGTGTTGTCACCCTTAGCCACTAGACGAAAGATTGATTCTATATATGTATCCCCTATTCTTAGAGGTCCCTTTATTCTATGAATCGGAACAAATATTGGACCGTTTATTTTTTAAATCGGATGGTCACGATATATTTTTTGAACACAAGTAAAGATGAATGTTAATCTGTAAAAGACTTAAAAGTCGAACGGCTTAATTAAAAATGAATGGTTGTTCATAGGAGAACAACTCAATTCTAACATTTGGGCCATTTAGTCTCATCTAAGAACCCGTTTTAAGTTTTAACTATACTAGGCTCCACACCCGCGCTTCGCCGCGGAGACTTTTGCAATTTGTTAGAAAATTTTTTTCCGCTCTTTTTTGTGTGCATTGTGTCATACTGTCATTTATCAAATTGCTGATCTTAAATTGAAAAAAGTAACAACAAATGGTTTATTTATTCCAATTATCTTTTAATTTTCGTAAAGAGCTTAGAGCTTTAAAATTTTTATGTCCCATTCACAAATATAAAAGCAGTATTAAAATAATTTGAAGATTCTAAGGTAAGTGCATAATACATATAGTTTTTGTAATTAAAAAAATTGAATAGTTGATTTTTGTTAATGCTTGATACATATATAAATAAAATCAAAAGTGATATAATTTTTTATGTACACATGAAAAGGTAAATTTACTGTGAGCTCAAGCTCACAGAGCTCTTTCGTGAGCATACCTCCAGAAACATATAAAATCACCTTCAAATTTTGATTTATATGGCTCTTAGGTTCTTTATATCAAAATATTATGGGAAAATAAAAGTTTTTCATTTTTTAAAATTTGTAAATATTTATTTGAGATTTTTTAAAAGTGACTACACAATTTTTCAAAAAATTAACTTTTTTTGCATCCCATAAGATTTTGGTATAATTTGGGCCATATAAATTGAAAATGTGATGGTGTTTTGGTATGTCTTCAAAAGTATGCTCACGAAAAGCATCTGTGAGCTTAGCTCACATGTTTTACTCTAAAATAAATCTGATATATACAACACATCCTATCAATTAGTTTTATTGTTTAAAAGTTTATAATTTAGTTATTTGAGATTTAATTTTATGGTCACCGATAAATCATCGAAAAGATTATTTGATCCCTCAACAAAATAACATAAAGCGTGTGAATTGTACCGTGGTGAAATTCTCACAAAAACAGATAAAAGGCTGAATCAAATCTGATCATTCATTCACTTGGCCCCACAAATCTAATGCCTCTCAGCTCAAATCGCTGAGAGGCCACCATTCTCCATCCTCTTTAAGGGGTATGTATCACAATCCTGCAATAGTTTTATATGGTAGCAGATGGGAACCCGAAGTTGAGGTGAAGGTAACAAAGAATTTATTTTCATGTCTCTGTAGTTCCAGTTTTTCAGTTTTTCCAATCCTGTAATTCCAGTTTTTCCAAGTTATACTCTGTAGTTCTCTTCAAGAAAGATAATAAAGAATTTGTTTTCACAGTTCGCTTGAAAAAAGTTGAAACCTTTCAATGCTTCCATGGTATCTTGATGCTGATTTCTGAGTTTTCTGACTGACAGTGTGGGAAATTGACTTGCTACACCGTGGAGAGATTTCACCATGCCGCATTGACTCGCTTTGCCGTTTTAATTTGAACTCTTTATATTGAGGGAAAATGACCAACTTTTTCCACAAACTGTGGTTTCACTTTTCATATATACAGCTGGATTACAATGTTTTAATCAAGTGATATTTTAAATATAAAAAAATGTACTAAGAAAATTAATTCCAAAAAAAATATCAGCTTTAATTTGAACAAATTTTACCTTGCCTAGTTGGCTACCGGACATAGATCAGACAACAAAATGGCTTCTCCAATTTTATCAGCAAGATCCTATATACGCTCAAGCAACAAGAAAAATGGAAAAAAGTTCAACATATATAAAATTCGCAATTTCATTACTCCCTTCTCATTGGAGAGTTGATTTGCAAGGGAATTAAACAACATAACAAGCATCTGAATCTCAATACGTTACTAGAGAACTTTTACTATCAAGATAAAGTGATAAACACTCATATTAGGAAAATGATAACCAAAGTTACCGATCATAACAAACAGTGTTTCGGCCATCGGGTCTCAAACCGGTTGAGGCGAAGAACCGTTAGTTACACCTGACCAATGACCATAAACGAACATCTCTCCGCACGGTTTTGTCGTACTTTTTGTATGTCACCTTCACTTCCTTGATGCTTTTGCAGTTCAGTGCTGCATCGATACACTGATGGCTGTAGCTGGCACTGTCTTCCCAATTGCACTGACACTTCTGCATCATGTCAAATCTCATTATTCTGACTTGGGACTTAAAAGTATAATTTAGCCCTCAAAAAAGGATAACTCAATTAAGTAATCTGCAAATGTTACCTTGATACAATAATATTGCTTTATAAAAAGCTTTTGTAAATTAGGAGACTGCTTCAGGAAGTAGGTTAACTTCTCAAAATGACAATATATGCAGAACCGCCCACCAAATGTGAAATCCTTCAGATTGCTGAATAGGGGAAGGTCGCCGGAAAAATACTGACAAAGTAAAAAATAAGTATGCTTAAATGATCCTACAAAAACAATATATCTGAATTTCAATTTAATAAATGTTCCTGTATTAGGTAACCAAAGGAACAACTAAGACTTGGCAGATGCTCGTATGTAACCAAATTAAAGGAACGAAAAAGAACCGGAATCAATAAATGCTCAGGTGTGCAGCAACACTAATAATATATAAATGTATATGGCAAAGGAAAATAAGATGTAAACCTGCAGCTCATTTCCGATCAACCTGAGAGTTTTGACAGAAGAAATTCTAGCAAAAAACCTATGCAGCAGACATTGACCTAAAGAGGATATATATACATGGACACGGACGTCAACCAGAGAAGACGTGCCGTCAAATACTGCATCTTGCAAGCAATCTGATGACCCTCTGAACCGGAAAGAGATGAGATTAGGAGCACTGATCCTCCTAATAGGGCAGCTATCATGAGCCTTGATGCGTAGGTGCTTTAATGTGCTGGATGACACCTCTCCATCATCCAGAACACAGTAATTCAAGTGAAGATCTTCAAGGATGGGGAACTGCTCTAAAAAGTTGTTTTCTAGTTCAACATCAGAAAGAACTAGTTCTCTCAGATTCGGAAGATCAATAACGTATGAACCCTTCAACTCATAATAAGGCTCGCTGTCGTTAGTTTTGTAGTTAAGATTCAGTTTCTCCAACGATGTGCAGTTAAGGACACAATCAGGCACCGAGTTGCTTGCACATACATGCAAATACAGTTCTCTTACTTTATGCCTCACAGCATAGTTCATCCATGTGTTAACATCTCTACACTGAAATTTTAGAAATGCCGAGGTGAAATCTAGGTGCAATTTGAGCACATCACATGGCTCCCGCCGGAGAAGCACCGTGCTTACGAAATGCTCTAGCCTCCGCACCTCTTCTTCAAGCCAATTGTCCTTCACAAGATCGTGTTCACCAAAGGATCGAGAGGAAAGGTAAAGTCCTCCAGAGGTTGGTCCACCGCTTGGAAAGGATGCACGTCTGGACAACCTCGTGCATATCCAAGAAGGAGAAGATGTGGTGAAGTATTACATTGGGCATGCTGCTAATGAAGTCATAATCTGCCAATTTTGCTGTCTCCATTATTGCTACTTGGTCTACAGGATTTCACTCAAAACCGATCATGGAAACCTGTATCAAGTTCACAGAAGAACACATTCAATACCATTTAGAAAGAGACCCAGTTCTAGAGGTGGCAAATCGAGTGGGCGGGTCGGGTCAGTTTGACCGTCTAGAATATCTCGGGTCGGGTCGGGTCAGGTCAGGTGATGGGCGGGTCAGGTTGGGCCAGCTTTAATATCAACTTCTTTGGATCGTATGTTGATTTGAGTTGGATTGGATGCTATTTGATCTCGGGTCAGGACGGTTTTGGATTAGATCGGGTCATTTTGACTTTCTGGAAAATGCCGCGTCGGGTCGGATTTGAGTCGGGTCTAGTCGGACAGGTTTCTCGGGTCAGGTCGGGTTCTGCCACCTCTACCCAGTTCTGTTACTGAAGTAAACAAAGGCAACATTTTTGAGATAAAAAAGGTAACCCAACATGTTTTTAACCGAAAACTGGTAGATCAGTCTTCTCATTACAAAAATTGGACTTAACAACAACGCCATCACAGTCTAGTGCAGTAAGACTTGAGCATTTGGTACAAAATGACACTAATTTGTGTGTCAAACTTTGCAAAGTATTCTACTTTAAATAATTCCTCACAAACTAAACCTTTATTCACTATGTGCAACTTGTAATTTCAAATTATTACCTTAATTCTACCAATTAGTAGGAGGCAGTGGAGGAGATCGATTCAACTTGAGTGATCTCTATTCGATCAAATTGGATCGCATTGTTGGTTGCCCTTGGAGAGTAGAGGAGAGAGTGAGTGAAGGTGATCATCAGCTGGTGAGGGTTTTGTTTTGTGAGTGCGCACTTTAATTTTGTCCCAAACAGCTTGTGAGTTTTATAATGAAAAAAAAAACAAAAACAAAAAGAGCCTGCCTTATTGTTTACCAATTTTGTACACACCAGGCCCAAAAAAAAAAGAGGGAGCAAATGAGCAATCCCCGAGTCCGTATCTGCTGAGATCAACTTTTGATCTCAGTCGCGATCCAACGGAACGGATGAGGTTTTTAGGAGGAGATTTTTTGACATAATCTCAGCCATCTAAAGTGAGATCTCAGGATCCTGAAATCTATTTCGAATCTCAGCTGATTTCAACGTAGCAATCCCCATACCATACAAGTGTGTCACTAGGGCCCATAAATAAATATGAGGAGGGATCCATTGACAATAGTTATCTTGACAATTACCCTTTTTACAAACTTATAAAAAAATAGGAAAAAAAATTATAGAAGAATTGTATAACTTCTAGATTGATTGTATTTCCAATTATATTCAATATAAGCAACGTTTGTTAGCTCTTTAAAGATTCGCTAAATTATAACCGTTGAAAAATGCACAAAATTTTTATAAGTCAATAAACAATGTTCAAATTAATTAAAATTTAAAACACTATCAATCTATAAGTAAAGTAATACATCAATGAATCATTTTTCATTTTAAGATATGAATTTTTACAAAATTTTAAAAAGGTCTCATTGTCAAAATTATCAAAATAAGCATCGTCAATTGATCCACTCCTCAATAAATATTCTGCACGCGCAAATTTTTCATTTTTAAGATATGAATTTTTATTTTATTATTATTATTTTTTTAAGTTAGCCTCGTGGAAAGTTCAAGTACATATTTTTTCAGTCAGTTGGTACTGAAGATTCAAAATTTTAAATTGTGAAACTTGATTCCGTCCTGATAGGAGAAAAATGAATCCTTTAGTAGACAAAATTTTAACGATTGTTTTTTTTTTTTTTTTTTTTCCCAATGATCCAACTCGCTCTTCTATATTATGTCTAGAGATGTTCTTTTATAAGCAACCGTTCATTTTCAACGACTGTTCATTTTCAACAACTGTTCATTTTCAATCGAGCGGTTCAAATTTAATAGATCAAGAATCTCTCTTTACTTGTGCCCTGAAAATACATCACGCGACCAGATCTGATTTGAGAAAAATGAAAGGTACATACTTCATCCAATCGATAGCAAAATTCACCTTATAACGTCTATAGTTAGTGAGTGCATCACCATTCCAATATTAAATTCCTGCCAAGCTTGAAATAACTACGCTCAAGCAACAGAACATCCAAGCTTAAAAGAAAAACAACATCACAAGCATCCGTATCTCAACCTGGTAATGAAAGCCGGCGCCTATGGTACTTTTCTTTTTCAAAAAAAAAAAAAAAGAAAAACAACATCACAAGCATCCGTATCTCAACCTGGTGCTAGAGAACTTTCACTATTAAGATAGACTACATGTATTAGGAACAATAACAAGAGTGATTTTAAATATGTCATAACAATTTCATCCTTCAGGTCTCAAACAAAGTTTTTTTTTTTTTTTTTTTTTTTCCATACACCCTACTTCGATCCCAAGTCTCCACATAAGGAGCCAATGTCACTACCAACTGAGCCATGCTTTGGTGGCTCAAACAAAGTTGATATGTGAACAAAAACAATTAGTTGCACTTCACCAATGACCATGCACAAAGATACCTGCGCACAATTTTATCAAATTTCAAGTACTTCACCTTAACTTCCCTGATGTTTTTGCATTTCAATGCTTTATCGATACACTGGCGGCCGTAGCTAGCACTCTCTTCCCAATTGCACTGACAATTCTGCATCATATCAAATCTCATTATTCTGAGTAAGAACTTAAAATATAATAGCTCTCAAAAATGATAAGTCAACTAGCAAATGTGCTACCTTGCCATAGGACCAATATTGCTTTAGGGTAAGCTTTCGTAGGTTCGGGGACTGCTCCAGAAACTTACTTAACATTTCAAAATGACAATATATACAGAAATAATCACCAAGTGTGATATATTTCAGATTGTTGAATACCGGAAGCTGTGGTAGTTGTTCTCCAAAAAAGTTCTGCATTCCAATTTCCAAATCAGTTGATCAACTTCAATATATTATGATTTACTATCGAATAGACTAGAAACACACTGATAAGGTCAAATAAGTTTATCCATCTTAATATTAAGCAAACCATATATACAAGTTAAGTGGTGGACCAGTAATTGATAAAGGATAGTGATATAATGCCGCAGACATTGCCCCTAACCCTCTGATGCGCTGGCATTAACCTTTTTTAAGCTTTTGTAGCAATAAATGGGCCTTCGTATGGGTAAGTGGGTGAACATTTACAAAAATTGGGCAGCCCGTCAAGAAATAGGAAGATAACAGCCCTCATTAATAATAGGGGTCATTTATAACCGGACATCATTAATAGAAAGGCAGGCCCTCATTAATGATAGGAGCCATTTAATGTGGATTCAATATTGGGTTTTCGTCTAGTTGTAATATCAATGCGAGTACAACCAAAAATAAGTGGTGAATGATCCATAAGCATAGAGAATGAACAAGACATTTAATGAAGTTAACCTAGTATGACAATTTCCCACAACATTTACTAAACATGCTAGCTTTTTTTTTTTTTTGAAATCCATCAACAGAGTATCTACTAGAAGGGATCTACCAACTTGTAACACCTACAAACCCGCTATCAGTAACTCAGTACAGCTTATCATAAATGGGCCCATGTAACCCAGAAGAATTCGGGCAGAAACCAAAGAAAAAGGGGTAGATGCCAGCGCATCAGAGGGTTAGGGGGGCAATGACAGGGGCAAAGTATATTTTCCCATTGATAAATGTATGGCAAGGAAAGTCTTAAAGCACTGTAGAGTATCTGAATATGTATATTTTGCAACAAAAGTTTCTGAGTTATGTAACCAAAGGAACAAATAAAATTGGCATCCATGATTAAAAATCAGGTACGCAGAGGCACTATAAGATATGTTGATAGCAAAGAAAAGATGAGATGCATACCAGCAGCCCCTTCACAGTCAACTTAAGATTTCTGACAGAAGAAACTCTTGCAATAAACTTATGCAGTGAACCAAAGTCACAGGAACCACATACAAGGACACGCACGTCAACCAGAGACGATGTGTCCTGGAATGTTGTATCTTGAAACAAGGGCCCGTCGAACTGGAATGAGATGAGATTAGGAGTGCTGATCTTACTAATAGGATTTGCATACCATCTTCTGATGTGTAGGTGCTTTAATTTGCTGGACGATACCTCGCCATCATCCAGAACACAATACTTCAAACGGAGATCTTCAAGGACGGGGAGCTGCTTCAAAAAGTTGCTTTCAATTTTAACACCAGAAAGAACTAGTTCTCTCAGATTAGGAAGATTTCATGATCTTTAAACCCTTGAACTGATAGTTGACATACTTCTGTGCACATCGGTATCTGAGACTCAATTTCTCCAAAGATGTGCAATTAAGGACATAAAAAGGCACCGAGTTTGTTGTGCATGCATGGAAATGGAGATCTCTTGCATTATGCCTCACCGCATAGTTGATCCATGTGTTAATACCTCTAACTTCAAGATTTCGAAAAGCTCCGGAACAATTTAGGTGAAATTTGAGCACATCACATGGCTCCCGACGGAGAAGCACAATGCTTACAAAATGCTCTAGCCACCGCACCTCTTCTTCAATCATATTATCCTTCCTGGAACGGGAGCTGTTAAAGGAGAGGAAAGGTAAAGTCCTCCAGAGGTTGGTCCATCGCTTGGATAGGATGCACGTCTGGACGACCTGGTGCATATCCAAGAAGGAGAGGATGTGGTGGAGTAGCACATCTGGCATGCTGCTTATAAAGTCGTAATCTGATAATTTCGGTGTCTTCATGGTTGCTACTTGGTCCCAAGAATTTCACTAAAACTGGTCATGTAAACCTGCATCAAGGTCAGAGAAACATGTCTAAATACATTCACTATAATTTAGAAAGAGACCAAGTTCTGTTCCTAGAGGGGGAATAAAAACTGTCAAGCAGTTGAGCTAACTTTGCCGTTTCAACTTTTTTCAAGATAAAGAAAGGTAACCCAACATTTTTTTGACAGAATTGGGTAGTTTAACTCCTCTTTTTTCAAGAATTGAACTCACCAACAACTTTAACATACTCTATCGCAGAAAAACTTGAGCACTTGGTACAAAAAGAGACTAATTTGTCTCAAACATAGCAAAAGGGTAATTAAAATTCATCAGAAAACTTTGTGAAGCAGACAAGTAGTTATTAGTTATTATTACTGTTAGGGTTTCTTTAAACTTTACGCGGAACTTATAATTTAAGATTCGATACTTGAGACGGCGCTAATGTATATTCAAAAATTGGGTAAACTATCAAAGCACCGTACCGGTTGGTACCAACAAGTATGCAAAAACCAAAAATATAAATAAGCAAATACAATCACATAAGACAACAAAATTTTTACACTTAAAAAACCTCTCCACTTAGGCTGTGCTCCAATAGAGGTTAATGGGGTGGAGGGAAGGGGAGGGTAGGGGAGAACTATTTTGTCACTTGCTCCCAAGTTATTTTTAAAGGGGTGAATGGAGGTGAATGGATAGTAATGGGGGGTAACTCTTCTATATATTTGTTTAAAAATTGTAACCCCCAAATTTGGGGTGTAACAATACTAACCTACCATTCATTCCCTTCCCTTCCCTTTCCTTCCCTCCCAAATTCGGGAGCACAGTAAGGGTAAAGAGGCGCACCGGCAAATTTTCTCTATACCAACAAAACGGATACAATTGTTCTTCTCAAGTTTTGGCCTCAAACTTGAGGAATACACAAGCAATAGAGATAGAATACAAGAGAGAAACAACTACGGAAAACTACCGGCTCAAAACACCAATTTCATCAAAATACTAGAAACCCTACATTTGAGAAAAACAAGTAAAATACTCTTCTCACAAACAAGAAGAACAACGAAGATGCAATAAAATCGAAGAGCTCGACTTGTTATTCACTTTTCCGGCTCTCACGGCGGGAGCTGCTTCACTTCTGGTTCGCGCCTGCTTTAGTTTCGAGTCTGGCTTTTCCAATAGTCTTGCGCACAGAGAAAAGAGGAAAAAACTTTTTTGTCTATCCAAAAAAAACAAATCTTAATACCATCTCTCTTTTCAAACAAATCTCAAAAGTATCCCTATTTTACTTGCGGTCACGGTCACAATCCAAAGTGACCGCAGCGGTCAGAAGCATCGCTGAATGCTGCGGTCAGACAGATGTCTAACCAACTTTTACACGGCTTGCCGCTGCGGTCACTTTGACTTGTGATCGTGGCCGCGGATAAAATATGGATAGTTTTGAGATTTGTTTTAAAAAAGAGATAGTATTAAGATTTATATTTTTTGTAGGGTAGACAAAAAAAAAAATTTCGAGAAAAGAGGAGAGAGTAGAGACCCTTGGTCTTTTAATTTCCGTGGCCCATTTCTGGGCTGGACCACGCACGGCTCAACAATTACCTCGTCTCAAGCTATTTTTTGAGAGATTATATAAGATGAGGGTTTTGTCCCAAACAGAGCAAATGGGCTTTTTACAAAGAGAATCAGCCTTCTTTTTTATTTATTAGGTTATTTATTTTGTACACATCGGACTCGTTCGGCAATCCAACGAGGATCAAAATTTGATCCGCACTAAGGAGTTCACGTTTGGATGCCTTGATCCATACAAAAGTGCTGAGGAGGCTTGAGCCATGGGTTCCCCTTCCTTAAAAATCCGGGCAGGGGATCAAGCCGGGCAGCAGAGGAGGCTTAAGGAGGGGTTTTTGATCCGCACTAAGGAGCACGTGTTCGGACGGATCAAGGAGGATCAAAGCATTGAGGAGGCTTGAGGAGGCCCTGCCGAACAACCCCATCAGGCCCATGGATTAAGGTCCATACCAACAAGAGATCAATCAATCTTTATACGTCTCTAAGAGTAATTTTATGATGGCACATTGGATGACTTTGCCGCTTTGAGCTGTTTATTTTTAGTAATTAATTTCTCTATTTTTGAAGTTTGTTCATCTTCATTTGATATTGGTGGCAAGAGACTTGTGCTTTTGATTTTTGAAATCGCTTTGATGTAACGTTAATAGTTTGTATTGGCTTCTGAATAGGTCTTATATGACAAAGAAAGAATATTCAACAACAAAAGGTTATGCCGACAATAAGCATGAGTATGAAAAAAAAAAAGAAAAAAAAAAACCAAGTGATTTGGGTTAATTTTTTCTTAATTTTTATGATCAAATGAGGTCTGAATTAAAATTAGAAGGTTCTCCTACAAGTTTCCGAGTTTCCTTTTCATCAAACTACTCGGGTTTAATATTAATTGGATGATTAACTAAGATGTTAGAAAATAAGCATTAGTTATTTGCTAAATTAATTTAAAAATGAAGTATTGAAACGGCCGTTGTATAACATAGAACTTTTCTAGAATTTTTGGGGGAGATATATCATGTGATAAAAACTGTTACAGATAATGTAAAAGACAGAACTGTGTTGTGTACAAAGATTTTCATTTGGAAGAGATTAAATACTGCATGCCACGGGGAAGATTGAATAAAGTTTTCAACTTTTTGTTAGTGTTGCTTGTAGTAAATCGTCAGCAGGTATCAATTATATAGGATAAATACTATGCCTGCATATGTGCTTATAACATTAATAAAAAGTTAAAACTGCTTGTATTTTCTTTCCTATTGATTTTTTTCATGTGTATTACAGTACTGTATACGCTATATATCCGATCTGACGTCATGCTGAAGATAACTATCTGGAAAAAAAAAAATATTTTTCATACTGAATTACTTGTGCAACTTAGCCACTTGCAAATTGTATTTCTTGATTATATAGGATGAATTCACATCCGCTGCCACAGTTAAAACTATGCGTAATACTAGTGTGAGCTTAAACTCATCAAGCACTTTGTTGAGTTTGACTTAAAAAACATATTTAAGTGTTTTCAAATGATGATTTATGTCTTTCATAAAATTCTTTATATCAAAATCGCTTGAAATACAATTTTTTTTTATATTAGAATTTTTTAAGTACTCGTTTCATTTTTTTAAGATATTAATAAAAAAATATATCAAAACATGCTACCTTAAAAAATATAAAACAAATACTTACAAAATTTAAAAAATGAAAAATTTTTGTATTACAAGAGATTTTGATATAAAGAATTTTATGAGAGATATAAATTACAATTTGAAGATACTTAATTATGTTTTTTGAGTCAAGCTTAGCAAAGTGCTTAGTGATAGTAGCATTGCCCTAAAACAATTACATGATCGTGCTATAATTTTTTATGACAGAGCGGACCCAACGAAATAAGATCAGTTGCTTTTCTAAAAAGAAAAGCAGAGTCTGCTTTTCCCAATCGGACGGTTAGATTCACCAAGTGCATTAAGATTGTAGCACCGAATTAATCTTGACTGTATGATTGAGAAAAGAAAAACATGTATTGATATCTCGCTTTTGGTAATTAATCGCGGCCTGAATTGATTGATTTTGCTCTCTCCATAAAACGCTATAGTCAGTCGGCCGGGAAGGTCGATCGACGGCCTCCCCCGGCCGTGTTTTCATTATATTTCCTCCAACAACTCTAATTATAGAACTTCATATGAAAATCTAAATGTTTGAAATCGTGCAGTATTCTTAGTAATTTGTTTGTTAAAAATAGGTCAAACCTGCATTTTGGTGTTTGGTTTGCTGGTTGTAGAACTACCAAATGAAACAATGGCGTAGAACTACTCATGCCTAATTTAATAAGATGGGCTCAACAACCTTATAATAATAAAAAAAAGAACTACTCATTCCAGAAACAGTTGAACCCGTAAGGGGGTTCCATCTAATGAGTCGGCTCTTGGCGCACGGCCCCATAAATAACTTCTTCTCCCCATTTTCGTGGCATTATCTCTTGAGCGACTTCTACTCCACGCAGCTCTACCTCCCTCTCTCCATCTTTGGCCTACTCTCTTCCTCACCCTTGCAGCTGAAGAGATCTCATATCGGCCTTTAACAACCAAAGCGAGCTTCAACCAATTAATTGGAGTAGTCGAAGCGAAAATGAAGAGGTCTGTGCAGCTCGCTCTCTTTGTCCTCCTATCACACCAACTCCTATCCCTTGCTACAGGGTTCAGTCTCACTATCTCCAGCCATGGATCACAAGTCGCCAACTTCTGCTCGCGGACTCATGATCCTAGGCTCTGCATGGCATCCTCGAAGCGCTTCTCCACTTCCTACTCAAGAATTATTGATGCACATACTGTGTTGAGAATGCAACTAAGGGCCATCAGCAAGCGGTGTCTGTCAGCCAGGAAGAAGGCCCTAAGGTTGGCGAAGCATGTTAGGGGCTCAACTGCGTTTAGCCTGAAGAACTGTGCAGAGCTGTACAACAATGCTGTGGACCTGACCCAAGAGTCAATCCGGGCACTGAATGCAAACGATGGACAATCCGCGCAAATGGTGCAGATCATGCTTCAGGAGATCAGGCAATCTGCACAGGAGTGTGACATGCAGTTCCAGAGAGGCTTCTCCAACCCTCTGGCCCATGCTAGTGGCTCCATTGTCAAAATGACCGTCAATGGTGATGACCTCAACAACATCATGACCCGCACAACATTTCACCGGCATTAACTTGGTTGATTGATAATCTCGTCTGCCCACTTCTTTCCTGCATTTTTGAATCTGCTGGAGAACTGAGGCTTTTTTCTTTTATGATGAACTAAGTTGTTGAGTTGGACTCCGATTGTATTTTAATGTATTCCATTTGGAGATTTTTTTTTTCTTTTGTATGTAGTTTTTTTGATGTCTTTTGTGTTCAGTTAGTTCTATCACTTATACAAACAAAAAATTTTGTTAAAAATCTATTAATACGTTGTCCAACTACTAATTAGTTTAATAAAATTATCTATTTATTAACTTAATATATACATAAAATCTATTAATAAGTTGTCCACCTACTCCGCATTTTGATCTTCAAATTCTAATAAGAAATGGATCCGCATATAGAATTACGTACCATATGAAGTGGTTAATTTGGATTAATTTTCAGAATGTGTTAGATATAAAGACTTGGAAGTCTCAATATATAACTCATCAAGTCTGAATGTCTATCATATCAAGTGATTACTTTTGATCTAACATTCTGAAAATTTCACATTGTCCTGACCTGTATATCTTTATACCTAATATATAAAGTCTTAATACATAATTTTTCATATCTCATTTTATATCAAGTGATTATGTTTTGTCAGCCTTCTCAAAGTTCTTCACCGAAACGGGTCATATGTGATCCACATTTTTTTCTTAAAGTTGGATGGGTTAGAAAATTAGATGTGACTGAATTATTTTTTCTCAAAATTGGATGAGATATAATGGTTAAAAGAGTATTTAAATGTGTTGGAAGAGTTGGGTATGTTAAGGATTATAATAGTAGAATATAGAAAACTTTTCTCATATAAAAATATCAAATTTTAATTTGGTAAGAGAGAAACTTTATACCATCAACCTGACATGTCACATTTTACTAATTAATTAGTTTTTGATGTTGACAAATTAAAATTACTGATCACAGGCCTAATTTTGGGCAATAAGACATACAAGGCTACGCCAAATCATACTCTATAAAGAGTTGTAACTCTCTAAGCATCTCAACTATATCATATGATCAATATTGTTTTCTCTCAGCTTAGTAGATAAGATGAGTGTGATGTTTACCTAAGATAAAATTTAACACTTAAAATGATTCAACAATTGTCGGTGTTATGCGCTCGTATCTCAATAACCGTAATTCCGATGGCCGATCCGATTCGACCAGTATATTCTACATGTCGAAATCTCATTAGATACAAAATTTTTAAAAGATTTCTAACTATTTTTCAATCATATAAAAATTAGCATAACATCAGATCGGATAGCGTATGGGGCCTATGAGCCAGCATATGAATAAAGGCAATAGAAAAAGAGAAAATAATACTATTCTATAACATCACATTGCTGCCCCTGCCCCTGCCCCTGCCCGTGCCATCTTCCTCATCCTCCTCCGCCTGGGCCAGAAAGGTATGAGTAAAACAGGGCCAGAAAGGTATCAATGAATCCAATAATAAAAATTGGATCAATCTTGACATAATTTTCTGTATTAGCTATAGAAAGTAACAGAATATTTATAAAAACTCCAGCTAGTCTGAAAAGTTTAACAATTTACTTGAAAGCTCAAATATCTATACTATATTATAAAGCACGTAAGTATTAGACGTCTCCATTTTTTTCTCCTCCTTTAAATTTATTTAATTCCCATTCTACCCCTTAATCAACGGTAGAGATCAAAATGCATTGATTTCAAAGGTGTTGATGTTCTCCAATTAAACAACTTCCTCTCCATTTTGGTTTTTACAAAAATGGAAAATATTAATTTTGGAATGGAAGGCATATCGATTTGATTAGAATTTACATTAATGAGGAACTAATGTTTTATATTTCAAAATTCAATGAGTTAATTTAGTGTAAAGATGAAATTTGATTGGTAAATAATTAGCCAAAAACCAACACGCTATATGTATTACACGGCATGAGCTCAGAATTTGAAACGCGCGCAAACGGGCGGATTTCTTGCTAGTTATAGAAAATGATCATGAACTGCTAATTCATTTCAAATAAATTTTCATTCCAAATAAATTACCTTGTACATAAATTCACCACACACATACATACGAAATAACAAATACCAAGTACAAATCAATAACCATAAAAAACGATTTGTAAATTAAACTGAAACAACGGACACAATGAATTCTGAAACTCACAATAATTTATGTTTTTAGTCGGCACCCCATGATTCAAGATGGTAGGCTTTGTGGCAAAACATAGCGATAAAATTGCAGTTGTAGAATAATTGATCGGTTAAATGGACACCGAACGCATCACAATAGCTTCAATTGAAAGCCCAGGACCAAACCCGAGCATCATCCCGAACTCACAACCATCTCCAGTGGTTGTCTTGCTTTCCTTAAGCGATTTCTTTCTCATCTCATCCATGATAAAGTGTACGGTAGGGCTAGATAAGTTCCCGACATCACTCAATATCTTTCTGGTCACCATGAATTTGCTCTTATCTAAGTCGAGTTTCTGCTCCACCATGTTCAAGATTTTAGGACCTCCTGGATGAACAATCCAAAACAAGGAATTCAAGTCGGTGATTCCTAGAGACTGCAATGCCTCCTCAACACAACCTTTAACATGCTCACTGATATGTTTTGGTATAGATGGAGCTAACGTTATAAGGTTTCCCCTTTCTCTTGGTACCATGGCAAGACAATCCATAGTATTCAGGATCATAGTTTCCCTAGCTAAAACAAGCTCATAGAGAGGACGCTCTTTCTCTAAATCTGGATCTGCACCGATAATCACGGCTGAAGAGCCATCACCGAATAGGGCATTAGAAACAAGTTCTTCGGGATGTGACTCGGAAGGGCCATGAAACCCATGAACGGTATACTCACATGTAATAACAAGTATACGTGCATCGCGATTGTTCTCGGCAAGATCTTTGGCTATACGTAAGGTAGTCGCACCACCATGACATCCTTGATAGTATAACATGACGCGTCTAACGGTAGTAGGGAGGCCAAGGAGATGCACTAGTTGGACGTCCGCACCAGGACATGCTGCTCCGCTATTCGTGCAAAAGATGAGGTGGGTAATTTTTGATAGAGGTTGTCCCCATTCCTTGATGGCCACCATCGCTGCCTCTTTAGCCAATTTTGGTACTTCCTCCGTTACGATCTCCCACCGAGCATCGAGAGATGGCGCTGAGTGGCTTGTAATATTTGGGTTCTTCTTCAAAATCTCTCCATCATTGGTATATATCCCGCAATACCTCTGCTTAATAGTGGTACTTTTACCTAGAATCGATACAATACCGATTATTTCAATTTATTAAATAAACAAAAATAAATCCAAATTACTTTTGACAACTGTGGAGTACATGCGTTAATAATTTTACTATCTCTGCAATTATTCCAATATAAGAAAGTGCATGTGCAAAACATTTTGTTTCCAATTAATTTGTTTAACCAGAATTTAACTGTGCAGACAATAAATAGATATTTGTTCGCCAACTAATAATATATATTGCAACATGAAAATATATAATAAAACTTAACAGTACGTTTAAGGCTTGCAATTCTACAAAATGGAAAATTTAATTAACATATAATGTACACTGTGTTTGATAGAATTATAGGAAAACAGAGGCTTACAAATCCTGGTCATCTTCTCCTTCATGTCAGTAAGGTGCTCGCTGTTGGTAATCCGAAAGTAAATCTCAGGGAACTCATCTGAAGGAACGATTGCTGCGGGGAGTGCGGTTCCTATGGCGAGGACAGTGGCAAGACCTTCAGCACGTTGCTTGTGTGCAAATTGCTCCATTGCTATGTATTAGTTTGCTGAAATTAAGATGGTAATTGTGTACAAAGAGAGGAAAGAACAGAGGCTCTTTAGTTGCTTGAGAGGAGCTCTCTATACCTTCTTGATTAGTAGTGTTGAAGACTATTGTTGAGGCTTGAAGGACATGCTTGTGAGGGATCCTTATATACTGCAAAGGTGATGTATTTGGCTCCAAAATGAGCATGTTGAACTGCCTAATTAGTGCAATTTTTTAAGTATTGAATATTGGATGTAAGGCACGCGTGTTATTTTTCTTTTTTGTTTAAAAAAAAAAAACTATATATCATGGAATGTTGTGTATCTTGTGTATCTTTGGGATTATGGAAGTTGCAAATCTTCAATTAAATATTTTATTATTAACTAACATGCATGCGGTTAATTATTAATCTTAATTACTAATGAGGAGGGATACATTTCTTATCTTGACAATTTTGACAATAGTATATTTAAAAAAATATATAAAAATTCATAAAAAATCTCAAAAATGAAAAAAAAAAAAGATTATAGATGCATTACTTAACTTGCAGATTGATAGTGATTCAAATTTTAATCAATTTGAACATTGTTTGATTGCTTACACCTTTTAACAGATCTTTGAAGAGCTATCAAACATCGCTTAAATTGATTGTAATCAGAAACAAAATCAATATATAAGTTAAACAATACTTCCATAAACTTTTTTATATTTTTGAGATTTGTTATGAATTCTTTTATAAATTTTTTTGAAATGTACCATTGTTAAAATTGTCAAGATAAACATTGTCAATAGATCCCTCCTCATTACTAATACATGTAAACATAACATGGATACAAAGTTCATGCAAGTACTTGGTGCTTTTATTGTGAATACAGAGCCATTATTTAACGAAAAAGGTAACATGCTGGGCGTGTTCTCTTTTGTCAATTTGTTTGCTCAGTACTGTAGTTTTGAGTTGCGATCGACTTACTAATAAATTCTGAATAGCTCGAGCAATATCTATATAGTTTCAGTAAACTTCTACGTACGTATACAGACAAAATTTTAATTGAGATGTAAAATTTATCTCCTCAGCTCCTCCCTCTAACCCATAATTCATTTATCTCCAGGGAATCGTGGATCTTTTATTTTAGTCATGAATTCATTATGTAAATTTAGAAATGGAATTAAAATAGATGAGGTACAAAATATTATGTATTTGGTTGATGATGCATATCCTATTCGTACAACTTCCAGAAGTTTTACTTACCTAATTAACAATATATATATGAGCGAATATACCGTGAGCTTAAGCTCACAGAGCCTTCCGTGAGCTTAACCTCCAAAAACCTATCAAATCACCTCCAAATTTCGATTTATATGGCTCAATAAATTATTTATATCAAAACCTTACAGGATACAAAAATTTTCCATTTTAAGTATTTGTTTAAGATATAAAAAAATATTACAACGTGCATCAACCAAAAAATCAAGGGATATATCTAGCTAGTTTGTCTGTCAAAGCGTTAAAATATATATCCTCTAATATTTAAATTTATGATTCTAAAGTGTTGTTAAAATAAAATGATAAAAATATAATTCATGTGGAACATTAATATATTTCGTGACGTGCATATATGGAAGAAAATAGCTGAAATATTTCATCCTAGTTAATTAATATCCAATACATCATACTTCAATATGTAGGTTGTACGAGGCAAATTAGATTTGACATTTAAACTTCACTTGCAGTGTGATTTGTGGATTTTAAAGATAGTGATCATAGGAAACAAAATTATTTTGCTTTTGCAAAGGGTTGTAAGGTCTACAATATATCCCTAAGAGCGCATGGAGCTCTCTTATACTGTCCTAACACAAAAATCATACTTAAATATAATTTATATAAAGATTCTATTTGTAAATCATTGCTTCATAGCAGTTCTCGCCTCATCTGCCATTGATAACCTCAAATTATTTATTTTGGGTACATGTAATTATATATAGTGGATAAACATTCTTTACTCATAAAATTTGGAGCGTTTTATTTTATTATATTCATTCATCATATTTTATTTGTCCTTTTATTGGAAGGTCAGCCGGTTGCCACCATGTAATGATAACTCTTATGTGCATAATAAACAATGTATGAATCCATCACAAATTAATTATGCATGTTAGTAATATTAATTATTAAAATACAATTACTTCTATCAACAAATTAATTAATAGTTTATTCGTACAAATAACATGGGAATTTTTCGGTGTGGTATGAATGATTTGTAGATCATATTTTCTTAAAAAGGAATTCACATTGGAATCATCAAGCTAATTCAAAAATCTAATTAGTGTTGAACAATTTGCACCAATTTTATCGTTCAACTTTTGAAAATTAAATAAATTAGTCACTTAACTTAATTCCTAAAAAAAAAGAAACTAAATTTGCCATTTTGTTTGATTTTATATATGACATGTGGACTATATGTTTCGCACTTTAATCTGTCGATCTCGTGAATATATTGTATGTTTTCACGATTAAGGATAAACCAAAAAAATAAGTATCTTAACGTACGCCAAGTTTTTATAATATATAGTTCTAATTTGTAAATTAATTAGACATGCATGGCGTACCATTGTATAAAATTAAATATCGCATATTATTAATTAGTATGCATGACACATTAAAAATTAACGCCACAAAAAATATAACCCATGCATGTTATATAAAAACATAACAAAACGGCCGGCTAAACCTGTCCTAAAAATATATACTTAAAAACCTGCAATTATTTAATAATTCAGTACGGAATTGGTGCAAATAAAAGATTAAGGACTAATGGCATATATGATTTCTTAAAGTAGTCAGAGAATGAATTTATCTTCTTAATTATATATATAACCCCGTAATTGATTAGCAAATTAAGTTAAGTACGTGCATTAACCTGCATATATAGGCATTAATATATAGGCTCAATCTGGATCGGGATCACCTGCTTTTCTTGATCCGACGGTTGAGAAACACCGAAGTACATTAAGATCGGTGCAACAAATACCAAAATATTTGGAGATCGGTACGACAATCAATATATACCGACCATCCGGTCGGAAAAGCAGGCTCTGTTTTCTTCTCAGAAAAAACCATGCAGCAGATTTTCATCCGCTCAATCTAGCTAGCTCAAGTTAGACATGGAACTCAAATCTTGTTCACATGTGAATTAATGTGATCGATCGAGCACTTCTAATTAGTGGATTCGAATCTTGAACCAGTAGTCAAAATCAATTTATCATGTTTCGGCAAGTCTTTTGGCAACTCGATCAAAGGATTCGAATCGGTTTCTAATCTCTAGTAAATTATATATCACATCCTGCATGAAATCCCATATATGCATGATTGCTGATATGAAAAACTATTGAGAAACACGTAAAGTTCACCTTATTATCTTATATAATAGGACACCCATCCACTCTTCTTACAGTTTTGACACACTACGTGCACCCATGTGCTTAGTACAGTTTTGTACGTATATATATGTTCACTGGAAAATGATATATATTTATTCATTAGAAAGATATAAATGTTCACTGACAAATGATATTTGTTCATGTTAGTAATTTATTTCAGATATCAAAAAATACCAAAATTAATACCGACTATATTAGTAATTTAGTATTCATGTTAAATGCGTCAGTATTTATATTAACTCACTAAATTATTCAATTTATCTTTATAATATATCTCAGTATTTTTTACAAAGTAAGTTCTATAATGAAATTTTTAATTTGAATACGTATGTACTGTTTAATATAAATACTAATACAGTTAGTATCATTTTTGATATCTCTATAAGATTTTTCTTAACTATTAAATGTGGGATCAATCTTAGTAAAACTTTTTTCGTAGTAACCTAGTACAAGACGTTATTAATTAATTGATACCTAGCTAACTTAAGCAATTAATTTACTTATCTCGAAAGCTCAAATAAATTTGATAAATAATCTTTAACTACATTATTACATTTCAACCAATTTACGCTCTAATTAATTAAAGTAATGCTTGTACTTACATTAACCAAACGACACATACATCCATCAAAGAACATATATTAATTAAGTAGGAAAACTATAAATATATTATTAATTGTAAATTAAACTGAAACAACCGACACAAACAAATTCGAAACTCACAGTAATTAATCCACATAGAATAAAGATAGTACTTAATTTGTGGCAAAACATAGTGATAAAGTTGCAGTTGTAAAATAATTGATCGGTTAAATGGACACCGAACGCATCACAATAGCTTCAATTGAAAGCCCAGGACCAAACCCGAGCATCATCCCAAACTCACAACCATCCCCAGTGGTTGTCTTGCTTTCCTTGAGCGATTTCTTTCTCATCTCATCCATGATAAAGTGTACGGTAGGGCTAGATAAGTTACCGACATCACTCAATATCTTTCTGGTCACCATGAATTTGCTCTTATCTAAGTCGAGTTTCTGCTCCACCATGTTTAAGATTTTAGGACCTCCTGGATGAACAATCCAAAACAAGGAATTCAAATCGGTGATCCCTAGAGGCTGCAATGCCTCCTCAACACAACCTTTAACATGCTCACTGATATGTTTTGGTATAGATGGAGCTAACGTTATAAGGTTTCCCCTTTCTCTTGGTACCATAGCAAGACAATCCATAGTATTCAGGATCATCGTTTCCCTAGCTAAAACAAGCTCATAGAGAGGACGCTCTTTCTCTAAATCTGGATCTGCACCGATAATCACGGCTGAAGAGCCATCACCGAATAGGGCATTAGAAACAAGTTCTTCGGGATGTGACTCGGAAGGGCCATGAAACCCATGAATTGTATACTCACAAGTAATAACAAGAATACGTGCATCGCGATTGTTCTCGGCAAGATCTTTGGCTATACGTAAAGTAGTCGCACCACCATGACATCCTTGATAGTATAACATGACGCGTCTAACGGTAGTAGGGAGGCCAAGGAGATGCACTAGTTGGACGTCTGCACCTGGACATGCTGCTCCGCTATTCGTGCAAAAGATGAGGTGGGTAATTTTTGATAGAGGTTGTCCCCATTCCTTGATGGCCACCATCGCTGCCTCTTTGGCCAATTTTGGTACTTCCTCCGTTACGATCTCCCACCGAGCATCGAGAGATGGCGCTGAGTGGCTTGTAATATTTGGGTTCTTCTTCAAAATCTCTCCATCATTGGTATATATCCCGCAATACCTCTGCTTAATAGTAGTACTTTTACCTAAAATCGATACAATACCGATTATTTAAATTGATTAAATAAACAAAATAAAACCAAATTTTTTTGACAACTCCTTGTTTTGCACTGTGGAACATAACTTTACTATCTCTGCAATTATTCCAATATAAGGAAGTGCATGAACAAAAAATTATGTTTCCAATTAATCTGTTTAACCAGAATTTAACTGTGCAGACAATAAATGTATATTTGTTCGGCAACTAATAATATATATTGCAACATGAAAATATATAATAAAACTTAACAGTACGTTTAAGGCTTGCAATTCTACAAAATGGAAAATTTAATTAACATAATGTACACTGTGTTTGATAGAATTCTAGGAAAACAGAGGCTTACAAATCCTGGCCATCTTCTCCTTCATGTCAGTAAGGTGCTCGCTGTTGGTGATCCGAAAGTAAATATCAGGGAACTCATCTGAAGGAACGATTGCTGCGGGGAGTGCGGTTCCTATGGCGAGGACAGTAGCAAGACCTTCAGCCCGTTGCTTGTGTGCAAATTGCTCCATTGTTGTGTATTAACTTGCTCAAAGATGGTAAATGTGTACAAGAGAGGAAATAAAAGAAGCTCTTTGCTCGAGAGGATATGTATGTTTTTGAATAGTAGTGTTGAAGACTATTGTTGAGGCTTGAAGGACATGCTTGTGAGGGATCCTTATATACTGGAAAGGTGATGTATTTGGCTCCAAAATGAGCATGTTGAACTGCCTAATTAGTGCAATTTTTTAAGTACTGAATATTGGATGTAAGGCAAGCGTGTTATTTTTCTTCTTGTTTTTTTTTTTAAAAAAAAAATATATATCATGGAATGTTGTGTATCTTGTGTATCTTTGGGATTATGGAAGTTGCAAATCTTCAATTAAATATTTTATTATTACCTAACATGCATGCTGTTAATTATTAATCCTTAAGAATTTTAGTCCAATACTCTCACCAAAATATTTTTTTTTTCGATCTGACGAATATAAATGAATATTACCCATCATGAGATTTATCTGTAACCGATAAAATTATCTACGTGTGAGCATGGAAGCAACGTCCTACACTTAATTAATTACTAATACATGTAAACTTAATATATATGGATACAATTACAAAGCTCATGCAAGTTATACTTGGTGCTTTTATTGTGAATACAAAGCCATTATTTAAACTTTAAAGGAAAACAGTTAATATATATATGCAGGGCGTGTTCTCTTTTTGTAATTTAATTAATTTGTTGGCTTAGTGTAGTTTTGAGTTGTGACTTACTAATAAATTCTAAAAATTAAGCTCGAGCAAGCTATAGTTTCAAAAAATGTTCATTTATTCCTTGATCAGCCAACAGAACATATAGATCACCTCATATTAAGAACATCAAATAACATCAAGATTGCAAGCATTGAAATGACCTCAAGATGATCCAACGGCTCTAGGAGCGATATGAAGGGGCCGAGGGGATGATTTATGGTTCCAACTTTCTAAAGATTAATCCAAAAAAGATTTAGAGAGGTCATTTTATGGTTCAAAAGATAAAAAATAATTATTATAATATTAAAGATTAATCCAAAAAAGATTTAGAGATGTTATTTTATGGTTCAAAAGATAAAAAATAATTATTATAATATACCAGTTCTGTATATATTCAACAGAATAAATATCAAAACTTAATTGCATACTTACTTAAACAAAATATTTAATTAATTAATCATTGTCTATATTTTGATGTCAAAATTAAATTTTAGCATCAAATTAACAAAAATAACACCAAATATGAACTTTTATTAAACAGAAAAAATCAGTGTTCAACAATTTTTGTCGGGACAAGGGGGAGCCGGGGCGTCCCTTGGGACCCCCTTAGATCCGTCTCTGAACAAGAGTGCTTATCCTTGAAGCGTACTATATTGTGCAGTTCATGACGTGAGCCGCTGGATCATCTAGAGATCCGAGCTGGCACGAATCTCAAGACCATCCAATGGTTCGCGTCATGAATTATCTGCACAATGCAGTACAACACGTACGGGATATATATGAATTCATGGAACAAAGGATAACTGGAGAAGGGAGAGAATTAGGATATATAACCAAAGGGAAGATACATTTTACTTGCATCTTTTTAAAACAAAAATAATAATCGAGAGAAAAGTGAATAGCCTAAAACTTATCTAACAAACTTTCATTGAACTTCTACGTACCGTTCAAATTGAGATGTAAAATTTTAATTATCTCCTCCCTTTGACTTATTAATTTTCATTAATTCCTCTTCCATTCCGGAAACCGGAAATCGTGGATCATTAATATATGCCTGTTAGTAATATTAATTATTGAAATACTACTACTTCTATATATCAACAAATTAATTAATAGTTTATTCGTACAAATAACATGGGAATCATCTTTTTTCGGTGTATTCTTATAAATGATTTGTAGATATATAATATTTTCATCAAAAGGAATTCACCTTGGAATCATCAATTAGCTAATTGCAATAATCTATGTTAGTGTTAAACTTTAATAATTTGCACCAATTTTATCGTTCAACTTTTGAAAATTAAATAAATTAGTCACTTAACTTAATTCCTTAAAAAAAAAAGAAAATAAATCTACCATTTTGTTTGATTTTAATCTTTTATATATGACATGCGGACTTAAATAATCTGTCGATCTCATGGATTATATGTTTTCACGATTATATAAGATAAACAAAAAAAAAAGGTATCTTAACGTACGCGCGCTAAGTTTTGATAATAGTTGTAAATTAATTAGACATGCATGGGATACATCTATATCTATATTTATACTATATTAAAAAGTACGTAAGTATTGGACATCTCCATTTTTTTCCTTCTTCTTTAAATTTCTTTAATTCTCATTCTACCCCTTAATCAACGGTACAGATCAAAATACATTAATTTCAACGGTGTTGATGTTCTCCAATTAAACAACTTCCTTTCCATTTTGGTTTTTACAAAAATGGAAAGATATCAATGTTGATTATTATTCACATTAATGATGAATTAATGCTTTATATTCTAATATTTAAGGAGTTAATTTAGTGTAAAGTTAAAATTTAAATGGTAAATAATTAGTCAAAAACCAAAAGCACGTTATATGTATTACACGGTATGAGATCAGAATTTAAAACGCCCGCACAACGGGCGAGTTTCTTGCTAGTAGTATAAAAGTAAATATCACATATTATTAATTAGTATGCATGACACATTAAAAATTAACGCCACAAAAAAATATAACCCATGTTATATAAAACATAACAAAAACGGCCGGCTAACCTGTCTTAAAAATATATACTTAAAAAACAAATTATTTAATAATTCAGTTTTATATATTAACCCCATATATAATTGGTGCAAATAAAAGGTTAAGGATTAATGATATATATTATTCCTTAAAGTAGTCGGAGCATGAATTTATCTTCTTATATATAATTAACAAATTAAGTTAAGTACGTGCATTAATTAACCAGCATATATATATATATATAGAAGAGATGCAATTAATGTGTACACCATCATTAATATATATATAGGCTCAATTAATCTAGCAAGCTCAAAGTTAGACATGGAACCCAAATCTTGTTCACATGTAATGAATGTGATGGAGCACTTCTAATGGATTCCAATCTTGAACCAGTTGTCAAAATTTAATTATCATGTTTCGATCGGCAAGCCTTTTGGTAACTCAAAGGATTCGAATTATAATCGGTTTCTCATCGTGCGCATGAAATCCGTATATCCATGATTGCTGATCTGATGAAAATGAGAGAAAAAAATGTCCGATCAAAGAATTTTTATGTACATAGACGTATGTACGCAAGTGGCATGATGCATGATGCAACCTGGTTTGTACAATTGTATTGCTATATATTAATTAATGCTCCTTAAGCAAATATATTTACCCCTTTTTGTTATTATATATTGATCGTTTTTTTATTCATTAATTGAGCAACGTAACGTACTAATTGTGCAACTTAACGTACTAATTGAGCAACGTAACGTACTAATTGTGCAATGTAACGTACTAATTGTACAACGTAACGTACTAATTGTGCAACGTAACGTGCTAATTGTTCAACTTAACATACTAATTATTCAACTTAGCATACTAATCGTTAAACTTAACATCAACATGCTATCTATAATTAAGTTGATGTTGAGTTGAACAATTAGTACATTACGTTGCACAATTAGTACGTTACGGTGCACAATTAGTACGTTACGTTGCTCAATTAGTACGTTAAATTGCACAATTAGTACATTACGTTGCTCAATTAAGACGTTAAGTTGCACAATTAGTATGTTACGTTGCACAATTAGTACGTTAAGTTGCACAATCAGTACGTTTTACGTTATGTTGCACAATTAATGCGTTACGTTGCATAATTAGTACGTTACTTTGTACAATTAGTTCGTTTGACCAAGTCAAAGTTTATGGTATCACCAACGGTATCACTTTGGATTACTGCTAATTACTTTATCTATGATGGTATTACCATTGATATCACCATTGGATTACTGCTAATTACTTTATCTATGGATTTCAATTCTGCAACTCATATATGTTCATCATATTCTTTTATTTTTCGTATCGTTAGCTCCTAAGTGCAGTAAAGCTTTGGCAAAACAGAACTTAATTAATGAAGTTGCTAGCAAATTGGTGATATTTTCAGCTAGTGTAATTAAGCATTCATCCGAAAATTAATGTATTGCGCAAATTTAACTTGAAGTTAAGAATATTGGGAGCGGGTCATAACAATATAACAAAAACTGTCATGTAAAAGAGTTTTATTTCGTAGGACATTATTTAATTAATTGTGTCATTGTGGTACAAGCAAGATTAATAAAATTTTAGTTGCTTGCTGATGCAGCCCCAGCTCGGAAATAAATTGTACGGACGAATAAAGAGAAGAATGAGAGAGGATCATAAACCCATGAGCAAATGTATTGCATTGGTGTGTTCTCATAATCACTTTAACACTTAGGAATTAATTTATTAAATGGGAACTTATATATACATAGATATCAAAAAGGTATACCAAAATCGATACCGACTATATTAGTAATTTAGTATTTATCTTAATTAATGCATCAATATTTATAATAATTCATTGAAGTATTCAATTTATCTTTATAATATATGTCAGTATTCTTTACAAAGTAATTGCATAATGAATCGTTAATTTGAATACGTACATACCTATTTAATATGAATACTAATGCAGTCAGGATTAATTTTAGTAGCTCTATAAGATTTTTCTTATAACTATTGAATGTGGGATCAGTCTTAACAAAACTTTTTTCGTAGTAACCTAGTACAAGACAATAATTGATACATAGCTAACTTAAACAATTAATTTACTTATCTCGAAAGCTCAAATAAATTAGACAAATGATTTTGAACTACATTATTACATTTCAACCAATTTACGCTTTAATTAATTGAAGTAATGCCTTTCCTTCCTTAAATAACACATACATACATGATACATCCATCAAAGAACATATACTAATTAAGAAAAGTAAAAACCATAAAAATATATTGATTGTAAATTAAACTGATACAACCGATACAAACAAATTCGAAACTCACAATAATTAATCAACATAGAATAAAGATAGTAATTTGTGACTTAATAGGGCGAGATTATTGTGGTGGTACAACAATTATTCTATGTTAAATGGACACCGAACGCATCACAATAGCTTCAATTGAAAGTCCCGGACCAAATCCAAGCATCATCCCAAACTCACAACCATCCCCAGTGGTTGTCTTGCTTTCCTTGAGCGATTTCTTTCTCATCTCATCCATGATAAAGTGTACGGTAGGGCTAGATAAGTTCCCGACATCACTCAATATCTTTCTGGTCACCATGAATTTGCTCTTATCTAAGTCGAGTTTCTGCTCCACCATGTTTAAGATTTTAGGACCTCCTGGATGGACAATCCAAAACAAGGAATTCAAGTCGGTGATTCCTAGAGGTTGCAATGCTTCCTCAACACAACCTTTAACATGTTCACTGATATGTTTTGGTATAGATGGAGCTAACGTTATAAGGTTTCCCCTTTCTCTTGGTACCATGGCAAGACAATCCATAGTATTCAGGATCATTGTTTCCCTAGCTAAAACAAGTTCATAGAGAGGACGCTCTTTCTCTAAATCTGGATCTGCACCGATAATCACGGCTGAAGAGCCATCACCGAATAGGGCATTAGAAACAAGTTCTTCGGGATGTGACTCGGAAGGGCCATGAAACCCATGAATTGTATACTCACATGTAATAACAAGAATACGTGCATCACGATTGTTCTCGGCGAGATCTTTGGCTATACGTAAGGTAGTCGCACCACCATGACATCCTTGATAGTATAACATGACGCGTCTAACAGTAGTAGGGAGGCCAAGAAGATGCACTAGTTGGACGTCCGCACCAGGACATGCTGCTCCACTATTTGTGCAAAAGATGAGGTGGGTAATTTTTGATAGAGGTTGTCCCCATTCCTTGATGGCCACCATCGCTGCCTCTTTAGCCAATTTTGGTACTTCCTCCGTTACGATCTCCCACCGAGCATCAAGAGATGGCGCTGAGTGGCTTGTAATATTTGGGTTCTTCTTCAAAATCTCTCCATCATTGGTATATATCCCGCAATACCTCTGCTTAATAGTAGTACTTTTACCTGAATTAACATAATAGTGAATGTTTTGAATAATTAATTTTATAAATAAAACAAGAACCAGGCTTTGGTACTATTAATAGTACAAATTAGTTCGTACTACAGTAGTATATTATCATTTTCAAAATCCAAACTATTCAATGTGATCATCATATGATAATATAATTGTAGACCGATTTTTATAATTTTTTATTATTTTTGTAGATAATTAGAAAATATTTTATGTAAAACATTATAAACCATTCAAAAAATGTGGTTTTTATATCTATTTACAAAGTTACTTAAAAGTTTCTAAAAATATAAAGTTTGACCTAGATCAATATTAACATGTGAAGATTATTGTGAGTAGTTTGGATCGACCATATGAACTTTGAAAATAACAATATAGAGCCATAGTACTGGCCAATCCGTAGTACTATTAATAGTACCGTAACTTTACTCACAAAACAAAATCAAATTATCCAAAAACAACTTGTTGTCCTACACTTGGAAAGTAGTATGCATTAATAAGAAAATTAACTCAAATTTTCGAGCTCCAGCAATTCCAATAGGAGGAAATCCTACGTATTACGTTCAAACGATTTTAATTCAAATTTTATTTATTTAACCAAAAATTAATTGTGCAAATTGCACAAATTAATTACGTTGCAACTTGAAAATAACAGAACTAAAAAGTATGTGTCAAATAATGAAATACCTATACTGTGCCAAATTTAACTAATTGGAAATATATAATTGAAATGATAGTCAATTAACGTATATATGATATTATGTTCGATAGAATTTTTGGAGACAGAGGCTTACAAATCCTGGCCAGTTTCTCCTTCATCTCAGTGAGGTGCTCGCTGTTCGTGATGCGGAAATAGATATCCGGGAATTCGTCGGAAGGGACAACTGCCGGCGGCAGTGCGGTGCCTACGGCGAGAACGGTGGCAAGACCTTCAGCCCGTTGCTGCTGTGCAAATTGCTCCATTGCTATGTACAATTTGCTTGAGAGGATATATACGTACTTGATTACTAGTGTTAATTAAAGATTGTTAATTTGTTATTGAGACTTATGGAATGGTTGCGAGGAATATATCTTTGTATATATAGTGCAAGAGAGATATGTTTTTAGGTCCAAATTAATTATATGAGCATGTTGAATTGCCGAAATAACAAAAGTTTTTAAGTATTGAATATTATATGTTGTACAATTGGCATGCATGTTTGTTTTTTTTTTTTTTTTCTTATTCTTATTCGTTTTGAAATATATAATATGGTATATTGTGCATCTCGGGGATTGTGGAAGCTGCAAATTAATCAGTGATTAAATTTTAATTAGTACATAGTTGCGTGAGGGTATAAAGTAGACAGAAGCTGAAACAATGTGCCCAACATTTAGAGGTGGCAAAACCCGACTCGACCCGAGAAATCTACCCGATCCGACCAGATCTGACATTTTTCAGAAATTCAAACTGACCCGACCCCACCCGAGATCAAACAGCATACAATCCAACTCAAATCAACAGACGATCGATCCAAAAAAAGTGGATATTAAAATTGACCTGACCCGAACCCGAAACCGAACCCGACCCCGACCCGTGATTTTCTAAAAGTCAAACTGACATAACCCGTTCGACTCGAACCCAACCCGTCCACCCGAGTTGCCGCATCTACCAACGTGGCAACGTTTCCATCACATTGCTCCACTCAAGCTATGCATGCATTAGGCATTTCCTCAAAAGAAAAAAGAAAAAAAAGAAAAGAAAAGAAAAGAAAAGGAAAAAAAAAAAGCGCTATACATTGGGCCATAAAATAAATCTTTTCAAGTTCTAATTTTATACGATTGTCCTTTGCTTTTAGTTGTACAAGTGTTGTCACATAATGGACCTCATATACATGCATGGGCTTGTAAGTTGAGGCCTTGAGCAGTTGATGGGTCAAGCCCATACAGTGCGCTGTCAAAAGAATATCTCAATTAATTAATGAGAAGGGATCCGATAGTGGCATCCGATATTATTACATCTCAATTATTTGATATGAATACGTAATTGAGATTTACAGTTGAGATTTAGTCTTTTTGAGTTTTATCTTATTAACTTCTTTTCTCCACCAATGTTTCAAGGTACTGAGACTAGAAGATATAGGTAAACAAATTGTAATACTTACAAAATTGGTGTAGGAAGAGAGTTAATTAGATAAACCTCAAAAAGACTAAATCTCAATCACGTATTCATATCGAATGATTGAGATATAGTGGCATCGGATGGCATCAGATCCCTTCTCTTAATTAGTTAATTCCCACCCGATTGATTGCACAATTTTTTTTTTTTTTTTGTGATATTTAAGTCAAGTCATGATAATCACAACAAAACTAAACAATTTAATAATGTTATCATGATTCATGAGGTGAGTATTGTATTGTACTCATTAGTTGTTCAAAACCTCTTGCAGATTGTGTTAATCTAGAAGTACGATTCTCTGGATTCTTGAGTACATCTTGCGTCTAATGAATAAACTCCTTAATTAGTCCTTGTCATTTTAAGTTTATATTATTTAAACATTGAAGATCCCATCATGTACATTGAAAATTAGGGTTTTTTTTGGGCGTCACATATAAAAGGATTTACGAATTTATAACACAAACTAATGCACAATATTTATTAGTTATTTTTTTTTGTGATACATGCATGTGATTAAATATTATTTCATTAATTAAAATATCTTCAAATAATCTCACCAGGGAAATATGTATAAACATAATCAGAACCAATTCTGCCCTGCAAAAGAAAAGGGAGAGGGTGAATAAAATTCACTCTGTCCACAAAAAAAAAAAAAAAAAAAAAAAAAAAAAAAAATGCAAAAATAGATAATGATCAGTATTCAGAACCAATATTAATTGCTTTTCAATGAACAAGAAGAGATCATTGGAGATGGAACGGAGAACTTAAGAACTTTCCAGATTCAACTAAAGATAATTAGCTAGCTTAATTAAGCCCATTATTAACCCATAATTACCAACTTAATTATATCTCATTAATGAGAGTCAACGTGGGGTTATATGAGATTAAGCTAGCTAGCTATGAACCTATATATTAAGCCATAATATATATATCACGATTATATTATAACTAGCTAGTAGCTAATTATTAATTAGTCCGAGTGGAGTTATATGAAATCGCGGCAAGAAAATAGGAAGGGCAAGACTCGAGAATGTATGCATGATCTTGTTGTACAAAAAACAAATATTTTTGTACAGTTGGATTAATTAATGAATTTAAACTGAAGATTGCAGCTCATGATTGTTTATACAAAGCTACGAATTTTCTAAAAATTAATGCAAGGCTAGCTTATAATAAATAAGTAATTTTCTGGAGTATATGTGGCCAATTATAAAGCTACTACGAAACAAGAAGAGGGAATTAAACTATATATAGTGCAATTAACCTCCATCCATATATTTATTAAACATGTTGATCTCCGTTTCTGCCTCTAACTAAATGATTTTTTTTTTTTTTTTTTTGCTATTAATGCTCATATTTTCCACAAAAAGAAAAAAAATTACGTACCAAGATATCGGATTGCTCTCCGTTGGTAGCTGCTATCAACCTTTCGAAAAAAAAAATAAATAAAAGATATCGGGATTGGATAGATTGTTGAAGTCGATCTTGAAGATCACAATTAATTACTTATTTTCTCGTTAAAATTAACTAATGTAATTGACTCACGAAGGGAAAATAGTAAATTTACAGAATTATTAAATTATTTTTTGTATTATCTGTTAAATTGGCATTGTGAATATGATCACAATAAATATATATTTTTCTTTGATACTAGAAGATGGGAGATGCATATAATATATTATAACATGACTACATATCCTATGTTCTTGTACCATGCAATGATTGAATTTATAAAGTGGCTAACGAACTTATGCCAGTTTCCAAATTTTATATATCATATAATAAAATGCATGCAGGTCATGCAATAGTACTTTAAATGGTCACAACTAGTGTCCTTATTTTTTTGTGTCTATATATCTATCCATATTCATTATAAATTTTGAGGCGTGAATTACAGAAATTTGAGATATATATATGAGTTACAAAATTTGATTTTGTGTGACAATTGCAGTTTCCTTAAATGTTTAATTAATTAAGGTGATGTGATCTTTTGGACAACTATGTCAGTTGGGATTCATGTGGATATCCATAATTGGAAAATGCGATCCGAATTCATATAAATAGATCAGTGTATGGATCTAAAAAATTGTAAGATAGATTTAGCATAAATAAAATTGAAATTTTCTATGAAGTCCAATAATATATTTTAAATACCTTTGTAATAAGATATATATCACAGTAGTCTCAAAAATAAACCAGCGTATGTAATTTGAGATAAATGACAAAAATAAAATGTCTTTTTTTTTTAAAAAAAAAAAGAGTTGACAGCGGCCGCCAACGTAACAAAAAATAAAATGTTACATGGTCAAATTTAATTGTCGCTTAGAAACTTTTTCATATATTTTTTTTGTTTCATCATTTTGTACAGTTAATCATTCCTATATATTAAGTACTTAATTGATGATAAAAAGATCAAGTTAATCATTCCTATATACTAATTAGTACTTAATTGATGATAAAAATTAAGATCAATTTGTTGATTAATAAAAGTTAACAAACATGTAATTGTTCCATTACGTTCACGGTTCACCATCTTTGAAATTACATCAAAATATTCAGACTTTTGATGCCTGAAAATTGCATAAAAAGTCATGATTTTCCAAAAGGATGAAATGACAGATGGAATGCAATTAAGGCGGATTTGTATCTACTGCCATAGTTTTCCAATGGCAGAGTCCTGCCATAAGACACTGACAGGTAGGTTCTTTATTTTGTGAGTCCCACCTGTCAGTGTCTTATGGCAGGACCCTGCCATTGTTTTTAATGGCAGCAGATACGGACCCCAATTAAGGCACGGCCAGCTACTAAAAGAAAACGTTGGAACTGTATATAGTTCCGAAGCGAAAATATAACTATGGAAAATGCAAACTAGCTACAAGGGTAGGTTTCAGTCTAAGAACAGTGATAGTATGCCTCCAAGTTTGTCCCCCACAACCCTGTGATGAGGTGGCATATAGGGTCAGAGGGTCATTTTTGTAAATTTGTTTGGTCAAAGGTACATTTTTGTAAAAATGTTTAAGATACTTTTGCATAAATATTTTTCAAGGTAGGGTCATTTTTGTAAAATGTCTTTGAAGAAGGGGATAATTCTGTAATTTTTCTAAAAAAATGAATATTTTTGTAAATGTTTTGCCAACACATCATAGGGATTCGGAGGCATTGTAAGAGGCAAGTTATATTTTTCCTTCAGTCTAAACTCTAAACCCATGTGCACGTAGGAAAAGGACCTTGTTACATCATATACCACCTTCCACGATGGAAGACACGTCGAATTTTATGGATCTATTGACGAAAAAAAGGTGAATTTTTTTTTTTCATTTTTTTGTGATTTGAAAAAATATGGGCCGTTCATTTGTCTAAATTGAATGGTTACGATATAATTTTGGATCACAAGTAAAGAGAGCTACTTAATCTATGACATACTGAATTTTGAATCGTTCGATTAAAAATAATTAGTTGTCAGAAGAACAACTAAAAAAAAAAAAACACAGTGAACGGTAGATACTTATAACAACTAACAAGCAATTAACTATCCCTATCTGAAAGGGAAACATTAAGTGTCCATTATGGATTGTCCATAGTAATCACATGTGAGACCACTTATACTCCTTTGTAACTACTATGGACACATCCATAGTGGACACTAGATATTACTCTATCTGAAATCCCCGGGCATGCCCTATCAAATCCGTATCTAATTAAGCAGCAAATAGTTTGTCCTCGCAAGACGTTGACACGCAGTGAGAATATCCCTTTTCTGATGCAATTTCAGTGTTTCTAGCTAGCTAATTACTCTCCACAAAGTCCAAACTAGAGCTAACCATATCGTCTCCTTTGTTGAAACGGATGGTGCCGGCGGTCTGCCGTGTTCGACCGGAACTTCGAGCTATGCGCGCAAGCCGATATTGATCGAAAGTCTTCGTTGCGGGTCAGCATGCATGCATGCCGGGGGCCGGCCGGACAGGCGCTGAAGAGGTGATCGCCTGATCGGAAAACTCAATCATGGCAAAGGATATCTATCTTGTTAATTTCAGTTTTAATATTTTGCCACGTTTTCAAATATAATTGATTCTTACTTGTATTACTGTAGACCAATCTGACTTAAAACTGTGAAAACGTTTGCATCTCACTCCGAAATACTAATTAATAACTCAAATTATATATATTTCAGTACGTCCAAAATTTTCAATTATGGTTTCAATTATATTCATTATATGAAAATATTTGATATACAAAAATATTCAATTTTGGAGCTTTATAAATATTTATTTCAGATTTTTTAAATTCATGTATAAATAAGTACTATTTTATTAATATTTTAGAGTCATTTTGAAAAATGCAAAATAAATACTTATAAATACTCTAAAAATAAAAAAATTTTGTTTCCCAAATATTTTCATTCGATAAATTTAATGAAATCCATGCACCCAAATTCTGAGCATGACCAAATATAATTTGATTCGTTAATGACTCTATCAATTGTTTTTGTCAGTTTTAATTTTTTTAATGAACATACAATATCCCTCCATGATTTGCTCTTCCGGCAATTTGGCTCTCTTAATTAAGAGTTAATCCTGGCTCCAACTAAGAAAGGGTACATTCATCTAATATTTTGGTCCTTCATCTATACTATATATAATCTTTGAGTTAATGATTGAAGTTTAAATCCTCAATTTTTTTTAATAAGCCCCGAAAAATACAAATTCACGACATTAAGCCCGTAACACACATTTTTCACATTTGAGCCGGACGCTAGCGTCCAACCGGGACGCTATGGTACCGCAGCGTCCCTCAGCATAACTGGGACACTACACTACCCAAGCGTCCCTAGCCACGTCACATGGGCCGCTAGGGTGAGGAAGGAAAGGAAGAGGGCTCGGGTGAGGAAGGAAAGGAAGAGGGCTCTGGTGAGGAAGGAAAGAAAGGGAAGAAAGAAAAGGAAGAGGGCGAGAGCTGGCTGCTACGGTACTACAACGGCCAAGTGGGCCGCTAGGGTACCAGCGCGTCCAGCCTGGCCGCTATAGTATCATAGCGGCCCACCTGGCCGCTGTAGTACCGTAGTGTCCGACTCAAATGTGGAAAATGTGTGTTACGGAGTTTAAAGTCGTGAATTTGTATTTTTCGGGGCTTAAATTGAGGACTTTAAATTGCATTAAGAAATACAATGTGTTGGTGACATGAACACTAGGGGAAGTAGATATATATATACAACGTAATAAGCCGGCCAACCTAACCTTAATCACAAGTTTCAATAAATGATCATAATATGGTATAAAATATTGCACGAGAAAGATGAGATTAATTAAACAAAATGCAACATCATAATCATAACAACATGTATAACCAATCTTCTCGATGTCTTGAATAAAAAAAAATTATGATATGTTGCAATGATCCAGCTGTGTGTATATACTCAATGAGAATCCCACATTGGTATGATCAAATTAACACCTGGTCTGCTGGTCAATGCTGCCAGTAAAACAAAACTAGAATTTGATACGGTTTGATATGGTTAGAGGTGGCAAATCGGGCGGGTGGGTAGGGTTTGGGTTTGGGTTCGGGTCAGAGTCAGTTTGACCTTTTAGAATATCTCGGGCTGGGCCGAGCCGGGTGATGGGCAGGTCAGATCGGATCAATTTTAATATTGACTTTTTTTTTTGGATCATATGTTGATTTGAGTTGAATTGCATGTTATTTGATCTCGGGTCGGATTGGGTCAATTTCAATATTGACTTTTTTTTGTATAGTATGTTGATTTGAGTTGGATTGCATGCTATTTCATCTCGGGTCAGGTCGGGTTCAGGTCGGGTCAATCTGACTTTCATAAAATGCCGGGTCGGGTCGGGTTTTGCCAGCTCTAGATATGGTACAATATGAATTATATGATATCGTACTGGACCACCAATATGCTTGTTTCTGTTATATATGTATGTGTCCTTGACAAGCTTGTTAAAAAATTGGGGACTGCTGCACATGCTTACATTTGGACTTAACATTTGCATGAAGTGAAAGACCATTAAATTAATCCGTATTTTAATCCATCAAATCAACCAAATATCGTGTAAAATTAGTCTGTAATCCTCATCAGAGATTCTGCTGCTCGCATCTTTCATATCAAGAAACACACCTCATGATTAATTAATTAATTATACTAGTACAGTTTTTCTTGGAGGAGAAGAATATGGAAATTGTTTTGAAGAAATCACTATCTCATGGTTTAATATTTTAAGTACAAAAATGACATATTTGACATATATAAAAACTGTACTTAAAAGTTTAAAATTACAATAAGCATTATGTATGTTCTGAGCTAAACATGCTGCCATAAAAATTAAAGATCATAATATATTAGATTTAAGGACATGAGCACAAAAAAATAAGAGAGCATATATATACATATATCAGTTTCATATAGAATATCATCCCTTCCTATATTGGAACCAGCTTTTAATAAACTTACCTTGCCATTATATATGAAAGTTGTATACTGACAACTTCATGTGCCACACCAGAAACTAAGCTACATGGAGAAACAAGGGAGCAACGCGGAGCAGAGCGGGTCCTCGAGTGGCGTTAACCTAAACAAGTCGTCGTCCAATTCGAACAGCGGACGGAGCTTTGCATTTGCTAACACATTATGGAAGAATGTGGAGGAGTTCAAAGAGGCGGTTCTGGAGAAACTTCCGAGCGTCAATCGCGATGAGATGTCGATAGCCAGTGCCAGTGGACGACGGAAGTACAATCTGGAGGAACTGGAAATGGTCGAAAGGGAACTCATGGAGCAGCTGGCGCAAGCGGCAGAAGACGAGAACGAGAGGCTGCTTTTGAAATTGAAAGAACGATGCGACAAGTAATTTCTTATTTGTCAATTTGTTATTTCATTATATCATTTATAGTTACAGAAAATTTGAGGATTTGTTGTGTGAAATTCTTTCAGAGTCGGTATCGAGATGCCTACAATAGAAGTCCGGTACGAGAATCTGAACATCCAAGCCGAGGCCTACTCGGGGAAAAGGGCTTTGCCCACAGTTGCAAACTACTTTCTCAATGCAATTGAGGTATGTAAAATGTTACATATATATGTTCATCCAATATGTCCTCCTGACTAATGCAACCGAAGTTTGGTTCATCGTTGTAATTAATTGCTTTATCTTCAGGAACTTCTGAGCAGCACTCGCATCGTATCGAGCACGAAGCGACCGATCACCATTCTCAATAATATTACTGGAGTAATAAAGCCGAGCAGGTAAAAAAAATTTGAAATGAAGGTACTTCGATATACTGTTTGCATCAAGAATGCACAACTTATATGTTGTTTTATCTGTGATATGTGCTCGATTGTTAGATTAACGCTGTTGCTGGGTCCGCCTGGTTCCGGCAAAACCACTCTTCTCTTGGCTCTGTCCGGAAAGACGGCATCAGATGTGAAGGTAAGACCTTTCTCATTTTTAGTAAGCAACAATGTACATACCTACGTACCAGTCTATTTCTGCTCTGGTACCAGTACCAGTAATTAATAATACCGGCATCACATCAATTTACCTTAAATTCTCGTACAATGGCTAATTAGGCATCATGTTGTAAACAAAATTAATCAAGTACATAAACAAAAAAACTTTGCAAATTGATATTGAAAGGATTACATGACTCAGGTAGAAATTACTTCTCTCCCTATCGAGTACTGTACAAAAATCTGGTACCGGCATTACTAAAGAACATACAAACTGACATATTTTTAACCGAAAAAAAAGTGGCAAGTACTTATATTCATACAATAAAAACACTTGTGTTGTACTTGAATCAGGTATCAGGAGAAGTAACATACAATGGTCACAGAATGGACGAGTTCGTTCCAGAAAGAACCTCGGCATATATCAGCCAACACGACACACACATCGCGGAAATGACTGTTAGAGAAACCCTCAACTTCTCGGCGAGATGTCAGGGTGTAGGAACACGCTACGGTATTAAATTATATTCCATAATTCATTTTTGTAAATTATTTTTTAATGCAATTTTTGTTATAATTAATTGTGATGAATTTATGTAAAACAGGATTCTTCACAATAATATATATTCTCAATTGACATTTGTCTTTTTCCTTTTTTTTTTTCCTTTTTAATTGAAAACAAAAGACATGCTGATGGAGTTAGTAAGGAGGGAGAACCAAGCAAATATAAAACCAGATCCAGAAATTGATTTATTCATGAAGGTGAACTATCTTTTCCTATTGCATTTATATATTGTCAAATGAACTACTTATAATTCAATACTATACATGAGTGTTGAATATATAATTTAGTTTATATTTTCTACTTATATTGTAATTTTCAGAGTTGCTCCACAAAATTGGATAACATTTGTTTTTGTTGTTCCTTTGTGCAGGGCTTTTCTTTGAAGGGGCAGGAAAATGTGGCAACAGAGTATATTCTCAAGGTAAAGTGAAGAACTGAATAGCACCTAAATCAATTAACCCAATTTTATACTTTATTCCTTTAAAAGGAACAATTAATAAGTCATTTTGATGCTAAATTGCAGATTTTAGGATTGGATATCTGTGCTGATACAATGGTAGGAGATGAAATGATTAGGGGAATATCTGGAGGTCAGAAGAAGAGATTAACTACAGGTATGTGCTGATACAATTTAATTTTTTGCATTGTCAAGTACTCTAAATAGAAACATTAATTAAAAAGTACATTTTTTATAACAGAATGACCTTCAAACAATGAAATAATGATAAGAAGTTCAATGAAAGGAGCATCTGAAATATGGCATATTCTAACATCTTCTTTTATGCAGGGGAAATGATAGTCGGTCCATCCCGGGCCTTGTTCATGGACGAGATATCGACTGGCCTGGACAGTTCGACGACATTTCAGATCGTGAAATCAATTAGGCAAGCGAACCACATTTTGTGCGGCACCACAGTCATTGCTCTCCTTCAACCGGCTCCAGAAACATACGAGTTGTTCGATGACATTATTCTCCTTACAGAAGGGCAGGTAGTATACCAAGGTCCGAGGGAACACGTGCTTGAATTCTTCGAGTCGATGGGGTTCAAATGCCCCGAGAGAAAAGCCGTCGCTGATTTCTTGCAAGAGGTATATACCCTATATATAACATGTACATTGCATACAACTTTAGAAAAGAAAAATAAATAAGAAGAGGCAAATTTAATGTTATCTAATTTTCTCGGGACGTATGATGATACGAAACAACAGGTCACTTCGAAGAAAGATCAGCCCCAGTATTGGGCTCATTCCAGCGAAACGTACAGGTTTGTATCGGCCTCAGAATTTTCCGATGCATTTTGGTCCTTCCATGTGGGGCAGAGGCTAAGGATGGACCTAGCGATTCCTTTTGACAAGACGAAGAGTCACCCGGCGGCACTCACCAAATCAAAGTATAATGTTGGAACGAAGGAGTTGTTGAAGGCTTGCTTCGAAAGGGAATTCCTATTGATGAAGAGGAACGCTTTCGTCTTTGTATTCAAAATCATTCAGGTACATTGAAACGTTAACTCTCGGTTCAAAATATGCGAGATAACATCTATAAATACGTGATGATTTTTGTCTATATGTGTAATTTCCAGCTTTCGCTGTTCACGTTTGTGCTATCGACGGTGTTCCTAAGAACGAAAATGCACCATGACACCCTTGAAGACGGATACATCTACATGGGTGTGATGTTTACAGGATTAGTCACACACACGTTGTACGGATTGTTCGAGATGGTAATGGCCGTGGTAAAGCTGCCTGTTTTCTACAAGCAGAGAGATTTCCTCTTCTTCCCGGCATGGGCATATGCAATTCCAACATGGGTTCTGAAAATCCCGTTGACATTTCTCGAGTGCGTGTTGTATGTTACCGTGACATATTACGCCATCGGCTTTGACCCGGATATTGTGAGGTGAGATTATATGATAAATCAGACTTTGGGACAATGTTTTTACAAATTGGAACTTAAGCGAAAAACTAATTAAATACAAAATACAATAAAACGAGCATATTCTTTGCAGGTACTTTCGCCAACTATTGATAATGACACTGATGAGTCAAACAGCGTCGGGCTTACTCAGGCTATTGGCAGCGCTCGCTCGTAATATAGTCACTGCTAATACTTACGGATGCTTTGCCAGTACCATGCTTGTTGTCCTTGGAGGTTTCGTCATTTCGAGAAGTATACTTTTTTTCATTTTATTTTTCAAACTCAAAGATCTTCATATATAAGATGTCTACATTTGATTCATCCAATTTATATATTCATTTTCACTTCATGCAATGGAAAACAAAAATCCCTTATACCAGTTCATTCTTGCTATATTGCCAATTGAAAAAAGAAAATAACTTTTTTTTTTTTGTATTTTTCCAAATAAGTGATCAATATATGGAATAATGCAAAAAGAACTTGAATTTTCTGTATTGTTTATTGTCTTTTTCCTTTATTTGTGACAGAGAGTATCAGCAAAGTATGGACATGGGGTTACTGGTCTAATCCAATGATGTACGCACAAAATGCAATAGCAGTGAATGAATTCCTGGGCCGCAAATGGAGACATGTAAGTAATTGTGCTTCGTCTTCCATATCAATGCATTGCCTACCAATTCTGTCTCTTATCGCAGCTTGTGCGCTATCAATAGCAACTCACTGGCTGTTTTTCGAATACCAAAATTGTTAAGTTCATTAATAACCAAAATAACAACAATAGCACAATTGGAGGGTAGAAAGGAGATACAGGCATAGAGTTCATGCCGGTTGGCCTAAACAACATTTCATATGCTAAAGTTGCTTCCAATCACTGACGCATTTTATTGAAATAGGTTACTAATTCGACTATGAGCCAAGAAAGTTTAGGGATCCAAATCCTACAATCCCGTGATGTTTTCGTTGAAGAAAAATGGTTCTGGATTGGTGCCGGTAGCCTTGTTGCGTATATACTTCTTTTCAACCTTCTGTACATAGCTGCACTTTCATACCTCAACCGTAAGAACCTATTCTTACTTGTTTCACAACCTTATTTTATTTTCCAGTCGTTTCACCAAAGATGTTATCTTTCTCAAGTTTTCATACATATTCTTTGTGCAGCAAATGGACAAAGCCATATTGCAGTTGAGGATTCAGATGATGCACTGACAAGTAGAGCAGAAGACAACACATCTACACATGAAGGTTAGTGCGAAATTGCACGAAACTCCTACTTTCGGTTTTATTTAACTCTGTTTAGCAAGAATTACTTTGTGGAAACTTTACTTGAAGATCATTTGAGCAAACATAGTTTATTACTTTATTGGATTATGATTTAAACTTATATAGAGCCTTTGCATTCTTCATACAAGTTCATAGGCTTTTTCTA
This sequence comes from Cyperus esculentus, assembly GCA_030179965.1. Classification (NCBI taxonomy): domain Eukaryota; kingdom Viridiplantae; phylum Streptophyta; class Magnoliopsida; order Poales; family Cyperaceae; genus Cyperus; species Cyperus esculentus. Next base: position 3,810,873 of record JASGLE010000009.1, on the reverse strand, counting down.
TATTAACTGTTTCGTAATAAGTCCCTGACAAATATACAAATCTCAACATTTTTGTTATGTTCTTTTGTTATTTCTTAGATAGGGGAAGCATCAAGACAAGAACAAAAGAGTCTGAAGGCAACATAGATCAGGACAGAAAGAACAAAGGGATGGTCTTACCCTTCTCTCCGCTATCGATCGTATTTGAGGACATCAAGTATTCCGTTGACTTGCCGAAGGTACTTACACGAGCCGTACCATTGCAAAACAGAAACCAAAATCTATGAAACAATTGTAAAATTATTTATTTAGAAAAACTAATTGGAAACATGAAAATCATTGAAAAGGACTTAAATTGCTTCTTTGATTGATGAAAATTCAGGAATTAAGAGGAGCGGTACAAGAGGAGAGACTGATGCTCTTGAAAGGAGCTAGCGGTGCTTTCAGGCCCGGTGTTCTCACTGCACTAATGGGAGTTACGGGAGCCGGTAAAACAACTCTTATGGATGTTCTAGCCGGTCGAAAGACTGGCGGGTACATTGAAGGAAGCATTACCATTTCTGGCTACCCGAAAAGGCAGGAGACCTTCGCTCGCATTTCCGGGTACTGTGAGCAGAACGATATACATTCGCCATATGTGACGGTTTATGAGTCTCTGGTGTATTCTGCCTGGCTTCGGCTGCCTAAGGAGATAAACAACGAGACAAGAGACGTAAGTACCAATTCTTTGACATGAAGAAAAAAGAATTCAATGCATAATGTGCTCATGATACTTGTATTGAAAATTATTCAGATGTTCATAGAAGAAGTGATGGAACTAGTCGAGCTCTCGCCGATCCGCAACGCGCTGGTCGGGGTGCCGAGAGTGAATGGTCTCTCTACTGAGCAGAGAAAGAGGCTGACAATTGCAGTCGAACTGGTGGCCAATCCATCAATTATATTCATGGATGAACCCACATCCGGACTCGACGCGAGAGCCGCGGCGATTGTGATGCGAACTATCAGGAACACTGTTAATACAGGAAGAACAGTCGTCTGTACCATTCACCAGCCCAGCATCGACATCTTCGATGCCTTTGATGAGGTATGTACAATCCAGCTTTGATAAAGATATTACCTTTTAGGCTACCAATTAGCCAATAAAAGTTTCTTATCGTCTTTTTGGTCGATTATAGCTGTTTCTGATGAAAAGAGGAGGGGAAGAGATATACTGGGGACCCATTGGTCCGAAAGGCTCCGAGCTAATCAAATACTTTGAGGTAATCCTTTGGTAAAACAAGTTTAAAAAATGTAAGTAGTTTAATTGAAGCATAATTCAAACCAACAATTTTTTATTTCTTTGTTTTTGTCTGAAATAGAGCATTCCTGGGATTGCACATATAAAAGAGGGGTATAACCCTGCAACATGGATGCTGGAGGTGTCTACAATGGCGCAAGAACAACAACTCGGGATCAATTTCACCGAGATTTATCATAATTCGGAGTTGTACAGGTAATATTTCAAATGAAATCATAAATACTTAAATAGTAATGAACTTATTATTAGTTAATTTAGGGGGTTGCTTCAGGTAAAAAGATGTTTAGGAAATTTCACTTTTTGAATATTTCTCTTCTTTCAGGAGAAACAAAGCGCTGATCGCCGATTTCAGTACACCGCCTCCAGGTTCGCAGGACCTCGACTTCCCTACGAAATATTCACAGAGCTTCTTCACTCAATGCGTAGCTTGTCTTTGGAAGCAACACAACTCCTACTGGCGCAACCCGGCTTACAACGCAGTGCGAATTGTCTTCACGATAATTATCGCCTTGGCGAATGGGAGCATATTTTGGAAGATTGGCAGCAAGAGGTGCATTTTTTTTGACCTCGTTTGTTTAACATTTCGGAATGTCAGCGTTTACAATTTAAATCATTAAATAGGCAAAATTTCTTATCACGAACCGAATTGCAGGGGAACACCTCTACAGCTGATTAATGCCATGGGTTCGATGTATGCTGCAACGATGTTCATGGGCATGCAAAATAGCCAAACGGTGCTACCGGTCATCGATATGGAGAGGACTGTATTTTACAGAGAGAAAGCTGCCGGAATGTATTCCCCGTTGCCTTACGCACTGGCACAGGTAGAACACAGTTTTGACTGTAAATGAAACCAATTTCAACATAATATTTTTATTGTTCAAACTTCAAATTGTTGGATAAATACTGAACATTATGAAAGAAACCTTTAAGATCTAGGACCAAAAAAAGAAAAAAATTATGAACTAAAGTACTAATCAGCTTGTATATGTATAAACGACAGGAGTTGATCGAGATACCGTATACACTGGTACAAGGGATCATATACAGCCTACTGGTGTACAGCTTGTTGGACTTCGAATGGACGTTCATCAAGTTCTTCTGGTTCGCTTTCTTCCAGTTCTTCACATTGCTGTGCTTCACATATTACGGGATGATGGCCACCGCCATGACGCCTAATTCGCACATCGCATCCGTCACTGCCGCTTCGTTCTATTCGATCTGGAACCTCTTTTCGTGCTTCATCATTCCTCGCCCCGTAAGTGCTATATAATTCACCCCCTTTTTTCTGAAGAATTGGTAACAATATTTACTAGTACTTTTTATTTCTGTGATAAAAAAACTATTTGCCGAAATATAGCAGATGAAATCGAAAGAAAAACTAATTAATTAGGATGTTGATTCCATACTCACACCCGAAATATACAAATTCCCCATTTATTTATAATCGTCAGATCGAAAAGAAAATTCTTTTGGTGAGAGCATAGGAGTAAAATTCTATTAATTAACCATTGTTGAACTGACAAAATTAACAGAGGCTGCCAAACTGGTGGAAATGGTACTTCTGGGCTTGCCCCATATCGTGGACGCTGTACGGTCTACTGGTATCGCAATTCGGGGATGTCGATGATCTGATGGACAATGGAATGAGGGTAAAGGACTACATACGGGACTATTTCGGTTACAAGTACAGCTTCTTGCCGGTGGTCGCGGTTGTTGTCGTTGGATACACCCTCATCTTTGCATTTGCCTTTGCCTTCTTCATCAAAACACTCAATTTCCAGAAGAGATGAGAGGTTTTGTTTGATGCTCAAAATATACTCAAGCCTTTTCTTTTTTTTGTTTTTTTTTCCTTCTAAGAAATCAATGTTTTCTCACATATTTATTGAACTGTAAATATGGTTTCTTACAGTTAACATAAATTCAATATTTATAGAGTTTTTATTTCTTTTTGTCCTATTTTGTTTGTTTAATTAGAGGAAAATTTGTGAGTTTATTTAGCATGCTAGAGTGAGTGTATTTTGTATACCAATTCATTTAGCCAAGAGAAGGCAATTTTATTTACAAACTGCAAAAAGTTTATTGATTGGACGAGCTGTTGTCACTGATAATAAATCCCTTGAAAATAAAAATACTATCTCATAATGTGCAGCATATATGAATTAGTAAACATATCAATTATCTGGATACAAGTGAACAGTTGATTCGGCAGTACTGAAAGTTAGCTGAACCAAATATATCCATGTTTATGCCAAGATTGCCTTCTATTTTCAAATCATGGTCCTTATTTGATGGCTTTAATAATAGAGGAGGATCCAATAAGCATTGGCACGAGCCCATGATGACTATTTTTTAATTTATACGTAAAATTGAAAAATCTAAATGGTCAAATGTATTCTATATTATCTCAATAACATATACATAAAAAATGATAAATTTTTAATATTATTTCGATAGCCATCAAGAGAGGAGAAAATATCTTAAAACTTGAATCATTGATTTTTGTTAATAATTGATGTACATGTAAATAAAATCAAAATGATATAATTTTTTATATACACATAAAATATGATATATACAACGTATCCTATCAATTAGTTTTGTTATATAGGAATTTAAAATGTAGTTATTTAAAATTTAATTTCATAATCACCGATAGGTTACCAAAAACATGATTATTTGATCCCTCTTAATAATAAACGGCACTTATTGCACAAAATTTTTGACACATAAACATACAAGTTCAACCGAGCATGACTATTGTGAAAACGTTTGTATTTCACTCCGAAATACAAACGGTCCAAATTATATTTTGCCACGTCCGAAATTTTGATTTATTGTTCCCATTAAATTAATCATATGAAAATGCTAGGGGATACAAAATTTTTTTATTTTTGGAGCTTTCTAAGTATCTATTTTGGATTTTTCAATATGACCCAAAAATAGTAATAATATAGTACTTGTTTGTACATGAATTTTCAAAAATCCAAAATAAATACTTAAAAAGCTCCAAAAATGAAAAAAATTTATATCCCCTAGTATTTTCATATGATTAATTTAATGGGAACAATAAATCGAAATTTCGGATATGGCAAAGTATAATTTGGACCGTTTGCATTTCGGAGTGAACATTTTCACAATAGTCATGCTCAGTTCAACCATATTAGTTTACAATATTCCTGCCTAAAAGAACACCGACCGTCCGATCATCTCCATCCACCCATCCTCGCTTTCACTACAAAATTTGCAGTGAAAGCGGGACCCACCTGTCAGTGAAAGCGAAGGTGTCTGATAATCTCGTAATCTCTGTTGGGCCCGCTCATCCTATGCTGCGCAGCATTTTACTGCGCAGATAATCAACGACTCAGATTATCGGGAGATTTTTTTAAGATTAACTTACACGTATCTCAAAGCAGATCCAACTGCCAAAGCTATACTCAGTAATTTACTGCGCTGTACAGGATATGAATCCCCTTCTCTTTCTTTTAAAGTTCGGACTCTTTCCTTTCTTTTCTTTTCTTTTCTTTTCTTTTCTGTTCTTTTTTCATTCTTTCCAGCGAAATTCGATCTCTCTAATGGCGGAACTGATCGAGACCTACGCCTGCGCGCCGACGACGGAGCGGGGGCGGGGGATCCTGATCTCGGGCGATCCCAAGTCCGACTCCGTGCTCTACTGCAACGGCCGCTCCGTGGTGATCCGCAGCCTCCGCAACCCGCTCGAGGCGTCCGTCTACGGCGAGCACTCGCACCCCGTCACCGTCGCCCGGTTCTCCCCCAACGGCGAGTGGGTGGCGTCGGCGGATGTCTCGGGCGTTGTTAGGGTCTGGGGACGGCACGGCGATCGCGCGCTGAAGAACGAGTTCCGGCCGCTGTCCGGTCGGATCGACGACCTGCAGTGGTCGCCGGACGGACAGAGGATCGTTGTCTCCGGCGACGGCCGCGGCAAATCGTTCGTCCGCGCGTTCATGTCGGTAGATTTTGTTCGTTCTGCTTTCGTCGTTGCCTCATTTTTTGAGACCGCACGGAATGTTGTGTGGTGTGTGGATTGTCTCTGATTGGTGTTTGTGGTGTGAATCTGATATGCAGGTGGGATACTGGTACGACAGTTGGGGATTTCGATGGACATTCAAGGAGGGTTCTCAGCTGTGCGTTTAAGCCGACGCGGCCGTTCCGTATTGCGACTTGCGGAGAGGATTTCCTTGTCAATTTCTACGAGGGGCCGCCTTTTAAATTCGCACACTCCCTCAGGTTATTATTATTATTATTTAAAGGCTAATTCTGCTATAAATTGGATGAAATATGGGCCATTCATTTTTCTTAATCTAATGGTTACAACATGGTTTTTAGATACAATTAAAGAGACAAATTTAATAAGAACCGCTCGATTCAAAATAAAAGGTTGCTTAGCCGATCCATAGCAAAACCACTCTTATTTTTTTGTATTAATATATTTAGTCATACAAACAGGCAGTGGCGAAGCTAGAAAAAATTTGAATGGGGTTTGTCAGCCATTGTATTGAGCATTTAAATTGATACAATTATATTTCAGAAGTCATTAATTTTTTTATTATGGGGGTCAGTAATATAAAATTTCTTGAATTTTATGGGGTTCAAATATGATTTTCTTTTTTTCTTTTTTGATAAAAATACTAACAATATATTAAAAATGCTCCTTAGAAATGTATGAATTAATAAGAATATGTTGGACATTGTCCCCGATATTTACTTACTAAATCAGCCACTGCAAACAGGTAATTAGAATTTTTTTTTTGGTTGTTGCAGGGATCACAGTAACTTTGTGAACTGTGTGAGATATGCGCCGGATGGAACCAAGTTTATTACTGTCAGCTCTGATAAGAAAGGTATATTGTATGACGGCAAAACTGGGAACAAAATCGGGGAGCTGTCTGCTCAAGGTGGCCACACCGGAAGCATATATGCTGTCAGTTGGAGCCCAGACAGCAAACAAGTAATATCTTTTGTTCTCTTATACGATGATTTTCCAATCATGGATGACTTTCATACTGCCCCCTACAATTTCAAGAGAGATTAAATGCTTATATAACATGTAAATAATTTAGCAGGCATAGTGTTTGCTTCAGATGGGCTTAAACATTGCCCAAACTCAATGTACCTGTCATATCACTACCCTTACATTTGTTTTCGCAAAACGAAGAAAGAGGAAGGCTTTGATATGACAAATTCGTCTACTTTCTTTAATAATTATATAATAGACAATTAGATATCGTAATAGTTATGCACATTGACCGCCACATGCTCACCTGCAATATACTTCAATATAGGTCCTTACAGTGTCGGCTGACAAGACAGCGAAAATATGGGAAATAACAGAAGAAGGCAATGGAAGTGTGATAAAAACTCTGACCCCGCCAGGGATTGGTGGTGTAGATGACATGCTGGTTGGCTGCTTCTGGCAGAATGACAAACTGCTGACTGTCTCTCTTGGTGGTTTGTTCAACCTCTACTCAGCAGCTGACTTGGATCAGGACCCGCTAACCTTCTCAGGCCACATAAAGAGTGTCAACTCCTTGTCTTGTGTATTGCACGACGGACAGAAGCGGATCCTGTCAACCAGTTATGATGGGGTCATTATAAAGTGGATTCCGGGTGTTGGGTTCGGTGGACGGATCCTACGAAAGGAAAATGCTCAGATCAAGTGCTTTTTGGTAGCTGAAGGTGAAATTTTTACATCTGCATTTGATAATAAGGTGATGAATTGTTATTTTTTGTGTCTTGTTATTGTTGTCATGAGAATCATGTCTATCTTTGTCTTTGTACCCTTGCACCACTGGTACAGTAATTAGGATTATATATATGTTTTTATCTGTTTATATTTTTTTTTTAAGCTGAGAGATAGGCTTACAGTGGCAATAATCAGTTCTCAACTATGCATATATGCTAGCTTTACTTTAGTCTGCCATTATCTTATAATATTCTTCATTTTAATATATGTATTGTGGCTTCTTTCTTTGCTTTGTTTATTACTGGAATGCACACTACATGCAACCAGGTCTAACAGGAGCAGTGCAACTTAGCTAACTGATATTTAGTGTGTTAATAAATAGTAATAAAAATTAGATCAAGCCCATTAATAAATACTAAATGTATGAACCACGAGCCAAGTTGAGGTTGGTATTATATAAGAATAATGTAAAATCTAGATGATATATTTTCATATAAAAAGAAACTAGCTTTCAGCAACAGTTTCTCTCTTTGACTCTTTTTCTTAACCATTTTTCTTCAAATTAGGTCTGGAGAATCCCACTAAATGGAGACCAATGTAGTGATTCTGAGTCAGTTGATATCGGTTCCCAGCCAAAGGACATGAGTCTTGCAAGTGGGTCCCCTGGACTTGTGTTGGTTGTAACCGACTCAGGTGCCATTATACTTAAAGACCTAAAAATTGTCTCAAATGTCAATTTGGGCTTTACGGTCACTGCAGTGGCAGTCTGTCATGATGGAAATGAGGTTATCGTGGGAGGGCAGGATGGTAAATTGCATGTTTATACTGTTGATGGTGACTCACTTAAAGAAGAAGCAGTGATCGAGAAGCACCGAGGGGCAATTACGGTGATAAAGTACTCTCCTGATGGTTCCATGTATGCTTCAGCAGATACAAACCGGGAGGCTGTTGTGTGGGACCGTGCTACCAGAGAGGTTAGTTTCAATTGTTTTTGGTGGCCATGGATGATGCCCTACTGTTTTACGTTCAAATTATTGCTGTTTTATTCGATGAATTAATTAGAGGCCTAAACCAGTTGATGATAAGATTGGATTGTCTAATGTGGTCAAGTAGTCATGGTCTATATATAATATACCAGGACGTCGTATCTGATATGGCCATACTTCACTGCCATATCGCTGTTTATTTAGTTACCAGGTCGCTAAATCCATCTTTCATGCTGCTGCATCTAATTGATATGTCACAACATTCCTAGTATTGTGGCATTTTTCAATTATACTAGTATGTTGTGGCATTTCTAATCACAAATCAATGGAAAAACTGAATTAGGAAGGGAGTGTTTGCGTCTGTTTAAGAATTGTTGGGGCGGGGTGTTTTTACTTCCCCTAAAATTTATAATCTGTTGATAAATTACAATTTCGCAGACCTGTCAAGTCATGTACCTCCAAGACCAGATTTAATTCTCACCTTAGTTGATTTGAAATCTTGTCTTTGATTTTGATCATTTTAGTTCTATGATAAAACAAATTGGCTGTCACTACATTCACAAAAGCTTATATTATGTTTTATATTTTACTCTATGCCAGTCTAAGCTACAACCGCGCTATACCTTTCCTGTACTTGTATCTTTTGAATTGTAAACATTACTGTCCTAAGCAATAATATTTCAACAATTTAACATGGGACATGCAGTAAAAACTGTAACCAAGATTTCTGTGTCCTCTGATAAAGCTCGTGAAATGTCAATTAATTAATATTTTGTTCTTTCAATTTATCAGGTGAAGCTGAAAAACATGTTGTACCATACAGCCCGCATAAACTGTCTAGCCTGGTCACCTGACAGTTGTCTGATAGCCACAGGATCACTGGATACCTGTGTGATTATATACGAACTCGAGAAACCAGCATCTACTCGTATAACCATCAAAGGAGCGCACTTGGGAGGTGTGTATGGGTTGACCTTCACCGAAGAAGACCGTATCGTCAGTTCCGGCGAAGATGCTTGCATCCGTGTCTGGAAAATAGTTCCACAGTAAAGTAATGTACTTCTTTGATTTTTCTTACATTATGATATCCGATCGTTGTGTGGCAGGGTGCTGTTTTCAGAGTCTTTCGAGTTAAAACGGAACACTATTTGTGTTCTAGGGAGGACATGATTTTTCTTTTTTTTTTCGTTCTTTTATTTATTGTTTATGGTTTGTGCATGTAGTAGAAATGGCATAGTTGCTCTATTGTATTCCAGCCACAACCCGAATATAATTTTGGACTCTTTTTTTCCCTGCTTATTTGTATTTTGACTATTTAATTTTGTTTTCTTTCCTGGATCTGATAAATTTTGCTGTAACTTATATAACTTTTGCTTAAACCCTCATGTTATATATTTATTTTCAACTTTGCAAGTTTGCATAATTGAAGAGATAATTACACAATATACAATAAGTGGTGATATAAAATCATTCCGTGGTCCATAAAAACTTGAACTCGGTAACCGGTTTTAAAAATATTGACCCACTTGGCCACTTATCTTCGAAGCACTCGTATCAATTTTTCCAAAAAAGTACATCAAATCCGTTATCCTATAAAATTACGGTTTTAAAATTTCTCCACTTGTCATCCAAAACTTGCGAATTCTTAAGATTTTTTTCTTATTGGAAAGAGCAGAAGGTACTATAATAAATTATAATACATTTAAGGAAGCAGTTTTGATAGCTGGTGGAAAACTAAGTATCGAAACTTGCCTATGGTGAATTAATTTTAGATGAGAAATAGTTGCATCTCTTATTTACATTTTTCTAATTATGTTGAGAGGTATATTACATATTTTTTTAGTACTTATAATCTCTTATTTAATTTCTTTTAGAAACATATTTTATTAGATAAAAGTGAAAAAAAAAAAATTGAGTGCAGAAAACCTTTTCTTATAAATAAGAGGAAGCGGCCCTTTGAATGATAATATTTTGTCATTAAAAAAAAAAAAACTAAGCATATGATAGTCAAGAAAATAAAAACAGGAGATATATACAAGAAAAACAATTTAAGATCATTACATATGCATACACAATTTTCACACAAAATACAAAAATATCACTGAGTCTGAATGCCTGACATGGGTGGCCCACTTCATCCAAATCTTACCCATAAAATGAGACAATTTTAATGGGTGTCCATTAATTAAGCAAAGAGGAGGAACCACTTCCAATTTCCAATTGGGATTGGCTCGGCTGTCCATTAACCAAAGATATTAATCAATCATTATCTGGCAATTTAACTTTGCTCTCATTTGTGTGCACTTGAGAAGTGGAATCTTGCTTTTACAATTAAAATCATCCTATAATTTCTCTTTGAAGTCAAAAAAGTACCCCACTCATTTGTTTTGGAAAATATATATGGTCACAAGTTCAGGTGATTAAATTGGGCTTTTAATTACAATGAAAAAAAAAAGAATAAAACATTTCCTCCAAATAACCGCAACATAGTATTATACAAATAAAAATTGAAAAAAAAATATCCGAAAAAATCTAAATATTCTATGTTGCAAGAATTGTTTTCAACTGATTTATGAAACTTTAAATATTTTTATATGAAAATTATAATTCAGATTTTTAGTAGAGGAAGTTGCACAGCTCTAGTACAAGAACAAAGTGCCGAAGCTTTCTGAGAATGAGAACGAGAGCTGATGGATCCTCTATGGAGAATTACTGCGAGCTAATAATAAGCACAAAATTGTATTTTGTGACGAAATTAGCACTTCTGAGCGTAGTAATAAGATTCGCAAAATATTCGTAAATAATTTGTGAATAATTCATTTTTTGTTGGAGCCTAACGGATTTTACATAATACTGTCCAATAATATATAATGTGTTTTATTTACAAATAATACTTGTTACTCGCTAATAAATTTTTATATAAGCAAATAATAACACATCACGTGTCATTTCTAAGGAAATTTTATGTTATTTCATATAAGCCAAACTATACTGAGTAATACCGGCATCCCAAACTTACCTCGGCGAATAGATCCCGAATCAACCATTTGTTACTAACTTACTATGCTTCTGCTAAGAAATAGCTCCTGAGGAAACAAAATATGAGTAATGAGAATGACTAGGTTATTTATTTACCAGTGTTGATTGTTGATCATTGGTAGCGTGTGCACATAAAATCTAGACTCTGATTGTGATGTTCACCTCACCTCACCAGAGTCCAGAGATGCCAATTGGAGAATTCAATTCCGCTGTTATCCTTCTCTCGGATAGCAGGGTTCTGCTTTTCCGATTGGCACCGTTACATTAAAACGGTCGGATGAGATCTGTTCGGTAAAACTCTTTTTTACTTCAAAAACCAAACTTTGCACTGAATCTGAACCGTTTGGTATTGATCCGATGGTCACCATCGGGATAACAGGGTCCTGTTATCGCTGAAGAATAACAGCAGAATCAATTCGAAGAAGAAGAGGGCCAAAAAAATGCCCTTGGCAACGTTTTCACAAAAAAAAAAAAAAAAAAAAAAAAAAAAAAAAAAATGCCCTTGGCAAGAAAAAGGTTGCTACTAGCTAAGTAGCAGGCAGCAGTCTGAGGCCGCATGATTCCAGAAATAGACCCAAGAATCAAGATATATATTTGGGGGCATCCAGTATTCCAGTATGGCTCTGAGCATCACAGACAAAAATGCTCCAAACCATTAACCACCTCACGTCACATATTCATAGAGGTGGCAAATCGGGCGGGCGGGCGGGTCGGGTCAGCATGACCTTCTAAAAGATCTTAGGTCAGGTCGGGTCGGGTCGGATCAATTTTAATATCGATTTTTCTTTTTTTATCGAATGTTGATTTGAGTTTGATTGCATGTTGTTTGATCTTGGATCGGGTCAGGTTCAGGTCGGATCGAGTTGGGTCGGTTTAGTTTGACTTTCATAAAAGCTGGGTCAGGTCGGGTTTAGATGGGGTCGGGTTGGATTTTGCCACCTCTACTGATGTTCATGTCTGAGTCTGTGTGCGTGTGAGTGTGACTCAGTCAATACTCTTTTTCTTTTTCTTTTTTTTTTTTTTCTTTTTGTTGGAAAAGGACTCAGTCAATACTCAATATATAGTTATGTTGACAATCAATGATCATCAGCCATCACCTTTTCTCTTTTTCAGTTTTTCTCCCTCTTTTTTTCCTGACCTGTTTGTGCCTGTCTGGTGACAGGAATCTTTTTTTTTTTTTTTTTTTGTTTCTCCATCAGGAGGATATATCTTATATATACGAATTAGTAGCAGCACAAGCATATATGATATATCATGATTGATGTGCTTGAAAGTTGAAACACTTGAGAATCGCATTCTCTAAACAGATCATTGGTCCCTGCAGGAGAGATATATCTTTTTTTTGATGTGGTGCAGGATGCACCGGTGCTCAATTTGTCATGGCATATTTTGTTGTATCAGTATCAACCATTCAGCCACAACCAAGGATATATAATTATATATATCAACCATTCAGCCACAACCAAGGATATATAATTATATATATCAACCATTCAGCCACAACCAAGGATATATAATTATATATGTATCATGTACAAAACTAGTAAAAAGCATACACCTTGCTTTGATCTGAAATTATTATATTTTATAATAAAGAGTCGAAAACTCATTCCTTGTCAAGAAACTAATATGGGCCTTAAATTTTAATGGGTCTGGATATTAATATACATCAATAGTGGTGATCAATCTAAGTAAACAATTAATGGCTAATGGTTCTTCTTTGCGGAAGATAAAAATTTCATATCAAAAAATCTAATCTCCTTTTATCAGGAGCAAGGAGTAAGGATTATAAATATTTTATGCAAAAATATATCACTGTCACTATCAAAAATATATCACTGTCATTCTACCTTATCAAGTTCCACAATTTTATTAGACGGGGCAGAACCCGACCCGACCCGAGAAATCCGACTCGAACCCGACTTGTTATTTTTCAGAAAGTCAAATTGACCTGATCCGACCCGACCCGACCTGATCCCAATCTGACCCTACCCAAGATCAAACAACATGTAGTCCGACTCAAATCAACATACGATCCAAAAAAAAAGTCGATATTAAAATTGACCCAACCCGACACAAGATATTCTAAAAAGTCAAACTGACCCGATCCGCCCACCCGATTTGCCACCTCTAATTTTACAATTTAATATAAATCAAGCAACATTTCTATTTTATTAATATCTTATTCTAAATTCCAAAGTTACTAAAGTGTTGAATGTGGAAACAAAAAAGGTAGATATGAAGAAATTAAGAAAATAAATTGGAAAGCACTTCTTTGTTCATTAATTATACATTCAATGTTTTTTGGTTCTTCTAATACCAGGTTCCAAATATGATGTCAGCTTCCCAGGTTGTCTTTGCAGGATCCTTATCCTCTAACCTGGGGCACGGTGACCCGGGGCATGTGCCCCGTTGGATCTCCTCGGGATTCAGGTACCGAAGGATTCAACCGAATCCCGAGGGGATCCAACGGGGCACATGCCCCGAGTAACCGTACCCCGGTCAGACGATCTCAATTGGTCTTTGCAAAGTCCCAAGTGCGCCTGTCATGCATGAAGATTAGATAATTTGTGGCACATCAAGTTTTGATTTCCTAATTAATTTTAAATAATTTTAATATTTTGGTATTAATCCATAATCCTTTCCGCAACTTAGTTACAACAATTTAATAAAATAATTTGCTTTGTGCAATTTATATTGTATTTACAGTAAGTACGGATAGTAGATTTGATATTGGTTGCACATTTCATTTGGTATTTTTTAGAATGGTCTTATATTTTACGAATTAAAGTCGTCTTTTATATATATTTGATTTCTGCATCATATATTTTATGTTTTCAATTTGAAGTAACTAATAAATTATATATGACAGTAAAAATGTGATAGTCATTCCGGTTAGTTGGATTGAATTAAAATTTTAAATGCTTTGTATTTTAGCAAATAGGGGATTTTTTTTTTTTATTGCAGATCCCACTGTCATACAAATAAAAAAAACTATGGCACTTTGCTGCTGCCGTAGAAAAACAATGCCAGCAGGTATCAATCCAATAAAGTTTATTAATTAACAATTGAATTGTACAGAGGCACTATAAGAAAAGACCAGCCAAAGTTGAATATCCACTCAAATTTAATATATATCTTGTGCTATAAATAAGTAAGGTATTGTTTCTAAATTCTATAATAAAAGAATATATCTTATATGTTAATAATAATAGAGTTATTGAAGTATTCATAAAACATCATATATAAGAGATGGTAAATGCCAAATTTTTTTATTAAAAAAAAAAAGCATCCGAATTGCATTCATGGAGCAGCAGATCAGCAATTTCATTTTTGTGCAAATATAAACGCATAATTAATTTATTATTTTCAGCAACTGTTTATTCCACAAATATAAAATGAAATAAAATTCTTGCTAGAATGAGCATAAATCTCAGTTCCAAAAAGACAACAATATATATTTTTTTATTAAAAAAAAAGAGTAATACCTAGCGTCCATAGAATATTTGTCCATAGCGTCCATATGTTACAAAATCAGATCTATTTGTTACAAAATTGGATGTATTTGTTACATTATGAGTGTATCTATAGACGTATGGATGCATTCTCATGGACGCAAGATGTTTCTCTAAAAAAAATTCATCCAAATTGCATTGATAGAGCAGTAGATTATCAATTTCATTTTTGAGCAAATATAAAACGCATTAATTTATTATTTTCAGCAACTATTAATTCCACAAATATAAAATGGAATAAAATTCTTGCTAGAATGAGAATGAGCATAAATCTCAGTTCCAAAAAGACAACAACATATAAGTGAACCCAGTACCCCACCAAGAAACCACCTTTTGGCTCTTTGCAAATTTGCAATCCCTATCATTGCCAATTTCCAATTAATCCCCATATAATATCACACATCTCTCCACAACCATGTTTCTATTTCTATATAAACACAAACCTCCCAACAAAAAACCCCAAGAAAATCACATACAATTGGATCAAAATGGGGATGAACAATATTCTTCTACCTCTTGTGTTCTTGATGCAAGGTATGGCATGTGTGCTTGTTGTGCAAGGGGATAGTGGAAGGAACCTGTTTAAACCAAGGAAGCTTGATATGTTTGTGGATGAGCTGCCTGACATGCCGAAGCTCCAAGGGTACCGGTTCGAAGACGGCGTGCCAGTTGCCGGAAACCTAGCAATCGGAATGTATGACACCACTTGGGTATGTGTTTCCCTTCCCCCTCCTTTTGTTTTTTTTTTTTTATTTAGATTTCATACTTTTTTTTTTTTTATGATATTAGGTTGTCTCTGAATTGTGATTTCTTTCTTCAAAAATCAAAATAATTCTGTCTAAATAAGTTAAGAAGTAAAATCAAATTTCTGTTGCACTAATTTATTTTTGCGAAGAAAAATAGTACCGGTATTTTATTTGCATGAACACTAGTTACACTACAACTGTAGTTACCCATTTTTTTTTTCACTTCATAAATTAATCATCCAATATTCATAATAAAACCAATATAATTTAAAAAAAAATGTCTTAATTTTTCAATCCAAATCATTGTTCAAATTAATGTAGAGCATTTTGTTTTAGGAATGACTAATGAGCAATTTTTTGTTTTTTTTTTATTTTCTTAATTTTATTTTCTGGATTAATTAATTGACATGCATGGTCTGTGAGTCACCTTCTTCCAAGGGATCAGAATCCGCTGCTTTTTTATAAAGAAAAGCAGAGTCTGCTTTTCCAATCGGACGGTCAGGATCGGTTGCCGCACTAATCTTAACGTACTTCGGTATTTGCTGTACCGATCTCAATGTGCTTCGGTGTTTCTCAACCGTCGGATGAAGAAAAGTAGGGTCTGCTTTTTTAAAAAGAAAAGCAGGTGATACCGATCCTCTTCCGAGTATGGTCTTGTGTTCACTGCATCCTATAATGGTTTCTATGGCAACACACTACTTCTGGATCATCTCCATTTTTATAAGTTAAACTGCCAACCGTCGTTGTATTGTATTTACTATTTAAGTATTTAGTGATGCCATGCCATGCATGCCAGTCAAATCCAGAAATTAAATGCGCATTCAAAAACTTGGATGCTTTGATAATTTTTACAATATATATTTCTTATCAAGCAAAAACAAAAAATAGGAAGAAAAATAAAAAAATTAATCGATTTTTTGCCGGTTTAAAAGTAAATTAATACATTCAACTTTGTTTAAGTTTTAACTGATATTTATTTAAAATTCTTAAATGAGTTATCCTCAATTATTAAGTCTTATTTGTAATAATATATTCACCAAAAAATTGATTTATTCAATGTGCATGATATACTACAGATCACATATTCAAATTCAAAAGGTTGTGAATCAAAATTTAGAGAATAGATGTTATGACTTGTGAAAATTTTTACATTATCATTAGTAAGCTACAGATGCGCTGAAATCAGCTGAGATCCAAATCGGATCTCAGAACCCTGAGATCCCGATCCGACGGCTCTCAGGGACCCCGAGATCTGGACTCAGCAGATACGGGCCCTGAGAGCCGTTGGATCGGGATCTCAGGGTCCTGAGATCCGATTTGGATCTTAGCACATACGGACGCAGCTACAGATCACATAACCATAGGCATTAGTGCCCATGGTTATTGGACCCCTCCTCTTCTTTTTAACTGGTGAAAATATATATATGAAAACCAGTTCTTTAAATTGGAAAAGGCAAATTAAAGTGGCAAAGACAACAGACAGTCTGGCTGGCCCAGCCCATTATCCACCCCCTGGTGACATATTGACAGCTTTCTCTTTGGAGTTTTCTCCTTTTCTGGGATTCAAAAACCTAACAGGATAAATTAAAGAGCCTGCTACAGATTCAATAGTGAATGATTGTGTATTTGTGTACTACCACCACTGTAATATAGTGTATATATATACATGAATAATTGTGAGATGGAAATAGTAGATTTTATCTATTTAAATGTCACTGATTGGCATTTGGCAATGTATGTTATTGACTTCCAAGTTTACACTTCACTGATATCAGCATCTGTTTCATCATTTTATCCTTACTCCTAATAAAAGAATATTACATTTTTTGACATGAAAGTTCTATTTTCCCCAAAGAAGAAATATCAGTCGCTGATTGTTTACTTAGATTGATCACCATCATTTACGTATATTAATATTCCGACCCATTAAAATTTAAGGTCCATCAGTAGCAGAGCTTAAGTACAATTTAAGAGGGGGGGCAATGAGATCTAATTAATAGTATCAACAAACATAGAGGGGGCCAATTTCATATTCATACAATTTTTACATGGAAAATCAATACAATTTCATGTAATTTTACATTTTGGGGGGGGGGGGGGGGGGGGGGGGGGGGGGGCATGGCCCGATTTTATACAAGGAAGCTCCGCCCCTGAGGTCCATATCAGTTTACTCACAAGGGATGAGCTTTCGGCTCTTAATTATAAGATATAATAATTTTAGCCCAAAACAAGGTGTGTGCTCTTTACTAGTTTACACTAAATGGAAATAATTTGAAGCATTAAGCCAACAACAAATTTACTTGAATCTGGTATTTCATATTTTGATTGTTTGATGTAAATGGTCATGCCATACATTTAGTGGAATGGATCAGTACTGAGTACATAATTGGCAATTAATTATGTATTTATTATGGCAGAAATTTCACCGGGACCTCCCGGCGACGCGGGTCTTCGCATACGGGACAACAAGGGAGACGGTGACAGTGCCAGGACCCACAATAGAGGCCATCAAGGGCATCCCGACGCATGTCACATGGACGAATCACTTGCCAGAACGACACTTCCTCCCGTGGGACCCCACGATCACCACTGCAGAAGCCATTTCAGGCGTGCCCACAGTCGTGCATCTGCACGGTGGCGTTCAGCCGCCTTCTTCTGACGGCAGTTCCATGGCGTGGTTCACGGCTGGATTCGCTCACACTGGCCCGTACTTCTCGTCTCCGGTCTACATCTACCCCAATTTTCAGCCACCTGGTAACCTCTGGTATGTATGAATGTATGATGTCAACTCCCAGATTACAATTTGGTAAGGCACTGGTACCACACTGGTACCATGCAGACACACTGAAATCGGCTGAGATCCAAATCGGATCTCAGGGTCCTAAGATCCCGATCTGACAGTTCTCAGAGTCCGTATCTGCTGAGTCCGAATCTCGGGGTCCCTGAGAACTGTCGGATCGGGATCTCAGGACCCTGATATCCGATTTGGATCTCAGCCGATACCGACGCCCATGCAGACTGCAGTACCGTCCCAGACTGGATATATGTCTTTACTATATATACCTTTTATGTAGCATTAATTAATTACCTACTTTTCATATTAAGGCCCCGTTCGGTAGTCATTTATTCTACATAAAATTTTTTTTATCGGAATAGGATTCTAGATTACATTTATTGATAAACCTACGAAGAGTATAGCACCGATAGGAAAAAAATATTCAGTCCAACTTAATTAATATTTTCCTCTAAAAACAAGTGTTTCAGAGGAATAAATTCCTATTAATTGAGAATTTGATAGTATAGTCTGCCGAACAGCCCTTACTGTATTCAGCAATATAAGCTCTCTGTAACAAAATGTTAAACAATTAATGGACAGGTACCATGACCATGCCATGGGCTTGACACGCATCAACATCCTAGCCGGTCTGTTTGGGACGTACCGCGTCACAAGCCCCGAAGAGGCTTCTTTGGGTCTCCCTTCAGGTGCCCAGTTCGATCGGCAACTGGTACTGTTCGACAGGGACTTCCGTACCGATGGCTCTTTGTACATGAACAACACCGGAGACAACCCCTCGATCCACCCACAATGGCAGCCCGAGTACTTTGGTACCGCAATTATAGTCAATGGCAAGGCATGGCCTCACATGCCAGTCAACCGACGCCGGTACCGGTTTCGCATTCTCAATGCCAGCAATGCACGGTTCTTCCAACTTTACTTTTCTGATGGTACAACATTCATCCATGTTGGATCAGACTCTGTATACCTCTCAAAACCGGTACGCACCCGGAAATTCCTACTCGCACCATCGGAAATGGCTGATGTCGTTGTGGACTTCTCAGAATCCACCTCAGACTCGGTAATTTTATTAAATGATGCGCCATTCCCGTACCCGTCCGGAGATCCGACAGATGAACTAAACGGTAAGGTCATGAAATTCGTTATTCGACAGTCGAGAGGAGAGGACCCGTCGTATGTTCCGTCCACACTTCTGAAACATCCAAAGCCGCACTTGGATGAAGTGGCAGCTAAGAGACATATTGTAATGTACGAGTACGAGAGCAAAACAGGTGACCCGACACATTTATATCTAAACGCAAAATCGTTCACTGATCCGGTGACAGAGATGCCGGTAGAAGGCACAGATGAGATCTGGGAGGTCATTAATCTGACCGATGATAACCACCCGCTGCACGTGCACTTGGGTGTGGTTTCGGTGCTGGAGGCGACACGGCTGGCGGATGTAGATGACTTCAAGGAATGCATGATGGAGAAAAATGATGCGAAGGCCTGTAAACTGACCGAGCATCTGACGAGGAAAAGACTGAAGGTTGCACGGCATGAAAGGGGTTGGAAAAATGTTGTCAAGATCTGGCCTGGAACGTTAACAACACTACTGGTACGGTTTAGGCCGTTGGCTGATGAGGAGTTTCCTTTCGATCCGACGGCTGAACCGGGATATGTCTACCATTGCCATGTAAGTTATTTATTTATTTTTGCATATCAATTTTTTTCTTATTCCCCTAAATTGCAATTTATAAAATGTGCAATAGCCATGAAAATTAAAAGAAAAAATGATACAATGGTTAGTAAAAAAAAGATATGAACAAATTGGTGATTGAGCTGCAAATACGAACATAAAGAACTACAATTAAGGGTACTACCAGTATGATTATATAACAGTCATGTACTCGTGATATTTGTCACGATTTAATTACTAAACAGTTTTCAACTATCATAAATCAATTGTAAACTTGCAACATAGAACTTAAAAGAACGAAAAAAGAAACATGAGAATTGTCATAAAACAAACTAGCGACTGAATTGAAAATTAGAAATTTGAAAATATGAAGATAGAGAAGTGAAGAACTTCAGTTAGCTGGGGTACATTTTACCAGTAACAGTATATACATACATACATACATATACCTCACCATTCTCATTAACAGTATTATGAGAGTATTACTATTTTAATTTTTATAAATATCCTTGATATCACTTGTTTTTTGCAGATTTTGGATCATGAAGACAATGAAATGATGCGGCCATTTAAGATTGTGCGTTAAAACTTTGAAGATACCGAGTTTCAAGGAGAGTAGGAAATTTTGCCCTGAAAATATCAAATGTAAATCTGGATTTTTGGATAGTTATTGGGTGTACACAAAAAATAAACAGTGTTAGATACTATTGTGCACATGATTTCAAATTTGCAATTATATATGTATTTGGATCTGTACAATTGGACTAATTATATAGTAGTAAGAGTCATATATAGTAGACTGTTCATAGCAGTTGCCTCACTGAATGTGAGCAGTACTGTCAGATTCCCAGAAGAACATGCTGGCAGAAATTAATCAGGATAACTATTTTGTGTTCATAAAATTAAGTACCAGAAAACTCAAAGGGTCAATGCTCAATCAGTTGGGCATGATCTTGTTCTGTCTGTTCAAGTAATGAGGAGGGATCCATTGACAATGGCTATTGTGACAATGAGGCTTTTCAAAAAATTATAATAATTCATAAAAAAATCTTAAAAAATGAAAAAAAATTATGGATGCATTACTTACCTTATAGATCGATGATGTTTCAAGTTTCAATAATTTTGAATATCGTTTGATATCTTATCCATTTTTTGTGATTTTTTATAAGTTTTTGAAAAATACTACTGTCAAATTGTCAAAATAACCATTGTCAAGGGATCCCTCCTTTCAATTAGTTACGTTTTCATTTTAAGAGAATATTACAAGAAATCAATGCACAGATGCAGGCATAAGCAATATCAATTCATATCAAAATTGCTTAATTACATGAGAGTATATATATATACTTTTGGTACAGGATAAAATAACTTATGAATGTGCACAATAGGTCTTCATTAGTAATTCTGCCATGGCATCAAGAAGGTACACTGCATTCCAGTAGTTGATCCTATATTTCGAAAGATACGGCGTCACGCCCAGGTCTTCGTCCGCTTTCACCTCATCCTCGCAGTTCCCCTCTGCCGCCCAGGCCTCGAACTTGTCATCCTGAGCCTTCTTGTAGTCTCTAACTGTTAACGACTTGGTCATAGCCTGCAGTGCGGGAATGGCAGGTCGGTAACGGTGGATGCACGCCAGTCCGGCTCTTTTTTCCTCCTGATTCAAGGAGTTACTGGCATGGAGGATAGCGTGCGTCATGCCAGAAATCGCCTCGGTTGCGGCCTTCATTGTGATATTGACCAGAATGAGCCCGAGGGCATGGTCGTCTTCGGCTGTACGACTCCGAGGATCACGCAGAAAGACCAAGCGACATTGATCTGGAGTCACGTCAAATTCTTTGAGATCAGCAAGCCTGTTGCATGCTTCATCAAGTTTCGATGGTGTGCATGATGAAACACGAACCGGGAGATGCGAGCATAACGCCAGTAGGAGAACGATGAAACAGAAAGGGAAGGATTTCATGTCGGTCATGTCGTGCGTAGCTATTTTCGATATATTGAAGTTAAAAAAGCTTGAATTGATTCGCAATGATGAGAAGAACTGCGGTTTGACATATTTATAGGTCGATCGAAGGTCGAAAGGGATTTCATCACTTGTATTGTTGTTATATTAACTATATAACTAATTAAGGAAAATTAATTACCAAATGCATATGAAACCGAGGCCGAATCGGTCTCAGTACATAGATAGAAAACTAACTGCTAGTAACTACACACCAGTATTACAGTTCGCGCCAAAAGTGGACAAAGAAATACCTTATTTCACATAAGAACATAATTGGCAGTTGTTACAGTTACTGCACAAATGTTTCTGAACTGAATAACTGATACTGATACAATGTTCATATATGCATCAAAAGTAACATACTTGCTGATACGTACTATCGACGAGTCGTTACTAGTTACATCGACTCGTGCTCTTTTCGAAATTGAACCAATTTTAGTTGCGAACATCGACTTTCAACAGCTTACGGTGTATGTATGAACTAATTTTTATAGGTTGAAGGTCGAAAGGGATTTCATCACTGAATTACAATGTTATCTCATTAACTATATACCTATTTAAGGAAAATTAATTACCAAATGCATATGAAACTGAGGCCGAATCGGTCTCGGTACATAGGTAGAAAACTAACTGCTGGTAAATATATACCAGTGTTACAGTTCGTGCCGAAAGTGGACGAAGAAGTACCTTTTGTTACATGGGAGCATAATTGGCAGTTGTTCCAGTTACTGCACAACTATTTCTGAACTGATACTGATACAATGTTCATGTATGCATCACAACATAGTACGTATTATCGAGTCGTTACGTACTAGTTAAATCGATTCGTGCTCTTTTTGAAATTGAACCAATTTTAGTTGCGAACGTCGACTCTCAACAGCTTACAGTACTGCATGTATGAACTAACATAACGGAAATTTGAAGTGATCCGCCATTTAAGCTGCCACTTGAATGCCCATCAATCAACAATTCATATATATCATCTACTGCGCAACAGACCAGCCGTCCGATCTGCTCTGAGATGTGTGTAATCCCCTCAATCTCAAAATTCCCCTCTATATTAATCCTGGTCGTTGATTCACTGTCCAGTATTTTTTTTTTCTTTTAACGTACTCTTGATTTGTGTTTCAACCCTTGAAGAATGTTTTTTTTTTTTTTATTTTAACATTATATCTGTATGGCATTCTAATTTTAGTGTCGTGTTATACCGATGATTAGTACTGTTTTTGAACATAATCATGTTCTCTTATTGCATTCAAGCCTGTACCAGCAGGATACTTCTATTCTATGTTAACAATGTGCCTATGCATTGTGAACAGAGAAGGAAATTGGGGGCAAACCAACAATGAATAAGAGATTAATTAGAGGCCAAAACCAGGGGTATATTTGTCTTACAAAAACATTCTGCTTTCTATATATTGTTAAGTTGATTAACAAGGGTACATTATTATTGAAATAATTAAACAGCTAATTAAAACTTATAATCGTTAATATCTCAATTCGAGGTCTCGATGTCAAAATTAACAAAATGCAACGTTTTAATGAAAACATACCATATTTCCGTTCATCTAAATTACTTGTATTTATGGAAAATTTTCTTCTTGTTAAACTCTAAATTTCAAACAATCAAGAAATTAACATTATAGCATCACTTTCAGGAATTTCACAAACTTAATTTTGATTATCTTTTATCCATATTACTTCTCTATGGCATTCACATCTTTTTGGTCTTTGCTTATACCAGAAATTAATCAATATAAACATTGTCCTTCTTTATTTATTTATTTATTTTTTTTGTTTTATCACTGAGATGCAAATTCTGTATTTGCCTGCCAAAAAAATGTACATAAATAAATAAAAGAAATAAAAATACTGTTTTGTTAAAAAAAAATTATTTATCTAATATATAATGCTAATATGACGATTTGATTTCAATCAACATTTTGTTTATACTTCTTTAAATGAGCAAATTTATTTTGTTTAAAATGCCTATTATATTTTCAAACATATTAGAAGCAATATTGACCATTCATTTGTCTGAATCGGATGTTTGTGATATATTCAGTTCGGGTCAGTTTGACCTTCTAGAAGATCTCGGGTCGGGTCGGGCGATGGGCAGATCAGGTAGGGTCAATTTTAATATCTATTTTTTTTTTTTTTTGATGGTATGTTGATTTGAGTTGGAATGCATGTTGTTTGATCTTGAGTCGGGTCGAGTTCAGATTGGGTCGGGTTAGGTCGGGTCAGTTTGACTTTCAGAAAATGTCGGATCAGATCGGGTTTGGGTGGGGTGGGGTCGGGTCGGGCTGGTTTCTCGGGTCGGATTGAATATTGCCACCCTCGATCGCTTGATTAAAAATTGTCGGTGGTCCAGAAGAACAACTCTATTTTTAATATTAAAACACAATCATTAAAACTGTCCCGTGCATATAATGCACGTGTTAAATGCTATTTTTTAAAAAAAAAAAATTTAAGCGTAGATAGTTCCAAATTAAATTAGGTAATCGCGTGTGATGTTTTGCTAAATACAACAAATATTATTTGGACTAAATGCAACAAATATTTTTTTTTATATTCAACTTGTTTGGAGCAGGTGTTCAACCTGAGGGGAAGAAGATTGAATTGTATTTCCTGAAAATAATTTTTTGACATCTTTTTTGTGTTTTTCTTGGGTTCCTTTCACTTGCAAGCAAAGCAAACCCAAAAAAAAAGGCATTCAATTATTCAAAGCGATGTAGTTTGAATAAAGTACTTTTCAAGAGAAGTTACAAAACGGATTAATTAATGTGCTAATACTACTAGCTAATTAGAATAATTCAAGTTAATTTATGTTAACTATTCAAAGTCAAATTAAGAGAGTGCATGTGTTTAGGAGAAAGTTGGTAATTATGAACTCATGCCTTGTAAAGTAGTAGTAGTAACCAATCATCTTACTTGGTTTATCCAATTAATGTACCTTTCCCATATCTTACTCATAGGTCAAGCCTAAGGACAGCAAAAATATTGTTTGGAATAGCAAAATTTTTTCATTTATAGTATGATTTTGTCAGATTTTCTTCCATATAATTCAGGATTTTGCTGTCCCAAGCAATATCCTTGATGTCCTTATGCTCAACTTATCTCATATCACACATGCAAGTGTTATTTCATTTCGTCAACAAAATGATTGAAGAATTGCACATCTCATCTGAATTCTTATTATTTCTTTTTTTCCCTAGATAATTTGTGAGGTTGCCTTAAATCTCTTAAGACAGTTTGTTCTTTTTTTTTTCTTTTTTTTTTTAAAGAAGATTCTATTTTCATTTCCACTTTGTGCTTTTAATAAAGAAGAAAATAGAGGCTTTGACCTCTATTTTTATTCATCAAAAAAAAAAACAAAATAATGCGGATCCCAAATTCCACAAAAGATGAATTAATCAGAGTATTAAGACGACAAGAAATTAGAAACCTAATCCATTAATCCAATTTCTAACCCACAAATTTGAAGAGATATATAAGAGTTTGATTTGGTACTCTCTCTATTTTGTCCTGCCGGCTGGTACGTAATATTTCGCCGCGAAATGATTTTCATATGCGTTAGTGATAATATATAGCTGATATATAGATAGATACGTAAGAATATTATTAATCGCATATATGTTAGGCAGAAAATGTAATTTTCAAAGAACACATGTTAATTATGGGTTATTTGGAATGAAAGAAACAGACTTATTTTTTAGGGTGGTATTTGTTGAGGTGGCAAATTTTGACCCGACCCGAAAAATCCGCCCGACCCGTCCGATCTGAAACCCGACCCGACCTGAGTTTCAGGGAAAGTCAAACTGACTCGAACTCGACCCGACCCGACCCGACCCGAGTTCCAGGGAAAGTGAGACTGACCCAAACCCGACCCGACCCAACCCGACCCGAGAATAGAGGTGCAAAATCTGACCAAAAACGACTAAACCCAAAAAACTGCCCGACCCGACCCGACTCGAAAAAATGCCGGCAGACGTCAACCTGATGCCCGACCCGACCCCGACCCGACCGAAAAAAATGACGGCAGCCGTCAACCCAATACCCGACCCGACCTGACCCGAACCCGATCTGACCCGATATTTCCAGTTGGTCAAACTGACCCGACCCGACCGACCCGGAATGTTAAATATAGCAACTCTAAATCAATTTGATTTTCTTTTCTGTAATTTGTGTGATTCATGTATTTTATGGCAGCTGTAAATATCCTGCCTTATTTTAGTCTTTGATAGATTTAGGTAGAGCGCTTATATAACATAAGCCTTGTAATTTGTTTTGATATTAATTAAGAAAATCATTCTACAATATTCCTTTCTTCTAAACTTATCATGGTATCAGAGCAAGTCATTTGCCTGACCTAGTTCCGCCATCACCACCTCAATCTCAGCCACCAAGCCCAGGCCGGCCTCCACTTGTCGGGTCGCCTGTCGCACCTCTGAATCATGACAGAAAAAAAGGAAGAGGCTAAAACCATCATAGATGCGTCCTCTCCATTGTTCCTCCATCACTCCGATAATCCTGGCATCACCTTGGTCTCGCAACCGCTCACTGAGACCAACTATCCGGCATGGAGTCGAGGCATGCTCACTGCACTCTCAGCCAAGAACAAACTCGGGTTCATCAATGGCTCCGTCACCCAACCTGCCCCAAGTTCGGATCAGTACTGGCTCTGGGACAGATGCAACACCATGGTGCTGTCCTGGATCTGGAATTCTGTTTCCAAGGAATTAACTAACAGCGTGATATATTACACGACTGCAAAGGAGGTCTGGGACGATCTAAAGGAGCGGTACGAGCCAAGTAACTCGGTTCAAATTTTCCAGACCAAGCGGTCGATCGCAGAATTCTGTCAAAACGATCTGACCGTCACGGGTTACTACACCCGCCTGAAGGGCTTCTGGGATGAACTGAGTTCCCTCATGCCGATACCGGCATGCACGTGTGGAAAATGCAAATGCAACGTTTCACAGGTATCTCTCACAAACCAACAATTGGAACGCAGTTTTCAATTTCTCATGGGCTTAAATGATGTGTATTCAACCATTCGGAGCCAAATCCTGGCTATGGACCCGATGCCGGGTATTGGGAAGATCTATTCCCTTGTCCTGCAAGAGGAGAAGCAAGCAATTGCACGCAAGCCGACAACTCCGCTGCTAGAGTCGGCAGCAATGGCAGCCAACACTGGTGGCAACCGTAATGGCCCCGGCGGACGTGGCGGCCCTGGTCAACGTGGCCGAGGCAGAGGTCGTGGCGCTGGCCGTTCGACACGACCAATGTGTGATTTTTGCGGTATGCAGGGTCATGTGCAAGAAAAGTGTTACAAGTTGCATGGATACCCAGAAGAGGGCAAAGGCAAGGCAACGGTACACATGGCAGTACAAGGGGATGGTGGCGCAAGTACAGGTAGCCTAGGTGGTGGGTTCCCATTCACAGCCGAGCAATACAATCAACTCTTGGCTCTCATCAGTTCCAACTCATCCCAAGCAGGCCCATCAGCTCAGTTAGCTCATTCGGCCCCGTCGGCAAACTTCGCAGGTATGGCAGAGATTTTTAATCGTTGGATTATAGACACTGGTGCGTCGGATCACATGACACCATTTGAAAGAAATCTGACTTCTAAAACCTATACACGACAAGCAATAGGTATGCCTAACGGGTCAGTTGTGTCTGCCTCGCATATAGGCCGAATTAATTTGGGGCCGGATTTAAAATTAAATAAAGCCTTATGTGTCCCTTCTTTTACACATAATCTGATATCTGTGAGTAAGCTAACTCAAGAGAATAATTGCGCGGCAATTTTCTTTCCAAAATTCTGTGTATTTCAGGACCTGTCCACGAAGAAGACGATTGGGATGGGTGAGGAAAGAGATGGACTGTACTACTTCAGCGAGCACGGAAAATCAACCTGTTATTCCAGCCGCAACCAAACATTACCTTTAGATGTGTGGCATCAACGTTTGGGTCACCCATCTGACCATCGCCTAATAAATCTTTTAAAAGATATTAATGTTTGTTTTAGAGATAAAGATATCTTTTGCACCATTTGTCCTTTAGCCAAACTTGTTAGGAAACCTTTTACAGTGAGTATGAATAAAAGTATTTCTCCATTTGATTTGATTCATTGTGATATCTGGGGGGGATATTCTACACCTTCTCATAATGGGGCAAAATATTTCTTAACTATTGTGGATGATCATACTAGATGTACCTGGATCTATTTGATGAAAAACAAATCTGAAACACAATCGTGTTTGAAAGCCTTTCATGCCATGGCAAAAACACAATTTTCCTCCAAAATAAAAAAAATCAGATCTGATAATGCACCCGAACTGTTATCCATTGAAATGCAATCCTTTTTCAGAGCAAATGGAATCCTTCATGAAACCACATGCGTTAATACTCCACAACAGAACGGGATAGCTGAGCGTAAACACAGACACTTATTAGAAGTAGCTCGCACCCTTCGCTTCCAATCAGGTCTACCAAAGGTATTCTGGGCCGAGTGCATCCTCACTGCTGCCTATCTTATTAATCGTTTGCCTACCAAAATTCTCAATAACAAGTCACCTTTGGAAATGTTACTCCATAAAAAGCCATCCTACACACATCTTCGAACCTTTGGTTGTCTTTGCTATGTGCATACTTTCAATTCAGATAAATTTGCACCCCGAGCAAAAAAATGTATATTTGTAGGATATCCACCTGGCAAGAAAGGTTACAAAGTTTTTGATTTGGAAGAAAATATTTTTATGGTAAGTCGTGATGTCATATTCCATGAATCTATTTTTCCTTACAAAAACTCACTTTTAAATCCACCACAAAACATCTCCAACTTGCCCACAAACAGTGCACAGCCGGCCTGGCCAAACTCGCTGCTTGACTCGACTCAAACATCTCCATCAGCCTCGGCCCAGCCATTATTACCTACAGCCCAAACCGAAGCAACCTCAGCCGAAACTACTTCAGCCCAAGCCGAAGCAACCTCAACCGAAACTACTTCAGCCCAAACTGCTTCCGACTCAACATCAACCAGTCCAGCTTCAGCCGAAACCGATGTCCCTGTCCAACTGAGGCGTTCCACTCGGGCCAAGAATACCCCTGGATACCTCGCTGATTTTCAATGCTCCTTAGTACACTCATCTCCCAGTCACCTGCTCTCTACGTCTCCGGCAGGTACAAAATATCCTACAGAAAATTATTTAGCTTATCACAGATTTTCAGGGGACCATAGGGCTTTTCTCAGCACCATCACTTCGATGACCGAGCCATCCAGCTTCTCTACTGCCGTCCAGCATCCCGAATGGCGAGCAGCTATGCAAGCTGAAATCCAAGCCCTTGAGGAGAATAACACATGGACCGTTACACCCTTACCGCCACACAAGCGAGCGATCGGCTGCAAGTGGGTCTACAAAATCAAGTACCGGGCAGATGGTAGCATTGAACGCTACAAGGCGCGGCTTGTAGCCAAGGGCTTTACCCAGCAAGAGGGGGTTGATTACCAAGAGACTTTTGCACCTGTTGCCAAGCTTGTCTCCGTGCGCTGCCTACTTGCCATAGCTGCCATCAAAGGCTGGCCCTTACACCAGATGGATGTGAATAATGCCTTTTTACAAGGTGACTTGGACGAGGAGGTCTATATGCATTTACCACCGGGCCATGTGAACCAAGAGTCGAATCATGCAAAGCTTGTCTGCCGGCTGAATAAATCGCTCTATGGTTTGAAACAGGCCTCACGAAATTGGTATGCAAAGTTTTCCAATGCTCTCCAATCCTTTGGTTTTCGCCAGTCTGCTAGTGATCACTCCTTGTTCGTTCTCACATCAGGTTCACATATTACCCTAGTGTTAATTTATGTTGATGACATGATCATTACGGGTAGTGATCCGGCACATATTGAGCAAGTGAAGACTTTTATTCGCTCAAAGTTTCGGATTAAAGATTTGGGTAAGCTAAAATATTTTCTAGGGATCGAAGTTGCACGCTCGAGCACGGGCATTTTCCTATCACAACGGAAGTACACCCTAGACATCCTGAAGGAAGCCGGCCTACTGGGAGCAAAACCAGTTGATTTTCCTATGGTGACAAATATAAAATTCAACAGTAATGATGGCCGGCTACTCAAGGACCCTGCCATATATCGACGCCTGATTGGGCGCTTGATCTACCTGACCATTACCCGACCTGAGATAACCTTTGCGGTTAACACACTCAGTCAGTTCATGCATTCACCTCGCCAGCCGCACATGGATGCAGCACTCCGAATTCTTCGCTATCTCAAATCTGCACTTGGCAGAGGCATTCTCTTGCGTGCAAATAGTGCACTTCAGCTCAGTGCGTTCTGTGACTCTGATTGGGCATCCTGCCCTACTACACGCCGGTCAGTCACGGGCTACTGCACATTTCTGGGCAATAGCCCCATCTCATGGCGCACCAAGAAACAGGGCACTGTTTCGCGTTCTTCTGCTGAAGCCGAGTACCGGGCCATGGCCGTGGCCACTTGCGAACTTCTCTGGCTACGAGCTTTGTTAGCTGACATGGGTGTTTCTCATCCGCAGCCTATGATTCTTTACTGTGACAATCAGTCGGCCATCCACATTACTGCCAACCCTGTGTTTCACGAGCGCACCAAACACATTGAGATTGACTGTCATGTTGTTCGCGAACGAGTTCAAGCTGGTGATATTCAGACTAGGCACATCCGCACCAACGATCAACGGGCTGATATTCTTACTAAGGCTTTGGGACGAGTCCAATTTCTTCATCTATCTGGCAAGTTGGGCACTTGCGATTTGCACAGCCCAACTTGAGGGGGGTGTGTTAAATATAGCAACTCTAAATCAATTTGATTTTCTTTTCTGTAATTTGTGTGATTCATGTATTTTATGGCAGCTGTAAATATCCTGCCTTATTTTAGTCTTTGATAGATTTAGGTAGAGCGCTTATATAACATAAGCCTTGTAATTTGTTTTGATATTAATTAAGAAAATCATTCTACAATATTCCTTTCTTCTAAACTTATCACGGAAATCTGCCACCTCTAGGTATTTGTAAAAATATTAGAAGCCTGGGATTTTCAATTATAGCTTTAGTTAAATTTTGGGCTAAAATGAAAAATGAACTTTTTGAAAACAGTATACACAAGATATTGCCAATTGATGTGAGTCACTTGCATCTGCAGATTACAGATTTAAGGCAAAATATGGAGGAAGAAGAAGAAATTTTGTTTGGAATAGTTTAGGAGATTAAATGATAAACTGCTTTTGTGATATTTTAGTTTTAAGTCTGTAGGTTAAAATCTGTTAAGCAGGTCTTCCAAGGATGCTTATTGAGAGAGGATTAGCTAGAAGATTTAAATTAAAGGACTCAAATGCATTTTTAAGAAAGAAAAACTGACATGTGCTGAAATTTGTTATTTTGGATTAGGACATGGTATCTGCTGTTGATGTTGAATGATTTCATTGATGGTTATGTTGTTAATGATGGATGGTTATTTTGATTTTGGCTAATTTTTTTTTGTGAATGTAGTTGTGGTTAAGTAGTTCAGATCAGATTTGAAACCTCACTGGCTCTAGGGTGTGGACCAGAAAAAAAAAAAAAAAATCTTTGTTTTCTTTTTACCACTTTTTTTTTTAAAAAAAAAAGAACACATGAGATTAGATTAGGAAAACAAGTTGAGTCCACCTATAAATTAGGCCACCCATCTACTCCTCTCTCACAATCTGACACACCCACATATACCTATGTACTTATCACAGTTGCATAAATGTTTACTGTAAACCGTAATGTATATGTTTACTATAGAAAATAATATATATTGATCGAAAATATATAAATGTTCACTGAAAATAATATAATTTGCTCATTAAAAACACGATGGACCGGTGGATAGATAAAAGAGGTGGTCACTAGCTATTACTGATTAAGGCTGATAAGGCTGAGGTCATTGATAGAATCATAGTGCAATTCTTAGTTACGTCGTCCCTTCAGTCACATTTATACCCACCCTTGTCACATTAATTGTGCCCGCTTGAATTGTTTGAATCAGTCCGATTTGTACCAAGGATATTTTGTAATATTTACCTAAGACAATTAATGGACTCGATCTGAGCTGAAAATTCAGTTTATCTATACTAGAAATGTTTATTCTATCCATTTAAACAATAACAATAAAAATCATGAAAAAAAAAAGACGTATATGCAGAGAAAAGCCTTACCTTTTCGGCTATGGAAAAATATATCTTGCCCCTGTATTTGCCCCCACACTATATGATGCACTGACAAATATTTATAGAATTATCTCCTTTTTCATAACAATTTACATAAATATCCCATTTTTTAAAGAACATTTACAAAATTGACCTTACCTAAAAAAATATTTACAAAACTGATCCTAAAAATTTATACAAAAATGACCCTCCACCTCATCATAAGGTTGTGGGGGCAAAAATTGAGGCATAGTATCATTATCGCTTCTGCTATATATACATCCTGCTGCTCGTTGGGCTACCATACAAGTCTTGTAGTTGTAGCCCTATATATATATATATATACAACACAAAAATCATCAAAAAACACAAGTCACAAGGCATTGATTGATTAGCTTAATTAGCTCCATGGCCACCGAAGAACAGTCGCCGTCCGGCCTAGCCATAAAGCCGATCCCGGGCAGCTACGGGATGCCCGTCATCTCCCCGTTCTACGACCGGCTGCACTACTTTTATTTCCAAGGCCACATGGAGTACTTCAAGTCACACGCGGTCAAGCACAACTCGACGGTCGTGCGAATGAACATGGCGCCAGGCTCGTTCATAGCTCGCAATTCTGAAGTTGTCGCTGTCCTAGACGCAAAGAGTTTCCGTGTGCTTTTCGATTCGTCGAAGGTTGAAAAGAGGGACACTTTTATTGGCACGTACGTGCCGTCGCTCTCCCTCTACTCGGGCATCCGCCCGTTGGCCTACCTCGACACCACCGAGGAATTGCACTCGTCTCTCAAGTCCTTTTCGTTTCACGTGTTGGCATCTCGCAAGTCCCGCTTCATGCCTTCTTTCCACGAAGCGTACGCCTCTCTTTTCGATACGGTCGACGAGAAGTTGACATCCGGCCCCGTGGAGTTCAACGGCCTCAACCAATCAGCAGCATTTGATTTCGTTTGTAACGCATTTGTTGGTTCCGTGCCTAGCGACATAATCGGTCCCTCGGCATCTAACAAAGCCGCAATATGGCTGCTTCTACAACTTCACCCCTTGGCGAGCCGCCTAACCAAATTTGTCCCGTGGCCTATTGAAGACCTCCTCTTGCACTGGTTTCCGCTTCCGCCATTCCTAGCCCGTCGCGACTACAAAACCCTCGAAGAGTTCTTCTCCAAAGCAGGTGAGTCGTTGCTAAATGACGCTGCCGAGAAGTTTGGCCTCTCACGCCAGGTCGCACTGCACAACTTAATCTTTATGACCACATTCAATGCAAATGGCGGATTCAAGATTCTCATGCCGATCATCCTCAAATGGCTCACATACGGCGGGGGAGAGCTGCACACCAGATTGGCACAAGAAATCCGGTCGGTGGTGCAGTCGTACAACGGCACGATCACCTTTGAAGCCCTCGAGAAAATGGAGCTCACCAAGTCGGTCGTCTGGGAAGCATTGCGCCTAGACCCGCCCGTCGAGGGTCAATTTGGCCACGCAAGAACCGATCTTGTGATCGAGAGCCACGACACGGCTTACAAAGTGAAGAAAGGGGAGTTGATATGCGGATACCAGCCCCTCGCCATGAGGGACAGCAAGGTATTCATAAATGCCGAAGAATTCGTGCCCGACCGGTTTGTTGGCGATGGCAAAAAGTTGTTGGAGTATGTGTACTGGTCGAACGGGCCCGAGACGGTTGCTCCGGTGTTGGGCAACAAGCAGTGCCCCGGGAAGGACATGGTGGTCCTCGTCGGTCGGTTGTTCGTGGTCGATCTGTTCCTTCGTTACGACACCTTCTCCGCTGTGCACGACGGGATGCTTCTCGGGCTTGAGCCGAAAATCATGCTCAAATCTGTCAAGAAAGCTTCATTTTAATGGACACAGTCACACAGATTGTATATCTTGTCTCTCATTGTTTGTTTTTTGTTTCAATTATAATGATCTGTAAGTAATTTAGCTATTTTATATATGTTTCAAACTTTCAATAAATAAATAAAAAATCTATTTTTTTGTGTGTGAAAATCTAAACCTACAAGCAATCAAATAAAACAGAAAATTGAAAGACTTCGCAACAATATGTACATAGAGTGAGGTTATATATGGTACTATTAATAATACAAAATGACCCGTACTATGGCTCCATATTATGATTTTTAAAGTTCAATTGATTGATCCAAACCGCTCAATGTGATCTCCATATGTTAATGTAGTTCTAAACCAAATTTTATATTTTTTTAAATTTTTAACTATATATTTTGATGTATAAAAAAACACATTTTTGAATGGTCTATAATATTTACATTAAGTCATTTTCTAATTATCTAAAAAAATTGTAAAAAAACACCAAAAATTAT
Source organism: Cyperus esculentus (assembly GCA_030179965.1). NCBI lineage: Eukaryota > Viridiplantae > Streptophyta > Magnoliopsida > Poales > Cyperaceae > Cyperus > Cyperus esculentus. The sequence continues at coordinate 3,776,577 of JASGLE010000009.1, read as the reverse complement.
AAAATGTGGTCTACAATGACATTTATATATGGAGATTACATCGAGCGGTTTGGATCGATTAATTAAACTTTAAAAATGATAATATGGAGCTGTAGTACGGATTATTTTATACTATTAATAGTACCGTAGCCACACTCTGTGTACATATGTTATGATCTCTCTGGAACTCTGGATAAATCTCTACTCCTTTATTAAGAGCCTTGGTGTCCAGATCCGCCAAGGGCTCAGATTCAATCTCAAATTTTCGGAACAATTCTGCACCGTCCGATGTCTCTCAAGATTTCATGTGGCGTGTTTTTGTGTAGAAGTCGCGAATACGTTAATTTTGTGATTGTTACACCAGCGGCCACAAAAGGTTCCTTCTCCCTTTCTCCTATCTTCAGAGTTGAGAGTTGAGACAATTCTCCTTTTGCTCTCTCCCGTCAAAACTTGCCAAACTCCCAAACTAGATGATTTCAAAAAGAAAAAACTCCTAAACCTAGACAGCACCTCTCTCTCTCTCTCTCTCCGCCGTTCCTTCGCCGTTCTCTCCACTGACGCGGCGCTGAAGTTCCTCCGCCGTTCTCTCCCAGCGTCGACGCTGCCAACAACCTGCACGGCGTAGCTCTTGCTCCTGAGCTACCGCTGTCAATCCGCCTCAAAAACCTCCGCCCTGCACCGAATGGCTCAGTCCGCCTCGAATGGCAAGTCCTACCCCCGAAAACCTCCTGACCTACCGCGTCTATTTCATCCGCCTCGAATAACTCAATCCCGCCCCTGAAATTCGCCGAAGTACCAAGGTCATGCCGGCGACTTCAACCGGAGCGTTGCGCTCGGAGGTCTTTGGAGACCACCACGGTGATAACTCATGGTAATTTAAACCCTTAATTTGAACCCGATTTCTAAACTGAAGTTTCAGAAATAAAAAATTTTGGATCTGGTTTCCATTGACTACGTCTCTGGATCCATTGATTTCTGCTGCTTCTATTATTGCTGCTTGATCGGTTTCCTTTAGTTATTTTAGTATATTTTCAATTCCAAATTTTATGCCTAAACAAAGTTATAAATTCTTTTCAATTTTCACCCAATTTGTATCATTTTGTGAGTTATGACCATATATCATTTTTAGTTCCAGTGCGATCATATTTCATTTGTAAATTGACAGATTTTTTTTTCTTTTTCTTTTGGAAGATCTTTGGATTTGAATTAATTTGATCTTTTTTGTACTAGCTAAATCATTTAGGGCGAATTTCGAATTTAAATTTGTAATTATTGGGTCCTGTCAAGATTTTTTCCCAATATTGTCGTGTTATTTATGGAAACTTTATGGAAATATTTGTATGTGGCCGCATTAATTTGAATGTAAATTGGATTTACTGGCAGGTTATCTGGTGTGATGAAAATATCACCCGATCCAGAGGCTGGTGACATAGGGAAGAAAAGGGTAGGATTGGTAGTAGCAGGTATCCCTAAGGCGGCTGATGTAATCTTGGTTTCAGCCAAGTCAGTTCGTAAGAGCTGGGATGACGCATCCATTGGCTCAGTCAATTCTCTTGAACTTGAAGGGAAGCAGAAGGCAGGAGGCAAGAGCAAGGTTACCAGGGGGGCAATTTTAAGAACCAGGTATGGCTTACAGGTCCTATGATGATTCACAAAATATACAACCAGTTTAAATCTAAATTAACATGACTTGTAAGTTTAAACCGTGTTTTCCTTAGCATTTCGTCGTGTTCTCTGGACCACAATATAAGAACCACCTATATTTTTCAATTAAATGGTATATCCTTTCTATTACCAAGTTGATCACAATTATATAGAATTCATTTAAACTTAATGAAATATACATATACGTAATATGCTAGATTTGTGCATAAATGCTGGTTCTGCATTTTTTTCCTTTCCAGGTTTTGCGAGGTAATTAAAGTAACTATTTAATATGATTGATAACTGACATTTCATTTGATTCATAATTGTTGGATCTGTATATCTTTCTTTCAATTTCTTTGAGGTAATTTAAGGAACATTTTAAATGATTGATAACAGATATGGATATTATATATGTGTACAGGTGCATATAAGTCCTGGGTAAATGAGGATAATCTTGCTGAATTATGTTGATTTATAGAAGTCAATCAATGTGTTAAATGGATGACAAGGTCTCTATGCAATATTTTTTAGTTTATCTTGTATTATCGTTTTTAGTTCTTACATTGTGCAAGGCAATCCTACCTATTGTAATTTACCTTTTCAGTTCATGTGCTGATAAAGGTTTCTGTTTTTAGCCTTTTTTTTAGGTGCCCACTGATTTTGTTTCTTTTTACTTAGGAAAATTGAACATTATTGATAACTTCTATACCAATTCAAGACTGCGGCTCAAACTGAGATGAATGCTCTAGCGTTAACAATTCTGTACCAATTGCATTTTGTGACTATTAATTAAATTATGGGTTTGCATAATTGTTGTTAGTATATGCATGGATTTTGATATAGGCAATAAAGGGGCATCTCCTGCCATACAAATAGCCATACTAAATAGTGATCTTTGGAGATTCACTTTTCATTAATTACCAACTGACGTTCCTTTATCTAGATACCATTTGTATTATGATATCGATCGCCGAAGCTTCTTGGGAGCACACATTGTCAATGCTTGCATTTTCTGTTCTGTTAATAAAGTTGTAGCACCTTGCATATTTTTAGATAATCTTGGTACTGTATTCATAATGACGATGAATAATATCATATTTCATATAAAACTTTCATTTGTTGGGTAGTATATGTTATACTTTTGTAAATTTTAAATGAATATTTTTTAGTTAAAAATCACCCGTAGCATTCATATATAACTCTCAATTGTTGGATAGTACATGTTATACTTTTATAAATTTTCAAAAAATAACTTTTAGTTTAAAGTAACCCGTAGCAATGCACGGGCATCATACTAGTATACATCAATGTATGTATAAATGATTCTCGGCCCGGGCAGAAACATGTTTCATGGACTGGGCCGGCCCATAAATCAAGCCATGTTCTGTAGAAATGGAAAAATTATAACTACTTATGGTCGTTTTGTGTTTCTCAATTATGGGCCGGGCCCGGCCCGGCCCAGAACATGTTTTATACATACATGCAGTTGATAAACATGGTTGTTGGTTCTGTCAGGTAGTGTGTATGTGTGTCACTGTATCGTAATCATGTCTACATAATTACATACTATTATTGCATTAGATAATAGAGTCATTAGAATTAGAGTATTACTGTATTAGACCAAGTAGTTAAGTTAGCTGCATTGCATGTTCATGTGCTTCATATATATATCTTCATCCAATCTGGGTTGAAGGGAACGATTCTGAAACAAATGAAATAAATAATTAATCACAAGTTGTACAGTATAATATTATTCGGCATCTGACACGACACCTCAAGATCTGAATTAGCACGCGCATCAATAATTTAACAAAACAAAACAAACAATGCAAGTAATATGTTGTCACTTAATATAATAGGAGCATTATACTAACGTATTTTATGTTATCGTGTCTGAAATCACGATTTATGGTGCTCAATAATTTTCTTATATGAAAATATTGGGGAATACAAAAAATTTTTATTTTTAGAGTTTTTTAAGTATTTGTTTTGTATTTTTGAAAATAGCATGTACAAACATCAATATTTTATTAATATTTATGAGCTATTTTCTAAAATTCAAAACAAATACCTAGAAAACTCTAAAAATAAAATTTTGTATTCCCCAATATTTTTATATAAAAAATTTATTGAACACCATAAATCGCGATTTCGGACACGATAACATAAAATTTGAGGCGTTAGTATTTCGGTCCGAAATGCTAACGTTAGTATAATAGTCTAACTCAATATAATAGTACAAACAAAACCATTTACTCAAAAAATAGTACAATTGGACAAACAATACATTTTCTGTATGAAACCTTTTCCAAGTATGTTGTCACATGTATTAATTACACTGGTAATCGCTTACCTCGGAGCCGATCCGAATCATCCGTTCAAGTTCGAGATCCGACGGCTGTAATTCACCGACGACCGGGTCAACGTCGAGTAAAACACTGTTCGATAACTCATCCGGATCCTCTCCATCCGTCCGCTTTTAACCTCCATACGCATCCCTATCCCCACCGTCAAATCGGACTAGAATTTTGTCCAAAGCCCATACTGTCTCCGTCCAAAGCTACGAATAAACCGTTCGATTAAATTTATATGTTTATCAACATTAATAGTGTGTGATCTCATCATTCTAAATATAACCATCTATATTTTGTTTCTATTTTTAGCACATACACGATCAAATCACGGTTCATCAATTACCAACAACAATTAGATTGTACGTAGAGGTGGCAGAACCCGACCCGACCCGACCCGACCCGACCCGACCCGACCCGACCCGACTCGAACCCGATCCGACCCGGAATTTTTCAGATAGTCAAACTGACCCGACTCGACCCGACCTGATCCAAACCTGACCCGACCCGAGATCAAATAGCATCTAATCCAACTCAAATCAACATAGGATCCAAAAAAAAGTAGATATTAAAATTGACCTGACCCGACCCTCCCATCACCCGACCTGACCCGAGATATTCTAAAAGGTCAAACTGACCCGACCCGCCCGATCCGAACCCGACCCGCCCGCCCGATTTGCCACCTCTAATTGTACGGCTTTCCGAACCCTTTGGACAATATCCGATCCCCGTCAAATCACCATCGGACGGCTGATATGCAATGGATTTGGTCAGTTTATACAACCGGAGAAGAGCAGAACCGAACAGAAGCCCATCGGCTACATACCACCTCAAGCTCAATTAATTATTAATTAAAAGCGAAGCGATTCAAGAACGTTTTTATCTGTTCATTCATATCTAATCTGCGGATCAGTTCCACTCTCTCTCGCTCGCTCGCTCGCTGTGGGGTTGGTCTGTTTGAGCGAGTCGTGAATTGCTATAGCTGGGGAGGGAGAGATTTGGGAGGTGGTATCAGGCCGATCGAGCTGTTGATTTTGAACAAGATTGGTTCTTTTTTTGGTTAATTTGGAGGTTTGCATCGATCATACTGTTTTCATTTGAGAGGTTTATTTATTTTGTGGCCATTTTGCAAGATTTGTATATTTTGATGCTTTTTAATTAGACATTTTCAGGAAATTATGATTTGTAATTGCTGGTATGAATTCAAAGAATTGTTCATGATCTCTTGTAATATAAGTTTCCTGTTTAAACACTTCAAAGAGGATTGATTATACACTTCATATTTGAAGAAATATGAAGTTAAATGGTTTTGAGCTGTTTAAACACTTCATATTTCAAAAACAACTTAAGCTATCTAACTTAAACACTTCATATTTCAAGAACTTGTGCTGCCATTTAATTTAAATGAGAAAAATCCTACAAAAACAAAATTGAAATTGCTAAATGCTTGGGAAATGCCAGTTTAGTACTCTTAGAACTGTTTCATAAATCTGTGTTTAATTCATTATTTTGTCAAAAACAATGATGTACCGTTAATAATTTGGCAGCTGTTTTTTGCACAATTTATGTTCCATAGTTCAAATTTCTTTTATGCATGCAGATTCAATGATGGGCTCCGAAGATGTGGTTCTGGGTGTCAATGGAAAAGGGCAGAATGCCCAAAATGGCACAGGAAATGCGCATACAGATAAAATCAGTGAGAACGGGCAAGCGATCCCAAACGGCGTAGTGAACGAACTAATTGTTGAAAGGGGTGTAGGAAATGAACAGAAGAAGATAGAAAATGGTTTGGTGGATGAGTATGCCGACGGGTACTCGGTTCGCGCACTTGAAATCTCTGACCATAGAAAGGGTTTTGTTGAGGTCATTGGCCAACTCAGCCCGACACGGCCCCTCTCCGAAGAGGAATTTCAGGTTCGTTCTTTTTTGTTGTCACTAATTTGGTTTCTTTTTTTTTTTCTATATTTTTTAGGTTTTTTGAGTAGCTGTAGCTTTAATAGGAATCCGGTAGAGGCCTAACACCAGAACTTCTTTCGTACCAGTCGTACCGGGCACTGTTTTATTTTGATGACCTATCATTTGTCAAAATAAAGCAATTTGTGGTTTTATTTGATAGCTCATGATATTGTCAGAGTACCTCGATGAGCTCTAATTGAATCATACAGACATAAAAAACATTGACATATAAATATTTACTGAACACAAGGTACTGCTATGAAAGGTGCCTTCAATAAAATACATTGTCCTTGTGATGTCAATATGAGTACTTGAATTATGCTGTACCAAATTGAATTGATAATTCCTGATTTTAGAATCGTATAGTAATGTATTTGTTCCACTGTTGACCGAATTGATTGAGAATCAACATTCCTCATTGGATAATGAATTGATTACTCAAAATTATGGTTGTGGAGTTTCATAGATTTACAGTAGCAATTGTCCCCATCCTTGATGTGTTATTCAAAGTTCCCATACTGTGCTCATTTGTGTCCTTTTGTTTCGCAAGCACACTATTTGAAAGCTTTTCTTTCCTAGAAACTGAATGTAAGATTTTACTAAGCTGGGCCCAAAAATACACTCCAATACCTCATCCAGCTGACAATTTGCCTACTTTTGTGTACTTCTGGATTATCTGACATGTTACTGTTAATATTGCTTATTGTTCGAGGCTATTATCCGAGTTGCAGTGTCATGCCCCTGATATCTACACCGGTGTGGCAGCCTTGTTATTGTATGGTTATCGATTCAATTTCGTGTCAGATAAATTCATTTTCTCTCTAGTTATAGTTTGGATCTTTTGTCATGATCACAGTCTTCATGGTTTCAAATGTACTGATATGTGACAAACCGACAAATTCATAAAACAATGAAAAACAAGGACCGAATTATTGAGAATAACAATTTAACAATAATTTAATACATTATTGCGAATAGATTTATAAAGCTGTTTCATATTTTCAGACACGCTTTGCGGAGCTGGCGTCCCTGGGTCCTGACCACCACATATGCGTGATCGAGGACCCCAGCTCACGCCGCATCGTTGCCACTGGAAGCGTATTCATAGAGAGAAAGTTTATCAGGGGATGCAGCAAGGCGGCTCACATAGAGGACGTGGTCGTCGACAAGGAAGCCCGTGGGCTACGCCTGGGCCAACGCGTGATCAAGCACCTCGTCGACCATGCCAAGGCCACTGGCTGCTACAAGGTTGTGCTCTATTGCAAACCTGAGTTGAAGGAATTCTACCAGAAATGCGGCTTTGTGGAAAAGGATGTCCAGATGGCAATTTACTTTTGAGCTCTGAGATTACCAGCTTTGGTTGTGGTGACTTTGGGATCACTTCATGTGTCTTGTAAGTAAAGGGATTAAAAAATTATCCCCTCTTCTAACTTCTATTTTGTTGATATTAGTCGAATAATAGATTGGAAAGGTAGTTATTCTGATGCCTACCTGTACTGGTACGTAATATACGGTACTGTAAACACTACTGGTACCATCCAATATTTTTCTGGTACGGTTGCTTAATTGGCTGATACGGTACGAAGTTGTATGCTGCTACCATAAAACGGTTGCTGCACTCAGCGAACTCCACAGTTTGTAACTCTCGAATTTGCTCATTTCAGGTTGAGTGCTACCCTAAAATAAGAAGATTATGAAATGCTACAACGGATCATAAAAGATAAAATGGTTGTAAGATCTTCAACTGGAGATCGGTTACATTTTGCCGAATAATGGTTAGCTGCTTCTGTTACTTAATTCAGCCAACCATAGTGCACTGCTTTTTTTTTTTTCTCTCTCTCTCTTTCTTTTGGATCAGTAAGAAGAGAGAGGTACGATTATAGTTGTAGATTTGATAGGAATTTTTGGGATGTTATGATTAGATGTTTTACCTTGAAATATAACTCTATTTTTGTGGTTTTCACAATTCAATATTGAGTTAAAAAGGTAGTACTAACCTTTTTTTTGGGATACCTATATATGGTTTTCTTTTCAATATGAAGTTGAGTTTTGATTTATAATAATCCCTACAAACAAAAGGTTCCTGTAATTGTAGCAATTGAGCTTGGGACGTGTACTTTGTGACCTTCTATGATATTTATGATAGAAGTTGGTACTAAAATGTAAAGGTCAATTATAAATTATGGTCCCAAAATCATACCGGAATAAGAACAAATTAGTACCTCAATTCTCTTTCACCAAATTGTCCTGTGAGCCACAAAATCAGTCGCTTGAGTTTCAAAAGAAAAAAGGTGAAGCAATCCATACCCAGAAAGAGGGGTAGAATTCTAGGCATTTCAGCCATGCCACCTCATTAAAGTCTTTTCTTATTACATATTTTATTTAATTACCAGTAGGTTTAAATATGATATGCAAATGTGATTTAATTACGCAGCAAGCAAAGGTAATTTAAGGAAAATGCTATGGGGATACCGCAAAAGATACCGTCGGGGATACCATTAAACATTGATTGCCAATAAAAAAATGTGATAAGTTGAATATTTAGGAGGTTAAGGTGAATATTTAGGAGGATAAGCTGAATAGTTAGAAAGTGTAATGCGATAAGTGTAGTTTTTATTGGCTGTAAAGTAAAATGTGTTAAGTGTAATGCTGCAATTAGGTTTTTATTATGTGGAGTTTTTATTGGTTGTCAAGCAAAATGTGTTAAGTTGAATATTTAAGAGGTTAAGGTGAATATTTAGGTTTAGTTGAATTGGTCAAAGATCATGGTATCTCCGACGGTATCCTTTGTGGTATCTGAATATCTGGACTGGTAATTTAATTAGGCGCCGGTGATCTAATTAGCAGTACCCAGTATACATTGATGATTTGTCCGTTTCTATCTTTTCATCTCCTCTTGATATTAACACCACCTATCCACTAACGGCGGAGAGAGAATGTGAAAGATCAATTCCTTTTTTTGTTTATATATACCTTTCCAATATTTGTACTGCTATCTCTACCTCATGCATTCTATTATTGATTATTCACATAATTTATGAGATTTGAAGCTCAGGTACACACTATGCACGCTTTTGGATAATCATCGTTGTTTCTTTTGAATCTCACAATGTCAATCACATGTAGCATTCCATGTTAATACACTAGAAAAAAAAATGATATTTTTTCATTAGAAGTTTATATTTAGGAGAAAATAATGATCAAGGTTGTGCTAGAAATATATATGATTATTGAGGTTCTTAATTAATTATTCGTTAATTTCTTTTATTGTGTAATTTTTTTTTTCTTAGTTGGAATCTAAATCTCTCAAATCTGTTTTTCCAACACACTTAAAAAAATAAAGACCGAAGTTTGTCACCTTATTAAATAAATCTACTCTATGCTCGAAATAAATAAGAACAAGAATCTTAGTTAATCAGTAAGAGAAATGATAATCACAGATGGTATCCACCGTGAAGAACCAGCATTTAATTTAGTTGCTAAGGGCAACACTATCCGTGTGAGAAGTTGTGGGTTCGAAACCCGTATAGAGTTCAGTATTTAAATTTGAGGGGGCTTCATCTTTATTAGAAAAATAATAATAATATAAAAAACACATGGTATCGAGTGGAACATTGTAGCATTGTACATTTGTACTGCCGGACCCGGTAAGGCGTTAACAACAAACATTATAAACACTGAAGTTTAGCGGGTCTAAATCGGATGCTCTATCTTGTCATGAAGCCCAGTAGCACATAACATAACATAACATTAATACAGTAACACCGTGACTGAAGAACCTAGCGGGCTGCGGGCCTATCTAATCCGGATCACACCCACATCCTCACTTCAACAATCCGACCCGGCCCGTTATCGCTCCCTCTTATCCTCACTACTCGAAACAAAACAAACCAAACGAGAGGGAGCCGATAGTCGATAGGAAGCTGCTTCGGGCAGCGCTAAAATTACTAATTGCACATCCTTCATACCGAAACTGACCAAACTACCCTCCATGAGGAAGCGAGACGTGCCATTAACTACAGGGGCATTTTGGTCAGTTTCACTGTAAAATACTAAAATCTGTACCGTAACTAATTTCAACGCTGCCCAAAGCAAAGCAAGCGATTCTTAATGCTTGGCGCGCCTAAACCCTCCTTCCCTCCCTTCCATCCATGGCGCTCTATCTCAGCCGTCCATTGCGACCACCGCCGCATCTGAGCCGTCCCTTCTCCAACCCTCCGCTCCCAAGGCGAACAAGGCGCCGCGGCCGCGCGTCATGCTCGCTGCTGCGCGCGGGGTTCAGGAGGCCGTACACGACGGTCCTGATCGTGCCCACGGGAGTCGGCGCGTCCATCGGGGGGTTCGCCGGCGACGCGCTCCCGGTCGCACGGGCCCTCGCTGCCGTCGCCGATTGCGTCGTTTCCCACCCCAATGTATGTAAGCCTCTGTTATGTTTCTGTAACTCTGTTGAGTGTAATCTGTAATGGCATGGTGGATTGGTGAGGGTTAGGGTTTGAATGTGAATGTTGATAGGTTCTGAATGCGGCCATGCTGTACTGGCCGATGCCGAACGTGCTGTACGTGGAAGGGTACGCGCTCGATCGGTTCGCCGAGGGTTCATGGGCGCTTCAGCCTGTTCATCAGAACAAGGTAGTTGTTTGTTCAATTTGCTTACCAAAAGGTCCGTTCGTCAGTTGTTGATTGTTTCCCGTTTTGTTCTGGAAGTTCTTACAGTTCCAGTTTGGTACCGATTATAAATCCTGAAACTCCGTAGAACAAAATAGGAATAATGGTTCTGTTTTTGTATTGCTGAACTATGTGTGTACTTCGCTTTATTTATGTCTGATGATTATGTTTTTATGTTGAAACTTCAATATAGGTAGGTCTGGTACTGGATGCGGGTATTGAAGAAGAGCTGAGATTGCGCCAGCTGCAGGTGGCAGATGCCGCTCGGGCGTCACTTGGCCTGCCTGTCATTGAGTACATAGTTACCGATTCTCCACTGCAGGTGTAATGAGAAGTCCCATTACCATCTGAATTATTTTATTATTATTATTTCTTGGCAATGTTTCAGGCAAAACCTGGATTTACAAAAAAAAAAAAAAAAAAGAAAAAAGAAAAAAAGAAAAGACTAAAAATATTCTGCAGCTTACAGTTCAAATATATATGCTGCGATTGTATGCAAGTAGAATGCTCATATGAACTCATTCTTATCACATAACATTTTCATCGTTTAAAGTTCTGCCAATAACTTGGTAAACAACCTAGACCAGATGACTGCAAATCCAATTCCATTGGGAGAAAAGTCGGTGGTGATTATGTATTCATTTTTTGTTTTTGTGTTGCATTCGGGAGTAGAATATTATTACCCTGAAAGTATAAGTTAGAAGGTGATGTCATTTGCAAAAGCAACCCAGTAAAAAATTTCATCTTGCAAAAGTATGCAACTAATAATAATTATCTTTAGTAGGTGGAGACATGGTATGACCCAAAATGTGGTAATTCAACTGGGAGGATAAAAAATCCTGATTCATTGTTACGGGCTGTTAATTCCTTAGTGAACCACGCTGATGTAAATGCTATTGCTGTGGTGGCAAGGTTCCCAGATGATGACTTGGAGGATTTTGAAATATACCGTCAAGGACAGGTAAATTTTGATAAATATCTTGGACGAGATACTCCAGCATATTTGCTTTTACAATCAAATACTGCAGAAAATTTTGTGGGATCTGAAACAACTTATAATTTAACCAAAAGAAATATTGTATTGGTGTATTGTTATAGTGTCAACCTTCTCATATTAAATCTGTTATTCTCATAGGGACCAAAATTGGACAAATGGTCAATATATCTAAATAAAGATATAAAAAATGTTGTCAGCATCATCTGTAGCCAAGATGATATCAGCAAATAGATGGGATTATTCCCAATAGTAGATCAGTGATTCTATGTTGGTGCCAATATTTACATTTATACAAAATCATGTAGCATCTGTTGACTATCAAAATCATTTACATTTACATTTATACAACATTCTACAAGTTAGCACCTGTAGCATCTGTTTCTATCTATTTACATTTACATTTATACAACATTCACATCAATTAGTATGCAGAAACCATGTTGATTTCCTTGAATAAAATTATAAAAGAGAAGCATGTTGACACGGATTCCACCATCCCGTTTAACAAACTTCAGCTCCCAAAACGGGAACAAAAATTTGGGTATCAAGCTGGGAAGGATAATACTGTAAAATCATTATTGTTACTTTAATCTTAATAATTTTATGCTTAATTAGTTTTGGTCGTGCAGGGTGTGGATCTGTTGGCAGGTGTAGAGGCGATAATTAGCCATTTGATAGTGGAAGAATTCAAAATCCCAGCTGCACATGCACCAGCAAATTTACCATTTCCCCCATCAGCATCTCTATCTCCTAAATCAGCTGCAGAAGAGGTAAATGCTTTGGCAGGTGCAAATTTACCATTTGCACCTGTTTTGAAATACATATGGTCTCAAAATCAAATTTCAGTATCAGCTTTGTGACTGATTTTCATACTCCATAAAGCATTTTAATTTTCTTCTTGGCTTATAAAGATAGGATATACATTCCTTCCATGTGTACTGGCGGGGTTGAGCAATGCACCACTATATGTGACAAACCCAAGATCTTTTGTGAACGGGTCTATTGTAGCTGATGATGTGGATAGTGTGGTGCTTCCAGCCAATGCATGTGGCGGCAATGCGACTCTTGCGTTTTCCAAAAGCAAAAGGCCAAATAAGGTCCAATCCATTTTAATTTGTTCATTATTTATTTACAAACTGTTATGCTTCTCAGTTTTGTTGTGATTTTACTAATGAAATAAGATTTAATTATATTTCTAGTTTAAATGTTGATCAGAGTATGAGTGGAGTGGTTAAACATGTTGAACTTAATAGAGATCACATAATGCATAACCATTTGGTAGAAGTGCAAATTTAGTACAGCAATGTTACCTTACAGACTGACACCAGTAATTCTACCAGTATCTACCTTATCTTAGTATTTAAAAGGAGAACAAGAAATTCTGTACACTTGACACTATGTATTCATTTTGCTTTCATTCTTTTCTTTTCAGCCACTGATAATTACTGTAGAGGAGAACAAAACAGTGCTAGATGATACACCTGATAAGTTTGGTGTAAAAGCGGTATGCATTTTCTCTAGAGAAAATTATCTGGTAAGTGAATTCTTGTTTTAATATAATTATTTGAATATCTTTTACTTTATGTTTCAGATGAAGGTTAAAAACTACTGGGAAGCTATTGGGGTTGTTGCGGCTCACAAGGCTGGTATTGACCCAAAATCTCTCAGAAAAGATGCCATTGATAATATTCAGAATCCTTCTCAATTGTATAGCCCTATTAGGAATATTTCTACTAATGGAAAAGGGCATCATAAAGTCTATTCATACTAATTTCAAGAAAATTCAATTTTGTTGACAAATATTTAAGAGATTGCCTTTCAATGTTTATAATGGCCACTTGCAAATTGCAACTGTATTATTGAATGGTAGTTTACTGTCAACAATCTCAATTTGTGAGACAAGTAGCTAACCCATCGGCAGGACCAAACAAATATCTTCTTGTACAAACCACTATGTGACTATATGGTTGGTTGGGTTGGTATTGCATATGCATCACTATTGCCACACATATGCCGAGTCTTCATCCACTTCACACGAACTGGTGCTTGAAAAGAGCAGCGCATCATTGAAGAAGGTAGCAAAATCTGAAACTGGGAATAACAACCTTGTTGGATGTTTTATAGCTGACTTGCCTAAGTAGCAGATTATGGTTTATTTTGTGTGGTATCTGATTGGAGACCTGCCGGATTGAGATGGAATGGTAGTTTGATGTCCACAAGCTGCTATAGGATATACCAACCTTTCTAGGTTTTGACAAATTTAAGTACAGATTACTAATTGTCCTTGTTGAAAGTGCCCTTAGAATCCGGTTCACATCAAATTTTGCCATCACTGCCAGACAATTCATTGACCTGTACATGGCTGTGTCCCTTTGTCTCTATCTTTATCTTTATTATAAGTCCCCCTAATAAATTTGTGATGAGACCTCTTCTAATATTTTCTGAGATTGGAGAAGGGTTGCTGACTTGCTGTTGTAAATCTTTAAACCCCACATATCTCTGTTATCTTTTTTTGTTTTTCTGTTTTTAAGATAAAGTTGAAGGTCATTAGACCATAGGCCGGTTCTTATTTTTGTTACTGTTGTTTGCCTTATGAAGGAAAGGTCTTTCACATATGATATATCATATAATTAATCCTCAGCAAATGATTAATTTACTCACAATTAGCCCATAATTAATTATATGATATATCATATAATTAATTGTAAAAATGTGATTATATGTTGATACTAGCCAGTCTAGCGTTGAAAACGATAGACAAGTCAGGGGCTGAAGAGGAGGTACATGTGATGCCACAACTACTACAGTTTTTTTTTTTTAATCTGATAGTGTTTCTGATTTTTGGCTGTTGCTGTGTTAAAGAACAACAGTACCTATAGCAGGAATGTATCATTTTGCTATCATATCCTTATCCAATTCTGGATAAGATATTCTTCCTCATGAATAGTATCGTTTTATCCAAGTGCATGCTCTCCTGGTCTCTCTCATGCATAATATGCTCTCTTATGATTTTATTTTCTATATCAGTTTTTATTTAATAAAAAGAATGCTAGTTAATCCTTGGGCAAGGTACTTGTGTAAAATTTTGAGTTGCGATGTTGTCATTAGAGGTAGGTAATGTGTTAGTTGGTTGCTTTCTTTAGTATTTATGTTGTGTCAAAATCGATGATAGGCATAACATAGAATAGTGATACTAGAAAAGGAAAAATTCTACATGTATATGTATTTTCGGAGTCAATGTAATTAATTAATGAGCTGTATTTGTGAACAAAAAACTGGCCTATATTTTAATACAAACAATAAGTTGGAATTATGCAGCATTAAGCAATATATCCTGGTTTGAAGGTGTCGGTTTACTGTTAAGTTGTTGTGTAATTCTGAGTTCCAATCTTCCATATCACATTATTTTAATCAAATTAAGTTGTTTTCGTCTAAATAAGAAACTTAATTATACCGAGTGATTATTAAGTGCATGAGAATTCAATATTGAATTTCTTGATGTGTCCTGCCATATTCATAAGATGAGAAATTTAGTGAGAAGACTGAAACATTGTTCTCTCATCTGCTCTTAAGTACTATTTCTTTTAAGATAAAGAAGAGGGATCGACCTACTCAACATTATACATGTGTATGAAATATCTATAATCATGCCATTGTGATCTCTTATACAGAGCATATATATTGCCAAGAGTAATACTTAGCGTTCATAGGTTACATTTCAGAATGTATTTGTTACATTTGAGGGTATATTTATTACATTATGTACACATTATGGATATATGATCAGTTTTTCGATGGAGGCAAGATGTTTCTCTATTGCCAATGTCACTAAACCAAAGATTAGTTCTAGTTATCATAATTGTATTCATATATAATCCATTTTTTTGTTTGTATGTGATAGTATGATACGAGGTATATATGCAGTCTGTTAACAATATTTGCCTAATATCAAATAAGCAGAGTTTTGAGATGTCTTATTGTTATGACACATGGTAGAAATAAATAACCATATATATATATATGAGTGAAACACAATCATAAAAACTCCTTGTGCACATCAGTTCATAGTAAATTCCACAATATATATTATCAACAGGTAAATTAATTAATACTGAGAAATAATTTCTTCTTCTATGTTAATTAATACAAGGCAGGCAGGTGGTGTAGCTTATTGGAAGAGGAGGAGAGTCTTGTTGCCAGTACTCAGGCCGGTACCGACGTTTGCTGAGTGATCCGAAGAGTTTGCTTCGATCTTCTCCTTCGCATCCCAGAGAGGCGAAGTGGACACAGACATGGAGAGGTCGAGATTGAGGCCCCGAGTCACGCTCGAATCCTCTTCTAGACCACTGGCGGCATCAGAGACTGGCGACTGATCGATGGTTCGGGTGACGTTCATGCTCGAATTTCGCTTCTTAGTGTGCATGTTAACGGTTTGCGAAAGCTTTGCTTCTAGTTTTGAATTCCAGTGAGTCTTCACCTCATCTTCAGTCCTACCCGGCAATCGACCGGCTATCAGCGCCCACCTGAAAAAGAAAAAATCACAACTTTTCTAGTTAAATGCAACAAAAAAAAAAAAAAATCTTAGGATCTCTTGAGCATGAAAGTTCATCAATTACCGGTTGCCGAGCAGAGAATGGAGCTTGACGATGAGGTCGTCCTCAGCCTCGGTGAACGGTTTAAGCCGCTGATTGAGTATCTTCGGCCATGACCTTACCCCATAAACAAGAACTGCTGATCATAACAACAGAAATAAGAACTGTTAGTCCATAATTTATATTCCATAAGGCTAATTCTACTATGGATCGGATGAAATACGGGCCGTTCAATTTCGAAATGAAATGTTGCTTAACCCATCCATCCATAACAGAACAACTCATTTCATAAAGAGCAGAATATATATCCCCTGCATTTAATTGCATGTTATATAATGGAAATAAATATGAAACTTGCATATATATGTACCTTCACTGGGAGGAAGCAAGTTCAGTTTCCAGCCCCCATGAACTTTCATGACTTTGATCAGTCCTTTCTTGCAAGCACCAGGCTTATTACTCCCATGGACTTGAACCCTCCTCATTTCAGAAATTAAGAGTAGAGGTGCCTGCTGCTGTGCAAATTAAAATTGGTGCTGAAAGAGTGTAGAATGGATGATGGATTTATAGGTGCAATGGGGGAAAAGGTGGTGGTGCATTAAAAAGAGTAATAATACCCAGTGTCCATAGAATATTTGTCCACAGCTTCTATAAGTTACAAAATCAGATATATTTGTTATATAATCGGATGTATTTGTTACGTTCTGAGTGACATATGGACACATTTTCGATGGACGCAAAGATGTTTCTCGTGCATTAAATTAAATTAGTTTGCCTTGGAGTGTAGTTGGACTGACCGTTTAAGTGGGACTGGAAGGATTGCATGGTAGGTGTTGAGATCTTTGACCTTTCATATTTCTTATTGCTTGTTGAGTAATAGACTAATAGTTAGCAGTTAGCGACCACCCTTTTATCTATCCATTGATCCACTGTATTTGTAATGAACAAATATTATTTTTCAGTGAAAAATTTTATCTTTCTGATCAACATATATCGTTTTCTGGTAAACAGATACATTAAGGTTTCTAGTGAATATTTATGCAACTGTGACAAGCACATAGGTATATGTGGGTGTGTCAGATTGTGAGAGGGACAGATGAAAGACCTACTTTATAGGGTGTACTCTACATGTTTTTTTCCTTGTTTTATTTTATTACATAAACTTTAATATGCAATGCACATTAATTAATTCCTTAGTGCTGAACATATATAAAATCATGTGAACATATTTTGTTTTCCTAAACTGTAGATGATGATTAAGATACCTTGAAAAGGAGTGGAGATGGAAAATTTAATTGGATAATAGTTTTAAAAGAAAAAAAATCATTTAAATAGTTTGAGCTTTATACAACAAGTTATCTTGAGTTTCTAGAAGAAAATTACTCACCAAATTCCTACAAAGATCACCAGTCTGTTGATGTATGCTTAAGAACTAATAAATGTATATATATATTTTTAATTATTTTTAAAAACAGAGGTCTCCAGGAACCGGAAAATGATTTTACTGAAGAGAGATACATTGATAATGGTTATGTTGACCATGAAACTTTTAAATAATTTGAAAATAAATTATTAAAAAATCTTAAGAGTAGAAAAAATTGTATAGAAGTATTGCTTAACTTATAAGTTGATTATGTTTTAAATTATATTCAATTAAAGTGACATATGATACCTATTCAAAAACTTAATAAATTTGAACTTTTAAAAAGTGTATAAAAGTTTGATAAGCCATTGAGTGATGTTCAAATTGATTGAAATTTAAAATATTATCAATTTATAAGTTAAAGAGTACATCCATAAACTTCTTTTTTTTTATGATTCTTTATTAATTAATTCAAATCTTTTGAAAGTCTCATTGTCAAGATTGATAAGATAAGCAACGCTCTCCGTGTAGAAGGTCATGGGTTTGAAACCCAGATGGGAGGTCTTTTGTAGACATTTAAATTTGAGTGGCTTGACCCTCATCTTTATCTAAAAAAAAAAGATTGATAAGATAAGTATTGTCAATGGATTTCTCCTCTTACTAAACTAGGGCAAGCCCTGTGCTTTGCGGCGGGGCAGTACATATATTTTATAGGTGCTCCACAATGTAATTGTGAATTTATTTAGCTAGAAACAGTTGAATTGCATATTATTTAGATGACATCTGTTGCTTAATCTCAATGTGTAAATAAAAACAGAGCCAATTTCTTGGACGAATGGGATTAGCCTAAATTTAATGTAGAACTATATGACAATACAAAAAGTAAAAAATTGACGGATCGAACTAATGGAACAATGGATGGAACAGATGGGCCGGACAAAGAATAAATCCAATTTTTTTTTTTTTTTATCATTTTAGGAACTATGAACTTACGATTTACAGGATATGTCAATATTTTTGTTATCAGTTTTTTTATTGAACATTTGAAGTTTATTTAAAGAATACCTAATAAAAATATTTTAGCCAAGTCATATTTCCTGCTCCAACTAATGGAAATATTGAGAATAGGATCACCAACTAATTTTGGAAGAACCACCGTGTTAAACAAACAAATTTGGGTCACAGGTTCGAAACCCAGATGAAGAATCTTTTATAGATATTTAAATTTGAATGACTTGACCCTCATCTTTATCTCAAAAAAAAAAAAAAAAAAAAATTTGGTACCAATACAATAAGAATTGATCTCATAAACCAAAGAAGATCTGAGTCGGAACACTACTAAAATTGAAATTATAAGATCAGAAGTAGGAAACCCGACTACGCCTGAATTGATTGTCAAATAAATTGTTGTCATGGTCATGGATAACCTATGACTGACGTTGTTCGAGTGATGAATTGATGATAGCTAGGGAAGGACCGCATTCTCTCCACGTGACAAACCTAACCAACTCAAAAAAAAAAAAAAAAAAAAAAACAGAGATATGAACTCATGAAATAAAATTGTATAAATATTTGAGAAATATAAAATTTATGATCATATATATTAGACAGCTCAACATTCATGAGTGCTTATCCCTGCTTAATTACTGCATTGTGAAATTCACAGCATAAGCTGTTGGATTGTCTTGAGATTTGTGCCAGTGCGGATTTTAGGGTGATTTAACGGCGGTCGTTGTGAACTGCACAATGCAGTACAGCAGGTGACCAATTTAAACATCTTTATTTATTTTTTTAACAAAATAGATGGTAATAAATTTTCCAATCTCGGTTAATGACATGTATATCGCTTTAATTTATTGTATATATTTTCACAAATAAAGGGTTATATTTTGATAAAACCATTCCAAAAATAAAAAATAAAAAGTTCAAACATATTTATAAAAGAAACGATTTTACAGTAAAATATTACATATTACATTCCCCATGAGTAATCATAGGATATAGTCAAATTATTTAATTATGCTTGAAAATGAATGATCCTAAATTCTCAGATCTATTATTTATTCAGAAAATGTATAAAAAAATGGGTTAGTACTCACTGAAAGTCTTAAACTAAATTAAGTCTGATCTCCACCGACTTTTAGTTAATTAATTAAGCATCTATAAATAAATATAATAGACTAACAGTCTACATAAAGCCTCTACACATATTGTAACATAACGGATTCGGGTCAGTTCGGGTCGGGTTCTGTTCTGATAACATAGTACTATCCACAACCCACAACCCATTACTTACTTTATGACATGAACTGTTTGTTTGTTTGTCCCAACTTCACACTTCACACTTCACAATTCACACCAAGAAAAGGGGTTGAGAGAAATAGCAAGAATCCAAGAGGAAGGACAAGAAGTAGGGATGAAGTACTGTGTGACAGGAGGAACTGGGTTCATTGCCTCTCACATCATCAAGGCCCTCCTTGCCACAGGCCACACTGTCAGGGCCACTGTCAGGGATCCAGGTAATTTAATCTCTTATTTTGTCCTTTAATTAATTAACCCCCTTCTAATTTTTAGTTCCTTGTTAATTCATTGGTACCACTGATCACTATCTATTCCAGATTAATTAATTGCTTGAGAAGTTCTTGTTTTTGTTATTTTTGGACGTTGCTTCCATGCTCAGTTGTTCACGCCCAGATAATTTTATCGATTACTTATGAATCTCGTAATGGATAATATTTTATAGAATTTTACTTCAATACTCTCACCATAAAAATTTTACTTTCGATCTGACAATTATAAATGAATATAACCCATTATGTGTTTCATATGTAACCGATAAAATTATCTGAGTGTGAGTATGGAAGCAACGTCCTATTTTATAATTGTCAGATCGAAAAGAAAATTTTTTTGGTGGAGTATTGGAGCGAAATTCTTGTTATTTTGGGCTTTTTTTTGTTTTATTTGGGTCTAATAAAGCACTGAGCTTTTTCATGATTTGCATGTATTAACTAATTTGCAAAAATCAAGAAAGACAAGAATTAAACAAAGAAATTGATACATAGATCCTTGTACCAGTACCATGTTTTGCAGATTACAACTTAAAAGGAGCAGAGATCCCCTTACCTGTTTTCTTATGCTGTTTGAGTACACATAAATGCTTAAAGATTACTATTATCATATTAGATTATTATGCATCTCTGACATGTTATTTGGCAAATTTGATCCTTTTATGTACAAAGTTCATTATATAAGAATTTGTTCTACATTAAAAAAAATTAATTAAAAATTAAGGCAAGGACCAAACTAAATCACCTTTTCTGTATCTGCTTAACAGTATATTATGCAGTTCATCTTTCATATTTTTCCTCATTTATTTTTTGTGTATTAAAGATGATGGAAGCAAGGTACAGTTCTTATGGGATATGGAAGGAGCAAAGGAAAGATTGGAGCTTGTGAAAGCGAATCTGACGGTCGAAGGAAGCTTCGATCAGGCAGTGGACGGTGTTGATGGAGTCTTTCACACAGCCTCTCCTGTCTTCCCTTCAAACCCACAAAACATTCAGGTAAGATTTTCTTCTTTTTTATTTCCTTCCATTATTTTTTTTAAAATTCTTATTTTGTTCATGTTTCAGAACATTTTTTGTACTAACAATCTGAGTAAAGCAATTTTTGGATTTCTTTATTGCCTCAACAGATGAGATTAATATTTAAGCAAGGCAACTTTTTGCTTCCTGATTATGAACTGTTTAATACAGTTTCTTCAAAAATCTAGTTCTTTTTATAATTAAACTTAAAATTAAAAGCAGTTCTATCTTGCTATCAGCTTTAGAAAAATCCAAAAAATGGACCCAAATCTGATCAACTAGTGTGCGATTGATCGACACAAATACCAGATAAATGCTGATTACCGGTATATATTACTTGCTTCATTACATAGGAAACATTGATCGACCCCGCAATAGAAGGAACTAGGAATGTTCTCAAGTCCTGTTCGAAGTCGAGCTCAGTGCAGCGTGTTGTGCTGACTTCATCCTGCTCGTCAGTGCGGTACCGGGACGATGCAACCACTGCCTCTCCCCTCGGTGAATTCCACTGGAGCGACCCCGACTACTGCAAGCGATACAATGTATGGCTTACCTTAAATTCTTATGTAGAAATTATATATGATTGATTTGTAAGTTATAGATCAAATTCAAATTAAAAGAAAAGGTAAAACTAATGCCAAATTCACTCGTAATATCAGCTATGGTACGCCTATGCAAAAACAGTAGCTGAGAAGGAAGCATGGAGGCTGGCAAAAGAACTGGAGATAGAGCTGGTGGTAGTGAACCCTTCCTTTGTCATCGGGCCACTGCTCACACCGAATCCGACTAGCACCCTTTCGGTAACTTTCGCTATAGTAAAAGGTCGGCATTTTGCTTCAGTCTATTTGGTACAAAATTTGTTGTTGAACAGTACCAAAAATACAAGTTAATTTGATGGAACCCATCTTTGTAGACTAACTTTTACTGACTGAAAAGTTTGAGAAAAGTTACGGAAACAATGTCGAAAAATCAAAATTTCCTTCAATTTTGTACCCATACCGGAACTTGTTTCCTTATCTTTACAGAAATCCAGGAACCATGAGTAATTCTAATAGTTAATACAAAGTTCATTAGCAATATTTCCGGTTTAACGGTAGTTTTATCTTTTGTGTTGCCTGTGAATCAATTTTTCATAACAAGAGCTGTTATCGGTAGTTAACGTAGCTCGTAAGGAAATCTTTCAGTTTAAAAAAGGCATTACAAAATGTGAATATCTGATGTTATTTTCACTTAACTTATGTAGGGCTGATACCGAGCTACCCAAACCTGACGATTGGGTTTGTGCACATAGACGATGTGGTTCGGTGCCACATCATTGCCATGGAAGACCGGAGGGCGTCGGGGCGGCTGATTTGTTCAGGGCCAGTTGCGCACTGGTCGGAGATTGTGCAGATGCTCAAAGCAAAGTACCCGAACTACCCGATCACTGACAGGTTAATTAGCACCTTCATCTCAAATTCTCAATCTCATTTATATCCCCTTATGGGACCTAAGTAAACAACTATCAAATAAATATGTACTCAAGTGATTTGTGATGCTTAGTATTATAGTAAGGAAAAAAATTGTTGGTTTATATTTTATAGTGCCTAATTAGAAATGCCATCTTGGGTGTTATTGTTCATTAGATATTAGTGATGCTTTAAGAAACACTAACAGTGAAGAACCAACTTTTAGTCTAGTAGTAAAGGACAACGCTCTCTGTATGGAAGGTTGCAGGTTCAAAAGCCGGATGGGGGGTCTTTTATAGATATTTAAATTTGAGTGGCTTGACCCTCATCTTTATCTAAAAAAAGAAACATTAAACAGTGAGTAAGAAACTATAGAAAACAGTAATGAAGTGTTTTTTTCTGGTGTTAAATGGTATAACTACCAATTAGTCTTGTACATGTCAAATACTCAATTTTCATTTTTATTGCAAGAAAATTCATACAAAATTGAATATTTTGAAGGTGTGGGGATCAGAAGGGAGATGACAATCCACACAGCATGGACACCAGCAAGATCAGAGGGCTGGGAATTCCTTCTTTCATCTCTATTGAGCAGATGTTTGATGATTGCATCCGGAGCTTCCAAGAAAATGGGCTGCTCTAAATACTTTTTTTCCTAGGATTTTCCTTTTTACATTATCTTAGAAATAAAAGCTTCAATAATTCTCCTAATATATATATATATAATAATAATTAATGTTTAATCATCCAAAATGAATATTTTGTTCATGTTTTATCTAATTATGAAATGTTTTGCATATTATGATGCAATATTTGCAATTTCGAATTTGACAATATGGAGCAATTGTTAGCTTAACAATTTTGCTATTTTTTTAATCGCTTATTAAAAATTGTATCTCATTTCCAAGTGAACCGAACATCTTAAAGGCATTTTCAATGATGTTTATAGAATCGTCTGATTCAATTTCCTTCTCCCGCATTACACTTCTCAGTTCAACGTTTCCATTTGCACAATATGGCTGGTAAATATGCGTCCTATATATATAAATAAAATAAAAAAAAAAAAGACAAACGAAACTCAGATTGAATCAATTGAATATTTTGTATCATTACAAATATACAATGTTCAAGTAGTACAAACTTAGGGGCATATTACTTGTCTTACTTTTCTTCTTAATTTTTTTCAATAACCATACAAAATAAACGAAAGGTGGCAGTCAGAAATAGATGCACATGCATCCTGTGAAAGAAAAAATGAACTCCATCATATTCACAACATATCAAAATTAGTAAAACCTGAATATTAAAAGGAACTTTGACTTTATTAATTAAAAAATCATCTGATATTTAATTAAAAAAAATTTTCGAGATCTTAATTTCGTACATTTTTTTCATTTTTTTATTTGTAAATGAAATAGTTAATAAACCTCCTTTATCCAATGATTCTAAATAATATGTATTTCTTTTATATAAGATATTGAATGAAATATGACTTTTCTAACAAGCACCTCGAGATGTATGTTAGTAAACCTCCTTACCTGTTGATCCTTGGTTCCATATGAGGCAGTTACATAATAAGCACCTCGAGATGTATGTTCATAGTGTTTCTCTGGAATAACAAACTGTTGTCCCCCAAAAGAAAACTCATTATCTATATTATATTATAAAGCACGTAAGTATTGGACCCGTCCATTTTTTTTTCTTCTTCTTCAAACTTTCGTAATACCCAAATTGTCCTACGTCAAACGATTAAGATTAAATTTAACTAATTCAATGACCTAGATTGCGTCAATTTCTACATATTCTTCTTCATTTTGTTTCCAATGTGAGCGCTCTCCCCATTTAAAAAGATTTTGTTTGCCTTTTTTTTTTCCTCTCCAAATTCTAACCTAAAGATATACACAACTCCGTGCATAGCATGAGTTCTCTGCTAGTTAAACAAAAAGAAGGAGGCCCAAATAAAAATTGACAACATGGGACCCACATGTCAGTGATACAGGCAGGAGAAACAAAATCCTTTGAAACTGGGAAAATTATGACAAGGTGGGACCCACTGCCGTTGGAAGAAAAGAAGAAAGAAAGAAAGAAACACATGCATGTGTTTATTGATGGACAGTCCATAGAAGTTACACTGTGAGCATAACTGTCACATCTGGGCCCATATAAAGTCTATTTGTCATACTATTTGTTACTTCTATGGACCATCCATCCATGGATGGAGGTCTTACTGGAAGAAGAAGCCATTAAGCTTAATGGGCTGTTTGGTCTTGCACTCAATTATAAGCTTACTGATATGAGATCACTGATTTAATTGTTGTCAAACAAACCAAACCGAATAAAGCCCAAAGCTGAAGCATCCCAAGCATCCCAGTTTAGGCCCAGATCTTGAATGGTAGTGCACAGAACCCAAATTTATAGAGTGCATATCCTCCGGAATGGTCAGCTATTCCAAACCGTGGGGTGATCAGATATTATATCTAAGAGAAAAATACGGACAGCTTCGATTTCTGTGCCGATTAGATTTATAGGGGCTTTTTCTCTCCGGGCAGTACTTCACAATTTGGGGTATTCTAGGGATGTCGTTTCAAATTTATATTCAAGGGGAAATTCAAATGGTAAAAAAATAAAAGGGAACAGTAATGTTTGAAAACTGTGTATAGAATATAGATGTTGGTAATCAGCGGTTTGCATGATATTCACAAAGAATTTTGGGAAATAGATTAAAATGCCCTCTGCCGATGAGATCAATCACCAATCTGTCTTTAATTGGTCTTGTTGTTGTGTTTTGCTTCAAGATTTAAATGTATCATAGGTAAAAATTAAAGAGGAGGGATCCATTGACAATGGCCATGTTGACAATATCGATAATGCTATCTTTCAAAATTTTATAAAAATTTATTACCAAACTTAAAAATGGAAAAATGTTTACGGAAATATTAATTAACTTATAGATTGATTATGTTTCTGATCATATTCAATTTGAGCGATATTTGATAATAAAGATCCGTTAAATTACAACCGTTAAAAAATATACAAAATTTTGATAAGGCATCAAACGATTTTCAAATTAATCGAAATTTGAAACACTATCAATCTATAAGTTAACTAATACATCCCTAATTTTTTATTATTTTTAAGATTTTTTATGAATTCTTACAAAATTGTAAAAATAACCATTGTCAATGCATCCTCCTCAAAATTAAAATACCATAGTCTAGTAAGTTCGACGATACCATAATCTTTAATGGTACATACGTGCACATACAGCTATAAATATATATCATAGGTAAATTAAAAATATTATAAATTTCTATTATACGACTATCCTATTAATTAAATAGCCGATTCTAAGAGGTACCATCTATTCTTGGAATATATATATGCACCTCGTATGATGGGATCAGCATTATTAGAAGTAATTAATCTTAACCAAAAGATATATATAATAGATTGAATCACAATGTGGCAAATATAAAGATGGGTGTTTAATAAAGAAAACCCGGAAAAAATTAACAAAAAGGGAGCAATACCCTGAAAAATAAATCTTATAAGTAATAAGTTGAATATTTGCAATAAACTGATCAAGCACCATCACCAATGAGTATCCCCGGTATAGTCTCATTGTAACATTTTCCATATAAAAAAAAAAAAAAAACACCATTAAACCAAGCTCACAATTAACAGACCAAATTAAAGAATAATTTTCCCAACATAGAATATCTAACAACTACATATATTCTTTTAGCTAAAATTATGGTTAAGAAGAGTATCAAGCTCTTTCAAATAGAATTTGTAAATATGTCTCATAATCCTTAGGACAAACAGGGCTATTTTCTATCCTCCCTTTGAACAAAACACAGCTGAGGCACTCACTCAACGTTGCAGACCAATCTGGTGTTGCTTGCTATCTGTGATGAAACTCGGCAACGGCGAGCACTACAAATCGGCTGGCCACAAGAACTTCCCTGTGAAAATGAGTATCGGCGGTTCCCTCCTGAAAACACCATTTGAGTGATAGTACACATGGCAGGATTGCCTACATGACCGGCGATGTAGAGCATATAGTATCTTCTCTACATCTGTAGAGGATATAGAAGCGATGTCCCTGCCGTCTGGCCATGTATCTCCAGGTATCTCGCAAACCCGACCGTCGCGTACGAGGCGGCCAAGAAACTCCTGAGCGGGAATAAGTCTGTCTTCAATCGAGGCTAGTTTATGTTCTTCTTGATCATCGTCAAACCAGAATGAATTTGAGCTACATGAGGTAAACAATACTATCATCACAACCATGCACAAAACAAACGATTTCATGCTTGGTGCTCTTGTGCTGCTGCTTCTTTCTTCTTGCATCTAATTAATTAAGAATATGAGGTACAAAATTGATGATCCTATGAATACATAGATGGTTTGTTGTAGCTATATATATATTGAGTAAACTATTTTATCTATGTTCCACATTTATTAAATACTAATTTAAACGTCCATAATTAGTTGGTATCCGCTCTTTTTTGTATGTGTGTAATCTATATATATATATTTTAATAATTATAACGCCACATATAGATATGATAGAAGAAAATAGTATGCTAATTATAAAGGGTCTTGAATTTAATTCCATTTTGTTCAAAATTAAATGTTCATATTTATCTTAGGTAACTAATTCTAGTGGACTTGAACATATTCCTGCCTCCATATCAGATGTTGGACAATTGAAATTGCACAAAGAAATGCCTCTATTTCTAAACAAAAAAAAATGCCGCCAATTCTTTCATAAATGCCGCAGATTTGCTTATCATTACTATTATAGCTTCCAATGCAGATTTTTTATTCACATTATCGTTATTTTGGGTAGGTGGATCTTGAATACAGTATACGTTTTTAAATATCAGTAATCATTATGATTTCTATATGAACAAGTTAAGCTTCAACAAACGTCTCAAAGGTGTAATAGATATGAATGACTGACACACAAAATGGTATAGGCTTTTAAATATTCTAAATATGTACTCGATCGCAAGCGTACTATCTCGTGCAGTATAGTCGGGGTCGAATCCTCAGGGACGGAAATCAAATTTAAACAAGACCCTAAATTCAATTCTAAATCCTAAAAGAGTGTATTTTTGGTGTTTTGGTATAAAAGGGGGGTTTTATCAAAGATTGGTATCCTAAGCAATTAAAGACACTAATTAATTAAATAACAGCGGGTAAAATGAATGTAGAAATCTAAAACACTTAAAACAAATGATAAAAAGGTGTTACCGGGGCTTTCGGAATCAATTTGCTGCCTGGATTGACTGCTTACGTCCCGCAAAGATGTCTCTTGCGGGGTCGCGAGGGGTACTGGTCAGTGGTTCCAACGCTGGTTGCTAGGCCACAGGATGTCTCACTACGTAGCAATCAGCGCTGGCACCTCTGTTTTGCAACTGCCTGCTGTTGCTTGCGGGGTCGCAAGGGTTACTTGCGGTCCGCAAGATACTGGCAGACAGTAGCGTCTGTTCTGGTTTCTGGTGTCTTAACTCAAGTTATCAATTTCTAATTAAACCAAAGATGTTACAAGGCCCTCAATTGTCATGTTTTGGTACTGTTAACACTTTTAGTTCAATAAAAATTCATAGGAATATCTCTAAACCTAAATTCAATTCACTTTTGTTCTAGGATTCGATTCAACTTTCATCAAAACACAATTTCCCCTTTCGGATACTCTTGGATAACAAATTATCAACCCAATTAGTACAGATATCAAGTCTTGGTCAGATGATATACTTAACCACACCGGATTTGGCCTAATCCGTGGGTTTATCGTACAAACAAGCAATAATACAAGCACAATTTCATGAAAAGGCCAAGTAAATTGAAAACAACTCAAGTCAAACAAGCATTCAATTGATCCATACAAGCAAAGTTCATCCTAAACCCTAAGAACTAAAAGACTACTCAGCCATGGGTAGAGAAAACAAAGAAAAAGAGTAGAAGAGAGAGTTCATCAAGATGAAAGCGAAGAACTAGAATCCGCTGTTTTGCACGTGGTCTCTACTTTGGAGGAAGATTTATCTCAAATTTCCTTCAAGGGATGGTGAAGCAAGCAAGCAAAACTGTCCTCTGGTGACTAGGGAGGCCAAGAGAGATCCTATGGCAAACCCTAAAGCCCGCATTAAATAGGCGAGGGCTCCAAGAGAGATCCAAAGTGCTTATCAATACCCCCATGAGAGTACGTTAAAGGAACAAACAAAGCGAGTCTAAAAAAGAAAATGGTATGAACCCGAGAATCGGGTATCGGAAAATTGAAAGTCGAAATCTGAAAAAGAAGGGAGCTTGCACTCGATCATTTACCTGGTGGCTGTTAGTATAATCAAGTGGCTATCATTGAAGAAAAGGGAGTTCCAATATAAGAATATTCCCGTCCTTATCTAGACTCGCGAGCTGAGAAGTAACACCAAGTCTGAAAGAATAGGATCACAACCGGAGAATGTGATGCCTATAAGAAGAAGGAAGATTGAGATTGAAAGAGAAAAAAAGATTTAGACCTCGCTATAAGTGAAGAAAATCTCTCAAGCAATTACAATGAGGAGATGTGAAAATGCAAGAAATGAAAGAAGAGGAGATTGCACCAAAGCAAGTTCTTCAACACGTGCAGGTTTTAGAACCCGCTTTGGTGGGTGGCTCTTTGTTGACCCCTGAAAAGGCTCATCATATAAGTAGCAAACTAGAATGTTATTTTCAAGTGATTGTGGGGTCTTGGATTTCAATGAGTGCAAGCCCTCATTGTTAATTATCCTAAAGTTGTTAACTTCAGGCACCTCTGATTAAGAATAGGAAAATGCTAAAACATGTGTGCAAGTATATCATTTGAATTCAGAATGCACTAATGTGAACACAAAATTCTCAAATGTGTTTTAATTACAAGAAATGACAATGTGCATGAAAAATGTTCTGGTCCAAGTGTCTTCGCTACTTGGACATTTATTTGTGCACCTTTTGAATTTATTTTTGAAGAAAAAGCATTTGGTCCAAGTGTTTTCAATTTGAAACTTCAAAATATGTTCAAATAAGCATAAAATTTCCTAAAATTTGTACAACATGATGTAGAAAAATATTTACAAGAAAATAGAGACTTTTATTTTGAAAATTTATGTTTTGGTCTTTTTGGATTTAAATTTGAATTTGAACTTGAAAATTTGAGTTTCCAAAATTTGAAGTGTTTTTGTACAGAAAAATCATAAAATTTGTGAAATGAATTTTAAAATGATTTTGGAATTTTTAGAGTTCGGGAACTATTTTTAGAATTATTTTTATTTGAAAATATGAAATATTTAACTTAATTAAAATTAGGCCATATTTCAGAGTTTGCTGGATTCTGGACTGGGCTTCGAACTGGATTGGGCCAAAGTGTATTCATTTAGCCTGCTTCTTCTTCTCTTGACTGGACGGACCAGATCTGATGTTGCATCAAGATTCGCACTTCGTTTTTTTTTTTTTTATTTTATTCTTCATTTCTTCATCGGAACCGTTAAAGGCAGTGGATGATGGATCTTTGCGTTGGAATCGTGGAAGTGAGAAGAATACATCTATGGTATTTGATTGAACTGAAGCACAACAAGTAGGGGTGAAAACGGATCGGATAATATCCGTCCGTATCCGGATTCGTATTCGGATTTTTGCGGATACGGATATTCGGATACGGATATTTGCGGATACGGATAAAATTTATGCGGATACGGATACGGATACGGTTTTGAATATAGAAACGGATACGGATACGGATACGGATAATTATCCGAATCCGGATATTATGGTAATTCGGATATCCGTTTCAAAGGCTTATTATATGTCTTTCAATTGGATTTTTTATGTAGATTTCAAATTTAATGAAGTTTGTATCTAATAATATAATGAATATTATGGATTTTTTCTTAACTAACATGTAATTATTTATGATAATAATGATCCACAATGAACTAATAACATATTTATGATTAGTGATTAATTTTCATAGTAATTTAACCATTTTAGTTAGTGATTTATCATGAAAAAGTTATATAAAATATATTTTTTAATAATAAGTCTAATATCCGAAGTATATTCGTATCCGCATCCGTATCCGTTTAATATCCGATCCGTATTCGTATCCGCAATTTATATAACTTTTTCATTGTATCCACTATCCGTTGATATCCGATCCGTTTTCACCCCTAACAACAAGGGACACTTGCATTAGCTAAGCCCTAGAGGCTGATGAGCTTTTACTGACGATTTCCATTCGATCTTCCTGTTGAGTTGTGCATCAATTTTTTACAAAATTTCTCTTGAACACGATTGGCATATCATGTTTAATACAATTTTTAAGTTTAATTTAGATCAATTTTGATTATGTGACGTATGGAAGTTTTGTGCCAGTGTGTAGTTCTTTGGGTATCAGACAGTTAGTGCTTATTATTAACTTGTTCATATCTTATTTTCAACTATATCAACATCTTAACTTTAGCAATTATAGTCTGTGTTATGCTGACTTGCTTCGCTAAGCAGCAGTTTTTAACACTGAACGTTTGAATTGTCAGTAAAGAAAGGAATAATGTTACAGAATTTAAATGTGGGACTTACATATCACTTTGCTCACAAATCATTGCTAATCAGTATTGAGATATTTGTTGACACCTAAAAAATTTGGAAAGACATGTATAGATGCTAAAACCTATACCAAAATTGATATAGACTGTGGTAATATATATGACTTAATTTATCAAGTATTTAAGGTGTTCAAGTCATATATATAATTCGCTATATAAAATGCGAGACATATTAGAGAGATAAATTTAGATAGTTTCTCAATTTACATGAATACTAATCCAGTCGGTATCAATTTTAATATTCCGATAATATTTTCTGAAAAAAAGGGTATTATTAATATATGACAAATATAGACCATATGAATGATAAAAATATGATTTGACATATTTGGCGAGTTAAAATAAGATAATTCGGATAATTAATTAACTAATATGGCTTTTGCATGTATGATTGCCAAATTAGTATAACATGTTGTATGAATCCCGGCCTAATTTAAATCTTAATAATAAATGGCCATAAATATATATATGGGATTGCTAAGTATGGTATCAGGCCTATATTAATTATATCTGACACAATTAAGCTCAAAGCCCAGATTAATAACTAGATAATTAATAGATCATGAATGTTTTAAAGGCCCAAATTAATTATTACGGATCATGATAAAAGATCTGATAAATGAAACTGATTAAATGTCAGTTAATTATCTGGACGGGCCATATCTTAGTTAATAGAGGTTCCCTTTTTGTGGGACCCATTTGTCATGGAGCATGGCAACTTGAATCCTGTCGATGAAGCATGAAGCAAAGAACAAAATAACCACTACTGGCTGCACGATCTCATTACCTCCGTAATTGACTCCCACGATTGCCCAGTTACACCTTGACAGCCAAGCATAATGCATGGCCTATATAAAGGCTTGCCATGAGGAATTTTTCGGACACACACCGATACACACATACATACGGAGTCCAGATACAACTTCAGACAATAACCATACACCCATACACGAGACAGATACACATATACGCAGACAGAGAGCAAGTTGCAAGGTATATGGTCATCAATCCATTAATCATGTCCGATCTGTCGATTTCCTCCTTGCGTCGGCCTCGCCGGTGCGTTCATAAGATGCGTCGGCCTTGTCGGCGTTTTCATGATTTGCGTCGGCCTCGTCGGCGAGTTCATATCCTTGCGTCGGCCTCGAGCCACGCGTTAATATCCTTGCGTCGGCCTCGCCGGCGCGTTAATATCCTTGCGTCAGCCTCGCCGGCGCGTTAATATCCTTGCGTCGGCCTCGCCGGCGCGTTAATATCCTTGCGTCGGCCTCGCCGGCGCGTTCAATCCTTGCGTCGGCCTCGCCGGCGCGTTCAATCCTTGCGTCGGCCTCGCCGGCGCGTTCAATCCTTGCGTCGGCCTCGCCGGCGCGTTAATATCCTTGCGTCGGCCTCGCCGGCGCGTTTAATCCTTGTGTGGGCTTCGCCGGCATGTTCATAACTTTGCAATCTATCTCGTGCCAGCGCGTTCATAACTTTGCAATCGATCTCGTGCCGGCGCGTTCATAACTTTGCGATCGATCTCGTCCCGTCGCATTCGATTATTTGGTTATTTGGAATATATTGGACTCAAATCCTCTATATTCTTATCAAAATCACATAAACAGAAAAATAAATATACGCATATATCAAAAATACGGTTATATATACACGTAAATGATGATATGCTTGGGACTTAAAATATCATATGTTAATTAAGCCTTATGCTCGGACTTGGATTCATTTTACTGACAATTAAAAGTTCCTGTATGTAAAACTATTATGGGTGCTATTACAAAAAAAATTTGATCACAGGACATTATAAAAAAAAAAAACAGTTATAGGAACATCTCTTGCCCTTTGCATTTAATAAGATGAAATAAGACAGTTACACATAATTAGCATGTTTTATAAAATAAGAGATACGACACAGAGATTATTAATACTGTCAGATTAAAATTAAAAAATCTCTTTCATAGCGAAATATGTGATACATGCATCATGTTCTCAAATATAAACTTTGGACCAAACGAATAAACAATAAAAATAACACTGGACATGAACTTTAAAATTAAATCGTGCCCTGTATTGTTAGATTTGCAAGTAATAGAAGTCTGAACATAATGCGCATGCCACTTGGTCAACCCTAAATCTGACTTTTGTTATGCTGCACCCCTCCCATATAAATCAACTACTAAAAATAATGAAATAATATAAATTTGAATGATGATATTAGATAAATAAAATGGAGATCAATTTTTATGGCATTTAATTAAGTCATGTTCTAATTGACTAGTCATATTAAACTAGTCTCATATTCAAATTGATTAGTCATGATAACTAATCTCATGTCCAATATTCAAAGATTGCTCTAGCTCCGTTGAGTCATTAGTGCGATCTTGAACCATATGATATATAATCAAAATCGACATAAAAATATATTGATATTGATCCGGCCAATCATAAGTGCTTGATCAATTTTCCAAATATAAAATAAATATGTGCACCATACATACATTGAGTCTCTTAATCGGAGGTTCCTTAAATAATTTAGGGTAATTAACGGCAGGGGCTTGCGCCTGTCGGAAGAATACGAATCCTATATCAAATAAAAAATCCATATAAAAGGATGTATTTGGAAGGATCATCCCAAAACATTTTAAATTAAATGTTTCAACAAAAAGATCCTAACAATATTAAGAAAACTTCTACCAGTGTGACAGTCAAAGGGAGGAGCTTATGATCAGTATTGTCAATGAGGTCTTTGCTGCAATATATTGAATATAAGTGCTCGATGTTTTTAAACAGGAATATGTATTATGAACTTACAAACAACTTTCATGTTCAACAATTATTCTAATTTCATGTTATTCTCAAAGTCTCAGTCATTCTTCAATTCAGGGGCATTTTTGTAAACATTTGTCAGAAATCTATTATTTTCTATAAGAATTTTTCTACAATGAATTTGGACAAGTGTAAAACATGAAAGATGCTTCAAATTGTGTCAAGAATATGTATAAATTAAGAAAAATATACACTGTTAGGAAGAAAAAAATGTGCTCCAGATTTCCAGAGAAGAAGTCAGCAGAAGCTCCAGATTTCCATGTTGCTGTTTGTCATTTTTCATAGGAATTTTTGTACAAATAATTTAGTAAAACTTTCTATACAAAATATACTCAAGAAATCATGCTCTTCTTGGATAAAATTTGTAAAATATATGTTATTAATAGTAAATTAACATTATATGCGATTTACTAAAACAGTGACGACAATACCTTGAAAGTTTTTGAATACACACTATAAGAAAAACACAATTGAGCATATATGATGGAATTTAACATATTATAACTCAATAAAGTAGATGCTTAATTCTTACATCAAGATTGAACTGAAATAACATGTAACTATTGAATTTCATATCCTAAAATCTCATGGTATCATCTATACTAAAATCTATTTCACAATCTTTGGATTGAATAAACATACTATTTTCACTAACATAAATTCCAAAATTAATGTTCTGCATAAAATGGAATCCAAACATCATTTTTTCTCTTGTAGTGGCAACCATGTTCAAGCATAAGCATCCTTGTTTACGATATGAAAACATCGATTCTGCAGGTGTTACCACCGCCACATTATTTCCGAAGTTCCATGTTATTGTAGATGTAAGAAAATCTGTAAGATCTGAACGGCAGTGAATTTTGTATTTCCCATAAGTTTCAGTGTAGTTGAAATACCCCGATGAATTTAATTTTGTGAAGATGGCATCAAAATATTTTTGTGGTATAAGTGTATGACTTGTGCCCGTGTCAAATTGCACTATAATATTTTTAACACCATCTATATTTTCATCACCTACAAATAAACTCTCAAGTCGCAAAGAGTATATGTCTTCATTTGCAACCATTGCGACATTCACTCCGAGCATATCCGCGTCGGATCCAAACTTTAGGTCTCCTATTTTAAAGCTCTTAATTTTTGGAAAACAAAATGAAAATCTGTTGATGCCGAGTTGACCGACAAGAGACCTATACAAAAAATAAAATAGAGAAATTAAATTACAAAAAAGGGACATAATTTATAGTAAAAAGACCAAAAAAAAAAAAAATCATGCTAAAATTTTGTTATTAGTTAACAAACCTTTTATTATTGCTTAGTCCCAAGATTCCCACCACCGGCTTTTGAAATACCACGTCGGACATTCTGCTAAATCCAAGTTCGACATCGTTTACCGTGAAAAAATTGTCATCATCATCTTCAAAAGACATTGCTTCGGCCATTAAATATCCTAGTGTACTCGTCCCGTCTCCGTAACTTGCACGATAAATACACTCAAAGTTCTCCACACCACAGCCGATGTGCATTGGCTGTCCCAAACATCTACGGTCTTTGCATTGGATCGTACTAGCTGACGATGACAAAATGACATCGTATCCGGGGATATCAGAATGTACACATGGGTTGCAAGACCTATCCTGTACCCAGGTCAAAGAACTCCCGGTGTCGATTAATACGCTGTAATAAAAGCGAGGAGTTCCTATTGCAATTATGGTATAATAGAGTTGATAACTAAAGGTAAACATACGGATGGACTCTTCTAATTTCAATCCCCTCGTCGATTGATTATTCGGGAACTCTGGTTTGTATTCATCAGAATAATTGGATGACAGTTTGGATGATCGTTTAGCAAAAATTTTTAGTGAAAATCCAAAAGGAGTAGTGGAATTCTGATTTTTCAAATCATGGGTAGTGTAGTTTTTTTTTGGGAAATTAACGAGGGTTGAATCACAAAATGTCATACAGAATATTACTAATATGAATATAAGAAAGTTGGAAAAGGGACTCATAGCTTTTTGGAAAATATATAAGAAAAGAATTGTATGTGTAAATGTCAAAGTCTTAACATCCGTGAACATATATATATATATATAGGAAATTATTTTGAACAAGTATGTGTTTGTTAAAATATTAGTTTTGCAACATAGAAGTGCTTGCTCAATTTTGGTTCCAATTTAGTTGAAGTTGGTTAAATTTGTTAGGTGGACAATTAAAAAGACAGGGAAAAAACCTTATTTCTATCAAAAAACAAAAAAAAAAAAAAGAGGGAAAAAAGGGTAAACAAAAATATTTCTCCAGTAGTTGATGTTTTGGTGATGAATTAACATGTGAAAAAAAAATATATATGCTTAGTTTTGGACGTTTGACGACATGTGTTTCCTAACTAAACTTTCTGAGGATGACATTGAACAGGATCATGTACAAACAAGCACATGTGGCATTACTTATCACAAGAGCAATCAATCATTGCTAAGGACTCTACTGAATTTGCCACTTCACATGAGACCATGGAAGCAGCCGAACCGACATCGTTCTGCATGCATGCCACAGTCTCGAAAGGAGATGGTAACCTGGCGGCAAGATAATTGGCAAGGCCATGGATGCATTACTTATCATGGCAGCTGATGAACATACACACTTGTATTCATACTCATATCAAAATGAGGATTCAGTGATGTCGGAATCGCAACACAACAATGGAACGTCCTGGCAGCTCAGGCAACCGCTACCCCAGCAATTGGCCGACCAACAAAGAGGTAGCATACAGGCACAATTGCAGCATCGTAAGTGATAACGCAATGGACAGATACTGTCAAATCCTTCTATCGAGCATACATTCATTGACCACACATCATGGATCCGGCTCGGGTGATATGGCACATTCATGGACCACACATTATATGTGCAGAGCGGACGCTGAAACGGTACAGTATTTATTCTCACGATGCCAGATTACACGACACATCAGGCCAGGGGTATTAACGTCAATTAATGGCAGAATTACGGTCTCACAATATTTGGCTGAGGGCAAATACAGAGAAGTGATCAACAAACACCTCGGATGCACAACAGCGAAGGCTTCAGGTCACGATGAATTTTGTTATTTGGAGGGAACGGTGTACGTGCACGAATATTCAGAGATCAGCATAAGTCGATTCAGCAGAATAGCAGATCGATCTAGGCTGAAATTTTGGCAGAAATTGATGCATGGTTTTATAAAGCACTCCCTGACGATTGTTCCTTCGATTTGCTGTTTCCACTTCTTATTATTGTTTTTTTTTTCTTTTCTTTCGTTTTTTATTTCATTTTTCCTTGTCAAATTTTATTTTCTAATGGACAGCCGAGTGTAATTATTGGTGTTTTAAGTTTAATGAAAATTTGGGGGCATGACCCTCATCTTTTTCTGAAAAAAAAAAAACAAGAAGAAGTAACAGTATAAGCTCATAGTGTAATGCTGACTCAGTGGGTTCCATTGACTGCTGTCAGATTACCAGTACAAGTGTCTAGGCTTAAGACAAATTCAAAAGTTATTTTTTCGATCTTAGCACATCTTCCTCCTTCGGATCTCAGTTTTGGATGCCCATGCTGAATTTTCACGTGCCTGGATCGATGAAGAATTCAAACCAAAAGAAACAAAGGGTCCTATTTCCCTTCATCCAGTACCAGTTAATTCTCCAAAACTGGAACTGACTTGTATAATTTCAGATTAAGAAGATTGGTTAAATTTCTGAAGAAGGATTGGGTTTGGTAATCAGCAATAACAAATCTGTTTTTCTAATTATTTTTGGTCTCATAAGACTCATCTAGGCAAAATGAAGAACTAAGCAGAAGGTACAGACACATTAAAATGAAAATTAAGAAACTTGTGCTTTATGTCGGAAAACTCCTAATTTGCCTCAAATCTGAAGCAAATAGAATTAAAACAACAGGCATTTCTAATATCTTCCATGGGTAAAATGTCAACAAAATCTTTTTGTGCTTCCATTCCAATGGGGTACGTATACTAATCGAATTGTTTATTGCTGACCCTCGAAACAAAAGAACGAGGAGAGAGCCTTTCAGCTTCAGAAATGAAAAGATGCATTCTCAGTTGATGCAGAAGAATGAATCCTCAGATGTCGGTAACCTCGACGCAAACTAGGTTTAAGTTGTATGTCACTACAGATTCAGTTCAATGTAAAGTAGGACACCTGACCTAATGATCAAGACAACAAATGAACCATTACGGCGTTACATGTTCCAATTAGGAGGCAGTCTAGATGATTCATGACAAACATTTTTAACTCAAATAACTTCAGCAAGTACCGGAAGGTGGATATACAGTACATTTTCTCAAGATTAAAACCAAAGCTACGAACATATAACCTCTCTGGTGCTGCATGCCAGACTCATCTCATCTCAAACGATTTATATATGAGGGAGCCGGATTCCATTCTAAATTAATTGTAGCACTTAGACTCTGTAGAATATATAATATATATGTTTCTACTTCAAATTATCTATGAAATAATTGTTCTCAAAATCGTTATTCTGATAAGTTACGTTTTGCAATCACTTTTGCTTTTAGGGTATATTTTCAAATGAAGAAATTGAAAATAAATTAAATATACCAAATGATTAGATTGAAAAAGGTACAGTACATCATTTCAACAAACCCATAATTAATTAAGAAATCGAAAGATCATAATTAATTATTACTACCTAGAATATCAAACAGTTACATTTTTTTTTTCTCTTGGCTGCAAATTTTGTTAACAAAATTAAGCATCAAAACCATCAGAAGGCCTTTGATTAGAACAAACAATTTCTTTCCCCATTCTACCCCCACTATCGATGTAATTAACTTGCGACGTCATCTGGCCACGGCATGGGTTCAAAATCCGGATGGTAGAACGACGTCCTCTGCGGGAAGTAGTACTTCCTGAATACACCGTTTGAGTGATAGTAGTTCCAACGGCAAGGACGGCCTGAGTGATAGTAGTGCCAACGACAAGGACGGCCACAAGCACGGTATCCGAGTGCATCTGTGATCTTCCGCTCTTCTGCCGGGGATATAAAACAGTCGTCCCCGTCCCGTCCGTCCGGCCATGTATCCCCGGGTATATCGCAAACCCGACCGTCACACACGAGGCGATCGACAAACTCCCGTGCAGGAACAAGTCTGCCTTCAGCGAGGGCTTTTGTGTTCTTTTTCATCATCAAAGTCATGGTCTTTTTCATCGTCAAATCTTAATACCTCTGAGCTGCATGACGTAAACACCATCGTCGTCACGACGACGATGCTCAGAAGAAACGAATTCATGTTGGCTGCCACCTGCTGCTGCTACCTCTTCTTTCTTCTTTCTTAGAGAAGGGATGCACATGTATATAGTATAACACGCTAATTTGATAATTTATAATTATAAATAGATTGTAAATAGATAAATTAAGATACAAACTTGATGATTCTAATTAAGCCGGTGCTGATGATACATGGCTATATATTGAGTCCACTAATCTTATCTATGCTCCATAATTAGCAATGATATCCACTTGAAAATTAATTATAAATAATTTTTTTACCGTTTCCGACGTTAATTAATTAGCAGTGACACACAAATTGTTCGATCTTTTAACAATAAACCACAATTTATGAAGTAATTAACTCGCAAGACATTAGTTGTAAAGAAGTAAATTAGTGTCAAAGTCAGAAACGTGTAGCTTATTAGCTTTTTGTGCACTTGAGCTCTTGCAGTGTGAGAAGATGGAAAGAAGGCCCCTTCAATTAATTTTGTCGACTCTGACTCTCTCAGGCACCATCTCTTCATTAGCCATTTTTTATGTTCTCAGAGCTGTTCATAGTTTAATCCAGCAGTTCATACACAGAAGAGTGACTAATTGCCCCTCTAAAGTTGCAACACTTTACAGTCTTTAATTGTGATGCACGAAGGAAGGATAGAGAAAAAGTAATTGGAAAGGACAGGAAAGAGAGATGTTTGAGATCAAATAAATTCTCGTTTTCCGGATAAACTGATAAAAAACAAATGTCTGCCAAAGGACATGACGGCTACCTTAAATAGAAGAAAAACAAAACCCTAAAAGACAAAATAACGCAAAAGGTACTAAAATACCCCCAAAAAACTGTAAAGAAAGGCCCAAAAGTCTATGAGGACAACTCGGATCGCGAATTTGAACCCCCGAAAAGGCCGAAATCAATTGT
Source organism: Cyperus esculentus (assembly GCA_030179965.1). Taxonomy (NCBI): domain Eukaryota; kingdom Viridiplantae; phylum Streptophyta; class Magnoliopsida; order Poales; family Cyperaceae; genus Cyperus; species Cyperus esculentus. The sequence continues at coordinate 3,736,355 of JASGLE010000009.1, read as the reverse complement.
AGATTATTTCTTTTAGAGCTCGAAGCCGCAAAGCTCCTGTCAAAATTTCATGCTGATCCGACGGTCGGATCAAAAGTTACGCACCTTTCTGTGACACGTTCGCAGCACCACATTGCATCACATACATGCCCCTTAAAGAGGGGGGAGAATGGAGGCCTCTCAGCGATTTGGAGCTGAGAGGCGTCAGATTTGTGGGGTAAAGTAGGTAAACGATCAGATTTGATTCGGTCTTTTGTCTGTTTTTGAGAATTTCACCACGGTACAATTTACCTACCTATGTTATTTTGTTGAGGGATCAAATAATATTTTCGATGATTTATCGGTGGCCACAAAATTAAATCTCAAATAACTAAATCATAAAATTTTAAATAACAAAAACTAATTGATGAAATGTGTTTTATGTATCATATTTATTTACAGTAAAACATGCGAGCTAAGCTCACAGATCATTTTCATGAGCATACCTCTGAAAACATACCAAAACACCTTCACATTTTTAATTTATATAGCCCAAATTATACCAAAATCTTATGGGATACAAAAAAATTTTATTTTTGAAATTTATAAGTGATAAATAAACATTGTCATTTTTATAAATATTGTGTGGTCACTTTTAAAAAATCTCAAATAAATATTTAAAAATTTTCAAAAATGAAAACTATTATTTTTCCCATAAGATTTTGATATAAAGAACTTAAGAGCCATATAAATTAAAATTTGAAGGTGATTTTATATGTTTTTGGAGGTATACTCACGAAAGGGTTATGTGAGCTTGAGCTCACAGTAGATTTACTTTTTCATGTGTACATAAAAAATTATATAATTTTGATTTTATTTATATATGCATCAAGCATTAACAAACATCAAATGTTCAAAAATTTTTATTACAACAAATATATGCATTAGCCACTTATCTTAGCATCTTCAAATTATTTCATAACTGCTTTTATATATGTAAACGAGACATAAAAGTTTTAAAGGTCCAAGCTCTTTATAAAAATTAAAAGATAATTGGAGTAGATAAACCATTTGCTACTATTTTTTTATTGTTAGATCAACAATTTGATAAATGACACAATACACACAAAACTGAGCAGAAAAAAAGAAATTTCTAACAAATTCTAAAACTCTCCGCCGCAAAGCGCGGATGTGGAACCTAGTTGTATAAAAGAATTAAACTGGTTGTAGAAACTACACCACTGGACGCTGAGAAACAACAGAATTAATGGAGACGTGCTACTAAGAATTGCTAATGACTAGAGCTATGAATCTGGGCTTCGTCTCCGAAAAAATAATATTACATAAATTAATAGATACTAAAAATAAATATTCAATTTTTATAAATATATCTTATTAAAAAATATTGAACTTAACATATTTTTTATACAATATATTTTTAGCTGCATATCAATTTATATAAAAGAATACAAATAGTTGCAAATATTTTGAGTCTTAAATTGTTCTTTAGACAAATTATATTATCTCTTTAATGAAAAAAGAAAAAAATAATTTGAGCCATTTGATTGAGATAAAGAAGAGAGAGAAAAAAATTAATGGTTGAGATTAATAATGATGTGATATAGCTAAAAAGCTTGAAAGCTTACCAGAGTATATGAATTACAAATAGGCCAATGAATCACGGCAAGGTATTAGGCCTAAGATCTGTTTAATAGTCCTATGGGCCTAATGAGTAGTTTGATTTTTTGATTAGTTTTACACTAAAAATTAGTTTTACAATTGACTTTATCAAACAAAGATGGAAGATTATGTATATATATATATATTTGCACCTTTATAAAGAAAGCAGAATCAATCATATCAATAAAAAGCTAACTGGTAAAAAAAAAATGCTTACACGAACCGATCAAAAATGATTTTATGAAAGAGTATTTTATTTGGTATGTTGTATTTATTTTTTTGAGTATTCAAAAGATGAGAACAATCCATACCCAGAAAGTGGGATAGGATTCCTCTCACCACAACCATGCCACATCAGCATATTAATTTGTTTATTTTTTTTTCCTTTATTTCATTTGCAGCAAAAGAATCAATTAATTCCCAGCAAAAAAATCAATTATGCAAGCAAAAGAATCACCAATTAATGCATTTCCGTTTTTTGTCGTTTCATTTGTTCAACTAATTATATATAAGCATTAAGAAAAATGTTGTGGTAATGCGGAAAGTTTTCTATCTTTGCAGGTAATGCACTTTTCTAACTTTTTTACTGCTTATTCATCATTATATTTTCTTACTGGGTTCATCTATGAGTTATGATGTTTTAAAAAATCAGAAGATGGAAAGACGTTGTTTGATATTCTGAGGTGAATTGTTTCATCGATATTAATTGAATACATTAAAAGAAACTTATATTCTCTATGATTTAAATTTAGAATAAGAAATGAATAGACAATAAAACCAAGAATGTACATATTTTTCAGTTTTTCTTTTAGATATTTGAATCAATAAGTTTAATTACAAAATTGCAAGCAAAGTTATTGAATCTAAGTGTTACAATTCTTTTTCGGTCCATCAATTACACCCCTTTTAATCATTTAAAGAATATATATAATTGCTTGTTTAAGTGACATGAATTAGTGATAATACAATTACTATGTCTACCATATATATTTTCAAATTCTAGTCATGTAAATTAATGGCACATACATATATAGTTGGAAACTAACTAATATATATATATATATATATATATATATATATGGGAAAAGATTTGGCAGGATATTCAAGAAATTAATGAAACTAATAGGCGAGACCATATCATCCAATTATTTTCATCTGTTTCATCACAATACAGAATAGTAGTGACTAGTTTATTGTTACGGTTTTATTAACAATATATTGATTGTCTTAAATAAGTGATACATACTTAAATGAGTCTTGATAATTTTAAATAAATCAGTGCCAATATTATATTAAGACTTATTTTCTTTGAAGTTTAATTAAAGCATTTTGTTAACAAGTACTATTAATATATCAAAAATCTTAAAAGAAAATGCAACAGACTAAATGATTACGATTAGTAAACTAATTAGAGCGGATTTAATCGGTTTAGGTACGAATAAAGAGAACTTCATCTAATTGAACCGACTCCTGGAAAATCAAAGGTGCGGGTTCCTGGACTTTAATAATTTGCTTACTTTGATCATGTTTATTTTATGTTATCTCATGTTGCATCGAACATCCCTTTGAATTTGTCAGAATATAATTAGTATTTTGCATTGGTAGGATCCTTGTTTTTGTTTTGTGCATAAAATAATTACGGAATATAAAGTGATAAAAGTGTAAGAGACCGCTGTATGGGTGGATTCCCGCATCGGTACGTAGATAAGTGGATATTTAAAAGTGCAACGTCTAACAAAGAGAACCATTGATTGGATGGATTTCCCAATGGTGCGCTATAGGAACAGGGGCCTATATGTAGTAGCATTTAACATGTCGGAAGGTATACCTTCGGTCTGGTGTTCGACTAGACTCCTCGATAACGTGTCCTGTTACGTGGATTCGTGGCACGGGCCGAACCTGAGGATGAGTGGATTCTCCAACTTAGGCGGCAGCCAAGACCCAGGGAATAATTCCGGTGAGGCACTCCTCTCTGTTGTGGAGAGGCCTAGGACGTGAAGCTTGCCTATGGATGGATTTCCGGGCAGTGGATTAGAAGGAACACATAGATAGGAACCGACCTATGGGTGGATTCCCGGGTTGCAATAATAAGATAAAAGGTGTTGAACATATTGAAAAGAATATAAAAAGTGTTTGCATTCATGAAAAGATAGTATGTGCATTAGTTCTCTTGCATTGTGAGGTTAGACAACTGTTGATATAAAAAAAATAAGAAATTATTAATCTCCGGGCTAGAACTGAATCCCGCACTGAGAGAATGTTCGATCTCTCACCCGTACCCGGGTACCATTGTTTTATTGGGGCGTAAAAAGAAAACTCTCAACAAAATACACTGCATATTAAATCCAGAGCACCCTCCTCCGCAATGAAATCCAGAGCACCATGTTTAAACGCAGGAATTTCAGTAATGTATGTGATATGCTTAAACGCTTTGCGTGAAATACGCGGCGGGTTGTTCAAAAGTGTGACGGGTTTTTATTTGGTATGAAATTAGTCCGTTTAATATCAGTGTTCGCTCTAATTTTGTCCATACATTTTTAAACAATCAAATTTGTATCCAACATGTGTGACTACAAACTTACAATAAGAAACAACAATTGTAGTTCTAAAACCAACATTGGAGTTAAATTTTGGTCTACCCATTTCTATTCAAATTTAACCTCATAAATAAAATTACACTAATACAAGTGTCCAGAAGTATGAAGTAAAAATTACAAACCTGATCACGCAGGGCTGTCGGTAGGACTGAGGGTTTTTTAGGAGATGAGTTAGGAGTGTTTATATAACACAATTTTTTTTACCACCCGTTTGCATCCTGACCAACTATAAATAACCTCTCGGTTTCTGTGCAGCACAATCAGGAAATTGAATACAGCGGACAAAATGGACAAGAAGCGCAAATCTGCAAATCAATGACAAAATTATATCAAACACTACCATCAATTCAGAAAATATAAGAATTTAGATTGTACCTTTAGAAAAATTATTTTAGAAAACTGCTTTAATGTTGTCATCAACAAAAATCTCAAGCAGGTTTGACAAGAACTTTGGCAGAGGGGGCCTCCAGTTCTTGCAAAACAGATAATAGAATAGAGGACTGAAAGCAACTATAAGGCCGCTGCATGTTTTAAGGTAGAGCGCAACAGGATCACCATAACAAATGGTTAAAAAGGCTAAAATTATAAAATGTACCTTGTTGGAGATAGTAATTTTATGGATAAAAACATATATCCATATTATGTAGGGTACAAACCCTATTATGCTCCCTACATATAGCGGGAGACTTTCAGCGTTGTGGAGAAAGATAGATATCCAAGGTGCACTGATCTCCCCACAGACTATGACAAACCCTATAGTGAGCTGGACAACCATTTGCTATTCCAATAATTCTAATGTGGACAGCCTATATTTAAAAAAAAACCAGAGAGATGGACAGATGTCATATTCAGTAAACCTTGGGATTGATCACGATAAATTGATGGTGATTCGAGCCTATGTTGTTTTGAAACTTTTGATAAATTGATGGTGCTACAAACTCTCCTTTTGAAATTTCAATTCAAACACTATTATCCCACAGTTTTTCGGAGCTCCCAAAGTGAGTTAAGATAAGCATATTGATGAAAAAATTTCCGAACAAAATAAAATAAATATTTTGATATAATTTATATGAAAGTTATTAGTTCTCGAATGAGAATTTTAAATCAAATAAAGATTAAAAAACAAATGAAGCTCATTTAACTAAATTTATATAATAATTATTGTAAATTTTTTATTGAATAAAAAAAGTAAAAAACAGATGGATGTTCCTTTTTTGAAAAAAAAAAAAAAACACGATATCGAAATGTTAACGCCTTCAAATACATGTTAACATAGAAATCTTGATTTTATGGTGTTTATATAAATTCTTTGTATAAAAATTTTAATTAACCAAAAATATTATTTTTGGAGGTTTCTAAGTATGCATCTTGTATTTTTTTATTTTTTTTCAAATGAGCTCGTGAACAAATTCTTCAATGTAATGATTTTGTTTATTATTTTCTCAATCCTTCTATTTACGTATCCAAATTTCAATGTAAGAATCCTTCTATTTGGATTGGCTTTTTTATTTTGAAATTTGGAAAGACACGTTAGTTAATTGGTTATACATATGTTATTAATCATTTTTTATTATGCCATATAGCTGCAAAATATAGAATCGTTATACAGGAAGTAATCATCAATCGATTATGCTATACAACAAATATAATGATTTACTATACTAATACTCTCCTTTTCCTGTCCGGATTATATATGTATCTGATTTATGATTTATGAATTATGATCGATTGAAAGGATCTATATTATATGTTTATATATATTATTGAAGGTGTTCGGTTAGACCGGATCGAGTTCGACTAATAATGATGCACCCGGATGTGCTGTACAATGAGAATTGTGCAGCTCACAATATCAGCTGTTGGACCGTATCAAGATCCGTGCTGTACAATGAGCATCCGCACAGCTCATCCCCTGCTCTACTGAAAGGCAGCGTCCAGCCTTCCTTCTGTATACATGGGACGTTATGAATCTGTAGCGTCCGGTTGGATTAACGGGACGCTATCAATCTTCAACGCCCAGCTATACAAACTTGTAAATAGATAATTGAATTAAGCTATACAAACTTGATGGTTGTAATTAAGCCGGTGCAGATGGTACATGATATATATTGAGAGTCCACTAATTTTATCTATGGTCCATAATTAGCAATGATATCCACTAGAAAATTATAAATATTTTTTTTTTTTTTTACCTTTTTCTGTTATGAAATATTTATGTAGTAGACCTTTTACCTTCTCCACCTTCTCCACTTTCTCCTACATTAATCTCCACCATCTTGTGAATTAATTTGGTGATTTATTGTATGGCTTTTCATTTGTATTCTCAAGTCTATAAATAGAGGCATTGTAACTTGTTGTATGACACTCTCTTACATAAAGATAATAAGAAATAAGATTTTATCTCTCCCATATCATTGTTCTATCTTTATTTTATAATACGTTATCAGCACGAGTTTGCTTTAGTCAAGTTGAGATGAGGTCGTAATTTTTCAATAGAAGTAAGAGTTTGTTCTAATCAAATTACGACGGAATTATCTATAGTAAAAGCATAAGCATGTTGCACTCAAATTGCAAGAAGAAGGTATTATTTGGATTACTTTTTGCTAATATGTATTTCTTAGATGATTTTTTTTAATTATATTTTCATTCCCTGAAGAGAATGATAAAATAATTATGTAGATCAAAAGGTATTCATTCCCTGAAGAGAATGGCTTATTTGTTTATTAATTTTATTAATATTACTATTTGTAGTATTTATATTGCTTTGATTTCTTTTGCTTTATATTGAATGAGTGTAATATTTTCATTCCCTGAAGAGAATGAAGAAGTACAAGATAGTGGCCAGAAGCTTTTGTACATACTATCCCTAAATTTTTTTTAAGAACCCCAAGTTCATAATATACGAGAACCAGAAGTTCTTCTACATTATAAGTATCGCGTAAAAGAACCTGAAGTTCTTTATCAAAAGTTCTCATGTTACTAAAATAGCCAGAAGTTAGTAGTGTTTTTGATAACCGGAAGTTATCACATGATTTAATAAAATGTCTCTAATATTTAATAATCTCAAGTTATTAAAAATATTTTTCATTAGCTGTTTTTTTTTTATTATATATTTCGTAACATACAAGAACCTGAAGTTCGTAACATACAAGAACCTGAAGTTCGTAACATATAAGAACCTGAAGTTCTTATATGAAATAAAATGTTCCAAGTTCGTAACATACAAGAACATGAAGTTCTTCTATGAAACAAAATGTTCCCACATACAAAGAACTTGAAGTTCTTAATCAAAATCTTTATTATCATGAAACATAATAACCAGAAGTTATTATATATATGCAAATAGATGTTTGTATAATATTTGATACCCGAAGTTATCAAATAAATAAATAAAGCGACTCTAATACTTGATCATGAAATATAATAACCAGAAGTTATTATATGCAAATAGATGTTAGTACAATATTTGATAACCAGAAGTTATTAAATAAGTAAATAAATAAATAAGGTGTTTCTAATACTTAATTAGTTTAATAACTTGAAGTTATTTAAGATTGTTTAGATTTATTTTTGGCAGCTTTTACTTATTTGTTTTATTGAAAACAAATGCATATTTAATTGAATTAGTAGCATTTTTTTTTTATTATTATGACAAACTTTACAAAACTTGAGCTCATGTTGGAAAAGTATTATCTCCCATTTCATGCCTTGAATTTGCTCTTGCAGCAGCAATATCGAGAGCGTTATTTTCAAATACATTTAGAATTCTCATCATGTCTTCTTGTTGAGAAAATAATAATAATAATAATAATGAGCTTATGATAAGAAATCATCAATTATGATCTAATAATCCTAGTCTATTCCCTGAAGTGAATATGACATTATGTAAAGAAGATCATTGACAAAGACATGATCACGACCCCAGAAGAGGTCGCGGATATTATCACAATAATAATGTTGGGAGATATGAAAGGGAAAGAATTTGTCTTCTAAGAAATATGATAATATTTGCTATAGATGTGGTAATAATGATATTAAGCATCCATCAAGAAAAAGAGAAAAAAAGTTGAAACGAATTTCGTTGAAAAATATCTAAATGTTTTGATTTTAGATACACACTTGGATGCTTCTGATTTACTTGAAAATGTTAATGAAGAAATCAATAAGATCTATTAAGGAGTAAATTTTTTTTTTCCTTCTCTTTTATGTTTTGTAATAAATTTAGTTTTTTTTTTTTTTTTTTGTTAATTAACTATGTGAGTTAATATTTGTGATGAAATCAAATTGGTCTTTAATAGTGTTTCTTATACATTTTTTTTGTGTGTCAAAGAATAAAAAATATGATTGGAGGCTCAATAGTAAATATTAGAGATGAATGTCTTGTAGACAGTGGAATTAAAAAGTAAGAAATATTTTTCTTTGCTTGTCTCCAGCAGAGACACATGCTAATAAAATTTCTGGCATTAGTAACTTAATTAAGAGCTCCAGATGAGCTTTTTATTTTGTTACCTGAAGGAACAAAATTAATTATAAATGTATTGTATCTAGTAAATCCAGAAGAAATTTACTAAGCTTTAAAGATATTCGACTCAATGGTTATTATGTTGAAACCATGACTGAAAATAATATTGAATATCTTCAAATTACATAAGTTGAATATGGCCAGAAGATCATATTAGAAAAGCTAGAAGCCTTATTTCTGGATTATATTGTACTCATATAAATCCAATCGAATCAAATATGGCGGTAACCAGAAGTTACCTGACACAAAGATGTTTACTATGTGGCATGATAGATTGGGTAATTCAGATAGAACTATAATGAGGAGAATAATTAAAAGTGTAAATGAGTATCCCATAAAGGACCTGAAGATCCTATTTACAAAAGATTTATCATGTGCAACATACTCTCTTGGAGAATTGATAATTATTTAATAAAATGTTAAAAGGGATTGATCATTCGGTAGATCATGTACATACACAAAATAGTTTAGCTGAATTATTAATTAAAAGATTGCAAATGATTACTAAACTATTACTTATGAAATGTAATCTACAAGCTGTTGCATGGGGATATATGCCATTTTACATGTTGCTGCAATTATTAGATTAAGACCAACTGCATATCATAAATTTTCTCCATTACAATTGGTCTCCGGAAGAGAACAAACTTGTCCCATCTTAAATTTTTGGTTGTGCTGTGTATGTTCCAATTTCTCCTCCACAATGCACAAAAATGGGACCACAAAGAAGATTGAGAATTTATATTGGTTTCAACTCTCCATCAATTATTAAGTATTTAGAACCATTAACTGGAGATGTTTTTAAAGCACGTTTTGCTGACTGTTAGTTTGATGAATCAATATTCTCAATCTTAGGGGGAGAAAAGAAAATGCTGGAAAAACAGTAAGTAACATGGAATGCATCATCAATATCTTATCTTGATCCCCGAAGTGATCAATGTGAACTGGAAGTTCACATGATGCATTTACAGATACAAAAAGTGTTCTAAATCTCATGTGCCAGCTTTAAATGTATCTGCTCGAATTGATGTAATCCCGGCAGAGGTTACTGTACAATAAAAACGTGGAGGACAAATTGGTTCCAAAGACATTACTCCACAGCAAAAGTAGGAGCAAAATAGTGCAGTTGGTGTAGCCGGAAAGAGGTTACTAACAAAACCCCTGAAGAGGTTAATAAAATCCCAGAAGAGATTGATAAAACCCTTGAAGGGGTTAGTAAAATCCCAGAAGAGATTAGTAAAATCCCAGAAGAGATTGGTAAAACCCCAGAAGAGGTTGATGAAGTTTCAGAAGAAACTCAGGTACCTAATGATTATGAGATCTCAATGAATTATGTACATAATAATACAGTATGGAACCGAAATGAAACACGTGTTGATGAAATTTTTGCATATGCTATAGCAGTTGATTTCCTAAATGAGGAAGATTATGTGCCTAAATCTCCTGAAGAGTGTATGCACATAAATAATTGGCCAAAATAGAAATATGCCTTGAAGGCTGAATTAGACTCTCGCTTGACAAACGCAATGTTTTTGGACCTGTAGTCCGAACTCCCAAATATGTTAACTCTATAAGTTACAATTGAGTATTTGCAATAAAAAGAAATGAGAAAATGAGATTGTGAGAAAGCAAGGATTGTGTCAAGCAAATACCGGGAGCTGATTATGAAGAAACACATTCACCAGTAGTGGATGCATAACTAATTAGTCTCACAATCACCGAAAATGATATATATATATATATATGAAAGTCCCTGAAGGATTAAAAATGCCTGAAGCATTTAAATCGAAACCTCGACCTATGTATTCTATAAAGTTGAAAGATCTTTACATGGACTGAAACAATCTGGTCAAATGTGGTATAATCAACTTAGTGAATATCTTATCTGGTATGATTATGTTGTATAATTAGTTGCGATATACTTATTCTTTATTGTGAATAGTGTGAGTATTTTGTTGTCATGGTAATAATAATTAGCTTTTTACGTTTTAACAATATATAGAAATATACTCAGAATTTGTTTTCTTGAGTTAGCTATTTTAATATTTAATTACACAAGCTCAACCACTAAAAGAAGGATATAAATATAATGTAATTAGTCCATGTGTTTTTGTTAAAGATCAATATCTGGTTTTGCAATTAGTGCAGTATATGTTGATGATTTGAATATCATTGGGTCTCCTGAAGAGATTGAACAAGTTGTAAGTTTGTTAAAGAAAGAATTTGAAATGAGATCTTGGTGTAACAAAGTTATGTCTCGGTCTGCAGATCGAGCATTTGCATAATGGTATTTTTGTTTATCAATCAAACTACATCCTGAAGATGTTGAAACGTTTTAATATGGACAAAACCCATTCTTTTAAGTACACTAATGATTGTCCGATCACTTAATATAAAAAAGATCCATACTGTCCCTGAAAAAAGAATAAAAAGTTCTTGGTCCAGAAGTACCATACTTAAAAGCTATTGGAACGGAATAAAGCAAGTGTTCCGTTACCTTTGTGGGACATGTGATATGGGAATGTTTTATAAAAAAGATACAAAGTAAAAAAAATAAAAAAAATAATTAGGTATGCAGATGCAGGATATTTTTCAGATCCACATAAAGCTCGATCACAATCCGGATATATATTTACATATGGTGGTACTGTAGTTTCATGGCGATGAACAAACCCGACGTTGACAACAATACCATCAAATCATGGCCGAAAGGCTTTGGGCAACTTACACAGATGATTGTTCTCCATCGTTTAAAAGATGTATATTAAAATGAGGGGGCGTATTATACACACTGTACTCTTTTTCCTTCACTAAGTTTTGTCCTACTGGGTTTCTTAGTAAGGTTTTAATGAGGCAGTACAACTGATCCAGAAGTATCATTTTATTCAGTTTGGTCCTGAAGTACCTAATTAATTAATGTTGTCCTGCAGTACAATATTACTAGTGTATAATATAAGGTAAAATGTCTAAGGGGGAGTGTTATGAAATATTTATGTAGTAGACCTTTTACCTTCTCCACCTTCTCCACTTTCTCCTACATTAATCTCCACCATCTTGTGAATTAATTTGGTGATTTATTGTATGGCTTTTCATTTGTATTCTCAAGTCTATAAATAGAGGCATTGTAACTTGTTGTATGACACTCTCTTACATAAAGATAATAAGAAATAAGATTTTATCTCTCCCATATCATTGTTCTATCTTTATTTTATAATATTTTCGACCTTAATTAATTAGCAATGACACCAAATTGTTCGATCTTGGAACAATAAACCACAATTTATGATGTAATTAAATCGCAAGAAATTAGTTGTAAAGAAGTAAATCTATACTCACTTGTAAGTCTCCAAGCACCTCAATTATGCCACATCATCAATGTTATTTACCATTGATTTTGTTTGAAACTCTTCATCTGCTTTGGTCTAATGGCTTATATTGTTTTTCTCTTAATATTAAATAAAATGAATATGATATGTCTAAAACAAAATTTAATCTTTAAAATGATCAAACATTTGTGTTCTTATTTATTTAATAATTATATTATTATTATTTATATCAAAAAATTTTAAAAAGTATGCTCAAAATTTTGTTTAATATTAAATTTTATGAAATTCTTGATTATTTATTTGATGCTATTTTTCAGGGTGAAGCCCTAGTCAGTGTAAAAGTCAGAAGAGAGTAGCTTTTCGTGCACTTGAGCTCTTGCGGTGTGAGAAGATGGAAAGAAGGCCTCTTCAATTAATTTTGTCGACTCTCGACTCTTTTGATTCATCTCATTTAAATCTCTTTTTTTTTTTAGGAGTTCATAACAAGACTCCTTAAAAAACCTCCTTAACCACACTCTAATACATTTTTAGTTAAAAATTCTTTTTCAAATACAACAAATCACTTTTACCGGTTGCAACTCGCATCTTCAATCGAACGAAACACTTATATATATACAATAGAAAGATCAAGAATAAAAAAAAAAAAAAATTCACTCAAAATTTATGGAAGTATGAGAAAGAAAAAGAAAATATTACCAATTTAGTTTAGGGGATGGATAACGGGTGTAATTAAGGGGGTAAAGATAATTTTTCATATAAAAATAATTAAAGTGGATTCATATATGCCCTCTATTACCATTGGGCCCATATTTAGGTTATCAATGCGGAAGACAACTCGACATGCTACTAAATTACTAATGACTGTGCCAATTAACGGGCTTAATCACATTAATCAAATTTTAAGTAGATTAAAAATAGCCCAATGATCACAGCAAGGTATTAAGGACTAAGATTTGTTTTAAGTCCAATGGGCCTAAATGCTGGGTTTGATTCTTTGACTAGTCGATCTTATTACACTAAAAAATATTTTTAAATCTATACTCTAGAAAGAGGGGTAACACTCTAAGCACCTCAACTATGTCATATCATCAACATCATCAACCATTGATTTTGTTTAAACCTTTTCATCTACTTTGATCTAATGGTTTATATGTATTCTCTCTCCCCATTTAATAAGATGAATGTAATATGTCTAACACAAAATTTAACCCTTAAAATAGTCCAATATTTATGTGCTATTATTTATAAATTACTTCATCATCATCATCATCGTCATCGTTATTATTATTACTATTAATCACATCAAAAATTTAATATCTTGTTCATTTTTTAAAATAAATATTTTGAATTTATAAGTTTTATTATTTATTTGATATCATATTTCGGGGTGAAGCCCGAGTTCTAGCTCTAGTTGACATAATAAAAGATGGGAGATTATATAGATATTTGCACCTTTGTATAAACAGTAGAATTAATCACACCAATAAAAAGCTAATGGGTAAAAAAAAATGCTTGCACGAACCGATCAAAAATGGATTTATGTAAGAATACAAAAGAAGTTGAGATTGAAAATATAATATTCAATTTGAGAAAGTATAATTTTCAATTTGACTCTATATATTGACATCTTATAGAATACCAAATAGTTTTATTTTGTATGTTGTAATTATTTTTTTTAGTATTGGAAAGATGACTCTTTTTATATACAAATTTTGATGCATATTTATTCAACTTTCAAAAATAAAAAAACAATTGTTAGAAAACTTCATAGATAAAAGAAATTAGTATTCCCTATAAATTTAATATTGAGATTGCGCTGATCAATTGAATCGACGATTTGAACTACTATTTTTTATGATATCACATGTCCATTTGTCTTAGTAATGTCCTTGAAAAACATAATTTAAGATGATTTAGCGAAGCATTATTCATTGTTATCACAATACTACCTAAATTATCAGCACAAAAATCACAAAGGGGAATGAGTTCTAAGAACAAAATTTAAAGCTTGATTAGAACGAAATAAACAGATATCAAAATGGACTTTGAATTGCGATTAACTTCAATATCTAACAGCACACAGTAAACATCACAGAACCTATTACAGCAAAAGGAACTGATTTGATTACAAAAATTGTAAGATGCTAACTTCTACTGGTGTAAGAGCTGGGGAGAGAGAAGTTGGAGAGTGGCATCTTGTCTCGAATCATGCGGCCACTTTTAGGCATAATATGCCAATGCAGCATTAGCGCAATCTCCTTTCCACGTAAGTTGGATCCCTATTTTTTTTTTCAAAAAAAAAAAAACAAGAAGAAGAATAATAAGAAGAAACAAAGTTGGCATTCATTTTATTTCAGCAGAAAAAAAAAAAATGTCTGTTAAATTGATTAGAGAAGTTCAAAATGATAGCTTAAGTATGATCCTTCTCATAGTTACTTGGTATCAATATAATTACTTGGAAAAAATGCTGCTGCCAAGCTACAGACTTAGAATGGTTCGAGCTAACAAACTAAGCACAATAATGAGGTTTTTACTTGGTTGATAATTAATCCGTTTAATATCAGAGTTGCCTCTGATTTTGCCATACATTTTATAAACAATCAAATTTTTATCCAAATAAGTACGAGTACAAAATTACAATAAGAAACAACAATTATTGTTCTAAAACCAACATTGGGGTTGAATTTGGTCTACCCATTTCTATTCAAATTTAACCATATAGATAAAATTACAATAATACAAATGTCCAGAAATATGAAGGAAAAATTACAAACCTGGTCAATAAGGGAATACTTTGTTGGTACTTTCACTTGGAAACTGGCACGCTCTTTTTCTTGTACAATGTGGTCCCATAATGACACCTTTTCAAAAATGAAAATATATGAAAAGAACTTGTAACAAGACTGGAATGAAAGAAAAAAATATAAATTAGAGCGGTAATAGAAACGGTACCTGGTTGAGAAAGTTCTTGTCTGTCTCATACTCGGCAGCTAAGAAAACAAATACCTGTATTTTTTTTCTAACAAGTGCATGTGAGAATAATAATAAATAAGTCTATCTGTCAAATTGCCTTGTTCCTTAATTCTTGATTGGTCTCTGGCAATTAGTATAGCAGCCAAGGGTCAAAATTTTTAAGAGAGAAATTTTGCCTGAGAATTTCAGAATTCTTTGAACTTTCAATCCTCATACCTAATTGGCCCAATGCCTTGAAATTCACAGAAACAAGTAATGGGAAATAAAAGTATAACCTGTTTTGTGTTCCAAGTGAATAACGATTCCAAATTCATGGACATGTTTAGTGTCAATTTCACCTGTCAGGAAAAGCACATTTAGTTAAATTTCTAATCACCATAACAGTTGATTTCACTGGTACCAAGTGTTGACTGCTATGTCAGAAAAGGTGCAAAATTAAATAAAATGGAAAAAAAAATATGACACCACTTGAATAAAGCTACTAGCAAACGGCATTAACAGTAATAATACCATGGAACTTTTTCAAAACTAAAAAAAAAATATTTATTCACAACCTCATCATTTCCATCGAGCTGCCTCTTAAATCGGTTTATCTTAACGACCTGCATAAATATAAGTAGGAACAATTAAACAAGATAAATATGACAAGACAGTTTTAGTGTCTCCGCAACAAAGTTTCTCAATTTGAAGCAGGTCATCCCAATTAACCAGTAGAACTATTACCAGCAGAACTAAATACCCCAAATGGTTATAATTTACTCGTACCAGTTGAACTGAATACACAAATACCAGTAACTACCTGTCTTACCGTCATTCTGAACCATAATAAAACCCAATTAAACACAAGTACAATGACTTCCTCAACAGAAGTTTCTCAATTTGAAGCAGATTATACTAAATTGCCAGTATACAGGTACAATGTTTTCCTCCCAGAAACCAGTAAGCGGCGAACCATTGACTTGTAGCAACTGAATCATACCAAAAAGGCAATTCTTTACTTATACCAGTTGAACAGTATACACTAACTAATACCATTGTTATACCAGTAGCTACTTATCTTATGACTTCATTCTGAACCATAACAAAACCCAATTAAATACAACATTGACTTCCTCAAAAGTTCCTCAATTCGAAGCGGATTATGCTAAATTGCCAGTACACAGGTACAAGACATTCCTCCCAGAAACCAGTAAACGGCAAACTATTGACTAGAGCAGCTGAATCATACCAAAAAGGTACCACTTTACTTATACCAGTTGAACAGAATACACTAACTAATACCATTATCATACCAGTAGATTATCCCAATTAACGAGTAGAACTATTACCAGCAGAACTGAATACCCCAAATAGTCATAATTTACTTGTACCAGTTGAACTGAATACATGCATTCCAGTAGCTACTTATCTTAAAACTTCATTCTGAACCATCAAAAAACCCAATTAAACACAAGTACAATGATTTTCCTAGCAAAAGTTTCTCAATTTGAAGCAGATTACACCAAACTGCCAACATACAACTACAATGCTTTCCTCCCAGAAACCAGTAAGCGGCGAACCATTGAATTCCTCAATTAAACCATACCAAAAGGGCACCACTTTACTTACACCAGTTGTGTTCAACCAACCACTACAAACCCAAATTCCCAAAATCCACAAGAACCCAGTAATTAAACCCTCTGAGGAACCAGGATCCGGGGTCAGAGAGAGGGAACCAGATTACCGGACCTGGACATGGGCGTGGACGGAGGGGTGGTTGAAGGAGTCGAGGAAGGAGGCGCCGGCGCACATGACAGCCAGCAGGATCGCCGAGATGGTGGCGAGGGCGTTCGCTCTCTGCACCGCTGAATGCATCTCGATTCGATTTCTTGGTTTCTCGATTCGATTTCTTGGTTTCTTTGGTTTTTCTTGGTTTATTTCTTTCTTTGCTTTGTTTCTTTAGTGGGTTAATGGGTTTGTTATTCTTACCGGTTCGGGTTGAGTGAGCTTGTTAATTAATTAACCCAATCCGATTAGAGTCCTTTTTCAACTTTTTTTTTTGTAGAGCAGCAAGCAATCCTAGTGCGGTGATAGGAGAGTCTACCGGTTGTGTCATCCAACGTTTTCAACGTAAGAAGTCGCTCATTATCTGCTGAAAGGATAGTATAAATGTTAAATGAAAAATTTATTGTACGGGATGTTCAAAATTTATATTATTATAAAAGTTGACACTTAACGCTTTATACTCCCACCAACAGATAATGAGCGACTTTTAACAGATGTTGAGCAGCTTTGACGTCGGAAACGTTCACTTTTTGCACTACAGGATGCATTTCGCTTTCTCGCTCTCGATTCGATTTCCTGGTTTCTTGGTTTCTCTTGATTTCTTTCTTCTTTCTTTGCATTGTTTGTTTAGTGGGTTAATGGATTTGTTATTCTTACCGGATTCGGGTTTAGACTGGGTTAAGTGAGCTTGTTATTAACCCGACCCGATTAGAGTGTTTTTTGTCAACTTTCTTGTACGACTTGAGAATTGAGACTTAGAATCCACCTTCAAATCATCAGATGTTAGACACCGATCCTCTGTATTAATCCAGGGTACTTCAATTGATAGATATTATTATTCAGTTAACATGTATATCTTTCTAAATAATAAATATTATTTTTCAGTCAATAAATATATTATTATTTCTAGTTAACAGATATACAAGTATACAACTATGACATATAGATGTTAGACTGTGGGAGAAAATGTTAAGGTAACCAGGTTTTATAAATGAACTATACATGTTTTTCTTAAAAGAAAAAAAGAAAATGGATAACATTTTTTTAAGTATTGACTATTTGACTCTGGTCAAATATTAGTTTTTTAGATTAGAACTTTTATTTTTTTTATTTATATTTCGCATCTATTTTATGTTGCCTCATTTTTTTTTAGATTTAATTGGATATTTTCTACCATCTCTCATTTCTTTTTAAGAGATATTTGTGTCCATGGAGGTTTGAACACATGACCTCTTGAAAGTCATCCTAGTTAGCTATCATTTGAGCTACTAGGTCATCTGCTTTATGTTGCCTCATTAATGTGCAATATATGTAAACGAAGTATAAATAATTGATGATTCTAACTCTAGTGGAAACCTCGTATTCAATGCTCATATTATATACACTCTAAATAAAAATTGCTAGTATCTCTGCTCATTATAATGCATGTTGGTTATTATGTTTCTGTAACAGGATTTAATCTCAGTTTTCAAAGCAAATATGATCTATTGGATCTTAGACAAGATTTTTTTTTTTTTTTGTGGCATCGATTTGGTGTAGAAGTCTTAAATTAGTTTTAATGTGATCGTTATACACAAAGTTGCATAAACTTGTAAAATGATATTGATTGTGCCTTCAATTCATTCAGCATGTTTGGTAACAATAACAAGGTATAGATATGGTATTCGATAATATTCCTTGATTTCCATCAATTATGGTAAGGAGTGAATTAAACAGTAAACATGCAATTGTGTGGTATCTATAATATATTTTCTTCAATTTAATATTGTTTTACACTTTAATGCAATTGTGTCGTAGAAATTAATGATATTTCTTTAGGAACTATCCCTCCGTTTGGCAAGTGTAGTAAGTTAAAGCGGAGTAAAGCACTAAATCACCTTAAAGCAGTGGTGTTTGGTAGTAGTGAAGTAAATAGATGAAGTAAAGTGAGTAGAATGTGTAAAAGATGTAAAAAGTTGGTGATTTAGTTTACTACACATATATAGCTGCGTTAACTTACTACACCTTAAATCACTTCCGTTTGGTGACTTAAAACACCTTAAATCACCTTAAAATCAATTTTACTACACTTTTACTCCATTGCCAAACGGAGGGTATATTCCTAAAGAAAATAAAATGAAAGAGCCCAATAAATCTCAATTCAATTAATATTAATTATAGTTCCAAATAAATTAAAAAAATTAATGCAACGAGAAAATTAAAGAACTGGTCATTAACGGTTTGTTGCTTGAGAAATATCTCTAATTATTATGTTATAATATTGCCTTATGCTACTATTAATAATATTGTCTAATATATATGTATGTTTTTCTTAATATCTTTGAAATTGCTTCGTAACTTGGTTTAAGAAAATTAAATAATGAAATATCATTGTATTAGAATAACTTACAATTATCAAATAATCAAATAATAACGAATGGTTTTCCTTGCTTTCGCTTTACATATGGGCCGAGATTTTGTACTCAACAAGACAACTACAGAAATGGCTTCCTGATTATCCATTGTAATTTGAGAACTTCACGGAGCTGGATTCTTTTTACAATTTTTGGAAATTCTTTAATCATTGGTTAATTGATTTGCTATGACATAACACCGTAACAGTTCCTAGTACATTTAGAAACACATGCGAATTCGAAGAAATATCGACTGTACTTTTGTCTGAATCGGATGGTTTTGATGTATTCTTGAAACACAAATAAAGAGATATATTTGATCTGCCAAATCTAAATCGCTTGATTATAAATGAACGGTTATCCATAAAAGAACAAACCCTAATAATAATAATCATCATCATCATCATCGATTTTCAAAGGGAATGGTTTCGAATGTGTATATATATTAAATTTACTTACTATATTTGTCTTTGTTAACACATCAGTTATGTTAACAATGGAAGTGATGGTGTGATTGCGTGAATCTTTTGTTATTTCCTAATTTTGATTTTCTCTTCAGCTCTCCATTCCCTTATAATTGGTTTCTCCATATTTTTTTTTTTTTTTTTTTTTTTGTGTTTGTTCATAACCAAACGGTCCAAACCAGAATGTAATCCATGTAAAATATATATAATCCATGTATATGGCATTTTTTTATGTATATCCATATGATATGACATATATTATTAAGTTCAAAAATAACTATTTTTTGTTGTCTTAATAACCCTTACAATTATTAAGTTTGTATTATAATTTCAACTTGTAAGCATAATTTATATTTGATGAAGCACAAAAAAATAATGTCTATTATTCATAATTTGAAAAAATAATTAAGAAAAATCCTATTGGGATGAATTTAAAAAATATATTGTACCATTCGATACTTTAGGATGAATTAACGTTCTGAATGTAACATGTGTTTCAAACTCTAAACTGAATTTATGTAGCCATCATGACAATCAAAGATGTAATATTTTAGCATGGACATTATTTTTCTCATCAAGATTTCAAATTTGATTTAATTATTATACAACATAAAAAAAAATGGTTCTATATTTATTTCAAATGCTTACGTACAACATTTTTATTGAGAATTTTGTTTAAAAAAAAAATCATGCAATGCACGTTGATATGTTGCAATGCAAGCTTGCGTTTCTTTTATTTTGAACTAACTTATAGGTATAAGGGTGAGAATCTGCTGCCATAGTTGTGATGGCACCATGTGCCATACTTTTAATCTCGACGGTTCATATTTATCTCGACGGCTGAGATTTTGCAGATTGTAGGGGCTGTTTTTTGTGGGTCCCACTGTCATAGACACTATGACATGTGGTTCTATCAAAACTATGGTTGTGGATAAAAATCCATAGGTATAACTCCTCCAGAAACATATAACTTCATACAAAGTTGATGCTTCTCTGACCTTGTCTATATGTTTTGACTATCATTAGTACCAATTTTGCAACTTAACTAAGAACGGATTATATCAACCTAAACCTAGTATAGTTGTGAGACACAACAAATTTAGGGCTTGTGTACTGCATCAAATAATATCAATTTTTTCATATAAAAATTCTAAAATGATAGCAGTATTGTGTTTTTTTTTAATTATATTATTGTCATTATTATTATTATTTTTTTTTTTTTTTTTTGTACTGGGTTGAGCATGGGCAGACCAAAAAGAGGAAGGTGATCAATATTTATTTTCCTTTCTTGTAGTAAGTGGCTCTAGCTTCTCCTTTTTATTTATTTCCTTAATTTAATCCAGATTAGTTGTAAAACTGGAGAGGTTTCTCTACATATTATTTTCTCTAAATACTTTCCTTTTCCTTTGCAAATCACATTTAATATATGGGAAAATGCTATGGGGATACAGCAAATGATACCGTCGGGGATACCACCATACAAAATTAATTTAACGTTAATCTACAACATGTTGCGATCAAAATGAAACATCTATAAAGTTAATCTGAAACTTAATGAGATTAAAATGAAACACAAATGATATAATTTTCTCTTTTGTTGCTTTTTCACTTTATCTTGCTCCCATACGTTCTCTCAACAACTTTAAGGTAATATTTATATGATTTAGTAATGATTCAAGTAAATGATTTAATTTATGATTTGTGTTATTCAACTTAATATACAATGTTTCAAGTTAATGCGTTACTTGTTTCAAGATAATTTGTTAATGTTTCAATTTGGACATATTTTCAAAGATCATGGTATCCCAACGATATCCCAGTGGTATCCGAATATCTGGATTGTTAAAGTTCTAACCGTTCAATTTTCATAGTTTAATACGTATTAGATATTCTAACAGGCGCCACAAACAAAATTCCCGCCCAATAATACCATTCCCAACCAAACCAAAAACTCCTTTAATTGCTTGCTTCCTAACTCTCATCACAAGGTATCACTACTACCCGTTTAACACTATGCATATCAAAGAGATAAGTCTCGAGGGATTCAAGTCGTACGCGACGCGCACGGTCGTGTCGGGTTTCGACCCCTTCTTCAACGCCATAACCGGTCTCAACGGTTCGGGCAAGTCGAACATCCTTGACACCGTCTGTTTCGTTCTTGGCATCACGAACCTGAGCCATGTTCGTGTTGGCAGTCTGCAAGAACTTATCTACAAGCAGGGCCAGGCCGGTGTTACACGTGCCACTGTCTCGATTGTGTTCGACAACTCTGACCCGTCACGCAGCCCCCTCGGGTACGAGGGTCTTCCTGAGATTACCATCACCAGACAGGTAATTAAAGAACTGCAGACTTTATATGACCCGATTTTACCGAGGAATTTGTATATACTTGGTTTACTGAATTTTGACAAAATTTAGAGGGTTTTTTTTGTGTTGCTCTGTTTTGTGTTAGAAAACTTACAAAAGATGGTATCTTTTTTCTGTTTACTCTTCTTTAGATTTTGCTGGTTGGTACTATCAAATTTGACAAAATTTACAAATTCTTTCCAAGATTTATTAGGAATTTAGCACAATATTACCAATTTAATGTCCTAATTAACTGGATAGTTAATTAAAACGTAAAATATCTCTCGAAGGTTTTCAAGAAGCTAGCCACCCAATTTCCGTTTGAACAATTTCACCAATTTGTTGGACATTTGATCGATGGGTAAGAAATCCAATTTGGAGTTAGTTTTGTTCTGTAAAATCCAAATAGTGATGTTTAATTTGATGGATATATATACTGTATTTTCCCCAAGAAAATATTAATTATGAAAGAAATCTTAAAAGTGTAAGTAAATGGAAATATTAATTAATAGCAACCAAATATTTTCCAACCATATCACAGATATCAAATGCACTAAACAAATCTTTCTCAAATTCTCCCTCATCTGAACCATGCAACCGTCTAAATTTTCAAACTTTTTTAATTTTATCCCGTTGAACTAAATTTCCGATACTATATATTTATGATGTACCAGAATACACCATCTTATACTTCAATTTTTCATTTTTTTTTTTTATACTGTCATCAGCTTACAGTAGGACCGAAAAGCAAGTACAAGATAAATGGCACCAATGCACAACCCGACAAAGTGAGGAACTTTTTTCAGTCAGTGCAGCTCAACGTGAACAACCCGCATTTCCTGATAATGCAAGGCCGCATAACGAAGGTGCTGAACATGAAGCCCCAGGAGATTCTTTCAATGCTCGAAGAAGCTGCTGGCACCGGCATGTACGAGAAGAGGAAAGTATTAGCACTCAAAGATATGGCAAGAAAACAAATCAAGGTCGATGAGATTAACAAGCTGTTGAGCGACGAGATCATGCCATCGCTCGAGAAAATGAGAAGGGAGAGGATGCAGTATGTGCAGTGGGCCAATGCGAATCAAGACGTCGACAGGCTGAAGAGGTTTTGTGTGGCTTTTGAGTATGTTCAGGCCAAGAAGGTGAAAGATAGATCGTCCGATGAGGCGAAGAGAATCGAGGAAAAGATCAAGGAGTTGGTTGTCAGTATGGAGAAGTTGAAGGATGAGATTAAAGAAAAGGAGAGTTCGATTTCTGCGATGAATGCGGAGAAGGAGGCTGCTGCGGGTGGTGAGCGCGAGGAGTTGGGAAAGAAATTTGATGAACTCGAGAAATCGCTTGTGAAGGAGGAATCGGTTATGATGAATCTACAGGAGTCGCTTGATAACGAGAAAGCCGCTGCTAAAAAGGTGTGTTACTTAAAGAGTAACTAATAATATGTTTCATTTCAGTATCAGTAATTTACCAGTTTTATTGAAAAAAAAATGGGCCGAAGCCACCTTGTTTACATTAGTGATACTTGTTCTATTTTTTTCATCTTTTGTCTAGTATTTTTTATAATTTAGTTGACAGTTGGCGTTATATTTCTCATCTTTTGTATGGTATTTTTTTATAAATTAGTTGACAGTAGGTATCGAATTTGTTGATTTGAGATGACTGAAATTCGATCACAGAACAAGGAGTAAGTTCTATGTTTGTGGTTTCGACTATGATTATCTTATATGAAATGAAAATTTTATGCGCTTCACAGATTGAGAATAGTATCGAAGAAACTAAGAGATCGATACTGGAGAGAGAAGCTGCTGTCACGAATGCAGAACATGGTGCTGCTGATCTGAAAGACAAAGTAGAGGATCTGGCAAGAAAGCTCGAGGAGCACGAGAAAGACTATCAGGTACATTCAAAAACAAATGCTAATGCTACACTGAACTGTTGCTAGAATTAGGCAAGTTTTTTTGTGAGGTAGTTTCTATTTTGTACTGGAGTTTCTATTTTGTACTGAAATTTTGCTAGAAAGTCTGTTATGAATGCGAGGTACCTTCGGTTGTAGCTGCTGGTGACATATTAATAAACAAAAAAGTTCCTTACTAGTTAATGTACCAGGAACTTCTTTTATTTTGTTTGAACTTTGAACCATTCCGAATAGTCTGTTATTTCGAAACTCAACTTTTGTTATTTCAAAACATTAAAATCTCTTGTTTTATAGGGAGTTTTAGCAGGTAAAAGTAGCAGGAACGACGAAAAATGCTTGGAAGACCAATTGAGGGATGCAAAAGCTGCTGCCGGTGAGGCCAAGTCACAACTGGAGCAGCTGGAAGCGAAAATTCGCCATTCGGAAAGTTACTTGGAAACAAAGAAGGCGCAATGGATCGCAAAGCAAGATGAAGCAGCAGTTGCGCAGAATTTGATGCGAGGAATAGAGAATTAGAGACCATCAAAGCATCTATGGATTTCGATTCAGTACAAGGACGGCGATATGGAAGCTAAAAAGATGGTACCTTTTCTTGCCATTTTTATTTAATTATCATAAGAAAAATTGTACTGGTAAAATTACCACAGTACCTTTTACAGTGGTTGATGTTTTCCCTCATTTAGTATTCTTTTGTTTGCTTCATGCTTTTATAGTCTAATTGTCGTAACTGATGTGCCTGTGGCACATATATTGGACTTGATTTTGTATTGGTTTCGCATTCGTTGGTCGCCATGATACCGGTCCAGAACATCTAATTGCTGGTACCATTACTTCAATATACTGATGAGGTATTGTCAACAGCTATCATGAACTTTTTATTCTGTACCTTACAGAAAGAACTGTTGGTTTGCAATCTTTGCTGTAGGAACGATCAGCATTGTTGACTACTATTCAGGATCTGAAAGATAAAATGCGGATCCTCGCTGGGCAGCTGGCGAATGTGCATTTCTCCTATAGCGACCCAGTTGAAAATTTTGATCGATCCAAAGTAAAAGGAGTTCTGGGGAAACTTATCCAAGTAAAAGATAGCTCTGCCGCCACAGCTCTGGAGGTCTCAGCTCCCTCCTAATATACAAATCCCCTTTTCACTGATTTTGTGTAAACATACATGTCGGGTCTATTTGATACTTGCTACACATAGAAGGGAATTGTTATGAATTAATTAACTAAAAATTAAAAGATATTTTTCAACCAGGACCAGACATTCCTGATTATTTTGACTTCCTGTTTCTTTTTTAGTTGATTTTGCATAAAAATTCTTGGTCCAAGTGAATTCTTATGAACTTTCTAACTTAAAATTAAAAGAAAGAAAAGATTGAACTGCAAACGATTAGAGTTAAGTTTCTTTTTGTAGGTGGCAGCCGGGGGAAAGCTGTATAACATTGTAGTCGACTCGGAAAATACCGGGAAGATGCTTCTCCAAAATGGGGACCTGAGACAAAGGATAACTATTATTCCCTTGAACAAAATTCAGGCAAACCTAGTTCCTGAAAGAATTCAGCAGAAGGCTGCTCAGCTGGTAAGTTACTACAGTTAACTTTTATTTTTGGCAGTAATATTCTTTGCACTTTGAGCACCATAATCGAGATTTCAAACATAATAACTTATATTTTGAGGTGTTTGCATTTTGGGCCGAAATTCAAACTTCTACACAGCAGTTATACTCCTATTTTTTGCTTAATTATCTTGACACTAAATCGTAGATGCTTCCAGCATTTTATTTATGTTTGGTATTACAAAAAGTTCTTAAATTGTACTCATCGCATCGTTCATAATCAGTTCACATACATTTTATCAGTATTAGCAATTGCAGTGAAAAACTGAAAATGAGTGGTTTTGTACCAGCCAGCATGTAATAAGCGGTCTCACAAATAACCCTCGTTGATTTTATAATTTTTTTTCTCACCTTTCTAAACATCTTCCTTTTAGGTTGGTGGGGAACATGCAAAGCTCGCTTTCGATTTGGTTCTTTTCGACGATGAAGTGAAGGTAAAGTCATTTTTTAGCTCAACATTTCAACGTATTCGAATTAGCGTTATTATGATTCCATTCGCTTGTTCTCCATATTCTGGCTGATGTATCTTAAATTGTGAAGAGTTATTTTTTTCTTTAAATAATGTTTTTGCTTTAAATAAAGTTTTTCACTTTTTCTGAGATATTTTTTTCTTTTCTTTGTGCAGAATGCAATGGCCTATACATTTGGTTTTTTCATTTGTTTGTTGGGGTACCGATGCAGCAAAGGAGGTAATAATATCTTTCAGTTTGTTCTCTTTTTCATTTTCTGGTAATCCTTAGTAGATCTTGACACTTAAGAATTTGTTTGCTAATTACTTTTTCATCTTTGGATGTTTTCATATTGTAACCAAGGTATATTTTTCTTCTCTGATCAATTTGAATGGGGATTATAATCATTATATGCCAGATCAGTTTTTTCTCTTTTGGTCTGGCTTTTTGAACCAGCCTGATTAACTTATGTTTATAAGTCTTCCAAATTCAAATTCATTTTATCAAACAATGTATTTTTATTGCTTTCGACGCTCTTTATTACCTCAGAAAATAAGAATTCTCTTTGTGGTTCAGGTTGCATTCAATCGCGAGGTTGGTGTCACTAGCGTCACTCTCGAAGGTGATGTGTTTCAGCCCAGTGGCCTTTTAACCGGTGGAAGTCGCAGGTAAAATGAATTTTCCGCCTCGAATTAAATTAGAAATGAGAAGCAAAAACAGTTAATGAACAAACACAAGCATCCATAAAAGAGAATTGGGTTATTGTGTTGCATGATATTAGTACTGTCAGTTCATTTACAAAGGTAATTTGATGTTATGAAGATTTGTTATCATGTAGGCGTGGCGGCGAACTCTTGAAGCAACTTTCTGCATTCGCTGCAGCTGAGAAAGAACTTGCTGATATTGAGAGCAGACTTGTTCAGATTGAAGCCGAGGTTGTTTTACTACTGTTTTACTATGACAAATTAATTATCTTTTAAAGAAACCAGATTACTTAATATGATTGCATTAATAGTTTAATACCATTTTGGTCCCTGAAAAAATCACTTATTGGTTGTCCTGGTCCAAGGCATTTTAACTTAAAACAAATATGGCTGGCTTAGTTTTTCTCTGATGAAATATATCGAAATCTTAGTTGAGACTGATGTTGAGACATTTATAATTGCAAGATGCGGCACTTCTTACCGATCTGTGGCTGGCTACAATATTTTACTTTTCTATACTATTAATGAAAAGTATGAAATTTGGAATGAAAAAGAAAATCAAGTACTTGATGAAATTTGGAATTGGGTCAAATTTCTGTAACAATGAAATACTCGTACATTCATTTTATTGACCAGTAAATTTGAAATTTACAAAAGTATATTTTCCTGATTTTTTTTTCAGATCAGGGAACTTTTACCATATTACGAGAGTTACAATCACCTGAAACGACAGTACGAGTTGAAGTCTTATGACTTGGAGTTGTTTAAGAGTAGAGTTGGGCAAAACGAGCATCATAAGGTAGTTTTTCCTTCATTTTAAGGTCACTTTTTTTTTATTTAATAAGCTGAAATTAAGTAAAATAGATGATAAAGATGGCAGGCAGGTCTAAATAATCTCTTATTTATTTTTCTTTAAAATTCGGTTGGATCCAAAACATCCCATCATTTATCTGATATGCAATATGAGCAGAAAAATGGGATCCAAATGTGCTAATTTTCCAAATGTGAATTATTGAAATTTCAATCCAAAACTCTGAATACAAGAGTCCATTCACCTTTTTTTCTTCTCTCGGCGCTCGACTAAAATGCAGCTAGAGGAACTCATGAAGAAGCTGGAGCAAGAACTCGAGGCTGCAAAACAAGAGAAGGAAGAAAAACAGACACATTATGGTAACTGTAACTCCTCGATCAAGGCATTGGAGAAGTCGATTCAGGATCATAGCAGCCAGCGGGGAGCAAGGCTCAGGGATCTCGACGAAAGTATCAAGTCTGTCAAAACCCAGATGCAGTTAGCTTCAAAGAAGCTCAAGGTCTGTTCTTTATCTTTGTACTTTCTTCGATGTGATATGTTAAATTGTGTAGCATAAGTTTGTGTCGGATGTATATTTAATTTAACAGATTATTTTTTAATGGTTTTTAGGAGCACGAGAGCAAACGAGAAAAGCTGATAATGGAGAAAGATGCAGTTGTCAATGAGCTTTCCACATTAGAAGAGCAGCTAGCTGTTTCAAATTCTCAGATTAAATCTTTTTCTGACACACTCGAAACCCATAAAAGCAAGGTATCGAAAGAATTGAAGTGGCAATGTTAACGATCAACTCATCTCTTTTACTTTCATTATGTGTAATAGAATGTTAAATATCAACTCATCGCTTTTTAAGATTCTGCTTTTCTATCTGCTGCAGTTGAATTCAATAAAGGAACAGTTTGATGCAGCCAAAGAGAAGTTGCAAATTAGTCGTAAAAGGATTCAAGAGTGTGATTCACTATTAAGCCTTATGAACAAAGAGCAGCAGAAGCTGCAGCAAGAGCTTAGTGACAACAGTATTGCCAGAAAGAGGCTTGAAAATGGGGTACCCTTTTTGCTAAATTGTTTGTATCGAAGGTCGCAGATTCAAAAACCAGATGGTCTTTTATATATAGACATTTGAAATATTATTGACTTCTGGCAATATTGTTTTAATTTCTGTATCATAAAAGAGAATTATGCTATGGATGAATTCATAATTCATATATAGAACTTTTGCTAATTTTCCAAAACGATAAAACATGCTATGTCTATTATCCTGAAGTTTTTACTGCAACTGGTAAGGTGCAACATGTGAAATATCCTTTGCACTTGCAGGTCAAAAGGGTGAAAGCAGAACAAAAGGATTGCTCATCAAAGGTCGACAGGATGCTTGCGAAGTACAGTTGGATTTCAGTGGAGAAGCATTTGTTCGGGAAGACCGGCACTGATTATGATTTTTCATCCTGGGAGCCTAATGAAGCGAGGGAACAACTGAAAAGCCTGCAAGAAGAACAGTCCAAGTAATTCTTTGCTCTTGAAATAAAATAAAAAAAAAAAACACTAAATTGTGATTGTAATTTCGTCTTCATAACAAAACTTTTTTGACAAGAGGAATTTGTTTTTCTGATAGCTTGGAGAAAAGGGTGAACAAGAGAGTTATGGCGATATTTGAAAAGGCCGAGGATGAATATTATGATTTATTGTACAAGAAAAGTATTATCGAGGCGAGTGATCGAGAAATTTGTCATCGATTTCCTAATTAAAGATTGTAA
Organism: Cyperus esculentus; assembly: GCA_030179965.1. Taxonomy (NCBI): domain Eukaryota; kingdom Viridiplantae; phylum Streptophyta; class Magnoliopsida; order Poales; family Cyperaceae; genus Cyperus; species Cyperus esculentus. The sequence continues at coordinate 3,707,090 of JASGLE010000009.1, read as the reverse complement.
AATCATCACATCTTTTTTGGTGAATTTCTTGAAACTTTATTGATTGTTTTTATTTGTAGAATGACAAGGCCATGATTCATAAGACAATTGAGGACTTGGATGAGCAGAAGAAGAAAACATTGGAGGTGACTTGGAACAAAGTAAATAAGTGAGTGCATAATTAAGCAATATACTTTTACTCTTCTTCCTCCGGCATTAAGAATTTAACCGGACGAAGTGTAGGATGATTAGAGTTTGTTTACATGTCAGAGCTTGAATTCTGAGCCTGTTTCGGATGCGAACGGTAACCAGTATAGTTCAGCGACGGTACCAGGTTGCCTGACACCAAACCTTATATCTGATATTCTGTTATTACTTGCAATAATGTAGGAATTTTGGTTCCATATTCAGCACATTGTTGCCCGGCACAATGGCGAAACTGGAACCCCCGGAAGGGGGCACCTATCTGGACGGCCTTGTGGTGCGTGTTGCGTTCGGGACTGTCTGGAAAGAATCACTCTCTGAACTGAGTGGCGGGCAGCGATCTCTCCTCGCTCTATCTCTCGTCCTTGCGCTGCTGCTCTACAAGCCTGCCCCGCTCTATATTCTAGATGAGGTAAATCTAACTAGTTTTTTATTGGCTAATTCTGCTATGGATCAAATGAAATATTATGGGCCGTTCATTTTTCATAAATAGATATATAGATGGTCACGATGTGTCTTTTAGATATAATTAAAGAGACATATTTAATAAGAGCCACTCGATTCAAACTGAAAGGCTGCTGGCTGCTTAGCCGATCCATAGCAGAACCACTCTTTTTTATTTTATTAAATTGTATCAAGAACCTCAAACTCTATAAGTAAAATTAATTGGGATAATAAATATATACCTGATTTAATGATTTTCTTCTATTTTATAGGTTGATGCTGCTCTGGATTTGAGCCATACACAAAATATAGGCAGAATGATCAAAGAACATTTCCCCCATTCTCAGGTTAATATCTCTTTTTTCTTACACTAGTTTTATTCTCCTAAATGTCTAAAACCATTATCTGATATGATATAGCAATTCCTAAAATCTGTTTTTTTTTTTTTTTCCTTGTGCAGTTCATTGTTGTATCTCTCAAGGAGGGGATGTTCAACAATGCGAATGTGGTATTTCGAACTAAATTCATCGATGGGGTTTCGACTGTTACACAAACTGTGCCCGGTAAACAGACATGATTTATTGGGCAGCAATTGTTGTTCCTAAGGTATGTTTTTGGCAGGGGTAATTTTTTAGAGTAATCCTGTTTTGGGTCAAATTGTTATTTTAAACATCCTAAAGAAAGGTTTTTAGTAAGAATTTCTATCATAGTTATCTTTTATACCTGTTTGCAAAAGCACTGGTGATTTATGGTTTATGCAGCAAAAGATTGTCACTGAGTATGTACAAACTTATATCTCAAATTCAAAGTTTATGTTGAAAGTTAAAACAAACTCCTGTGCAAGGATTTTGTTGAAGTAATTTCATATATAAATGGGTTTTTCCCTAACCAAAAGAACATGTTTACTAAATAGTAAATACTGTCAGCAATCATCTAATACCAGTGATCATCTTTACAATTTTTACAGGGAAGCAAAGAAATGCTTGAGGTGAAACAACTTCATGCCATTTTTCATGACATTCTGTGAAATATATCTTTGTTCCGCAGTTGTTTTTCTTACCTGATTCTGGTTTTGTGGTAGTTACTGTTCTATTATAAATCTTGTTGTCTCTATCTAATTGGCAATACCCTATTAGTAGTTTGTTGAGGGCTTTTAATTAAAGTCCTTAGTTTTTTTTTTTTTTTCTTTTCTTTTTTGACATAGATAAATTTGATATCATTGTATTTTTTTTTTTTTTTGGGGAACGGATATGCTGATACTGATACCGACTGTGTTAGTTTTCATATTACATGGATTAATATTCATATAAACTCATTCAATATGCAAGGTATTCATACAATATATACAGTAATGCTCTATAAGATAAGCAGCAAATATTAAATCCGTTAATTCGAATAGTACTCATTTAATATGAATACTAACAGAGTCGGTATTAATTTTGGTTACATTTTTGGTATCTCCATAACATTTTTCTTCTTTTTTTTTTTTCTATTCATCCTGTTCTTCTGAACTAGTAGAAGTATATACAAAAGAGTGTTAATGTCAGTTGTTGGATGAATAATTGAATATTACAAGTGGTTTGAACTTTTGAAACATTTGACAGAATGGTAGAACAAGTCTGTATGTGTGTGTATATTAAAGATTTTTCAGGAGAAATTGTCACCGAAATTGAGTTAAAGAGGGTTGCAAAAAAGAGGAAATTATTAACGCGTTTGTCAACAACTTCTGGTCTCTGATTTAAGGGAATTGGGACAAGACAAACGAACCATACAAACAGAAACTGAACCATTCTGATATTGGTAACTATTATTATTATTATTACTAAGCTGTGAATCTAATATTACATAAATTAATAGATATTGATAATAAATATACATTTTTCTCATATATATGTATCTTATTAAATAAATATTGAACTTAACATATTTTCTATACAATATATTTTTAGCTACATATAAAAAAATAAAGAGTTGCAAAAATATTTTGAGTCTTAAATTGTTCTTTAGACAAATTATATTATCGCTTTAATGAAAAAAGAAAAACATAATTTTAGCCATTTGATTGAGATAAAGAAGAGAGAGAAAAAAATTAATGGTTGAGATTAATGATGATGTGGCATAACTAAAAAGTTTTGAAGCTTACCCCCTCTTCCTATAGTATAAATTATAATTAACAAACCAATAAGAAGTCTCAGCTAGTCAGCTACAAATCTATTTGGTTTGGGAAAAATAAGGGGTGCTGGAAGACCAATTTCAGATCCTCCTGTAATGTACAGTGAAGCACGTAGACCGTTGGATCGCCTCGGTATCCGAGCTTGCACGACTCTTGAGACAATTCAATGGCCCACATGCTTCACTGCATATTGCCTTAAAAGGCCATCTCAAATTCTCAATGTGTCCAATAGTAAGAATTCAATGTCACGAACGATGTTTGATTCTGACATGCTGTACATTAAATTTCCGCTAATCACGAAGGAAAAGAAAAGCAAAAGAATTAATAACCGATATTCAACGACAAAAAATGCTGAATTGTTCAACATGTTTATTATTTACTATGTATGCCGCCTCACTTTTTGCTTTTACAACTAGGTGGGGCTGCAAGTGCGGCATCCTAATTTTTCAAGCAAATTATTGTAACTAAATTATTTAGTTTGCTTTTGGAATTAAATTATATATGAAGGTCTACTTAATTATTCACTTAGTTTAGATTTGAAATCTCGTACGAGAAATAATGGCAGAGACCACCAACTATATATATTACATGCCGTTCATATTTATTATTTAAATTTCGAGAAGATGAAAATGTCAGTTCTACTTAATTACTATATACTTGAGGGTTTTTAATAATAAAAAATTTTGTATCCTACGATATTTTGATATAAACCATTTTAAAAATGATTTGATATGTGTAGGGAGTAATCTCACGGCATATTTACTTGTAACGTGAAGAGACATTTTTTTTTTTTTTTTTGAGATGAAGATGAGAGTCAAGCCACTCAAATTTAAATGTCTGTAAAATATCTCACATCCGGGGTTTCGAATCCGCGACCTCCCGCACGGAGAGCGTTCCCTTGGCCACTAGATCAAAGACTGGTTCTCCTGTAAAGAGACATTTTAATATCGCTTTTGTCTATTTTGTCTTTTTTGTGTAGTGTTTGGAAATATTGTGATATTTTTTTAGTAATATGAAAGAGATATACAAGAAAAATATATTATCACAACAAAAGATACACTGGAAAAGGGAAAACGTGACAAGTCTATATATATATAATATATTTTTCACTAAATCTTAACCAATCTGTGTGTGCTTTAAACTTATATAAAATTTGACGGCTCTTCTTGAGGCAAATTGTTTTTTTTTCATATAACTAAATTTTAGAAGTCAACAATTGTACAATTTAATTTGGTTTCTTTATTTCGATATATATGTTGATATGTTATTCGACTGTCAATCTGTCCTAAATCTACAACGAGATTTATGCTTACTAGAGCTGGAAGTCAGGTTTCACCCGAAATATGATATTAAATAAATAATAAAGTTTATAAATTCAAAATATTTATTTTTTAAAAAATGAACAAGATATTGAATTTTTGATGTGATTAATAATAATAATAATAATAATAATAATAATGTAATAATTTATCAATAATAGCACATAAATATTGAACTATTTTAAGGGTTAAATTTTATCTTAGACATATTACATTCGTCTTATTAAATGGGGAGAGAGATTACATATAAACCATTAGATCAAAGTAGATGAAAAGATTTAAACAGAATCAATAGTTAATAATGTTGATGATGTGGCATAGTTGAGGTGCTTGGAGTGCTATCCCTCTTTGTAGAGTATAGATTTTGGAACAAATTTAAATGTGTATATGATTTTTTTTTGTTTTTGAGAGATATATTAAAAAAGTTGAAAGCATAATTTGGCGGAATGGGTACTCTAATAACAAAATGGTATAGGGGCGTTTGAGAAAAAAAAAAAATCAAAATTTTGAAATTTGATTTCTAGAATTGGCTCATTAATATTATGACCCAATCTTCTTATAAAGTCATGGTCTTATGATCTCATCTTAGTCATTTTTCAATCGGTATATGGAATTTGATAACAAATATATATATACTTTGGAATTTAATGTCATGTTCCAAATTGTTCAAAGTTTTACAATTTGATCTAATTGCAAAGATAATAATACTATTCGCGTGAGAGGTCGCAAGTTCAAATCACAGATAAAAATCATTAGTAAAAATTTGAAATTTGATTGGTATGACTCATACTGATATTTACGATCTGAATCCAATTTCAGAGTCATGCGATCTAGATCAAACGGTTTGGATTTCTCCAAAAATCCTCTTCAAAATCCGCAGTCGTTGGATTTAAATACGGACTTGGCATGGCCCTTACTATCATCTCAACAACAAAAAAAAAAAAAAAATATATATATATATATATATATATGAAAATCATACTAAACCATCATACTAAACCATCATGAAATTTTGATTTATCATTCTCATTAAATTCTTTATATGAAAATCTCTTATGGTACAAAAATTTTCCATTTTTTGAGTTTCCTAAGTATATGTTTTGAAATTTTTTAGAATTGCCTCAAAATAATAATAAAATAATCTATGAAACTATGTAATCTTTAAAAAATACAAAACGAATACTTAAAAATCTCAAAAAAGGGAAAATTTTTGTATCTTATGATATTTTGTTATAAAGAATTTAATGAGACCCATAAATCAAAATTTTGAGATGGTTTAGTATGATTTTTGAGTTAGGAGTACGGAAGGCCTCCGTGCTCCTAGAAGCACCGTAGTTTTACTCTCTCTCTCTCTCTCTATATATATATATAAGCATATTGGAAAAAATGACATGAAAGGGCTATCTTTCCCAAATAAGAAACTTGAGCCATTAATCATTTTCTTGGATAGATCAGAACCTTTGATTTACGTTAATGCCCATTGACGTTGATGTCTCAGCCCATTAAAATTTAAGACTCGTATCAATTTCCTCAATATAAGGCTCATTACATATTGAGGAGGGATCCATTGACAATGCTTATATTGACAATCTTGACAATGGTATCTTTCAAAAATCTTTAAAAATTCATAAAAAATCTTAAAAATAGAAAAAAGTTTATGGAAGTATTACTTAACTTATAGATTGATTATGTTTCCAATAATATTCAATTTAAGCGATATCTGATAGCTCATTAAAGATCTTTAAATTACAACAGTTAAAAAATGTACAAAATTTTGATAAGGCATCAAATAATGTTTAAATTGGTTAAAATTTGAAACACCATCAATCTATAAGTTAAATAATGCATCCATAAAATTTTTTTTAGTTTTTAAGATTTTTTATAAATTCTTACAAATTTTTAAAATCAACAATTGTCAAGATTGTCAACATAAGCATTGTCAATGGATCTCTCTTCTTACATATTATCTTGAAAATTTATTATAAAAAATTACAATTTCAGCCCTAATAGTATATAAAAGTTCCTCTTACGTTGGCATTGAATTTTTCAGTTTAGTTGGGAATGGAGGGGATGGTACTGTATCTCAGAAGAAAAATGACAAAATGGAAAATTAACAACTGCAATGCTGATGGCCACCAGCTGTAAACAGAAACACTGAAACAGAGGAGTGAAGAGGAGGGAAAAAAAAAATCACAAAAGAAAATGAAAAAAAAAAGGAGAAAAAGATAAATGATATACTCAAAAAAAACAAAGAAAGAAGAGGAGAAAAAGATAAATGATAAAAAAAAATAATAATAACAACTGTCATTTAGTAGTTGCAACATGTTGTTGCGATCTTTGAAAACTACTCCTTCAAAAAATGTTCATTTTACAATTTACACACAAGTTCATTTTGATATTTCATGCATAACCATTAGCAACCAAACTATGTTCACATCTTTCTAAAGGTTAATAAATTATGGCAGTATTTTGTCATGATAGCTGTGGCCCCTCAGTCGGTCAGTCATACTCATATGCATCGGATGGGGGTTTAAAAAAAAAAAAAAAAATATATATATATATATATAGAGTAAAACTACCGTGCTCTTAAGCTCACGGGGACCTCCCGTGAGCTTAACACCAAAAACGTATCAAACCACATCCAAATTTTAATTTATATGGCTCAATAAATTCTTTATATCAAAATCTTATAGCATGCAAAAAAATTTCCATTTTTTGAGATTTTTAAGTAGTAATTTCGGATTTTCTAAAAGCAACTACATAATATTAATAAAATAATCAATGTTTCATATGTAATTTTTGAAAAATCCGAAATAAATACTTTAAAATCTCCAAAAATGAAAAATTTTTGTACGTCACATGAATTTGATATAAAGAATTTATTGAGCCATATAAATCAAAATTTGGATATGGTTTAATACGTTTTTGATGTTAAGCTCACGGGAGGCCCCCGTGAGCTTAAGAGCACGCTAGTTTTACTCTATATATATATATATATATATATGCATTGGATGGCCTTATTTTTAAAGTTAGAAATTTTTTTAAAAAAATTCTGCATTTAAAATTTTAATTTGTTGATTCCATCTGTCATTGTGATGGGAATAAATGGACAATTCGGAAAAAAAAATAAAAGTTAAGAAAAAAAAATGATTTGTTCTCAGAGTGAAAAAAAAAAAAAAAAAAAAAAACTGACCAGTTTCCCGTTAGGACTTAGGAGTAGTACAATAAATAAATAACATTTAAAGGGTTGGTATGAAAATAAGCCAAAATCATAATACCATTTACTTTTTAGTAACTTCCAATTAGTAATTAGTAATTACTAATTAGCCGCTGGCTGAAGAAGTAAAGCGTAAAAGCAGAAACCGTCGACCCGTTCCTTACTTTTTTTATGCAGGCCCTACTTTTTTTTATCAGACGGTTGACAAACATAGAAATACCTTAAGATCTATGCAAAAAACACCGAAGTGCTTTGAGATCGGTGCAGCAACCGATCTTAACTATCCCATCAAAAAAGCAAGGCCTGCTTTTCTCAGATCCGACAGCAGCAGCAGACCAGTGCCAAATTAACATGTCTGGGCACGACCTATTTGCATCCCATGCGCCGGTGCCACGACTTCAAATAAATACAAAGAAAATATAAAAAACTGGAATTCTAATTTATTTATGAGAGTTGATAACTGCACCCATTGAAACCCCTTTTAACTGTGCCCCAATACATTTTTAGTTGAAAATTATTTTCCAAATACAACAAATAACTATTACTGGTTCCAATTCACACCTTGAACTGTGCAAAATACTAATAAAAAGATAAAAAAAAAAAAAAAAAAAACTCACTCAAATTTTATGAGAGCATGAGAGAGAAAGAGAGAATATTATAAATATAATATGGGGATGAATAAAGGGGACAGAGATAATTTCTCTTTATTTATTTGTAAACAATAGTTGGTTCATGTTTGAGCGTGCAGTGCACCATGCACCCATGTGCTTATTTAAGCGTGCTTTAAATAAAGGTTGAAAATTGAAACACTTTAATTTGTTCCTCAAAATATCATAACTTTGTTCATTAGTTTTTTTTTTTTTTTGGTAAGAAATAAAAGTTTCGAGTGAATTCTGGTAAATGTATTTTTTAAAAAAAAAATGTTTGTTATGGAAATGTTTATTTTATTTCTTTTAAAAACACCAGACAATACTTCAATTGCATAGAATTTGAAATACAAATAAAATAATTTATACAAGTTCGAGATCGTGTATGTAAATTGTTGTGCTTTGAAATTATTGGAACTTGTTACTAAAATTATCAGAAAAAACAACCCAATTTGTGTATGATGTGATATCCATCTTTTTATGGATTATTTGGAAGATATTTTGGTTCATTCACGCAAAAAAAAAATTATAAAAATGTACACAAATAATATATCATCAGATTTTCTATGTCAAATCAGTGCACAGTCCAAAAGAATAACAAAATATTTTACCAAACATTATCTAAACGAGAGAAAAATGAGACAAAATCTGTAGTAATAATTACCAAACCACAAATACAATTTTCTAGCAAGGGCCTGAATGTATAAACTTGAATGTAGAGGCACTCGTACATTGCACATACAACATGAAAAAAAAAAAAAAATCATTCATTTAATTGTGAATAGCAGGTAATGTTGTGGTAGTTCTCAATCTGCTCTTGGTGCATCATCAGTTTTGACACCTTTTATTGTACAGAATTTCAACTACATAGGTTCTGTAAATTAATAATAATAATAATAATAATAAATAAATAAATATTAAAAAATAAATGGATGAATGGATGAATGGATCAGATAATACATATGAAATTAGGAACAAATCATTTTTTTTTCTAAGTAGTAAATTACACAAATTGTTAACAACCCTTTTTTCGGTTTACAAAATTAAAAGTGTTAAATTAACTATTACAATATTGACTCTAATATATTGGTTCTTATAATCACAAAAAAAAATGTTATGGTAATGCAAATCTATAGTTATTTCGCCGATAACACGCACTCCATAAATATGAATAATTATAAAAAAAATTAAGAAATGGAAATTTAAAATTAATAATTTTGAAACTAAATTTAAAAAATAAAGTACATCATAAGAATTATTTGTGTAATTCATTTTTCATACTATATGAATTATGAATTGCCTTTTGCTCTATAGGAATTATCTATGACACCCCCACTTCAGTTGAGTACGCCGTTCTTACTAAACGAACATGCGCCGCGTCTAAACTTCTGGCGTACCTTTTCTCGCTAGTTAATATATCATTTCCTTTCAGATAGACAGTATCCACTATACTATCATCCTCTTCTACATTGCAGTGTCAATTCCAATTATTATGTGACAAATATCCGACTTATTTTCTCTCGTGACAATGGCGGATTGATCAGAGTGAGAACCTCCTCGAGAATTCAAGGTAACTTCGTCTATTAATTTTTTTTTTTTTTTTACAAATTATTTATTTGTTTGATATCTTGCAAATTACTCATAGAATTTGTTGTGAGGTTTAAGATATTAGGCTACGAGCTTCGATCTACTGATAGTATTCAAGTAAACAATTTTGAACAATTCAGAATAAATATTCCAACCCAAAATCAAATACTCTCATGAAATTTGTATGGCATACAAATAAAGAAAATTTCTAAAAGAAAACTTTCTCAATAATTAATAGTATCGTTTTCAAAATTAATTATTTCCCTTATGGAAATTTTTAATATATTTCCAAATGATTATAAAAAATTTATTTACAAAAATACTTTTACTATGCCCTTTGTACTATGCACAAATTTGTATACTTGGATTGGGAAGAATCGAAGATAATAAAAAAATTTCTGACTTTAGCTCTATAATTAGTGACTGTTTCATTTTTTTTATACAGTCCAAATAATATTCATCATAGAAATCAAGGATATTAAACGCAAGAATAATAAAAATAATATATTGTGCAAAAACTTCTATTTAAAGAAATTATAATAGAAATTATTTTAAAGAATAAAAATTAGCTAAGTGTAATCTATATATGTTTTTGCTCTTTACTTCTTATAGAACTATATCTATTGGCAAGTACCTCTCATCTTATCGTATCAATACAAAAGAAAATAAAAAAATATATATATTATGATGGTAATCTTTTAAAAAATATGTATGTATCACAATAAAGGAAACTTTTTTTCCCAAAAAAGTAAGCACGCAATTCACAAAAGAAAATAAATGCTTTCAAATTCCTAGCCAGGATATAGCCCAGATTTAATAATTGAAATTGGTGAATTTTTGGAGCACAAGTAAAAAGAGATGCTTAGTATGTAAAATCTGAATCGCTTAATTAAAAATGAATGGTTGTGCGCAAGGAGTTCACTCTTAAAGTTATAACGAGCATGTTAAAGAAATGACTTGTATTGGGATAGGTGTAAGTGCAACCTTGTGCCAACAATGTCTCAAGTCTCAACACCGCCCCATATTCGTTGTGATCCAAAGTGGATCTCAGGACCCTGCAAATACGATCCGATGGATGTAGTTTTCAGAGTGGGTTTTTTAAAATAATTTCAGCAAAGTGGGATCTCAATTGATTTCAACGCGTCTCAACATAGTTTTGGGGAGAAATTGTCACTCGAGTTAGTTTGTCACTGGATCTGTGGTTCAAGTTTTTAATGTGACCATTCTCTCAACAACATGAAAATGATACAACAAATTAGGGACAATTGACAACACTACAATAATTCATTTTTTTTAACCTTTATTCATATTTTATTTACGCTCAAGCATACTAGTCAAACTTTTGTTATGCATTCATTAATTATAGATTAATACAATAAATAGCTAAAGAACCACAAATCAAATTTTAGTAGAAATTTAATACGCCGGAGCAAAGTTGTGCTAGGCAGAACATGATATAATAATCTTATTAAAATTATCTAATAATACAAAGTTGTATCTTTAACACCAACCCAAAATTTCCAAACCAAAGAGAAACTAAATCTAATAAGCAATAAAAAAATAATTAATAAACTGATCAAGGGCTTCCATTTTGCATTTTCTATGACCCTCTCAAGGAAACAAATTTTGGCAAATATTCAATCAATCAAATGTTTCCTGAATCCTCTATATATTATAAAACCTCAATTGAAAATGGCAATGAATAGTGCACAATGAATAGTGCCATCTTTTTTCTTTTTTTTTTTTATTTTTGAAAGCCTATAGGCAATGCACACATTGATGACATCCAATTTTAAATTAATTCATAAAAAATCTCAAATAATGAAAAAATTTTATAGATGCATGGATACATTCATAGAATAATTGTATTTCAGATTCTATTTAAAATGACTTTTGTTTGATACTGTATCAGAAACTATCAAAATTATATAAAAATTTTAGGGATCTAAGTCTAATGATTTTTGATGTAGTACTAAATAATATTCAAATTGAATGTAATTTAAAACAACAAATATATGGATATATTTATGAAAAATTTTATATTTTATTTGAGATTGGTTTTTTTATGGTTATCGAGATAAATAAATAGTTGTAATGGATCTCTGATTATTACTATATATGTAGGGTAAGAATATAATGGCATGTTAATTATTAATTAAATAAGGTGTTAATCTCAATACATTGTTCATTACATATTATTGTTATTTCTTCCGTTTAACTCCTTAGCAATATATATAATTACAAAAATCACACTATGTTTTATAAGTTTATCACACAACTAGTATGGTTGCGGCAACGCCGCAACAAGTAATCTAGTTTTTGTATCAAATGAAATGGAAACTGACATGTTTTTTTTGGCCTGCTTTCTCACAAAAAATTTAAAAAAAAAAACACATTTCAATTGATAAAAGAGGAGCATGATCTAAAAAAAAAAATAGAAAAAAAAAGAAAACAAAGCCAATTGTGATTTCTTTCTAAAGTCATAGATTTTTCTTACCTGTTTAAATTAGAAAATCTTTTATCTCTCCTTAAAAATTAACAATGCACAGATAGTCTGTCCACGTTATTAGCTAATATAAATCCACTTAATGTTTTTTTAGAAAAAAAATCCCAAGCTAATAATTAGTTCGTTCTTCCTCCAAAGAAGGCCAATCAAAATACCTAATGAAGGCAAATTCATAATGCTAGCAACATTAGAAAAAAATAAATTAAGAAAACAGAGAGCAAATTGTTCATGAATCAGGAACATAGTTGTTCCTTAAATTAGACTAATAAAATAAAAATTTGATGTAATAGCATGATGAGCAATTTTATATTATAGCATGTTCGTGCAAGCTCTTATTTAGTATATAAATAAAAATGCACGTTTTCAAGTGATTTTAATTTTCTAAATTTCTAATGCTGCGGTGGGGGACCAACTTTAGAAAATATAATTTTACATAAGGACTATGTTTATAAAAACACCATATAATGTAATTTTTAGGAATAAAATTCATAAAATTAACCCATTATTATAACACTGTAATAATAAAAACAACTAAACAAGAAGGCACCTTGATTTCTCTAATCTAATCAACTTTTACTCCATCGAGATCCGCGCATCCATAAACAAACTATAACCAAGGGTTTTACCGGGCAGACTTGGACACACCCGGTGCAACGTGAGAACCGTCACAGATGCCCGTTACAGCCGCACAAATCCCTCACGTATCCACAGACCGCGTGTAGGTAGGTAAAAAGCTAAAAAACCGTGGACCGATCCTGGCCGTCGGATCGGATCGGAGATGGGATTTGGTAGATCACGAGAAGTTTGGTAAAAAAAAAGAGAGATTTCTTTCTCACCCCCCTTGCGTTGATATTCGTGCCAGAGAGTGAGCTTTGTTTCGCATCTTTCATTCCGACACCAAATATCTTACCCATAAACCCCACCAGCCACCCAAACCCCGCAACCAAACCCGGTGTTAAACAGTTCACCCACTGACATGTGGGACCGGGGTGTTTTCTTTACACAGAGGTGCAGTGCGGGGAGCGCAGGGGGAGTGCGGCACGGTTAATGGCATCACGAGAAAAGGGAGGGAAAAATGCGGAGGAGAAATCGCAGCCTTAGATTCATCATCTCCTCCCTTACCTTTCCCCTCCTCCCCCCACACACCCCGACTATCACCCAGGTTCTCACCGCCATTGGGTCCCACTTACCACCGGTCCACATATTCCAAGATCATTTGCAAATTCCATCGGCCCGTCTGTTTCGCATCGTCCTCGTGGCCAGTACCTCCCCTACTCCCGGCTCACAACAGTTATCCAACAACTATTACCCTGTCGGCGGGCCCCACGGTTAACAATAGAGCGTGCGGTGCAGGGAGTTAATAATAGGCAGTAGTAGTGGGTGTGGTCGCTTTAAATACAGTGCAAGGCCACCACGATTCCTCCTTTTTACCTTCGCTGGGGTTTTAGACGACGAAGAAGAAGAAGAAGAGGAGACGACGAAGAGAGGAGAAGAAGAGGAACGAACAAGGAAGGAGAAGAAGAAGGAGGTGCTGCCGATCCATTTATGTCTACTATCCCAACCTTCCTCTGCTGCCTGGTCCTCCTCGTCGCTCTCTTCCTCCTCTCCTTCGACCTCTCCTCCGACTGCAGCAGCGGCTCCACCGGGCGCATGCTCCTGACCGCCTCCTCCTGCAGCAAGTCCAGTTCGATGCGCAGGTACGGCCGTAAACTGCAAACAAACCCCCTCTTTTCCGGGGTTTTGTTGAGGTTTTACTGCTTTATTCCGCCAGATCTGCGCTCCGATGGTCCGATTTCGTTGATGAAAAGGGGAAATTGTTGCATCTGATGCTGATTTTTGTGTGATTTTTGTTTGATTTTGCAGGGACGGATTTGGAGTGAAGTATTCAGGTTTTCTTCATATACAGAATCCGAGAACCTTTCCTCACATCTCCCAGATAGGCTGTCTCACCTGAAGCAGTGAGTGATTTCTTGATTTCTCGATCGATCGATCGATCAATCGGACGACTTCCCCGTGATCCCCTGAAGAAGAAGGAGGACGAGAGTTTTTTTTTTTTTTACTTTTTTACTTTTTTTTTCCAGTTTTCTTCGTTCAATTTTGTTCCTAAAAAAGAGAGAGGAGAGGAGAGGAAACAAATTTTGTAGAGATAAAATAGAGAAGAGAGATAGTAGTACTTTGTTAAGAGAGATTTTACTGAAAGGACGATAAGCGAGATGATGCCGGCTACGAAGGAAACCGGCGGAGGCTCGGAGGAAGAAATGGGGAAGTCTGAGGAGAATCCCCGTCTGCAGATCAAACGGCTGCGGATATTCTTCGACGATCCCGACGCGACCGACACCAGCGACAACGAGACGGACCCGAGAATGAGGCGCCTCCAGAAGGAGATTGTTGTCGACCCCGGTTACTACGAGACAACAACTCTCCCGTCGGCTAAAACCCTACCCAAGAAGAAACCCAAAACCATGGCCGTGGCGGCGGCCATCTCTGTCAACTCCTTACCCGGCGCACTGCGCGTCAAGCCTACCAAGTACAAGGGAGTGCGCCTCCGCAAGTGGGGCAAGTGGGCTGCGGAGATCCGCAACCCGTTCACTGCAAAACGCAACTGGCTTGGCACTTTTGACACGGCCGAAGAGGCCAAGGCAGCGTATGACTCGGCCGCGGCTTCCTTTGCTGCTGAGAAGGAGAGACTCAGAAAATCAGGCCAAGCCAGTGGCTCTTTCGTGCCCGTCAAGCTGGGTGGTGCCGTCAAGATGGGCACTGTTGTTAAGTCATGTCCAGGCAAACAAATTCCGCTCAGGAAACTGAAGAAAAGTAGAACTGTTGGTACTCCAACTTCCTCTTCCAGTTCAACAAAGACAGACCCAAAAACTGTTGCGGAGTCAAAACCTGAGCCTGAATCCAAGCCAGAGAATGAGGCAAAGTCTGCAATGCAAGCAGCCCCAGTGTTGGCAGATGGACAGAAGAGTATCGAGTGCATGAGCATTGCGGACATGATGGAGCAGCAGCAGCACGAACCGGTTCCGGATATGGGTGAGCTTTTTGGCTCAGAGGATTTCGCTAAGAAGTTATGTGAGGAACTGGAGAGCTGTGATCAACTGGAGGTGTCTGATGATATGGAGATGGCTGATCACCTGGAGGTCTCTGATCATTTGGTGTCCAATCAGCCGGGATCGTCCGATCCGCTGTGGGGGTGTGACGAACTGGAGGTGTGTACTCAACAGGAGGCGTTTGCGCAACAGGAAGTGTTCGCTCAACTGGAGGCGTGTGATCAATTCGTGGCATTTGATGATGAACTGCGAGTGTGTGATGATCTGGATGAAATTCCTTGTTTGGATGACGATGATCTGAACCAGCTCATCAATTGTATTGATACTGATATCAATACCGTCGATACCTGGATGAACTTGGGAAATGTGGAAATTGCCGGCCATTAAATTTATCTATATATTAATTAATTATTATGCATGTTAGCAGTCAGTCCCCCTTAAACTAGTTGTTTGGGTAGTGGTAGTTTGCAGGGGTAGCCGTGATAGTTAATGTTATATGCTGGTGTGCATTCTTCGGTGTGGGGGGTTTGGAGATTTGTAGGGTTTTTCCGGGCTGTAGAGCTTGCCTGAAAAATCTCCTTTTTTGTCAAAACCCTCACGCTGTTGCTAACACTAGTTTACCATCCAGTAATAATGATTGATTGTTGTGGTTGATACTCTAAAAAAAAAGAAAAACTTGTGTTGTGTTGTAGTGTTGAACCATAGTTCACCGGTTATGATAAATTGAGATTGAACCGTATAGTTGTGTGCTATTTTGATCTCTTATGCCGTCACAATGTGTTCGTGTTGAATGAATAGAATGAATGCCTTGTTATTGGTTTGGTTAATCTCTCATTTAATGGGGGGTTTATTCTGTGTTTGGGCACATGCTAAGGTGTGGTGCCTTTTGCTTTTAGAGTCTCCCTGTTGTTCATGTATGTATGGCTTTTGCTCACTGTCTCATTCAGTTGTTGAGACTGATGCATAACGCAAGTACGTGACTATAAACTAGTAGTGTTGTATTATTATATGCTTCTAACTTCCAGGCTAAGGTATACATTGTTAAGTACAATTGTGCCCCATTTGTATTGTATATAGTTGAAAGTTCTTGCTGCATCATGTTTATTATAATTATTATTGGTTACCCATGATGACTTTTTATATAAGGATGGTCATGGAGGTGCACTTGTGGACTGACAAAAAGAGGGGTTGAATTTGTTTTTCTTACTGTACGGGGTCGGTCGGTTGTTTGTCTCCTTTGGTATTGGTATTATCTCATTGTCATTTGCGTTTAATTTTAATACGTAGTTTGGTTTGGTATCTGTGTGGTAAATTTTTGACGTGATTTGGGGCTGTAATTTTCTTTTGTAGGTTTTTTTTACTCTTTTTATCTCCAACTTAATTAGCTGATATTAGAGTGGCTTGGTTTATCACGTCATAAAATTAGACTACCTTGTTTTAGCTTGGTGAAGATTTTTTTTTTTTTTTTAAAATGTCTTGGTTTATCATGTTTTCTATAAATTCACTCTTAGTCTCTTTACCTATATAGAGCAACCAATGATTTTAAATTTCCTATATAAAGCTATGTACATGAACATGTAGAAAAGAAAAATCAAAATCAAAATATAGGAAATTCGAACTCATTTCACGCTTGCTTTAAAAATAGAATTCTTTATAGCATTTAAATATGTGAATATAGGTGATCCTTGGATGATATTTTATCGACCTGTATAATTTATGCTAAAACGATATTATAATTAAAACTCAATGCTGTTATCAATCATACATATCCGGAAAAAAAAATCTATAAGAAAAGAAAAGAAATTAAGAGCAGGAATAGGATAGCAAACTGTTATAAAAAAAAGGCAAAAAGGAGGCTTATCTTGCCAGCTAGTTGGTAATTTCGGATGCACGCTTCAGCTTGCCACCATGCTTCAATAATTACTGAATGTGATCTATTTTATCTTCTACTCATCATGTAATAGGTAGTGATTCTTAAAATTAAATCAGGAGAAGCAAAAAGGTTGTGAATTGCTAAATATCACCTTATTTGAACCGCACGTACAGCATACATGAGCTTCGAAAGAAGTTATTTGTTGGCAGCAAAATATTTCAAAATCCTCAATTTGACAAATAAGTACAGAATTTAAACAAAAAAAAAACTTATGATTTCAAATTGATAAATTAAATAATCGTTCAAACGCTAGTATTTCGGTTTACATCCCAAAATATATGTCATCATGTTTGAAATCTTGAGTTATGGTTCTCAACAGATTTTTTTTTAAAAAAAAAAAAATTGGGGGCAAACAACAAGTATTTTTATTTTTGGAGTTCTCTAAATATTTGTTTTGAGTCTTTGAAAATATCTCATAAATATATGATAAATAATAATAAAATATTGAAATTTGCATATGCTATTTTTAAAAATACAAAACTAATACTTGAAAAACTCTACAAAATAGTATCACATAATATTTTTATATAAAAATGTTTATTGAGCATCATAAATTTATTAAGCATTTGCAAGTAGTCCAATCATGAATTGATTGTTCAGGCACAGTTTAACAAATGAACGGCTAAAATTTATTAATTCTTGAATGACCAAATGTCATGTTGTACTAAATTTAATATAGAAGTATACAAACATATTCAAAGTTTCAAACTATATAACACATATCTGAAATTTATTTTTGTCTTTAGTTATTGTCACTTTTGATTTTTGACAAATTAATCCAGTCATACTTAGTCTTACTAAATGTAATATCTCAGTACTTAATAAATGTAATATTCCGGTATTTTAGAGATAGGATATTTAATTTCCTCAAAATAAATTAGATACTTAAAAGATTTTTTTGTTTAATTATTTTAAATTTCCAGTGGAAAAGGTTTTGTTTTAAGTGAGAGAGGCAGAGAGGCCTGTGACATTAAATTGTCCCTTTAGATGAGACAAATTCCTGAGGAAGAATGAGTGGGAGGTGAATGGACATTGGAGAAGATATAAGACCCATGAATATCATGGAGCCTATAAGGAAAAGATGTTGCCTCGACCTGTGAAGTAGACCATCCATCTACTTCACTCTCACAATCTGACACCGTTGCATAAATGTTTACTAAAAATTGTAATATATCTGTTTACTAAAAAATAATATATGTCGATCGGAAACATATAACTATTCACTGAAAAATGATATTTGTTCGTTAAAAGTACGGTAGATAGATAAAAGGGTGGTCACTGGCTGTTACTGGAGGCTACAATACAAGTGTGTGTGTGGGTTGATGACATCCATCCATCCACACTTGCACACACCGGCACACCGGCTCACCAGTGTGTGTATTTGTGTTGTGTTGTGTTGTGTTGTGTGTGGCTTGTATTAATTCATCCATCCATTCCCATAAGGCATAGGTGGGGCCTCTCTTTTCAGGTTGTTTTTATGGGGCACATGTAGTCCTCTTGCTTGTTCAATGTATCTCTTTTGATGTTGATACTTGATAGTTTCACATTTCTCCCTTTTCTTTTCTTTTTTTTTTTCTTTTTTACATAGTACTTTTTATTTATTTTTTGGCACAATATTTATATTCTGTCAATTGGATACTCTAATATAAAATAAACTCAACCCAAAAACCCACCTGCTTAATAGATAAATAACTCTTTTACATATATATATTTTTAATTAAAATTTTTTAGCACACAATATTTTGTAGATTGGTACTGTAATATAAAAATAAAATCCACCAATAAATACTCCAAATAGAAGTATCTGAAAAATGGTTAAAAAAAAAAAATTTGTGGTATAGTTAAAAAAAAATAATACTTGAACTAGCACTATCTTTTTTTTTTTTTAGAATAAACTAGCACTATCAAAAAAGAGTAAAATAGTAAAAAAAAATAAAATTTGCATCTCACAATAATTAATTGGGAAGTAGCATATCGGCGATGTGGTTGGTAATTTGGATTATCCAATCCAATGGGAAGAAAAATGTGTGACCCTCATTCAATTGTTCCTATGCAATTTTGATTAGTTTCCCTTTCCTTTCCCCCACACTATACTTTGTGCTCATCCTCTGCAGCACAGTATTTTACAGCATAGCGAATTAACGATGTTGATTATACAAGAGGAACTTTTTAGATTGAATTGCACGAATCTAAAAGCAGATCTAACAGTCGAAACGATACGCAATAACAATTTAGTGAATTTACTGTGCAGTAGAGGATATGAATTGCACTGTACTACTGGACCATATAAAAGGTTTTTGGTGGGTTGTGACATGGCGTATGTATGATTTGGCCAAGAAGTGCATTGTATATTTGTATGGTATCTCCTTGTTGGCTTGAAGAATGAAGATACAATACAAGATGGGTATCTCTGCTGATGTTGATGGAATGTGCCTTAGGAATTAGGATAAGGGTTCTTTCAATAAAAAAAAGAAAACAAGAAAAAAAAGATAAGGGTTTGTTGCTCACTTTTCAGTTTATCTATCTATCTCATTCTCCTCTTTTATTTCTGTACACACAATTAAGGGAATGTTTGCAGCTCCTTTTGGCTTACCTTTACAAACATCCGTTTCTTGTCACAATGGAATGGACTACTACATTTTTTTTTTTACTATGATTTCTTCCAGAGATAAACCATGCATGGTAAAAAAAATTATACATAGATTTTTCTAAATATATATATATATATATATATATATATATATATATATATATATATATATTATTTGTTGATTATTTTGCTACAAAAGTCATATGTGAATTGGCTAAAATCAGAATAAATAATATAGAAAATTCAGCATTCTCTCAAGTCAAATGTAGTGTGCTAAGTTGAAGTTGCTAATTCTCAAAGCCAAGCAAGTAGGCTTAGTTTAGTTACTACTTGGTACTTGTTGCTAGTGGTACAGATGTGAAATGGTAAACAAATTGAGACGCTTGTCGTTTGTTACATCCCCAAATTATCTGTGGTCCTTTACATGCTAAGAATCATGTGGTACTTCTCTTATGAATCATATCAAATAACAAATGATTTATGCAATATTCGTTTGGCAAGATCAAAATTTTGTGATTAGGGTATTATTCGGATATATTTCGAAAATAGTTTGGCTTACATTATATAATAATATATATGTTGAAATACCACATTTAAAAAAATAAAAAATAAAATAGCATAAAATTTACTTTAAAATGACACATAAATATATAATATATTTCATTTGTAAATAATTTGTTATAAAACGTTTTATTGGTAAAAATACGTATTATTCGCGAATAAAACACATTATATATCATTAGATATTATTCTGCGGGATCAAGCTTTTAAAGAACGTTTAACGGTTCTCAACGGTGAGGTGACCATTTAACAGTTTGACGTTAAAACGGAATTACACGGCCGTTAAATTAAAAAAGGGTCCTTATTTTCTATATATTTTTTTATATTTAAAAAGGCTACACAATACACTCTCATACAATTATACTTAATAATTAAGTACAAATAACAATTGCAAAACTAATTAAGTACATAAAAAGTTATAAATCTTATGAAACGGAAATTATAACAGTAAAAAATTATAATGGAAAAATTTAAGACAACAGTAAGAAAGAGTTTAAAATTTTTAATTGTAAATATGCATAGGATAAACATTATTGGAACTTCTAGACCGTCAATAATGTGTAAATTATTCACAAATAACGGTTTAACGGTTTAAACAAAGTTAAAACTAAGTTTTTTAAAAGCTTGTGCGGGATTCATTCAGCTTTAGTCAAAAAAACGAATTATTCACAAATTATTCATGATTTCATGAATATTGTTACTATGATTCAGATTTATGAAGAACAAAATCATATAATTACAAGAAATCTTCTACAATTTTCTTTACATGAAATTATATTATTTTTCCACAAAGGATCCAGACTCATTAGTAGTTGTTGGTGGAGATGTGAGGGGGGGTCTCAGTCTAATAAGTCCCCTTCTCTTGGAAAAAAGAAAAGAAGCCGCCTCCACCTATTGACCATTCTTCTCATTTTAATATGAATATGATGTGAAACAATTAAACAAAAATGGTGCTGCAAAATGGGACCCAACAATCCACATCATCAGATCCCCAAATCGGAATTTTTAGGTCAAGAGGAAAAGTCATGGCAAACCCCAAAATTATTGAATAAATTGATTGATAACTTGAATGTGACATGACCTGACCATAAGTTGATTTCTTAAGCTAAATAAAACCCCAATAGTACAATATGAATAAACTTCAAAAAGAAAAACGGTACAATATATGTACAACTAATAAAATTCTAATAAAAAAAAAAACTCTAATAAAATTTCCAGGTTGTCCAACTACTACTCCAGGCCTCCAGCAGTGAAACTCTGGTAATAACTAATAAGCATATGTGAATCTGACATATCACCAAACTTCCTCAACAAAAAAAAAAAAAAAAAAAAATATCACCACACTCACCATGGTCCAATTCATGGAATCCAATCACCTGTTATCCTAATTATAGCCATTGGATCAAAATAAACAGATTCACAAAAGTTTTTCCTTTTCAAAAACTGTACTTTGGTATCGATTTGAACTGTACATTTGTCGATCCGACGGTCCAGATTGGAATAACAGGATCCTGTTATCCCTAAGAACAACAGCAGATATATGGTATGGACTCCAGTTCATGAACAGTGAAGTTTGTGTAATTCATACTGTTCATTTATTAAGTTATTTTCTGAGAGAACAGAGGCCATATGGGAGTGGCATGGGAGTGCAGTGCAGTGCAGTGTATCTTTGACTGAGAGTTTGTGGCAGTCAATTCCACTATTTTCTTACATATTCTTTTCATCTTTTCATTTAATATACTACTGTCTTAGATCTGAATTCTGTTTTATGTGGCTGTTTCTGTTGTTGGTTTTGTGTGGTGGGTTCCTTTGTTCCTCAAAAATATGTAATGAGGACTGAGGAGGGATCCAATAACCATAGACTTTGGTGACCGTGGTGACCATTTCACTATTTATATATAAATTGATAAATCTAAATCGTTAGATGTATTCTAAATCATCTAAATAATATATATACAAAAAATGATAAAGTTTTAATATCGTTTCAATAGTCATCAAGAGAAGAGAAAAAATCATAAAATTTGAACCATCGATTTTTGTTAATGCCTGATGCATATGTAAATAAAATCAAAATGATATAATTTTTTGTGTACACATAAAACATGATATATACAACACATTCTATCAACTAGTTTTGTCATTTAACAGTTTAAATTGTAGTTATTTCAAATTTAATTTCACGGTCACCGATCGGTCATCAAAAACATGGTTATTTGATCCCTCCTCAATATATAATAGGTTTTATTAACATGGAAAAGGACCAGCAGAAAGCTAATGAAACATGATGTGTGCAATTAATTAATTAATTAATTAAATGTAAACTTTTAGGGAAACATTGGTCCTGCCTAAGCATCCTTCAGAAGGACATGTAAGGTACTCACATAACTTTACTATTCAATTGATTTGGTACCAAGTTGATAGTTGTTAAAATAAATAAAATGTGTTCTTTTAAAATTATTTTGGAACTTGACTTGTATTAATTTGTTAAACCCTAATAAAAAGATGTAGTTTTTAACTTTAACATTCTATTAGGATTCGTTTGACTACCAGTTAAGTTCCAAAAAAAAAAAAAAATGTTCTTCATTTTTTTTTCTTTTTTTTTTTGAGCTCCTCCAATTTTATTGATCAATTTATCTCAAATTTTAAAAATAGAAAAAAAAAATATCTACCCATTAAGTTTCATATTTTACTTTTAATTATGATAACCATTGTCAAATTTTTTTTTGTTAATATAGTTAATTTTTTTTAATTAGATAAAACTGAACTATGTGACCAATTTTGAAAATTTTCATATGAAATTTCTTATTAGCTGGGTGAAGACTTTGACCCCCGTTTGGTAAGTGTAGTAAATTAAAGTAGAATAAAACGTTAAATCACCTTAAATCAGTGGTGTTTTGTGGTTTTGTGGTAGTGAAGTAAATAGATGAAGTAAAGTTGATGTTATCCCTCCGTTTGATAAACGTAGTAAGTTAAAGCGGAGTAAAACACTAAATCACCTTAAAGCAGCGATGTTTGGTTGTAGTGAAGTAAAGTGGGTATAATGTGTAAAAGATGTGAAATGTTGGTAATTTAGTTTACTACACCTATATAGCTGTGTTAACTTACTACACCTTAAATCACTTGCATTTGGTGACTTAAAGCACCTTAAATCACCTGAAATCAATTTTACTATATTGCCTAACGGGGTATGTATAAATGATGTGAAATATTGGTGATTTAATTTACTACACCTATATAGCTGCGTTAATTTACTATACTTTAAATCACTTCTGTTTGGTGACTTAAAATTGATTTAAGAGCTTAAATCGCAGGGTGAAGTTGCAGGAAGAGTGATTTTAATTTCCCCACTGCTAACAACGTGATACGTGCTAATTAATGTGCACTACCAAAGACTAATAAAGTAAATTAAAGTTGATTCTGAACACGGGTTAATTAAAATTTAAAAAACAAGAAAGCGAAGGAGAATTCAATGTATGTCACGTGAGATTTGCATGTGCAGGGAGTAATGTGCAGTGTGCTGTCAACCGTGTGCTAAGGGCAACGCTCTCCGTGTGAGAGGTCGCAGGTTTGAAACTCAGATGATGGGGTCTTTTATAGACATTTAAATTTAAGTGGCTTGGCCCTCATCTTTATCTAAAAAAAAAATGTACACTGATTTTTATTGGTATCTGTTAACAACTTAAATAATAAAAAAGAAAACAAAGAAAGAAAGAAAAAGATGCACACTGATTTTTAATGTGATCTGCATAATATTGAAAAAATAGAGGTTGCATTACTTATTGCTGATAATACTCTTTAAGATCTTGTGAAGAAAAGAAGGAAGCTTTGTAAAAGAAGTCTTACAGCATGTAATTGGTAATTGATTATATGCACTAATTCAATTATTTCACTTGATTGTCTACCTCTTTTATTTATTTCATTTGTTATGGTGTGAAAATCTGAAAACTGGACTTCAAAAGTTTAAAATAAAATTGAAGAATAAATAATTTGGGCCGTTATTTATAGTCAGGCCAGGTCCATATAAAGGCTTAGCACTTAGCAGCTTAATTGGGCAGGAAGGTTGCGGTTCAAAACCTAAATGAGAATTCTTTTATAAATATTTAAATTAGAGTGGCTTGATCCTTGTCTATATCTCAAAAAAAAAGAAAAAAAAAATGGGCTGGAGTTCTCTAATATAGTAATTTGTTTTCCTACTTTAACTTCCTTTTACCAGTAAAACTGAAATCTGAAGCACCCAACTGCACCAGAACACAACTTCTGGGTACGTCGACTCGAGATCTCTTACTGCGAAAAGGGATGTCGACGGTTGCTTCTGTCGACGCATGATCAGTTCTGCGTCCTCCTACGAGCCCGATTTTCGGTTGCGCATCCTACATTTGTGTTTCGAAGTATTACTGTTTAGTATATGTGATTTGGAGAAAGATATGAATTGAAAATTTGAGAAATTCACCATAGCAGGTTGCAATGTGGGGTAGGCATTAATACTTCTCGTTTTGATATCATTTTGTACTTTCGTAAGATAAAATTCGAAGAAGACTGTGATATTTCTTTGAAGAAAGTATGAGCATCTAAAAAATCTTAACCATGAAGAAACTTCTTTGTGATTTTAATGTTACTAGAACCGTAACTCGGGCTTCGCTCCGAAATATGATAACAAATAAATAATAAAACTTATAAATTAAAAATATTTATTTTAAAAAATTTGAACATAATTTTGAATTTTTTTATTAGATGATGTAATAATTTATAAATAATATAGCACATAAATGTTGGATCACTTTAAAGGGTTAAATTTTGTTTTATACATATCATATCATCATTTTAAATGGGAAGATAGAATACATATAAACCATTGGATCAAAGTAGATGAAGAGATTTAAATAAAATCAATGGTTAATAATATTGATGATGTGGCATAAGTGAGGTGCTTGGAGAGTTACCCCTCTTTCTAGTTTATAGATTATTATTATGTTAGCATATCAAGTGTGGAATGCATATAGGCTCCGAAGATAAACTTACGTGTGTGTCTGAGTGAGGCTCAAATGTTCAATGCCCATTTTGGGCCTTTTAATGAGGCTTTGCAAAACCGTTTTAAGTTCAATACATAACTTAAGGGCCCATTGATATTGGGCCTTTTCTCATAGCAAAGTAGACTGATACAAACTTCACCTGTACAAAGCTTTTGATACTTCTTCACTGATAAAATGGCCCAACCGAATACTTTGGTGATTTTTAAGTTTTTTTAAGACTAGTAAAGAGTCTACGCCTTGCTTTGGGCTAAAATTACTGTTTCTTATAATAAAGGGCCGAAAGCTCATCCCTTGTGAGAAAACTGATATGGGCCTTAAATTTTAATTGGCCGGGACATTAATGTACGTCAACTGTAGTGATCAATCCAAGTAAACAACCAACGGCTGAGGTTTTTTCTTTGAGTAAAGATAGAACTTTATGTCAAAAAATTAATCCAGTCTCCTTTTATTAGGAGTAAGGATATGATAACATATATATAGATCTTATTAAATGGGCTAAACACATGGCATATGCGACAGGCTAATACAGTATTGTAATTTTCCAATTAGAGATACTGACTGACTGAAGGCAAGCTGAGAAGATGGACCTCTTTATTTGAAACACACAATGTGGAGTGCTGCACTGTGTAGCGCAGGATGGGAACCGTTAGACCATCTCGAGATTCGAGCCGGCACAGATCTTGAGATGATCTAATGGTTTACATCCTGCGCTACACAGTGCAGCGGTACAGAGGATATGAAATCCACAATGTGCTAGTAGAAATTGGTCTTCTCAATGCATCGATGTTTTTGATGTAGCAGGCGAAATGCCTAATATATTTTGTATTAAAATAAATAAAAAAGAGAGTTACAGGATAAGGTTACATGAGAAAGTTGAAGATAGAAAAAAGACAAAGGAAGAAACAGAGGTAAAAGATGTAGCAAATTACAGAGAAAAAGAAATAAGAATCATCGATGTTATGAACCCGCTGACACACTCAAAATGATTGAGAGAAGCTCAGCTAATTGTTAAGTGCACGAATTGAAAAGGAATTCACTTTTAATAATTTTATTTATTAGACTGGAAGAAGATAGAAAACAGTAATGTTAGGAACTGACACAAGAACGAAACAATTACTTCTTTTGCATTATTCACAATTTTAATTACAGTCTATACCAGAATATCTAACTGTAAAACCAACAGATTAAGCAATATTAATAACTACTGAAACACCTTCTATTTCTTCTGTTTCGTTGTTACAATCAGCAATCTTCTGCTAACGAAACGCTATACCAGAATACAGGGGCGGAGCCGGACTCTTGAGAAAGGTAGGGCACACTTGTCTTTTTTACTAAGTTGTTAGCTGAGCAAAAATTATGTTCAGAAGTTTCTTGTAAGTTGTAACACAATGTGTTTTCTTGACAGAAGTTTGAATTTTCCAATTGCTAAGCAATTTCCGTGGGATATATATGTTAGCAGATTAAAATTAGGCCTGTAGTACAACAGAGTGATTGTGCTCAGTATCCTTTTCCGGCCTTTACATCTATTGGGCCTTTAAAAGCCTTATAATATTGTCATGGTCTCATTGATGAAAATTAAGGCCTGTTCAAGGCTTCTTTTTTTTATTCACTAGGGAGAAGTCACGATAACATGGTCTCTTTTTTTTTTTGGGAACATATACGTAAATACAATTATACAAAAATGATATCAAAAAAATTGATATACACTGTGTTAGTATTCATGTTATACAGATTTGTATTTAAGTTAACTCATTAAAGTATTTAACTTGTTTGTACAATAATTTAAATACAAATCCATGTAACATGAATACTAACACACTATGTATCAATTTTGGTATTACTTTTGGTATCTCTTTATCAATTTAGTTATTTGGTTGGTGTTTGTGTTTAGTGGGAAACAAAGAAAGAAACTGGGGCAATGTTTAGTTGGATTAGTTGGGATGCCCTTAGCACATGCCCAGATGTTTCAGAAGTCAGCCACCAAAACACAAAACACAAAACACAAAAAAAGAAGAAAAAGAAGAAAAAAAAAAAAAAAAAGGTTTGTAAGAAAAGATTGAGGATTTCTCAAAAAACCTAATTTACACTTTTTTCTCGATTTTTATACAATTATATTAATATTTCTACAATCTTAATTTGTTTAGTATTGATTCTCCCATTTTCAGACAAATATATATAGAACTAAAATGGGAGCATGACCCAATTTTGTATAAAAGGATTCATGAAAATATTATTAGTCCATAATAAATATGATGTAAACCAGTAAAAACCTCACACACTTGCTTTGAGCTGAAATTGTTATTTCTTATAATAAATTTTTAAGATAATATGTAATGGATCTTGAATTGAGAAAATTGATATGGGTCTTAAGTTTTAATGGGTCGGGACATTAAAGTACGTCAACGGTGGTAATCAATCTAAATAAACAATCAACGGCTGAGGTTTCTTCTTTAGAGAAGATAGAACTTTCATGTCAAAAAAATCCAATCTCCTTTTATTAGGAGTAAGGATTTAAAGCGCCCACCGAGTTCGAATTGTTTGCCTCATTGACACCCTCAAAAGTATATAATAATAATAATATTAATCTTTATTATATAATCTTCTGACTTTATATTGCCAAATTATGGTCAATAATGTTTGTCTATGGAAGAAAACAGGTTATTACAGAGGAAGGTATAATAATGGACTAAGCTACGACTTGTGTTTGCTAATGCTATAATACACCTTTTACTTGATCAACTCAACGAAAAGAAAACAAAATAAACAATTGGGAAGGAAATTTTATCTTTACTTCTAATAAAATCATATTAGATTTATTGACATCAAAAGTCTATCTTCCCTAAGAAATAAATTTCAGCCATTGATTGTTTACTTAGATTGATCACCACCGTTGACATATGTTAATGCCCGTTGACGTTCTCAGCCCATTAAAATTAAAGGCCCATATAAATTATCTCAATTTAATGTCATTATATATTATCTTAAAAATTTATTATAAGAAATAACAATTTCAGTACAAAGCAAGGCATGAACTTTTTACTGATAAACATTACCACGACAATCAATTTACTTGCCATTATACTTTTGCTACTTCAAAAAAATATTTTGAAGTTTAACATATTCAACTTTATTTTTTATTTGAGATACAACTATGTAGATATATTTTGAAAAAAAACAAGAAGGAAAATGCAGAGGGCTGACAGGTGGTAGAGATGCATGCCCACCGTGTCCCCATCAGACTTATCCACTGACTTGGAAGGATAATATTTTTTTCATTTTTCAAAAAAAAATATTTTAGAACCATTTTGTATTATCACCAAAAAACCCATTAATTCTATGTTTTTGAATAGTTTAGTTATATTGATGTAAGCAGGGTATAACCAGGCCATGATCAAGTATCACAGGTAAAAATGGTGGGGAAAATAATCAGTTTTTGATCTAGCGGCTAGAGGCAACGCTCTCCATATAAAAGGTCACATATTTGAAATACAGATCACGGAGAAGTTTTTTATAGATATTTAAATCTGAATGGCTTGACCTCCATTTAGCAATTTGTTCTGCCCTCTCATGTTTCAGCTTTCCAAAATTGCAAGTGAATTTAAATTGTTGGAAGAGTTAGATGAAGAGAAGGCAGGCATAATTAAGCACAGCCACATAATTAGATTTTGATTTTGTGACAGTTTTTTTTTTTTTTTTTAAATGTATGAAGTTGCATGTCCAAAATTCAAATAGTATAAATTATAATTTCTTTGAAAAAAAAGAGAGCTCAGCATTCTTGGATTTGTCACGTGGTTTTAAATAAGTGTAGGGATCAGTGACAACCGCGACAATAGATCCTCAAATAAATATAAATAAAATTTTTAAAATTGAAAATTTTGTACAAACATATTATCGAACTCATAAATTATTTGAGTATCGTTTGAGTATAAACATATTATCAAACTCATAAATATAAAAAAAATCTCAAATTATTTGAGTATCGTTTGATGCTCCATCATATTTCATCAAAATTTCTTAGTATTTATAACGGTTCAAAAAATTATGAGTTCTAATATAATTCTGATTAGAGATTCTAAAAAACCTGCTGGTCTCTCACCAATATTCTTCAAAACGAAAATAAAAAATAAATAAATAAAAGACTGCCCCCTTAAATATAACAAATAAATGGTAGCTATGATTGCTTTTTTTATTCTTTAAAATGTCAGCCTAAAATATTGAGTTGTTCAACTCTCAAGTCGTCCAATTCATCTTAGTTGATTTGTAACCTAATGTGGATTGTATATAGCAAAGCTTTTTAGCTGCACATGTAATGCCAACTGATTATAAAAAAAAAGAGCGCTATCTACACCAAAATATCTACTCAATAAGCCAAATTTAATTTTATTTAACCATTATATTCCTTCCAATTTTAAATCAAAATGTATTGTAGTAATCTTCAAATATCAGTGTCATTCTTAATGATATATTTTCACGCAATTAGATAAACTGATTAGAAAGAGAATAATTATTTAAAACAATTAGTTTGATGTGTGGAGCAAAAATTTTGGTGTAGATAAGCCGGCGCTTCCCTTATAAAAAGGTAAAATAAAATTTCGAAATCTACTTTATTAGTGGCCGGCATAGTAATTGATACGTCTACTTTGACTGTTTTTCACATTCTTTTTATCTAAAACGTGCATCCTCAGTCAATTTATATAACATACTTTTTACTAAATTAATTGACACACATTTGCAATTTGTGTGAAGTAATTAAAATTGAAATATTTTTTTAAAGACAATTGTTTATGCTTGCAAAAAATTGCGGTGCTTTATTGTGTAGCAAATTACTTAAAAATTATTTTTGGTGATTTATTCCAAGCATAAAGTTATGTATTTTTTTTTTTTAGATAAAGATGAGGGTCAAGCCACTCAAATTTAAATGTCTATAAAAGATTCCCATTCAGGTTTCGAATCCGCGACCTCCCACACGAAGCGCATTGCACTTAGCCACTAAACCAAAGGCCGGTTCTCCGAGTTATGTAGAGTTAGGTAAATTAACTTAATTTGTTTGATTGTTTCTCATTTTCTTCGTAAAGATTAATGATTCGTTTGAGTTTAGACCTACCAAACCTTTTGGTGAGCTAACTTCAAATACATACTTAAATATCTCTAAATTTTCAATAATTTTGTTATATTAAATTTCGTGGGTCACATAATTAAACTTTTTTTTTTGTTATAATATTTTAATTATTTATTCTAGGATTTTAGAGGTGGTCTATTTTTATATGCAAAATTGATCATCTTTTTTTACTATTATGAAGTCATCATAAAAATTCAAAACAAGCACCTAAAAACTACTTCCCACGATTATTTGATATAAAAAATTTTAGAGAACATAAATTAAAATTTGAAGAAACTAAAATATGTTTCCACCGATCGAAAAGTTTGATGAGTTTGTGCTCGTAGTAACATTACCCACTTATCTACACTCTTTTAAAAAGAACGTAAGAATTGAATCCTCCATTAATAATTATATTCTAACTTGTATCTTAATCTCTATTCACTAAATAATGAAAGGCTCACATCGCATCCATTACCTATTGCACTCCTCTCCATTTCTGTCTCAGCACAAAACCGATGTGGCGAAGTGTCTGACTAACTTTTTCACTTTGCTAAAGTCACAAACCCTTTTCTTTTTTTCAATTCTTTCACCCCATTTAACTTGAATGAAAATTAAAGTTGACCGCAGCAGCGCGCAGGTACGCTTCTCATAAGTTATAATATATAGTTCTGTTAATTATTATTACGAGATAGTATTCCAAAAATATGAACAGAGAGGCACACACGCAACAGCATCACATATGAACAGAGGTTGAGGGGACCAAATTAGGAATTTAGGATTGAGCCAAGGCAACACGGTAGGATTGTTGGTCTCTCTCAAAGAAAACAAAAGAGAGGGGAAAAGTAAAAAAATATGTCCATTTGTTGGATTGCTGTGTGTGGGGTTGGAAATTTGGAATGGGCATTAATTAATGAGGAGGGATCCCTTGATAATGGTAACTTTGACAATCTTAACAATGCAATATTTTAAAAATTCATAAAAATTCATAAAAAATCTTAAAATTGAAAAAAGACTTATG
The DNA here is from genome assembly GCA_030179965.1 of Cyperus esculentus. Classification (NCBI taxonomy): domain Eukaryota; kingdom Viridiplantae; phylum Streptophyta; class Magnoliopsida; order Poales; family Cyperaceae; genus Cyperus; species Cyperus esculentus. The sequence goes on along the minus strand of JASGLE010000009.1, from coordinate 3,675,734 downwards.
GATGCATTAGTTAACTTGTAAATCGATAGTATTCCAAATTTCAATAAATTTGAATATCGTTTGATGGCTTATCAAAATTTTGTGTATTTTTTAACGGTTGTAATTTAACGGATCTTTGAAAGGCTATCAAATATAACTTAAATTGAATATAATCGGAAACATAATCAATCTACAAGTCAAGAAATAATTCCGTGAACTTTTTTCTATTTTTGAGAATTTATATAATTTTTTACAAATTTTTGAAATATCAAATTGTCAAGATTGTCAAGTTAAGGATTGTCAATGGATCCCTCCTCTTAATTAATTGGGTTGTAATTAACACTTCAAAAATAATCCCATTAATTTGGACGAATTTGTGTTGCAAATTTGTTTTGTTTCTTGAAGGATTCAAATCGCTACCACATGAATAAATTGTTAAAAATGTTAAGATCCTTTTATTTAAAAAAACCCTAAAGTATTTGAAAAATAAATCATCATAAAAGTTTGTTGTTTGCAAAACACCATTTTAGAAGCTGTCTTTCAAAACTTGTAATTAATAATTAAAAAACTTCAAAAATAAAAAATTTAGTATTTAATAAGATTTCAATATAAAGAATATAGGTCGAATCGAACCAGCAATTGGAGTTTTAATTTTGAGATATAAGTCCAAATTAAAAACTCTATTTTACTTTGCAAAGCACCATATGACTTATTAAAAACAAGTCACATATTATGAAAAAATTTCAGGTGAATTATCAAATTATTCAATAAAGCAGGGTCTTATGTGAAATACATGAGAAACCAAATAATCAAATAATAAGGGCTTTTCTGTTATTCTAACACATAAATCTGGTTTCCACATTAATTATGGCATGACAGGACATGCTGACTAGTGGAGAGACCCATTTAGGCATAATTAATTAGCTGATGCTGATGCTGTTTGTTATAATAGGCACAATCAAAAGGTTAGATTTGTTAGGTTTTGATAATTAATCCATCCACTTGCCCTTTTTTTCTTTTTTTTTGAACAAAGCCCGTAGGTAAACCTCCAATTATCCTCTGCCCAACTCCTGCTAGGACTTAATCCCGAATCTCCACGGTGGAAGCCTATGTCACTACCACTAGGCCGTAGGTGCCCTTGCCTTGCCCTTTTGTTTTGTCCATTTGCACTGCGCCCCTCCATTTGATGCCACTTTTGCTTTTGCTCTTCTTCACAGCCATTCGTTTTTTTTTTTTTTTAAATGATTGGAAGCTCCAATTTGCACTTCAACCAGTCATCAGTGCTATACTGGAATGAATTTTGTCTAAAATCATTTGGACGGTCTCTGTCTAAAGGATTTGGAGGGCGGTACGAGATAATTGTTGATAATTGATCAATGGTGATTTGGTCATGTAGGTGTTAAAAATAGAAATAACCTACAGATGCTTTGTATATTGGTTATATTTAGATTTATGAGTCGCACGCCATCACCGATTCACCGTTGATCAATTGCCAACAATTATATCATACGGATCTCTGAATCTTTTGGACGGAGACCGTCTAATGACTTTGGACAAAATTCAATTCCAATTTAGAAACATAAAACTGAACGAACGTAGACATAACTTGATTCTTATTATAAAAGAGTATGAGATTGATACAAAATATGATGAGACAAAATGATTGAAAACTAATCAAAATGAACCAGTTCTTATTTGGAGATATAATCACACTAAAACAAAAACTATAGTTAATTACATTATTTTGCATACAAGTAAAATTAAGGGTAATTTTTATGAAAACATTTTATGTGTTAAATATATATTATTTTTTTCATATTATATTTTTAATTATGAATAAAAAAATATAATTATTTGCAATTTAACAATATTCGCTTAGGTGTCCAAATTTTCTGATTTACTCTAACAACCCTTAAAATGTCGCATTTGAATTTGTACAACTGTTCTTCTACAAGCTCCTGATGTGGCCTTGCATTATAAGTTGCATTGATCATTCTAATAATTATTTGGGTAGCACATCATTGACATGTCAATTACGCACCCTGTCATTTATACGTTTTTAACCAAAGAATTTATTGTCATAATGTCATCGTCACATAAGCGTCAAAAGAAATTATGCTAAAAAACAAGAAAGAAAAAAGATATATATTTACTTGATTGAACGAGAAGAACTACACGTAGTAAAATTACTCATGAAATTTATTGAATGAAAAAATGGAAATTTTTGTGCAAAATTATTATTAGAGTGAGGCTATTGCGCTTTACAAAATGTAGTGAGGTAGTGCGCTTCAGCCCGATATCGCAAAACCGTAACTTGAATAGCCAATCCAAGTTGCTCAATATAATCTGCATATTGAAACCTTATAGATTACCGAATTTCTCTATTTTTAGAGTTTTGTAACTATTTTTTTTGGATTTTTGAAAGTTGTATAGAAAATGCACAAAAAATTGTATATAAAATGGTCATTTTTCAAAAATTCAAAATAATAGTTAGAAAACTCTAAAAACAAAAAATTTTGGTATCCAGTTAGGTTTCAATATTAAGATTTGGTGAGCAACTTGGATTGATCATTCGAGCTACGGTTGAAGTGTTACGAGACCGAAACGTATTAGCCACTGCGCTTTACAAAACGCAATAACCTCGATAGTAGATCTCTTGACCTCGTTTCATTTTTTTTTTTTAAATAACCAGTATAACAGTAGTTGAAATTTCTTAACGGAAAGCAAAGCCAACTTGGTGCAATAGAAATTGACATTGCCTTTTTATTCCTTCATTATTCGACATTGTTGTCATTTGTCAAGTTGTAGTGTTGGGCACTTTTTTTTTCCAAAAAAATTGACAATGGCTGCCAATTGTTTTTCAGCAATTATTGCTAAAGAGAAAAAATACAATATTGCATAACTATTTTTGTCTTGAAGTACTTTTTTATTTTTGGAAATTTGACCAAAAGGCATTATGGAGAGAATGCTTTGAGTATTCCCCACCAGCCACCATATTTGGGAAAAAAAGCTGGTACCAAAATAATATAGTAACAAATCAAGAAAAAGAGGGATTAGATGCCTATAATTATTGTATCAGTGTCACATCCATCCTCTTAAAATAAATCTCAAATAACTATATTTTACTGTTAAATTTGATAGAATATTTTGAATATATTGTGCTTTATTCTTGTACCAAAAATTATACCAATTCGATTTTATTTATGTACGCATCAAGTATTTAATTACTAGGAACACCGGTTTAAGCTTAATGATTTTTTTCTCCTATGTGATAACCATAGTAATTAACGATTACTAATTGTCTCATCAAGTAACATACAATTACTTCAGTGTTGAAATACGTACAAAGAATAAAATATATATTTCATAAGTAACCTTAGTATAAGAAAAGTAACCTTTTCCTTATCTCATCTACAATTTTTACAATTATACGGACCAATTTTTCAAAATAAAAAATAAAAAATCTTATTTAAATAGGTAGAAAATTAAATAACTTGTCTATAGAAATAGTATAATTGCTTTCAAAGGAAGCAGCCTAGATTTACCAGTGGAAGCGGCCATCCCGAATTATGGAGATATTGCCTATATCGTTAAGCATGAGATACGAGTTACAAAATTTTGTATTTATCTGGACATAATAGATAGTTAATATAAGAACAATTCACAATTTCATTTCATACCGGTCGGATCATATTAAAAAGTGACTAGATTATTAATAATACTAATACCGACCAAATCCGACCCGATCCATTAACACCCCCAAAAAATCAAATACAACTATACAAGCAATAGATAATGAAACATCTTGCATCCATTAAAAAACCGTCCATACATCCATAGACGTACAAAAAATGTAACAGATACACGCCAAAAAAAATAGATTATGAGAAACATCCTGCGTCTATTAAAAAACCATCCATAGTCTATACATCTATAGACGTACAAAAAATGTAACAGATACACACCGAAATGTAACAAATAAATCCTAAAATGTAACTTATGGACTATATAGATAACTTTTCTATGGACGCCAGGTATTACTCATAGATTATCAGTCGACACCGTCCTTCTCAGTTTGATTCTTCTCCAATTGCGTCAAGTTTACTGTGTGGTGCCAAACAAAGGTGAATTATTCATTCATGGCAGATTGATTAAAACTCCAAGTTGCACTTGTCCAAAACTCCCGCACCGTGTCTAAATTTTGTGCGTGTTTTTTTCTAAATTTAAACGTGGTATTAGAAAGTCGGACGATATGCAATTAAGTTCTAGAAAATGATATGGTGACAGCATCGGTGATACTGTTAGTGATGCCATATAGTTTGATTTGGTCAAACGAATTAAATGTTCAACTTAACATACTAATTGTTTAATTTAACATGCTAATTGTTCAACTTAACATACTAATTATTAACTTAACAAGTTAACTATAAGTTGATATTTGATTCTTTCTTTTCCTTTCTTTCTTTCTTTCTTTCTCTCTTTCTCTCTTTCTTTCTCTGTTTGTTTTTTTTTTTGGGTGATATAGCCCGTGTAAGAAGAACCAGCCTATGGTCTAGTGGCTAAGGGCAACGCTCTCCGTGTGGGAGGTCACGGATTTGAAACCCGAATGAGGATCTTTTATAGACATTTAAATTTGAGTGGCTTGATCCTCATCTTTATCTCAAAAAAAAAAAAATATATATATATATATATATATATATAGCCCGTGTAGGCAACCTATCCTGAATTTTGTGTAGATAACTTTTGAAACTTTTTTCCTTCCACAGAGAAAACAGAATATGTTGTGAAATATATACACACACTTTCAATTTTTTTAAAAAAGAAAAATAGACCATGAATTATGAAGTTATTAATATTTTAGGGTTATACAAAAGTTAATTATTTTCAGAATAATGGAGTTTGGGTTAAATCAGTTCCGTTAAGGATAAGCACTGTAAAAACTAGTCTTTGGTCTAGTGGTTAAGGACAATGCTCTCTGTGTGTAAAATTGCGAGTTTGAAATCTGGATGGAAAATGTTTACAGACATTTAAATTTGAGTGGCTCACTTTCATCTTTATCTCAAAAAAAAAATGAGAACTGTAAAAAAAATTAATTATTCTGATTCTGTAACGCTGGTGCTGTATCATTGTCAGATTTTTGTCATATTTTTGAGTTCCTTGCTATCTCCAGTTCTCCATAATTTCAATGTGGTCCATATATCCATATATATCTTCATTGTATGTATGTATGTCCACATGCACCAATTTATAGCAATATTTGTTTTGGTGCCAGATTGTTAATCTGCACTCAACCACTCAAAATTTTCTCTCTTTTTAGCTACAAGGGAATCTGTATTTAAAAGTGGACAAATATTGTCAGACATTAATGTATTCTTCTTGCACCTTTTATATTATTTATATGTTTTGTTTGGTTAGGTACCGCATTTTCTTTTATAGAAGTGTATCTTTTTTAATATTTTTGTCATGATTTCTTCCGAATCAGTGATTAAGTGTGTGTATATAATATTGGATGGCATGAAACCATCACACAGCTGTGAAATAAAATATTATTCAGCAATTTGCAGCTGTTGCAAAGATTTTGGAAAAAAAAACTAAAATATTATTCCAATAAAAAGAATAGTTTTATTTACTTTTTGTTTTGCAGAAAAAACTGGCAAATAAACTCTTATAATTATTACATGGTTTTGGTCCTATTAAAAATTTGAAAATTGTGCATGCATGTATGGCACGTTTATTATTTTATTTTTTTTATTTTTCAAAAAAAAAAAAAAAAGAAGGATCTAGAGGTTTGATTTTTCAAGGATAATATGTAAAATTATTCTATTTAAACTAAATGGACTTGACCATGACAACTGGAAGAACGAGATATGGATGAAGTCTTGCATGCACAGGTCTTTATTGAATTTGTTTTACGTTTACCCAAAAAAAAAAGAAAAAAATAGATACACCATACTACTGATTTTTGAGGGAAAATAAATATATATATATATATAACAGGTAGTTATCGTATCTTCCATGTAGCTATATCAAATTATTCTTACGTTTAATTTTCTTTTTAGGTATTATATTTGCAAATTACAACATTAGAAACATCTACTTTTTTCAGTATGTTCGCCTGTTCGGCATACAACAGATGATTAAAATTCAATCTATAATAAGGAGCTCATGTTTGGATGCCTTAATCCATACAAAATTGATGAGGAAGCATAATTCAAGGGTCACCTTTCTGAAGGACCCGAGATTACAACGGACAGCTAAGGAGGCATAAGAGAGGTTCTTAATCCGCACTAAGGAGAACATATTCGGAACAATTAATGTACTAAAGAGGTTTGATCCACATTAAAGAGGTTCAATTCTTTTTTTGTTGAACAACAACCCCATAGTTAACAGTTCAACTACAACGAACTAAGGCGTCTCGTATATATGAGCTCCTTTGTATAGTTAAACAAATATATGCAACTAAAATAAACTTTTATTCAAATTATCATCCTAACTTTTTTTGAAAAGAAAAGCACCATTAACCGGTGTCTGTCTTCATTACTTTTCGAAAGCTCATACAAGATTTAGTATGCACAAGATATACATACAATGTTACAGTATTACAGCAAACAAACAACATAGCAAAATAACAAAAGTGTAAACTGTAAACTATTTAGCCATAACATAAACTGCTACCAAAATAAGCCACAATTACTCATTCCTAGCAACCTATGTTCTTCAATTAGCAAATTCCTTGCATCAGGAGTCCTGAGATCCTCATTACTGATGTCTGTGAGAGAATCCTCTTGGTTAGCAGGAAAAGATCCTCTCATAGACACCTAACCTTATGAAGAATATTAACCACATAAAAATGAAATTTTGTTCGGTTTATTAGTTAAACCGGACTTACACTTGTTCAAAAATAACAAAAAAAAAAATATTATAACACCAAAATAAAGATAAAATGGACAAATAATTAAAAAAAAAAGCAAATAGAAAATAGAAAAGTTGCAAAAAAAATTATTGAAATTCTTTACTATATATAACCATTATTTATATCGAATAAAATAAATTTATTTAGTATTTTTTGTCTACTCGGTAGCTTTTGTTTATCCAATCTAGTAAATTACAAATTGAACCAAATAACGATAACTAAACAAAATAAAATTTTCAACCATACCGAAATTTAAAATGAAAGATTCGAATCAAATAGTTCAAAATTTATCGGTTCAAATGAAATCTGTAGAAACTGATCCGTTTAAACACTCCTGGTCGAGAGATCCTTTTTCATAGTTAATAGTTCATAGTTTTAATTTTAAAACATGTATATAAAAAAAATTCTATTTAATGATGGGAGCCACTAGGAGTTTATATTCCTCTTTTTGCAAGTTATAATTCGAAATCAAGTATGCAAGTTAAATAAATTCACTTATATCGGTATGCAACGAATATATGCGACAAATATATCCAGTCCCAACTTACACGTAACAATGAAAAAGTTTTGGATCACAAAAAGTGGCTTGTAGCATATCATAAATCATAAAATGTTAAATGAAAATTGTACACGTACAATAAATAAAATCATCAGATATGTGTAGCCATGTAGGGTTCGAACTTTAAATATATTTTTTATAGATGTAACATTTAAAATCTGGACATAATTCAAATTCACAAACAAAAATTATTTTCAAATTTTTCATATTCTTAAGTTTGTATAAAATTCATTAGTTAATTTTCTGTGACAAAACTTTAGAAGACTATTTTTAAATTTCAACTGGTATCAACGTCAGAAATTAAAAGGTATGTATGCATTGTGTTCCAGCTTTCATTTCCAAACTAAAAAAAGCAAAAAGCAAAATATCACAATTTGAATTTGAACATGCGCCAAATTCAAAAAGTTGAAAAGCCATCTTAGCTTCAACGGTCCGTATACATATCCAAAATTACAAACGGACCATGTGCGCAATTGCATATTTTTGTCAAAAGAAAAATAAAGTAAACATATTCAAAACATAATTCAAAAAAAAAACAGTGGTTTTGAGTTTTTGACAAAGGTTAGCGCCATAAAAATGAACAAATTTAACAGTTAACAACCCTCCTCCTGGCTACATCCCAACCGTTCGCCAAATAATCGAACGGCCTACATCTAACGTAAGCATTAGAAAAACAAAAGACTTGCTTGATATTTTATATATTTTCTCCTATTCGCAGATAGGTCCTTTTCTTTCTTTTTCCCAAGTCTTCTGTTTCCTTTTTAGTCCTCCTGTTTCTAAAAACTTTACATTCTCATCCTTTAATTAAAGAACCAAAAAAGTAAAAACCACCAAAAGATGAAAAGGTAAAAAAAAAAGAAAAGAAAGGGGGAGAGTTTGATCAAACGGCCGGCATCGTCCGCCAGGACAGATCGGACGGCTCAGAATGATCGAACAGTCCCACGTCGTCAAACCCTAACCCTAGGAACCCATCGTCGGCGGATTCGGGTCTGAACCCGACGAGATCCGACCCGAACCCGATTTCCTCGTCGAAGCCCCACATCTGGCCGTACATCGTGGCGGCGGCGGCCTCCGCCACATCCGCTCCGGCGGCCAGATCCGCCACGTCTCGGGCCAACGCGGCCGGAGACGGCGACTCCTCCTCGGCCGCCGGCGGCAACCCTAACTCATCATCCGAAGCCTCCAGAAGATACCCTAGCTGCTGCACTGATACCTCGTTGTTGTTGTTTTCACCGTCTTCTTCCTCCGGCACCACCCCGCCGGCGCCGGACCTGATCTCCTGCTCCAAACTGTGCATCACCGACGCCAGGCCATCGTCCCCCTCGTCGAGCCCCGGCGACTCAGATCCGCCGTCCTCCTCATCCTCCAAAATATTAAACAGATAATCCTCCGCCGAGACGCGGCGCGCACGCTTCATCTCAGCAGAAGAGTCCCCGGCGAGATCTTCCTCCGACGCCGCCGGCCGCGCCCTCTTGTTACTACTATCCATTAGAGAAGGAAAAGTTCGAAAGTTTTCAAGGAAGGAAAGAAGTTTGATTTGGGACGAATTTAAAAGAAAAAAGGACTGAAGTGGGAAAGGGGAAAGTGGAGGGTGGGAAGTGTAAAATGTGTAAAGACAGGATAGGGACGAACTTAAAAGAAAAAAAGGACGAAAGTGGAAAAGGGGGAAAGTTGAGGGGTGAAAGTGTAAATGTGTGAAGAGTGTTAAGGAAGAGAGGTTATAAGGTACGATGACAGGGGTGTTTTGGGGAGGAGGGGAAAGAATGGGAGAGGGGCTTTTATAGTGGGGTGGGGGTCCGTTTCTTTTCGCTTTCTTTTCCTTCCGTTTTTTTTTTTTTCTTTTTTCTTTTCAAAGTTCAAACGTTTTTTTATATTTTTGTGTTTTTGTTTTTGTTTTTGTTTTCAGATTTGAACTTCCCGAGGTCTGTTTTTTTTTTTCTTTTTTTTTATGGGTAAGTGTGTGTGAGGTATGTTCTGACGTGGCTGCTTCAGGCTGTATGTTTATGTGAACTTTTATTTATTTGTCTCCAAAAAAAAACTTTTATTTATTTAATTTTTTAATTAATTAATTTATTTGTTATAGTGGTACCAAATTTTCCATTTTTTTTTTCAAACATTTCTTTATTTTCCTTTTTTTCAAATTTGAACTTCTCAAGGTCTGTTTTTTTTTTTTTGTTTTTTTTTTTGGGTAAGTGTGTGAGGTATGTTCTGACGTGGCTGCTTCAGGCTGTATCTTGATGTGAACTTTTATTTATTTATTATTAAATATTTAATTGTTTAATTTAATTTATTTATGGTGGTACCAAGTTTTTTTTTTTTTTGGTGTGTGGGGGGATTCTTGTGGTTTTGACCTTCTGGTTTTTTATTATTATGGAAGAGGGTTAGAGGGTTTTTGTTTTTTTTCTGACTTTGTCGTTTCCGGGTTTTTAGCTTGCTTGCTTGTGGTAGTACGAATATTCATTGTTTTGGAGTTTGGGTTGATGATCTGAACTACTTGCCGGATTTGAAAATTTTTATTTGAATTTACGGTACAGTTTAGGTCGTACCAAACTTCATTTTCTCTTTTGAATTTTTCACGATTATGCTACTGCTGTTGGTATAAATAAATATAACTATTTGGGTTGATGTTTTCTTGAGATAACTACAGGTTATAACTTATAAAGTCCATTGTTAGATTTTACTTTTGTGTACAAAAGAAGAGAAAAAATTATTCCTTTTGCAAATTTTATTAAATTTAATAGTTTTGAGTTTTTTTTCAGCAGGGTGCCAAATTATTTATTTTTAAAAAATAATAATAAAAGGAGGAGGAGCAATTATAAAAGTTTGAAGCAAAGCATCCGTACAATGATTAATGAACAGGTAATATGTTGCTGAGATGGCGTTGCAAGTTGTTAGTTGCAAACTTGCAATGCAACCTAAAAAAAAAAGAACTTAAAAAATGTAACAAAGTGATGATGGTGAAGGCCCATTGCTACATGTGCAAAAGCCCGTCCTTTTCTTAAAAGATGTTTGTGCAGTGACCTAAAAAAAAATATGCTGAGTCCATTCTATGGGATCGAATACTGTTCAAAGCCATTTTGACGGTTTAAAGGATTCAGAGAGCCGTACAATTTAATTGTTGATAATTGATCGACCGTGATTTGATCATGTAAGATGCTAAAAATAGTATGCTGGTTATATTTAGAATGATGAGGTCACACTCTATCTCTGTTGATAAACATATAAATTGAATCGAACGCTTTAGTCATGCCTTTGGACGTGGACCGTCCAAATGGCTTTGGACCAAATTCTAGTCCCCATTCTATAAAGTAGGTTACCCATCCATCTAGCCACCCCTCTCTCACAATCTGACACGCCTACATTTATCTGTGTGTTTGTCACAGTTACATAAATGTTTGCTGACAACCGTAATGTATATGTTTAGTAGAAAATGATATATGTTGATCGGAAAAATATAAATGTTCATGAGAAATTATATTTTTTCATTAAAAATACGGGGTGGACCGGTGGAGTGGACAGATAAAAGGGTGGTCACTGGCTGTTACTCCAAAAAAACTGTTTATTGGGGACCCCAGTTGCAAAAGTTGCAAATTCTCATATTTCCAGGGTGGAATCTGTAAATATGGGAATTCAGATTTGCATTCTTTTTCTTTTTTTTTTTTTGAAATCCCAGATTTGCATTCAGTAAGAAGTAATGGTACAAGTTTTGGATGTTTCCATAAAAGAGGTCTACAAGCACCAACTCTGATCTAGAACTGGAATGCTGTAAACCTCTGCATGAGCTGTATTAGGTAATTGTAAATTTGTAATTAGTCAAAAAAAGATGGAATTACTTAATTAATTAATTAATTAATTAATTGCGTACAATGGTTGTGCACCCTGGAGAAAACGTTAGATAAGAATATCTTAATTAATTATAAGAAATTATAAGAACCGGCCTTTGGTCTAATGGCAAAGGGCAACGTTTTCCGTGTGGGAAGTCGCGGGCTCGAAACCTAGATATGGAGTCTTTTATAGACATTTAACGCTTGACCCTCATCTTTATCTAAAAAAATTATAAGAAATTATCTTTGCCCCTTAACTTTTTCACTTATACATTCTCAATACTATATTTGTAATATTTTCTTTTTCCATCTCATGCTCTCACAAAAATTTGAGTGAATTTTTTTATTTTTTATCTTTCTATTATTGTACATGAATGAGTATTTTGCACAGTTGAGAATGTAAATTGCAACCGGTAAAACTAATTTGTTGTAGCTGGAAAATAATTTTTAACTAAAAATGTATTAGGAATAGATAAGGGAGACAATTACCACCTCCATTAACTGTTGAGATTATTTTGTCAAGATTCATCCAGTCTTTTTACCATCTTTTACTTTTTACTTTTACTTTTCCTTGGCTGAGAAATTATGACCTAAAAATATACAATTTTACCGACAGACACAGATCTGAATATCTGATATATTTATGAATCTGAGAACAGAACATGACCTGTATGGTCAATAATTCTTTTTACTAAATAGGATGACATGTTAAAACTGATCTGAGTTGTATTCTTTGAACAAAATGGAAATATCAGTGTTGCTATTTTAAGGTTAGAAAATAAGAAGAAGATGACCTTTTTTTTTTTTTTTTGGTTGGGCCGGATGTATATTGCCTTCACACGTAAACATCACACATGAACTGTTGTACATGCTGTGAAATTCTTTTGGGCTAGGATTATAAAATATAGTGTATATATATATACGAGGAGAGTTTCAATATCTTAATTTTTTTGTACTTCTTGGATATGTTCGGTAATCTTTCCTTAGACTTCCTTCAGTTTCCTTAGCACGGATTAAAAGTTTTTCCTTAAGCCTCTTTTTTATTGGGGCTTAAGCCTTGCCCGGATTCTTAAAGAAACCATACCTATGGCTTAATGTTTGAGCTTTCTTAAGCCTTTTTTCATTTTCCGAACGAGTGTGGCTTAGCAATGCTTAAATATTTAAGCCAATAGCACTGCCGAACGAGCTCTTATGATTTAACTTTTTGAATTTTTGACGACCCAGTAGTTAAAGGAAACTTATTAAAATAAAATTGATAGATGTAATCTATATAACTTTATTTATGGATACTTAAAAAATTATCAAATACAAAAATTACCATGCTTTTTCATCGAAAAGAAAAATATTATTATGTTTCACATCAGGAGCATACAAAAATATATTAATACGAGTAAATTTGATTTTTTTTAACCCATTAATTTATATTGAATAAAATAAAAAGTGAACAATTTTGTTACTTCCACCAAACAAATATTATGTTGATCATATTTAACAATTTTATTTTGAGATTTTTGTTTTAAATTTTGCCTTATTCAAAATATAAAAAGTGAAGATACGGTGGAGACAATGAAAATGGAGGCTTTGGAATCCTCTCATCTAATACCCACTAAGGACACAAATTTCTTCATAGACCCCTAAAATAGAGTAAAATCATAAAGTGGCCTGTCTATCCAATAGACAGTACCTGTTGTTTTCAAGGTGGCATAACTCAGCCAACTCCATCACATTCCTAACATATTGTTCTACCCATAAAAAAAATCAAATGCAATCACAAACAACTGTCTCTCCACTTCTATGCCCATTGTTTTCTCCGTTTTATGCAACTGCTCACTTTTTTTTTTGAGACAAACTGCTCACTCGTTTATGCTCTTTCCATCTAATTTCAATCTCCAGCTATTTTTTTTCTTTGTTCCTACTTGTTTGCATTTTCCTAGAACTTGTGGGGAAAAAATATATATAATTGGGTGTCTAGTAGGATAAAAAATAAAATAATATTTTTTTAGTACATAATTTTTGGTATTAATTGTAAATCATATCAGGTAGACAGGTAGGGTTTTAAAAATAGTTCAATCAATTTCACATAGTATCATACTATATTATTAAAATACTTTTAAAGTGTTTCTAGGTGTATCATCTTTTTTTTTTTTTTTTTTAGATAAAGATGAGGGTCAAACAACTCAAATTTAAACATCTATAAAACACCTCTATCTGGATTTCGAACCCGCGACCTCGTGCATCATCTCTTTTCAGATACAGATATTGCCCGGGGGTAAGTCTTGAAATATAAATTATTAAATAATAACAATTTTCTAGCTCCAACGTTATAGAATATTTATATTTCAAGTCGTTTTTTTTTAAAAAAAAATTGATTTTCAAGTCTCAACAAGTACACTCTAGATAATCCATATAATATAATCGTTTTCCTTAGTTTTCTTAGTAAGATCACTTGATGACGGCCATTTAAATTTTTTTAACAATCGTACCAATGATATTTTAATTAAATAGCGCCAACACCCGAGAATGAGGGAATTCCTAAATTTTTTTGGTCAAACCAACAAATTGATATTGTTGCAAAATAATGAAACATCAAATAGAATTAAATTGCATTAATTTTCAATTAATTTATTTATCCACTAAAAAACGATTTATATTTGTATATATTTTATTTGTAAGTTTCTTGTCTATATTTTTTCAAAAATCCAACCTTTAAAATTGTCAGAACAATTATTATTTCAATGACCCTTCCACTTTTTCAAATCTGAGCGCACCACCATAACAAACTTTAAAAACTCCCAAACCATCTAAAAACGAGGGGTTACGCCGACATGCAACTATTTTTAACAGGAGCACTATCTACGTCAAAACTTTTATTCCGCACAACAAACTAAAATTTTTCTAAACTAATAAACTTTTTCTACTTAAATCAAAACATATTATAATAATTTCGAAAATATTATTATCTTTCTCAATAACATATTCTGATGCAATTAGATCAACTAATTCAAAAAAAATAATTAATTATTCAACAAATTCAATTTGGTACGCTAAGCAAAAATTTTGATATAGATAGCACTTCCCGTTTTAAAAACTCATCAGGCCCAAAATGCAAATCTCCCAAGCCCCAAACAACAATTCACAAAAAATCCAAGGACCTTGTGCAAATCAGAAAGTCAAAAAAAGAAAGGAAAGCGTACAGATGGGGATTCTAATCTGGGGTCATCCATCCATTTCTTTTCCTTTAAAAAAAAAATATTATCTTTTTTTTTTTAACAAAGCCAGTAGGCAAACCCCTAATTATCCCCTGCTCAGTCTCGCTGGGACTTGATCCCGAGTCTTCACGGTGGAAGCTCATGTCACTACCACTAGGCCATAGCCTCGGTGACAAAAAAAATAAATAAATAATCTTTGCCGCCTTAACTTTCCTCCTTATCCACCCAAAACTAAATTGGTAATATTTTCTCTTTCTTTCTCATACTCTCATAAATGTTGAGTGAATTTTTTTTCTTCTTGATCTTTCTATTGTATATATCTGTGTGTTTTGTTCTATTGAGGACGTGAATTGCAACCGGTAAAAGTGATTTGTTGTATTTGAAAAAGAATTTTTAAACAAAAATATATTAAATACTTTTTTTTTTAAAAGAAAGTGGAATACTCCACCAGTTTTATTAAAACTTTTTATTTTGCACTTTTGGAGGATTGAACCCATGAGATATTTTAGAAGTCATTCTAGTTAGTTACCACTTGAGTTACTAAGCCATTTGGTATTGAGAGATTTTAAGGAGTGCATTTATCAACTTCCAAAAAGAAAAAAAAAAAT
The DNA here is from genome assembly GCA_030179965.1 of Cyperus esculentus. Classification (NCBI taxonomy): domain Eukaryota; kingdom Viridiplantae; phylum Streptophyta; class Magnoliopsida; order Poales; family Cyperaceae; genus Cyperus; species Cyperus esculentus. The sequence continues at coordinate 3,660,642 of JASGLE010000009.1, read as the reverse complement.
CCATCCATTTCTGATTTCTCATTCATTCACGGACCGCATTTTTTTATTTTATTTTTTTGGCGCTCATTTATTGCCGCCATTTAATTTTCTCGATGCGAGGTCTGGTCCGCCTTCAAGTTATTAACTCCTTTGCATCCCTTTCGAGTCCGGATTTGGCGTCCGGAGCGGCGGCTTCGGACTGAGCCGGCTTGGATGGTGACGGCTCGGCTGGTTTTGGGGGATGTTTTCTAGAACTGCCCTTGGAAAGTGAGTAATTTATTTAGGGATCGGTTGATGATGCTCATATTGACAATAAAAAGGGATACGATATTGTCCAAAGCCATTTGGACGGTCTAAAGGATTCGGAAAGCCGTACGATCTAATTGTTGATAATTGATCAACTGTGATTTAATCATGTAGGTGCTAAAAATAGCATGCTGGTTATATTTGGAATCGGACGGTTTAGTCATGGCTTTGGACGAAGACCGTCCAAATGGCTTTAAACAAAATTCTCTAAATATATATTAGAAATAAATTAAATGGTTTTAGTTGTATGATGAGATTTAGAGATTAATCATGTATTGAAATATATTAAATTAAGGAATTATTAAAATTGCAACTTTGCAAGGTGCATAAAATTTTAATTAAAATATTATCCAACTATAAATTGAAAATTCATCCATAAAAAGGTTTTTATTATTATTAAAGTTGTAAAAACTAAAAAGTTACACTATCAAGAATTTTTGGACAATCCTTCTGAAGTATCCTTATTTTGATATTTTTTTAAAAAAGCATGGGGATAAATATTTTATTTGAACAAATGGTGCACGGATAATATAATATTTTGAATATTTTTATAACTCCATCATTCGCATTCAAAATTATTTGGTAAACAACGTAAAAACTTACAATTCTAAGAGCATATGACAAACATCTGAATTTATAAAATCTTAATTAAGTACGTAAATTCTTATCATGTTAGGGTGGCAAAGAAAAGGTGCCGCTTTCCGTTTGTGAAAACGGTTGCTTTCTTTTCTGGAAGCAAAGGAAACAATACATTTTTAAAATTCTAATTTCTTTTTTGTTTATGGCTTGTTTATTGTTGTGGACTTTGATTTTTCAACGCTGCGTGATTTGCCTAATTACGTCTCCTTTCATAAATTGACATTTTCACCCTCCACTCGGTTTGTGAAATTTTTTTAGTTTACGTTTTAGATACTTATAAGAGTCGTAGACAACGTCCCCTCCTTTTATTTATCTAGGGGTCCACAGTATTTTTAATGAACAAATATTATTTTTCAGTAAATATTTATATCTTTTCGAGCAATATATATAATTCTGCAATAAACACATACATTACAATTTCCAGTAAACATTTATGCAACTGTGACAAGTACATGGGTGCACGTGCATGTCTCAGAATGTGAAAGAGGGATGCGTGGCTTACTTTATAGATGGACTGTACCTGTTTCCATACTTACATTTATTTGGACGGTCTAAATTTTGAATTATCCATTTGGTATATTTTTGGCGTGCTACGACGACCATTTATTTGCTTGTCATAAAAAAAAAACACGAAACGTTTGAAATTCAATTTTGGTTGAGTTTGTTTTCTTCTGCCTCCAAAAATTGCAATAAATTTATGGCCGTTGATTTTGAAATTTTCTTACGTTATTGTTTTTTTTTTTCTTTTTTAAACACAGAACTAAGAGAAGAGCGGTAGAAATTGATGGTGTTTTTTTTTTGCCGAGAATACAATGAAATTCTGATTTTTAATTTCTAAGTAACAACTATTTTGAGTAATTAGGTGTTAAATTAGGTGAAAGGGAAAAAAAGAAATCTGACACGTCTCGCATTTCCCATCAATATTTGTCTTTATATTTAATTATGATAAATTATTTTTGCACCCCATTTTCTGCACAACATGTTAGATATAAACGTTCTCATCTATTCTAAATTATAATGGACAGATTTTGTCGTAATTAATTAATTAACTAGTTCATTATAATTCAGAATTGTTAAAAAAAGTGTGCCAAGCATGGTTTGCTTTATTAAAAATCAGGTGTTAGAACTTTCCTGTATCTTTTTATTTTCAAAATGATTTACTTATTTGAAAACAATTATAATATAATTATAATGAGATATGTTATTACGTACCATGATGCAAACCGTTTTTTGGCACCGCCATCAAATCTTTATTTTCAAAACTGAAATGACCAAACCGATTTGCCCAACACAATCTACATATTGGGGTTGTTCGACAAGGTGGTTGGCTTAAATATTTAAGCCTCACTAAGCTACACACGTTCGGAAAAAGAAAAGGGCTTAAGAAAGCTTAAGCCTTAAGCCATGGATATTGCTTCCTTAGGAATCCGGGCAAGGCTTAAGCCCCGGTTAAAAGGAGGCTTAAGGAAAAACTTTTAATCATTTCTAAGGAGCTTGCGTTCGGAATGATTAAGAGACTAAGGGAGCTAAAGGAAGTCTAAGGAGGTCTAAGAAGGGGTCGCCGAACGGCCCCATTAAGATTAAGCAAAGTACCAAATTTTACAATTTTTTGAACATTTTAACTATTTTTCCAGATTCTTCAAAGATGAGTACTTTTTAATATTCTAAATAGCATTATTTTATTATTATTTTTTGTTCATCTTTCAAAAATCCAAAAAATTAGTTACAGAATTCTAAAAATTGTAAATTTGGTATTCTACCATATTTTAATATGTAGAATATGTTTGTTCAATTAGATTTGACATTTAAAGTTCGGTTTGTGAGATTTTGAAAAAAATTTACAAAAAAGTAATTTGCACCATAGTGTATAATAACATACCAGTTTTTTTATACATAAGCCCCTGTGGGACAAAAGTTTAAAGAATAAGCTTCATATTCCATTTTTTTGAAAAATAGGCTAGACTCTGCACTACTCAGCGTCCTTGTTATGTATAGTCTAACACAGAGTTTGGTTCAAACAGTGGGACTCTGAGGTAGTGCAGAGTCCAGAAAAACTGGGGACGCTATGGTACCTCAACGTCTAGCTTATTTTTCAAAAAAACACATGATATTGAGCTTGTTCTTCGAACTTGGATTCTATTGGGGCTTATTAATAAAAATTTCGGTAATAACATATCTCTAATTATAATTATAATAATTTAATTTAATTTACAAGCTGTACCCCCGTCCATTTTACGTCCACATCAAGCATGCATATATTAGACTTGTCCAATTCTATGGACGACACGACAGTGCGACATGTCCAGAATTTTGTCAAATTTGAATTGTTTTCGTGTTGTGGGCTCTTAACATAACATGCACGACGCGCTTAAGAAAAAAAATATATCGCGGCCCTTTTCATCCACATCTCTACCACTCAAAAAAACAAAAAAACGGAAGCTTATTTATAATTGAGAGGTGCATTTGATTTTGGGTATTTTATCATCATATCATACCCATTTAGAATTGGGAGTGAGGCTAGCTATTGCGTTTTGCAAAGCGCAGTAACTGATACGTTTCGGTCTTTTATTTTAAAACCGCAGCTCGAATGGACAATCCATGTTGCATAACATAATCTACATATTAATATCTTGTAGTTTACTGAATTTTTTCATTTTTAGAGTTTTGTAACTTTTTTTTATTTTTGAAAATTGTATAGAAATTGCACAAAATTTTGTATATAAAATGGGTCATTTTTCAAAAATTCAAAAAAAGTAGTTAGAAAACTCTACCAATAGAAGAATTTGGTATGAGACTAATTTTCAATATCAGGATTATGGTGAACAATTTGGACTGGTCATTCGAGCTACGGTTGATGAGTTATGAAGCTGAAACGCACCAATCACTGCGTTTTGCAAAGCGCAACAACCTCACTCTTAGAATTGGTCTTATTATTCTATCTATATCGTATGCATACTCGTCTTATTGGATATATTACGGATCAGATAAATGAATAAAAGAATACTATTAACAGTTTTAAATTTTTATTAATGTGATTTACATTCCTAAACATCATCGCATGTCTCTCCACTTTTAAAAAATTTCAAGCATTTAAATGTTGTAAGGATTAAATGTTTTTTAAGGATTATCAATGTATCAATGTATCATCAACATCAACAATTTTTAAAAAGTTTTCTCCGCATTAAATTATACCTAGATCATGAAAAGTTTCCTCACCGTTAATTTAGTCCTTCATATTTGTCCTTAATTTTCGTTTTTTTTTTTTTTTAATCATCATTCCTCATACATGCTTGATAAAGTAGAAGTCTATGGATATAGCCTCCGTTTGGGAGGAGGATAAAAGAAGGAAATAGAGGAGATAAACTCTATGGGCCTTTATCACCAATGGGACTGGTGATAAGGAATTTATCTCCTATCTTTTCTTTATCTCCGAGTTATCTCGGAAACAAACAGACTCATAGAGTTTTCTTTTTTTGTAGATTCTAACATCCTTACTATATATAAAAGCATATTGAAAAAAAAAATAACATGAAAAGGTTATCTTTCCCAGATAAGAAACTTAAGCCGTTGATCATTTCTTTGGATAGATCAAAACCGTTGATTTACGTTAATGCCCGTTAACGTTAATGTCTCAGCTCATTAAAATTTAAGGCCCATATTAATTTTCCAATATAAAGCCTATTACATATTATTTAAAAAATTTATTATAAAAAATAACAATTTCAGCCCAAAACAACGCGCGCCTCTTTGTATAGCAAATTCATTTATGCGGCATCTAGGTATTTCAATAGAGATCTATTTGTCACGACAGACTACTTTGTTCAAGTCTAGCCATTAATTAATTAATTTATTTGACTATGGTTGGCTGTAGCCTGTCAATATCCTAATAATTTATTTATCTGGAATTAATGCAGTGATAAGGCTACGAGGGGGGTATTATTTTATAAAGTTGAATATATTTTATTCAGATAATTTTTAAAGTTTGAATAATTTAATGCAAAAGGTATGAGGCCGTTTGAGCCGATTTTTTTATTAATAAACAAAAAAAATAAGAAATCACGAGTATATGTGATTCAGTTCAGAAATCACGAAACTAGACATTCCACCTATAAATAAGGTGGACCAATTCCGCCTAGAAAGAAGGCGGACCGATTCCACCTTCTTTCTAGGCGGACCCATTCCACCTATAAATTAGGTGGACCAGTTTTTATTCAACACTGCCACCTTTCTTCTCTCTTCTCCTACTTAACTCGTCCCAACCACATTGCAGTTGTTCAAGTCTTCGATATATCATAGTTCTAAAAACATGTATTTTCATTTCCCAAAAAGGAAAACTTTGAAGGATTATCATATTCGACACTATAAGATCCAATTATAAGTAACATTGCCGCCAGCATACACAACAACTAGTATCATTCTGATAATTTATAAAAAAAATAAAAAAAACACACAATAACGATTTATATTATTAAACTAAATATTTAGATATTATATAAAATAATTCATAAATATTAAAATATTACTGACCTATAGGTAGTGTGAGAGAGCAGCAAACTGAATGGTTGTAGCTTGAAGTTTGCATATTGGAATTTATATTAATTGGTCTACCTAGAAATTAGGTGGAATCGGTCCGCCTTCTTTCTAGGCAGAATCGGTCCGCCTTCTTTCTAGGTGGAATGTTTAGTTTCGTGATTTCTAAACCGAATCGTATATACTCGTGATTTCTTATTTTCTTTTGTTTATTAATAAAAAAATCGGCCGTTTGAGTTCTAAATTTTAATCATCTTTTAATTACATCAATATTGTTTACAAAAAATACATTTTTACCTCTCATTTATTTTATTTATTGTTGCCAGATGGCATATTAGTAGGTGTGGTCCAGTCCAAACCATGTTTGTAATTGCTCCCTACAAAATATATTTATTTGCTTATTTTTCTGGCACCCATTGACAACTAGTCAATATATTAATCCCTTCTTTTTGTCATGTTAAATAACAAAATAAGAAATCAAAGTATACATTTTATAAAAACTAGTAAATAATTTACGCCTTGCTTTGGGCTGAAATTAATGTATATCTTATAACAAAAGGGTGAAATCTCATCCCTTGTGAGGAAACTGATATGGGCCTTAAATTTTAATGGGCCGGGACATTGATGTACGACAATGGTGGTGATCAACTTAAGTAAATAATCAACGGTTGAGGTTTCTTCTTTGAGGAAGATAGAACTTTCATATCAAAAAATTCAATCTCCTTTTATTAGGAGTAAGGATATAGGTCAGGGGCGGAGGGAAGGGGACGGACAGGGGTGTGACCCCCCCAATATTTCGGAATTTATATACTGATTAGGCTCTTATACTGTATATTTTGTCTAGATTTTTTATTTCACCCCCCTAAATTTTGTTTCATCGACGTCTCGACTCCCTAACTTCAAATTCTGACTCCACATATAGGTCAACTTGCGTCTACTGCAGGGAAGAAGATGCCATCACTTCACTCTCTCTTGAAATTTGAGAGAAAATTGCACAATAAAACTTGACGTTCAATCTCGTCCGTCCATGGCAATGCACGTCACTTTCCTTGAGTTTACGTCCAACCAAGTATAGCACAATTAATATCGTGGACATTTTATGCAGCTGGCAGGGGCACTTTGTTTGAAAATTACTTTACCTTGCATACCAAGTAATTAACACATGAATATATGATGAATTCGTCAAAATTTTGGAATTATCAATGGCATTGGCATGCTATGCTTGAATGCCGTGTCTCTTTTATTGTTTGGATCTTCCTTTTGACAATCAATGGTACGGTGGTACTGGTGGTTTCATTACCAGAAATATGAAATATGACGCATGTATTGTGACCAGGTGACCAAATTGAAGGGATGATTATCCTATGACATGCTGCAACTGAGTCCGGCAGAGAGAGAAAGAGAGAATAACTAAGGTGAGACCTTTGATCGGTTCAGTAGATCCCACCTCAGTTACTCTATTTTTCTCTCTGTCGGGCTCGGTTGCAGCACGGGCGAGGATATGAATTCAAATTAAAGTGGTGAAGTAGATATGTATTTGTTGGATCCTGCTGAAGTGTGAACTCTTATGGTATATGTATTCTCCAAAAAAAAAAAAAAAAAAAAAATCAAAGAAACATTTCTTACATATTTATTCCAAAAAATCTTGCCACGAAAAATCTATCAAATTAATTAGATAGTCGATCTGACACTTTTATTTACTTATTTTTTATTTTTATGAAGAAGTCTGATATTTTTTTTAAGATAAAGATGATGGTCAAGTCACTCAAAATTAAATGTCTATAAAAGACCCCTAAGTCTGAGGGTTTACAAATCCGGATACAGATAAAATTTATGTAGATACAAATACGGAAACGGTTTTTGATACAAAAACATATATAAATACAGATATTATGGTTATTCGGATATACATTTGAAGGCTTATTATATGTATTTGAATTGAGTTCTTAATGCATATTTCAAATTAATTAAATTTATATCTAATTGGGCCTTACATTTCAATTTTTTCTATTTTTGATACTTTTAATTAATAATATAATGATAATTATGGACTTTTTTTAACTAATATGTAATTGTCTTATAATAATGATTGGCATGATCTAATAACGTAATTATGACCGGTGATTATTTTTTATAACTATTTAAATATTTAAGTTAGTGATTTAGCATGATAAAATCATATACAATATATTTTTCAAAATAAGTCCATTATCCGAAGTACATTTAATCATACCTGTATTGGTATTTGCAATAAATATCTGACCCAGTTTGATATTCGGTTTGTATTTGTTTTTATAACTATCCATGTATCCGTATTCGTATTTGCAAAAAGTAAAGAGGATAACAATTTTTGTCCACTATTCTTTAATATCCAATCCTTTTTCACCTCTAACTTGAGGATAGATTCAAACTCGACTTGAAGGCAACCGTTTGCCACCCTTTTTGTTTTTTCATAACACTTTCTAGTCATTTATCTGCAATTCATTTGTAATCTTACTTTCTTTTTTTCCATTTCAAATTACTTCCAAATTTTATTTTTATATGACTCATTAAATTATTTATAACAAAATCTTATAAGATATAAAAAATTTTCATTCTTTTTAAATTTTAAGTATTTGTTTGATATTGTTTGAAATTGACGCATAATAGATGATTTGATATTTTTTTTATGTCCGCTCACGAAAGGAAGCTCACCATATATTACTCCTCTTTGTAGGATTGGAATCCACTGTTTTCTTTTTTTTCAAAACAAAAGCAAAGTCTGTTTTTCCGATCAGACAGTTAGAATCGGTTACCGCACTAATTTTATAGTATTTCGATGTTCACTGCACCGATCTCAACGTACTTTGGTGATTGTCAAAGCAGCCTAAGCAGGACATGCTTTTCTTTTTAAAAAAACATGTGATCCCGATCCCTCTTTCTAACATATAAAAAATTTTTAAGAGAATTTCATTTTATCAATATTTTTTTAAAAGAAAGACTAGTCAAATCCCAACGTAAATAAAACAATTTTGACAGTAGTGAATTTATTGTGTTGTCGTTCTGGATAGCGTGGATTGCGGAAAGGACATGCAAAGTAATTCGGCCGAAAAGAGCAGCCACAAAAGAGCAAAGAAGAATAAATAAAAAAACAATTTAGAATGGTAGGGTAAAATCAAGGGACATGGTTGATTTGACCTAGAGAAAAATATCACCTCCTGTCTTGTGCAGATCACGTAAGCTGAAACATCATATTTGAAAAAAAAATTAAATCCTCTGGAAAATTCTTCAAAATTAAATCTATGTACTTTAAAAAATTAAGTCAATATAGGTTTTTTTTTTGGTCAAAATAATTTATTTTTCTGACAAAATAATACCACTTCACATTTAAAAAAATAGAATTGCGTAATAAATCAACTATTTTTGTAGTAAATAATTTGCTTTTATAAGCATACCGCATATCGTTCCAAAAATAAAAAAGGATAAAAAATACGGTGTAGCTACGTAATAAATCAATTATTTGATGATAAATATTTGTCTTTTATGGAGAAGCCACAGTCCACATATCGTTCCCCCAAAAAAATATATATAAAAAAAGAGGCAGAAAAATACAGTGTAGCTACGTAAGAAAGAAAGAAAGAGAGAAAGAAAAGGATAAGCAAAAGAGGCAAAAAAACATGGTATACCGTGAGGCAAACAAACGTGGCGTGATAAGAAGGAAGGCGTTGTTTTTGTTTGGTAGCCGTTCCTATCTTCCACCGTCCGTTATCCCCTTTGTTCACTCATCATCCCCTCCCCCCAATATCCCGTGACGCCGCTCGCTCTCCCTACTCCCTCCCAAAAAAGAAAAAAAATAGAGAAATTATCTTTGCCCCTTAACTTTTTTCTTATTTATTCTCCTAATTAAATTTTTTTTTTTAAGAAAGTGAAATACTCCATTAGTTTTATTGGAACTTTTTATTTGTGTCCATAAAGTATTAAATCCGTGACATCTTAGAAGTCATCCTAGTTAGTTACCACTTAAGCTTTTATTTTGAGAAGGTTGCTTGCAAACGAAGCTACAAAGCAGTAAGGGGAGTGAGTTCCCGTCAAGGAGTAGGTCATTTGCTTGTTCATTCCCCTACTTAAAATTACTTAATATTTTGAGTAAAACCTTTTCACTAGTTCTCCTTAAATTATGCATATATGAGTTTTTTTATGAAATCGAATATTGTCCAAAGCATTCGGAGAGCCGTACAATCTAATTGTTGATAATCGATCGACCGTGATTTGATCATTTAGGTACTAAAAATAGTATGCTGGTTATATTTAGAATGATAGGTCATACGCTATCACCGTTGATAAAAACATATAAATTGAATCGAATGGTTTAGTCGTGCCTTTGAACCGAGACCATCCAAATAGATTTAGACAAAATTCTAATTTTTTTTACATGATTAAAGATATACATTTTGATCATTAAAATTATCTGTTACACGTTAAAAATACAGATAGATAAAAAAGATTTTTAAAGGGGCAATTATCACCCCCAAAAAAAATATCTCCCCAATATCAATCCATCAACATCAAACCCTCAAACCCTCAAACCCGCTAAGCCGATGCGCAAGCTCCCAACCAACCCGAGCCGACTCAAAACCTCACCATCATGTACGTGTCTGGATATGAGACGTCCGCGTCGCTGTTGCCTGCGGATGCGGCTGAAGATCTTGATATCATTGACGGCTAAACGGCGCGGCGCCGACTTAGCGGGTTTGGATTGGGTTTGAGTGGTGTCGGGTTTGTACCCGTTATCGAAGTCACCGTCGCAGAGAAATGAGATGGGTACTGCTGCGCCCCGGCACGTGTTAGGTAGGAGGAATCACGTGATGCTACCACCTCTCTTTTCTTTTGTTTTTTTTTTTTAATTTAAAAAAGTATTTTGTTGTTTTTTTAGGTAGACAAGGTATACAAAGCTGAATGGACCCATGTTTTTTTTATTTTTTATTTTTTTTCATTTTTTTACTATTTTCACGGTGCATATTTTTTGTTAAATAATTATTACAGTAGCTTTGAATATATACATATTTTTTTCTCTATTTTTTTTTTGGTTTTTTTTTCTAATGTTCTTCATGAGGGACTGCTTGTCTACTTGTGTTACAATATCCCTGATCTCGACGTATTTCTCAGATTACGTAATAGCTATACGGTCGTAAAATTACAACCAAATATATATTTTACAAAACAATATTCCAAAATAAAACCTTTTGCATATATAATTATACAATAATTGTGCTATTAGTTTCTTGTACTCTACATGTGGATTGTTATAATAATAACATTGCCGAGCCGTTAATTATGGTTTCTTTAACAACTCTTGTTTTGTATTCCACGCCCCCCAAAAAAAAAAAAATACAACTAGCTGTGGTGCTTCTTATATTTTGTTGTTTTATGGTATTTTTTCTTTAAAAAATTAGGTTATTCAGCAAACTGGTGTACCCTACAAAGTGGATTCTTATAACTTTTATAACTAGATATATATATTCCAGAAGCAACCAAGTGTTAATTAAACTGTCAATTATATTCCAGAATTGCGTCTGTATTTGAAATAAATAAAAGAAGTAAATTCCAAACCCCATCCCAGCAATTATTAATTTCAGTGACTGTGCAAGCAGTGGACGGCAAGAGGAGCCAGTGTATGAGAGGTCCAAACCCGACTCCAGAAATCTGAGAAAAAATGGATTGATCGACCCGATCTGAGGGTGTGACCCGGGCAACTTCAGAGGGTCGGTCCCCGCAAAGATAAAAAAATTTTCAAGGAAACCCGACCCGATCGAACTCGGGGTAACCCGGTGTAACAAAAAAATAGAGAAAAAGAAGTTGAAACCCCGTATATGTTAGTAACATAGCTAATCCAAACTACAAAAATTAAAAGAAGCTAACTTTTACTTTTTAAAATCAATTAGTATTATAAAATATATATTTTTCGGTTTAAAACAAACCATTTTTAGTATTAAATATATATATTTACGTTTAAAATAAATAATTTTTTTAGTATAAAATACGTATAATATTTTTTTCAAGTTCTTTTTTCTCCGTATTTTTTTTTTTTGAAAAGTGAATTTTCATTTCACTACTCCTCATTTCTTTTCGGGGAGTTCCGTATTTTTTTTTTTTTAACCAAATAATTCGACAATTCAGGCAATCCAATCCGGACAACACGGGCAACCCATCGGGAAACCCGAGCAACCCCACTCGGAAAACCCGAGCAATTTGGAAGGGACAGTTTTAAGTTAGTTCCAATCTCTACCTCCTAAAAATTTTCTCGAGATTTTCCGACCTAAACAATTCGGGAGACCAAAAAAATCTAAGACCCGAGAAATTCATAGACCGGGGCGCATCCGGACGGACCGGACCTACCTAGACCGTCGTTAAAACACCAAGAGCAGCTGACCGGATTTCAATGGGACCTGACCGGACAACCTGTCATGACCTTTTCTGCCCTTTTAATTATTTTTTTTTTTTTGGGAATACCTTTTAATTAAATTGGTTAAGTTTTCTTCAAAAAAAAAAATAATAAAAATTGGTTATTTTATTTGGATTTGGATTCTTCCTCCTTCCTTGCCTACCTCGTCCATCCATCCAGTCCCTTTTGTGCTTTAGTCCCTTGTAATTCTTTGATTTCTCATCTTGTAGTTCACTAATGTTTAGTTTGGGTACGTCCACTTCCGGTTGTTGGTAAGTTTTTATGAGTAATATCTAACGTCTATAAAATAACTATTCATAACATTTATAGATTACATTTCGGGGTTATTTGTTATATTCAAAAATATTTCTGTTACATTTTGTATACATACATCTATGGATGTATGGACAGTTTTTCAATGGACACAACACGTTTCTCAATTTTTATTCCGTCATCGCGTTGGTCAATATTAAGGTACTACCAAAGTTAAAAGCTACATCAGTAATTTCAAATCCGCAAGAAAACAATTCAAAGAAATACTATTTTGATGTAAATTGCTGAAGTTTTAATTTGTTCAACTATTTATGAGAAGGTATATCATTGTAAGTATTTGTATGGTATCTTAGCACAAGTGGATATAATAAATGTTATATGTGAGTATATCGGTGTAAAAGTATTTATATACAATTTGGAGTGAGAGAATATTTTTGGAGAATATTAAGGAAAATTTTTAAGGACTACAATTCTTTTTATTGAATTTTATTGGAATAACTCGGTAGAAATTTTTTATTTTTATAAATCATAATTGTTCTTCCTGTGTGATAATAAGACCAAATACTTCACTAACTATAGTTGAATAAATATTAAACCATCAACACACTATAAATAATTATCATAAAAATTGGTTGTGAAGGGAATAAAGTATCCTAATCCTCCTTGTAATTTCTTTTTCTTTTTGGATGCATATGAGAAACAAAAGTGGTACGGGACATTTTTTCTAGATTTGGACATACGCCATCGTACCCACTCGCAATGTGTCGGTAACTAAACACTTTCTTTTTAGTCTAAATACACTTTTTTTAACCAATAATATACTCTATTATTTTTTAATAAGCTTGACCTCTTATTGTTACATATTATCATAATTTCAACCCAAAACAAAGCGTGAGCTCTTTACTAGTATTAAAAATACATTTAATACATACAATTGTGGCAACTAACCAAATAAAATGGTTTTGGAGTGGGATTTTTCAAAAAGAAACTTTGGGGTGGAATGTTCCTAATTTCTAAATTTTGGGTGGCATATAACCAATTTCCCTACACGAAATGACGAAACTACAAAAGTGTAAATAAATAATATACCACCTTACAAATATATAAAGATAGGATACAGGGTTCCAAAGAGAAATTCACAGAAGTACTTCTATTATATAGCCAAAATACAAAGTCCAATAGGATACGGCTACTCGGTGGTGACTTCACCGCTTGCTATCTTTCACTTCACCTTTTCCTTTTTTTTTTTTTTATCTTATTCTTTATTTTTAAGCTATTCGCTTTTACAATGGTATCCTGCTTTTTATAAAGAATAAGTCAAGCATCCACATATCATAGAAATTGGTGATAGTGAAATTTCACAAATAATGATGGTTTTTTTTTTTTTTTTTTTGGCTAAAATTTCTCTTTCGTTAGACGTGGTTTGAGAAAAAAGAACAGTGGTTGGGACCAATTAAAACTTATTAAATGGTCCGTACCAATGAAAAGGTTAAGAATTATAAAATTATAATTGGCACGTTAAATGGTTAAATCAGACTAGATGTACACGATATACTAAAGCGGAAAGATCCATTGACAATCTTTAATTATTATGACAATCATGACAATAGTTGATTTTAAAATTTTGTAAAAATTCATAAAAAAATCTTAAAAATAAAAAAGTTTTATGGATGCATTAATTAACTTATAGATTGATAGGGTTTTAAATTTTCATCCAATTTGAACATTGTTTAATGCATTATCAAATTTTGTACATTTTGTAACGGTTATAATTTAACGAATATTTAAAGAGCTACCAAATATCGGTTAAATTGAATATAATCGGAAACATAACTAACCTATAAGCTAAACAATACTTCCGTGAACTTTTTTATATTTTAGTGATTTTTGAATTCTTACAAATTTTTAAATACAATCATTGTCAAGATTGTCATAATAAGGATTGTCAATGGATCCCCTCTATACTAATTAGATTGACACCGTTTTATGTAATAATTTAAAAAAAAAAAACCGTACTTAATCATAGCTTAATCTTTCATTGTGATGTTTGTTGAACATCTACAGTGAGTTACTGATAAACTCTCGTGCGGTTTGAGTGCAATAAAAACAAAAAAACTTTCAGATCTTAGGGGCTGTTTGTTTTCTAGTATTAACAACTACGCTGTAGTTGTAAGTGTAAGAAGTTAGAGATGCAATATTAATCTTACAAAACTGTTGTTTGTTTGTTTGTAGTAAGAGCTCCAACACAAATCAATATTTCCTTATAATTCGTTGACCAATTTGGAAGAAAATAAAGTGAATTAAATTAATTGAGATAAAAAGGAATGTGTCTAGAGGAAATTAACCTCATTAAATTATAATTAAGTACAGAATGCTCATTGCATCTCATCCTACGACAAAATTGGTTGTAGCACCAACTACTGCATCTGAGAAATGTTTGCAATTGAAGATGCAGCACACTTACCAAATACTATAAACCAAACATAAGTGCAGATTTCAATTGCAACTGGAGCTGCAATGTTGCAATAGTTATAGGGAAACAAACGTGCCCTTAGATTATGAACGTTCAGTTCGGATCGTACAAACAAGCCGACCCATAGCATGACACCCATCCCTAGTAAAAAGTAAAAATTATCCCAGATAATTCTCAGGTTGACCGAATATATCCCGACCCGTATGATCCATTTTTAGTCTTAATTATATACGTCTTTCAATTAATAATTGTAGAATCTTCGTACCAAATACAAATTATAATTATTACGAAGAAAAAACAATACTCAAAAATCGAACTTTATGAAATACAACGATGAATTACAATTTCTTACCAACCCATCCAAATTATTAAATTAAGCGAATCAGATTTTAATAATTTTTCTTACAAACAACGTCTCATAGACTCAAAATTATTGTTAAAACGTTTTATCATAATAACCTCTTAAATGCATCTAACGCCTATCAATTTGCAAATTATGTTAGAACCATATTGAATACAAACTTTTAAAATTTTATTATAAAATGGATGTCGAACATAAAAAATCCCCTGCTTCAAAAGGAAATCTTCAAAAGCGGGCAACCAAACCAACCCACTTTTCATGAAAATATGATGAAATTCAGGGTGAAATTGCCAAAAAGGGGGGAAGGGAAGTTCTCAAGTTCCGTTTGATATGCACACCCAAGAGCCACGTCGACAGAAGTGACAAAATCTGATCCGCCCCAAAAAAAACAGTCCAACCCGATCCATGTTTCAGAAAAAGTTAAACTGACCCGAACTTTTCCACTCTGACCTGAAGCCGAGATGACCCGAAAATAGAGGTGCAATTAATCTTACTAGACCCGGAAAATCTGTACTGCATTGTGCAGTTTACAGCGTCAGTCAGCCGTTGGATTGTTTAGAGATTCGTGTCAACACGGACTCAAGACGATCCAACGGCGTGAGCTTCACAATGCAGTAAGTCAGGTGATGAACACTCGTATACATTAACCCAATACCTTATCAACCCGACCAAAAAAATGCCGACAACCGTTAACCCGACCCGACAATCTGCCTACTCTCCACGTCAGTCACGTGGCACGCGAGGGAACGGTTGGTGAAGAGAGAGCGGTGAGATTAGAGATGAGATGAGATATCATACAAGTATACAACACACGCGCTTTGTAATTCTCACCGCTCGTCGCTTTCGGACGCAGCGGAATTAATTGTGCGTCCGTTCCGTGACCGTAAGTCTTGCCGATTGATTTCATATCCTCTGTAGCGCTGCATTGCGCAGCGCAGGACGAGAACCGTTGGATCATCTCGAGATCTGTTCCGGCACGCATCTCAAGATGATCCAAGGGTTTACGTCCTGCGCTACACAATGCAGCGCTACAGAGGATGAGCACGTAAAAGCGATTGATAACGTATTTGGATTTGGAAGCAGGCAGAGCAGAAGAAGAACTTGGGCATATTTTACCTCCCTACCCCTGTAATAGATTTTATTATGTAGAAGCGTAGGTCTTTAGCCTAGCAAACAAATATTGTTTTTAGTTCTTTTCAAGTGATTTTAACCCAAAAAAAAAAAAAGTAAAGATATATATAATAGCCCACGAAATCTCTCAAAAAGAATGAAAAAAAAAAAAAAACTGTACTAAACTGATTACTCGTCTCGGCTAAGAAATATTATTACCGAAATTTTAATTTATAGAAAGTAAAAAACTCAAAGTTTTTATTCTTTGATTTTACTTTTTATTTTTTTATTTTAAAAGGATGGGGTTAAGACCAAAAAAAACAAAAAAGATAAAAAATCGCAAGGTATGGTGCTATCTTTATTAGATGCTGACGAGCCCTAGTTCGAAACTTTAAAAACTAAAAAAAAATCAGGACCAAGTCCTTTGCTCTCCGTTCATGTTGGATTTTTCTCCCACAACATAAATAAAACACACACGGACGTTGTTTCCATGTTCACACCCAAATAATTTTATCGATTACAGATGAATCTCATAATGGGTAATATTCATTTATAATCATTAGTATTGGAGTAAAATTCAACACATATTTGTATATATAAGCTAAATGAGATCAGAAGGAAGAATCCATAACCGATCCGGATGAGGATTCTGTTACTCATAAGTCATGACTTTATTATAACTTTGCAAGACATAATAAATAGTAGAATTTTACTTTAATATTTTCACCAAAAAAAAATTTATTTTCGATCTGACGATTATAAATCAATACTATCTATTATGAGATTCATCTGTAACCGATAAAATTATCTGGTATGAGCATAGAAGCAACGTCCTAAATAGTAATCACAGGGATTTATTACATCTCTATTACCTTCCGAGAAGCATTAAAATCATATTCTGAAACACTGACAAAATTCAATATTACATTAAAGATAAATTATATTCTCACCTTTATATGCATCCTTGCTTGCACTCAATGCTAGGTTATAAACATTAAACAATTCAAACAAATAACATCGTTTTTCCTAACTTTTCAAGTATGAATTTTACAAAATTCAAAGTTACGACCTAGGAAATTTTTATCCAATTTAAATCCATATAAGAAAAAAATGAAGAATGGAAGATAATTTGTCAATTTTTGTTACCGGATCCGGGTGTTTTGGATCACCCTTACAAATATCCAAACCCGATACGCCTTAATGTCGGTGGATGGGCTTGTATTAAAAATTAAAAATAATAAAAAACACTGTATTGAAATCGGAGTTTCACTATTTCAACCCTGTAGATTTCCATTATTAGCAGGATGGGAGCTGACAATTCTGATCAAACAGTTTTATAGTTTCTGGGTTTCTGCCACTGTACAATTTATGAATTTATTATTTATAGTTGAAATGGAAATGATAACCTACGTTATTACGTACGTACATGGGATCTGATCTGAAGACTGAAGTTTTATGAATCTAGATCGATCAGTCCATTAATGAATGCATACTGTTCTCTCTAGAAAAAAAAAAAAAAAAAATGAATGCATATTGTTCTCTCAAAAAAAAAAAAAAAAAATTAATGCATACTGGGATAGTGGGATTGAATTAATATATCTGTGAAATGACTTGAATAAATCTAGTGCAAGTATTGGAATTTAAAATTCGACCGTCGGCAATTTTTGTGCATATCGGACCAAATACAGAGATTATAGCAACTTTTTTTAAAAATTTTCATATAGGTCCCTAACAGATATATAAGTGAAAAACCTCTCTCTGATAATTAAAAGAGCACTAATAGAAATAATATATATTTTTTAGAGGAGGGATCCATTGACAATGCTTATAATGACAATCTTGACAATCAAGATTTTGAAAAATTTGTAATAATTCATAAAAAATCTTAAAAATGAAAAAACTTTTATAGATGTATTCTTTAACTTATAGATTAATAGTGTTTTAAATTTCAATCAATTTGAACATCGTTTGATAGTTTATCAAAATTTTATACATTTTTTAACGGTAGAAATTTAACGAGCTTTAAAGAACTATCAAACGTCACTTAAATTGAATATAATTTGATACATAATCAATCTATAAATTAAACAATATCTCTATGAACTTTTTCTATTTTTAAGAACTTTTAACTATTTTTACAAATTTTTTAAAATCTTGATTGTCGAGATTGTCATTTTAAGCATTGTCAATGGATCCCTCCTCTATTTTTTATTTAAATCGCGTGGAACTTGCTATGGTCTGTGCGAGTAAAACTACTGTGTTCTTAAGCTCACATAGTCCCCGTGAGCTTAACTGATTTATATGGTTTAATAAATTTTTTATATCAAAATCTTATAGCATGCAAATATTTTCTATATCTAGAGATTTTTAAGTATTTATTTCATTTTTTTTATAGCAACTATACAATATTAATAAAATAATCAATGTTTCATATGTATTTTTAAAAAATCCGAAATAATTAATTAAAATTCTACAAAAGTGAAAAATTTTAGCATATTTTGACATAAAAAATTTATTGAGCCATATAAATCAAAATTTAAATATGATTTGATATGTTTTTTTGTGTTAAACTTATATGGGTCTCCCCTGAACTTAATAACAACATAGATTTACTCGGTCTATGCTATTATTTATTTCAAAAAAGATTCAAGTATCTAAATAATGATAAAAAAATATTATTGTTTTAATAATTAATTAATAGTAACTATACAGGTGTACTGTCAAGAGAACTATTGGTGTTCAGTGCCGTGGGGACACGTACTACATTGATTGGATTTTTTGGATCTTGCCAATATGTTGTTTGTTTGCCATTGCATGCAATCCTCAATTGCAAAACGCACCTCACCAATCTTCCATTCGAAGCCTGGATCTAAGAAATTTTTAAGTCGGACACAAATTGACTAATATGAGAAACTGAGAACTCTATTATATTGTATTTTTTTTGGTTTGATAAAACTGCTCAGCTTAGTTATTCTAATATTGCGTTCGCTTTTATTTATAAGAATATTTTTGTGAAATTAGTGTAGTACAATTTAAAGGATTTAAGAACCAACCTTCAGTTTAGTAGCTAAGAGCAGCCTAGGTTTTGATAGATATTTAAATTTAAGTGACTTGATCATCATCATTATCACAAAAAAAAAAAAAATTATTGGATTTGTAGCTATGCAGTTCAAGGCTACAGTTATTAGAACTTTACACAAGCTTATTAATTTAGATGTGATATCCGTAATATTTTCATAACATATTAACTTAACTTGTTTTTTGGTTAGTTTATGACCGGGTTACCTGATGTTCTAAATTAAATTAATTAAAAACCTCAATATAGAATTTTATATTTACTTCTCAGTTTACATTGGATTTTGCTCAAGAATTGTCATAAGAAATTATTTGATTTCATTAAAAAAACATAGAATATCCGAACCCATTTAACTAAATAAATAAAAATTGCCAAGTTAATATACATTGAGTTTACTTTTTTCTATCATCAATTTATTAATTTAATTCTAAGAGTAATAAGCCCAAACCTTTGGTTAGTAGTCAAGGGCAACGCTCTCCGTATAGGAGGTAGCAAGTTCGAAACTCTAATAAATTTTTTTTATAGACATTTAAATTCGAGTGGCTTAACCCTCATCTTTATTAAAAAATAAACTAATTTCTAGAGTAATGAATCTAATGATGTTAGTTTAGATTAGATTGGGTCCCGGTTTTATAGCCGAGAAACAGCAGCAGAACCATGCGAGACACATGGGACCCATATGCAATGCTTTTTAATCATAACCTCCTCTATTAAACTATTTATAAAGTTCTTGAATCTCCACTAATAATACAATATTATTATTGGAGGACGGTTGTTTTCGGATCTGCCCCCCTCAAGTTAAAAAATTTTCTTTCCAAGATGTTGATGTTATTCCTATAAAGTAGGTCACCATCTAGCTCTTTTACAGTTTTGATACGTCACGTGCACTCATGTTCATTGGAAATCGTAGTATATCTATTTACAAAAATGATATCCATTAATCGAAAATATATAAATAGTGACTGGAAAATGATATTTGTTCATTAAAAATTACGATGGACTGTAGATAAGTTAAAATGGTAGACGCTAGCTACTATTCATGTTTTTCATGACCTCCTCTAATAAACTATTTATAATGTTCTTAAATCTCCACTAATAATACAATATTATTATTGGAGGACAGTTGTTTTCGGATCTGCCCCCTCAAGTTAAAAAATTTTCTTTCTAGGATGTTGATGTTATACGTACCCTTTCAAATGTTAACGCCTGAAAAATTGAATAATAGAAATATATGACATGTATGATTTTGTAATTTAAATGGATTTTATATATTTCATCCTTCTAGACAAAAAGTTGATAAAATATATTGATTAAAAATATACAAGGGTGACAAATAGTTAATTACAATGAGTTTCAAGTGGAAAATAACTAATTTAAGGTCTTAGGGTGAAATTTTTTTGAAGAGAAAAGTCCTATTTTGGTTCCTGTATCATTGCATTTGGTTCAAATTAGTCTCTAAGCTATTTTTATTTAAATTGGTCCCCAAATTATTATGTTTGGTTCTATTAGTCCCTGAACTATTTGTATTTGGTTCAAATTAGTCATAAACTAATTTTTTGTTCAAATTAGTTCCTGAATTATATGGTTTGGTTCATACTACTCCCAATTTTACTTTTATTTTACGGTAAGTAATATAGTTCAGGGACTAAATTTGTTATCTATTAGTATAATCAAAGTAATTGGGAGGGCAATATGCACTAAACTTAACAATTTATGGATCAATTTGAACCAGAAAATAGTTTAAAGACCAATTGAACCAAATGTAATACTTTAGGGACCAATTTAAAAAAAAAAGCTTAAAGGACCGATATAAACAAAATGTAATAGTTCATTGACTAAAATGGACTCTCCTCTTTCCTAAATTCGAAGTTCAATGTTCTCATTTCAGTTGGACGCAAATGAAAGATTTCTGTTTGGAATTTGTGGGAACAATTGGGAACTTTTCTCAAAAAAAAAAAAACAATTGGGAACCGAGAAAAAGATTAAAAAAAGTTCACGTGAGGTGATCACTGATCTGACGCATAATAGTGGCAGAATACAGAATTCTAGATATATATTACCGGCTCGTTTTGTCTTGATGATATTTCCAAGGTTGCTTGGTTTCTGCTGATGCTTAACTTAGGTTTCGCTTTCCTCAAAAAAAAAAAAAAAAACTTAGGTTTCGCCAATCGAGGCATCTTTAAGTTTCAAAAAAAAAAAAAAATTTCTCAAAAAAAAAAGTTTCAAAAAAAAAAAATAAAAATCAAGGCATCTTTTTGGGCATCTTAATAATATCTATAATTGGATGCTTCTGTTAGAGCCCTTCAAGTTTGTAAAATTATTCAATTTTTATACGATTGATTAGTGGAGGACTGGAGGCAAATATCATATTTGTATCTACTTATGCCCTCCAGTCCTAGTAGACTGGAGACGAATTCATTCTTGTTTGTGGACAGAATTATCCATTTTAGCCCACAGATAACAAAAAAATAATGTTTGTTGATATTTTATCTCCAGATCACCCTTGGCTCTCTCTTGCAAAGTAGGAATTGTTATATGATTTTTTTTTTTTGAGAAAAAAATATATGATATTATAGTGAAGTACAAGCTATTCGGAAAGTTTAGTAAACAATTATCTTAACAGGAGTTTGTATATTTTGATCCAATGCAGTTGAAATAAATACTTGTCTTTTTAAATAGCAATAAATTACAGTTTACAATAAAATAGATTTTATACTTGTTTTATATTTAAATAAAATCGTAGAAAAAAAAATGAATTTCCAAAAAAAAGGCGGATTTTTTTTTTTTCTAAATCGATGAGAAAACGGTGTCATCTATCTAATTACTAGCTAAATATTTTTACTAAATATTTCATGATGAATTTGGTAGGCAAGCGCCAAACCTAACTACAATTATATATGACAAAACAAAATAAGATGGACAGATTGCAATTAAGCTGCTCAAACAAGTAAAATGATGGCGACCCCTCTCACCTCTCACCCTCTGCTCTCAAACAATCAAATATATGCATGATTTGAATGGGTACCAATAAATATATTACCAAACCTAACTCATAACTCATGATAATAATAATAGTGCGCATTATATTGCCTGAGCATGCATAATTGGCAAAGCTCTAATTGCAAATGTATTTGGTGGGGCTTGGTTTGTCGGAGGGTTAGATGGGAATGAGATCCACACACTCTGGCCACGGTCAAGACTCAACAACATGTTTTGTTTGTGCAGTTTTGCATTGTGCTTTGCAGTGTTTTGCAATTTGCACCCATATTTTCCGTCCTTCTAGATGATACATTTGGATAGTTATTAAATTTAGAGTAGTGATATGAAGACCTAAATCTCTTGTCCCACAACTCTTGATGTGTTGTCATTTTGTACGATGTAAATAGGGATCTGAATCTGTTGCTTTTCTTCTTAGAAAAGCAGGCCCTGCTTTTCCATATGGATGGTCCGGATCGGTTGCTGCACCGATTTCAAAGTACTTTGGTTTTTATTGCATGGATCTTGAAATACTTTGGTGTTTCTCAATCGTCAGATCAAGAAAAGCCGGGTCTGCTTTTTTTTTTTTTTAGAAAAGCAGCAGATTCGGATCCCGGATGTAGGCCTCTAATTGAATGTGCAGCCTGTTTTCATCAACCTGGGTAGCCGCGGGGAGTATTTTTTGCGGTTATCTACCCGGACAGTTGCGGGAAGTATTTTTTGACATTTGCACATGGATAAAGATTCTAAGCTTCCCGGGCAACAATTAAAAAAATCAATAATACTGTTGGACAACACATCATATAGTGCTGGGGGCACAAGAGGGGAAGCCATATATTTTTCCTTAAATTTTATAATGAGATATGCAAGCCACTATGGGGGTGATGGTACGACTTGAGAACTTAGATATTCATATAAATACTTTTTTTTAAAAAAATAAAAATAAAAAATACCATTGGCGTTGCATCCAAATTTTAAATCATCTGATTTTTTTAAATTTGTCCATGATGGCGAAGTTGAACAGTTGGATTTCCCAAAAATTATTATTATTATTATTATTATTATTATTATTTTTGTATACTTCTTCATGCCAAAGGTATAACAAACTTGATAAGTTATTGAAAAATTATTATAAAATCTCTAACTTATAGATTGATCTTTTGCAAATGCAATTTTTATATTTTTTCTCCTAACATCCGAATTCAAGAAACCTATATTTTGAAGAATGAACCCACACTTCAGCTTATTAATCGCCTTCGTATTACTTTTGCAAAGCTCAAAGTTTTTTTTTTTAAATACAGTAAAATATAATTCTCCTAAAGAAATAAACTAAAATTTCTTTGTGGGTAAAGAACTTGTTTTTAGTCTAGTGCTTAACGATTATGCTCTCTGTGTAGGAGGTCGCGGTTTCAAGATCTGAATCGGATCTTTCATTAATAATTAAATTTGAAGGACTTAAACTTCATCTTTATCTAAAAAAAATAAAATCTTTGTGGGTGGTGGATTGCCCTCCGGATCAAAATCATTAATCTGAGTATGAGGTATAACACTTTTTAGCTAGACTAGTGAAAAATCCATGCCTTGCTTTGGGCCGAAATTATTATTTCTTATAATAAACTTTTAATATAATATATAATGGGCCTTAAATTGAGATAATTTATACGGACCTTTAATTTTATTGGGTTGAGAAGGTCAATGGGCATTAATGTGCATCTAACGGTTCTGATCTATCGAAGAAAATGATCAACGGCTCAGATGTGAGGATAGCCATTTCATGTCATTTTTTTCAATATGCTTTTATTATTAGTAAGGATATTATCTCACAGACCACGATTAGATCTGAAATTTTCTGTAGGGCTACACAACACACAAGCTAGAGCCACAGAAAAAAAATGAAAGCTCAACATTTTGAGGACACCATTCATGATTCATGAACATGAATGATGGATGACGAGTTCTAGAAACAAAGGATACAAACAACTCGCTTTCAACACCAAAATTATTGGCAGTTCCGTGCCAATTTAATAATTCTCAGTGACAGATTTTCTCTATGCAAGCACCCTTCAATAATAAATATTTTAAGTCCTTTTTTTTTATAAGAAAAAATATTCCAAGTCCTTATCTTTTTGGGAATTGTGATTTTGTATCTTTTGTCCTTTTTAGGCTTTGCTCCAAAAGAAGGTAAATGAAGGGAAGGAAGGGGAAGGGAGAGTGTATTTGTTTAAAACTTTATTAACTTGCTTCATAATATTAAATTTTGGAGGGTAGAAGAGGGAAAGAGAGAGTAGGTTAGGTGAAGCCCTCTATTTAAATTATACCATTTTGTTACTCTCCAAATTGGGGGGTAAAATTTAACTTCTCCTTTTGCTTCTATCCCCTCCCTTCCCCCTTCTCTAGGTGTACTGGAGCACATCCATAAAGATGAGGATTAAACCACTCAAATTTAAATATCTATAAAATAACTTCATCCGAATTTCGAATCTGCGACCTCCTACACGGAGAGCGTTGCCCTTAGTCACTAGACCAAAGGCCGGTTCTTGGATCTCTTGATGCTTATAGAAGTGTTTGTCAATCTCAATAAAAAATTGTAAGAGAATATTCCTGTTTTGTTTTTGCACTCAAGATTAGTTTGTGCCTCAATTATTTGCCCTTTTGAAATTGATTTATTTGATGGTTGATATCACATTCGAATTGAGCAAATATAATATTCTCAATTGAAGAGAATTACATTGTTTGTTAGATAATTTTTTTTTTTAAAATCGTCCAAAAACCCTATTTTGCATATCGTTCTTTTGAATTGGTTGCTTACATTTTAATTTAAAGGTTGCTGATTAATTATTATCTTTTTAAGAACTATGATGATGATAATAAACTTTATACCTTTCCCAAAGCCAGAACCAAGTGTCTTATCAAGTGTCAAACCACTCCAATTTAAATGTCTATAAAAGATTACTCATCCAGATTTCGAATCCGTGACCTCCCACACAGAGAGCGTTGTCCATAGCCACTAGATCAAAGGCTGGTTTTTTACAAGCTCCATATATGGATCTCGGCTATTATCTATTGAAAAGAAAATAAACTAAGTATTTGAGAAAGAAAGACCGGAAGATTTTTAATTGCCTATTTGGAATTCTGTTTAGATCGTGTGTTTGAGTTGATTTTTTGATTTTTTCAAACGTTGAATCTTGAGTTGCCGGTATAACCCATCATCACTTCCATTTGAATGCACTTTTTTCTTAATTTATCCCGTATGAAATTGTACCTAGTCCAACTCTGTGTTCAGTTTATTTAATCATACAGTGCATAAGTTTATATGCGATACCCATTTGAATACGACTTGCACTATACAAATCCCTGTAGAAATCGTTAACCTCAACGTGGAAGTTTATCCACCTAATTAAACTTCCTTTTCTAAGATTCTTTATGCTTGTATATATAGTCTTACAATTAAATTACTTTACTTTTGTGGGGGTCATTATTATGGGAATATTTACTCGGGATAAATAAAACGTGACCAAACAAATACATCCATATTTCGTGGAACTTTTAAGTTTTTAACACGATGACGATCTCACCTATCTATTGTTGTGAGTATAAGGTACTTGGAACAAAACGAAATAAATTTGGTCTAAAATCTAACCTACCATATCGACTGAAATTAAATTGGCGGAAGTAATACCCCAACATAAAGAGTTGTACTACTTTGAGCAGTTTTTGTAGATTTTTGGTGGAGGTGGCAAATTGGGTGGGCGGTCGGATCAGTTTGAGTCTTGACCTTTTAGAATATCTCTGGTCGGGTGATGGGTGGGTCGGGTCAGTTTTAAAATCATTTTTTTTTATCGCATGTTAATTTGAGTTGGATTGGATGCTATTTAATCTCGGCCCAAGTCGGTTTTGGGTCAGGTCAGGTCGGGTTGGGTCAGTTTGACTTTTTGGAAATGTCGGGTTGGGTCGAGTTCAAGTCGGTTCGGGTTAGGCGGGTTTCTCGGGTCGGGTTCTGCCACCTCTAATTTTTGGTATATCAAACATTAAACATATTAGTATTTTCTTTAGATAAATATGAGGGTCAAATCACTTAAATTGAATTATTTATAAAAGATTTTTCATTTGGATTTCAAACTTGCGACCTTGTACATGTAAAGCGTTGTCCTTAACTAGCACATTAGTATTTTTTAAAAGAGGAAAAAAAAATATTTTTTGACAAAGTGATTTATTAACACCCCTCCCTTTCTTTGTGGAAGGATAAAAAGAGTACATATTAATATATTATCCTAAGGATTAGACAGCATCATATTTGCTGAGATATACTAATTAAAATGCTAAACAAACTCCTAATTAATACCCAATCAGCCTTATACATGCTGCTGACAGATAGTAACATACCAAAATCAAAATACTCACAAAGACATACTTCTTCTATCCACCCTATTTAAGGTGTAGTAAGTTAACGCTATTACCCCGTTTGGTAGTATAGTAAAACTGTAGTAGGTGATTTAAGGTGCTCCAAGTCACCAAACGGAAGTGATTTAAGGTGTAATAAGTTAACGTAGCTATATAGGTGTAGTAAACTAAATCACAAACTTTTCATATCTTTTACACATTCTACCGACCTTACTTCATCAATTTACTTCACTACTATCAAATACCACTGTTTTAAGGTGATTCAGTGTTTTACTCCGTTTTAACTTACTACGCTTGCCAAACGGATGATATGAATGGAACTTGAATCCAGTCAAGTTTGGCAGAAATCAAAGTTTAATCTGTGAAGCCGAGTCTGCACTCTCTGAATCAGATACGTATTTCCATAAATCAAACAAATGATATAACAAATTTCGAAATTTATAATCATATCTGTCTTGAAAGACCCTTTTTATTTCTATATAACCAAATTAAGCACATAAGGTTTGACATTAATAATTTTTTTTTGTTTCTAGTGTAAAGGCCAATTATAAGTTGATATTATGTTGAATACTCAGCATATTAAGTTGAATAATTAGTATATTATGTTGAATAATTAGTTCGTTTAACCAAATCAAATTATATGGTATCCCATGATATCATCATAGCATTTTCCAAATGGTAATACATTTTTTTTTTTTTTTGTGGAAATTTAACTTAAAAAGTTTCACTGCCACTTATTTAATTGAACATTTCGGCTTGAAAATTTTGCAATATTAATGTTATATATGATTTTATATCATGTGAAATTGTAATATATATTAGATTACTTGAAACCCAATTTCAAGAATTTTGCAGGTTTGAACTTTTGTTAGTGCTCACGTACGTTAACAATTAACTGATACAACCTATAAAATTATTAGTCTTAGTGGCCTTGATCATGTGCCAATAAGCATACTTAATCATTGCTCACATTGTAAATTATCCTATTTTGTGTACTAAAATGTCTAATTCAAATGGGGAATCAAACTTTTGTAATTAAGTACCCAGAGAGCAGCGAAATTATTACTGTGTTAAGTTATATAGATTGTTTATCGTGTTCACTCTCGTCCCTCTAAAACATTCAATTACGTATCAGTTAGAAATATCATTTAATCTTTATTCTCCTAAAATATGAAAATTAATATTTTCACATTGTGCAACTTCAAAATTATATACTTTACATTTTGGAACTTACCCAAAAAAAAAAAAAACTTTCCTCAGCCACTCAGTCTTCCCTTCTCCCCTTTGTTAAGAGGATATATATGTCAGGTCATTTTCGGATGAGAGATCCTCTGATTCATTATCATTTCAATTTCCAGGACATATTAATTGGATGAGTAAATACTTATTTTTTTTGTATAGTTGTAATAAGAATAGATGAATACTAAATTTTAACATGCATATATCAAATTGACAAAAGAACCAGCGGTTGGTCTAGTGGTTAAGGGAAACGCTCTCGTGTGGGAGGTCGCGGGTTCGAAACCCGAATGTGGGTTTATGTATAGACATTTAAATTTAAGCGGCTTGAGCCTCATCTTCATCTAAAAAAAAAAAAAAAATTGACAACATGTTTGACTTATGAAAATATATATTCAAAGTTCTATCTAAATTCACATGCCAATTTAGATCTGTGGTTGGGTCGGTGGTTTAAGCAGATTTTTTTTAACTTTGAAATTTGCCCGACAATTGCAATTTGAAAATTTAAGTTACTTTTTGCACACATTGCTTACTCTGTTCTCTGATCCCTGTTCACTCATTCATCTTGCCTGTCTGTTTGACTTCTCATGCTAAGTTGGTAAATATAATTAATCCTTACCATATATAAAAAAACATATTGGAAAAAAATGATATGAGAGGGCTATCTTCTCCAAATAAGAAATCTGAGTCGTTGATCATTTTCTTTGATAGATCAGAACCGTTGATTTACGTTAATGTCTCAGCCCATTAAACTTTAATGCCCATATCAATTTTCTCAATATAAGACACATTATATATTATCTTAAAAATTTATTATAAGAAATAACAATTTCAACTCAAAACAACGCGTGAGCTCTTTACTAGTTTATATAAATATATATTCTAACTTGAATTATGGAGTTAGTGTTGACTTATGAATTCTTAGAATAAATTTAACACTTTGAAAGCATTTTTTTTTTTTCTAAAATAATTCTTAAGAGAGGGAAGAGTTAGGAATGTTTCCTTTAAGAAACTATTTTTCATAAAATAAAAGCATTTCTAATTTTTTTAATTATGTTTGTTTTGCTGGAGTCGACATAAATTAAACAAGTGTATCATGCAGCTGTACTTTTTTGAGTTGTGACTCTTCCCCCTTCCAAGAAACAAGCTATAAAATATTGTGGATGTGATATTAAAAATTTAAAAAAGAAATGTCATGATATGTGGTGAGATCGTGGCTTGGAGTTGATTTTTTAAAGCCTTGAAATTCAGAGAAGTCAAGAGGGATGTGCTGATGTGGGTAATTAGTTAGAGATATTAAAGGTTGAACATAGCTCGACACCGTAGATCTACAGGTCAAAAGAATAGTATCATTTTTTTTTTTTTTTTAAGGCTTAACTACTTCACATCTTCACATGGATACAATATACCGCACAAGATAATAGTTATTTTTTGAGAGTTTAATTATGGAATGTGCAAAGTTTTGTGATGATAAAGAAATAATTTTTTTGGTTAAAAATTTGAACAACAAAATAAGATAGTGCATACTATAGGTTTGTGATGTTTTCAAACTACAATAATGTGACTTTATGTGTAATTAATAATTTTATTTTGTCACTAATTACAATAAAATTTTAATGTTAGTATTAGTATTTTTATTATCAAGTTTTCAATGTACCAAAATTTCAAAAAAAATGCAATGATCACAATTTACAATCTTTTTGTTTTCCGTGTTTTAAGTATTTTGTTTTAAACTTTAATATATGTAAGTGGTGTTGCTCTATGTAATAAGGGAGGAAACACTTAAACTACTTTCAAAAATATTTTAACCATGTAAATTTAGCATTTAAGAAAGCATATATAATTAATTGATTGCGCGGAGCGCAGCCTGTCTTTCTAGTTAGAGATATTAAAGGTTCAACATGCCTATACGCTGTAAATCTACAGTGCCAAAAGAATAGCGTGTTTTTTTTTTGTTGGGTTTTTGCTAATTTTTTTTGGGGTTTGTTATTATTATTATTATTATTATTATTATTATTATTATTATTATTATTATTATTATTTTTTGGGTTTGGTTTTCACTATTTTTTTTTGGTTTGGTTTATTCATTTTTTTTTGTTTTCACTCATTACAATAAAATTTCAATGTTAGTGTTAGTATTGTTATTGTTAAGTTTTCGATTCTTAAAAAAAATGCAATGGTTGCAATCTCTCTATTTTATAGTGCTTTAAGTATTTTGTTTTAAGTTTTAATATATTTACAACTAAGCTCATAAGTGGTGTTACTTCATGTTTTTAGGAAAGGACGTAAAGCTATCATGAGTTAGGCTCAATAATTTTTTTATATAAAAAGTTTACCGAAAATTTTCTATTTTTTTAATTTTTAGTATTTTTTTTGGGTGTTTTGTAAGAGTTATACAAAAAAAAAATGATTATGTTATTATATTGTATAGTCGCTTCTAAGAAAATCTCAAACAAATACTGAAAAAATCCTCAAAAATAGAAATTTTGTATATCCTATAAGTTTTGAACTTTTGATATAAGAAACTTATTAAGCCATATAAATAAAAATTTAAAGGTGATTTTATATGTTTTTAAAGTTACGTCCGCATAAGGACTATGTGAATTTAAGCTCATGATAATCTTACTCTTGCAATTACAACACAAATTAATATCGGTGTTTTTATATTCTCGGCGCGATCACACCTCTAGTGCCAAATCCATTTTGAAGTCATTTTCTCCATCCCTCAATTGTAGGATTATATTTAAATAAAAACAAGAATAGGAAAGATAGAAGTCGGTATGTTTCGTAAACAATGAACTACTGAAATGGACCCATGATTGAGGAATGAGGAACCATATCTGCTGTTATTCTAATTTGGGATAACAGGATCCTACTATCCTAATCGGGATCGTTGGATAAAAAAATGAACGAATCAGATTTATTTGACAGAACTCTCTCTCTCTTCAAAAGCTGAACTCTGGTGTTGATCTGAGCCGTTCATTTTGATCGGACGGCCCTGAAGAGAATAACAGGACCCTGTTATCGGTAAGAATAACAGCAGATTTAGACTCTCATTATTGAATAAAGAAAAATTAAAAAACTTACTGATTATAATTTAAATCTTGTGCAACCTTTTTTTTAAAAAAAAATTCTTCACCAAATTACTAGATATACATGTTGATTTTAATTGGTTTCTTTAGTTGTTTAAATGGAAGTATTGCAATTACATACCAAAAAAGGTCAATAATGGAGGTTATCGGTTGCAAAAAACTTCTTTTTAAACAACAGTTGGTGAATGGAAATTAAGTAGCTGATATTTGATATAATATTGCAAATTGTATTCCAAAATAATAGGTGATGATGGTATTCTCCGGGGCATGATGTAATAGGGTTTAATGCAACATGCATATGTTGTCATTTTCAGAAACATTGGTGCTGAGTTGGAGAGAGAAATGAAATTTACACGATGACACATCATGATTTCAAAATTAGGTTTAATATATTGGAAAATGTTATAGAGATACTGAAAGTGATAACAAAATTGATACCGACTACATTAGTATTCAAATTAAATGGATAAAGTATTCAAATAATTAATGACTTCAATATATGTGCTACTTAACTTTATATAGTGCATTGTATAGAGTAAAACTAGCGTGTTCTTAAGCTCACGGGAGCCTCTCGTAAGCTTAACACAAAAAATGTATCAAACCATATCCAAATTTTGATTTATATGGCTCAATAAATTCTCTATATCAAAGTCATATTGCATGCAAAAATTTTCCATTTTTAGAGATTTTTAAGTATTTGTTTCGAATTTTTTAAAAGTTACACCTAAACATTGATTATTTTATTAATATTGTATAGTTGCTATTAAAAAAATCTGAAATAAATACTTATAAATCTCCAAAAATGGAAAAGTTTTGCATGCCACATGATTTTGATATAGAGAATTTATTGAGCCATATAAATCAAAATTTGGATATGGTTTGATACTTTTTTGTGTTAAGCTCACAGGAGGCTCCCGTGAGCTTAAAAACACACTAGTTTTACTCATATATATTATATGAATAATTTGAATGCTAAATTAGTTATTATGAATACAAACTCATTTAACATAAATACTAAAAAAACCACTGAAACAACTAGTGCAATTCATGACCCGAACCCGAGATGATCCAAAAAATATACAGGTTGTGTATGAATCATAGTGTTGTGCTCACGCCCGTCCCGGGCACGCCCGCCCGTGCCCGCCCGCCCGTGCCCGCCTGGGCCCACAACCCTTGCCCGCCCGTCTTGGGTCCAGGGGCGGGTCTCAAAGGGCAAAGGTCTGGATATTTGTTGTCGCCCCCCGAAAGCCGCCCGCCCCTCGTCGCCCTTCCCGCCCGGGCCCTTCGCCTGCCCATGCCCGCCCTGCGCCTGCCCTGACCCGCTCCAAACCCTATGCTATTTTATAATATAATAGCATAGCCGGTCCCAAGCCCGGAATAAAGGAGGAGGGTAACTTTCTTGTTTTTTTTTAAAAAAAATCTAATATTATTTCAATTACAGCTTACAAGTTTCTTAGTTTCTAAAATTATATTTTAATTCATTTCTGTTAATATATCAAAATCGAAAAACATAAAACTTATTCAAACTTATAAAAGTTTGCAAAGAATGTGCAAAGAACTTTTGAATTTTTAGAAAAAAAAATAAATCTATTCAAACTTATAAAATAAAGTTAATGGAAAACCGCCGAAATTTGCCATAACCCGCCGGAATCCGTCCTAACCGGTCGGCAACCTGCCCCACCGCCCGCGCTCCACGGCCGCCCAACTCAAACCCCTTGCCTGCCCTTGCCCGCCATGCCCGACGGGCAAAGGGGCGGGCAAGGGCCTTCCTTGAAACAAAATCCCCCTAACCCGCCCGTCCGTGCCCGCCGTCACCCGTCGCCCGCCGGGGCCCGCCCTTGCCCGTTAGCATTGCACTAATGAATCATGATATTTTGACCCATCACGGGTAGGTTTTGGGTCGACCCAACCCGTACAATTAAGTTTTTTTTTTTTGACGTTATTTTTATATTTAACATAAAATTAAAACCAATTTATACACTAGTTAAGATTAGTTAAATGTTAAATGATATTAATTGCTTAAAATATATTATAATAATTAAATTAAGTGATTAATTAAATTATTCAGGTGACTCGTGATCTATTCGGATTGGGCATGGGTCACAAGCTTTTGACCTAAAATTATACGGGCCAGGTAAAAAAATAATAAAATAATGACGACCTGACTCGACCCATTGACACCCAAAAAGCAACCTTAATAAAAATAGGAATATCAAGACATCTACGTTTTAATAATTCCCACCAGGTATCTCCTCCTAATCTCCTATTGATGCCGGATTATTAAAAAAAAAAAATTATGATCAATTCAAGTTTCAACACTACTTGAAGAAAAAATTTGAGCGTGCTTAGGCTATTGCATTGTGATAGGTATATATAACCTTGCACACATTTTTAATCGATAGAGTGTATCTAGATGATCTATAAAGACAAGATATAATTAATAGTATGCACGACTTCTATTGGAATTTTATGTGACTAGCATTTTGACTTTTTGTAATTGTAAATCCGGCCTTCACTTGCTATATATCCTTATCCGAATTATCATCACGCACACTTGTTAAGAAAATGTTACTTTGGACTTTGGATGGTAAAAAGGCTAGTCTTAATTTGGGATTTTTGTGACATAGGTACTAGAAGCACACTTGAAATTTCTCTAATTACGAATATAAGAGAATAAAGTTAGTCTCAATCGTACTGATATATAAATTATAGGAACTCAATATATAAAAGCATATTAAAAAAAATGATATGAAAGGGTTATCTTTCCCAAATAAGAAACCTGAGCCGTTGATCATTTTCTTGGATAGATCAGAATCGTTGATTTATGTTAATGCCCGTTAATGTTAATGTCTCAGCCCATTAAAATTTAAGGTCCATATCAATTTCCTCAATATAAGACTCATTACATATTATCTTAAAAATTTATTATCAGAAGTTGCTTTGGGCTCTTTACTAGTTATAGGAACTCATTTGATCAACTCCCTAATGAATTGCAACAATTATATAACGAGGCATTTCATTCACGTACGCAATTTGAAATAAAAGGAATTTGTCTAGTACATCAGCAATTTAGGAATTCATATCAGTTGGAAAATATATTTAATATATGCAGTTTCAATTTCAATTTAATTTTATGACATGCATGAACTAGATCCACAGTATATGTTGGTCTTATTGTAACACAGAGTTTTATGATATCTTGTTAATTTAGCGGAGGAATTGCCATCAATTAATATTTATATACGTTTTGTTTCTATATAGTGTTTGTTAGTTTTGTTAATAAGTATCGGTATTGATATACTTTTTTGTTAGTAGAATGAATATGCCTAAAATTAAAAAAAAAGTACTGTGTCACTGAGGCTACGGCCTAGTGGCAGTGACATGGGCTCCCACCGTGGAGACCCTGAATCAAGTCCCAGCAGGGGATAATTGGGGGTTTTGCCTATGGACTTTGTTAAAAAAAAAAAAAAAGTACTGTGGTTATTGGATCTTTAATCTTTATAGGCTAACTTCAAAACAAACAATTCTAAACTTTAATTTTACCCCACATACCAGATTAAATACCCTTGTAATTAATTGCTTTAAATGGCATTTCTGTGGCGTCAATAATTGGCTTTCAATTTGATATGGCTTCAATAAGGCAGAGATGTCAATTGTTGACCTAATTCGATGCGAAATTAATTATTCAATGATAAATTAATAGGTTATGGTTTAAGAATATTTGACCAATCGTGAATCAGATATTCGACCCTACCCATTTGATTTAAGTGTTTTTTTTTTTTTTTGTTTTTTAACTTAGCAAAAGACAAACACTAATTAACGCTTGTGCTGACACTTAATAAGATTATTTATATATTACTTTACATTAGATTGCTATATAAAATTTAAACGGACCAGGTAAAAAAAATAATCCCAACCAAGAACGAGCCTCTGGTCTAGTGGCTAAAGACAACGCTCTTTGTGTAGGAGGTCGCGGGTTCGAAACCCGGATGGGAGGTCTTTTATAAACATTTAAATTTACGTGACTTGACTCTCATCTGTATCTCAAAAAAAAAAAAAAAAAAAAAAACTCAATCGGCAATTGACCCACTAAAACTTTAATATTATGCTAAAATAAATCTACTAATTTTTTGATGATTGCCTGCTGTGCTCCAATGGGAGTTAATGGGGGTAGAGAGGAGGGGAAGGGAGGGGAGAACTAATTTGTGACTTGCTCCTGAGTTTTTTTTTTGGAGAGGTTGATGGAAGGTAATTGATGAGAAAGGAGGTGAACCCTTCTATTCATTTTCATAAAATTGTTAACCTTCAAATTTGAGGGGTAACATTGTGCACCGACTCTTCGTTATCCTTCATTCCTTTCTTTCCCCTCAAATTCAGGAGCATAGCCTTAATTCTCAATATCTTACCAACCTGTCAACAAATCTTTGCGAGAAGTCCTTATAAAGTGATAAAATTAATTGTAGTATCGCAGTTGCTTTCTCCTAGTCTTGGTATGTACAATCAATAATTAATTTTTTATGGCTAATTCTGCTACGGATCTGATGAAATATGGGCCGTTCATTTTTTATAATCAGATAGTCGCGATATGTCTTTTAGATAAAATTAAAGAGACATTTGATAAGAACCGTTCGATTCAAAATGAAAGGTTGCTTAGATGATCCATAGCCAAATCACTCTTTTTTTATTTATTTTTATATATAAATATGAGAGTCAAATCATTCAAGCTTAACATCTATAAAATTTTTTCTAACTTTCAAACATCTAATCCCAACAAAAAAAAAATAATAAATTGTTTATTCTCAATGTCAATGTTCCAATTGTACTACTAATATTTTAATACGTTTTAATTGTTCATCTACTATTCAATTTTGTTTTTTTATACTGATTAATTCGTAGGCACTTTTGGACCCAAGACATGCCAAAACAAATTGTGTAATGTTCATCATACTATCTAATCTTATTAAAATATTGGACATGATTTTGTACTGATTCATCATTTGAAGAGGCA
Organism: Cyperus esculentus; assembly: GCA_030179965.1. Taxonomy (NCBI): domain Eukaryota; kingdom Viridiplantae; phylum Streptophyta; class Magnoliopsida; order Poales; family Cyperaceae; genus Cyperus; species Cyperus esculentus. The sequence goes on along the minus strand of JASGLE010000009.1, from coordinate 3,624,761 downwards.
TTTGCTCGTGGCATAAATTAAATAATACTTTCGTACTAGCTAATTAAATTTAAGAGACATTTTTAACATGCTGTCCAATTTATTCAAGATTTTTTGTGGTTTAAATCTTACTGCAAAACCTTAAAGAAAACATGATATCACGTCTATTACGTCTATTATTAATAAATATATGTGGATTTTCATAGGCCCACATAGAAAATTAATCAACACGAGGTTAAAATCTAAAACCTGTAAATTATGCAAGGGAGACATCTAAATAAATATTCCGTACATTTTACATTAATAGTTAACTATTTAATTAGCATTTCAATTTCATATGATGAAATGAAAGATAAGAAATGGACTTCCATGATATGAAAGCATAATAACGATTTTCTGCTAATTTTGTTGTGGCATGGCTATGTATAACTCATCGTGCAACCTTTCTATCCCAAAAAAAAAAAAAAAAATCGTGCAACAGTATACTTGGGTTTTTTTTTTTTTTTTCTTCACATTTATAGTTTAATTATAGTACTTAATATATAAGAGTTGCTTCTACCGAGCCTCTTCTTTTGTAATAATGTTGAACTAATCTTTTTCATTTTTTGCAAAGCCGCAGGAGAAGGCTACATGATGCAAGCTCCTCATGTGTGGGAAATCAAGAACTTCAACCCAAAAAAAAAAGGAAAAAAAAATTTCATAATTGCGTGCATGCTATGCTATACAAGCCTTTTATTATAACGACAGCTAGAAAAACCAATTGAAAAGTATGATGAATAATTAATTCAACAACATCATTAATTTTTTTCTGAAAGAATCATTGACGGATGCAAAATCATCCGTGTAAGAAGCAAATTACAAAAAAAAAAAACAAAAAAAGAAAAAAAAAGAAAAAGTTTATGATCATTTGTATGGGCCTTTATTTTAATGGGCTGAGAACATTAACGAGCATTAACGTACGTTACGTACATCAACGGTTCTGATCTATCAAAAAAAAATGATCAACGGCTCAAGTTTCTTATTTGGGAAAGATAACATTTTCATGTCATTTTTTCAAATATGCTTTTATATATAGTAAGGATTTCCAAAATCCAAACTAAAAACATACAACAATAAGTATCAATTAAACACAATTAGTCACGTGGAAAAATAATTAAAAAAATGCGTCTTCGTTAAATTATTTTACGTATACAGATAGCATGTTCGAAATATAAATTACATAGACATTATTTAAGGTATAACCATTTCAATTTCGTGTATCATATATCTGCATCTTTTTTGAAGGTACAACATATCTGTGCTTAATTTAATAGCATGGTACGACCTTTCCGATCCATAAAATAGCATTTTGTACATGATTGAATTATTTGGTACGTATTGTCAATTCTTGTTTCATTTTTCAAACATTGGAGTTGCTACCGAGGGCTCGAGGCATCAATCTTTATTCTGCCTGTATTGAAGGGAATTATAAATAAAACTGGTTTTTTAAGTTGAATTGTGCTCCAGGGACGGATCTAGACCGTCCATTAAGTCCAGGCACAAAAATGTATTTACTTAACTCTTTTTTGCCTTTTTAATGGTAGTATCTATATATTAAAACAAATATTATGTTGGGCCTCTTTGCAGGTCATGCAGAGCCACAAATTTACACATTAGAGAGTATTTTACCTTAAAGATTGGGCACAAATACCTATTTAATGCTTCACTTGTAAATACAAGCCCGGGCACAAATACCATATTTATGCTTGAGTTGTAGATTATATAATTCTTATGACCAAAAAATCACTACATTAATAGCAAGTTTGAAATTTAAGCATGGGCACGGGCCTAAGCTTGCCCCTATATAACTCCGTCCCTGTTGTGCTCCAATAATTGAATTATCATTAAAACTTTGTCTTCTTCTTCTTTTTGTTTTTTTTTAAAAAAAAAATTTCGTCATTTCCCAAAAAAAAAAAAATTATGTAAGCTAAAAAGTTCATATTTTTCATCTTCACCTGGTTTATCAATAAATTAAATAGTCTGTCACGTTAACTTTTAAAAATAACATGATATTTAAACCGAGAAAATAAAAGTTAAATGAAATTGAGGTAAAATTCAAATAAACTCACAAATTCACAATATGACCACTGGTCAGAGAAAACTACCAGCATATAGCAAACTAAATTAAAGGAAAAAAAACATATAATTTGACCAAATTAATTTCCTTTTCAACGAAACATAATTATGTTTTATGTCACGCTGACAGCCAACCAAATTACGGAACCTAATAACTATTGTAGTTTGAGGAGGGATCAATATATCATGCTTGTTATATTGACAATCTTTGATAATGAAATGTTTTGGGTTTACATCTTTTGATCCATCTTTTGTAAATATATATCATGTGATTTTAAAAAGAACCCCTTTGATTAAATCTGCAGGTAGTATTTTTTATTTGTATTTTAAGTATGAGGAGAGATCCATTGACAATGCTTATAATGACAATTTTGACAATTGAGATTTTAAAAAATTTATAATAATTCATAAAAAATCTTAAAAATGGAAAAACTTTTATGGATACATTCTTTAAATAATAGATTAATAGTGTTTTAAATTTCAATCAATTTGAACATCGTTTGATGGTTTATCAAAATTTTGTATATTTTTTAACGGTTGAAATTTAACGAGTTTTAAAGAGCTATCAAACATCACTTAAATTGAATATAATTTGAAACATAATCAACCTATAAGTTAAATAATATCTCTATAAATTTTTTTCTATTTTTTAGAATTTTTAACTATTTTTACAAATTTTTCAAAATCCCCATTTGTCAAGATTGCCAAGATAAGCATTGTCAATGGATCCCTCCTCATAAAGGGCTTAAATTGATATAATTTAATTAATACAACGTATCTATTGGATCAAAATTAACCATGGCCCATAACTAATGAATCCATTGAATTAAGTTTTTTTTTTTTTTTTTGAAAGATTGACAGAGGCTGCCAATCCATTAAGTTGTGGGTTTGATTAGTCAAATGGTTCTTGTTCTTGGGCTGAAGACGGAAATATAGTTATCCTTTCAAATTCAAAAGAGTTGTATAACTTCAAAGTTATAACATAGAAGTAAATAACGAAAAACAATTTTCAGATGCGATTAAATTTAAAACTTTAATTTCCATTGCATGGTTAATTTTGTTGAACTTCTTTTAACTCATACATAGATATCACCAACAAGGTAAACCAATGCAAAAATAGAGTCAGCACGTCTATGTGGGCTACCTTTCAAATTTTAGGCTTTTATTGGGCTGGATTTTCACCGAACAAATACGAACCATTAAGCAAATTACTTAAAGCCCAGATCTATTAGTACAAATCGGTAATTGCCCAAACCACGGACACCCAGTTCAGATATTAGCCCATATTTGGATTAGTAACAGTCCATATATATTGTGCAGCGGTTCAACCAAAGTCCGTCGGATGAGTGATTTTAAGTTGTTGTTGGATTTAATCGATCAAGAGTCCATTTCAAATGTCTCTCTAAATTCATATATCCGGGCTCCCCTCCTGATCCATTGTGAATTATATGCCTTAAGCTTGATCCAAGCTAGTATAATTCTTTTGTTGAAGAACACGGTAAAGGACAGTTTAACAAGACCGTTTGTACCGAGATTCAAGAGCAGATAAAATAAAGAGGAGCATGCACAAACCAAAATTTTGGATTAACTAACAAAAAATTTGTTTGCACCCAAAAAAAAAAAAAAAAACTAATAAAAAATTTGTGAGTACAGACCGTAAACTCAGCTACCCGTTGTTCGTCCATATTATTTGTTTTATTCTTGAAATAAAATGAGGATCCAACAACTAAAATTTAAATGTCTATAAAAAACTTTCTATACAGATTTTGAACCGCAACTTTTTTCTCCTGTTCATATTACTTGTAGTTGTGACAGGCTTTTATATCTTAATTATTTTGTAATTTCGACAATATATATATTTTTAAATTATTTGTTCATAATCTTATACGCGCAAATGAAAAAACGTAGGAATTTTTACTCGCTTTAATAATTCATAGTTTCATACTATACAATTTGAAAGAACAAATAACTTTTCTATTCAAATAAAAAAAGTCTGGCTTAATGCAACACGCCAACACCTAAAATCCACCTCAATATTCAACAACAGAAGATGGATATTGATTGATGGGTCCGTTGGAAAAATAGCACATAAAATAGTTATTAAGGCCACTAAAATCTTGCATTCACATTTTTTGACTGTTGACTAGAGTAAACGGTTCCCCATATATTGGAATTAAGCTGTATCTTTGTCAAAAAGTTCATTGAAATCTACACCTCGATACCCCAATTCTGATTTCACCAAAAATTAGACGTGCTTGACCCCACAAGTCGCAGTCAATACAAGAATATTACTAGCTAGTTCTAATACAGGTAGGGGTGCATAACGTGCATAACAGTCACGAAATTAGAGTTCATCGTTCATTGTTTCGTTTGAAGGACGATTAAGATTTTTTTTTCGTTGATCGTTCCGTTGTTCAGATGGAAGAAAAATCCAATCCGTTGATCGTTTTGTTATTTACAAACGATCAAACAGTGGAAACGTCTAAAAAAAAATTTTCGTTGTACATTTTGGTATCCAATTCCCAAAAGCATGGAGAAAGTCCGGACCTTTGTCCCACTGCGCACGGTGAGGGCATCACAGAGCATGATTACTCCGGCGACATGTTGTGGGAGCAATCGACATTGGTGTACTCCTTGAGCAGCTCGAGTCTGGCGGCACCGAGTTTCTTGGCCATGAGCACGGTGGGCTTGGAGACGGTGCGGAGAGGGAGGGAGATCCGACCGGCGGTGGATGAGGATCCCCGGAGCGAGACGGAGGAGGGGATGGCAGGGCCGCGGTGGGATGGGGGAGCGGCGCGGAGGAGGTGGGACTGCAAAGTGGACGGCTTGGAGTGGGAGGGTTTAGAGGAAGGTTGGTGAGGGTTGGTGGTGGGAGGTTTCTGGGAGGAGAATCTGAAATGCTCTGATGTGTATGACAAATGGGGTCCATGGTTGAGGCATCATAATGTGGGGCCGAAGTGTCAATTGAAGTAGGTGAAGTGAGTGGGAGTGGAGTTTATCAATTCTCAAAAGGAGTGGAGTTTATCAATTCTCAGAAGTGAAAAGCAGAAGTATTAAAATGATTCGAGGGTACACTGAACGCGATAACGACATAAACGCAACGAAATCGCGATTTTTGTTGTCCGTTGCGTTTACAACACGAAAATATTGCTGTTTTCGTTCCTCGTTTCATTTATAAAACGGAACTAAAATCTCTTCCGTTAACCGTTCCATTTGAACGAAACGAAACAAAAAAACGGTAAACGACGTTCTGTTTGCACCCCTAAATACAGGGTGTTTATGGATCGAGTAGAATGCATCTATGGTCTTGCATCAGCCAGAAATATGACGAGCAATACTCGCAAGGATGAAGCATTTTGGCTTCTATCAGATTCTGAGACAAGCTTCAACTATCAAATTCTCACCCAATTCTTTATCAATTTATTACAAAATTTGATTCATTCAGATCGTTTCGGCATGAGGAACATGAATGTGTATCCAGTTTTAGTCAATTTTGATCACAACATGAAAGAACATTCGTACCATGAAGAGGGGTCAGAGAGGACGGGTAGGTTAGACTCACGGAGTTGGGTGCTCGTGCATGTGGCTGTGGGAGGTGGAGTTCAATTTTGAGTTAAGAATTGAATGAAGCGGACGGCTAGGCTGAGAACTGGGGGTGAAAAGGAAAGTGAGGCGGAGAGAAAAGAGGGCAGATGGAAGAGAATGGGAGAGGAAAGCACGCTGCCTTCCCAACTCTTTCCAAATTATTTAGAATGGAATTACGAATATATCCTTATTGCTATACATAACAATCACATTTCAATTGACGGTTGTCAATGTTTGCCGTATATCAATCACATGCGCACACCAAAACTTTACCATATACCTGAAACACTCCACACAATATATAAGTAATTTATCATACATAATATAAGCTTATATAATAAAAACAATCTACAAATAAGTTGCACACAATAATAAAATCATTAGTTTACATAATAACACAACTAATTTGAATAACAATAGCAAGACATATGTAAAGAGAAATGGTTATGTACCAGGCCAAGGGTTATGAACCGTTCAAAATCCACTAATCCAGAGTGATATTATGCAAAATAAATTTGTATAATAAGCTATACATGTTTGCATAACAAAGTCAAAAAGTTGCATAATAAAACATATAGATTGCACAATATTTTAACTTGCAAACTAAGAAAGTGTGTATGCATATAATACAACAAAATAGTTTGCATATAAAATACGCAAAAATGTATTTCAAGCAATTTAGCATGCATAATTAAAAAAAAATGTACAATTGAGTTGCACAGTAAAATAATTAATTTGCATAATAACGCAGCTAACTTGCATAACAATAACAAGACATATTTGAAAAGAGAAGAGGTCATGAGCCGGACTAAGGAGTCATATATAAACCGGTCGATAATTTGTTTAACTTGCATATTACGCAATACTGGATGCATAATAAGGAAATTACCCTGCATAACAATAACAACCAAACAATATTCACACTGAATACTAGTGTGTTATCAATGATAGGAGCTAATTTAATATTTTTTAGCAATTTCCCCTAATTATAAACCTCATAATTACGCGTGCTTGACCCTGAACCCATTGGAATTAAGCTGTATCTTGTCAAAAAGTTCATTCAAATCCAGAACTCGATATCTTATTTTTAATCATCACCGAAAATTAGGCGTGCTTGTCTGCTTGACTCCACAAGTCGCAAAGGCAATCAGTACAAGAATATAACTAGTTCTAATATGGGTGCTACATAAAATGGACATCCACAGACTTTATAGATCAGTCCAGATATCCGGATACCACAAAGGATACCGTCGAGGATACCGTGATCTTTGATCAATTCAACTAAACCTAAATATTCACCTTAACCTCCCAAATATTCACCTTAACCTCCTAAATATTCAACTAAACACATTTTGCTTGACAACCAATAAAAACTCCACATAATAAAAACCTAATTGCAGCATTACAGTACTTAACACAAATTGCTTAACACATTTTGTTTTAAGCCAATAAAAACTACTCTTAATTTAACTTGCAGCATTACACTTCCTAACTATTCAGCTTATCCTCCTAAATATTCACCCTAACCTCCTAAATATTCAACTTATCACATTTTTTATTGGCAGTCAATGTTTAATGGTATCCCCGACGGTATCTTTTGCGGTATCCCCATAGCATTTTCCATTAATTAATCAGGTATAATAGTAATTTTGGATGCACTTAAGAAAAGTTCGAGTAATCAATTCATTAATTACTAATAATTTCATATTTCTATATTTTTGGCAAAGAAGACCATGCTGGTAGTATCATTGATTCCCAATATGATAATGAAATATAATTTTAGATCTATTTACTATTAATTAAAAGTTTAAAAGTCGTTCAAGAAAATTGAGTCAAGTAAATGTTGATGCCGAAATATCATGACTTCGTTTACTGAAAAGTCTCAACAACCAGACAAGTTGCTCACAATCAAATTGTATAAAAATTCAATTTTAGATGTTACGATTATTGTCGTTTCCATGCTTCCCCAATATGTAATGTTTCGAGGGAATATTTGAACTTTATAAGATGCTCTTTGAATGGTAGCTCATGCTGGGAGTAATTTTGTGACTGAACATCCTGACTTAATGCAAAAACTCATAATAATTGAGGCACATCGATCATACACACAAATAATAGATCCAGCACTGGGTTAACAGCCTTTTCAGTTCTCTAAAGACAATAATTTTGCTATTTGTTTGTTACAATTTTATTTTTTTCTTGTTTGATGAAACATTACAAAAAAAAAAAAAAAAGTTCCAGAGCGTGAGATTTGTCAATTGTGATAAACCTGAGATGAGTAACCCTGATGCAAAATTCTGCATACAAAACTACAAATTAGCCTTGTTTGACCAGGCATAGCTCGGAGTGAATTCAGGGAAAGAGAAGAAGACCAGTCTGGCTACAGGTGCACCGGTCAGGTGTGCTTCATATATCAGTGTGTATAGGTAAGGTAATAACTTGTACCGGAGACCAAGAGCATTTCGTGCGGACTTAGCCACTGAGTTCCACTGGTACAGTTCCTGCCTTGGTGACGCAAAATTCGCGTGATCTCTGGAGAAAGGATAGAAGGCACCGAGCTGAATCCACCGATTGCATAGCTCTTCTAATGGTACAGCTGCCAGGTAAAACCCGCAAATGTCAGACCCGACCATTGGCATTCCAAAGAGACCGAAATTTAGCATAGTGGAGATCGAGTATTTTAGATCTTCCCATGTACCCTTGTTGTCCCCCGTCCAATGTGCAGCGTAAGACCCCGAACCGACAAAAGTCGATCTTGACAGAATAAAAGGACGCTTACCATCAAGCCCTAACGACGCCTTATGCGTGGCAATAGCTTGAGAAAAACCATAGAGACTGTGTGCGTTATACTCCAAAACACCGTCATAATGTGTGCCTGTGTGGCGCTAGTGGCAATGGTATTGTACCCTAGAGGCGCACTCCCATCAAAGCCTGTGTTACAAGCTCATTCGGTGGATTGCGCTAGTGCAACACACTCGGTCCAGATCAGTTTCCACTCTGCTATCAGTTTCCTCTCTATACTGTACGGCTTAAAATGTGAATGTCTTGTAGCTTTGAAAGGAACTTAATTGTATAGTTGATGGCGCGATGCTTGTATAGTTTTTGAGGTAGCAGGCGATGGCCTACTATATATATTTTCCATTAATTAAAAATAAGAAGAGATTACAGGAGATTACAAGAGCAGTCTGAGATGCTTGTATAGTTGTATAGTTACACATACATTTTAAAATTTAAATAAATGCTGGGCTAAGAAGATAATTCGGAGCTAGTAATGAATCTATTAATTGGACGTACTTAATATTGACAATAACATTTTATGGGCAGAGTTCCTTCTAGATTCATGTTCAAGCTTCATGTTTAGCAGCTCTCGGCTTCATTAATAATTAGGCCATGAAAATTTTTTTTTTTCTCTTTCAATCCAAACTGCATTCTCTGCCCGTTATTTCTTTTTAATTTATATGTTCACGATCTTTTGGGCGCAAATGAAAAATTGTAGGAATTTCTATACTCTCATTCACACCATACAATTGAATAAGCAAATAACTTTTTTATTCAAATTGACGTCAAGGGTGGACGTCGTTTAATGCAACACCTGTAATTTACCTAAATATTCTACCACTAAAAATGCAAAATAGTACGGCTACTAAATTTTTCATTCACATTTTGACAGTTCAGGTGATATATATGTCGAAAGGAATATTAAGATCATGAGTAAGCGGTTCGCCATTGAATATTTTGCCAGTGTCCTTGTCAAGTTCATCAATTCTTATACAGAATTTTCTTTCCAGTTTCAACTATTACCGAAAATTAGACGTGCTTGACCCGCTAAGTAGCAATCAGTATATGAATATTATGAGTTCTAGTATAAACCTCTTATATATGTCATTGTATTGTAAAAAAATCATGTTTTTCATGGATCTTAATTAAGGATTCTGTTAAATAATTGGGCAACAGAAATTAATTTACAAAGCTTAGCATATAAGTCTATAATTTGTTTGCAATCCGCTTGGAAATGTTGGTAAGAACTAAGAAATTAATTAAGCTGCTTTAGTTGCTTGAGTCTCTATTCTCTTTTCAACCGCCAACATTATTATGGGAGTGTAACTAATCAGTAATGAGTTGTATTGTATAGCTGTATATACTGCACGAATTTTTACTTACAATTCGGTTCCTTCATTGCATCTGCAAGATATACATTATATAAGGGCTGTTTGGACCGCTGGGGCTTCTCTTTTGTTACTCAATATCAAATATTGGTATATGAATTAGTGATTTAACAGATCGATCCGTTCTCAGTGTTTGCTTTGGGTAAATCATTGCAGTGTTAAATTAGTAACCGATGTACTAAGAATTGCATGCTTAATTTTCATGTAAATTTTTGTTTTTCAAGGGATGAATTGATCCAAGTTAATTACAGATAATTCGGTATAGTAGTAAATCTGGATTCACTTAAGAAAAGTCCAGAGTAATTAATTAATTAATAATGATTCCATATTTTCTATATATTGTGGCAAAGGTGAGAAAACGATGCTGGTAGTATCATTGACCTTTTCCAATTTGATAACGAAATATAATTAATGATCTATTTACTATTAGCCGGAAAGAGTAAGACTTACCGTCCACATGATTTCTATCCATCGATCCATAGAGCTGATGTGTTGTGTTGTGCTGACATCCAATTCATTCGACACCATTCCTCTTACAACCATGTTGGGTTTGCTTAGATAGGCTAGTTATAAGTAGGTCTGTCATGTACTGAGTACTGTGAGGGGAGTTCCACCTTTTATTTGAATTTACATCCCACCTAATTTAGTTTTTTGTCACATACCATCATCTAATATTCTATAAATTATTTTTATCTGCTATAATATACAAAATTTAGTTATATAACTTTTCATAATGGACAATTTTTATAAAGTCTAACAATTATCATTAATATATTTTACTAATGATATTTTTCTACGAACCTCATAGTATCTGATCTAATAATTTATGTATTTTATCTTGTAAAATGTAACTAGGAGAGTAACAAATGTTACTCAATTTGACACTTGTTACATTACGTTGAAAAAGTGTTACTCTATATTTGACAATTATTACATTATGATGAACAAATGTTACTCCAATAAGCATATCTAATGTAACAGATGTATTAATACATGTAACACATCAAGATCATAAAGCAATAATATAATTATCATAATAAGCTTTTGAAAAAAAAAAAAAACATTACATGGTATATTAAAAATTATCATTGGAAGTAGAGAATGAGCATAAATTGGGATTGCAAGCATATTTGTAGTCAAAATAATGTAACAAATGTATTAATATATGTAACACATCAAAATCATAAAGTAACAATAAACATATCTAATGTAGCAGGTGTATTAATAAATGTAACACATGAAAATATATCATAAAGTAACAGATGTATTAACATATGTAACACATCAAGATCATAAAGTAACAATAAAAATATCATAATAAATTTTTGAAAAAAACAATACATGGTATATTAAAAATTATTATTGGGAGTACAAAAGGAGCATATATTGGGATTACAAATTTGTAAGCATATTTACATATGTATAAGGAACAAAATAATGTAACAAGTGTATTAAGATATGTAACATATCAAGATCATAAAGTAACAATAAACATATCTAATGTAACAGAGATATTAATACATGTAACACATCAAGATCATAAAATAAGAATAAAAATATCATCATAAATTAGTAATTAATTATTCAACATCCATTCATTTAATTTCATTCGATTTCCTATCAAAAAAATTTCATTCGATTTGTTTTCAATATTTTGAAGAAAACATTAGAGTTATTTAAATTCTTGAGCCGGTTTCATTAAAAAAAAAAAATTAAATGCTTTGCTACTTTCGTACCCAGACTTGACTATCTTGTCAAATCAGTCACGAGGGCTAAAGAAGCTAATCCAACTTGGCACTCTGGGGGAGAATCTTTCCGCCGACTTGGTGTGCCACGTGACGTCAACGGATCTATGAATAGTTAAATGTATGGACACGAGATGTTTCCCATTAGAAAAATGCTATATATAGTGATACTATTGAGGATACCAGTGGTTATAACATATAGTTTGACTTAGTCAAACGAACGAATTATTTAACATAACATACTAATTATTCAACTTAATATCGATTTATAATTAGTATAATAAAGATTTAGCATCAATTGAACATGCTTATTATAAGTTGTTTGTTTAGTTGAATATTTAGCATATTGAGTTAACTATTTAGTATGTTAAGTTGAATAATTAATTAGTTGTTTTTCCATATTAAGCACAATGTATGTTAAGTATATGTAATTATTCAACTTATAAGTTGATGTTAAGTTGAATAATTAATATATTAAAGTAGCATATTAGTACGTTTAGTTGAATAATTAGATTGTCTGACCAAGAAAAACTATATGGTATCACAATGGTTATCACCATATCTGGACCCTTACTATTAATTAAAAAGTTTAAAAGTCGTCCAAGTTTGAGTCAATCATATCCTGGTCAATAATTAATTCTGATACTGAAATATATTGACTTTGTTTACCGGAACGTCTCAACAACCAGACAAGTCACAATCAAAATGTTTCGAGAAAATATTTGAACTTTATAAGATGCTCTTTGGATGGTAGCTCACGCTTGTTTGAGTAATTTCGAAAATGAAACATCGTGACTTAATGTAAAATCTCATAATTGAGGCACATCGATCACACATGCCTTTTCAGTTATCTTAAGATTATCAATTTTGCTATTTGTTCATTACAATTATTTTTCCTTTTGATGGAACATTACCTAAAATAAGGTTCCCGGTTGCGAGATTTTTCAATTGTGAATTTGTGATAAACCTGGGATAAGTAATCCTGGATCTCATTTCTGGAGTAATAGAAATTAATCAATGTTTAAAGAATTACGAAAGAATCCGGATGCAAGATTCTTCATACAGAAGTACAAATTAGTCTTGTTTGACCCCACGAGTCCTAATCAATATAGACTTCTCCCAATTTTCAATACAAACCTCTGAAATACATCACTATGTAGTAAAATGATATTTACTTATTTAGTGAACTTTCTGAGGACCTTGTTGAATAATTGAGTAATAGTCACTACACACCTCAGCAAACATCTATAAATTTGCTGGTAAGCGAGCAGTTTATTCATATTAAAGCTATAAATTTAGAAAAGCTTTACTCTGCAGAAGCAAAAAGAGAAAAAACAACAACATGAATTTCTTTCTTACACTTCTTCTCTCCCTCCTCATTACATGTAGTACTCCTATCCTTATAGAAAACGGGTGCTTTGAAGTGGAGAGGCATGCACTTCTCACCTTTAAAGCTGACTTAAATGATCCTGGCAAACTCATATTTTCATGGCATGGTCAACATTGCTGCAACTGGAGTGGTGTCACATGCGACAGATCAAGTGAGCATATTGTTAAGCTTAAACTTGGAAACCCTTATTCACTTTATTCTTATCCTTATAGTTACTCTGATTGGGCATCTCATGCTTTGACGGGAAAGATCAATCCAGCATTGCTTTCTCTGGAGCACCTAACTCATCTCGATCTTAGTAACCATAACTTCTCAGACCTTAGAATCCCATCGTTCATTGCATCTTTTGAGAATTTGGTTTATCTTAACCTCTCTTCATTAGGGTTCCAAGGTAATATACCATATGAGCTGGGAAATCTTTCACAACTTCAATATCTTGACCTAAGTAATTGTTATCTCAATGGTTCTGTACCAGCTCAACTTGGGAATCTCTCTGACCTCCAATACTTGAATTTGGGTGATAATGACTTTTTCCAAGTCATAAACAATGCATCATGGCTTTTTCGTTTGTCAAATCTGAGGCACCAAAACATGTCATTTATTAATATGAATAATACTTTCGATTGGTCGGCAATTAATAAGATGTGTCATTTAGAAACCTTAATTTTAATGGGTTGTGGTCTTTCAGAATTACCAATTGATCTATCTCATGGCAATTTAACACATCTAACAAAACTTGATCTCTCACAAAACTCATTTCATGCTACACTACCGAATTGTTTGTGGAACTTCACTAGCCTTTCGTATCTTGATCTAACATATTCCTATTTCCGGGGAAACATTTCTCATGATTTGAGCAACTTGGCCTTGTTAAATTACCTTGCCATAGGATGGAATAACTTTGAACACATACAACCAGAAATGATCAGCAATTTGCAGAACCTAAGGACTCTAGAATTGAGTTCATTGGGAATAGAAGGAAACATTGCAAATTTCATCAAAAGGTTGGGTTCCATGCGGTACAGCCTGGAGGTTGTGAATTTGTTTGGCAACAACCTGTCGGGGAACATATCTAGCTGGATTGCACAAATGAAAAATCTTTCTTCTATTGATCTTACCTCTAATTCTCTCTCCGGCCATATATCTAGTGATATAGGAACACTTGCCCAATTGAAGGAGCTATATCTTTCCAATAACTCTCTATCAGGTGTTATTACCGAAGCTCATTTTGCTAACCTTTCAAATTTAGTTGATATAGATTTGTCCAATAACATGTTAACAATAAAAATGAATGACAACTGGGTGCCACCATCTCACCTTGAATATCTTTCTTTAAGCTCATGTAGAGTAGGGCCTAGGTTTCCAAGTTGGCTTCGAGAGCAAAGACAACTTTCAGCTGTGGAGTTATCCAATACGAGCATTACTGATGTCGTACCCAGCTGGTTTTGGAACCTGCCTCTTGAAGTTGTTGACTTGTCTTACAATAATATTAGAGGCAATCTACCTACATCATTTTCGTTGAACACGATAGAGGTTTTGGATCTTAGATCTAATAACATAAGTGGTCCAATGCCAGCTATTCATGGTAAAATATATTATTTGGATCTATCAAAAAATCAAATCAATGGTAGTATCCCATATAGCATATGTGAAATGACATATTTAGAAATGTTGATTTTGTCAAACAATGCTATCTCGGGAGAGATTCCTAGTTGTTGGAAAAACATCTCAATTTTGAGGTATATTGATTTATCAAATAATAAGATTACTGGGGAGCTTCCTTTCTCCATTGGGTCATTACAAAATCTGATGATAGTGCAACTATATAACAACAAGCTTTACGGTGAGATACCTTCGAGCCTGCAACAATGCACAAGTTTACTTTTTCTTTCCCTAGGTAGGAATAACTTTTCAGGGAATATACCATCATGGATTGGTGAAAGATTGCAAAGCCTTGCAGTTCTTCAACTACGATCAAACAATTTCAGTGGCTTTATCCCCCAGGAGCTTGGAGAACTTTCAAGCCTACAGATCGTAGATCTTGCTCATAATTCCCTTGTTGGTCCCATACCAAATTCTTTTGGTAACTTCTCTAGTATGATAAATTCAACAAGATATTTTTCTTATTACCAAGGTTTTATTAATTATGAGGTTGCATTATATATTGACATTAATGGAGAACAAGTCTATACTTCTAAACCACTTGATTATGCCAAAACCATAGATATCTCTGGAAATAATCTAATCGGACAAATTCCTGATGAGATCTGGTTGTTAGAAGGTGTCATCAACTTAAACTTATCTAAGAATCATCTCATAGGAGAAATACCAGAAATTGTTGGTGGCATGCGATCATTGGAATCCCTGGACCTTTCATTTAACAACCTATCCGGTATACTTCCGCAGGCTTTGTCGAGCTTATCTTCTTTACACAATTTAAATTTATCTTACAATAATTTTTCGGGAAACATCCCTACGGGAAGGCAACTAGATACTCTTAGCGACCCATCTATCTATGCTGGAAATCCTTACCTTTGTGGGCCTTTGATTGATAAGAATTGTTCTGAAGATCATGTATCTATAAGCACTTATTCTGCTCATGGTGACAACAGATCAGGGGAGATGGTGTGGTTTTATTTGGTTTTCGATTTAGGTTTCGTGTTTGGATTTTGGACTGTTTGGGGAGTTCTAATATTTCAAAATGCTTGGAAGGTTGCTTATTTTAGAATGGTAGATAACATATATGTACACACTGTGATTGCTATCAGAAGGCTTGGCTAGTTGTATATATGGTGATAAGTGATAACACTTCAATAAGGATGATGTTGATGGTTAATGAATCATATAGTTGGATGTCGGGATTTGTGTGTTGGTGTCTGTTGTTGTATTTGCCATTAAATTTTGAAATTGAATGTGTTGTGCAATGAAAGTAAGCATTACTTTTTCTATGTTGTATTACTAGTTATGATGTGCAAGTGTTCACTTGATCCCTGACAGCCAAAAGTGTTAAGCAAAAAAGATTTTTTTTAAGATTATCTAGTCTCTAATTCCTCAATTTTTGATTTCATCTGGCTCCTTTTCTATATTCTACCTCAGAATGAAATAATGGCCATGGACAGAAGAGCACTGCAGTCTCTAATGAACAATTATCACTGTGCACCATGCCCAACTGAGCACCTCCTAAACACCAGCTGTAGATACAACGACAACACTGCGCACATCTTCAGCTGCCACTCTGGTCTCAGCCATGGGCACATGACACTTGCCGCCTCCCTAATTCTTCACTTCATAATAGTTCTTAACTTCTTATACTTCCTGTCCTGAGACCTCTCCGACAGAGTCTCCCATGAAAGCCTCTGTTACAAGCTCGATCGATGGATTGTGCATCACATTCAGTTCAGACCTGTTTGCACTCTGCTTCCATATTTGAAGATTTTTGTTCCTGATGACTCTTCATTTGTACTGCTGTTAGACTCTCTGTTGAGCACAATTGGACCATCTCCATCATTAAGTTGCATACAACCCTGATCAATTTTGAATCCACGAGAAATCCTTTAATTGTCTTATTAAAATCAGAGTTTTTGCCCTGCTTTTTGTGGGTTCACCTCTTTTTTGACCCGTCTATCAACTTTGTTTCCTCTGTACTCTATGGCTTAAATTGTGAATTTCTTGTAGTTTTTTAAATGTTGGGCTTAGGATGATCCAATTGAGTTCATACAATGTCTTTTTGGTATATGTACTGAAGTAGTTGCTCTGTTGGGCTGGTCATGGAAAACATTTTACCTCTCTCGATTATTTGAAAATTCAGATTCTAACCAAATATATAACATTTTATGGGCTAAAAGTTCCTTTTAGATTAATATTTCCAAGGACAACTTTGTGTTTAACATTTGACTATGCCTCATTTATTATTCGGCCGTTGAATCAGTTCGTTATTTTAACTACTTATTTTCGTACTTGCTTTCTTCATCCAAATTAACTGCATTCTTCTAAATAAAAGAAAATTCAGCATACAACCATTTATCTTGCGATTGTACCTCAAAGTATGGCAATTGGAAAAGTACCACCATAAAATTATAAAATTTACTTGGTGTAATACCTTCATAAGCTCAATAAATTAGTATTCTGCAAATATGCAAGCATAAACAAAATGCGGTACCAACTACCAAATGAAAGAGACCACAAACTATCTTTTTTTTTTTTGAAGTGGCCGGCAAAGCCGAACCATTCGATTTTATAAATAAAAGAAAATATTATGTACATCGGTCCCTGATTTATTATATATACAAGCCCTGAATCTAACTTCATTGTAATTGCCTATTTACAAAGCCCACAAACTATCTTTACAAATTACAAAGCCCACATCCAACATTAACAACAAATCAAAAGCGAATAGGATTCCAGATGGATACATTAGTTCCTCAAATACACAACCTTACCTTGCATCACAATCGAAACCGCACCGAAGTGGGCCGACTTAATTCAATCTATAATCTAAAATGAAAAAAAATGGAACACCTAAAACTTCCATGAAACTCAAGGCTCAAGCTACTTTTGACCTCTGTAGAGTAAGTAAGAGAATATAATTGCAACAAAAGCAAGAGCATAGCTAATATAGCTGGAGATCATCTTGGCCCGAGGCCATACTTCGGATGTGGTGCCAGAGACGAGAAGTGCCTTGCTCAAAGAGGTGATAAAGGAAGTGCACGCGCAAACCATGCACACCAGGAGCAGAGAATATTGGTTAGAATCTGAATAAACAGCCATAAGAACAGTAAATGTGAAGCCCACAACCCCATTGCTAGTGTATCAAGTTTGACCTCTTCTGTTAGTTCGTTTCCGGCACGTAATTGTATTCGCTCAATTATTACTACTACACCAACAAAACTCACAAACCCTGTGATGTAAATGATGAATGAGATGACACCTTGTAAAATTGCACCAGCAGCCAGCAGCGCAACCAAGAACAATAAGCCCACCATGGTACTAAATAAGTATCTCATTGCTTTCATCACATGCTCTCTCATGGTTTGGTGGGAAACAGCAGGCGGTACCTGTAATGGACAGAATAACATAAATTTAGAAACTTTGATTTAAGCTTAAATTGGCAAATGAACATGTATAATTAATTGTAGATAAATTATGAATGTGCCGATGTTAGTTGCATCAGAAGGAGGCTTGTGAAAATAGCGATGTAAAGAAAATTTTCAGTTGGCTTAACTCCATTTTGTTGAGGACTTGTAGGGTTTGAGAATATGCTAGCCGAGAGCCCCGAAAATGTTGCAGTTGTGATAGCTGAATAGAACTTAGAGTAGTACTTCAGTTTTCCATCATATTCTCTATAATTTGTTGCTGACTGAGTATGTCCGAATTTACAGCCCCGAACAAAGAGGCAGATCATGATTATAAGTGCCAGAACAGGAAATATGGCAAGAGGTCCATATTTCGCAATACTGGCAAGAAGAGCAAAAAGTCCACGGAGCATTAATATGAAAGTTGATCCATAGATAAAGATATGCAGATGATCTTTTTGTTGATGCGGAAAGCAATTCCTAGATAGCATTTGGGTGTTTTTACTAAGCAACATCACTATGAAATTTGGTACGAAACTGGACACGAGACAGATGTATGTTGTGTTGACGAAAATTGCATTTCCTTGCTCCTTTATTGTGGACATGAAAATGGATATTCCAAGTGTGGTAATGGAATCCATGGAACCTTTAGCATATGATTTGAGCCTCTTGAAGTGCTCTATGGTGCCATCACTGATAACGGATGAATGTTCTTGGGACAAATTGGAGTTTAATTGCAACGGCTGTAAAATAGAATAAATCAATCAACCGATCATACAAGCTGGTCATGATACAGTGTGCTAAATAACTGAAATCTTATTACCTCCACATGGACAGGTGTTGTTTCGTTCTGGTACGTGATGCGCACATCCTCAGCGTTGTAAGCGACCCTCTTGAGCTCAGAAAGATCGCACTTGGTCAATTGGGGAGCTTTGTCTTCTTTGATTTCCATCTCCTCTGAAAAGTACCCTACCTCATCTCTCTTGCTCAATTGTAGATCAGCCTCACACTCTATTATCTCACTCTCCTCTGCAGCACACTCCACCTCATCGCTCTCGGTTTCTTGAAGAACCCGTTGGCCTTCGATATCCTCCTCATCTGCAATGTCACCCTTCTCATCACTCTCACTCCAATTACAAAGGTGAATATCCCAATGCTCATCAACCTTGCCTCCTTGGAGTTCATAGATATGTATCCCATCCGCAACATAACCCTCCTCATCACTCTCACTTAATCGAAGATACTGGCGTGCTCTCTCTATTTTCTCAAATCTACTTCTTAGTTGGTTAAGCCAAACTAATATGCCATCACGAAGTGGAACAATGTACTGCTGGAAAAAAAATTAGCAAGTACAAAATGCTAAACATTATAATGTATATTGTTAAGACAAATGGTTGCATTTCTATATGCAAAAATCAAATCTTGTTATTGGAATCAAATTGCATTACCACTAATCCACTATCTATGCAATATTGCAATTTATTATGAAAACGCTATATATGTTGCTTGGTTATAAGTTATAACTTTATAACGTTATGAAAATGGCCTAGTAACTCAAATGGTAGCTAACTAGGATGACTTTGGTACCAGAGATGAAAACCAATTCCTTTTTTGATACAGAACCCTGTGACCATGCTTAAGGCACTCACCTGCGTATGCCTCGTGTTCGTTCGGACACATCTCACCACATACTGGTACTCATGGAGCAGATCCTCGGCCTCACGGGCGATGTCCCTGAGCTTCTTGAGCCAGAGCTTGAAAGAGGGGTCTTTGATCTCCGTCTGCTCTGCGTCCTAAGTGTGGCCTGGATGAGTTCAACAGTCTGAAAAAGGCTCTCTGGATCCTCCTTGGCGGCATGTCTCTTCCTTGCATTGGCGCCAAGTGAAGGAAGCAAACTGATGCCTAGAGAGATCAGAGTGGCAACGAACTCCGCTGCCATCACGCACAGAATATAATGCCCTTAGATTATGCTGTTCAATTTTGGATTGAGATGGAGCAACCTTCTACCAGTACTACTTATATAGTGTGGAATTTAGAAAAATAAAAAGAGCAACAAACGGTGCTTTAAACCTTACACCTGATCATCAAGGGCAATTATGCAGAAGGTGGGTGGAAGTTGCTCCCTCGGTAATGGATGACTGGAAGTGTTGGCATTTCTTGTCTCAATTTTTTCTTCCAACGCGGGAAAAGCAGGATAAAATGATACAAGACGTTCTGTTCTCCCATATTTCTGCTAAAAGTCTTGTAAAGTGATCTTTTTGGGGGGCCCAATATTTAACATTGATAGTTTGGACATGTAATATAAAAGGAAGTTGGATTGGGACTAAGCAAGCAGAGAATCGTTTTACCATGTTAGCAAGCTCCCCACTTTTGACTTCTAGACTCCGAGCCAATGTAAGTCTTCTCAAACGAATGAAAAAGACAAAAATGTCATTGTCAAAAAAAAAAAAAACCGCGTTCAACATAAAGACAAATTAACAAATTACATTCCTTATGATTAAAATAAGATCAACAAGTTTTGCACAGCCTGTTATAGAAATTGAATATATAAAGTTATAAATAATGGCCCCAACTTAATTCAGTGTAGACGTATGATCATTGCAGTCGTCTCTAATGAACAATTCGCACTCCGACCAGCTTTAACTTGATCTCTTGCTCCACCACTGTGCACCGCATCACTCCGAGCACCTCCTCATCAATACCTGTTGCAGACACAGCGACAACACTGCATCTCCGGCCACCACTCAGTCCTTGGGCATGGCTCTTGCACGCTCCCTAATCTGCTTCTTATACTTCCGCTCCTACTCATAAGACCTGTGTAACAGCAGATCCCATAAAAGCCTCTATTAGAAACTCACTATGATGGATTGTGCTGTGCAACACACTCCGGTTCAGCTCTGTTTCCACTCTGCTTTCTAATTTGGGAACATTTTCTTCCTGATGACTTTTCATTTGTAGATCGCATGTATACTGCTGTTTGTTTGACGCTCTGTTGAACGCAATTAGTCTGTCTCCATCATTAAGTGGCACAAAACCCTGATCAATATTGGATCAGTGAAAAATCCGATTTGTCTTATAAAAACCTGAGTTCTTCCCTTTCTTGCTTGGCATAAAACCTGAATTTCTTGTAGCTCTGAAGGGAAATTGTATAGTTGATGGCATGATGCTTGTATGATCCAATTGAGTTCATACAACATCTCTGTTGGATCAAAACCGAGATCCAGAGCTAATGAATCTATTGAACTGGTTGAGTTGCTGGGCTAGCTGATCATGGAAAATATCTCTACCATCAGATAACTCAAAACAATAAATATATATAAAAATTCATGGGCCAAGCTACTTTCGTTGATGTTCCAGGCTTTGTGTTTAGCACTTTGTAGGCCTCATTATAACAATGCGTTCTTTTATTTGCTTAATTTTTGTCCGTGCTTTTTCTATCCCAACTGCTTTCTTCCAAAAGAGAAGTTCAACAAAGAAACAGTTATTATTTCTGTGAAAATTGCACTTCAAAATTGAAAATTAGAAAAATACCGCCATACGTAGAAATTTAAACTTAGCCTAATACCATCGGAAACCACATAAATTGCAATTTGCATATTGTTGACCCCTGAAAAGAGTCACCTGTAAAGAAGCAAAGTCAAAGCTGCTGATCAAGAAACTCAGAAGCAGAACAACAAGAAAGAAAGAGAAAAAGAAAGGACTGATGACAGAGAGATTCAGTCAAAGGACCAAGCTGATGACAGAGAGATTCAGCCGGGAAGATTCTTCAAATAGGTCGATGAAAAAAGCATTCGACTGAAAATTCCTTGAAAAGACGAGAAGAAAGTCAACCAAGGAAAGCTGTTAACAAAGTTCAGCTGAAGAATTTGACCAATGGTCAACTACTTGTTGTTATGAAGAGAAAACAAATGTCTCTCATAACTTCAAGAAAGTGTATTTAATTTGAGTTTCTGAGCTCAAGGAATATAAGAGATAAGTCACCAACCAATAAGAAATCAAACAGACAGCAGCCAACTGAGTCAGAGACTGGAACCGGAACAGAGTCACTCAAGCGCTTCAATAGTCCCACATCTACTATTCTGACAACAATCAAGGACATATATATTGAGACTTTGTTTCCCGAATCAAGCAGTTCGGAGACACCAGAAGATGTCAAGAATACACCAACTCAAGACATCTGCTGGTGCCCCCAAACTGCTTTTGTCACAGAACAAAGGGAAAGATGAAATGGGGGGGGATCATGTTAATCTACACGAAATTCTGAGAATTTTGGTATATTCTTTGTGAAATTCTGAGTATCAAGGCTCAAGATATACCAATTATAAAATCAACAGAACTGACCAATCAGGAGGTGACACGTGGCAGTCAAAGTAGGTCAAACTGCAAGTGGGACCCACATGTCGGCAGAAAAATAGAAGAAAATCAGATTAATTTCACCAATCAGGAAGTGACATGTGGCAGTCAACGACAGGTCAAACTGACAAGTGGGAGCCACATGTCAGAAAAGAAAATAAGAAAAAATCAGATTTATCTGGCAAACCAGGAGATGACACGTGGCAGTCAAAGTCAGACTGACGACGTGGGGCCCACCTGCCATAGAGAGGAGGGAAATGTGGAGAAGAGAAAAGCAGACAACAGTGCGGCAATCTACTGTGACCCGTTTAAAAGTTTAAAACAACCCACAACACCAGGAACCACACAGACGAAACTGCTGAAACAAAGGGAAGCGCTGGAAATTCAAAATAATTAGGAGAAAATCCCGTTTAGACCCAACCCTTGTACACCAATACACTGCCAAATCCCCTTCCCTTCGCTGGTTCACAAGGACCAAGTCCACCCAAAAGCAGAACATGTGGGGAAAATGACCCCTTCGCTGGGGTTGGTTTAATGAAACCTGACGGCCCAGATTGAGAAAAGAGAAAGATCCAACGGCTGATATTAATCCTTACTTTTATTCAAACTCCAAACCATTTTAAAATAGAAAGATCCAACAGTTCATATCAAAGGCAGCGTAGATCCGACGGTCGAGATTCAGCCCGCCTGTTTTGGAATTGTCCAATCAGGTTGAACTGACAGGTGGGGCCTACCTGTCAGATTCCTCCCCCCAACTCAACCCAAATTCGAGCCTCTTCCTCCTTCACTGCCCTATCTTCGCCGGTAAAATTCTCCCTACTCCGGACACCGTTTTTTGTGTTCTTGGGCTCGTTGGAATCGTCTTATCACCCTCTACACAGCGGTGGTATTTGTGGAATTTATTGAGCAAAGAATCAAAGAGAAAGACAAGAAGGGGAAAGATGGCTGTTTTGCCGGGCTCCAATCGAGTTTTGGTGAATTAAGGGATAACTGCTTCAATTAACACCTCGGTTAGCATCGACTTGGTAATGAGAGCATGGTTTGAGTGTTAATTGAATTAATTAGGCATTGAATACATGAGTTTCACCATGCCCACTTCGGGCTCAAGAATTTGTTAGCTCGAACCCCATGATAGAGATGCAATTAGACTGAAGGATTGTATTATAACATCAATATTTAGTCCAATAATGGTGAATAAGTGATTGAATTTGGGAGAAACTGTTGATGCTCGGTTTAATGATGAAGGGCCATTACAAGGGGCAACACCACTGGTTACAACATCTGCACACAGAAAATCAAGGAAGAGATGTAACTGAAATTCTGTTATGGAAGCAATTGTCAGCGCCTTATATTCATGAGCATCAATTCTTCTATTTCCTGGCTGCAATTGGTGCAGCTCTGGTCAAACAATTAGAGGATATGCTCCATGACAGTATAATGATGCACCATGAGCAGTTAAAACAATACACTGCCTTGCATGCTCTCAAGCCAAAGAAGAATATAACAGATGCCAAATTCCTCTCCAAGGCCCTAAGGCGTGACTCACTCCTCCTATAACCTGCCAAAGCATCCAAGGGCTGCAAATGGAGCTCACAAACTTAATCCAACGGCTGAAACCGATTGCCATGTCACCGATCCGTGGGATTGATCCCTCCACCAATCAGAGGGGATAGCTTCTCTCCTAAGCATCCCTCATTCTCCCCTATAAATACCCTTTGAAACAACAGATCAACAACCCACACACGCCATTAGGCTAGCTGAAACCCTGCTAAAACACAACCCCAAACCGAATTGCTGCTGAAACCAGAAACCCTTACCAGCAGACTGAAACACCTCTGAAACACACTCAAATCCTTCCACGACACACTCATAATTGATAGGATAGCTTCTAAATATTGTAATCAAGGAAGAAACATCTGTAATTCAAGAGAAGAAGGTGAGAAATTGATGTAATTGAGTGATGAAATGAAAAGAAAAGGGACAGCAGCTTCAGTTGCTGTTTCCTTGATTATTTTGAGCAAATCTTGTGATTCTTTTGATTGTTTGAGTAATTTAATGCTTTAATATGCATATATATTGATCTGAATTGCTTGATTCTTGAATTTCTTGCATAAGAACATTGATCTCTTTCAAATAAATTGATTTTCTGAGATTAATGGATCTGAAATGCATTTGCATCAATTCTTTTGCTTTCTTTCAGTTAAATAAGATAAATTAAGTTAAAATGCAGCTAACATGTGTTGCCTTGTGCTCTCATGACCTCTTGTGAGCTTGCTCCAAGAGTGAGTTGCTTTAAAAGTCAATAAACAATTAAAATTAGCACACATGAGCTTGCTTAAGCAACTCATGACCTCTTGTCGAGTTTAACTCCAAGAGTGGCTTAATTATTGTGTTGAGCATGCTCCACAGACCCCTAAGGACTTGTCCAAAGGGTGACTCTCATAGCAAAGCATGAGAGGGGGAGTTGAGCTCAGTGAGACACTGCTGCCCTCCCAGTTTCCTGAGAACTGAGTGAATAACTCATCTCTGGAAGCAATTTTGACATCAAATCCTCCTCTAAACAAGGGGACATGCTGCCAAAATTGTTCCAGGATAAGTTATGAACTCAAGGAAACCTTTTTGAACAGATTTCATCTACAAAATGTAGGGGAAATGCTGCCAAAATTGTTCCAGACTCAAGAAACTGGAAGAACAGCAGTATCTCACTGATATCTGCTCCTCTCTATGGATTTATGTTCATAACATAATTAAGTCACATTTTTTATGTGTTCATAATAAAGTTATAAACATCTTTCATGTAAAAACTATTGTCAAATTCTGTGTAGAAAATTTCATATGAAAATAACAAGATCTGTTGCACAGAATGACAGAAAATGCCCTTGAACTGAAAACTTGATGAAACATTGACCTTCCTAAGTTAAAGGTTGTACAAATTATACACCAAAATGTTCACAACAACATGAACTAACTTACTGTTAAACTTATTTGTATGTTTATATTCAAGAATTTATCATAAAAGTCCAAACACCAGTAAAATTTGTTGTCTGCTGCATATTCTGCTTGTCTGATCTTCAAAGAACTGATCTTGATGCACATTGTATGTTCTGAATGCATATTTTAAATATTTTATATGAAAATATCATGATTTCCTGAACAAGTTTCATGTATAAATTTTGATCTAACTCTTTGTAAATAAATTCTCACAAAAATGACAAACAGACAACATCAGCTCCTTTTCTGTCTCTTTCTCTGGAAATTTCAAATAAAAATTTGGTGTCCAGTTCATCCTTCATGATGTATATTTTTTATATTTTTTATAGATTCCCGACATAATTCTAAGCACTTTTTATGTTCTGCACTTACTCAAATTCTTTGTAGAAAATTCCTATAAAAATAACAAATTTCTGACAAGATTCTAGGAAAAGTTACAGATTGCCCCCTGGTCTGAAAATTAATTAAAACACTGTGAAGGACACAAAGTTAGAACATTTTTTGAACATGAAAGTTGTTGCTAACTTCTTAATGAACATTTCTGTTAAAAAACATTGGACACTTGTGTTCAAAATTTTGCATAAAAGGATTAACTGGTAAAACTGATGATAAGCTCTTTCTTTTGACTAATACACTGGTAAAAGTTCTTCATGACTTCTTCACATTAATTAATGACAACTTGCTGATAAGATAATGGTTAAGCCCCATGATTAAGTCACATGTAAGTCTGCAATCAATTGTCCTGTAAAAAAGCTCAATGTATGATGCACTGTAATACTGCTTTTTCTCCACTGTAAATTTAAGTATTTACTGTTAAAAATTGCTGCTTAGTGAAGCAAGTCAGCATAAACAGACTGTAATTATTGAAGTTAAGATGCTGATATAGTTGAACAGATTAACAGTAAGCACTGACTGTCAACCCAAAGAACTGTACACTGGCACAGCACTTCCATACGTCACATAATCAAAATTGATTTAAATTAAACTTAAAATTGGATTAAACACGTCGAGCCAATCATGTTCAAAACAAGTTTTATTAAAAATGATGCACAATTCAAGAAGAAAATCGGATGTGAAGTATCCAGTGAAGACTTGTCAGACTCGATGGACTCAACCCATGCGAGTGTTTCTCACACCATATCTGACCAATCCAACACCGTAGGCACGTTCTCCTCGTTCCCAAGATTCCAACGCAACTGACGGATTATCAATCGGAGCTCCGAGCGCTGAGATCCATCATCCGCCATCTCCGACGATCCTGATGAAATAAAGAAAGAAGAGAAAGTGCGGATCTTGATGCGATGTTTAATCTGAGACGTTCAGTAAAGAGAAAGGGAAACGGGCTGAATCTGGCCCAATCTAATTAAAAGTCTGATTATTTAAAATTGGCCCAAGTTCTAAATAAATTGATTTAATTCGAATTTTCAATAAAAATAATTCTAAAAATAGTTCCCGAACTCCAAAAATTCCGAAATAAATTTTAGAATTCATTTTAGAAAATTTCTGATTTTTCTATATAAAAACATTTCAAATTTTCAAAATTCAAATTTTCAAGTTCGAATTCAAATTTAAATCCAAAAAGGACAAAAACGTAAACTTTCAAAATAAAATTCTTCATTTTCTTGTAAATATTCCTCTACATCATTTTGTACAAATTTTAAGGAATTTTATGCTTATTTGAGCACACCATGGAATTTCAAATTAAAAATACAAATGTGCTTTTTTTTTTTCTTGTAAATAAATTCAAAAGCAAATAAATAAATTCAAAAGTGAATAAATGGACATCCAAGTAGCAAAGATACTTGGACCACGATATTCTATGCATTTGTCGTTTTTTTGTAAATAAATTCTCATTGAGAGCACGTTTGGGAATATCGTGCTCACATTAGTACATTTTAAATGATATGCTTGCACACACATTTTAGCATTTTCCTATTCTTAATCAGAGGTGCCTGGAGTTAATAGCTTCAGGGTAATTAACAATGAGGGCTTGCGCTCATTGGAATCCAAGACCCCACAATCACTTGAAAATCATAAAACCTTTGAACGTGAGTGTCTGAGAGTGAACGCCTCGCGACGTCTACTAACACACGCACGCGTACAGGGGTGACCGTGTCCTTTTCCCGACGAAAACGTTTTTTTAGAGGCGCCTCCTCGGGCGGCGAAAGGGGTGGCATACATATATGCAAGCATATATAAACAAATTGCGGTACCAAATGGAAGAGACCATAAACCTCATTTTTTTTAAATAAGTCCCAAAAAATACAAAATCACCACTTTAGGTCTCATTGTACATGATTTTCAAATTTAAAACGGACGCTAGCATCCTAGTTGGACGTCATAGTACCGCAACGTCCCAGTTGGACGCTCACAATCAGCAACGTCCTCCTTTTTTTATGATGGATGCCGGATTGCCGGTTTATTAAAATCTGGACGCACTCAATCTGTAGCGTCCTCCTCTTGTCTATTCATTTTCATATATGACTTGGGTAGGAACCAAATACTTTAAGATTTTTATTTCGTACGGCTCCATCTCAAACTCCATATAATTCCAAAAAATATAATTAAGGTGGGTCACTTGTTATGTCACTTTGTCCTTCTTCCCATGAGCTAGGTACCAAGTAATAGCAAATTGAAGAAAGGATATATGAGTCTGGCTTCCTTCACGTTGGAGCAAGAGGAGGACGCTCCAATTTCAGAGCATCCAACTGGGACGTTCCGGTTCCCTAGCGTCCAACTGGGATGCTCCGGTTCTCTAGCGTCCGTTCTAAATATGAAAAATGCATGCAATGGGACCGAAACTCGTGAATTTGTGTTTTTCGAGACTTATTTAAAAAAAAATGAGGGACCATAAACTATCATTAAAATGCCTGAAGACCATATGCTGCTTTTCTCTTCTTCTTTTCTTTAGTTTTCAGTTCTTTTTAGTTTTTATTTTTTTCGCTCTTTTCTTCTCTGTCTAATTAAAAATCAGAATAAGTTCCAGCTTTAGGGAACACTGTAAGTACAGACTCATGTAATCCTCTTTTTGTTTGTTAATGAAAATCAAGTATGGCAGTTGCCTGCTTCCTAAAAAAAAAAATGCCTGCATCTAACATTGACAAGCGAATAGGATTCGGATTTTTTTTTTAATTTTCAATTCAATTCCAGATGTATATATTCATTCCACATATACATAAGGGACACCCCAAAATAAAAAAAAGGGACAAGCTAATATGTCATCACGATAGAAACAGCTCCGAAGTGGGCCGTCTACAATTCAATCTAAAAAATAAAACAAAAAAAGGGACACCAAAAACTTCTCTGAAACTCAAGGCTCAAGCTACTTTAGACTGCAGAATGCAGAAGTAAGAGAGTTATAACTGCAATACAACGCACAGCATAGCTAGTACAGCCGGGAATCATGTTGAACCGAGGCCATGCTCCCCGTGTGGTGCCATCAGAGACGAGAAGTGCCTTGCTCAAGGACATAATAAAGGCAGAGCACAAGCATACCATGCAAAGCAGGAGCAGAAAATAATGGCCATCTACCTTAGTACTGCTGCCATTGACATATTTCGAATAAACACCAAGAAGAGCACCAAATGTGAGGTCCGCGACCCCTATTGCATGTGAAGCAAGTTCGATATGTTCTGCTGGTGTGTTTGTGGCATGTACCTTTAGTTTATTCATTACTATAACAACCAAAAAAATCATAGTTCCTGCAATGTAAATCAAGATTGAGATGACACCTCGCAACACTGCGCCAGTAGCCAGAAGTGCAACCGCGAATAGTAAGCCTACTATAATATAAGATAAGTATCTCATTGCTTCCATCACACGTGCTCTCATGTTATCATCAGAAACAGCAGGCGGTACCTGTAATGGCCATAATTAAAATAACATAAATTATATATTATCAAGCTCTTGGCATAAAAAACCAGTGAGAAATTAATGTTAGATAATCCTATGAAATAAGTACCGTGGTTAGTTGCCTAAGGAGGAGGCTTGTGACAGCGGCAATATAAAGAGCAATTTCAGTAAGCCTAACATTACCATTTTGATGAGGAGTAGGGCTTGAGGAAATATAAGTCGAAAGCCCTACAAAGGTTGCCATTGTGCAAGCCGAAGAGAACTCGTAGTAGTACTTCAGTTTTCCATCATGTTCCTATAATTTGTTGCTGACTGAGTATGTCCAAACTCATAACCCCGGTGAAACAGGCCAATCATGATTATAAGTGCTACAGCAGGAAAAGCGCTGAGAGGTCCATAGTTGGCATTACTTAAAAGAAGAAAACAAAGTCCACATAGCATTAACATAAAAGTTGATCCATAGATAAAAATGTACAAATGTTTGCATTGATGTCGAGAACCATTTCTTGATAGCGTGTGGGCATCTTTACTAAGCTTCTTTACCACCAAATTCGATAAGGCACTGAAGATGAAACAAATTTGTGTTGCCCAAATGAAAATTGGATTTCCTTTTTCCATCAGGCTTGACATGAACATAGTCAGAGCTAGTGTGCAAATGAATGCAAAGGAACCTTCAGCATATGACATCAGGCGCTCAAAGTGCTCTGTGGTACCATCATTGAGCACATTCAAACGTTCTCGGGACAAATTGGAGTTTAATTGCAATGGCTGCAAAATAGCATAGAATAGAATAAACCAATTAATTAACGGACTAAAAGAGCCGAAATTATAGGTAACAATATATGCCGTACCTTAAATAAATAGAATTAATATAATTAGTTAAGGAAATTTCTGGTTTACATACCAACATTGGTGTGCATACCTATCTTCGTTTGCATACCGATGCTATAGACCGTTCGATCCCAGCAGCGGAAAGCAGCAGAAAGGGGTAGAGTTGTCTTTTAAGTTCGTCATCTAAAGAGAACAAATGAAACGCCGTTTGGTCTCCGTTTTCTTTTCTTTCTTCCCCGCTCCGCTCGCTCGATGCGCTATGTTCTCTCCCAATCCGACGTTCCAACCAAATCCCACCCGGCTCTCCGCACCCTCTCCTAACCCAGTTCATGAAGGGGGAGCCCTCCTTTGCTTGCCACAACTGCAAGGCGGCTGCCGCGACGTCCGGTGGCGACCGATCTGGGCCGACTGGGTTCCCCTTTTGATAACGGGGAGACTGAGGTTGCTCAATTGCTGGCGGAGTTGCCCACGAAGACGGGGCCGACTTCGCTTCCGCCTTTTCCCAAGTGGGCGGAGCCGACATCTCTTCCGACTTCGACCAATCTTGTCTTGTGAAGCCTAGACTGTGAGGTACTATACACTGCCAACACACTAATTAATTAGTAAAGCTCCAGTGCAACATTATTTGTTTCAAGCTGTAGTTGGCTTGATGATGCTAGTGATCAATTTAATGCTTCCTATGTATTCGATGAAATGCCTGAGCCATATACCTTGAACCATGACACCATGCCTGTATCTTGGGTTGTACCTTGGATGGTCTATGGACTTGTTTTCGCTGGTTTGGTTTAGTGGCATTTAGTTGGGCTGCTAGTACTCTTTAGTCCAACAATAATTCAATAATGCCTCGTGTTTAACACCCACAGTCATTGAGGCACAATTCAGTTTATTAGCCATGTATTTTGTTATTATGCAATATAATTGAGAAGAGAAGATAGGCTGTTACTAAAAAGGAGGTATTGGCAAGTAACGATTTTAATTGGACAAACTGTTGAAAAATTAAATGCCTAGCTTAAGGAAACTAAAATATTGTTATTAGGATGGTACTTGTCTCTGGTGCTGAGGAAATCTTACAAAGTCTATTTATGACCATACTGACATTTAATATCTGTTTGATCATTTGTCTTTGACTTGGCTATATTGGCTATTCATTTGCATATTGAGGTGGATTATTGAACGTGTTGTACTTTGCTGGTCAGGTCTTTAGACGAGTTTGAAAAACAATTTCCGGGTTGTTACAAACCTCTGCACTTGTTAATTGTTATTTTTTCCTTACAGGCTTTCATAATTTTTCTAAGCCTTAGTAAATTAAATTGCTGCCCTGCTTCCATTAATTGACCAATAGTGTTCAGGATATACTCCCAATCTCTTAATCAATGGCTTGAGCATTTTTATTTTATTTGTTAGCATTTTGTCAAGAATTTTACAATCCTTGACTTTGTAATTATTTTCACCTTATTTTAGTGCTTATAGAATCCATTTGCAGCAGTATAACGCTGCTCTTCTTGCTTAGTTTTTGTTAAGAATGGTTGGAGCAGCCAACCTCTTTGTTTTTTTGTAATTTAGTTGGTTTGAATAGAAGTTGTTATTTATATGCCAGATCATAGGACAGCTTGAACCGTTGTGTTAATAAAACTGGTACTTATTTTGTGCTAGTTGACTGCAGTTTTTATTGGTGATTTTGCGGTATTGGGAATAAAGTCAAGCTTCAGTGAAGTATTGATTTAGAAGCTGCAAACAAAGCCAGTAGGCAGTATCAGTATATCCGTGCGGGCATTCTTACAAACATTTGCAGTGCAAGAGAGTTGTCAGAGGTAGTACATTAAGTTTATCATTAAGAAAATTGCACCGTATGTACTCGTGGACCCAAAATCAGAAAAGTAGTGTATTCTTTTTAGTCCTTGCAGCTCATAACTTAAGTGCGGTAAATAAATTTCATTGCCATTGTTTACTATAATGTAATACATGTATGCCCAAAAAAATTTCGACGTGACATTTTGTTTTTCATATGACAGGGGAACAGATATTGATCTTCATGTTTCCTATGCTGCTAATTGCAGTTCTTGGATGTATTTATCTGCACTTGTGTGCGCAAACTGGCTACAAAGACAATCACAGGTATATATACATACAAATATACAGGATATATTTTGCTTACTGTCAGTTTTATTTCCAAATTTGATCAAGTGGAAATCTGTTCTGGCATGAAGAAACTAAGGCTCATATATACACTATGTTGTTAATTCGGTGCCCTCATGCCTTATTTTTCAACAGAAGGTGGTACAATTCGTATTTGGCAGCATGGAAGAGGCCGGTGCTGGTAAGGGGACCACAAGGAGTTGTTTCAGGAGGTGAGCTAGCCTTCGCTGTTATGTTTCTGGCACTTCTAGTATGGACCTTGACAGAATACTTAAAAGTTAACTTGGCAATGTGGATAATGTATGTGAATGGTTCCGAGGCGAGGTAGAAGTTAAATAATTAGTTGACAATAAATAAGAATTAACAAATCCAACAAAATGACCATTGAAGAAAATACCAAACCGAGATAGAACATCATGATATATCGCAGATGACTAAGATTTTGCTTCTATTCAAGATACTAACTAGCAGCACAAGAATAACTGAAATGAGCTGCAGAAACCGTATTATTCGTACATGTGTTCAACTAACCGAAGGTTCCAGCTTACAAATTTCCTTATATTATGTTCATTTTCAGGTGGAAAGTTCAGGCAGGAATTGTGGGGTTTTATTGTTCACTGGCAGGCCACCTATGCTTCGCTTTCCTGTTTTTTCCAATTACCAGAATCTCCTCTCTTCTGCCATTGATTGGCCTCACATCGGACTCTAAGCATCAAGTACCACATATGGTTGGGGCATACTGTTATGGTACTATTTACTGCTCATGGCGTCGGTTACTTCATTTACTGGGCTTCCACGAACTAGTTAGTCGAGGTAACTGGGACAAATTAAATAGCATTATATTTCAAGATTATATTTATTTTTTGTAGTTACCTTTTCCTTGCTTGCATTTGACATTATGACCGTTAGAATGTTTTGTCATGTATGCATGTTTAGTAACATTTTCAATTTGAAATTTTGAATGATCGAACCGAGAAATTTAACCGATCAACTTGTTACTAAATAATATTGAACTAATGGTGTGACTAGGAAGAAGAGAATTCCATAAATCAAGTAAACCATTCAAGAAAAGTATGGAATCAGTGAAATTATATTGATGTAGCTTTCTGCGAATTATACTACAGTTGATAAAATGGAGCAAGACTCATATTGCTAATGTTCCCGGAGAATTGGCCTTGCTCGCCGACTTTGGGCTGTGGGCCACCACCCTGCCACGCATAAGGCACAAAAAATTTGAGCTGTTTTATTACACTCACCAACTCTACATCGCATTTGTCTTCTTCTACGCGCTTCACGTCGGCATGAGTACCATATGCCAGATTCTCCCAGGAGTTTACCTGTTTATGGTTGACCGATACTTGCGGTTCTTGCAATCACGAACCAGGGTGCAGCTCGTGTCTGCCTGGCTCCTGCCATCTGAAGGAATTGAGCTTAACTTTGCCAAGAGTCCAGGCAAGAATCCTCTCATCCATTATAAATTGGATAATTACTTGCATACAAGCATCAAAAGGACATAATCTACTGGGTTTGGAGGATTATTTTTCTATTTTTCTTGCACAATATATAATTAACACATATATTGAGAATGGTGTTGTTTGAGGTCAATACAATGTTAATGTGTTCATATACTAGTAAATGATTAGGAACTCAGGATGTAGCATTCCTTGATAAGAGTTATTCTGGTTTGCCTATACCGTTGCATACCCATTATCGTTTGCATACCGATGAAATCGACGGTTGGATCCCAGCAGCGGAAAGGGGTAGAGTTGTCTTAAGTTTGTCATCTAATGAGGAAAGAAATTTGACTCCTCAAAAATAGCTGGACAACTTTCTGCCCCCAAATCTCTTAATTTCTTCTCCTGGCCTTCCACAAAATCCCTTTCTTTTGCCATCTCCGACCAAACCCTTCTCTGATCTCCGATCTCCTCCTCTACACCGCACCAATCATTCGATCGATCCTACACCGCACCTCCATCTCCTCCTCTACATCGCACCGCAATCCCCTCCGCTGTGCAGCACCTTCTCCATTCGCCAAGCTTCTCTCCAGTTCGAGCCTTCCTGCTGCGTTATTCGGTTCTTTTCTATTCATCTCAATCAAACCTCTTGCTCCACCTGATTTGCTCGGCCATCGCTCAGATTTGTGATTGAGATTCAAGTAAGTTAATTATTTTTGTATAATTTTAGTGGTTTTATCCTTTTTTCTCGGATCTGACTTGAGAGATGGTATAGTTTCCAACGCTGGTTGGTAGTAATTGAACTTCAGAAATAGCTACTAATGAGAATTTGGTAATAAGTGTCAGTAACTCAAAGTCTTACTTCATTGTAGCCTACTCTTCAATTGAATTATTAAATGGCTTTCAAGTACAATCTTACTTGATTGTATACATACACGTTTCAAATTTTGATGTGATCTTTTAATCACGAATTCAATTAAGGGAATTTAGATGACGGTTGGTTGGTTTAGTTTTTCAATAATTATTTTGAAGTACCACCTATTTGCATGCACATAAGATGTTTGATGTATTTCCAAATGAAATTTCTGCTTCAAGAATATTTACTTAAAATGGTATGACTATTAATTACTGAACCTGGTACTTGCAGTTGTGGGACTCAAGCATACCAAAGCAAAGATATAGTAGGCAAACTATACTGCTCAACTCTAGCTGGTACAACGCGCCGTCGTAGCTCGAATCAGCAACTGACACCTTCTCCCCAGCACTGTCGTAGCTCGAACCAGCGCGCCGGTAGGTTTAGATCGATCCAATCAGCGATCAGGTACTGTGATTTAATCTAAGTACAAATACAAGGTTTAGATGGATTTTGAGGGCAACATTGAACTGGTACATGTTCAATAAGTGATCTACTAGAAATCACTCTACCTTTGTTTTCATTTTTAACTTACTTTTATTTTAACTTATTTTAGTTTCATCTTCCTAGACTCAATTGGATCTGTTGGAGCAGCTTAGATCATTTCCCACCACTTCTGATTCTGGTACACTTATATCTTTCATTTTTATTCTTTTTGTAGATGCATGTATAGGTTACAAACAAAATATGAAGATGCTGGTACCACCATGTAGGATTGACACATTTGCCACTACTTCTACACCTATACAACACCAATATACAATATATAAGTACAGAAATAGGTAAATAATGAACTTGACATTTTACCGCATAAAAGTATTTACAAAAAAAAAAATAATAATAAAAAAAAGAAATAAGGCAAGCAATTTCTGACCTTGTTTTGGGGGCTTCTCTATAAATTTTGCTCTGGGTTTTGAGTTAGCGTGGGTACCAGCGGGTTTAAAGCAAAAATGAGGTATCATTTGGATATATTATTCTCCACTGTTCCAAATTCTGGTGGGTCAATAACTTGAACCATAAAAAAAGAAGAAGAAAAAAGAAAACCACTAAAAGATACAAATGATGTCAAGTGCATAGTTGATTATAATTTTGTTCACTATTTCATTTCTCATCTCAGTGGCACCACCGGGTTTTGCCATGCTGCTTGATAAATTAAAAAATGTCATAGAATAAAATGTTGTGATGTTAATTAAGATTTCTCTTTGCAAATGTTGTGCTTGACCTGAAACAGGTGACTTTAGTCACTTATTCAAAAAAAAAAACTTGGCTTTTTTTTCCTGTGCAGGTTCAAAACTTAAGTGTCATTTTAAACTTGCATGCGCTATCATCTGTAGTGTAGTATTTGTAATGGTGCGATAAGATGGTTTAGTGATTGAATCTGTGAACTCGGAATTGAATATTTTGGATGTAATTTACTGGTTGTAGGTTACAAATTTCTCTCTTTTTCTTGGCAATTGTTTGGTAATTTGTCAGAACTCAAAAATATGTAACATGAATTATGTCTTCTTAGTGCATATTTTAATTTTTTTTTATGAATAGAGCATGATTTCTTGATTAAGTTTCATGTAAAATGTTTTGTTCAATTCTTTGTAGAAAAATCCTATAAAAATTGCAAAATGGCAACTGCATTGGCACTGTTTTCTGACTTTCTCTGGAATTTCCAGCAAAAATAAAGAGTGAAATTTTCTTTCTTCATAATGCATATGTTTCTTCATTTCTTTGCATTCCTGGCATAATTCTAAGCATCTTTCATATTTTGCATTCTCTCTAATTCATTGTAGAAAAATTCCTATAGAAAATAATAGATTTCTGACAAGATTAGTGGTAAAGTTACAGAACTGACCCTGATTGAAGAATTGGTTAAAACACTAAGAAAAACTCAAAATTGAGATGTTTGTTAAATACCAAAGTTGTTCTTAAGTGTATAATGCACATTCTAAACATATTTGAGCACTCATATTCAAAATATTGCAAAAGGGTCTTGTTAAAAGAACACTGATATTCGATCTTTTTCTGGTAAATACACTGACAAGGATTCTTTATACTAATACACTGATTTTACTGACAAGTTTGGGCATGACTTAGTAAGTATAATCTCAAGGTCTCATATTCAAATTCAAAGTGGAATTATTCCAAATGCCTTAAAGTCTCAGCACATAGTTGAATACACTGTCCATCATTGTTTCTTTACTGACCACTTCAAATTGCAAAACATGAATTGCTAATGGTTGTTACTTTGCGAAGCAAGTGACACACATTCATTGAACATCTTTAAATCAAGGCATAAATATGTTTAAAGTAAATTTCGACAAACCCAATTATAAGAAATAGCTCTCTGATACTCAAGACTGCCCAATTGGTCCAATGTCTTCGCACATCACACAGTCAAAATTGATTTAAATTGAACTTGAAATTGTATTAAAGTATTAAACACGTCAAGCAATCATGTTCAAATCAAATTTTACAAAAAATGATACACAATTGAGAGTGAAAATCGAATATAGAATCTTCAGCAGACGCCAGTCAGACCCGAAGAACTCAATGAATGCGAGTGCTCCTTGCCGCATCTCTGTTCAATCGAAGGCCATAGATGCAATCTCCTTGCCCCCACGATCTTGATGACACTTTCTAATCTTCAATCGAAGCTGCCAATGTCGAGATCCGCTTCTTCTCCTCTCCGACAGGTGAGATGCAGTTGTCACCAGCGCCAAAGGGAAGTTCAAAGCTGGACGGTTGGGCCAAAAACTGAAAGAAAGGAGGAAGAGTAAAGCCCAATTTATCAAAACCAAGAAAACTCAGAATCCATTCTGATTGGACCCAAAAGCAAATAACCCCACCCAATCCTGCAAGCCCAAAACAAAAAAATGAACAACTAAGTCCAACTCAGCAAGCCCAAAAAACTTTTGAAAATTAGCCCAAATGAACATTAAGTTGAATAACTTCAGATTTTATATATATATAAAGATTGAAGCAGTTTTTCTACAGTATTTTCTACAGTTACCAGATCGAATCTGGGACGTCTATTAAGGGTTGACCTCGTATCCTGACCCTTCGTCCATTGACCTGAACTATAGATCTACAGTAACACACAGTAACTTAATAGGAACCGTTGATCTTGTATCGATCTTGTATTCTGATTCAATCTTGGCCGAACATTTGTAATTCTAGAAGATTCTGTATCGATCCATCTCTCCGCTTCTCCTGATCAATCCACTCTGTCAGCCGCACCATCTCTCCTCGTCTCCAACGATCTCTCCCTGCATCGCCGCTCCAACCCGCAGTACTCTGTCGCCCCCTGAACCTCCAGCCCTCCTCCTCCTCTAACCTTCTGTCAGCGCACCCCGCCCCGACCAGGCAGCAGCAGCCCTCCGTCGCAGTCAACAGCCCTCCGTCCCAGGCAGCAGCAGCAGCACTCACAGGCAGCAGCAGCCCTCCTTCGCAGGAAGCAGCAGCCCTCATCCATCGGCAGACAGCAGCAGTCCTCCTTCGCAGGAAGCAGCAGCCCTCATCCATCGGCAGGCAGCAGCAGCCCTCTATCGCAGGCGGCAGCCCTCCGTCGCAGGCAGCAGCAGTCCTCCGTGGCAGTCAGCAGCCCTCAGTCGCAGGCAGCAGCAGCTCTCAATCAGCAGCCCTCGATTGGCAGGCGGCAGCAGCAGCAGGTACAACTGCAGGTATTGTATGGTAATGTACTGATTGGTACCGAACTGGTAACGGTACCGTAGTGACTGGTACCAAACTGCTACCGATACCGACCTATATTGAGCAAGCACATAACGATAAAATGAAAGGAGCTGTATGCTCAAGTATTACAAATATAAGTAATTGGGGTACTGGGTAGTTTTCATGGATAATACTCACATAGAATTCAATTGAAAGAGGCAGCTACTTGCTTGAAATGTGAACATAGGCATTATTTGCACAAGAATTCTATTAGTTTTATGGTGACCAGCAAAATTGTCTAAATAGGTTGATTAATCAGTGTTAGTTACTGGTACAGTGTCGTAGGTATTGTTTTTCGTGCTTATTTGCCACATTAATTTCTATTTCAGTTTCAGTTAAGCAAAAGCAGGTATTTTCCCTTTTTCAGTCTGAAATTCAGTCAAGATGTACAGTAAGTACAGAGAGGGCTTCATTGCAAAGAGAATGTGCAGTAAGCACAATGCCCTCCACCAAATTCCTATGTACAGTAAGCACTAAGGATAGAAAGAAAGCATGAGTAAACCCTTCTCCAGGGGTTATAATGCTGAAACTCTAAAAAAAATCGCAATGAAACTCTTTGTGATGTTGTGCAAACACTTCCAACAGCGACATCATGACTTCAATTCACTCAGAAAATAAAAAAAATGAAGTTCTGTCTGTCCAAATGTCTTGAAATTTTCAGGTAATGTACACAACAACCAAATGAACAACTGATCCAAATTTCACGATTTTCTGATATTTCTGTGATATACTGTCATTTTCGAAAGTTAGAACAGAAAACAAAAACTGAGTCGGAAAAAAAAAAAAAAAAAAAAAAAAACCAAAGTCTGGTACTGAACTGAATGAATAAACTGCTATATTCTATGAATTGGACCATATTATTTTATTTTATATTCTTGTAATACACATTTAGTTGTACTTGCACAAAAATTTTCATTAACAAATTCCAAGTTTAAGGCCACCAAACAAATGTTACAACAAAATAGCAGTACTGTTTCCAGAATTGCCCCTTCCACTAAGATTGGTTCAAAAGCACATTGAAACAACACCAAAATGAAAAGTGTCTAACATGAAAAGTGTGCCCAAAACACCCCTCTAAGTGTTTGTGAAATAAAAATGATGCACTATTAACACACTTTTCAAGTTATGCGCTGATTTCCCCTTGACAGTCTGCAGTTACAGTTCCAGTATACTGGCAGCAGCTGAAATTTTCTATTTTCTTCCATATTATAAACATTTACATACATCCATTCTATAATTTGCAATTATAAATATCTTATCAAGTGAGAACATTATCAAAATAAAATTGCTCATATATTATGTTTTCTGTGCAGCAGCAACACGGCAGCATCCGAGCGCTGAATCTGCCTCCGCGCCTCTATCGAGAAGCAGCAGCATCTCCTCAGCTGTTTTGCAGGAACCTCCTTCATTGGCACACATCAGCAGGTACTTTCCCTTTTTCAGTCTGAAATTCAGTCAAGTTGCTCAAATCTGTCCAATGTTAGATTTAGTGTAAATAAGAAGCACCTTATTGAGTTCAATCCTCATAAGATTGGATTAATTATTACTTAATATGAAGCACACAGTTTGTATCGATTGAGCTATTGAAATTAAAAGGCAATGTCTCACTAATTATTTTGTTCATTCAATATCTATTGAACGATGAAGTTAGGTAGGCTTGCTGTCGATTCCATCAGACAGTATAACTTGACAACAATCTGGTATTAATTCTGCCTGCACACCTCCATCAACAAGCAACAGCACCTCCTCGACTTTTCTGAAGGAAATTGCTCCACTTGTATACATCAGCAGGTACTCTCTCTTTTCATATTCTTTTGTGCCGCCATATCTACAGCTGTGGTAAGCATAAATATAATAAGCCCAAACCGACATACTGCATGAAACTGAATTCTCTTATTTACTTATTTTCTTTCTTTTCTTTTAAAATTATTTTATTCATTTGTATCTTATTAATACTTAATAAAAGTACATATCAATACTTTTGTTCAGCAATGAGTCATCATGACCGTAGTGAGAGAACCAGATATCGACCGGATAAAAGACCGATCTGCGATAGTGATCAAGAATCAAGTTTGTCGCTAGAAAAAGAACGTCGCCGCCGAGGTAGATACAGCAGAACTGTAAATTCTGATCGAGAAGATCAGCGACATGTAGAAGTCATAAATAGAGATACAAATCAAACAAGTCAATTTGTGTCAAGATCATCAAGACAAAATCACACAAGCACGGTGAATCCATATATTACTGAAAGTACAGATCAAATGCATGAAAACAGCCATATAACAGGTATAACCTCATATTCAAGGCTCGAAAAAAAAAAAAATATATATATATATATATATATATATAAAGATTGAATAAATAGTAAAGAAATCAGAATTTATTAATGTGCATTTGTACAGATCTTCATCCCGAAAATAGCAACATGAATCCATTCCATGCCCGCAGAACTATAAGTAGACAAAGGATCTTGCGAAATGGTTTACTTCTTATCTCTCTTAAATATCAATTCTCACATATTTTTTATTCGACATCATTTCTATGTAACAAATATGCATCACAAATATTTATATTTTTTCGCTAAATTTATTTTAGTTATACAAAAATTATTTATTGCAAGTACAAATCAAACATTAAATAATTGTTATTTTATAAATCATTGCCTAACTCATTTACACATGTCTATAGATCTTCAATCTGACAACAACAATAGCCAGCATCCTTCAAAAGTACTCCATAACAATTGCAGGCCCAGAAATAGACGAAGAATTTTTGAAAACAGTACAACATTTTGACCTCATACTGAATCTGAAAACATCATATATACTTTAGTTGTTATAGATTTCATCAAAATCAGTCTGACAATTAGAATACAAAGGGCAAATCTAATAGTTATGTATCAATAAAATACACTTACAGATAAGGATGAAAGAAATCATATATCCTATCATTCTGATGAAGAAATAAGGAGAAACAATCAAAGGCCCCGATCCAGACGAAGCAGCTCCAAAAACAGTATAATATCTTACAAACATTATCTCCCTTCTTATCCAATTGAATCAATAAATAAAAAAAAATTTGCAATTAGAACACTGAAAATTCATTAGATATATCTAAAGCTGTTATTGTAACATCTATTGTAGGACTTGATCAAGCATATCTAGATATTGGATATCCTGAATATGAGTGTGAGTATTGCGGTGCACTTTTTTGGTATCAAGAAAGATGTCAAAGAACCTCTGTCCACGGACATATAAGATACCACCTATGTTGTCATGCAGGAAGAGTTGACTTACCAAGACTCAATCCTCCACCACCCTATCTATATAGGTTGCTTTGTTCTAGAGAAGATCACAATTCATAACACTTTTGCCACCACATACGGCCGTACAACAACATCTTTGCATTCACATCTGTTGGTGCAAGAATTGATGAAGAGGTAAACGATGGTGGAGGACCATACGTTTTCAAAGTGTCGGGACAAGTTTGCCACAGAATGGGTTCAATTTTGCCTCCTGTAGGTTATGCACCAGCTTTTGCACAGTTATACATGCATGATACAGAAAATGAAATTGCCAATAGAATGGCCTCTTTTTCTGCAGACGGTCATGATGCTCCTAGAGAGGAAATAGTGCGAGAATTACAGTCAATGCTAGACACCCATAATACCATTGTGAGAGCTTATAGAACAATCCGTGAAAGATTAGAGGGCATGGATTTACCAGAATATAGATTGAGCATCAGATCTGACCCTTCACGTAATAGGCCGCAATATGACATGCCACAGGCATCAGAAATTGTAGCCTTGGTAGTAGGTGACATTTCAGCTGAGCAACGAGAACGAGATCTGATAGTAGAACAGAGATCGAATGGATTACAAAGAGTTAGTTCCACACATGCTTTGTACATGCCAATGCAGTACCCATTACTTTTCCCATATGGTGAACCCAGTTACACTCCTAACATCAGATATCGGACAGATAGGCCAGGGTCTGAAAATTCAGATCGGCCATTTGTTACAATGGCCGAATATTATCTGTTCCGAATTCACCCTAGGTCTAATGAGACATCAACAATTTTCTATGGAGGGCGTCTATTTCAACAATACCTGCTCGATGCATATGCATGTGTGGAGCAAGCAAGACTCTATTATCTTCAAGAACACCAGCAAAAACTTCGATGCGACAAATTGGTAAACATCAAAAAGGCTGTTCTTGAAGGTGACATGCTGGGACGAAATGTAGGCAGAAGAATAATCCTTCCAGCGACTCATGTTGGGTCCCCTCGATACATGTTCCAAAATTACCAAGATGCAATAGCAGTTTGTAGGCAATTTGGGCCACCAGACTTATTTGTTACATTCACTTGTAACCCACAATGGCCAGAGATCAAGACAATGCTTCTGAATGGACAAACACCAGATGAAAGACCTGATGTTCTTGCTCGGATATTCAAGATTAAAGCAGGCGAGCTTCTAAAAGACATTAAGGAGAGAGAGATTTTCGGCCCGGTCATTGCTCGTAATACTCATTATTGATCAATCTGTTTTAAATATTTTCCATAAAATAAATGTTTACAGCTATATAGTTGAATATATTTCAATTCATAATTTACAACCATAAAATCAAATATATCATAAATTGATAATAAAACATATGATGCCCAGACCCAAGTAAATCAAATCAAACACATCCATATAAGACAAATGTAACTCGAAGCATCCATCTAACTTAAATTCTAATAAAATGTGGGCAAGGCTGTACAAAATCATAACAAATTTTTTTTCCTTTCATTTCTTTTCAGTAATCTATGCTGTAGAATTTCAGAAAAGAGGTCTTCCGCACATCCATATCATCATTTGGCTCCATCCTGATGCTAAATTAAGAAATCCGAATGATATTGATCGTATCATACAAGCAGAAATTCCCGATCCTAATTTATTTCCAGAGGCTCATAAGGTTGTCTCTAAGTTCATGATGCATGGCCCATGTGGGCCAGCTTCCCCTTTCTCATCATGCATGAAAGATGGTCATTGCTCTAGAAATTTTCCAAAACCTTTTAAGGATTCTACAACAGTAGATGAAGATGGCTTTGTTTACTACAAAAGAAGAGACAACGGCATCACTGTTGACAAGAATGGTGTCCCATTAAATAATTCCCATGTCGTCCCACATAACATACAATTACTTCTCAAATACCAGGCTCATATAAATGTAGAGAAATGTTATTCACCACACCTTATCAAATACCTTTTCAAATACATTTGTAAAGGAAATGATAGGGCCATGGATGAAATTGTTCGTGCAACA
Source organism: Cyperus esculentus (assembly GCA_030179965.1). NCBI lineage: Eukaryota > Viridiplantae > Streptophyta > Magnoliopsida > Poales > Cyperaceae > Cyperus > Cyperus esculentus. Next base: position 3,581,150 of record JASGLE010000009.1, on the reverse strand, counting down.
GTTAGAAACTCAGAAAATGACGGAGACAATGGCCAAATGATCAATGAAATCACAGCATACTTAGACTGTAGATGCATAACACCACATGAAGCTGCTTGGAGACTTTTTCAGTATGACATACACCATAGCACTCCAAGTGTAGAACGATTGCCAGTACATTTACCAGCTGAAAATTTTGTCGTTTTCCATGACGGATCACAACTCCCACAAATTGCCAAAGATGAGGGCATCGAACGAACGAAACTCACTGAATGGATGGAGTTAAATAAGGGAGATCATGATGCAAGGAGCTTGACATACGTTGAGACTCCTCAGAAATACACTTGGAATGATACTGATAAAATTTGGACACCTCGGAAAAATCAAAGACGACTGGGTAGGATGTTTTATGTGAGTCCCAATATGGAAGAGATCTATTACCTACGCATGTTACTGAACACAGTCAAAGGAGCAACTTCGTTTGAGGACATCCGCACGGTTAATGGAGTTTTGTATCCTTCTTATCGTGATGCATGTAAGGCCTTAGGTATGCTTTCAGAAGATAATGAATGGGTGCTTGCAATGAAAGAGGCAGCAGAGAGTGGCTCTTCAATTCAATTAAGGAGATTGTTTGTTAATATCTTGCTACACTGTGAAGTCGCTGACCCGCTTGCATTGCTAGAAATGTGTTGGGACATTTTAAGTGAGGATCTGGATCACAAAATTAGCAGACAATTCCAATTGGCTCGGTATGAAATCAAATTAGAACAACGGAAAAACTTTGTCCTAACAGAACTGGAGAAGTTACTACTAAGTAATGGGTCATCGCTGGCTGCATGGAACCTTCCTTCTCCTACAAATGATCCTATCACAGACTTAGACAATCGCCTTATTCGAGAACAGTTACAATTCAACACTAATGACCTACGCTGTGAACTAACAGCCATGCGCCCCAAGTTGAATTCAGAACAACTAGAGATATATCATGCAGTCATTCGTTCAGTAGAATTAAATGAGGGACAAGCTTTTTTCATTTATGGACATGGAGGAACTGGCAAGACATTTCTTTGGCGTGTTCTTACAGCTGAATTAAGATGCCAAGGAAAGATTGTCTTGGTGGTTGCCTCTTCTGGACTTGCCTCATTACTCATAGAAGGTGGTACAACAGCTTATTCAAGATTTAGGATACCCATAGATCTCACTGCTGAATCAACATGTGATATCAAGAAAGGGAGCCAAACAGCAAAGTTGCTAGAACATACGTCTCTTATCATTTGGGATGAGGCGCCGATGAATCACAAGCATTGCTTCGAAGCACCCGACCGTACAATGAGAGATATCTTAGGGACGAGAGACAAACATGCACGACACAAGCCTTTTGGTGGCAAGACTGTTGTACTAGGAGGAGATTTTAGACAGACCCTTCCAATAATTCAAGGAGCAAGCAGGTTTGAAACTATATCAGCGTCCATAACAAAATCTTACATTTGGAAATATTGTAAGGTTTACAAACTCATGACAAACATGAGACTTCATAGACCAAATCTGTCTGCTGAAGACAGAAAAATGGCAAAAGAATTTGGAGAATGGGTGCTAGCAATTGGAGACGGTAAGTTGCATGGAAAAAGGCTCTTTGACTCGCCCGAGCCAAACTGGATACAAATTCCTTCAGATTTTCTTATTAATCCAATTCCAGACGGACTTAACTCTCTCATACAGGCAATATACCCAGATTTTAAGTACTTGTATGATAACATACAGTACCTAAGAGAAAGGGCTATTGTTGCTCCAACAAATGAAGACGCTGATCGTATAAATGATTGCATGATTCAAACGGTACCTGGAGAAACATTTACATATCTGAGTTCAGATACAATTTCTGATCCCAACACAACAAACGAAGATCTCCTAGCAATGTACCCTATAGAATATTTGAACAGTCTCAAACCGAGTGGCGTTCCAAATCATTGCCTTCAACTCAAAGTCGGTGTACCTGTCATACTTTTGAGGAACATCGACCAACCTAATGGGTTGTGCAATGGAACACGGTTGATCATAACCAAACTTGCTGACCGTGTAGTTGAAGCAGAGATAATTACAGGAAATAACATAGGGAAAAAAGTATTTATCCCACGAATAATATTTTACAAGAAAAATAATAATTGGCCTTTTGTTCTAAGAAGACGACAATTCCCTTTAAAACTATGTTATGCAATGACAATAAATAAAAGCCAAGGGCAAACATTAGAAAACATCGGTGTCTATCTCCCTAAACCAGTTTTTTCTCATGGGCAGCTATATGTAGCTATTTCTAGGGCAACTTCTCGGCATGGATTGAAAATTCTGATTGAAAATCCAAATAACGAGTGTCCTGACCATACGCAAAATATTGTATATTCTGAGATTTTTTATGACATAGGTGAGAATACATATTGGAACAAACAATTTTTACATTATCATTCATTGTTTGACGTTCATAGTTTTACCAGTGATCTTAACAACACTGCTTAACCACATATATCATCCTAGCTATTTATAACTCTGACTTTATATGTGCTTAATACTACTTTACTACCATTAAAAAAAAAATTGCAATGAATTGTTATTCTTATTTCATATACTGACCATGTAATCTCCTTTGTATACAGATGGCCAGGAGAGTCAAGCTAGCAGAACTTGAAGAAAATATGCAAAGAGTACAGGTGGTTTGTAGATTAATGAAGTATTGGCAAATATACTATCCAGCTTCAGAGGAACTAGGAGGTTATGAGTTTCTTTTCATAGATGCTGAGGTAATTATTTTGTTAACAAAGAAATCTAATAACAAAACTTAAATGAATTATGCCAATAAAATATTTATGTATTAACCTTATATATATCAAAAAATAATAATAATTTGGCAGGGAACTCCCGCACAGGCAAAGATAGATTTGCATACATATAATTTGATCTCACTTAACTTTGAGGAGGGCAAAGTTTATAAATTGTCAGGATTTAAAGTAGTAAAGGCTCCACCAATCTACAATGTAGCTGACCGTAAATTGATGATCAAATTCACTATGTACACAAATGCCATAGTTTTGATAGAAAGCGAGCCACCACTGCCGCTGTACTATTTCAAGTTTGTCGACTTTGAAGAAATAGGTATCTCAATTACTGTAGACAGGACAATAGTAGGTAATATATCATCCAAAATTTCTTTAGTCTAATATTATTATTATATATTGCTTGTCATGAATCTCACTCAAAGTTGCTACCAGATGTCATTGGATGTTTGGCCTATGTTGGACCAGTTGAGATAGTTGGTGAGAAACAAGCACGCATAAGAAACATTGAAATTGCAAATGAACGGTAAATTAACAAAAAAGAATATGAATATTTTCTAGCACAAGTACACATATATAACATATTTATTAATTTATTGATTTTTTATTTATTTATTTATTTTCCTTTCAACTTTCTTTATTACAGTGGTACCAGGCTGCGCATCACTTTATGGGGACAATTTGTCGATCATCTAAATTGGGAGGTTTTAGCTCAGCAATCAACATCAAAACCAGTTGTCATAGCATTCAGTTCAATGGAAATAAGAAATGATAGATGTAACAGCTTCAATATCATTTTATAATATATGTCTCTTATGCTATTAATTTCTAATGAAATCTTATCCTCCTACATAAATTTAAAAAAAGAGTATAGATAAAAAAATGCACTAACAGCTGATTGTTTTTAACTTACATGTTCATAGATCGAGGCATAGGTCTCAAGACATATAGTGGTACCAGATTTTATTTGGATAAATCAATACCGCAGATTGCACAATTCGAACTAAGGTAGTCAATAGTTTCAATATACATAGATTATGTATTTCAATCATACAATTGTACTCACAAAAATCTATATCGATGTTCAGCATTGGAAAGAGCCATGCACCGGTTCTTTTACAATCATCACAAGCAGGAGGATCATCATCAACACAAAAGCCTACGTCAATAAAGAAATTGTCAATTGCTGAATTACTTGCAGAAGGCTTTTCTGCTGATGAGGTAACTATGCCTTATGATCTGTATCCATCTGTTATTTATTTCATTCAGTTCATTATTTGACAAATAAGAACGTTCATTTATTTTATTTTATTTTTTTTAGAGAGTGAATTATAAATGCGTAGCAGAAATCATAGATTTCTTCGACACACTTGAATGGTACTACTATGGTTGTCCAAATTGCAAGAGCAGCGTGCGTACTATTGAAAGAGTAAAGAAATGCTATGCTTGCACAACAGATGAGAGGACACTACAAAAATGGTAATCGTACATACTTTGCCCTTTGCATATCAAACGCTCCATTTCACTTCTGTCATTTTCATTACACTATTCTATCATACCAATCATAGAATATTAATATTCTTTTAATTTTTTTTACCAAAGGTATAAGATATTGGCAATAGTGAGTGATGGCACAGCAACTGCGGTTTTTGCTCTGATCGGACAAACAGCTGAACAAATAGTTGGTTTTCCAGCAAGTCAGATAGCTAACGAGGAGCAACGTGATAACGACGACCTCCCCGAAAAGATAAGAGCCATCGTTCACAAAAGATTTCTATTCACAGTTAATGTCAACAAATTTTCATTACAAAAATCAAAACCAGAATTCACTGTACAGCAGGTGGAACCAGTTCCTCCAGATGCGTCAGATTTCATTGCTGAAATAACTGACACATCAGTATCAACAGTTCTCCGCTCACCTGTTGAACAATCAGTGATTACTGCACATACGACATTAACTCCGGATGCAAAATCCCTTATAATTGCATCACCATCCCATCAAAGGTCTGTATTCTAATTAAATGCAAGAATACTACGATCAATATTTTAGATCTAAAATATTACAATGTCCACATTCTTATTTGTTCTTTTTCTTCCCAGTGTACTTCCTTCACCATCCCAAAGTCCTAAAAGGAAAATTCACTTTGACTAGAGGATAAATTTCCTACTGATCAAAAGGTAAGTACATCACCACGATTAAGAATTTAATAAAACTACACTTCATTTTGGTCTTTGTTGGTTTCTAACATTTATTGTTCATATACATATTGCAATGACCATACTGTACCAATGTTTTCAGGGTCGAATGCCCTAAGGATGGAAACAAGTCCAGAAGACTTATCTATGTATGTAGATATAGTAGTAGTAAAGACTTGACCAACCACTTGTCATGCATCTCTCTATCAGATCCTGCTTTTGAAAAAAAACTGATAGAAGGAAACATGCATGACATATCTGCTGTGGGCTTACTTTTGTTGTACATATATGTAGCCTTCCTTTTCTTGCAAATATGCACCGCCCTATGAATCTGAAAACCTAATATTATGTGATCAACTAAATGCAGTCTCCTTTTTCTATTATCTCATTTTCAAGAATTTAATTTTTCTTTTCTAGCTATAGTTGTTGCTTTCAAAAATTGTATGTCAATTTGTATAACAAAACTACAGCCTCTCATCATGATGTTTCAATTTCAAACTTCATCAGATCTTTCAAATTTTCAGTACAAACAACACACAACAAACAACAATGATTTCACGCCTTGCTCATCGCGCGGAGCGCGATCATGCACTAGTTTTTAAATATAAAAAATTCTAAAAATAGTTCCGAACTCCAAAAATCACAAAATCAAATTTACGATTTCATAAATTTACGATTCAATTCATAAAAATCACAAGAACATATATTTAGTTTCAAGAACATAGATGCCGCTCCACATTTAATAGATGCAGTTCCACATTTAATACACCTTAATTGCTCAATTGAGGTTCATGATTTTTACTTAACAGTAAGAAATCGCAGAACAAGGCAACAAAGTATCAATATACAATAAAAAGAAAGGGATTGAAGGGAACAAAACTGAAGCATTCGTAAGCAACAGAGATAATTATCAGTGAACAAAACTGAAGGTTGTTTTATCTAGACCTGGCAAATCGGGCGGGTCAGGTTGTATTTGGGTCGGATAAACTAAGATTCGGTTTGCTTTCGGATTCAGGTAGGTATCGGATTCGGACTCTATCGGGTCGATTAAATTCGGGTTCGGTACAAAGACGGATCGGAACAACTATATTGCTCAGATTTGCAGGTTCGGATCTTATTGGTTTTCGGGCCAATCTGGATACGGGTTGGTTCAGGTGCCGGATTCTTCTTAATCGGGCCTATATGGGTTACGGATATTTGAGGTGCGGGTTCCGGATACAAATCGAGCGGGTCGGGTTTTGTCTTTATTCGGGTTAACTTATTAATTTATCGATCCCTCTGATAACTTTTACATATAATATTATAAATATATGATTCAAATCATACCTTTTCGGGTCTTAACGGGTCTTTATTTGGGTTTACGAATCTTAAATTCAAACAAATGTCTAAAATATCACAACAGATTTGGCTATTGTATATGTGAGCTTATTTCATAAGTAATAATGTTACTAAACAATTAATTCATACTTTTATCACATCTTGGGTATTAATCACTCTCGGTTCGGGTTGATTCAGATTCGGATAATTATCGGTTTAGGGTCACATGAATCCGGATCGCTTTGGGTTTGGGTTTTTACAGGGTAGCGGGTCGCATCGGTTCGGATAATTTGTATTCAGATTCTTCATATTTGCGGGTTTTTTCGGATTCAGTCAATTACGGGTTCGGTTGATTCATTTTTCATAAGTTAACAAATCTGAGTCGGGTTCGGTCATCGGGTTTATCGGGCGGACTATTTCGGTCGAGTCAACTTTTGCCACCTCTAGTTTTATCATGCAATTTGGGAGCTGCTTGACCTGGATGAAGGTATGGTTCGACTGCCTAGAAGATTTCCTTCTGAATGGCATGAAAAAGCACTACTAGAATCTGCAACAGTTGCTAGGGTGAACCAGTGTTTATTGCTTGCATATTGAAGACCCATGCTCTTTGGAAAGCTTGGCCCCACAGGCAAACGAATTGCGTGCGTGTTCCGATGCTACTGCTCACGCACGTTTCTCAGTCACTTCTTTCGATGCTATACAAATTCATTACCCAAGCCACTATGTTTTGAAAGGAGTCCGTATCGGCTACGATCCAAATCGGATCGAAGGAGCCTCCAATTCAAGATCCGACGGCTGTAGATTTTAGGGGGGTTTTCTAAAATAATCTCAGCCATCCGTTTAGGATTGGAGGGTCCTCCGATCTGATTTGGATCGTAGCTGATTTCAGCGCGTTTTGAAAGTACTTATCTTTATTATATCCGAAAAAAAATGTATTCTCTCACCCCCCCAAGCAACTAAGCACAAGACACCCAAGCTATTTAAGTTATATTACTTTTATTTGTAAACTTCCATGTATTTCTGTTGCCTTTGACGTATATTTGTTTTCCAAAAGTTTGCCTTTTATGCTTTTTAATTATTGTAATTTTTGTAAAAGTTCATAGGACTATTTAACGAAATATGTATTCCTAGCAAATCAATAGAAAGTATAAATAACGTATCACATGTCTGTATGGATCTTTATTTGATAATAATGGGTTTGACATAAATAATGATATTTTTGTGATTTCCTCAGAGAATTACTGAAGATAATCATTAATAATTTTATCCATGAACTAAATATAGATTCCAGTTATACAGTAAACCACATGGACATTACTAAATGGTCAATGGCTTGCATATCCATTGAGATACATTTCATGTTATGATTATTCATAAACTCACTGGAATAAATGGAGAAACAAGCGGAATTTAATGAGATCACAAACAACAAGCCCGATGAAAACAATGATTTATTTCTACAAATTTAATAAATTCAAAGTAGCTTTAGGGGGGGGGAGATGCCATCGATCTCTTAAGAAGCAGGTGCATTATTTCTTCTTGAGCCTCGGATAGTGAGGCATAAGCCAGCACCTACTGCTACCCTTCAGCCTGTCGCGTGAAAGCTGAAGCCGGCAGGTACCGCTACAACTTGCTCCCTCGAGTTTCACCTAGAATTCAATAGTATATAATTGCTTGTTAAAAGAAAATAAAGTGAGCATTTAACATCCAAGTAAGACATTTTATCTATTAGCCGCATCATTGGATTTGGATGAAGCCACAGTTACCTTCGAAATTTATTCCTGATTTGGTTTATAACAATTGAGATTATCCTAATTAGCATGCAGCATAAGGCATATCAAACATTAATTCCCATGCCCACAGGCCACAATGAAGTTTCAGCCTAGACCACTAAATAATGAAAACACAAAGGCATTCAATAAAGTATTTCCCCCACAAAATAGCAGCACTGTTGCAGGTTTCCATTATAAATAGAAACACCATTATACACATAAAAAAACTCTCTAAAGCCACTCATGATGCCTTTGCAACTACAAAACTACCATAGAAATGATATGCTAGCAATATGATCTGCAAAACTACGATGGTGCATTGGTACCACAGCAACTAACAAGTTATTATGTCCCATTAGCAAAGAACTGGAAATCAATGTTTTGCATAACACTTGTTAAAATTTTAAAAAGAAGCCACAAAATAGCACCATCCAGTAGTGTTCACATCAGGTCATAAATTTTTTTAACATAAAGAGCAAAGCTACATAACATAATTAAATATTTTTCAGGAAAAAAAAATAAAGTACCTGATATGTCTATTCTCTATACCAAGCATTTTTTTTTACCTGCATTGCCTTATGTTTTGCACACTTGAGACTATCCAACTTCAAAAGAAAGAAATCAAAGGAGTGCTGCCACAATTGCACAGTAATGGTCAGTAAAAGAATGTACTAATAGCATGTGAAATAGTAATTAGAGAAACAATCAACATTATTTCTCTAAAATTATATCAAATAAGAAGTCTAGATCTTTACTTTCCACATTTATGCCTCTACTGAGAATGAATATTTGAAAAGACCTGAGACAGCAATCAATTTACTAAACATGTCAAGTGCTGCCATAGTTATAATTAAACAACAAATCAGCTAAGTAGATGTCCCACTAAATCTGAGCACCACAAGAACATACAAAGGTATTGCAGAATCTTAACAAACCAAACAAATATGATATGGCTAAATACAACAGATTCAACCTCGTAATTGTACCCTAGTTTTAGAAACAACTGGCTTCCTGCTAATTATGTTCTTGCTTTAAATTTGATGCCCAAAACTTTGGAAATCGGAATACCTGATTATTAATCAGAAGAGGTGAGAGTAGGATCGAAGCGCTGTGCGAGCAGATTAGGCAGAGTGATGGCCCATGAGATATTGAGAAGGCAAAGCAGGAGGAGCGGTCGGCAGAGGGCTCATCGTGTTTGTGGAAGCCACAGCCTTTGATCTTGCGGTGAGCAACAGAGGTGGGTCACCGCCAGTGATGGCAGATCTGCTTCAGCTCTGCTATTTTCATTCTCCTTTGTAGCTGCAACTAAAAAAAGAAAATTTTGATATTATAAATGATTGTGGAGCAACCCAATCTTGAGCTTCAAAAGACAAAGAAATATGTATCTGGCGAGGGCCTCCTATGCAGAGTAAAAAAGTAACTCTTGATATATAAATAACCAGCTAGAGATATAGATAAAACTAACAATCATTTACTCGTAAGGGCCTCCTATGCAGTGAATTTAATTTTAGAAAATGCAATCCCATTGTAATAGAGTTGAATACAATTGAATACACAAGTAGTCAGAAAAAAACGAACTTGAGGAGGTCGACAAACTTGGAACTTCATCAATTAAACCCCAGTTTGAGTTCACAGATTAAACAATAAAACCCCAGTTTGGAACTTCATCAAACAAACCTGGTTCGACAAATTTGGGTTCACAGATTTCTAATTAAACCAAAACAGGCAAACCCTAGAAAATTTGTTAAACTGTAAAATCACAATCAATGAAAAAAAGAGATGCTACTAACATTTTTTCCAAGAGATTCCAGCTGATCGGAGGTCGATATTGCAGGTCTGCTTGTCGCCAGCTGCTAGGGTACGAGTGGGCTGGTCGACGCCGGCTTGAGGAGACATATTCTTCCAATCGAGACTCGAGACTGTCTAATTTGGAGCAGAATGGGCGAAGTCGACAATCTACTGTTTTGCCTAAATTTTGCACGGAGGTCTGGAAAGAATTAGTATATATGAGAACATTGAGAAGTTTTGCACGGACTGTATGAGCTACTTCTGGAAAGAATTAGTATATATGAGAACATTGAGAAGTAGTTGCTAACTGAGAGAGAATTTACTTTTCATTTTAGGCCAAGTTCTGGATCTCAACAGAGTGTAAATGTTGTTTATTGTGGGATTTATGGCCTCTCTTTCTCCTTTTAGATGAAAATGGAGGCGTCCCTGTCCAAGGATATCCATCTGATTCGAATCGAACAGAGCAAAATGAGACGAAACTTAAAAAGTGCTTATAAAATAGATTCAAGTACCTCCAAATGAAAAAAAAATTATGAGTTAAATTTATATGCTCAAATTTATTTAAGTGTTGAAATTTGTCCCGATTTGATTTAATTTGTTTGGCCAAAGACAACCAAATACTTAAGACCGTTAAATTTGAAGTGAAGATCGCAACGGTAAAACGTTATCCGATTAGATAAATTTTTTGGATATATGATCAGAAAGGTATGTTCGTAATTATTGTGATGGTCACAAGGTCTTAAATTTGATTTAATTCAATGATCCATTGTGTACAATTTATGTCCATCCGATTATGTGTTTTTAAAGTTAACTGATCGACATCGTCTCGACCTTGAAACCTAGCAAAATTTTTCTAGCGTACAAATAAGACGATTACTTAGTATGTGAACGGAATGGATCGTCAAAATTACATCAAGGAGAAAAATTTTGACGATCCATTCAATCATCTTGACTTGCACCTCGCCCGTTGCCTCCACTTTAATTCAATCATCTTGGCTAATCCATACGCCTTTTCTTTTACCTTTGATCTTAGGAATCGTTCGAGCGCAGTCAATGGTCTGGCTTCCTCTAGCTCGTTGAGGAACTCAATTACTGTCTTTGCGTTATCCAGGTAAAGCTGTATCATGGAGAATTTGGAATAATGCCACTTGCGAGCCACCTTATGTAGGTGGTTAGTTTTCTTGAGAAACGATTTAACCGGGTCTGGCCGCACGCCCACTTCTTGCCAAGCCTGCGCTGCCATGGCTGGGAATTCTTGGTGTTGCAGCCACATTGTCTCCAAACGGCTGCGCATGGGTCTAGTCTGGTTGTGCTTGCAACTCAACAGAAGAGGGACATGGTCCGATACCGGTGCACCAAGTGGTGAGAGCGTGATCACCGGGAATCTGATAGACCAGTCTGAGGTGATGAACACCCTGTCCAGTTTAGATAGAGCCGGAGTCGGGTGTCCATTGCACCATGTGTATTTTCGCTGACCCAGAGGTACATCGAACAAGCCGGTGTCCGATATGAACTCGTTAAATAGCTCCATTAATTCGAAATCCCGCGCCACCCCAGACCGATCCACCATGAAGCGGACCATGTTGAAGTCGCCTGCCAGAATCCACGGTAGAGCGATTGACCTGCTAATCGTGTGAAGCTCCTCTAGAAAGGTCCTTTTAAGGTTGGCATCTTGGGGCCCATAAACCGAGGAAACAACAAAGGAGCTGTTACTTCGCACATCTAATAGTTGAGCCGAGCATGAGAATTGTGTGCACCAGGAATTTTGCAGTTGGTAGCATCGCTTCCAAGCCAGCATGCAGCCTCCCCGAGTGCCAATTGCATCCTTCGTAATAACACAGCGATCAAAAAAGGACGGCAAAACATCTCCAACATAAGAAAGATCCATGGCATTTTTTTTAGTTTCTTGAAAAGCTATTACATCCGCGCGACACGTGCGCACCATATCTCTAACAACTAAACATTTATTTGCATCTCCCAAACCCCTAACATTCCAACTCAACAGTTTAATTTTTTTTTGATGTTGTCTATCATAATTAAATTAATTATACATCATCAAAACGACAAACAAAACAGAGCATCAAGCGTCATCGTCCGGGATCCGATCCAGGTCATTTTCTGGTTCTGGATCGAGATCGAGGTCCACTCGCTCTGTAGCCATGGTGTTGAAGCCCGCTGCCATATCAGTTGAGTCGGTGTGACTCGCGAGTTGGGTCCCTGCATTGGCGGCCTGCCTGGACTGGTTGGCGCGCCTGGTTCTAGTAGTTCAAATCTTTTCCTTCTTAAATTATTTTTTAACTCAAATATGGGCTACTCTTCCGATTGTCATGCTCGCCGAACAGATTTGGAATACGACGGAAGAGTGTCCAATTCTCAATTCCACTTTTCCTCTAATCCGTCTCTATTCCATCCATTGCCGGACAGGGCCATAGTTATTGGATCCCTCCTCGTGACGTATTTTTTTTCAACCAATTAATGCATAAAATCGGGGAACAAAATGTTTAAATATTCTTTTTCTTTGCCTTGAGGTGTTGAAATTATGGTAGTGGCTCATCAAAACATCTGAAATATTTTTCAGAATAAAAATGTTGTCCTTGAATTTTATACGAATGGTACGAGCATTAATTATATTTTTTTTTCTCAAAAAATAAAACAAGCACTATATATGTATTCTTGCCATGAAGTCAGTATACGGAGTTAGAATATTTTACTAATGTTCGCAAATCGGACCGAAATGCCAGCAACATGTCAAATTTGATGTTATTGTGTCCGAAATTATGGTTTATGGTGCTCAATAGACTTTTTATATGAAAATATTGGGGAATACAAAAATTTTTCATTTTAGAATTGTTTCTGCGCTATAATATGCACAAATTAGACAAGATTGATTTAAAACACAAAGGGAGCTATTTAATAACGATGTTATAAATACATTTTGGGGTTATCTTAAGTGTAACTTGCATCAAAATATACTTATCTTTCTTTTATAAGTAATTTAACAACTTGATAAAGGCGTAATCGAAATCATTTTAGACTTGTTTCGGTACTATAATGTGCACAAATTAGACTAAAATTGATGTAAAACACAAATGGAACTATTTAATAACGAAGTTATAAATGCATTTTGGGGTTATTTTCAGTACAACTGGCGTCAAAACACAGTTATCTTTCTTTTATAAGTACTTTAACAACATAATAAATGCGTAATTTAAATCATTTTAGACTTGTTTCTGCACTATAATGTGCTCAAATAAGACTAAAATAGATTAAAAACACAAAGGGATCTATTTACTAACGTCGTGATAAATGCATTTTGGAGTTATTTTGATGCCGGTTACGATAAAAGTAACCCCAAAATGTATTTATAACATCGTTATTAGATAACTCCGTTTGTGTTTTAAATAGCGTAGAAACAAGTCTAAAATGATTTAGGTTTCATCCGCAGCATGTTAAATTACTTATAAAACAAAGATAAGTACGTTTTGATGTCTGGCCCGATAAAAATAACCCCAAAATGCATTTATAACATCGTTATTAAATTGCTCCGTTTTTGTTTTAAATCAATCTTAGTCTAATTTGTGCACATTATAGCGCATAAACAAGTCTAAAATGATTTAGATTTCATCTGTAATATGTTAAATTACTCATAAAAGAAAGATAAGTATGTTTTGATGCCTGCCCTGATAAAAGTAACCCCAAAATGCATTTATAACATCGTTATTAAATTGCTCCGTTTTTATTTTAAATCAGTTTTAGTCTAACTTGTGTACATTATAGCTCAGAAACATGTCTAAAATGATTTAGATTTCATCCGCAGCATGTTAAATTACTTATAAAAGAAAGATAAGTATGTTTTGATGCCTGCCCCGATAAAAATAACCTCAAAATGCATTTATAACATATTAACATCGTTATTAAATAGCTCCCATTGTGTTTTAAATTAATCTTAGTCTAATTTGTGCATATTATGGCGCAGAAAGAATTCTAAAATGATTTCGATTACGCATTTATCATGATGTTAAAGTACTTATAAAAGAAAGATAAGCATGTTTTGACGCCAGTTGCATTGAAAATAACCCCAAAATGCATTTACTTATCATCTGAGTCTGTTTTGACGCTAGTTGCACTGAATACAACCCCAAAATGCATTTACAACGTCGTTATTAAATAGTTCCATTTGTGTTTTAAATCAATCTGAGTCTAATTTGTGCACATTATAGCGCAGAAACTAGTCTAAAATGATTTCGATTACGCGTGTTGTTAAAGTACTTATAAAAGAAAGATAAGTATGTTTTCACGCCAGTTGCATTGAAAATAACCCCAAATGCAATTACAACATCTTATTAAATATAGTTCAATTTGTGTTTTAAATCAATCTGAGTCTAATTTGTGTACATTATGGCGCAGAAACAAGTCTAATATGATTTTTGATTACGCCTTTATCATGTTGTTAAATTACTTATGAAAGAAAGATGAGTATGTTTTAACGCCGGTTGCACTGAATATAACCCCAAAATGCATTTATCACGTCATTATTATATAGCTACCTCTGTGTTTTAAATAAATCTTAGTATAATTTGTACATATTAGCGTAGAAACAAGTCTAAAATTATTTCGATTACGCATTTATCATGATGTTAAAGTACTTATAAAAGAAAGATAAGTATGTTCTGACGCCAGATGCACAGAAAATAACCCCAAAATGCATTTATAACATCATTATAAAACAGTTCCATTTGTGTTTTAAATCAATTTGAGTCTAATTTGTACACATTATAGCACAAAAACAAGTGTAAAACGATTTCGATTACGCATTTATCATGTTGTTAAAGTACTTATAAAAAAAAGATAAGTATATTTTGACGCCAGTTGCACTGAAATAACCCCAAAATGCATTTACAACATCGTTATTAAATAGTTTCATTTGTGTTTTAAATCAATCCGAGTCTAATTTGTGCACATTGTAGCGCAGAAACAAGTCTAAAATGATTTCAATTACGCATTTATCATGTTGTTAAATTACTTATGAAAGAAAGGTAATTATGCTTTGACGCCAGTTACACTGAAAATAAGTCCAAAATGCATATATAACATCGTTATTAAATAGTTCCAATTGTGTTTTAAATCAATCCGAGTCTAATTTGTGCATATTAAAGCGCAGAAACAAGTCTAAAATGATTTCGATTACTCATTTATCATGATGTTAAAGTACTTATAAAAGAAAGATAAGCACGTGTTTAACGCCAGTTGCACTGAAAATAACCCCAAAATGCATTTACAACATCTGAGTCTGTTTTGACGCTAGTTGCACTGAATATAACCCCAAAATGCATTTACAACATCGTTATTAAATAGTTCCATTTGTGTTTTAAATCAATCTGAGTCTAATTTGTGCACATTATAGCGCAGAAACAAGTCTAAAATGATTTCGATTACGCATGTTGTTAAAGTACTTATAAAAGAAAGATAAGTATGTTTTGACGCCAGTTGCACTGAAAATAACCCCAAATGCAATTACAACATCTTATTAAATATAGTTCAATTTGTGTTTTAAATTAATCTGAGTCTAATTTGTGCACATTATGGCGCAGAAACAAGTCTAAAATGATTTCGATTACACCTTTATCGTGTTGTTAAATTACTTATGAAAGAAAGATGAGTCTGTTTTGACGCCGGTTGCACTGAATATAACCCAAAAATGTATTTATCACGTCGTTATTAAATAGCTCCCTTTGTGTTTTAAATAAATCTTAGTATAATTTGTGCATATTATAGTGCAGAAACAATTCTAAAATGATTTAGATTACGCATTTATCATGTTGTTAAAGTACTTATAAAAGAAAGATAACTTCGTTTTGATGCCGGTTGCACTGAAAATAACTCCAAATGCATTTATAACATCGTTATTAAATAGCTCCTTTTGTGTTTTAAATCAACCTTAGTCTAATTTGTGCATATTATGGTGCAGAAACAATTCTAAAATGATTTAGATTTCGCCTTTATCATGTCGTTAAATCACTTATAAAATAAAGATAAGTATGTTTTAACGCCAGTTGCACTGAAAACAACCACAAAATGCATTTATAACATCGTTATTAAATAGTTCCATTTGTGTTTTAAATCAATCTGAGTCTAATTTGTGCACATTATAGCGCAGAAACAAGTCTAAAATGATTTCGATTACGCCTTTATCATGTTGTTAAATTTCTTATGAAAGAAAGATAAGTCTGTTTTGACGCCAGTTGCACTGAATATAACGCCAAAATGCATTTATCACGTTGTTATTAAATAGCTCCCTTTGTGTTTTTAATATATTTTAGTGTTATTTGTGCACATTATAGCGCAGAAACAATTCTAAAATGATTTTGATTTCATCGGCAGCATGTTAAATTACTTATAAAAGAAAGATTAGTATAAAATAACCCAAAATGCATATAGCATTTATAGCATCGTTATTAAATAATTTAATCGGCAGTTACGATATTTCATCGGCAGCATGTTTTGATGCCAGTTTTGATGTCAATTACGATATAAATAACCTCAAAATGCATTTATAGCATCGTTATTAAATAGTTTAATTTGTGTTTTAAATCAATCTGAGTGTAATTTGTGCACATTATAGCGCATAAACAAGTCTAAAATGATTTCGATTACGTCTTTATCATGTTGTTAAAGTATTTATAAAAGAAAGATAATTATGTTTTGACGCAGGTTGCACTGAAAATAACCTCAAAATGCATTTATAACATCGTTATTAAATAGTTCCATTTGTGTTTTAAATCAATCTGAGTCTAATTTGTGCATATTATAACGCAGAAACAAGTCATTAGATTTCGATTACGCCTTTATCATGTTGTTAAATTACTTATGAAAGAAAGATAAGTCTGTTTTGACGCCAGTTGCACTGAATATAACCCCAAAATGCATTTATCACATCGTTATTAAATTGCTCCCTTTGTGTTTTAAATAAATCTTAGTATAATTTGTGCATATTATAGCAGAGAAACAATTCTAAAATGATTTAGATTACGCATTTATCATGTTGTTAAAGTACTTATAAAAGAAAGATAACTATGTGTTTGACGCCAGTTGCACTGAAAATAACCCCAAATTGTATATATAACATCGTTATTAAATAGTTACATTTGTGTTTTAAGTCAATTCGAGTCTAATTTGTGCACATTATAGCACAGAAACAAGTCTAAAATGATTTCGATTACGTCTTTATCATGTTGTTAAAGTATTTATAAAAGAAAGATAATTATGTTTTGACGCCAGTTGCACTGAAAATAACCTCAAAATGCATTTATAACATCATTATTAAATAGTTTCATTTGTGTTTTAAATCAATCTGAGTCTAAGTTGTGCACCTTATAGTGCAGAAACAAGTCTGAAATGATTTCGATTACGCCTTTATCATGTTGTTAAATTACTTACAAAAGAAAGATAAGTCTGTTTTCACACCAGTTGCACTGAATATAACTCTAAAATGCATTTATCACATCGTTATTAATTTGCTCCCTTTGTGTTTTTATTCTATTTTAGTCTTATTTGTGCACATTATAGCTCAAAAACAAGTCTAAAATGATTTAGATTTCATCCGCAGCATGTTAAATTACTGGAGATATGCTGCCAAAATTACACCTTGTATTTCCCGATTATTTGGTTGATGATTAGTTGAGAGTCACCGAAGATGTGAAGCTGCTTAATCTCCATGTCTACGGCAATTTCTAATCCGGCAATTAGCGCTTCATATTCTGCCTCATTGTTTGTGCACGGCTCCATCAATGCTAGAGAATGTCGAATTATTCCCTTTTCTGGTGTTATGAATACCAATCCTATTCCGGCTCGGACTTCTGGAATGGTAGGGCCAGGTGTCGGTCGAATCGATGAGGCACCATCAAAATACATTTCCCAAAACGGGCTTTTTTCTTCTACGCACATAATCTCCTCATCTGGGAATTCGCATGCGAGTGGGGAATTATCTGGCACGGGGTGTGCGGCTAGGAAATCTGCAAGTGCTTGTCCTTTGATAGCCTTCCTCGGTGCATAAGTGATATCGAACTCGGTTAGAGTGATGGCCCACCTTGCTAATCTTCCAGTCAGCATCGGTCTTGTCATGAGGTACTTGATTGGATCAACTTTTGATATTAGCACCACTTTATGCGAGAGCATGTAATGGCGCAATTTCTTCACAGCAAAAACCAAGGATAGACAGTGCTTTTCAATTGGTGAATAAGAGTGCTCGGCTCCCACCATCATTCTACTTAAATAATACAACGCATTTTCCTTTCCGTCTTCATTTTCTTGGGCCAATAGAGCTCCTAGCGATCCTTCTAGAGCGGTGGTATAGAGAATTAACTCCTTTTCGGGAATTGGCGCGGCTAAAACTGGCGGTTTAAGCAAGTATGCTTTGATGCTGTCGAAGGCTTGTTGGCAATTTTCGTCCCACTTAAACGGAACATCTTTCTTTGTAAGCCTTGTGAACGGTTGAATTCTTCCTGACAGGTTAGCTATGAATCGTCTGATATATGCCAACTGTCCTTGGAGAGATCGGAGCTCCTTAATCTTTCTGGGTGGACGCATCTCCTGTATTGCTTTGATTTTGGCGGGATCTATTTCGATGCCTCGGTGTCGAACAATGAACCCTAAGAATTTGCCGGAGGAGACCATAAATGCACACTTCAATGGATTGAGTTTAAGCGCATGTTGTCTCAATCTGTTAAACACCGTCTTCAGGTTTTGTAGGTGTTCTTCATACGTCATGGACTTAATGACTATGTCGTCGACATAACATTCGACCTCCTTGTGGATTAAATCATCAAAGATTCGGGTCATCGCCCTCTGATAGGTTGCACCGGCGTTTTTTAATCCGAACGGCATCACCTTGTAGCAATAAACTCCGATCGGTGTGCGGAAGGCCGTGTGTTTTTCATCTTCGGGAGCCATTTTAATTTGGTTGTACCCCGCATAACCGTCCATGAATGAGAAGACTTCACACGACGAGGTGTAATCAATGATAATTTCTGTCACCGGCAACGGGAAATCATCTTTAGGGCAGGCTTTGTTTAGATCACGGAAGTCCACACAAATGCGAATCGTTCCGTTTTTCTTCTTGACGGGTACAATGCTAGCCATCCATTCTGGGTTTTCTTCTTCTCGAATAAACCCTGCCTTAATGAGTTTACGCGTTTCCTCTGCAACTTGTGTTTCGAGTTCAATCCTCATTCTTCTTGGCGCTTGTTTAACTGGCTTGATGTTCGGATCGATTTTTAGATAGTGCATAGCCACCTTGGGATCAAGACCGGGCATTTCTTCGTAGCTCCATGCAAAACAATCTTTGTGTTCCGTTAGGAATGCTTTCAATTTTTCGCTTTGTTGAGGTGGAAGTGACGCGCTAATAAAAGTTGGCCTCGGGTTTTCTTCGGTACCCAAATTAATTTCCACCAATTCATTGACGGTGCTCGGCTTCTTCTCCATTTGTTTGATAGCGTCTTTAACGATTGGGATGAACTCCTCTTCGTTTTCTTGCTCACATTCCATTGCATATTGCCCTTCACCTTCAATCCAGACCGTATTGCAACTTTCAAAGCTGTCATCTGAATGGTATCTTTGGACATCAGCCTTTGTCTCTGGGACCTTTTCCTTACCTTTACGGCTTGCCAAACGGTTTCCGTTACGTCTTCTTGTTCGTGGTATCTGGGTATCTATTGGTTCTTCGATTCGGACACCTCTCGATTCAATGTGCCTTCTTTTGTGGAAGTGTTCAAATTTTTTGAGGGCATCTTTCTTTGTTCTTTGTCTTTCTGAGCCTGTGGTGCGACGATTTTGGCCTTGGCTTGTTTCACCTTGCTCATGAGATCTGGATTTTCTTCTGAGACCACGGGGTAAGGGAAAATTTCCACAATTGTATCTTTTCTGAACTGCCTCCTTGAAGGTTTTGCAATCATCAATGGGGTGCCCCGTTACTCCATGATATGGGCAGTAATCTGGCCTTGCTACCTCAATGCTATCTTCTGGCCGCTCACTTTTGAGCACATCGAACCCTCGACGGATCCAGAGGCCGAATATCTCTTTCATTTTATTTTCTGAGAAAGAATAAGAGCATCTTTGCTTCTTTTCTCTCCCCTTAATATGGTACCTTTCTCTTAGAGTAGCAAGCCGGTTCGCCTTTTCAATGTCTTGCTGCTTCTCTTTATAAATCTGTTGACATCTTTCTGGAAACCATTCTCTCCAACAGAAATATTCGTTGGGATTCTGTCCTACCAAGTCTTTTAGTTTTGGTCTCCTTTGAGGATGTGCTATTGCAATGCACAGTTCATCAATAGTGTCCCTCATTCGATCTTGTTGGTGAAGGATCTGTGACATCATTTGACTGCACTGAGCTAACTTTCCTTCCAACCTTCGGAGGGTTTGCTGAGGCAAATCGCTGTGGCAGTCATCTTCTGAGGATACACCTTCCATGGCTTCTTCCGAGTTGTACTCTACCTCCATATCTTCATCAGAATCTTCTTCAAGATCTTCTTCATCACTTAGAACATAGCAGGTGGCTCTTGCCATCCCTTTGCTTCCCCTTTGTGCTTCACATCTCGTAGCCATGTGGTTCTTGAAGAAGTCTCGGTTAGACTGCTCAAGGTCTGGCATATCGTCTTCTGAGTTATACCCTAGACCACGAGTTTTCTTCACAGTGCCATCTAGACCTATAACAGTTTGAATCGAACCACTCCACATTTTCTTGAAGCGTTCCATGTCTCGCTTTGAGATGGTGTTTAGGAATTTTGCATTATTCACCAGGTGGTTGGTGTATTTGCTGAAGTATGGTGCGAGATCAATCTCAACTTGCTCGTTATTATGATCGTCATTTTCTTGAGCCCACTTATCCCAATGATCATTGTCGGGGTTTTGGCGTGTAGGGGTGCTGCTATGGAAGTAGATGGGTTTGTGTACAATTTTTCTTCTTTTTATGTATTCAATTTTCTGAGGCACAATAAACATTCGCAAGGCCTCAATATGATTCACTCGGCGGGGAGTTAGATTCTTGCGGTATCCTCGTGGCACTCTCCCAATGGTCATAGAAGCTTCACTGCTTTCATCCGAGTCGTAACCGAAATTCGATCTATCTTGAACTGACTCGTCACTTAAATCACTACCAGAAGATTCATCATCGCTTGAGCTTTCAGTATCAGTTTCATCCTCTTCACTTTCTTCCTCGTCAGATGTTAATCCCAAAACCGGGATCTTTTGAGAGTTTGGTTTGAGGTTGAAGACTATCTCCTCTTCTGATTCTTCTTCGTCACTCGATTCATCGTCTGATGATTCCTTCTTTAAAGGTCTTGCTTGCGCCATGTTGGTTTTAGTGAGGTTTTTCATTGGTAAAAACACTATCTCTTCTTCAGATTCTGATGAGTTTGAGGATGTTGGCGGGGACTTTTTAGGGGCCGGTTTCTTTTCGGTTTTCGTTGTTCTCAAAGGTTGTTTGGTTCCAGTTGAGCTTGAACTCGGTTTCGAGCTTAGGTTGGAACTTGTCGAGGTTGCACCTCTATTTTTCATCCTCTCCTCCTCCGAGAAAAAGTGTTTTGCGTCTGCTAATCCGATTTCATGAACTCCAAAGGGCTTGACATCGGCTTCGATCTTTCTTTGCTTTCCATTTTTAATGTATTTTATGCATTCATGGAGTGTCGAGGGCACCACTTTGTTGTTATGTAGCCAAGGCCTTCCTAACAACACGTTGTAAGAGGTATTTGCGTCAATGACAAAGAATTTAGTTGGGCTCTCCAAGCTTCCTACCTGCAAATCCAAGGTTATAGCTCCCAAGGCCTTCTGAGTGTTCTGGTTAAAGCCGTGTATCACCACCTTCTCTTTTGATAGCGCTGTGGTGCTCAACATCAGTGTTTTCAAGATCTTTAACGGCATTATATTGATTGATGACCCCGAATCCACCAGGATACGCTTGATCTTCTGCCCTTCGCATTCACCAGTTACATAGAGCGGGCGGTTGTGATCCGTTGTGCCAATCACCATGTCATCTTCCGTGAATTTGATTCCGGTTGCGAAGCTTTCGGCCTTTTGCATTTCCTGTATAGTACCGTCGGCGAAATATGCCTGGAATGGCTCAGGATTTCGAAGGGCATGAATAAGAGCTTCTCGCATTTCCTCTGACAACATGAGCACTTCAAATATACTTATCAGCGCGGGTACTTTCCTCAAGTGGGCCATCACATTGTAGTCGCCGACTGTGAGTTTACTCCTATCAACTGTTTTCTCGGCATTCACATGTTCTTTGCCTTTGTTATGTGACTTTTCTTTCGCTTTGTCATTTTCCTTCGGGGCCTGGCGTTCGGGAAGTTGCGCGCCAGACCTTAAAGCTATATTACACTCCTTTGTTTTAAACAAACTTCTGAGTGAACCTCCGTTCTCAGACTCATTGTCATCCCCTTCTTCTTCTTGGAAGGTAATCACATTACATGATTCTCCAGTTTCAATATAACCATTGTGAAAGAAATCTTCTTCGCTGTCGTAGACAAGCTCAGCATGGTTATTATGCGCCATAGGCGGTATCTTAACTTCTTCTTTTTCATCCTCGCTCTCGTCTTTGATCCCCATTAATCTTCTGTAGATCTTTTCCGGGATAAACGATCTCAATATAAGAGGCAGAGGCTCCCCTTGTTCATATTCTTCTAGCGCATCAACGTAAGCTTGTAATTCAGACGTGCTTAGTTCAGTTCCTTCGGATTCTATCGGCTTCTTCTTCTTCTTGCTGCCGTTCTTGTTCTTTCTTTCGTAGAAAGTAATAACCCCTTCCTTTTTTGGAATTACGGGTGTAACACTATTCTTCCACTTTATGCCGGGCTCTTGGTGGAGCTTTTTCAACATTTTCTTGGCCTTCTTGGACAAGTACAAAGTCCATGGGGCCTCGTCATCTACTTCCATCCAGACTTGGTTCACATGTTCATTTTCGTGAGGTGCCGGATTTTGGAGAATATGAGCAGGTAGCTGGATCTCCCCTTCTTTGATTCTCTTCTCCACCCAATCCTTAAAAACATAGCAATCTTCTATTTTGTGCCCAAGAACTCTGTGGTACGGACAATAGGTAGGATCATCACACTTGTCAGCTTCTGCAGGACGCTTACACTCTGGTAACACCAAACCCGCTTTCAAAGCATCTTTAAAAATCTTGGCCACCTTATCCCTTCTGAATGAGTAAGGCTTGCGCATCCTTTCGAGTAGGCTATTCATCTGGTTGGGTTTTGGCCTGCTATCATTGCTTGTGGAGGTGACAGTATTAACTGGAGTGCTTGTGCTAGCCACCACTTTCTTTTTGATTTTAGAGGCGTAAGCCACCTTTACTTCGCCTTTCCCTTTGCCATATCGTGAGGCTTGCCCTTGAGACCATCCTGCCGGCGGCACATTCCCGAGGTTTGAAAGAGTGTTTACCAATTCCTGGTACGTACGGATCTTAGCTATTCTCAAAAAGGGTTGTAGCCAAGTGTCCATATTCTTTATCATCAACTCAACTGCCTCTCGTTCTTCTATCGCGCGGTCACATTTAATGCTAAGGTTCCTCCACCTCTGCATATAGTTGATCATCGTTTCGCCTTTGTGGGGCTTAACACTTGCCAAATCGGCCATACTGATTCTATCTGAGACTGTGGCGAATTTCGCTTGGAAAATATTCTCCATCTGCTGCCACGTTGAGATACTATTGTTCTCTAGTGTCGAATACCACTGGAATGCTGGGCCTCCCAAGCTTTGCGGGAATTGCCTTAGAAGAAGTGCCTCATTAGCAACAGTGTTGCCGCATGTGATCAGAAAGTGGGAGATATGCTGTCTCGGATCCATGTCCTTGTTCCCTTCTCCCGTGAAGATCTTGAATCTGGGTACTGTATATCCTTTTGGATAAGATACCAAATCATAATGCGGAGGGTAATGTCTACCACATTTTCTTCCCGTATCAGGACCAAAGGTTGCACCAGCCGCTTTCAATTCTTGACTGACGATTTTCCGGATCTCTTCTTGGGTGTAGGTCTGGGTACCGGTTTCGGATGATTCATCATAGTGTTTTTCTTTTTCCTTACCTTTTTCCTTCTTCTTTCCTTTCTTAAACTTCTTCTCTTTCTTTACACTCTTTTCCTTCTTCTTTTCTTCTTCTAAACGCTCATCATCATCTTCCTTATCATTAGTCGATTCCGACTTGGATTTCCTGGAAGTGGAACTCGTGCTATTTTCACCTGACGACTCGTTATCATCATCTTTATCCTTCTTCGAGGATTTGGATACTAATTTCTGCAAATTCTCATACATCGCGAGAATTTCAGCATTCTGCTTCTTAATATTCTTAAGCTCCTTTTCCTGCCTGCGGTATTGAGCTAATTGTGCATCTTGCGCAATAATTGCTTCCCTCATTTTATCAATAAGCTCTTTCTGCTTTTTCTCTTTCTCTGTTTCCTCTTCTACTTCTTCTTCACTCTCCTCATTCCCGTGATCTTCGAGATCTACGAGGGGTGGTGCCTTGTCTCTACCTTCCTCTTCTTCCCCTTCAGAATTTTCGTTAGGAGGATCTATAGAACTTTTCTTTTCCTTTATCTCTGGCTTCTTCTTCCTTGCTTTTGCTCTGCCAGCCTGATTCACTTCATGTTTTCCCTTAGATCCCCCATCATCTTCGGAATCAGAGTTATCATATATCACATAAGCAGTGACATGTTCTATTTCTCGAGACACTACACGCCGCTTCTTATGCTTATGGTCAGGCACTGTCACTACTAGCTTCTGAGATTTGGGCTTATCTTACGGACCGAGCCTGTCGAAGACACTGGCCTTGACTGGCAATTGGTCTTTCTTAACCAAATTCTGAACTATCCTTCCTTCAGAGCCACCCAATTCCTGGGTAAGGTTCTCCTGATATTTGGTCTTCTGGTATGGAAAGGTTAGTCTAGACTTCAGAGACTTCCCATACTGACTCTGCATCTGAGGATTGTATCTCACTCCTTGAGCTTGATTCTTAGCCTTGACAGCCTGATGTGTCTTATAGATAGTTTCCCCAAGAGTCAGCTTCCGTGTCTGGGTAGGGTTGTGCTGAACAAGTTTCGGTTGCGGGATCTCCCAAACTCGACGGATCTGACCGGTGGAGGAGTTGTTCCTAACTACCCTCAGAGTGGAGAAAGGGTTATGGACAGGCACATTGGGGATAGCCACCATCTCACTAGTCATTGCTTCTAGAGCCCTCTTCTTAGAAACTGGAACTGAGGTCATGCCAGAAACCGTGGCAACCGATAGGGGCTTCTTCTTGATTTGGCGGCGTTTCTCCCTAATTGGTTTCGGAGGAGAGGATAGGATTTGGTTACGGATCCCCTTTGGAGTCAACTGGAAGTAACTCTCCTCCTCTTCAATTATCTCCTGGAGAGTGGGTTGGATGACAGGCTAGGAGTAGACAGGGCCAGTCACAAGAGTGGTTGGGGTCATATATGAGACTTCCTGTGGTATATTGCCAAAGAAAGGCGCAGCACACGTAGCCGGTCCGGCTGGCAGGACCAGGGTAGTGCCGGGTGGAGGCGGAAGCACGTAGACCACCTTCGGAGCGACTGGGGCCCGGTTAAGAGCAGGTGCTGAGGAACTTGCTTGAGAGAACATTAGTGGAGGGTAGGCAGCTTCATCCAGGTTGTAAGTGACAAAGCTTCCTTCGCCCCAAGGGAAAGTCGGTGGTGGCGTCATTTCCTGAAACAGAAACAACAAACACTTAAAACCACGTCAGACAATTTATTTACAAAATGCACACATAATTTATAATTTTCCTATTCAAAGATGAGAGGAGAATCCAGGTCCCACTGGGCGTGCCAGAACCTGTGCCACCCTTTCCGGCTGCCAGCTTAAAAGAACGCGCTTGAGACGTTTTAAGTGGGGGAAAGGACACGGTCACCTTTGTACGCGTGCGCGTGTTAGTTGGCGTTGTGAGGCGCTAACTCTCACTTACTCGCATACATAGGTTTTATCATTTCAAGTGATTGTGGGGTCCCGGATTCCAGTGAGCGCAAGCCCTCACTGTTAATTACCCTGAAGCTGTTAACTTCAGGCACCTCTGATTAAGAATAGGAAAATATTAAATCATGTGTGCAAATCTAATCAAGAATGAATAAAGGAAAGGAAAGAAAAATCCTAATTAAATGTTATGCATGGATGGATGAAAGACTTTTTAGATGCGAAGGTGAGGGTTAGTGTTATGATGTTAGCGGGTGTTAGTGGGTGAAAACCTAGGACGTATTTGTTTGTCCCGGAGACG